>JAPDNY010000003.1:121060104-122301354 GCA_029375565.1 Gekko gecko | reverse complement strand
TTCCCCATGCGCCCTGCAAGCTGCGGGTTACCTGGGGAAGCTGATCCTGGGCTGTCAGGAGTGTGGCCTAATATGCTAATGAGTTTCTGCTGTTGGTTGTGGCCTGTTATGCTAATGAGTTTATGCTGGGCTTTTTCTACAAAAAAAGCCCTGCCTTAAATGAAACTTTGTTGGTCTTAAAGGTGCCACTGGATTCAAACTTTGTTCTGGAAAAGGAAAAATAGTGGCAAACATGTTTCAACCATAATTATTACAAACTACTTATGTAGATGGTATCATAAGCAAAAATTACTGATCCCTGTTCCAAGGACTTGTGAATCTAAACCTCAGCAATGGGAAGGCTGGGTAGGTTAGCAATGGGGGAGAGAAGTGTTGTATGGAATTAACATGAGGAAACATTTCAGTCTGATCAGACCATCTGCTCTTTACAAAGGGTTACGGTGTTGTGTAAATACAGATCTGAGTACAGGAATCATTTCCTCTGGTGGAAGTGATTTCCATTATTGGAATGAGAGTTCTCCACTCCCATTGCAGCCCAAAATGTTCCCCAAAATACAGGTCCTGGAGAATAGGGGGACCCCTAGAAACTGCATGATGGCCCTACCCTGGAGACCCCAGGCAAGCCCAATATTGTCAGATCTTGGAAGCTGAGCAGGGCTAACCCTGGCAAGTATTTAGATGGTAGACCTCCAGAGAATACCAGGGCCAGGAGGCCAGAGGCAGGCTATCAAGCCACTTTTCTGAATGTCCTCTGTGCTGCAGTAGGGGTTGTCAGAGGTCTCCATGACTTCCAGGCATGGGAACACACACACACAAATTCACAAAAATGCAAAAATACCCCCCCCAAAGAAAGAAGTGGCATGATGGAGGAGTTGGGTGTCTGCTAAAGGACAGGAGTGGGGCAGGGATCGGTGCCTCCTCCAACCCTTTATGAATAACCAGTATTTGGAACTCAGCTATATTTGTGTAATGTGGGTTCTGTTTACTTGGTTTAATATAAGGTTGCCGTTTCCCCGGTCGGGGTGGGGGTTCCCCTGATTTTAGGGGCTTCAATCCATTGCTGGCCATCTGGCTGGTGAGGGAAGACCCACCCCTGAACAGCCCCCTCCCATGTCAACATCATCAATGTGATGACATCACCCGTAGTGACTTCATCCCATTGTCAACATCGGGGGTGATGCTCTAGTTTTGGGGCAAACTCTACGGTTTTGAAGACAAAATCACATAGAGTTTTGCCCCAAAATTAGAACATTACCCCTTGATGTCAGCAACATGATGACATCACTTCCAGGTGATGCCATTGTGCCGCACAAGTTTTGTGCGCGCAACAGAAGATCTCGATGAGTACCCAGGAGCCACCCACCAGATCAGAGGTAGGACTTGGCAACTCTAGTTTAATATCAGATTGTCTTTCACAGAATGTTAGGCTCCTCATGATTAGTGCTAATGTTTTAATCCAGTCAGGCTGAGAATAAATATGTTGACTATATTGCTGAATGCGTCTTTTCCTGACATACCTTAAATTGTAGAAATTTCAGTACAGCAACACACTTATTCCAGTGCAGGCCACTTGGGAGCGCATGAAGAGCCAAAGTAAATTAATGGTAACTGAGGCCTGTATTTGAGTATCCTGAACTACCCTTCTCAGGACCAGATTGTGCACAAAGCTCTGGATCCATACCTAGATTTCTTGAGTTGCAAAAAGCAGCTGCAGGGTAGCTGATATAGATCTGAGTGACTGTGGTATTGGGACAGGTTTTTTAAAAAAGTTTATCTTATTGAAAATGCCCCCTTGCACTGTTTGAAATTCTAACAGCAGGTACAAGGACTAAAAATCAGCCTGCAAGAGCTTTTTTGATCAGGACAGCTGCATGGAGGAGGAATTAACCCCTTCCCCAGGATCCAAATGTATATTGCCATCCCAGTTCTATATTGACTTTTTGCAATTAAATGTTACTTGTAGTTGAGCTGTCCATCTGTGCAATGCACTCTCCTTTGAAGCTGCATGGATGGATACCTAGGGAAGAGGTGAAAATTCTAGGCTGAGTTAGGCACTTGAAGCTTTCTTCCCTTACAAGCTAAGGGTGGATTGAGTGTTAGCTGGCCAGAAACTATCCAGATGTAGTATGGGGAAAGGATGATGCCCCCATCATCTCATCATCCAAACATGATTTGGTAACAAGAAGGCTGAAAAAGAACTTCGTTCTTATGACAGTTTCTTGTCCTTGGTTTAAGAAGGAGTAAGAAGGATACTTAAATGTTTTTACATGGGCTTTGTTTCTCTTTGTGGTGTTGGTTGCTGCTGCAAATGCAGGACATCAAAGGAGCATCTGCATGGAGGTTTTCCTCAAACTTTTCTTGCCTCAGTCCTGCAGTGACCCCACCCCTGCCATGCCACTAGAGGGCTTTTTCTGCCTATTTTAAATTGGGGGGGAGGCAGAAAAAGTCCTCTAGCTCCAGGTGGTAACTGGAGATCTCCTGGGATTACAATGGATCTCCAGGCAACAGAGATCAGTTCACCTGGAGAACATGGCTTCTTTGGAAGGTGTGGAGTCTATGACATTATACCCCATTGAAGTCCCTCTCCTCCCAAGCCCTGCCTTACTCCCCTCCCAAGTGTCCAGATATTTTCCAACCCGTAGCTGGCAGTCTTATAAGGGAGTGGTAATCGTGGGGGTCTGGGTCAAGGAAAATGGTACCAGTGTGAGTAGAATCTGGGAGGGTGGGAATCCAATCCTTCCCATCCACACAGGTGGAAACATGTTTGGTTGTGATTCTTTAAAGAAATCATCCCAAAGCAGATTTAGGGAAAATCTCCACAAACTATGGGGGGAAGCAGAAAGTGTATTACTTCATGAGAGGATCCTGAGTGCAGAAACGAATGCTTCTGTTTGGGACTCGTGGCAAAGTAAAACAGCCATGTGGAAGCAGCCAAAGAGATTTCCTTCTAATGCTGGTATACACAACACCAGTATACACAACATCCCTATCTCTGCACATTCATTTGTAGAACAAATTATTTGGTGCATGAACGGTGGACCCCAGAATGAATAGTAAGTGTAGAAAAGGGTCCATGAGCTGCAGTCAAGAAGTCTGAGCTACCCTTATGCATCAATTCAGGGGAAAGCAGTTTATTGAAACCAGTTAACCTCCATTTATGCATCAGTTAGCTATAGGACATACAGCAAAAGACTTTTCCAAGCTCAGAAGATTTTTACTGTCTGACAAGATTGAGCCTTTGCATGCCTCTCTGCGTGTCATTATCACCTGAAACATTTCTAAACACGTAATTATTCCTTTATTGTTTTTCAAGGATGCTGTGCTTTGTGATCTGTAATAACAGTGAGCATGCTTGGGTCTAGGCATTGCATTTAATGTTTTGCCAGTTTGCCTACTAGCAATCTCTGGAGCAAAAGTTCCAACGTCGAGCTGCAAGTCTGTGCCCAGCAAACCCCTTTTGTGTTTGCAGATGTTTAGGCTTAGAGCAGTGTTGTGGAGCACAGGCACTGTTGAGGCCATGTTTGCACTTGTCTGCTGCTATTCTCTGCTCATTGTCTAAACCTGTATGCATTGTTCTTCTTGACAGGTGATAACTATCCTGTGCAGTTCATTCCGTCAACAATGGCAGCTGCTGCTGCTTCTGGACTCAGCCCTTTACAGCTCCAGGTATGTGCCAGAACAAAAATATGTGGGCTCCAAGCCAATGCTTTAGTGGAAAACTGCTAACCAGCTGTATGCTAAGTAATGGCTTGAATGTTAAGTAATTTTTTAAGCACAGCCCCAGAAGGATTAACACCTTGTGTACTTAACTATGCTGCAAACAGAGCAGTATGCTGTCAGCCTTGATAATGGGAAACACAGCCCATTTTGCATTATTAGTTGTTAATTTCGGGCATGATGCAGTCGGGTTTTTTTTAAGCACTTTTTCTGTCTCAGTAGGAGAGTTCAGTATGTTTTAACCCTCTTCCGCTGAAAATAGTCAGGTTCAAGATGCTTTAACATCGTACCTTTATAGAAGGAGGGAGAGAGCAAGCATGCAGTCATTTAACGGAAAGACAAGTTCAGCACATTGTATTTCTCTTAAGCTTCCTCAAGTGTGGCCTGCTTGGCTCTTGCTGTTTGTAGTGGGTATCTGAATAAATGGTTTTTATCCTTTCTTTTGGGCTGGGTGATGACTGCTACACACTTGCGGCTTCTGTATTTATGGAATCTGTCTTTCCATGCGTTAAGTTGGTCGGATGCCAGCAGCCATCAGGAGTCTGAGTTTGGTCCCTTGCTAGGTCATTTATTTATTTTTGTCATAGGGGGAACTAAATGTTGTGTGAAAATGATTTACACTCCAATTTATTATATAGCTTTTTAATATTCCCCAAGAAAAGGCACAATAGTGTCAAATAATGAAGTAGAAGTTGAAAGCTTATAAAGGGGGTGTGCTTAATCATCACACTAGAGGTTAGCTCCCGGACATTTAAACAGTGTAGTTAATACATTTTATAACTATTATCCCTGAGAAGAGTTGATTCTATAGTGGCAAAAATTACTTTGGCACCCGAGAGACAAATGGGTTTACTGGGACATTAGTTTTTCAGGTTACACAGTATGCTCTGATTAGTCTCTGAACTTCTTAATCCTATTGTTAGTCAGCTGTTTTTCAAGTGGTACTTCATACAGTTTACTAGAACTAAGTCCAACTCAATCAAAACAAAGGTTCTAGTGACAAGCTCCATGGTTCCACAAGATAGTATCCAGTCTAAATAGGATGGCATTGCACTCCTTTAGAGAGAAGATTCGTAGCTTGATGAGAGTTGTTAGATCAGTCCTTTACTTGGAAACTCAGTAGTGCATTTTTGGCATCTTATTTAAACTGGTTGTGTCAGCTTCATCCTGTTTTGGACAGAGGTAGCTGGCCACCACATTCAGCGCTCTTTTACTATCTAGGCTACAGTGGTTTATATATGGGAGAGTCCTTAAAGGCAGCTTGCGAACTTCTTAATCCTGGTTCAGAATATGGCTGATAGATTATTCTTTGTGATAAGGAATTTTGAACATATTGCTCTAATGCTAAAAGATCTACACTGACTGCCAGCAAGTTCCCAGCCACAATCTAAGGTGCTGGTTCTTACTTTATAGCCGTGAAGGACTTGAAACTCTAAAGGAATTGAACACTTGTATTCTCCCTCTGGATAGTCAGGCAGGCGCATGAGGCCTGAGAGGCAATGGGCTGTTCCCAGTGGCCCAAGCGGAAGTGAACACAGCTGAGCCGGAAGTGACAGACCACCACTGGCAGAGGAGTGGGGCCTCTCCTTGTTGCTCATGCCATCAAAAGGAAGCAGTAGGCAGGCATGAGGAGGATGGGAGGCAGAACCATGGAGGGCCCAGAATGTCTGGGGTGAAGGCAAATGTTGGGCTGATGGCATGGTTCAGACTTGGGGGTCAGTGGGTTGGTATGGTCAGGAAGTCAATCCCAGGAGTGAAACACAGTCCCAGGAATGAGGGATGGGCCAACGGGCTGTTCTGGGAAGGAGCCAATGAAGGGAAGGCAGGGCAGCTTGCAGGAGGAAAGCATGCCAGTGTGAAGGGATCCACAGGGAGAAAACAATCTGTTAGAGAAAGTGTGAGATATTGTAAAAAGACCTTCACCAGGGCTGAAGTGGAACTTCTGGGAACTACTGTGCCCACTAGGTGCCAGGGACCCAGTCTGAGGCAACTCGGAGATGTGACACTCCCTTATGAATCTCAGGTTTTGAGATCTACGTGAGATATCGTATTCCAAAGCTCACAGTATTTGTAATCATGTGGCTGGTGAGTCTTTTCGGTAGTGTTGCACGAATTACAGATTACCTCTCTAGACAACTTTGTTGTACTTGTTTATGTTTTTGGGGTAAAGTATAATGATACAATGAAGTGGCAAGTTGTCCAAGACAATTTAATGTATAGTATGCCTGTTAAAGGAAGTTGTATCTGGCTCACTTGATTGATGTATTAGTTTTGTTGCTCCATTTATCGCTTGATATTCTGGTTGATTTTAATTCTGATTTCTGTCGTATGCCACTTTGTGGACTTTTGAATGGAAAAGTGGGTGAAAAATTATATATGACTAAATAAACATTGATGGCCAATTAAACAGGACACCTGACTGGAGACCCTTCAACAGCTGTGCCCGGAGATTTCTGTCCAAGTTTCTGTTCCTCGTGGTCAGAGCCCAAAATAACAATGAGCAAGTAATGAGAAATAGAATTATCAAATGCTGTACAGCTTAATTTTGAAAAGTGGGACCACATTTGAATGTTTCCTAATCTTAGATCAGAAACTACAACCCAAGAACAGGCATAAGGTGATACTTGTCTGTTTTAGCCTTAAAGTTCTTTTTCAGTTGCCAAGTCCTTCGGTTGTAGAAGTCTCTCCCTCCAAGGAATATCTTTGGGAGCAGGAAATATTCTCAGTGGCCATAGATACCGTTTACAGGTGATCAGGCAACACAGCTTTTCCTTGACAGGAATCACTTCTACAGTAAGATAGAATATGAATCCCACTGGGACATTATCCTTATTAGGAGCCATGAGGACTCTTAGGTGGAGATGTGCGTAGGGATGCCAGCCTCCTGGTGGGACCTGGGGATCCCCTGGAATTATAGCTCATCTCCAGACTACAGTGATCAGTGCCCCACTGAGGTCCCTGTCCTCCCCAGGCTCCATCCTCAAGTCTCCTGGAGTTTCCCAACCTGGATGTAACAAGACTAATGTTTGTATGCTAGAAAAAAGAATATTTTCCAGCACAACCTGGGTAGTTTTTAAGGGGTTTCTTCTTGTTGTTGTTGTTGTTGCTTCTCTTTTAAAATGCACAGTATGCTCCTTCTGGGACCCCTGAATCTCACAGGTGCAGTTGCATGCATCTATGGGGCTTTAAAGAAAAAATGTTTCTCCAGTGGCTACAGTCTACATGGAAATTGGGTTGAGGGGATGGAAAAGTTAAAAACGCCACAGGTATGAACCCATTTTAGACTGATTATTGAGTCTCCTTTAGAGATTTGTGGTTTTAATGCAAAGAGCAGTCCAATGGAAACTGTAAAATGTGCCCAAGAAGGATTTTGCACCAATTGTTAGTATTAAGGTTATATTATTGAAGAGTTCAGTGCTGCTATAAATTTAGTATTTAGTATTTAATAATGTCCTTAGAAGAACAATTATTTTCTCTAATTAATATGTTTTATTATGTTTCCATATTGTAATGCTAAGGTATCTTTAATCAAAAGTCTAGGATAACCTTCAGTTTCTTTACTACACTGTTGATGGTTTCTATTTCTTCAGGCACCACAGCTTATGGTTCCATCTGTTAAAAAATGGGGTATATTTGTAATAATTGTTTTAATAAATTGAATACATTTATACTTCCACATTTCCAAATATGCCAAACACTACAATTTTAGTGTGAACTTGTACAAAATATATTTCATGTTCTTACAGTAGTAAAATAATTTTTGGTAAAGAGTGTAGGTGTAGCATATAAATCTTTATTTACAGATAGATGATGCTGTTGCTGTCATTTAAGGAACTATGTACATTTCCTGAGGTTACTTGAATACTCAGTTCTGTGAGGTCCGCCGTGGATATTTCAGCTAGCAACCAAAGTGTCAAAGCATATACTTTACTAAAAAGCGCAGAAGAACCCAGCTAATATCTTCACAGTGTTCTGAATAGTAGTCTACTGAATTAATGAAATTCCTGATTTGAGTTACTTGTACATTCCTATACTTCATCCCTAAGATCTTTAGAGATGGCCAAATAACAGATCAGTAGAAAAGCCTTTTGGCATTGGCCTAATACAAGTACCTTGAGCTAGTTTGATTCTGTTACCCCCATAACTGTGGCTCAATCTGTGCATTCTTTGGATTCTGATGATCTGTATCTTAATGTGGGGCACCTAAAAAATGGAATGTGCCTTCCGACATGCAGGCTTTTTGACATGGGAGAGGCAATGTAAAATAAGGAGTTTCAGGAGATAGCTGTGTTGGTCTGCAGTAGGAGAACTAGTAGAGTTGCCAGCTCTGGGTTGGGAAACAGCTGGAGATTTTGGGGTTGAAGCCTGTGGAGGGTGGAGTTTCAGAAGGGGGTGGGACCTCAGAAGGATATAGTGCCATTCACTGTACTTTCTAAGAAGCCATTTTCTCCAGGGGAACTGATCTCTGTTGTCTGGAGACCAGTTGTAATTCTGGGATATCACTAATAACCACCTGGAGGTTGGCACCCCTAAGAGCTAGATTTGAGTCCAGTAGCACCTTCAAGAGTCAAAGCTCCCTTCAGATACCAATAAAATAAGTAAAACAAGTAGTTTCCTCTCACAAAGTCTAAGGTGGCCTCTCATGGACCACCTTCTACCAAATGAACCTACTCAGCCACTCCAGTTATGGTTGCCAGGTCCTTACCTCTCACCAGTGGGGGGAGGGAGCTTTCCGGGAGTGGGGTGGGGTGATGTCGCTGCACGTGACATCCCTGACGTGATGTGACATAACCATGCTGGGGACATCGCACAGTGATGCTCTGGTATTTTGGGCAAAATTCTATGTTTACCAAAATTGGGGGGGGCCCCACTCCCACCTGGGGACTGGTAGCCCTAACTGCAGTGATCTTCTGAGGCCCTGCTTTGGGTACCCTTGCCATCTGAGGCTAAATGGGTAGCAACCCAAGAAAGGACTTCTTCGTCATGATGCCAGAACTTTGGAACTTCCTCCCCAAGGAGGTTGTCTTTCCCTCTATCGTTGCCTTTAGCCAGTGAATGAAGACTTTTTGTTTTATGTTGTTATGTGTGTCCGTGTGTCTATATGCTTTAACTGACCTGTATAAATATTTTAGATACACTCTATTTTAAATGCTGTTTTAAAGTCTTTAATGTTTTGATCTTTGCTGCCTTGGAGATCCTATTTGGGTAGAAAGGCAGGACAGAAATGTTTAAATAAATAAATAGATAAATATTGACTTCTTGTGTTAACTCTCATCAGCACCTACAGACAGTTTTTAATTGTGGTGAGTGAGAGAGAAGTATTTATGAGGCAGCATTTACACTTCAGTGTTCTGTCTTCTCGCTTTTCTTTCCTTGTCCTGTACCTCTCTCTTATCATTTTTCAGTACTGTGGTAGTTCTTATTCTATACCTTAAAATGGCTAGATGTTATGTGACCCCCCCCATCACATAAATAGCCTGTGCTTAACTCTTCGGGGATCATAATACACTCTTTCAAGGCACTTGTAGCAACTGCAGCTCCTTAGACATGCATCTGCCCCAGAAGGCTTGACTGTATTAAATCTTTTGTGAGGCCTTCTTGTCATTTCTCTTTCAATCCCCCTTGGCAAAACAAATAATGTTTCGGTATTCCCCCCCCCCCAAAAAAAAAAGTTTACTAAAGAAAGAAATAGAGCAGTTCTATCAACAGCTGTTGATAAATTGTTGATAGTGATAATGCATTGCAACTATGTTAGCTGGAGCTATTCCTAAACAAAGTGATCTTTAAGAGGGGAAGGAGAGGGGAAGGAGAGAGGGAGAGCAAGCAAGCAAGAAAACCTATGGCGCTTACCTTTTCCCTGATGTTTCTTGCGTAATTTGTCCTTCAAAGTTTATCGCGTATAACATTAATGAGCCTTGGCAAGTCTTAACTATGGCTGCAGCTGTGTGCTGGAAGACTGAAGTTTTTATCAGGCTAAATTAAACAACAAAAAAAATGTACAGCATGCTTCTTCAGTGTGTTGCTTTTCTCTCCTCAGCCCCCCTTCCTTAATTGTACACAGAGTAATGACCTTTTGTTATACCACTGGGTGCAGATCCAAAGTACTGCTGAAGCATTGCACAGCCTGCCTCAGGGGTACAATATTAACAGAATGAAGGCCAAAGAATGCTATTTTTAGTTGAGCAGTTTGGCAGATGGAGGCAAGAAACACTCATATATCTGAAGGTTGAGGGGTTTGAACCATTAATTTTGATAATGTATTTAACCCTGGGAACAATCAGAAACTGTAACTCTAAGGTTACAATGCTTTTGACCTTTAGAGAACAGAGGGCACTCACTACAGTAAACAATATATTACATTTCTACTTATTCTAATTCTCTCACACATATAAATTTCAGGACAGGCTTGACATTTGCTTTCCTCAGCTATTTTTGTGCAAGCCTTTAAAGAAAGTCAAGAAGAATGTGCAGGAAAGAGGCCGTCGTAATGTGACAGTCATGTAAATATGGCCTTTAAATAGCTAAGATGTTAAAATGTAGCCCTTTATGAAGAAATATTATTCTTGAGGATTATTCCCCTCTCCCATTGAAAAAAACTGTTTGAGGGGCTGCATCTCTTTATGGAGTGTCTTGCATATCGTGTAGGATTTTATTTTTGTTTTATGTTGGTGGTGTATGCGGTGCAGTGGAGCTTTGTTAAAAAGAGGGCAATCTAGTCCTGCTTCAGTCCCCCATCATGTAAAGTTCTGTACCTGCCTCATGCTTTATGAAATGATGCATGCTCCTCTTCAACAAATACAGCAGTTAAGTATCACACAGCTTAAGTATTCCTAATTAAAATATCTCCATGTGTCAGCATATTGGTAATGTATTATTTTAATCCATTTATTTTGTTTATGAAACAGTGACATATGTTTAGATTGTGAAATATATGAGCCTTAAAAATCACTTTATTGAAGAAAATTAATTCCTACAATGCTGTCTGGGTAATGTGTTCACTCACCCAGTCAGTCACTGGCGGGCCTGCCACTCTTAATGTTGCTTAGACACACTTTAACAGTTTTATCTGACATAACATTTCTCTGATGCAGCCAGCAATAATAATTTTCCACACAAATGCTAAACAGGGGTTTCCTTTATTTTTATTTTCAACCTAGCAAAGAATGGGGATCTTGAGAGGGGAAAAGGGGAAGAGTGGGGAAGAATGCCTAAGAGATGCAAGGAAGACCAATCAAAATTAAAACCAGCTAGTTACCATTTCAAAGTTTGACACTGCAATTTGTTTGTCAGCAGGTAGATGTTTAGGTCAACGCTGTGAGTGACTGACTGTCAGCAGGAATCCCAACAAGACAAGTAATTTCACTCAGTGTATTAGTGACAGATTGCTCACTTCTTCGAATCACTAGAGAAAATAAACTTAATATTGTTACAGGCAGAGTTTCGATCTTCATTAGCTCTATAGAATCATTCTACCTAGCACCCACAAGACTACTGAGCTCTGGGTGGACATTTAAAAAAAAATGTTGCTGCTAATCATTAATAAAGGAAGGAAATGGCAAAAGAAAAAAGAAAGAAAAAAGTAAATGGGGAATGCAGAAAAGTAATTTAAATAATCTTTGTTCTGTTAAAATGATATTCCTATCAAACGTCAATTCTCCAGGACGAGCCACTTGACTAGGTCTGCCCAACTTAATTACAATCTATGATAGATATTGTTTCAGAAATTGGGGATGAAATTTAAAGAGGACTAATTTGGAAAGCATGCTACTCCTGAATTCCATGACTCCTGAAATGAGTCATGCCTGTCCTATTTAAATCAAGAGGATACATTAATTATGACTGATTTCAGTCCTATAAATTTCAACAGTACTTCAGAATGACTAGTGTCTTCTGGCAAGACCACTGGCTCTAGCACCCTGGTGAAGTGAGAAAACTTTAAAGATAATCACTCTCTTTGCAAGTTACAGTAATGCACATTAAGTCTGTGTACAGCATTCACTTGATTTGTGTATTTGTGTGTGCATTGAGTTATTTTTATATTATAGTCAATGCACATACAGTTGAATATGTGATTCAAACCCCACATTTATACACGCACTGGTCCCTGGTTTCCTATGTAAAGTCAACATGCGTTGGCTCTTTCTTACAAACCTATGTATGCACATACAGGTCGGAGGTATATTTATTCACTGTAATATGTGAACAGGGATATTGTGGTGGGCACATGCATAGTATGTGTATTTCCCAGAGTGGTTCTTCTGGATAGCTTATGTATAGTACTGCTGTCCAAAATCATCTTGGAGGCACTTCCTTAAAACCATTAGAGGTGATATAGTACAAGGGAGAAGTCAACTGGGATGGCGGGAAAGAGGCTTCCTAATAGGTAATGATGTAACCTCTTTGCACTTCAGTGCTTCTGATTGCTTCAGGTCATCGATTGTATCCAAAGTCCCACTTCTGTTAGCAGAAAGGTGATTGTCACCATGTCATACTCTGGAGTGATCCCAAATATTGCCAGGAGCCACTTCCTGGGTACTTACTACAGCAGTCTGCAGTGGGAAAGGAGGAAGAAAACACCCATTCTGCATACAAACCTCTGTTTGTGGTCCTTTGGATCCACTCCTTTATCTGAATGATCCATCTGGCATCAACGCTGATGTAGGCTGTGCATCCCACATGAGTGCCTCCCAATGGGAGGTATGGAATTAGGGGGGGAAATTATTTACCTCTTCACATAACTCCCATGATCTTGAGTTCCCACTGACCAGTAATTTGTCAAACTAAAGTGCAGGAAGCTGTCATCTGAGTGAGTCCTGAGGAAATCAGGGTCAGACCAGGGATGTAGTGCTAAAACTCAAATATACTTGGAAAGTATGTTCTTATGGCTAATGGGGCTATTCTTGTTCTCCCTCTTACAGATGACAGCCTGCATAACCTCTTTGCACCCTGCATTCTCTGGGAGAGTTTCCAGGGAAGGGTGACACGTTGAGTAGAGACTGTGGCATGGTTGTAGATCTTTCCAGTCTCCACTGTGTGAGCCATTGTTAAGTCTCCACTGTCTATGAAATTAAGTAATTTCCCCCCCCCAGAATTTTCTAGGGTTCAAATTGACGGGTCAAAGCAAAATAACCAATTAAATATTTGAACATAATACAGAAAGACAAGGGAAAACACTTCAAGGATAAAAAGCAAAAGCTGAGCAAAGGTTATTGTATACTTCCATGCTCACCTTTACCATTGAAATTCTGAGCAAATTCTTGGCTTTTAGATACCTTGGCTGTTAGCTACCTAAATCTCAAATTTGGGGGCATCAAGAATCTGGAATGCCCTTCCCTGATATAGATGTCTGCCCCCCCCACCCTTTTTGTGTTTTATGAGAAACCTGACCATCCTGTTTTGGTCAGGCATTTGGGTTGCAGTGATTTTTCTACTGATTCTGGTTTTTATATGCTAGATGTGTACTTTTTAATTACTTTTACTTTATCTACTGTTATTTTTTATCTGCTTGCTGGATTTTGTATTTTAAATATTTCATAAACTTAAACTTAAAAAAAAATATTTTAAAAAGTTGCCTTGAAAATATTCCTGAAAGACAGGATACATATTTGATAACAAAATCTAAAAATGAGTGCATTTCTTTTCAGCTAGGAAGTATTCTCTCTTCAGTCTCCTTGCTCAGAGAATAGAGTGTCTCATCAGCTTCTATAAGGTAGATGTTTGTTTCATGCTATCAGTTAAAATATGTTGCTATCTAGGTGACAGTAGTAGTAGTTGGTAATTTTGTGGTTATTGTTATGTAAATTGGTGCTGGGAATATATATGTATTAGCTAACTTGGGTCAATGCCATATGGAAGAAGTTAACAGGACAAAAAGGGGGTGTTCAGAGAAGGAAAATTACATCTTAAAGACAGCATGTTTTGAGGTCATACAAGTTAATGCACTAACATATCCTGCGGCCGCTTGGGCCTGGCCATGTTTCTTGGAAAGCAGGCTATCGAAGAAGAGATTTTATGTCTAAAGGAAGCAGTTATTGTCATAGGAGGTCAGTGGTTGCCATTCTTTGGGTAGGGCCTGGAGCTCCTCTGCTATTACAGCTGATCTCCAGACAATAGAGATCAATTTCCCTGGAGATAATGGTGCTTTGGAGGGTAGACTCTGTGGCATTGTGCTCTACTGAGGTCCCTCCCCAAATCCTGCCTTCCCCAGGCCCCTCCTCTCAAAATCTCCAGGTGTTTCCCAACCAAGAGCTGACAATCCTATGAGGTCACTTCCTGGCTTTGATCTGCAGCCAGAACTATGCATTACACTAGGGCTGGAGCCTGAAGATCAGTGGGTAGAAGATATCCCCCTGTTGACTAGTCAAAGACAGCAGGCTTGGTTCCTAGAATCTGTATAGGGATTCATATTACTTTCTACCCTTCCAACCATGGAGATTAATATGACACACCCTTGTTGCCTTCTGGGCCTGAAATAGGCTCTAAAGCCTGAATGAACATAGTCCCAGGTAGCTTAGTAGGGTCAACTTCTGCCTCAGGTGGAGAAGTACTTGGATCAAGCCCAGGAGTCCTTCACAATGCAATAACATTACAGAGTACTATATGCTAGGCTTGCCAGGTTGCCCACCATAGTGGACAACCTCCTGGCCCCACTGGCCCCACTGGCTCACCTCTACTCTACCCGTTCTCACAGCAGGAGCAAACAGAGAGGGAAGTGGATGATGTCGAAGCACAGCAACATCACTTCCAGTTGCTACATCCATGACCCGCCATTTACCATAGATACTGGGGAAATTCCTTGGCCATGTGATACAGTGATGGCACTTCTAGATCTACCCAGAAGCAGTGTTCCCTCTAAGATGAGTTAGTGTGAGCTGGCTCACAGGTTTTTTGCCTCTGGCTCACACATTTTTGTCTTAGCTCAGGAAGAATGGTTCCAGAGCAAACTAATTTTATGCAGTAGCCAAATCGTTTGTTCGCAACTTTGAATTTAGAGTCTTGTGAGCCAGTAGAATTTTTGCTCACAAGGCTCTACAGCTTAGAGGGAGCATTGTCCAGAAGTGGATGTCACTGAATCATATGAACCTCACTTCCCCATCCCCCATCCTCAGATGCTCCTGGGATTGTCAGGTGCAGCCCAGCAGCCCTACATCCCTGTTGCCAACTTCAAGATTCTGCAGTCTTATGTATTAATAATAATGAAATCTGAAGGGTACTTCCTGTTTTTACAACATGCAGTAAGGTGTATTTATCAGTCTTCTTTTTAGTATAATATAAAATACATAACATATATATTAAAATATAAAGAAGAGGTCATGCTATCCAAAATGTGGGTACAGATTTTTACCCATTCTAAAGATCTCCTGCTGGCCATTAACTACACAATTTTAAAATAAAGACAAGGTTTGATGTGTTGCTTGTGCCCACTTCAGATAAAATATTTTGGAACAGATTTCTGATGGGGAAAAAGTGACAAGGTGGTAGAACTGTTGGTTATTTTCATATCTCACTTTCACACTTAGGTAAGCTTCTTTTTTCTTATTAGACATTAACACTTCCTCCTTCCAATGCAGGTGTCTTAGACCCTATCCATTTATTTTGCTTGTGACATTTGGAAACTAGGATGTCTAAGAAGCTAGGTAAAAGTGCTAATCGTTACCTTAAACTAAAAGGACAGTAAAATCCAGTTTTCCGTTCTCATGTTTAGAGTGGTTTAGAGTGCAACAGTCTTCTTCAGATTTAACATCACATTTAGGCAGGAACCCAACAATCCCTTTGCACACATGCATTGACTTCTCTGTACCAACTGCCATTCCTCCCTTTTTCAAATTTGCCACTCTGCAAACAAAGATACCACCAAATTTTGTGAGCCCTTTTTGGGAGAACACCCCCAGACAGTAGAAGATTGTGTTTGAAACAGAGTTCTCAGAAGTCCCACTGCACATGATGATATCCTCACATAAGGCTTTAGATTCAGGTTACGCTCATAAAAATAAATCCTAGAAATATAACCAATAATTGTAGGTACATCCATGCATTGTTTAAACGACAACATTCATCTTTTGCACTTAAAGCCTGCCGAAGCCAAGAAGAAGCTCCAAATTTGACAAGTACCTAGAGGAATGGAATTCTATAATTATGAGATATAGGCATGCCTCTCAGTTTGTCTTTACCATGTAAACTGGTTCACTATTAGTAATCTCTGGCATGTTATCACAGTGGCTCATAGGAGAAAAGGTGATTTCTTATAGTGGGTGCTGCCAAGTCATCCAACTATAGTGCTGTTTGTGGGAGTCTTCTCCCATATAGAAGTGCTTGAAGTTAATATCAGGAAATAAGGAGATCCAGTGTGGTGTAGTGGTTAAGAGCGGTGGACTTTTATGTGAAGAACTGGGTTTGATTCCCCACTCCTCCACATGAAGCCAGCTGGGCAGCCTCAGGTCAGTCACAGTCCTCTCAGAACTCTCTCAGGCCACCTACCTCACAGGGTGTCTGTTGTGGGGAGAGGAAGGGAAAGTGATTGTAAGCCCCTCCGAGATTCCTTTGGGTAGTGAAGAGCAGGGTATAAGATCAACTCCTACTCCTACTCTCCTTCTCCTTCTCCTTCTCCTTCTCCTCCTTCTCCTTCTCCTTCTCCTTCTCCTTCTCCTTCTCCTCCTCCTCCTCCTTCTCCTTCTCCTCCTCCTCCTCCTCCTCCTTCTCCTCCTCCTCCTCCTCCTCCTCCTCCTTCTCCTTCTCCTTCTCCTTCTCCTTCTCCTTCTCCTTCTCCTTCTCCTTCTCCTTCTCCTTCTTCTTCTTCTTCTTCTTCTATCATATTGAAGTCTACTGGGAACAGGCTAGGTTTGCTGGTGGTCCCTTGCTTGTGAGATTCTCTCCTGAGTTCAGTTGGCCCTTTTAAAAAGGCAGTAAAAACATTTTTTTCCCATTGTCAGGATGTTGGGCATTAGGCTTCTATGATTTAAGTGGATGGTGGCTTTAATTATGAGTATTTAATATTTATTCTTTTATTTTTATCTACTTGTTCACTTACTTATTTACTTTGATTTTCAGTGGTGTTAACTGCTTGGTGCTCTTGACTAAGGGTGCATAAATAAATAAATAAATAAATAATTCTGATTGAAATCCACTTAACTGTATGGATCGGTTCTGTGATCACAGTGAGGCATGATCTCAGTGACTTAGATTCCCCCTCCCCCGCCAAAGTTTAAGCAGTTATAAATGCACTACACATACAATGATGCTGGGAAGCATGTAAGTGAGATGACTAAAAAAATGCCAAGGTACAGCCAAGATAAATGCCTTGGCTGGGGGTGACAGGAATTGATATAAGTTATGGTGTTAATTAAAACATAAAAGGAAAATGTGCATGTTTGAAACTGGACACTGAATTGCAAATAGCAAGACATTGACAGATACCTGAAGAGAAGACAGGAAGTCAATGGCTGGTGCAGTCTACCAAGTGATACTCTCATTCAAATCCCATTGAAATGAATGATGACTGAGCAGGGCCAGTAGTTGGTAGCACATCTCATAACTTGGATCATTGTCTATAGCTAGGTAGCTGTGATGCACTGTGAGTAAATTACACTGTGGAATTGCTCTGAAAATGGAAGTTGCTAATAAGCAGAAGCTAAATTGTTTGTCTGCAAAATTTTGTGTACCTTTTGCTATGTTTATACTGAATTATATGCAAAATTCCTATTAGACAAAGCCTAGGAAATAACTTGAAACTTGAATGGTTTTAAGGATTTGAAGCCACTGTAGCTGCAATGTTCAGTTATCTAATTTATGAACGATATATGTCATTTCATTATGATTTTATAACACGCACATACATGCATGCATGTAATATACAATTTGTATATAATATGTTTACTTATCAGGTAATGTAGAAGAGTCAGTAGGGAAAAGCTATTTTTAATGATATGTTAATTGAATGGGATGCTAGAGATACACCTGAATGACTCTTCCCCCCCCAAGTGCCCCAGCTGTGTGATAAAACTCCTCCTGATCAGTAGAGCCAGCATATATTTATAATATCCCTGTCTTTCCTCTTCAGTTCCTGCTAGTGAAAATAGTGTAATTGCTTCAAACAATGTTATCAAGAGGGGCTAGCTTGATTGTTGTTGTTTTTTCCATCAAAGGTCTATTGCTGATGCTGTTGGATTTTGAATGTAAAAGAAATGGGGGTTTTGTCTAAATTTTTTCATTATTTTTCTTTAACTAATGTCAAGGCCAGGGTAAGGCCACAGTGCACTGTAGGGTTGCTAGCTCTCTGCTGGGGACGGAGGATGCCCTGCCTCTAGCTGCTATTTCCCACTGCTGTTCTGAGTAGCAGTGGCAGAAAAATGAAATTTTAAAAATGGCTGTCCAGTTGATGACATGATGTCACTTCTGGGAAAACCTGGAGTTTAATGTCATGCCTCTTTAGGAATTAGTTGAAACTCTATGGGAAAACTATGGTTTTGGCAATTCCTACAGAGGGCTGTTGTCATTTCCAGTTTTTTCTCCAGAAGTGATGTCAGTCCACTCTAGGAATTGCTAAAGACGTAAGGGTTTTACCATAGCGTTTTGGCCAAGTTCTAGAGAGATGTGATATCACTTCCAGGCTCCACCTGAAGTGATATGCCATCAGATTATGCCGCTTATCTTCTGCTAGGGGCCAGGCCAGGCTGGCAAACCATAGTGTCCTAATGTCTAAGTAGTGGTTAGATCTGGTCTAAAGGTAAATGGCTGGGGAAACAAAACCAGGCCTTAACAGATAAATGGTCATGTGATATAGAGGCCACAGCCATCAGGAACTGGAGTACTGTTCCAATCTGCAGTATGAGTCTGGAGATGCCAGGGACTGGGATACCATGCAACAAGGGCTGGGGGAAGAGCCACGTAAGAGGCAGCTCTGAGCAAAGAAAACATTCCTGTGTATTTATGGTGTCTTAAATATTTATTTATAACATTTATATCCTGCCTTTCTGCCAGACCAAGGCCACCAGAGTGGCTAACAATGAAAACAGCATAATCAGATATCTCATAGAACCAATTAAAAACCCTTGAAATACATCATTATATACAGTAAAATACAACATAAAACCAATAAAGTAGGCAAACAGCCAGGCTCCTGACATGTATAGTTGGCCATATCCAACTGGAGGCCTATGAAAGTGTTTGATGTTAGGAATCACTATTCTGTGCTGTGGCCCAAATGTGCTCTGGATTTTTAATCATCGGTCACTCACTATGCTGGGCCACAGGTTTGGCCCTCAGGTCTTCAATTCTCAGTGTACAATTCTCTCTTCTCTGTGAGGAGCTGAGGTGACTGCTGTCTCCTTTCATCTATTTAGACTAGCAGAGGACCAGTGTAAGCATAAGTTCCTTATCTGTGTGAATGGTAGGATTTGGATGCATTTGCATGAAAACAAGTAGCTCTCTGGAAAGAAAAAGAATGAGGCAAAACATACGAGATTAGAAACTATCATGTTGTGGAGAAAGAAAGATTCCAGACTCATTTTTTCTTAATTTTTGCTGAAAGCACCCTCAAGTAATATGATACTGTACCAAGTTGCATAAGTAAATATGCAAACTTCTGCTCAGGGGCACATACCATCTGAATGCCACTGTGGTGGTGTGGACAGAACATTAGGGTGAAGGGATAGTAGAAGAAAGTGGGTGTTCAGTGTTGAAGCTGCTTTTATGCTAACCTTCAGAAAGATTTTGTTAAAATGTCAAGGCACATGTGAACGAGCACTAAGATTATAAACTTTTAACTAGATTTTTGGAGCAAATACAAATAATAATGCTTTGCTCTCATTTAGGGTTGCAACTGTCATCCAGGGCTTTCAGAGCACTGCGTTCTGCCTTATGTCTACTGCAAGTATTATTATTATTATTATTATGCCCATTTTTATAAATGATCTGTGGAAATTGCTGGCTTGTCGAAGGTCACTGACTGAGTCAATGTGAGGAATTCTTGATTTTTTGCTGAGATATATTTTAGATCCCTTCTTTTCTCATGCCCCCTTAACAACCTTTTTCTTTCAATGTATTCTTTCAGGGCTGAAGGGGGAAAAGGTGTGTAGCAATTTTAAAGCTCTTAAGCAACTTATCCAAAAGGTACCATAAATACATAATGGAGGCATATGTTCACCTTAGTTTAAATGCCCTTTGTCTGCAGGACACCATTTCATAAGCTTCACAAACTGTTTATGAGCTGTATGTGCATGTTTGCCTTTTGACTTCTTATTCCCATTCTCTGTCTCAGTGTGCAAGAACCTAGTTGGTAAGGCAAAGTTAATGAGGATGCTTTGTATAAAAGAAGGTGGTAGATATTGCTGATAAATGTGAACAGTAAGCACTACCTTCACTTTCTTTTCTTGCAAGAGGATATTTTGCCTAACTATATGGCATGAGCAGCCAAATCTCAGAATTTTTTAAGTGAGTAGAAAAACTGGAAGAAGTTCAGAAGTATTTTGCACATAGCTTCTATATATTTTAGAGATGCCTATATGGAACAGGGCAATTTCAGTATTTCAGATCTACCCTGTTTCTGTTCCCTAGCCTGAGCTTTGGTCTCAGTGTATTCAGCAGGTTGAGTGGCAGCAGCTGAAACAGATGTTAGGCCATACTGGAATGGAGCGGCATGCTGCATCAGGACCTGGATATTCCTCTTGACATCTGGATGCTGCTGGGTTGTGAAGCCTGCCTTAGGCCAAGAGGCTGTAGGAGCCTTGTGGCTGTGAGCATAGGGTCTTTGCTGCTCTTTAAGTGATTAGGGCACTGAAGCAGCAATAATGCTGAATTATCGCTTGGTTGCTTTCTTCCAAGGAATCTTGGGACAAAGGGGTAGTCAAGGTGGAGTATTTACAGTAAAGTCATATTTATGGAGACAAAGCTAATTGCTGGGTGTTTAAAACAAAACCTTTCAACTTGTTTTAATCTTCAAATAGCTAGATACTTCTTTTAAAAAAGCTGTTTATTTAATATTGTTCTTAAGATAACACAAAACAAATACACATGAAACACAAGATAATATAATTTGAAACCAGTAGGATTAAAAGAGAGGTTTTTTTCCAGTTTGTTTCCAATTTCATGGTCTTATCCAGGTATAGAACAGACAGCAAAATATAACTGATGACAACAGGAAAATGAAGGTATATGAAAGTCATTGCTAAGATTCCTCCCTGCAGCAGTAAGAAGTTCATATTGTCTGCATTTAGTTGGCAACAACTTTCATGTCAAAAAATATCTGACTTTTTTTTTTAACAATGATACATTATCACCTTGTGCTGTTATGGAACCAAAACTATCTGCTGCAACACTTTTCTTTATGATGTAGGTTATTTGTTAAAAAAAGACAAATCATATAGGGGGAAATGTTTTAATGGTTTTATCTTTAGGTATTGACAGAAAAAAATATTTTCTTGTTCTATGATTTAATGCATTAAGTCCAGGAGGCCTCTCAGGTGGGTTTCTTTAGTTTGAATAGCACTAGATTTTGTGCTGAAGACCAATTTGTTGCTCTCAGTTAACCTCTACTATTCTAAGGGGGTTATATTTAATTAACACTGGCTAAAGGCCTGACCTGAGAGGCAACCAAAAGTGATTGAACTGCAGTTTCAGAGCCAGAGCCTAGTCAGTAGGGAAAGGAGTTAAAAACCAGAGAAACCACCATTTACTGAAAAATTCCTTCCAGCTAAGCTGTATTTCAATGGGCCATTTAATGCTCAGATGGACAAAGGTATTACTTCAGTCATTGAGTTGTATCAAACCCTTTCTCAGAGGCCCTTTTTAAAAAACTCTACAGGAAAAGTGGTTTAGCATCGTATTCTCAGCAGAGCAACACTCAGTCTGTTTTTTTTTTAAAAAAGTGAAATGAGGTGAGACACAGTCGTCAAGTCAGTGCAAGTTTCTGCTTTACTCTCAGGATGATTTCATATGGGATCTGCTCTTCTGAGTTTAGAAGCTCCATAGTCCGCACTGCAACCCCCCGTTCATTGTTTTGTCTTTCTTTCCCTTCTCAAGGTACCTGTGAGTCTGTCCTTTAATTTTCTTCTGATGCATTAGGAATCTGTTTTTCTCTATATTTGGGACTTGTTTCTGTTTGACTGATTTCCCACTACAGCTGCCTCGGTGTTGCACCACCGTTTGCCCCGATACTGTTAGTCAATTTCACACCTGAAGCCGCGGGGCTGCATTTGACCCGTGGCTTTGCCCGATTTCCCCGCAGTTTCGTGATCCTCAAAAAACAGGATCACGAAACTGCGGGGGAAATCGGGCGAAGCCACGGGGCAAAATGCAGCCCCACGGCTTCAGGTGTGCAATTGACCAGTAGTGTCGGGGCAAACAGCGACGCAACACCGAGGCAGCTGTAGTGGGAAATCAGCCTCTGTCTAATTTCCTAAAGCTCAAATCAACTCTGGAGGAAAAGAAAGTCTAAAGTCCTGATCACACACAGAATTAGCCACACAATAGGCATGAATACCAGGTGGATTTTAAGGCTGCGATCACACGAAAACATCTGGCAAGTGTCTCGCACCCATCAGCAACCCATATCACCCCGCTGAAGAAGTGGAGTTAAAAGATACCGGGGAAAGTGCAGTATTTTCTGGAAAACGCAGGGCATGGGCAGGCGTTGAATCGAGGAAGCGCTGGTATCCCATCACATTTGGTGCCTGTCTGCGTCCCATCTCACACTGAATGTTTTTTTTAAGCCTCCGTGCACATGTCCACTGTTCTATGGATTTGCTTCCGTGGTCATGCACATGTAGGAACTCCGGTTTGCAAAAAACACACCCGTCTGATTGGGAAGCAGCGGTTTGCGATTGCCGCATGTGTGATCATGCCATTCTGCTTCTCCCCCCCTTCTTTGCCATGCTTCACCATCAACATGTGATCAGTGGCTGATGGCCAAAGCACAGAGCCTCAGGGGAATGTCTGATTGCAATACCGTGCTTCATTTTGCTCTTGAGCAAGAAGCCTCACTCCCCCCACCCCCCCGGATTATCTCACTCGTGTGACCACGCTCTAAGTTTAAAATTTCAAACCAGACTGTTGTTTTCCAGCTACATGGTCATCTTGTTTCCATAGAATGAGATACCAGTGTGACTGCGTACTGCCTACATTTTAGATGCGTTTTCCAGATTTAAAAATTTCTACCTCTTTTCTCTGATTGCATCTGATTACTCCTCTTCTTCAAATTCTGTGTCTCTGAACCTTCCCAAACTGGGTTAACGCATAACATAGCAAAAGTGATTCAGTGTAAATGCAAAGTGTGAGAAGCACACTGGAACAAAACAAGTCCCAACTTATTGGGTCTGAACTGTGACTGACTTACCAGGAAAGAGGTCAGTCAACTTGGCGAGTGGCAACAATGAAAAGGCAAATTCTGTGATAGGAATGGTTAGGGAAAAGATTGAAAATAAAATGGTCAGTTTTTATTTTGTGTTATGATGACCTTGTACAGCTCTGTGTATAGCTACATTTGGAATTACTGATTACTAGGGAGGGGCACAAAGCACATTTTTGTGGTTTGGTTCATGATTCATGGCGGAACCATGAACCGAACCACAAACTGATAGGCCCGTTAGTGAAATGAACCAGTTTGTATCAATTTGTGAGCCATTTAAAGTTTAAGCCACTGCTTTCTGCTCCCTGCAGAAAGCGACAGGGAACAGAAAGCAGTGGTTCAAATGGCTTTGAGCCACTTCATCCCCAGCTTTCTGCTAGCCACAGCTTTTGGCAGTGAACAGAAAGCAGGGGTTGAAATGGCTGAGAGGCATTTCACCCTCTGTTTTCTGCAGGCTATGGCTTTTCTCAGCAAGCAGAAAGTGAGCTGAAATGCTGTCCAGAAGGATTATGAGATCAACCTCTGCCATTTCACCCTATGCTTTCTGCTCACTGCCAAAAGCTGTGGCAAACAGAAAGCTGGGGGTGAAATGGATCTGAGACATTTAAACTCCTGCTTTCTTCTCCCCATAGCTTTTCATGGGGAGCAGAAAGCAGTGGTTTAAATGGCTCCAAGCTATTTAAACCAAACCAAACCAAACAGCTGAATGGCAGGGAGCTCACAAATATTCCCCTTCCCTTCCCTAAAATGAGCCCAGTGAATATCACTTATTAATTTATAGAATGTATGTACTTTTTCTCCAGTGACCTGCTCGCTGCTGTTTATAAGTAATACCATAAAATCTTAAAAACAAGATAAATTATCAGTATTAAAAACAATTCAGGAAGTATTAAGAACAGCATGAAATAGATAAAATGGCTAAAAAGAAGTGCCTTTTCCCCGGTCAGTCAGAATGGACTTATGGTGACCCCATGGAACAGACATTCAGAGGTGGTTTGCCATTACCTGCCTCTGTGTCATGACCATAGACTTCTTTGGTGTTCTCCCATCCAGGGCTCTTTTTGTAGCAGGAACTCCTTTGCATATTAGGCGACATACCCCTAATGTAGCCAATCCTCCAAGAGCTTACAGTAGCCCCTGTAAGAAGAGCTCTGTAAGTTCTTGTAGGATTGGCTACATTAAGACTGTGTCGCCTAATATGCAAAGGAGTTCCTACTACAAAAAGAGCCCTGCTCCCATCCAAATACTAACCAAGGCTGACCCTGTTTAGCTCCTGAGATCTGAAAAGACTAAGCTAGCCTGGGCTATCCAGGTCAAGGCCAGAGTGCATTACATTAATCTAAACTGAATGTGAGCAGATAATGGATCACCAAGGCCAGTTCATCGTTTTTAAGGCTTATCTGGCATATCAGATAAAGCTACTGAAAAGCATTATTTACCGTGGAGGAGTACTGAGCCTGAAACTATGTCATGATCCAGCACCACCCCAGAGCAATGAACCTGCTCCTTAAGGGTAAGTGTAACCACTCACCAGGGTAGGCTGACTCATCAGTTCTCAAGCAGCTTTATCGTTGTCTGTATTGAACTTTAGTTTATTGGCCCTCATCCACACCATTTTCTTCTCCAGGCACATGTCCAGGACTTCCATAACCCCTCCCAGTTCACCTGTTAAAATTAAATAAAACTGGCTGTTACCTGCATATTGGTAGTGACTCACTCCAAACACCAAGGTGATTTCCCCCCCAGCAGTTTCGTGTAGATGTTAAATCTCATACATCAATATATGATAAAAATAAAAAGTCAGTTTGAAACCATCATAAATTAAAATAACAATTACAGTCCAATCCTCAACTTAACAGCTAATGCCAACACAGAAGAACACGGTACTCATGTAAGTGCAGACAAGTTGCAACTGATTTATGGCTATTCCAGCAAGGGACTTTCAAGGTGAAACCATTGTGTTCCTCTGCAGAGCCTTTGTTGGTGGTCTTCCTTCCAATTACTGACCCTGCTTAGCTTCTGAGATCTGATGAGATCAGACTATACCATGCTTTCTTCCCTCCCCACATTATCTTTAACTTCTTCCTAACTCCTCCTAAGCAGAACTGTGTTGCGTTTCTAAAAATTACCCTGGCAGACAACCTCCTAACTTTAAGTCAGGACACTGTCCCAGAGAGAGTTAAGGCTATAGGTTAGGGTTGCAAACTCTGGGTTGGGAAATTCCTGTATATCTGGGGGGTAGGATTTGGGGCGTGGCCTCAGTGGGGCATAATGCCATACAGTCTATCCTCCAAAGCAATAATTTTCTCCAGAGGAACTGATCTCTGTAGTCTGAACATCAGTCGTAATTCTGGGAGCTCTCGAGGCCCCACCTGGAGGTTGGCAATCCTACTATAGTGGGCAGAGGCTGATCTCATAATCCTGCCGGACAGCAAAACAAGGAGTCACTGTAAGAAAGATAGCAGGCACGTGGATTTATACGGGCGAGATGGTATGTTAATCTTTTTGGTTATTTATTGAACTGTTTGAAATCATGGTTTTGTGTGGATTTTATCTGGAAGCTGCCCTTTTGACTGAGGGGTTGGGAGGAATCTTTCAAAGAAAGAAAGAAGTAAACAAGCATTAAGCATCATCATGGCTATGTACATTTTTCATGTTTAGAGATAAACCTCTGAATACCAGTTTCATGCAGTCTTTCCAGAGTCAGCTGGTTGGCCATTGTGAGGAAATGGATGCTGGACAAGATACACATTTTGCCTGATCCAATAGGCCTTTTTTTTTTTTTAATGGTTTAACACTTGTCCACAATTAGAATGCAGCCTGAGTATATAACTCCAAGAACAACCCTGCCTATTGCTTAGAAGCATCAAAATAGCCTTGCCTGGGTTGGGGGAATGTTTATCTCTTTGTCACAAATTTCAGCCCATTTACTTTGTACCTTGAATATAATGGCAGTCACTAAATGTAAAGCTTGCTCTGATCTGCTTAGCCTCATTCCATATCATTTGCACAACACCATCAGGGGCTTGAATGTTTGTTTATGTTAGGACCAAACTGCAAGTTTTGCTTGAGGTTGCCATGGGGATTTTCAGGCATATTGCAGCTCTGTAGCCATTCTGCTGGGGCCTAGTTTGGACTGAGACTGTGGTGTGGGGGGAAAGTGGGGCTCTTGCTGCTCCATGTATTAGGGTTGCGGGGTCCCCTGCTTTCGGGGGGAAGCCCTGACCCCAAGCCCTAATACCCGCAGCCACCCCTTTCCCTTCTCTTTTGAGAGAGAGGAGGGAGAGGGTTGGCTGCGGGCCACGAGCCCAATCTCTGCGGAGATCGGGCTTGTGTGTGTGGGGAAACGCCAGCTCCCTGCACTTAAAGGGGCCCCTTTACGTGCAGGGAGCTGGCACCACTGAAAGATTGGGCAGGTGGGATGTCCCCAATGTGACGTCCCCTCCAGGAATGCCCCCCAAAGTCCCCCGCTGGTGGTGAAGATGGGACTTGGCAACCCTACCCTGTATCCTTTTCCAGAGTTAAAAGATCCTGGGAGTGTTACTTGCACATTTCATCCACAGGGAAAATAATATCCCTTGGACTGTTTCGGCTCAGGGGAAAAGCCCTGGGGGGGAAGGAGCCCCTCCACCCCTCCAATGCCTCATTTCCACTCCTCCAATGCTTCATTTCCTTTGCTGCTTTACATAGAACTGCCAAAGGCAACTTGCTGCTGCTGTATAGCTGCCAGGCCCTGTTAAAAACTCATGTAAAATGTAACATGCAGGGCTCTTTTTGTAGCAGGAACTCCTTTGCATATTAGGTGACACACCCCTAATGTAGCCAATCCTCCCAGAGCTTACAGAGCTCTTCTTACAGGGGCTACTGTAAGCTCTTGGAGGATTGGCTACATTAGGGGTGTGTCACCTAATATGCAAAGGAGTTCCTGCTACAAAAAGAGCCCTAGAACATGCAGTTTGGCTCTCAGTGTGTCATGCCAGATTGTAACAGTACTTTAGGAACTGGTTTACAGAGAGTGAGAACACAGGAGAGAGAGGGAGAGAGCAGTCATCTCTCCTTATAATAATAATCTTTTGGTTTCGTAAGATTCCATGCGCTTCCATTGGCTGTAAAATGCCCTCCCTCAGCCATTTGCCCATCAGCTGCCACTCAAGAGTACTCGCGTGCCATTGGCCGGGTGCTGGGTCTGCTCCTCTTCCCCACCCTCTCCCCTTCAGACAGATTTGCATGTCAGATTTACTGGCAGACCAGCTCTCTCTCCTGAGGAAGACAGTTCTCTTGACTCCTGTGAGGGACTGTCCCCTCAGTGGCTGTTGGTAGGCAACCAAGCATGGTTCTGTGAGTAAAAAAACAAAGGACTTTCAGCATAACCCCCTCCCCCGCCCATCACCCCCTCCCCAATGGCCACTTTCCTGTCAGAATAAATGGAAAAAGGCTCTCTCTCCTGCTTAGCTTCAGCATGGCTGGCTGGCTAATGAGATGGGCCAGCAACCATCAAACCATTTTCTTTAACTCCCCGCTGTGCGGCTGACTTTCCCCTAGGGTTGCCAATTTCCAGGTGGGACCTGGAGATCTCCCACTGTTACAATTGACCTCCAGATGACAGAGATCAGTTCCCTGGGAGAAAATGGTTGCTTTGGAGGGTAGACTCTATGGCATTATACCCTGCTGAGTCCTTCCACACACACCCCAAATGCTGCTCTCCACAGGATCCACCCCCCCCAAATCTCCAGTATTTCCCTAATCAGAGTTGGCACCTGTACTTTCTCCTCTGTCAGTAAAAGGCCCTTTCCACACCTATGTTGGCCTTTGGGAGAAAACTCATTGGGCCCAGTCTTGATCAGGTTGCCAACTCCAGGTGGACAATTCCTGGAAATTTGAGGGATGGAGCCTGGAGAGGGTGAGGTTTGAAGAGGGGTGGCACCTCAGGCAGGTACGATGCCATAGACTCCACCCTCCAATCCAGCCATTCCCTGATGGGGAACCATTGTTGCCAATCTCCAGGTGGGGGCTGGAGATCACTCAAAATTACAACTGCTCTCTAGGAGGGAGGGGAGAGGAGATGGAAAACTAAAGGTAGGCTGATGGTTGGCTGGGAGGGAGATAGGGTTATCAACTCCAGGTTGGGAAATTCCTGGAGATTTGAGAGGTCGAACCTGGAGAGGGTGAGTGTTGAGGAGGGGTGGGACCTCAGACAGGTACAATGCCATAGACTCCACCGTCCAAACCTGCCACTCCCTCCTGGGGAACCACTGTTACCAATCTTGGGGGTGGGCTGGAGATCACTCAAAATTACTACTGCTCTTCAGGTAGCAAAGATCAGTTCCTCTGGAGAAAATGGTGGACTCTGTCATTATACCCTGCTGAGATTGCCACAGCAAATTGTCACTGAGTGCCCAAAGCCAGGGCACTCTCCCAGAACCTCTTTCTAGAGCCCGTTGTATTTATTTCCACAATGGGCCTTATTCCTAGTTTAAAATATATGTAAATTTCCACCTAGGAAGGAAAACTTTGTTTTGTCAGATTTTGATGTTGTTAAGAGTCAGAATCAGAATCACTTTATTGTATGTGGCCATAGGCCTTCACAGTATCAAACACTCGTTAAGAGTCAGTATATCCCATTATACCTAGATATTTTCTGAATTTAATAACCCTAATAAAACAATTGCTTTATTTCAGATGGGAAGCAAATGTTATGTATAATAAAAGCAACTGCCAAGTGCCAAATTCTTTTGATTGCCAGAGCGGCTGGCAGCTGTTTGTGGTTTATCTGACTGTACTTTTGTGGCTTTGCTTTCAATTTTATGGTAAACTGGTTGTGAACAGGTAATTCAAGGAAGTTATATTTAAACATCATAATTGAATCTGTCCTATGTAATTTGGCTGTTCTCAGGGAGCACAATACCCCTCAATTTATTCTGTCAAAGTTACAGCTCAGAAAAATAAGTGTCAACCTCTCTGTTGAAGAGCACCCTGTGTATGTAAACCTTAAAGGGAATTTTGCTGTTGTTTCAATAAAGGCTGCGGGTGCAAGGGGTTCTGCTGCATAATATTGTCCTCACACCTTGGGATAAAGTCTAGAGACACAAATGTTTCGGTTTAAGTATATTTATTAAAACTGATCTGCAACAGAACGTTAAATTATCTAATTTTCATTCCCCATATTAGGTGGATCATGTCTAAAGGAGCACACTGAAAGCTGTACAGTGCAACTCTATCCTGTCCCCAAATTCAAAACTCTACCCTGCCTCTTGCTATCATGCCTACCTTTCTTTAAATTTAAGGTAATGACACATTGTACTTGCAGAACTCATCCCCGAGTGGAAGAGCACGCAGAAGGTCTCAGCTTTAATCCTTATAATTTACAATTAAAAAGAATCTCAGGTAGGAGGTTCTGAGAATGCTCCTGCCAGTCAGCACAGATAAAACTGAACGAGATAGAACAATGGCCTGAAGAAATAAGACATATGTTCAGATACGTTCATATGTTCAGATATGTTCATTTCACCACATACAAGGCTCTGGATCAAAACTGTAGTTTCCGTAATCTTTCATGACATGACATTGAATTCATTTGCATTATTTAAAAAATCTATACAAAGATTCCTAAGCCACATTTTTCATCCTTCTGCAGCCATGTGGTTACCACACTCTAGGCTTGCCAGGTTGCCTCTCTGCCCTGCCTGGTGGCTCTCTCCTGCTCTGCCAGCTCACGTAGAAGAAAAAAATGTGTGTGTTTGGTGGGAGGAGTTGATGTTATAGGTTGGGAAGGAGTTGGAAGAATTGAACCTTGACCTGGATGCGGCATCAGAAGTTGTAACATCACAGTGAGTGGTATCGCTCCAAAATCTCCAGGAATTCCAAGAAGAGGAAGAGGAGGAGGAGGAGGAGGAGATTGGATTTATATCCTGCCCTTTACCCGAAGGACTCTCAGAGTGGCTTACAATCTGGAGCTGAGAGAGCTCTCTCAGGAACTGCCCTTGAGAGAACAGCTCTGAAAGAACCGTATACCTGCCTCCCATTTTTATATTATGCTTCCTCCATAAGAAAATTCTCAAGTAATTTTTGCCCATTATTGATATGCTATGGATGTAGGATTTCAGAGGAAACAAACCCTGAAAAAGTAACAACAGTATTGCATTTAATAAACTGATTCTGAACTTTCAGCCTTCACATCAGCCTTTTTCAAAAAAGACAAAAGTGCCCCTTAAAGTTGAACTCCAAAAAACCTGAAATAGGGTAAGCCAAATTTTAAATTTGGATGCAATGGTAACTTGTAGTTTAGCCTAGACTCGAGCACACATGGGACTTTTTGTTTGTGGAAGTGGCAAATCCTTCAAAAGCAGAGATGCTCCCAAATTTTGTAGACTTAACTGGTTCCCCACAAGATGGGAAGCTGTGCTAGTCTGTCTTTAGCAGTAGAAAAGAGACAAACAGTAAAAAAGAGACAAACCTTAGCATTAAATACTGGGTTCTAGATGCATGGCAGTGATCAGCTCAGGTTTATTCAGTGATTTCAGCAAAATTCAGCTCTGTTAAATAGTGTGCAATTGCCACACCCAAACACACCCCACTCCCAGTGATAGGCTGTTTACATAGACATTACTACTTGATTGGTTTACTCCAGGGTCCTGGTTGGCTATTGTTCTTGTGCTCCAAGTTCATCCAGTCTCTGGGGTGATTCAATCAGGGATGATTCAATCCCAATATATAACACTTAGAGACAAATGTTGTTAGTTGTTAAGGTGCCACTGGACTCTTGCTCTTTTCTGCTGTTTCCCCTCAAAATCAGTGTTTTGTTTTTACTTCTTGCTTACATGGGTTGAATCCACAAGCCTTTCTTTTTTGTACCACCAACCTGTCTCTTTTGAATATATGCAATATTGCATGCAGTACTGAATGGTCATGATGTATAGAACATTATTGCCACTGGAAAAACATCTTTGCCCTAGACCAGTGGTTCTCAGCCTTCCTAATGCCACAACCCTTTAATACAGTTCCTCATGTTGTGGTGACCCCCAACCATAAAGGAGCGGTGTCTCGGTTCCTGAGACCATTGAAAATATGTGTTTTCCGATGGTCTTAGGTGACCCCTGTGAAAGGGTCGTTCGACCCCTAAAGGGGTCGTGACCCACAGGTTGAGAACCACTGTCCTAGACAGACTATAAACTCTGTAACTAGATTCTTGAGTGAGGAACTAGCATGCTAAATGGCAGTATTTTGCATAAATAGTCTCCACAAATTCATATGCCACATTGATGGTTGATGTGGGATTATGTGTGCAGTGTAAGTTTTTAGAAGTTCAAAAATTTGAAAAACACAGATACACTTTATGAAATTACAGAAATGTCAGAGAACTCAAATATCCTGAATTACTTCCCCTCTCCTTGTTGGACCATTTTACAGGAAGTGATATGAAGGCATTTGTGTGGTCTGATAACATAGTTAGTAGCTGGTATTGCAATCATGTGCTAGAAAAGTGTGTGTGTGCTTCTCCCGCATAAAGATAATGAAGCAGCTATAATGATGAAGCAAAGTCACACTGACAGCCAATTCGTGTGATTCTTCCTTGAAAAAGAGAGAAAACATTGTGCAAATCAGACACCTGTGTGATCATTTGTCTGCACAGAATGCCTGTTACGTTTGTGTCATGTGTATGGAAAGAACAGGGACTGTGCATGAAGTAAATGTGGATGGAAGGGCAGGACTAGTAAACTGTGCACCACAGAAAGTGAAGGAGCTTCTGTAGGCCAATTCAGTGTATGTAAGCAAAAACTATAGGCAAAACTCACTGACTGCTAAATACTCTAGGAAAGGCTTATATGACATGTATGCAAACCATGACATTCTGTGTAGCCTTTTTATGTGATTGAGCCGTGGAACAGACAGAGATTGCTTGGCATTTAAATGCAGGTATATTATCACAGAAATCTATATCTCTCCCAGCAAGGGCAGCTACGGAGTCAACACAGAATGCTACTGTAATTGCCTTTAGTTTTGAATACGAGCAGTGTTAATACCATTTAATGAAAAATTAGCTGGAAGCAAATTTGATCTTTAGTTTACATTTCCCACTGTGCTAAACTTTAAAATTGATGTGCTGTGGCCAGCATTATTAATTCAAGCTCTTTTTGTCAGTACTGCAAGCACACTTAAGACGGCACTGATAGCACATCACTCCTGAAGAAAATAAAGGCAATCAGTCAGATCATCTGAGTTCATGATAAATCATCTATCCTTCTAATATTTGCACCAGAACCCATTATCTGTTCCCTGTAACAATTATCGAGGGTCTGGTTCTCTTGAAAACTTAGGCAAGAAATAAGATCCATAAAGGAATCGTATGTTTTTTTTCTAATTGTTAATGCTTTTGCATGCAATTATGTATGCCCTTTTCCGGAATAATAATAAAAGATTTCCCCAGCAGAGGTCAGGATCTTTGTCCCTGACTTACTTTACAGATCCTTTTACCATCTGTCCTGCAGGTTGTGGACTTTATTAGAGATTTCAGTGTGTTTACAGTCTATAGAATTTCTGCTCATCTTTACAGCTGTGCATTAATTCAGGCTTTCCAGGAGACGACGGCCAGAGATGGTATAATAAAGGCTGGATAATCACAACAACAGAAACCACAAAATGAAGAAACAAATGTCCATGCTCTGATACAATTCATAAGATTTGTGTGGCTTTTAGGGGCCCCCCATCCTAAGAGTTACAATTGGTGGTCTGTTCTTAAGAAATAAGGAAAGTGGTATTACACAGAAAAAAGGAAAGGCTATTCATATCTGTGTGGGAACCTAATCAGGCTCAGGTTTCCAGTGACGATGGCTCCTCACTTGCACCAGGTCCATGACAAGAATGCTCCTTTTGTGCACCAATAATGTGGAAGCGATAAAATTTCCTTTAAGAGACATATGTGTTTACATCATGAGATGTGTTGTTTGACAAAAAGCTTTGTTCTCTGCATACTTTTCTTGCAGAGTTTTATGCGGAGTTGTTTTGCGGGAAAGCTTTGATTAGCGAGAATCCGTTTGCCAAGGTAAAAATAGATACCTGTTTCATGAATCCTCTTGCTGATCTGGCTAGTTATAGAAAAAATGTGTAAGGAATGACAGAGAGAAGCACTGAATAGAAGCGATGGCCAGTAACAAAATCTAAGGGCATAACTTTATCAGAGTAGTACACTGAGACATAAGTATTGCATTACTCAGTTCAAAATGGGTCTTTTAATAAAGGAATACTCTTGTTTTACATTTAAAATATTTAGCCACTATTTTTGTTATTTACCTTTTGAAGATTGTTAGCCAAATCAGACATAATTTTGATACCACCAAAGATGGGTGGTTGTTTTTTTTTTTACTGTGTAGTTCCAAAAATGACTGTGATTATGTAAATAAAAATGCATCTATATAGAGAACAAAGTTGAGGGTTAACTTTATTATGTATGAGGCTGCCTAAAAGGGGAAACAAAATCCAAAGTCTTCATAGCTGTTCCAGTGCTTCTGGCTCTCCTGGGGAAAAAAAACCCCAGTTTTATAGCATAGGTCCCTCTTTTGGGTGGTGAGCCTTAACAGCTGCCATTTTCTGTTACTTCTTGGAAGGACATGCTGCTGGTTTGTATGCTTAGAGAAGGCATGTGCCACATTTCCAGCCTCTCTTTGCACTCATGTGAAGAAGATAAGCAGGAATGGCAAGGTAAGGTCACTCAGTGGTGGAGAAGGTTTCTTCATAACAGAGGCAGAGGCTCCTTCCCACAACAGCTGTTACCTTCTCCCTCCTCCTAGCACATTCCAGTCTGCTCCTCCCACCAGTCAGTCTTCCAGTGCTCTACACCTATGGTTGTAGCACAGAGCTTCCTTTTTTTCTGCGAAGTGTTCTTCCTTTTCTCCACTCTGCTGTTTACTCCCCAGTGGCTTAACATACGTTTGCAGGTCATCTTTCAATGGCGCATACATATGTTTGCAGCTCATCTTTCAAGAACAGGGAGTTCCACATGGCAAATGCAAGTGAGAACCAATGGACAACTGGGGTGTGTGTGTGGGTTGGTATCTTGGGCACTGCTGACTGGGGAAAGAGAGAAGGCGAGGGGGAATTTTTCAGAAAAAAATGCTGGCTTCTGCTTGGCTTGAGTTTCCTGTTCCTGGCCCTCTTTGTCTCCTTTATACAACTGTGTTCTTGACAGCAGTGAAATCATAAGTCTGGTTGCTTCTTTTTCTGTCATGTAACTGTGATACTGTGTGACTTCCTGTCAAATATGTTGTTGAAGGCTTTAACAGTCAGAGTTCATTAGCTTTTGTAGATTTTCTGGGTTGTATGGCCGTGGTCTTGGCATTGTAGGACCTGACGTTTCACCAGTAGCTGTGACTGGCATCCTCAGAGGTATAACACAGAAAGATGGAGTACTCTCTGTGTCAAGGTGAGAAGAAAATGGTAGGCAGGTAATTTATATCTACTCAGGAAGGTGGGGTAGGGCTGAATCATTATCTTGGAGTTCTCCAGGCTGTGAACATTCTAACGGAGGAGCTTTCCTAAGGAGGTTCTTTTGTCTATGGATTGTTTCCTGAGGAGGTTTCCTGTTTCCTGAGGAGGTTCTTTTGCATGTGGATTGGCTGTTGAAATTCTAATCTTATCTGTAATGTTATTTTCAGATGTAGTGTTTTTCAGGACGGGAAACCATGCCCTATTTATTTTAAAACTATCTTCTTTCCTGTTGAAATTGTGTTTATGTTTATGAATTTCAATGGCTTCCCTGTGTAATCTAACATGGTAATTGGATGTGTTGTCCACCCTTCAGTGTCTTGGAACAAAATACTGTATCCTGTTTGAGTTAGGCTATGTTCAGCCACTACTGATTTTTCAGGTTGCCCAAGTCTGCAGTGTCTTTCATGTTCAGTATAGTATAGTATAGTTTATTATTACGGTTTTAAGACCAATGTACACAGTAAGCATAATATGTGAGGGAGAGAAAAAAAACAGTCATAATATACAAAAATAGAACTCTGAATTTAAGAACTTTTAAAACGCAATTCCTGCAATCTAAGAATTAATTCACAAAACTCAGCAACTGAAGTCTTTCATGTTCTTTTATTCTTGTCTGAATGCTGTGCTGTGTTGTCCCGATGTAAACCTGTCCACAACTGCATGGTATGCAGTATACTCCTGCAGAAATGAGGGGGTCTCTTCTATCTTTTGCCAGTCGTAGCATCTGTTGTATTTTTCTGGTGGGTCTGAATACTGTTTGTAGGTTGTGTTTTTTCATAAGTTTTCCCATCTGATCAGTGATTCCTTTGATACATGGCAAAAACACTTTTCCTGTGGGAGACCATTTTTCCTTAGTTGTTTGTTTTACCTTTTGTTTAATCGCCCTTCTGATTTCATTCTTGGAGTAGCCATTTGCTTGAAGTGTGTGATTTAGATGACTTAGTTCGTCGTTGAGAAAGTGCAGTTCACATATCCGTCTTGCATGGTCTACTAATGTTTTGATTATGCCTCTTTTTTGCTAAGGGTGGTGATTGGAGTTTTTGTGTAAATAACGGTCCGTGTGAGTTGGTTTTCTGTAGACCTTGTGACCTAATTGAAGGTTAGCTTTGCAGATGACCATGATATCTAGAAATGGCAGTTTACTCTCGATTTATTTTTCCATGGTGAATTGTATGTCCGGGTGGATGTTGTTGAGGTGGTCAAAAAACTCCATCAGTTCTACTTCACTATGGCTCCAAATGATAAAGGTATCATCTATGTACTGGAGCCAGACTGTAGGTTTGTGGGGTGCAGATTCTAAAGCTGGTTTTCCAAAATTTTCCATGTAGAAGTTTGCTATAACTGGGCTGAGAGGGCTTCCCATGGCAACCCCATCCATCTGTTCATAGAATTTGTTATCTCATTGGAAGTAACTGGTTGTCAAACAATGGTGGAATAAGGCTGTTATGACATCCGGAAAAATCTGATTAACAAGCGCGAGTGTGTCTTTTACCGGAACCTTGGTAAAAAGAGATACCACATCAAAACTGACGAGTATGTCCTGTGGGTTGAGTTTCAGAGAACTGATTTTGTTGACGAAATGTGTTGAATCTTTGATGTATGTTGTGGTTTTTCTGATGTGGTTCTGTAGAAGATTGGCAAGGTATTTAGCTAATTCATATGTAGAGGAACCAATGGCACTCACGATGGGTCAGAATGGGACTGAATCCTTATGAATTTTACGGAGTCCATATAGTCGTGGTGACTGTGCTTCCGTCTTGCATAGTTTTTTGTGCATGTGGAGATGAAGTGAAGAATTCCTGATCAGTGAGCTCGTTCGTCTAGTGATTTTGCAGGTAGGATCTTGTTTTAGTTTTTTGTATATGGTGGGGTCCAGAAATTCTCTAATCTTATTTTTGTATTCTTCCATTTTCATGATCACTGTGGCATTGCCTTTGTCATCTGGTAGACTAATGATGTCTGGATCTGCATTGAGGGTCTTGAAGGCGTTTCTCTCCTTATGTGTTATATTGCTGGTGGGAAGCTTTGCTTTTCATAGAATCCTTGCCGTCTCCCCTCTTATTTCTTCAGCTTCTTCTTCAGGTAGATGATTAATGGGAGCTTCTACATTTGCAATGATGTCTTCCACAGGAATTTCTGTGGGGGGGGGAACTGCAAAGTTACCTCCCTTGACTAGGATGGACGTTTCTTCTGGTGAGAGTTTACGATCCGTCAGATTGATGACAGTCCGTGCGTTGTTGAGTATTGGGTTTGTCTGTCTTTTATCCTGGAATTTATTAAACTTCTGCTTCTGTCTGGAAGTATGCCTTGTTAACCGATGTTCCATTTTTCTGTAGGTGAGGTTATCAATCTTGTCCCAATCATGACTTCTCATTTTCTGGCTGGTGTTCCTGTCAAATGCTTGCAGCTCAGTGAACCACCCACGGAGGTGAGTCAGGCAGGCTCCCTGGTTGCACCTGTACCTCATCAGCTGCTGCAGGACTAGGTGCAGGGTTTACAGGCTCAGGCACTGGTGGTGGCAAGCTGTCAACTCCTGAGGAGTCAGAGGGGCTGGCTTCTGGCTCTGGCAATGCTGGCGCCTCTACCTGCGGTGCCAACTCAGGTGGGGAATCAGCACAGTCGCCGCCGTCCATGACTGAACATGTTATAGTATGTTTATGAAATCCTATGATGTGGCAGTGAAGGGCATTTTATTCACCCTCCATCACGTCCGCTAGCTCTCGCCCAGTACAATTGTTTAGGGTGATTAGATCCTTAACATCTGTCATAGAGAGAACTCAAAATATTAGCAACCCAACCATTAGCTGTGAGGCCTTTGTGAGCTTTTTTGCTGATAAAGCCTTGTCACTCTGCTGAGACCTACCCACCAGTGTTGATACTGCATGTGAACTGGAGCCCCCTTGGCTGCCTTTGGATTTAGTATTTGGTAACTTCAACCAGCTTTCCTTTGCCAATGTAGACAGGATCTTGCATGTTGTTAGACCAACCATATGCCTCTTAGACCCGTGACCCTCAAGGTTGGTAAAAGCCAGCAGTAAGAGGATATGGGGCCCACTGGTGGACATCATCAATCTCTCCCTGGAGCCAGAGGTCTACTCAGAGGGATCAAAAGAGGCTGTGTTATACCAATATTGGAAAAAAAAAAAATTGTTGGAATCTATAAATTCCTCCAATTACTGTCCAGTTTTGAATCTGTTGTTTCTGGGTAAGGTAATTGAGAGAGCGGTAGCCGAGCAGCTTCAGAGTTTCCTGGATGACACATCAGCATTGGACCCATTCCAGTCTGGTTTTTGCCTCGGCCATGGGACGGAGATGGTACTGGTTTGCCTTACAGACAATCTCTGTTTTCCTCTCGACAGCTGGATCAAGGCAGGTCACCGTTGCTGTTGTTACTTGATCTCACAGCAGCATTCAACATGGTTAACCATGATCTTTTGACCCACTGCCTCACCAACCTCATTCATGGGGTAGGTTTGAAGTGGCTTACATCATTTCTCCTTGGTCAGAGACAGAGGGTAGCACTAGGGGAGAGGGTGTCAGCTAGGTACCCCTTAACATCTGGGGTCCCTCAGTGGCCAATTCTCTCTCCTAACATCTGTATGCACCCCCTTGCCCAGCTGGCACCCAGCTGTATTTGTTAATGGGTGGCTGACCAAATAGTGCCCCCTGTAATCTAGCCGAGGGTCTAGAGGCCATGGTGGGATGGCTAAGAAAGAGGTGGCTGAGACTGAGTCCAATTAAGATGGAGGTTCTGTGGTGGGGGGCAGGGATTCAGGACTGTGTTGTCAACTACCTGCTCTTGATGGTGTGTCATTGCTACTGGCACAAACCATCAGGAGTTTGGGTGTGGTCTTGGATGCCTCCTTATCTGTGGAGGTCCAGATCATGAACATTGCCAAGCTGGCATTTTTCAACCTGCACCAAGCACGGCAACTGGCCCCTTTCCTGTCTTGCCCTGACCTAGCCAAAGTAATTCATGCAACGATCACCTCCAGATTGGATTAGTGTAACTTGCTTTATGATGGCCTACCCTTGAGACTGATCCGGAAACTACATCTGATTCAGAATGCGGCAGTGCAAGTCCTAATGGGAACGTCATGGACAGCAAACATACAACCTGTGCTACATCAGCTACATTGTCTCCCAGTGGAGTACTGGGTCAGGTTTAAAGTCTTGCTATTGACCTTTAAGGCCTTGAGTGGGCTGGGACACTTGTATCTTTGGGACAGCCTCCTCTGGTATGTCCCCCAAAGAACTTTACACTCTGCTGAGAACAACTTATTGGTGAGCCCCAGCCTGAAAGACATCCAGCTGTCCTAGGCCAGAGCCAAGGTTTTATCAAGTGTTTTATTATGATATGTGTCTTTTATTATGGTACTAGGAATAAGGCCTATTGTGGAAATAAATACAATGAGCTCTAGAAAGAGGCTCTGGGCAGGTGCCCTGACCTTGGGCACTCAGCATCAATTTGCTGTGGTGACCTCAGCAGGATATAATGACAGAAAGCAAACTGTTTTCTCCAGGGGAACTGATCTCTTCCATCTGGAGAGCAATTGTAATTCTGAGTGATCTCCAGGACCCCTGGAGATTGGCAGTAGTGGTTCCCCAGGAGGAAACGACTGGCTTGGAGGGTAGAGTCTATGACATTGTACCTGTCTGAGGTCCCACCCCTCCTCAAACCCCAACCTCTCCAGGCTCCACCCCTCAAATCTTCATGATTTTGCCTCCCTGGAGTTGGCAACCTGATCTCCTTCCCAGCCAATCATCAACCTACCTTTATTTGCCCCTCTGACTTCAGTTTTCCATCTCCCCCCCCACAGCCTCAACCCTGCTCTGAAGCCCTGACTGCCACATCACACTGGCTGTCAAAAGGGTCCATCTCAGCAGGGTATATAAGGACACAGAGTCCACTGTTTTCTCCAGTGGAACTGATCTCTGACATCTGGGGAGCAGTTGTAATTCTGAGTGATCTCCAGCCCTCCCATGGAGATTAGCAACAATGGTTCCCCAGGAGGAAATGGCTCCCCCACTCTCTCCAGGCTCCACCCCTCCAATCTCCAGGAACTTCCCAACCTGGAGGTGGCAACTCTATTTCCTTCCCAGCCGACCATCAATGTACCATTATCTGCCCCTCTGACTTCAGGTTTCCATCTCTTCCCCCCTCCCTGTAGCCTCTACCTAGGAAAACTACAGTCTTTCTCTGCAGTGGAGACCCAAGCAGGCGGGATGCGACCTCAGCAGGGTATAATGACACAGAGTCCACCCTGTAAAGTAACCATTTTTTTCCAGGGGAGCTGATTTTTGCCATCTGGAGAGCAGTTTTAATTCTGAGTGATCTCCACCACTCACCTGGAGATTGGCAGCAATGGTTCCCCAGGAGGAATAGTACAGTCTTTCTCCATAGGGGAGACCAAAGCAGCTTACATCATTCTCCTCTCCCCCTTTTGATCTGCACAACAACCCTGTGAAGTAGGTTAGACTGAAAGTCCGTGACTGGTCCAAAATCATCCATTCAAGAACCTGGGTCTGGCAGCCCCTGCTCTAAAGCACAAACTGCTACTCCTAGGGTAGCCAACCTCCGGGTGGAGCCTGAAGATCGCCGGGTATCACAACTGAACTCTAGACAACAGCTCTCTCCCCCACCTGGAGAAAATTACTGCTTTAGAGAGTGGGCTCTATGGCATTCTCTTCAGCTGAGGCCTCTCCCTTCCCCAAACTCTGGCTTCCTTAGACTCCACCACAAAATATCCAGGAATTTCCCAATCTGGAGCTGACAAACCTAATCAGGACTGGCCCCAATGAGTTCCCCACAAAGGCCTGAAAAGGGCTTCCTTCCTTTGCCTTTTTACTGACAGAACCAAGCATGGTTGCCTAGCAACAGCCACTTATGGAAAAGTTAGTCCCACAGGAGCCAAGCAGGACAAGACAGCCATTTGGCAGTTTATTTTGTGAGGAAGAGTGTCCAGGCTGGCAGTGGGCAGGGGAGAGGAGTGGACCCAGCACCTAGCCAATGGCAAGCAAGTACTCTTGAGTGGTGGTTGATGGGCCAATGGCTGATGGAGCACACTGCACAGCCAGTGGGAGAGCTGGAAATGGCCAATACGTAAGGGAATTATATATATAGGATGTATTTCTGTTGTTGTTTATCACTCAGAGCCCTGAATACTCAGGGACTGGGTGATTCATAAATCCAAATGATAAATAAATAAACAATAAATAAACCTAGGAACCATTCCTGAGAAGCAGCTGCCACTGTACTGAACGGATGCAGAACTGGTTGTATGAACCAGCTCATAAAACTTTTAACATGTTTAGCAAACACTAATTGCTATAATTTGCATTTTTTAAAGTTTTAAACTAATTACTTTCTACCATTTCTGTTCATAGGTCTTTAGTCAAATTCCATTTTTCTGCACAGCACTCATTTATTAGAATTTGGGCTAAGTTAAAGTTGGAGTAGCTATAAAGATCTACATATTAAAATTCTGAGATTAATTGAATAGGGCACTTGTTAATAAGGATGGGGGGGGTGGCTCCTAACATTAGTATTCTTTAAAAGGGATATTAACTTTTCAGTTTATTAACATAATATTTATATTTAACCAAGAAAATCCTTCTGAGACATAAAAATTGGTTGTGGTTTTGTTGCAATATGGTTTTGAATACAGAAACACTGGTATTTAGAATATACACATTTCTAACAGGTAACATCTGTGCAAATGAGCTGTTAAATGAAAGAAAACATGCACTTTTTTAAAAAAACCCTAAAACCTTTTACTTTGGATTTTTCCTGATATTGAATTCATTTCAGACAGTAAATGTGTGGCTTTATTCAGCTATGAACTTTTTAAAATATGTGTCATGCTTTAATACATGCACACAGTTGTGCAGGCAATTTACACCGTTCCTCCTCAAAGGAGCCAGATGCTGAGCTGTGGAAGATATTTTTCGAGCAAGAGCATCTGGCTCCTTGGCAGACTCACAAGCAGTAGCAAAGCAGCTTTGGAGTTGTCTCTGGGTTTATCACATGGTTAGGCTGCTGATGAGTTGCTTGGCTTGCCTTCCATTTCTTTAAGTCAACTAATAATGCTGCTGTCACACACACTAAATAATGCACTTTCAATCCAGTTTCAGTGCACTTTCCAACTGGATTTTGCCAGTTCACACAGTAAAACCCAGTTGGGAAGTGCATTGAATATGGATTGAAAGTGCATTATTTAGTGTGTGCAATCGCAGTGCTGGTTTCTATGGGCTCTGCTTTTTTAAAAAAAACAACAACCCAATTTTCTGGGAGTTCAACAATACAGGGACCAGAATGGTGAAGTAATGGATCAGATGTAATGGGCTCTGTCCCATGAAAACTTATTCCATAGTAAGCCAAGATCCGCAGTGCAGGTCATGGTGGCTTGCTACAGCCCAGTGGAATTTTCAGTGGGTGTTTCTCTTTGAACAATTGACCGACATATGTTTTCACAGACGCAGGCATTTTCAGACATGCTAAATAATGCAGTTTCAATCCACTTCAGTGACGGTTTATAAGTGGATTTTGTCATTTTACTCAGTAAAATTCAGTTGCAAAGTCCATTGAAAGTGGATTGAAAGCCCATTATCTAGTGTGTGTGAAAGTGCTTTCAGTCAGAAACTTCCCTCAGTTTCAACTTACTGCTTAGGATGGTACAGTAAGCACCAGGGCCTTTCGGAATTACCTTCATGTTACTTGGAATGCTCGCTGTAGTCTTTACAGTGCCATAGTGTCTTGATGTTTTTGATACAGCAGACGAACACAACTACCCTCCCGGAAGCTGTGTACTGAAAGTGCTGTAGAAGTAACAATAATGGCAGTAGTAGTAATGTACAAACATGGAAGTCAGTTAAATATGAGCTTGACTATAAGGAAATTAGTGGAAGTGAAATGTATTTATTTGGTGCTGGATGTTGTTTTTACAGGGCCGGCTCTTCTATATAGGCAGGTTAGGTGATTGCCTAGAGTGTTTTCTGAAAGGGGACACTGCACTGGCCTACTGCCCCTCCCCTCCCTGCGCCTCCCTTGCCAAAAGCCCTGCTAACTCTGCAGCCACTGCCGGCTCGCCCACTAGGGTGCTGGGGCCCACAGGGGCACCAAAGCACCCCCGTGAAGCTCCGCCCCCGCCCCCGTGAAGCCGGCACTAGGAGGGAAGGGGCGGCCATTCAAACGGCTGCCCCTTCCCTGGCTTTCCTGAGCACGCCGCTACTGCAGCATGGTCAGGAAAGCCGGCGCTCCCCCCGGTCTCCAGCCAGTGCTGGGGCTGGGAGGGAAGGGGCGGCCGTTCAAACGGGTGCCCCTTCCCTGGCTTTCCTGAGCACGCCACTACTGCAGCATGGTCAGGAAAGCCAGCGCTCCCCCCGGTCTCCAGCCGGCGCTGGGGCTGGGAAGGAAGGGGCGGCCGTTCAAACGGGCGCCCCTTCCCTGGCTTTCCTGAGCACGCCGCTAGTGCGGCATGCTCAGGAAAGCCAGCACTCCACACACAAACCCGTTTCCAGGCCCCACCGGGAGGTTGGCATCCCCGTGGGTGGGCGCCCCAGGCTGTCTTGCCTAGGGCGCCCAGACACCTGGGGCCGGCCCTGCCTGCAGCTCTGCCTTGGCCTGGGGACCCAGTGCTCTCTGGTAACCCAAGCCAGGGAGGGAGCCTCTCGGGGCAAGAAAAGCCTGCCTTCCTGCTTGTTCTGAAGCCACCACACTTTTGGCAAGGGAGGGGAGGGGTGGCAGGCCAGTGTGGCACCCTCCTTAAGGAGGCAATCAATCACCTAAACTGCCTATATGGAAGTGGTGGGAGAGGCACGGAGGGAGGAGAGAGACGGACACTGCACCGCCAGCACCAGGCATCTCCATGGTGATCCCCCTTCGGGAGCGCAGCACGTCAGCAGTGGTTGCCATGGGAGCTGCCCTCTGCCTGCATGCGGGAAGCTGTCCACAAGCTCCAACTGGTCAGTCTCAATAGTCACGGGCAGCTTGAAAGTAGTTACAGCGCAAGCCGAGGAGCTGCAGGGGCGTTGATTGGATGTGGCGTTATATAGGCTGAGCTGAGGCGCAACGCAGCTGCTTGGAGTCCTTGCTGAGTCCCTGCCCTGCTTGTTCCTGGGGCGAGGGGAAGAATCTTTAGCTTTTATGAATAGGACAGAAGCCTCTCTGTGCGTTGAGAAGGGTAGAATGGGGCTCTGCAGGAGCTTGGAGCATAAGCTTGGGGGTGATTGCTCTTGGATTGGGATGCTTTCATTTTAAGGAACAATGGCTGGGCTTTACTGGAGGCAGATGCCTGCTGGGACTCAACCAGTGCAAGCCACAGCCATCCCAAGTAGTACCATTGGAGCGACTGGCAGTTGCTCCACCTTTTGTAATTAGGCTCGTCTGCACGCCTGGGTTGCTGGTGCCTCGGCATGTCAGAGCCCCTGCCTGCAGCTTGCCAGGGGAGGAGGGAGGCAGAGCACAGGCAGCAGCCTGGAGGCGCTTAAAAGGGGGGAGAGGAGGAAGGAGGAAGGGGGGGAGCCAGCTCTGAAGGAAGAAGCAGATGCGATTTGGGGACGGGGCAGAGGAAACTGGCAGGAGGGGTGCAGTGCCCTCTGGCCGCCCTCCCAGCTATGGAAGATGTGAGAATCGGGGGCAGTTTAGAGGAGAAACTGCAAAAGATTTGCAAGGAAGGGGGAGGAATGTGAAAGATCCAGAGAGAGAGGGGCGATCCCTTTTTCTTGATGGTGGGAAACCCAAATTACCAGTCCTCTGCATACCCCTTCTTTGCTGGCAAACCCCAAACTGCACTTTAAAAAAAGAGGAGGGGGGGAACCCACTTTCCTTTCTGCATGTCCAGAATTGGCTCTGCAAAGACAGGGCGGCAGCATTGTGAAGCTTCACGCAACAAAGAAGGGAGAAAGTTTCAAACTTGTTCTCCCTCCCCGAGAGGGATGTGTGTGGCAGTTTTGGAAGTCTCTCCCCCCTCACCCTTTCCTGTCCAGATTGCAGCTGAAATTAAATGGAGGCAACTCTCAGAAGGGCCTGGCCTGGAGAGAAGTCCCCCCTCCAATGTTCAGATTTGCTTTTCTTTTGGCAGCAGATGGTGGGGGTTGGGGTTAAATAGGCTTGTTTTGTTGCTGTAAGGGAAGGAAGGGAGGATTTCCTTCAAAGAGCTCCTTTTGCTGTTAGAAGCTTACACTTTGGTCAACTTTAACCCACCCACCCACCCCCAAAAAACACCTGGTCCTGCTCTTGTGCCTTTCCCAGCACACATTTTAGAAGGTAAACTATTTCCTGACATGGTGGTTAAGTGCTTGGGGAACCTAGGTGGAGAGAAAAGCTTAACGTCTGGACTACCCTGAAAGCAGAGGAGCATATCAGCCACAGTTTTTGTTTTGTTTTTTAAGTCAGCAATGCTGATGAATGACCTGAAAGGTCTTCCTGATTTCATTACAGGATGTAGGCAAGGAGAGAGGGGCTGTGGTGGCTCAGTGGTTAAGATGCTGAACTGCAGCAGTTCGAGACCTGAGTGCCACGTGATGGAGCTCCCGTCCCTGGTCCCAGCTCCTGCCAACCTAGCAGTTCGAAAGCAAGAAATCGCAAGTAGATAAATAGGTACCATTTTGGTGGGAAGGTAACAGCATTCCGTGCACCTTGGAGTCTAGTCATGCTGGCCACATGACCACGGAAACATCTTCAGACAGTGCTGGCTCTTCAGCTTGGAAACTAGAGTCAGATTCGACTGGCTTTCGAGCAAGGGAAACCTTTACCTTAGGCAAGGAGAAGGAATTGATACTAGAAATCAACACTACTTGTAGGCAGCTTTAGTTCTGATCCTGAACTTTGGCTGCTGGATAGGACCAGTGGTCCATCTAATGCAGCATCCTGTCTCACACAGTGGCCAACCAGTTGCTCTGGAGGAGGCCAGTAAACAGAGTACAGAGGCCGAGGCCTTCCCCTGGTGTTGCCTCCTGGCACTGGCATTTAGAGGTCTATGCCACCACAAAGAGTACTTCTCTTCAGTTTGGTGTAGTGGTTAAGTGTGCGGACTCTAATCTGGGAGGACCGGGTTTGATTCCCCACTCCTCCACTTGCACCTGGCTGGATGACCTTGGGCAAGCCATAGTTCTAATAAGAACTATTCTTGAAAAAAAGAGCAGTTTCTGTCTGAGCTCTCTCAGCCCCACCTACCTCACAGGGTGTCTGTTGTGGGAAGGGGAAGGGAAAGGAGTTTGTAAGCCGCTCTGAGACACCTTTGGGTAGTGAAGGGCGGGGTATAAATCCAATCTCCTCCTCTTCTTCTTCTTCTTCTTCTTCTTCATACTTCAACAAAAACTCAAGGATAGTGTGCCTAATGTTTCTGTTGCTCTAAGGATCCTTCTCACACTTCCAGTGTCAGTGGCAAGTGGTGAACACAGCTTCTCAAAACTCAAACTTATAAAAACACACATACTCTTGACAATGTTGCAAAAGAGACTACTTGGTTTAACAACTATTGCAATTGAACATGCTGAAGCGTCAGCGCTTGACCTGAAGGAATTGGTCACAAAATTTGCTAAAGAAAAGGCACACAAACTGAGATTCTGGTGTGCCTGTAACAGAAACATTAAAGAGACCTAAATTTCAACATCACTATTAACAAGATTGTTCAAAATGCTTTGTGATTTGTGTTTTTCTGTTTGAGAGAGAAAATCAGAGATTGTATTACTTATTCTCAGAATTTAAAAAAAAGAAATTAGCAATTTCAAATTTTGTGTTTTTCATTCTTCCTAAAATGCATGTGTTTGAAAATTGGTGGGAGCCTAGGGGTGGGGGGCACCAGAAGGTAGCGTCGCCTAGTGTGCAAAAAAACCTGGCACCGGCCCTGTCTTTTTATAGATTAAGATCCTTACAGCAGGGAGTTTAGATTATTCTGTACAGCAAAGGTGGCTAGTGCTGATAAAAGGTGTGCAGGGAGGTCTTTCAAGCCCTACCCAACCTCCCCAGTCCACTCCCAGCCATACCTTAATTGTATTCATCTTCATCAACCCAAAGCTCCTCCTGCCTGTTTTACACTATCTTCATGGAAGCACCTCCTATCACCCCTGATAGGAGAGTGGAACCTCCATGTTCAAAAGTGGTATACCTTTACATACCAGGATGCTGAGAGGAAAAAAGAAGAGAATGCAGTTACACTTATGCCCTACTTGTAAGCTTCCCAGAGTCATTTGGCTGGCTGCTAGCAGGGTTCACAGCTGAGAGGTTTAATGACTAAACTTGATGCCAGGTTTGTTATACAAAGATCTCGGTCATACGGGCCAGAAAACGCGGGGGAGAGGCGTGGCAGTTTGCCCTGGAGCTAAATAAGGCGCGGTAGCCCGATCTCATGGACCACCGGGTTGCCACGCTCCAGCTCTGCACCGCGATCATACCGCGCAGCTGTAGCGCAGCAAAACAGCAGCACAGCAGACCACGCAAGTGCGAAGTGCACATGTGCCGTTGGGGCAGGCCGGGCCGCTGTCGGTGACTTGTTGGTGCGCATCCCAGGGAAACTTACAACATCCGGAAACCCGGGGGACATGGGCGGGTGTCGGAAGCCATGGGATACCAGCGCTCCTGCAATCAGACGCCAGCCTTTGCCCCGGGGTTTCCAGAAACTAGTACCTTGGACCTACTAGTTTTTTACTCCGCGTTTTCGGAGGGAAGCCGCGGGTTGGCCATGGGAGCACTATGCCTCCCAGATGTGCTCGTATGAACGCGCACGGAAAGTCCGCAGGGCTCCCGTGCCTTCAGCGGGGCAAATGCTCAGTGTGGATGGGGCCAAAATTACTTGTTGGGATTTCCATATAATCAGTGCATGGTATGAACTAGGTTGCTGGTACCAGTGTGTGCAATATTCACATGCCAGTGTCATGTACAAAGCCTTGGTATAAATCTTTGGTATTGTTGCATATACAGGCAGCATCAAACCAAGTTATAGCTGACACAGAATACTGACATGCACAGCACAGTTAGTTTTCTTAACAACACAGTGTCAAGGTTAAATGCAGTATTCCTCCCAAAGCTCTAAGGAGGGTGTTGTATTCACACATCTAATCTGTGGCAGTGAATGAATGCTGGTGCATATCTCTCAGGAAAGTCTTTTAAGTGCAGAAGGAAGTGTACTTCATGAGGAAGGAGCGGAGAGGACACCAAATGCTCTCTTAGCTCTTTGTGCTTGCCAATCTGACACCCTGGTCACGCATACATGCCCATCACTTTTGCATTCATCAAGTGTAGTAAGTAATAATTAATACAAATAATGACTGATATCAGAATGAGTGAATTGATCATTTGAAAACAATGTGTTTGAGGTGAGATGAAAGTTATATCTGTAACACAGTCAACTATTTGATTTATTCCTTGATGTTGTAGGAAGGCAGTGGAATGACTATGCATATGTAACCCACCTTATAATGTTTTGCTGTATTTTGTCTTGGTTACTAATAGGTACCCTCTATAATTCTGCAGTCTTTGCAGATAGGTCCATAAAACGACTAGTCCAAAAAGTGTTTCTAACTAGTCTGACCGTGCTTGTTTTAAGTCATTGATGCTATACCAAGAAGAGAGCCTTGCTTTCTGGGTAGAAGGTGCAGTACACCATTACTGACAGATTTCATACAATATTTATGCTACTCTTTATGCAATGACTATCAGTGAAGATCACAAATCAATTGCAGTCAGAAGGATAGTCAGAATGGCCTATGCAGTGTTTAGTGGTTTCTGAAACTGGCGACTGACTTGGGATCCTACCTCCAGAAGAAAAAAGTGGAAATGAAGAAGTTGGGAAATGAAGATATTGGGAAAGAGACTGAATTGCCAATTTGAGGCCGCTGACACTCTCAGTAGAAGCCAGAAAAGAAGCCAATTTGGCTTTTGCCTTCTCTGTATCGGTAGACTGTTATGATTTGTATTTATCTGCTGACATTGTACTTAATTATACATCTCATTAAATAAGCTTATAGAAATCTAGGGTGGCCTTTAAAGTGTCACAGAACTCTTAGGGCACTTTCACACAAAGACATTCACCCATTTTCAATCAGGTTTGGTCTCAAATGTAAAAGCAAGGTGGGATTCTTTTAAAGAGGCACTTTCAGGTGGGCTCTTTAAACTGTATGCTCAGCACATTTGGATTTCAGATGGTGCCGTGCTTTCTCACAGCACCTGCCAGTTTTGGTTCCTCTCTCACATTTGTGCTATATCACCGTATTGTTATGCTGAAAAACTGCTTCTCTTAAAAAACCCAAAAAACACCACATAGAAATGATGGGGGGAAATAAAGCGGCTCATTATGAAATGCCACAGACAGTTTAGACTTGTACATGGGAGTTCACTTTCTTCATTTTTCTTATTAATTCTAAAAGGAACTATTTTGTTATCAAGTTGTTTCATATGATTTTATTTTATTGTTGTTTTGTTTTCGTAATTTTGTCCCATTATTATTTCCACTGGTTCCAATGGAAGACCCCCATTTTCTCAGTACTCCCCTAGGACACTCACAATGCCGCATTTCAGACAGATAGAATAAAGGGGATCTCCTTTTTGAGGCATTGAAATGCATCCATGTTTACCAATATGGAAGACAGCACTGCAGCCGCTTTTCAGAAAACCAGGCTGGCAGAGCTACTATTCTGAAACAATACAGTTTTGTTTTGTTTTGTTTTTTTAATTGCCATGCTTTCTCAGGCCAACAGTATTGACTCTGACCATATCTATTGGAGGTTCTGAGCGTCTCGTTTTTATTTTCTGCCCTTTCTTCAGAGTGCTTTTTCTCAAATTTTCTCCTTTATCTTTTTCAAATCTTTCTTCTCCTTTAACCCTGGATCTTTGAACTATTCGCTTTCTTTTTTCACTAACATCAGCATCAAATTCAGGTTTTAGTATTCTTCCAAATACTATTCACATGTCAATTTCTACTCCTTTTCAGTTTATCGTAGGTCCTTAATTTTAACCTCAATTGTCTTCTATCTGCTTATATTATATTTGGGGAGTGATACACTTAAATGCTGGGTTGGTATTCAAAGCTTGCCTGTGTTTCACTGCCTACAGAGCTGATGTACATAAGTTTTAGTTCTTGTACTGATCTTAGAACTTTATTCCCTTATAAACTATCATTTTATAAGCAAGTATCAAAAAGGAGGTAATAACAATTAGAGCTCTTTTAAATGTACTAGACAGAAAAGAATTGCGATGCCTGGGTTTCTAACAGATCTTAAAACTTGTAGTTTTGGCTGAGGGTTAATAATTTTTGTAATTGTTAAAAGAGGTACAAAATTAATATTTATATGGGAAATATACTTCTATAAAAGCATCTACAGCAAGCAATGTTTTTATGCCTCTCCCATTAAAAAGTGTCTTTCTGGGCTTGCCTCTAAATTCTTCACTGGTTTCACCAACAGTGTACAGTTATTAAAATACGAATTAAAGTAATATTTTGGAAACTTGGTTTAGTCATTTTGACCAATATTTCAGCCATTGAAACTAGACTTAACAGCACTGCTCAGTGTGGTCATGTTCCTCAGCAACCTCAGAATCAATAGCATATCAAGCATACTATAGAACATTGATGTGAAAGCCACCTTCAATCACCAGCATAATATTTTGGATAATAAAAGGAACAGTTAGAAAAATTATAGGGTATTTGAACCATTCCTGTATTTTCCTGGTGTTGGTTATAGGAAAACCAGGTCAAACAGAATGTGCCCTGCCTCTGAGTAGTACACTGTACTAGTCTGGCTTTGTACCTTTCCAAGTTTGTATGTTTAGGATGTAGTTATGCTTTCTGTGATTGAAGATGAAGTGGACCCCAAAAGCATAACTTTTGGAACAAGAATGAATGACCCAGTTGCCTTAATGAATTTTCCCATTGTAAGAGCCTGGATTATACCACACTGGGTAATAGACTTTTTTTTTACTGAAACTATTCTAGGCACATCTCCGGACTCCAGAATGTCATATTCCCTTAGGATTGTCAATTTCTAAATGTTGAAAATTCTGTTATGGGCAGGGCAACACTTGGTGGGGGGACTAAGTGATGTCCAGAAAATTAAGAGAGGAGTGCTGTGGAACACAGGGTAAGGAAGACCTTTGATACTGTTGCCTTTTATAGCATTAACCATCTTGGCTGCGTCCACGCTGTGACGATTCTCTGCCACTGTGAACGCAGAGGCCTTTGCAGTGGCAACAGTGTATTCACACAAGTTTCCTCTGCACTTTCCATGGCCCACCCCTTCACGGCCACCATTCCCTCCCCATAGCATTATAACTCAATAGTGATATAGCAGCAAAAAATATGGCTTTAGTTTGAAAGCCACGGCATAGCCAATCATCTATGTGGATGCTTCAGGAAATATAGAAGATTAGCAGAATATATCATTCTCATGAATTCAGCAGGGTATAGTAGTGACATTTAATTTTTACCAAGACCTGACAAGTGAGATTCTCAGTATTTCTCATATATCTTCAAACTTCTGCCAGTTCAGGTCATGCCCTGCTTCTTGGTCATGAGCAGGAGCCCATCATTTGGCAAGCTATTTGGATGTGTCCAAATGAGCTTGGATTTGTCTATTTGCTTGATTACACTATGATCATATAGTTTTCTTAAAGCAGCCCCATTCCTAAATCATCTACTTTCACCATCTCAATTTTTAAAATAATTTTTTTTTAAAGTTTGACATTTTTCAGGTGGGACTTAGAACTTTGTTGTGTCTTCGATATCTGCCCATAATTCCAAGCTAGGCCATTCTTGCGATCATGTCTTGAAAAGCTTCGTTTTACTGCACAGGCAGAAAGGGGACAACTTGCAAGTGATCCCATGCTTTATAGAAGTCAGTCAATTTAATTACCTAAGTGACCACAATCCTTAGGGATATTGGTTCTTCTTTGGTAAATGAGCTTCAGTAATTAAGTGCATACTGTGCAGATGCAGATCTGCTTTGTTTGGTACCGTGCTCATACCAAGCTATGCCAGGGAATACTGAGATGGCAAGAACAGGAGTTCACTTTGCATATAATCTAGGGAGTTTCACCAAGGTAAGTTTACCATAAAGTTTGAGTCCAGTGGCACCTTTAAGACCAACAAAGTTTAATTCTGGATATAACCGAGAACTGAGTGACCTAGCATGTGAAGTGAGATAAGAACCCAATATCTCTGTTATGCCCTGGGATTCCATTGTCCTGAATGTTGTAATAACGTGCAATTCAGCAATGTTCTGTCTGTTCCAGTCTGTTTCTGAAATTCCTTTGTAATAAAACAGCTACTTTGAGGTTTCCCATTGAGTGCCCTGGGAGGCTGAAATGTTCTCCTACAGATTTCTCAGTTTTGTGATTCTTGATGTCAGATTTGTGCCCATTTATCCTTTGGTGTAGGTTTGACCTGTTTGCCCTATGTAGAGAACTGAAGGGCATTGTTGGTATATACAATATTAAAAGATGAGCAAATGAATGAGCTTTTTGAGAACTGAAGTATTAACCTATTATTCTAGACTCTTATCACAGTTTGACAACAGCTTCCCTTGGAGTCTGAAACAGGGTCCTTACCTTAGCTATACCTTCTGCACCATGCTCTGAAGAACACAGTCAAACTTCTTATATTTAGCCCAGCAAAAATAATTGTTAATACTTAGACAAGAAAATGCTTCTGATCTATTTTTGACAATCGATCATTGAATTTAGAATATAAAATAATATACACCATTCAACCAAAAAGATCATCCTTTAAATATTCTGCATTTATTATCCCCTAATATTGTTCTCCATGGACTCATTTCTCTAACTACACATAAACTGTTTTATTGCTTTTTAATATAAACTAGTTTAATATAAACTAGTTAAAATATTTCATATCAATATTTCATATTTTAACTAGCAACACACATTCCAAATGTCCATATGTCTCAGCTTCCTCCTCCTCTGGTTGCAAATTGACAGAACATGTGGAGAAGGAGATCAGGCACAAACATGCTGCCTCCCCCCCATCACCAACTTGAAAGCACAGTACCTATTTGCAAAGGAAATGTCTGCACATATGATCCCTCCCTGTGATCAGCAATGTTCAGAAAGTGGCATCCCTGATCACAGGGAGGGAGAATTTGCATGGACACTTCCTCCATGGATTTGCACCATGCAGAGGACCCAGAGATTCTGTGGAGGAGGGTGGGGCCAGCATGCTCTTGTCCGCTGAATTTCCCTGTATGTTCAGTCAATGCACAGAAGGGTTGTGTGAATTAAGCCTTTCTTTTGGAAAATATCCATTTTGATTTGATTGAAAATGTCTTCCCAATATAATAAAAAATAGTAAAACAAACTAAGTAAACCAGCCAGGGACAGGAAAACCAATTTTACTTTCCTTAAGCAACAACAGGAAGGCCAGAGAAGGGAAACTGGTAGAAGCTGATAGAACTCTAATGCTGGATGCCACAGAACAGTTAAAGAGAGAGAAGAGAAGAGATTGGATTTATACCCCACCCTTCACTACCCAAAGGTGTCTCAGAGCGGCTTACAAACTCCTTTCCCTTCCCCTCCCCACAACAGGCACCCTGTGTGGTAGGTGGGACTGAGAGAGCTCTGACAGAAACTGCTCTTTTTCAAGAACAGCTGTACCAGAACTATGGCTTGCCCAAGGTCATCTAGCAGGTGAAAGTGGAAGAGTGGGGAATCAAACCCTGTTCTCCCAGATTAGAGTCCTCACACAACCACTACACCAAACTGGCTCTCAACTAGATCAAGGACTAAAGTATACCTATAAAAGGACAGTCTGAGGAAGCTGAAGCACATACAGGGCTGCTTGATACATTCTGAATCCATATTTAAGGGATAATGTTTCCTGGGTTATGATAGAGATCTGGTGTTGCAAAGAAAATATTACTTTAAATTGTACTTGTACTAGCCCTAAATCATAAACACAGTTTTGTCTGGTCAGAAAACACAGGTCAGCACTTCAGGTTTATGTTAAACTAGAAATAAGGCCCATTGTGGAAATAAATACAACAAGCTCTAGAAAGAGACTCTGGGTGGGTGCCCTGGCCTTGGGCACTCAGCATCAATTTGCTGTGGTGACTTCAGCAGGTTATAATGATAGAGAGCAAACCATTTTCTCCAGGGGAACTGTTCTCTGCCATCTGAAGAGCAGTTGTAATTCTGAGTGATCTCCAGCCCTCCCCTGGAGATAGGCAACAGTAGTTCCCCAGGAGGAACCAGCTGGCTTGGAGGGTAGAGTCTATGGCATTGTACCTTTCTGAGGTCCCACCCCTCCTCAAACTGCACCCTCTTCAGGCCCCACCCCTCAAATCTCCAGGAATTTCCCAATCTTGAGTTGGCAACCCTATCTGCTTTCCAGTCAACCATCCACCTACTTTTATCTGCCCCTGATCTCTACCATCTGGAGAGCAGTTTTAATTCTGAGTGTTCTCCAGCCCTCACCTGGAGATTGGAATTCCAAAAAAAATCCTTAACAAAAATAATGAAGAGTCAATAAAGATAAAGAAACATGTCCAGTAGAGGGCGACCAGGATGGTGAGAGGGTTGGAACCCAAGTCTTATGAGGAAAGGCTGAAAGAGTTAGGTATGTTTAGCCTGGGAAAGAGAAGGCTTAGAGGGGACATGATTGCAGTCTTCAAGTATTTGAAGGGCTGTCATTTAAAAGATGGAGCAGATCTATGCTCTCTTGCTCTGGATTGCAAGACTAGATCTAATGGGTGGAAATTACAAGGGAGTTGTTACCGGCTAAATATCAGGAGAAACTTCCTAACTATAAGAGTGGTTGAGCAGTGGAACAGACTGCCTTGGGAGGTGGTGGATGCTCCTTCACTGGACATTTTCAAGCAGAGACTGGATGACCATCTTTTGGGTATGTTGTATGTATGTAGGGCTGTCTTTTCGGCTATGCTCCTGCAGAGTGCAGGGGGTTGGACTATATGACCTGCAAGTTCCCTTCCAACGCTAACATTCTATGATTCTATGATAAGTTGCAAAAACATTTACTGTAGTAATTCGGTAGAAAATTTTCTTCTACTATTGTTCTACAGAATTAATACAGTAAATGTTTTTGCAACTTATCTTTATTGACTCTTTGTAATTTTTGTCATGGATGTTGCTTTTGGAATTCCACTTCCTCCCATGATCTCTCATTTTTGGCTTCTCACCTGGAGATTGGCAGCAATGGTTCCCCAAGGGGAAAAGTACAGTCTTTCTCCACAGTGGGGACCAAAGAAGCATTCATCATTCTCCTCTCCCCCTTTCAATCTGTACAACAACCCTGTGAGGTAGATTAGGCTGAAAGTCTGTGACTGCTCTGAAATCACCCACTCAGCAAAAACCTGAGCCTGGCAGCCCCTGCTCTGAAGCATGAACTGCTACATCTAGGGTAGCCAACCTCCAGGTGGAGTCTGAAGATCGCCGGGTATCCCAACTGAACTCCAAACAAAAGATCTCTCCCTCCCTGGAGAAAATAACTGCTTTGGAGGGTGGGCTCTATGGGATTCTCTTCATCTGAGGCCTCTCCTCTCCACCAAACTCTGGCTTCCTTAGACTCCACCACAGAATATCCAGGAATTTCCCAATCTGGAGCTGGCAAACCTAATCAGGACTGGCCCCAATGAGTTCCCCACAAAGGCCTGAAAAGGGCTTCCTTCCTTTGCCTTTTTACTGACAGAACCAAGCATGGTTGCCTAGCAACAGCCACTGAGGGAAAAGTTAGTCCTGCAGGAGCCAAGCAGGACAAGTGTCTTCATCAGGAGAGACAGCCATTTTGACAGGGGTTTTTTTTCTGTGAGGAAAGAGTGTCCAGGCTGGCAGTGGGCAGGGGAGAGGAGTGGACCCAGCACCTAGCCAATGGCAAGCAAGTACTCTTGAGTGGTGGTTGATGGGCCAATGGCTGATGGAGCACACTGCACAGCCAGTGGGAGAGCTGGAAATGGCCAATGCATAAAGGAATTATATATTTAGGATGTAGGTTGACAGTGGTGTTACCAGGGTACAGATAGATGCTGATAAAGATAAAGCAACAAATGCAAATTTCCGTCCTCAATTCACTTGGAGCGGGGTCGTTTTCCTCCATGGTATCCCATGGCACTTGATGATATTGGGAACACGTTTTAAAAGCTCTGCAGTACATATCCGATTGGAAAGAATCGCGGGACACGCCATCCGGCTTGATGTACTTTTATTAATCTTTGCTGCAGTTTTCCAGCCAGAAGCTCCCTCCCTCCCTCCTGCCACAGCTATATATGTACTTGAACGCTTGAATTTGTTCAGCGCAAGATTGCTCATGCACTTAAAGGAGGAAGCTGAAAAAAAAACCACTGCATCACGAAGGAAGGTCAGACGAAGCTTGGGGGGAAAAAACCCTCTCTGCGGCCCACTCGCCTCCCCCCCCAGCAACTTTCTACACTGCCTCCTGCTGGGAAGCTGGGTACACTCTGCTCCCTGGCGCCAGGGACTCCCTCCCTCCCTCCTAACGCCACAGCTCTGGGGACTCTTTGGGCAGGCTCCACCGCCCACTCATCTGCAAGCCCACCCGGCACTTCCTTCCCCGCCCGCCCGCCTCCCCCCGGCAACTTTCCATGCTGCTTCATTGCAGAAAGAATGGTCAGACGACCCTAATCACAATCATTGTGAGAGATGGCTGTTCAGACAGGCGAAATTGCAGATTCAGAAAGTACTTGATTTTCCCGGTGTCAGAAAACTCGCTTAGGAACCAGGAAGATTGTGTGACTGAGCCCACTTCGGTGCAGGAGGCAGATTCAGCCATCTGATCAGCAAATTTAAATGCGAGAGAGAACAGCAGTGAATCCTGATCAAAACAACCATGTGATCGCACCCAAACACTCTGTGAGGTAGCTGGGGCTGAGAACTGCTCTTTCAAGTATTGCTGTGACAGAACTATGGCTTGCCCATGGTCATCCAGCTGCTGCAAGTGGAGGCGTAGGGAATCAAACCCGATTCTCCCAGATTAGAGTCCACACACTTAGCCACTACACCAAACTGGCTCTTTGAAACTGTGCCTCTGCTGTGGCATGCCCGTAAGGGAGCTCAGGAGGCATTTAAATGCCTCCAAAGCCCACTTCCAGATCGCACCATCACTGTGGTGCAATGCCAGTGAGCTCAGGAGGCATTTAAATGACTTCTGAGCCCACTTCAGATTGCGTCCATCATGGACCTCACAAACCATGAACTGGTTTATAAACTGGGAAAGTCCACGCAAGTTCATGGTTTGTGAAATTCATGAACCACGGACCTCCATTTTTCTGGTCCGTGCCCATCCCTATTGCAGACCCTGGTCCCAGAGTCTGTGTTCAGGTTAGTTAGGGCATTGCTGTGGGTGAGAAGTTGTTTAAGGTTAGGAGTTTGTCTTTGGGCAAAAAAAAAGTTTTCCTCCCAATGCCTGACAGTGAGAAAATATTGTTATAGGTTGTAGGTTGTTAATGATGTGTTGAACCGGTTTGATCTCAGAGCTGAATGTGACCAGGAGTGGTGTTCTGTTGTTGTTTTGTTTGAACATCGAGCTACTTTTGCGCCATAGCCAAGGGGTCCTGGTAAGATACTTGGCCCTGGAAGCTGAACAGCAATTATTCTTGCATAGCAGAGAGCTGGGAAATCTGAGTTCAAGTAAAGGAGCAAAACCAGCAATATTTGTCTCAAGTATTCAGTTTCAGCAGATTGTTTAGGCATGTGACCTACTTGTTTGAATGTTGCTTTCCTGAGCCCAGTGGTTTGAGCACCTTTGAGAAGCAACAGCATAAAATCCTTCATGTTGTTTTTTTCATTAAGGACACAGAGTTTTGACTGACCTTATGCATGCCTTTGTCTAGCCACTGAGTCATTGAGCATATATAGTATTGTGTAACTTTCATTTCTTTGGAGGCTTGTTATATTAGAAAAATTGTTCCAAAGAAAGCAACAATTATGACATAAGCACATCTGGCTCTTGCAAATTATTCTTTATTAAGCTTTCATTTAATTACATGTGCTGAAAGGTCTGCTTTTGATTACTGTAATTTTTTTTATTTGTCCATCTGAATGATAGTAATGTTGGAAATTACATACAAACCACCTGTTTTTTTTCACTAATAAGGCAAATTTTATACAGATTTATGTGTGGAATAGGATCTTCTCTATTTTAATAGCAGAATTGTTGCTGCTGCTAATTCAAGGTGAGGTTCTAAGGTTGGTTGCTGCAAAGAAATTAAACCTGTTTTGTTTGTTCGAGAAACATTTTATATGTTTTGGGAATATATGACTTAATTTCACATCTTCTGAGAGTTCTGTTCAGCTTCTGAAAAGCTGAGGAACTTAAATATAAGATCCATGATAATACTTAAGATTGTACTTTTGCTCCCACTTTATAAGTGAGGATTTACACCACTATTCATATTAGCACTAGTATTAGATATATAAATCCTTGCACTCACAGAGGAAATAGAATCATAGAGTTGGAAGGGATCTCCAGGGTCATCTAGTCCAACTCCCTGCACAATGCAGGAAATACACCAATGCCTCCCCCCCACACCCCCAGTGACCGCTGTTCCATGCCCAGAAGATGAAAAGAGAAAAAAAAAAAACAATCTCCAGGATCTCCAGCCAAACTAGCCTAGAGAAAAATCTGTTGACTGCTTTACAATGACACAATATCAGCAATCTCAGTTTGTTTCTAGGCACAATTCAAGGTACTAGTCTTGACCTTCAAAGCCCTGTACAGCTTGGGACCAGTGTTCCCTCTAAGCTGAGTTACTGTGAGCTAGCTCACAATTTTTTAGCCTCCAGCTCACACATTTTTGTCTTAGCTCAGGAAGCCCAGAGCAAACTAATTTATGCAGTAGCCAAATTGCTTGCTCACAACTTTAATGACAGTAGCTCACAAAGTAGAATTTTTGCACACCACAGTTTAGAGGGAATATTGCTTGGGACCAACATATCTGAAGGACAATCTACTCCCTTTTGAATCTACTGGACCACTACAGTCATGTTTGGAGGTCCTGCTTTGCGTATCCCTGCATTCTGAGATTAGGCAGGCAGAAGCATGGTAGAGGGCCTTCTCAGTCATGGCCCCAAAGTTCTGGAACTTTGTCTGTCCTCTTCTGTTGCCTTCTTTCATCACTGGGTAAAGGCTTTTCTTTTAATTTGGCACTCTCTCAGTGATCCCTCTGTCCTAACCAATGTTTTAATGGACCTTTTTATGTTTTGTATGTGTTTTAACTCTGTGTTTTAGACATTTTAATTATGTATGTTTGGGGGTTGATTTTAATGGTTTTAAAATGTGGTTTTAGCATCCATGTTTAAATGGTTGGCCACCTTGGTGGCCCATGTAAAAACAGAAAGAGGGCAGACAAATTTTGTAAATAAAATTTTATTTTATTAATGTTAGCAAAAGATGACCAATGAAAGTTAATTGGAATTCGGTATGGTATCTGACAGATACTTGCAAACCAATTATTATATATTTGATGGGGTTGTAAGAGATATTCTCTAATAATTAGGCTTGTCAGACCTATTTGGTAATATGTTGCGTTATTGTATGGCTTCCAGATAACGCTCTAGAACCTTGCTGAAGTAGCTCTGATGGGCCCCCAAGCTGTGAACCACGTCCCTTTAACTGCATGATCTTTTAAACTTCACCTGCTAGCAACAAGGAGAGTCTCTCGCCACCAGAATCCTATAAATATTTCATTTGCCACTTAGGAAGAACTTTTTCTCAGATAAACTTATCTTGTTTTTTTTTGCAGCAACTCTATGCAGCTCAGTTGGCCAGCATGCAGGTTTCACCTGGAGCCAAGATGCCCTCTACCCCTCAGCCACCAAACGCAACAGGGGCGCTTTCACCTACCGGGATGAAAAATGAAAAGAGAGGGACCAGTCCTTTAACTCACATTAAGGTACTTCTTTTGGATTATCTCTATTTGTACTCCTTCTGATGTACAATGACCTCTTGATGCATTCTCTTCTAGCGTTTGTTTACATATTCAGGTGAGGAGAAGAATGGTTTAGCGTTTGTTTACATATTCAGGTGAGGAGTGTTTGTTTACATATTCAGGTGAGGAGAAGAATAATGCAAGGCCTGTGTTTTCTTTGCTACCTTGAAGTTGCTAATGCTAGATACTTGGAGCCTTGCTTATAATATCAGAACCGAGATAAATCTCTGTCTACCCAGTTGAGTAAATCCAGCATATTTCAGTTCTGATAAGCCATTTCACAGACCCCTACATTTATCTACAGCATTGTGATCTGCAGCCACCAGATCATAACAACCCTGCTGTTGTTTCCGTGACCACTTGCCTGGAATGGCCAGTCAGCAGCCCCTGATCTTTCCAGTCTACTGTAATTTCTAGGCAAATCATTATCAGAGAATAAAGGGTAGTGTAAACTAGCTTTTCACCTTCTATCAATTCCAGTTATTAAAACAGGCTTTTTACTGGTTCCAACCATTCAGTATTACTTTGTTGCTTGTAAGTGAACGTGACTTAAAAGTTGAAATGCAAATCCCACATGGATTTGCAAGGTTCATTACCAAGCAAGGACAGCATGAACAATCCCTGTGACTGACCGAGTTGCATGAGCCAGGGGTGCAGCTGCTCTGTGAGGTCCTATGTTTAGCATAACCTGGGCAGGATATGCTAGACATGTGATTGTAACACTAGCATGATTGCATAAATCTTATTAATATTGCATGGTAACCCATGCCAAAATGTTTTTAGAAATTGGCCTTAAGTGTGTGAGATGGCAAGGGAAACCACCCCTCTTCTACTTATTTAACACATTGATCATTAAATCAATAGAAGCCTCAAATAAAAAGGAGGGTGCCTGGAGGGGGGAAAAAAAGACCATCACTGTGGATTGATTGGGAAGAAAAAAAGATATGCCATGAGTGCAGATTGATTGGACCCTTGTTGATGTCACAGTGTTGCTGGTATTTGGCTTCCTCCTATTTGGTTTTGATGTATTGTCAAAAGCTCATGCATGCTTAATTGTCATCTTGCTTAGAACTGGGAGGGTTCAGGGTGGGACTTGGCAGCGGCAGCAGCAGCGTGCAGCTATCAAGCCTTCTCCTTTCTAGTATTTTGTAGGCAGCCCAAATATGCTTGTTTATTTAGATTAGGAACCCATCATCCTGAGGATTTAGTGAGATACTGATACAATTTTTTACAAAGCGAAACACTGTTTATATCATCTCTGTTTACCTTAAAGGAGGGAATATAGTCAATGAGAAGTACCCTACCTGTTCAACCCCAAACAGTAATGACTAGTCCTTAACAAGAAATGGAATCCCTCCTTTTTTGAGTTATACATTCATCAAACATAGAAGAGAACTAGTCAGCCTTTCTGTGCTATCACATCTATCTGTGCAAAGTGCTGACAAATAGTATCCTGCTTCGGAGCATCAGGTTTCTTTCAACCCCTAATTTCTGTGGTTTTGTGGTGTAACCATTGCTTTTCGATGATGCACTATAAGGTATACAAGGTCATTTGATATTGCAAAAGAACTAAAGAGCCAACTCCAGTTCCCTAACTAGTAGCCTCATCAAAGATTTTATTTTATTTTATTTATTCAATTTTTATCCCGCCCTCCCTGTCATGGCAGGCTCAAGGCAGCTTACAATATGTACCAATAAATGTATACATTAAGACTTCACAATATTAAAACAGAATTCAATTAAAATTACTATATATAAAACCATAACTACTCCAAATATAAATACAATAGAAGATGGCGGTATTCTCTCGACAATTGGATGGTCACCTGCCCCTACCCCAGGCTGTTAGTCATCGGGCTGGCAATGATGTTGATGTTAGGGCCAGGGCCATGATGTTAAAGGCAGCCCCCTAATTAAAAGCCTGGTGGGAGAGCTCCGTTTTACAGGTCCTGCAGAACTGCAGAACGTCCCTCAGGGCCCTGATGTCCTCTGTGAGCTCATTCCACCAGTAAGGGGCCGCCACAGTGCTCCCTGGGGGACATGTGGGGAAAGGCGGACCTTTAGGTAGATAGGTCCCTGACCATATAGGGCTTTAATAGTCAAAAACAGCACTTTGAACCGAATCTGGTATGCTATAGGCAGCCATTGCAGTGCTTTCAGGGTGGGCTGGATGTGTTCCCACACAGGAAGATAGAACAACAGCCTTGCCGCTGCATTCTGCACTGGCTGCAGCTTCTGGATCTGGGACAAGGGCAGCCCCAAGTAGAGCGCATTGCAGTAATCCAATTTCAAGGTGACCATTGCATGAATTACTGTTGCCTGGTCATTGCATTCAAGGAAGGGAACCAACTGCCTAATCAGGTGTAGATGGTAAAAGGCAGAGTTTGCAGTGGCTGCTACCTGGGCCTCCATCATTAAGGAGGAATCAGGCCGCCATCTTTAATTCAGCTAGACTATTCTTGTTCTAAAGAAAAGCATGCAAATCTAGACATTTGTTTGTGACAATATCACATGTTCCTGCTAACGCTTAAAAGAGACATTTGTACAGAAGCATCCCACACTCTTGGTTAGATGCTATCGTGTATAACTAGGAGCCTGGGAAGTGTCCAAGAAAAAGGCAGATTCCCCTTTTCATCTGTCATTTGACAATCCACACTTAGCTCTGCAAGCTGCACAGCCCATGCGGATCCAGCCACCCCCCTCTTTCAACCATGTGGACTAGGGGAACATGAACAAGAGCCCCTTGCATGTAGGGACTATAGGATCAGATGTGACGAAATGAGACAGCTAAATCCCCCAAGCAACAGCTGTTTGATATACCCAAGAAATTCTTGACAAGCCATCATCATTTTCCCCAGAGCATTGCTATTCTGTCCCTAGGACTGACCTTCAAGAGGCTACATTTTCAGTGACTTCTACAGAATATGGGGCAGTACTTCTATGGCAATTGAACAGAAGTAACATCAGACATCGAGGGAGGGCGGTGTTTTAAATAGCTACTTATTTGTTGCATTGGCCTATATAATACATTATATATGACAAGATATACCATGTAGAATCTTGACTTGACAGCAAGGAGAATGGCAATGATAAGATAATGGAGTGCATTATTGTATTCTTTCATATATTTCAAACCTTTGAAGTGTTCAGTGCTGTCTGCTAAAATATAGATGATGCACCCTTATATCCAGCATATCTCAGCTTTGGGCATATTTTAAATGAGAGCGCCATGTTACCAGGCTCTTTTCATTTTAATTACAGAAAATCAGTATTCTGCTATTCCAAAAATGCTGTGCCTGGCTGATTGCTAACAAGTTCAACACAGGGTACAATCTCTCCAATGAACAGGGCAAGGTTTCGTTGTAAAGGGGAGCAGTAGATCAAAAGAACAAATTTCTTAGATTCCTTCTTTCCAAAAGTTTGATGTTTCTTAAGATTATATGCGCTCAGAGTTTTCTCAGTGAGTTTTCCGGCCTTGTTCTCTCTTTTCACTGGCACAAAATGTTACACAAAGCAAGCAAATGCCACTTAAAATTACAGGAATATTAATTTACATACAGTTTTTGCTTGTCTAAACTTGCACATATGCTGTAAATTAAAGGCCGAAACATTTTTTTTAAAAAAAGTGTAATAAATTATACTATTTATTTCTAATTCCACTTGACAAAACTTTACAATACTAAAGTGTTTTCTTCTTTTCATACAATACACAGATATGGAAAACTGGATGCTTATGAGAGTCAGGGTCCTTAAGTCTCACCTGTCTTACCTCCATAACAAGATAACTAGTGATCCAGTCCTGTTCTTTGTAGGCCTGAAGATGCTGGCAGAAAAATTTCTCTACAAATACTCCTGCCATTGCTGAGCCAGCTGTTCTGCCAAGCCCTTGCTGAGTATGGCAAAGGTGTGCAGGTTTTGCAGGGGAGAGTCTGCTTGTGCAGCCATCGCTCCTCAGTGCAAAACTACACTGTCAGATTCTGATAGTAAATACTGGAGGGTTGATCTGACCAGCCGAGCAGCGCTGCACTGTCAAGCTGTTTTAACTGGGATAGAAGTCACTTTCTAATATAGTAGTACAATTCCATCTTCACTAACCCTGATGCCTGCCATAGGATCTGACTATAAAGATTTATCCAACTCAGCAATGTGCCATAAAATGCACTACCATTTCGGTCTCTTTCCTCCAAATCTTTTGTAGGGAACACAGAAATAAAGTTCTGCATAGACGAATCACAGAGGACGTCATGTGCAAATGTAAAGCTGCAGTAGGGACTTAGATATGTAGGGATAAACTATCCTACATGCTTAAGTTCAGGGCTATTTTTGGGCAGGGACGCACAAGAATGGAGTTCCAGCTGGCTTCAGAGTTGGCCACGCCCCCTATAGCTAAAACCTTTGTGTGCCTGTGTGGCTGCCAAGGGAAGGCCTGGAGAGCGACCCCACCCCAGCAACTCCAAGGTGGGGGGGCAGGGGGGGCCTGGAACCTCCCCGTGTCTTCCCCAGCCTGGGAAGGCATGGGGGAGCAAAGGCAAAGCATGGGGGCGTGGCCTAATATGCCAATGAGCTGTGCTGTCAGCGATGTGGCCTAATATGCTAATAAGTTTCTGCTGTTGGGTGTGGCCTATTATGCTAATGAGTTGCTGCTGGGCTTTTTTTGTAGAACTGCTTAAGTTAATATGTTTTTCTTGTTTAATTTCACCTATAACTCCACCATTATCCTCATACACAGACAGACCCACACAAATGCACAGTCTGTTTTATAGTTTTACGAAGTTTTTGAGTAGATACAACACAACTGAACTGATAGAAAGTATTTTAAATAATTCTTTGTAAATGCCCTGGGTTAATTTAGATCTCAGAAAACACATTAAGAAATTAAGCAGTAATGCGAGCTAATTCAAATTTTAATTTGTCAAAAAGAATGATCCAGCCACACAGTTAATGTAAACAGAGGCACAGCATAAAGAAATTAATGAGGTTTTGCTTTCATGGAATCTTCAAGGAGTATAGATAATTAGCTTCTTTTGTTATTATTGCAGGGGGATCTGGCATTGTCTAGGAGGTGTAAAAATAGCTGTGACTTCCTAAGTGATAATATGTTTCATTTGTCTTTTTCTAATAATTATTTACATTAAACTTTTCTAGGATGATGCTGCACAGCCACTGAATCTTTCAGCCCGACCCAAGACAGCTGAACCTGTCAAATCCCCGACGTCACCAACACAGAACCTATTCCCTACTAGTAAATCAAGCCCAGTGAATGTGGCTAATAAAAGTGGACTCCCCAGCCCTATTGGTGCAGCTCTGGGAAGAGGATCTTCTCTAGGTAAAGAAAGGAAGAAATTTGGATGGTTTAGAACAGGGGAGGACTAATTACTCCCCCCCAACTCAGCCCCATGATCTGCCAATGTACATATCTATATATTTTAAAGGGTGCATATTCAGGATCTCAACAACAAACTGAACAGCATTAAGTGATCCTGAGCATTCTCTTTTGATTAAGAATGTGCCTTGATGGATCATACATTTAGTCCACCATCTTTTGCAAGAATCTCAGCAACCAACAGGTACTAATTGGAAGTAGAAAGCAGTCTACTTTCCACTCCTGATTTTGAAAGGGGAATTCTGGTACCATGAGAGCGCTGATTTCTAAAGGTGTGCTTCCCAATCATTTTCTTGAGATCCTTTTGTCTGGTTTAGCACATCCTACTCCACACAACAGCCCTATACCCTTTGACAGCTTCTGTCCTTTTCTCAGTAATGTTCACAACAGCCTGGAGTGGTGCAGTCCACACAGGAAAGGACCCACAAAACACAGTTTTGTGAAAGCAATTGTGTGGGCTTTTGCTTCAGTACAAAATCACATTTCTAGCTTTACCGATAAGGAGGAAAACTCTGCTGACAATAATTTTGTCCTGTCTTTCAAAACAATGATGTCTGTAAAGTTTATTATACAGAGTTTACCTTGGACCATCAGGGAAAGGAACATAAATAATATAAAATATTTATGCATTTTTAATCCTCTGTTTTTACCAGAAAATGAAGTCCTGTTCCCACATTTTTATATAGAGGGTCAAGTAGAACAACTATTTTGCAACCTGGAGAACCAACCATATTTCTTTACAAGTGCTATCACTGGCTGTTAAGCAACAGTTGGGTTTTGGTACCCTAATTCTCCATCAGTCCCATTATTGTTCTTCCTTTTCAGACTGTTGTAGGGTGTTCCTAAAGTTGGGCAGCAGAAACTGGAGCTGGAGAAACTTTGGCTGCATCTTCTCTTGCAGTTGCCAGGCTCTTAAAGAGCCCAAGTCCAGTTCTCCAACAAGTAGCCCTGAGCATTGAAGGATCAAGTAAACAAATTTAAGCTCATGAACATGAAAGAACTTGTATCGATTTTCTTGTCTTATAGGATTCTCCAAAACGTTGGCTGTGAAAAGAATGTAAAAATATTTTATAGTTGACAGCACAATAAGCTGCAAATAAATATCTAAAATTCTTTAAGTCTTCTCTTTCGGGCTGTGGTCACACACACTAAATAATCCACTTTCAGTGCACTTTATATCTGGATTTTACTGTATGAATTGGCAAAATCCAATTTGAAAGTGCACTGAAAGTGGATTGAAGTTGGATTATTTAGTGTGTGTGATTGCAGCTTTGGTTTGGGATGAAAGTTTTTAAGTGTACTTTCTGCCACATCCCCCCCACCGTCTTGTCTCTCATTAGTATAATGAATTACTGTGCAAGACTGCCATACTCAAGGCCAGGCCCGTAGCCAGGATTTTTTAATTGGGGGGACCTTTAAATAAGTCAGGGGGCACCTTCCTATATGCCCTGCACCCCTCCAAGGGAATGCCTGAGCCAGATGGTAAGTCAGGGGGCCTTGGCGTTAAGTCAGGGGGCCGGGCCCCGAAATGCCCCACTGTAGCTATGGGCCTGCTCAAGGCTACTATCAGTACTATAAAGTAATACTTTAATATTGGAATAAACACCTGAACAAATTCTCACAAATGCTATGGAAACATTTCCCATAGTGTAATACTGAAATTCAATGTGGATGTTGCAGAACAAATGCCACAATTCTATTGCTTCTTCCACTGATAGCATTCCAGCTGAGTCTAAATCTACAAACTCATGCCTCCCACAGTTAGAAATCAGTCATAGAGAAGAAACAGCATTAAGAATACACATATTCTTCCCACAAACATGTAAAGCTGCATTTCTAAAAGCACTTACTTGGTGTTAAAGTCCCATTAAACTGAGTAGTGGAAAGAGGGCAGGAGTAGCAAAGGAAACCCTGTCCCATCCTTAGCATCTGGAAAAGTGGGCTCTAATCCATGAACACTTGATCTGGAATAAATGTCCTTAGTCCTAGAGCAGTCTGTACATTTTAGTGACTCATGCCTACCAGATTTACAGGGCAATCTTGAGAACACCTACCTGGGATTAAGCCCGCTCAGTGCAGTGTGACTTATTTCTAAGTAAACCTACATAGGAGTGCACTGCTATTGTACAAGAAACACCAGTTCTGACCAACCAACATAAGACGGACTACAGGTATTCCTATTAATCTCCATTTGCACCGGGGAAAGAAACCTGTTACAAAAAAGCAGATAGTGGGCCAAAAGGTACAGATAGGAAGCAAGAGTGTTACACAAGTCTCCATCACGTACAAATAATTGTCAGGGACCTTCTGTGCCTTTTTAAAGGGACCCCACCACCCTCTGCCAATTTTCTCTTCTCTGTCCAGCAGAGAACAACCCTCCATGCCTCAAAGCTCCTGCCACACCACACAAGCAAGGAGTTTTGAAGGCACTAAGGAGACATCCGGTGCAGCATGTAGACAACTCATGAGGAAGATGTCTCTGGATAGGACTTGGGGGGGTGGGTAAAAAGGCACCCATTCAAACCCAATACTTTGGGTTCTTCTGTAGGACACAAAAATCAACAGGATTCCAAGGCTGATGCCTCCCTCCTTTAAACCCTTTAATTGTCAAGGGAGAAAGAAATCCCATCTCTGAGGAGAACCTCATCTCTCTCCCCATCAAACAAAGGGACAGACCAAAGAAAACAGCTTGAGACCTGCCCATGCTTTCTCAGAAGGCCGAGTAGGTGGCTGACTAACCACTACACTTCATGGGCAAAGCAGGTGGCTCAGTGTGGGATGCAGCCTTTAAGTGTTGCTTGAACTGGGGAAGGAGAAAGATACTCATAAAACTCCCCATCTTCTGTACCCAGAAAGTTCCAGCTACTCTTGTTGTAGCCCACTAAAGCATGCTAGCAATGTTTTTAATTACCAAGTTTGCAAGGGAACGGATCTGGATACATACCAGGAGGGTGTAAGCCTCCTCCCATCTCATGCTAAAGGATGTCAAGTTGTTCCCAGCCACCAAGCCTCCTCACAGTCACTGCTTAAGCTGATTTCTTATTGGTATGGCATACTAACTCATACCAGCTTACCTTCATTGCTGCTTCTGGTACAAACATAGACACCCCTTCAAAATATTAATCTTATCTACAATGGAATCCATCTGTGAAAGGAATGAGAGTTTGTTTCATGCTAAAACCTGTTGATATTTTTTCAAGTACCTGGTCATGGTAGAATAAAAATCTTTTGTCTCAGTAGATTTGCAGCTTTGGACTTATATTAAAATTATAACTCTTATATTCTCTCCCACATGTTGTAACATGCCATTCCATGATTAGAATGTGTAGAATCCAGTGTTATTCAGTCACAATGAAACAACAATTAAAAGATGGATATTATTGAAATGGACATCTGTATTTTGGTGGTTTACGCATATTCCATTTCAAAACTTCTCAGTTGGGCCCCATAACTTAGAAAAGCATTAAGTATTTTCTTAGTAATAAATGGGAGATTTTGTGCGTGTGTTGTGTGTGTGAGAAACTGTTTTCTTATTATTTTGAACTTTTTTTTTCTTATGAAGGCTTAAATTCTTAAATCAATAAATAATATGATAAAGCTTTATAGCTGGAATGCCACAGGCAAGGTAATATGGGGTTAACTTCACAGGGCTGTTGTGAGAAAAAAAATAGCCAATTCATTACCTTCCCTCAAAGCAGAAGTTCAAAGTAGATGGTTCAATAAGTGCAGACAAATATAATAACATTAATATACGGTTTATAAACTTAATCTGAACAACAAAAATATACATGTGTTTGTCAAAATTCACATATTTGGCTCTCCTTACAAGGAGAGGAATGTTTTACATAATACTTCGAAATCAGATTTCAAAAACAGCCTTCAATAAAGCTTTTGTTTCTGTTATTTGTAGACATCCTTTCTAGTCTTAACTCACCTGCCCTATTTGGGGACCAGGATACAGTAATGAAAGCCATTCAAGAGGCACGAAAAATGAGAGAACAGATCCAGAGGGAGCAGCAGCAACAACCACATGGCATTGATGGAAAACTTCCCTCCATGAACAACATGGGTTTAAACAACTGTAGAACCGAAAAGGTAATGCATATCTCTTCTCTCTTTTCTGCAGCTCATATATATTTCCAAGTTATCTGGCCAATTACCTGTAATCTTATTCTGACAATTTTTCTTTGCTGTTTTTAATCATTACTAAATATAATTATTATATTTCTATTAAAAATTAGGGTAGGATTGTGACTATCTCAAGAAGAAGATAGTTAAGACTTCCAAATATTATAAAAAAATATCCTGTGACATAGCGTAGTGGATTGGCCAGTATTGAAACCTACCCATTTTAATTCCCTGTGAAAGCTGCAATGCTAATGTAGAAAAGCCCAAGGGTTTTTTCCTCCACTGAAACTATCTGAGGAAATATAAAACACCAGAACATAAGAAGAATCCTTCTGGAGCAGATCAGTGTTCCATCTAGTCCAGCATACTGTTTTATTCAACAGCCAAAGAATTGCCCTGAAGGGCTAACAAACAGTGGTTAGAAACTCAACTTAGTGTTGCCTCTAGGGATGGTCACAAACTGCATTTTTGCAGTTTAGTTCATAGTTTGTGGCTGAACCATGAATTGAACCACAAACATGTACAAATTGGCAGGTTGGTTCGCGAACCAACCTGGTTTGTATTGGCTCGTGAGCCATTTAAAATTTAAACCCTTGCTTTCTGCTTCCCGTGGCTTTTTACGGGGAGCAGAAAGCAGGGGTATGCAAACAGCTGAGTGGCAGGACCACCACTCAGCTGCTTGGTTTAAATGGCTTGGATTCATTTAAACCAAACAGCTGTTTTTTGTAAAGAGCAAAGAGCAGAGGTAAACCCTACTCTTCATGAACCACCCCAAACTGCACCAAAATTCATGGCAGTTCTTCAGTTTGTGAACATTGCTTTGCGAACCACAAGCCAGCCAAAATTCTTTATGAACTTTGGTTTGACAACTGGTTCGTGCCCATCGTTAGTTGTCTCCTAGCACTGGTATTCAAAGGTTGCTACTCTATTTGTGGAGGTTTTTCTTTTTCAAGGGCAAGAAGGGGGTGAGGGTGAGGGAAGAAGTACCATAAAGAAGAAGAGGAGATTGGATTTATGGTGACTGGGGAAAAGCCCACAGGAAAAAACTCACAGTCATAAATGCTCACAGGGGAAAAAAGCCCACATGGAAAAATGCCCACATGGAAATAAGCCCACACAGAAGAAAGCTCACACAGAAAGAAGCCCACATGGAAAAATACTATGTAAAGTACCATAGGTATTTATAATTGTGGATAAACATTCATCTCCATTTATGAGAATGAACAGGTATTGCCTATATTTTATATTATTATTTTAGGATTAAAACATGTCATATTTACATGCAACAATTTGTGTTGTGATTTTATGAAGTATAATTAAATAATAATTTTGCTATGTTATTAGTAAATTACTTCATTACTATAGAAAAGTGGCCTGTAGGAAGAGGGCTTTAATGTTCTTGAGTGTAAAGACTTGGAGAAATTAAATTCTATATAGAAATATTTTAAATAAAATTAAATACCTTAAATTTATTAATGTATCATTTGTCAAGCTTTGTAATGTTGGTATGAAGTAATTTCTAAAGTAAAGACAGAAAGATGTTAAAATAAATTATGTATAGACTGTCTAGTATACACAGCTTTTGAACAACTATATGGCTTAAAATTCTTCAAATAATTAATATTATTTACTTATTTTGTTATTAACAATTAAAACTATAAGATAACAAAAACGTAAGATTAAAATAAGTCAATTTCCTAGCTCGATTTCCCTTTACTGGTATTTTAACAAATTCAGTGTGGTACGCCCAGTGACCATGACAAAAGATTACTTAACCCTAATGGTAAAAGCAACAATTATTTAACAACAACATTTAATAACAACAATAATAATGATAATAACCGAATGTATACCCCTCCCTTCACTACCTGAAGGAATCTCAGAGTGGCTTGCAATCCCTTTCCCTTCCCCTCCCCACAACAGCTCTCCTGAGAACTGCCCTTGAGAGAATAGCTCTGAAAGAACTTATGACTGACCCAAGGTCACATCAGCAGCTGCATGTGAAGGAGTGGGGAATCAAACCCGGTTCCCCCAGATTAGAGTCCGTGCTCCTAACCACTACACCAAACTGGCTCTTGGATAAAACAGATCACAGATTTATTGAATACACCACAAGAGCACTGGTGCAACATGAGGAAAGATCCTGCATCAGGGGACTGGCCCGCTGCCCGATACCCTGTCCCCCACAGTCCACCAGCTGGAGGGGTAAGACTATGAAGTGGCAAGCCCCAGGATTCATGTAGGCAACAGCTGCTGTGTGGTTCCCTTGCCACTTGGTGGTGAGAGTCAGCTGACAGTTGGGCATGCTGCTGAATGGCTCCACCCCCAAGACCCCTTAAAGGAGTCCCCAGAATGGATGAGGTGGGCTCGCAGCCTTCCTCCTCAAAAGGACCTGTCCCAATGCCCAAACCACCAGTCAAGCCGTGGCAAAGAAAGGCAATGACAAGCACAATTAAACTGAAATGCAACCTTTGACAACTAAGAATGCAGGGAGGGTGGGAGAGAAAGTTGTTACCAACTGGGGGGGAAGTCCCCACAGCATTCCAATTAATTGAGGAGGGGCAGATCAAAGTGAAAACTCCAAACTCTGGGTTTGCCTGGAGCTCCATCACTCCCCAGCCTGCTGCTGCTGGAGCTTTGATAGAGCTCTCCCTCCATGTATCTGTCTGACCTCCTGTTTATAGCCATCTACTCTCTTGGACATCACTGTGGCCACAGCAGTGAATTCCAGATTTTAATTACTCACTGCAGAAAGAAGTATTTCCTTTTGTCTGTCCTGAATCGATTGACCAAAAGAGGCAGGCATAGGAAGAAGTAAGGCAGCAGGGTAATTTCTATCAGTACCAACTTATTCATATGCAGGATGAGTTTTGAAGATCTAAGCATGAACTTACTCCTCAGATGAGATGGCAATGGGGTTGCCAGCACAAGTCTGGCAACCAGTGGGAGACACAGTGTGTGTGGGGGGAGGGGGTAACCTTGCCAGTGACATAATGACATGACCCAAGTACTGTCAGCATGTTGCTGGTGAAGCTTTAGCATTTGGTCAAAGCCTTATGGTTTAGAAAGCACTGGACTGGCCTACGTGGCACATGGTTTGAGGGAGCATAAGAGAGTGTTAAGAGAAAACTTCTGTGGCAGTCTCCAACACAAGAAAAGTTTATAGGTTTTTGTATTTTGCTTGGGTTGACTTTTTCTCTTTCCAGCCAAGTTTATGCCCAAATCAAGAATGGGTAGCAGTTGCCACAATTCTCACACCCTTTTGGCAGGGCAAAGTATAGCCATCTGAGGTTCATCACTTACTGTTTCATGCACCAAAGGAAAATAATGCTGCAAATTGAATTCTCAAAGACAGGACAAGATGTCTTTTTAATTGTATTTATATGGTATCTTTTCCTATTTCTCAGAACAACAAGGGGAGAAAGGGTCTGTGCCTGTAAAAGGGAATGCTTAGTCTTGTGCCTGCAGAAGATTAACCATGGTTTGCAAAACAAATTCCCTAATAAATATGTATTTGCAAAAGCTTCAGTTTGAATGATAGCATTTTAAAACTCATTTAATACTGATTGCCACAGTGAAAGAAATCTTTGTAATACAAAATCAAAAGAACTGAAGATTAAATGTGGGAGTTCTTATTAAGGCCAGTCTTGTGCTTAAGGTCAACAGAGGGCTTTTCTGCATACTCTACTCTACTCACTCCTGATTTTCTTGGCAGTCAATCCACAAGCCCTGGAATTGATCTGGGCATGGTTCTTCTGCATGTCTGTCCTCCCTCTGCATTTCCTCACTTGTAGAGTCCATTTTCTTTTGCACATGCCTTCAGTAATGAGGATTTTCAAGGAAGGGTGCTGTTGTCATTGATGGTGTCATCGGTGGTGTCACAGCACCTCCCCATCTTTAAAAACAGCACTAAAATATTGATCTATCACTAGAACATTGTAAGAGAAGGGTTAGGTTCCATCAATTCCCAGCTTTCATTCATGAGAGCAAGGGTGGTGTATTGATGAAGAGTGGTAGACTCTAATCTGGAGAATGAGGCTTGATTCCCCACTCCTCCACGTGAAACCAGCTGGGTGATCTTGAGCCAGTCACAGTTTTTTCAGAACTCTCTCAGCCCCACCTACCTCACAAGGTGACTGTTGTGAGGAGAGGAAGGGAAGGTGATTGTAAGACACAGTGAGACTCGTTCAAGTAATGCAGGGCAGGGTATAAAACCAACTCTTCTTCTTCATTTTTGAAAAGTCTCTGTTCCTTTACCTTGTGGAAATATGTCTTTTCCCATATAATCTCTGCAAGGGCAGGAACTAGAGACTTACTCTTTTAAAAAATGGAAGCATGGAATGCAGAGAACCTGCTAAGCCAATTATTACAATGCTCTAGCAATATATCAACATTTTAGTGTTATTAAAAAAAAAGAAAGAAAATGAAACCACTGTTTTCAGGGTGGGATGAAGCCGAGGGAGTGGTTTGACCACAGCTGTCCAATAACTGAAAAGTGGTCTGAAGGTGGGTGGGAATGGACGGGACAAAGAAAACAGAAAGAATGATTATCATGAGGAAAAAGTGAGTCAAAATTGGCTTCCAGAAGAACATTAGGGTAAAAGTGGTCTCAAAAGAAAAAAAAACAGGAAAAAAACAAATAACCTGACCTGAAAATTAAAGACACAAAGAAGCATGCGGAAATCAGGGGATAAACCAAAGCAGTGTAGGGCCAGAAGAGATGAAAAAAGCCCACATGGAAAAGCTCAGAATATCGGGAAGTCCAGAATTCAAACTGCAAACTGACCCCGATCAGATTTTGTCCTTTTATTGCCTTCTTTATAAATCTGTGCTTCCAAAAAGCACTGAAAAATATAAGTGACTTCCTTTGGTTTACAGAGCTGCATAGGCATCTGTAGTCTTGAAGAGTATGGTGCTTGCATTAGCAGAATCTTGAGGATCAGGCTGCTAAATCATGGACGGACTGATTCAGCGTCAGCATGGACCATGATAATTGGGCAATAAATTCTCTGTGTAATGTATACTACATACCATTACTTTGAGGATCAGATTTAACATTTTGAATGAGTTCTTTTGAAAATGTTTTGTTTTTCCTAGACCAATTTTCAGCAAGTTCACAAAAAGAGATTCTCAAAATGTGCATCTAGATAACTAGGTTTTATTCTGAAAAGGGCTAGCTATTTCACATAACAATAAACAACAACAACAACAACTTACTATTTCAAGCTTTTTCAAACAGCTTCTAATTGCCTCACTATTGGATTTCAGGGAGGGACAGAATATGGGTTACATTGTGGGTGGGTGTGTTTAAAGAAGCTTTATTATATAGAACAAGAGGGGACCCACAACAAAATGTTGCCATCCCACCTTATTGGCATTTCAGTGCAGGGGAAGAAATGTCCAAGCCCACACATCTCCAGGCAAAATACTTCACAGAGTCACACCCCTGTAGTCTCTGAAGAAAAGATTTTCCTCCCCGCCCACTCTGTTTTTTTCTTTTCCCTGTAACAGTAAACCGTAAAACTAATTGGCTGGGAGGAGGTGGGGAAAGACGGACGAGCGGAGATACTGGGAACTTCTCTCGCCTGCTCCAAAGGCTGGAATCAAAGACATGTTTATTTTCTGCTGGTCCCCCCCCCTTTTGGCATAAGTGTGCACTTTCTTCTTGCAATTGCATGGAAAGAGGAAGGAGCCGCCTGAGCAGAGTGAAGGGAGCTGAAAGCTGCTGTGGTTTGCTAAAGCACAATCGCAAGGTAGATTGTGCTTTTGGCTGCTGCAGGCTTGAATGTTTGGTGGAGGAGGCGTGGCCACAGCGGAGGACTCAACGCAATCAGAACTACAGGAGGGGAGGGAGGGGGAGAGAAGGCTCCTCGTCCTCTGCCTTGGTAAGTTCGTTTCCTGGCCACGCACAGTGAACACTGATTTACTTTTTGGCCATTTTTAACCTCCCCCGTATATTTTTTACAGTTTTTAGATTTTTCTACACACCTGGGGAGTGACCCATGTGTGCAGGATAATCACTTTTCCCTCCATGTGTCCCCAATCTATGGAAATAAGTATCTGCATGCAGGGGGCCATGTTGAGAATTAGATATATAGATGCTCAGCCCCTTTGGATCCTCTGTGCTAGGGTAGAACTGCCACCATCTGGAGAAGTAACTTATTATGGGCCTGAATTGTCCTGAGTTTCCACAGCCATTTATATTGATATATTTAAAATATGTACATGCCCACTTTTTTCCTGATCATCTCAGGACCCAAGGTGGGTAAATGACAGAGAAAGTCTGTTCTCTGCTCCAGAAAGACTGGAGCAAGTTGTTTGTCTTCAGTAAAGGAACTGCTTTTCAACTTTTCAGTACTTTATAGCATGAGCTGAGTAGCTGGCCATGCTGAAAATACTCTAAGGCCCCGTTCACACTGAGCATTTGCCCCGCTGAAGGCACGGGAGCCCTGCGGACTTTCCGTGCGTGATCATACAAGCACATCTGGGAGGCGTAGTGTTCCTGTGGCCAACCCGCGGCTTCCCATGGAAAACGCGGAGTAAAAAACTACTAGGTCCAAAGTACTAGTTTCCGGAAACCCCGGGGCAAAGGCTGGCATCTGATCACGGGAGCGCCAGTATCCCGTGGCTTCCGACGCCCGCCCATGTCCCCAGAGTTTCCGGATGTTGTAAGTTTCCATGGGATGCGCACCAACGCTGAACAGCGCATGTGCACACACAAGACACTGACAGCGGCCCGCCCCCCCAATGGTGCATGCGCACTTCGCTGCTTTTTTGCTGCGCTGCAGCAGCGCGGTGTGATCAGGGCGCAGAGCTGGAGTGTGGCAACCCGGTGGCCCGTGTGATTGGGCTACCGTGCCTTATTTAGTTCCGGGGTGAACTGCCACGCCTCTCCCCCGTGTTTTCTGGCCCGTATGACCGGGGCCTAAGTAAGTTTTGAATGCTGGAATCCAACTTTTAAAAGTTGATAAAACACTTCAGTAAGAGCAATATTGAGATGATCACATGTTTGAACACATCCAGATCCTTGTATGATGAACAAAGTTTGAGTCCAGTGGCACTTTTAAGATCAACAAAGTTTTATTCAAAGTATAAGTTTTTGTGTGCTTGCACACGTCTTCAAATAATGAATGAATCTATCCTGTTGCATGATAAGAACAAATTTTGAGTCCAGCTGCAACAAAGATTTACTAAAGGTATGAGCTTTTGTGGGCACGCACACTTCTTCAGATACAATGAAATTGAAATAGAAATAACAGGCGTACTATAGAGGGTAGGCAGCAAATTAGCATACAGAATAATGAAGATGTTTTTAACATTAACAGAATAACAGGCTTAGTTTATATGACTATCATTTGTTTGAGTTCAACTCGTGGGGAAAGACATAGTAAGGAACCAAATAGAATTGGAGATTGACGTATCCTTGATTATGGAATGGTAACATGATTCATGTGGGCCTGGCTGCTTGCTGCTGTTCAGAGTAGGGTGTGGGAGATCCAGGTTCAAATCCCCATCTCACTGTGGAAGGTCACTGGGTGATTTTGGACCAGTCACATACATTCAGCCTAACCTATCTCCCAGGGTTGTAGTGTGGATAAAACGGAGGAGAGGAAAATAATGTAATCTGCTTTGGCCCCTAATGTGGAGAAAAATGGTGTATAAATAAAGTAAATAAAAAGCAAATACCGCTGAAAATGGAAGGCAGATAAAAGGTAGGCTGGTGAATGGCTAAAAAGGAGAAAATGAGTCAGGGAAACGGGAGAGGTGGGCATTACAACTGATGGAATTACAACTGATCTCCAGATGACAGAGATCAGAGATTTCCTCCAGCCCCACACACCGTGTCTCCCATCCGGCTCACAAAAAGACCCTTTAAAGCAGAGGTATCAAATTCATTTGTTATGAGGGCTGGATCTGAAATAAATGTCACTTTGTTGGGCCAGGCCATGTATACCATAAAATATAATGCTAGGTACCAAAGATATAAACTTTATAAAGGACACAGACAAACCCAATAAACAATATTATTTTTTTACTCAAAATACAAACAAAAGCAATTGATTTCTAGCATTGAAAGCAATTGATTTACTGAGGAACCCACAAAAGCCCAATAAATGTATTTAATCAAGACTAGTTTTTCCCCAAGGGATACCATAAAAGGGGGAGTACCTTACATTTCCATACATACCAGTAGCTTGCATGCTGGGTAAGAGGTCTGGGTGGGCCGGTTCCGGCCCCCAGACCTTATTTTTGACACCCCTGCTTTGAAGGGTTTTTTTGTGAGCTGAGTGTGTGGCCTGTGATCGTGCCCTCCTTCCCTCCTGCTAGATGTAAAGGGCCCTCCAGCTGGTCAGCGGGCCACATGGTCCCACCAATCAACTGAAGCCCTTTAAATCAGGCAGGAGGGGAGGGAGAGAGGTGGCTGGGCAGGTGGTCTTTCTTGGGGGCTGGGCTTGGGGGCATCCCCACCCACCATTGGAACACCCCCCAAATCCCTTGCCAAATCAACAAGGGAACCAGGCAACATTACTCCATCCCCAAATCTCCAGGAATTTCCCGACATGCTAATGGCAGCCCTAAGGGGAGCTAATCTCTGTAGTAGGGTGATTGTTGTGATTCCAGGAGATCTTCAGGCCCCAAATAGCAGTTGGCAACCCTAGAAGAGAGAAGGAAGCAGGAAGAAAAAAAGGCTACAGGGACTTTCAGAAAAGAGAAAGAGGAAATAGGAAGGGGGAAATGAGATGCCTCCCACAAGTCCTTACAGGTTCCCACTTGTGTGTGTGTGTGTGTGTACACATATATTGAACTGCTAAAAAAGCCCCATCAGAATCATCTTAAAATGCCAGAAACCATCTTCAAGTTTTTATTTAGTATATTTTTTTCTCTTGTTTTGTAGCTCTCACAGTGCGCTAGCATATTTGAAGCAAGGGACTAGACATAAGGTTTTGTTAATTTTTGAAGGGTACAGAGCATTTGTTAGTATATTACCTTCAGAGCTAAGTGCAGGTGGTCATTAGATCTAAAAGCAACTCCTAAAATCTGCTGCTAGGTATGTCTTCAAGTAGACACAGTTTAAATCCTAGCATGAAATCCTAATATAAGCCTTGGTGGTTTATATATAAAATGCAGCTGGGAGATTTTAAAAGTATGTATGTTTTGCCAATGGAGTTGTGACAGTCTATTGGTCAAATGGATTTGACTTCATAGGCCATAATGACCCATTAGAGGAGACAAGGCCGGCAGTTGTGCAACGTATTTAGAGACTATTAAATGTATGGAATATTTATGTAATTGGATATAACAGCTTTTGGGACTCCATCATTCACATGTGGCTATTGATCGTACATGTGGAAGCTTACCTGGAAAAGTTTTGCAGGATGTACTGATGAAGTTTTACTGTTAGTGAAACAAGCCATATTCTATGAATACTTTCCCAGTAGTTTTGTCATGTTGTTAGTTCATAGATTAATGCATGTTCTGTACAGAGCCTAACATTAAGTAGATTTCATAGTAGTAGAGTAATGATCAGGGCTATTTTTGGACAGGAACGCACAGGAATGGAGTTCTGGCTGGCTTCAGAATTGGCCACACCCATTACAGCCAAAACCTTTGCATGCGTGGCTACAGAGGGAAAGCCTGGAGAGTGACCCCCCCCCGGCAACTCTGAGGCAGGTGGGCCAGGGGGGCCTGGAAGGATTAGGGAGGCATTTAAATGCCTCCCCGTGCCTTCTCCAGCATGCTGTGGGGTGCCCGGGCAAGCCAAGGGAAGGCATGGGGGTGTGGCCTAATATGCTAATGAGTTTCTGCTGTTGGGCATGGCCTATTATGCTAATGAATTCCTGCTGGGCTTTTTCTACAAAAAAAGCCCTGGTAATGATCAATATTATTTTTGCGTGTGTTACAACTAAGAGATAATTAGTATAACAGTGGAGGAAATGTTTCACTTGTGTCTCCTGTCAGACAGGCAGGGCAAAGGAAGAAGGGAGAATACAGGCACACGGATGATGGCTTGTCCTCCTACTTTCCGCAGCATGTAGGTAGAGTACCAAGCTGTGTGGCAGGAACTGTGTTTCGATGGGAGTTTGCACAGCACTCATTGGAGTCCAGGGCCTGGATAGGGGCCTTCAATGTAAGACCAAAGGCCCTTTTCTCAATACCCACTACCCAAGGGGGCCTTTTACATTTATTGAAGGATGCCTTCAGAAGTGTATGAGGAAAAAAATGTGTGGACAATTGTTGTGTACTAACTAAGGACCGCACATGTGGTCGCCTTCGCACGTGGTCATGCGAATAGGCAAAGCTTCGCTTACTAAAACAATAGCCAGCGTGGATCCTAGAACGGACCTATTGGTCAGGCAGGATCCAAGCTGTAACCTATGGGAAATAGGGGCCGCTGTAAATAACCTGTCACGGGTGTGTGTGTGTGTGTGGTTTTCCAACAGGGATTTAAGCAGGCCTCCGGTCCTGCTCAGTTGTCGTGTGTTAGAGCTAAAACAAACTATGAGCTGAAATCGCGTGTCTGAACCCAGAACTTTACACAATCAAGTAGAATTTCTTGGTTTCTTGGTTGGGGATATGGGCTATTCTGAAGTTGTAAGGTTGATTAGGAAAAGAATAATAGAGTTAGACAGCAATAGCATACAGGCTGGTGCAAGTTGTGAATGTTCCACCTTTGTGATGGTGATCCCCCCCCCCCGCTTTATCTAAGCCTCCTTACAGCTCCTAGTTATAGAACACTTTTATATTAGGCAGGCTGAATGTCCTGCCAACTGCAGAGCTCAAGGGGCACGTCACCAAAGCCCCTATTTTGACTGCTATTGCTGCTTTGCATCTGGAGTAACAGAGCTCACCTCATCTTGTCCTGTGATTGATGGACACTACTCAGAGACCTCTGGATTACACCTATTCTGAGTAAATATCAGCTGCCTTATGAATCTCACATGATCTCTTTTTTGCTGATATCCACCAGTTCGGCAACAACATGTTCTGTTGCCAAATTCTTAGCACTTGAGCTTTCCTTAAGCCATTACAGAGGTAGGTTTTAATTTGCCATGCTGTATTTTAATGTGTACTGCTCTCTATTTTATTTTGTATCTGTATTGAATTTGTTCAAGACCTTTTGTCAGAGGAGCATAATAATAAAAGGATGTAGGCGGAGTAAAGAAAGATGTGAAAGAATCCCCTCATTTTATTCATTTCTTTCTCTTGTATTTATGGGGACTGCAGGCACAGGGAAAAAACATTGTGTGTGTGTCCCCCCCACACACACATGCATGGATTTCTGCAATCCTGCAATTTAGGAATAATAAAGACTTTACTGTGATACTGAACATACATCAGCTTAGATCTCATTAGAGATTTTTATTGAACACCTGAGTGCATTTTTTCAATGATACTTAAATCGCAAAAATGAATATACAGAGACATCAGAGTTTTCCCTCCTAGTATCCATACTTGGTGGACATCAGGGGAGCCTGAACTAGAATTTCTGAGAAGTAATCAAATTGTGAAATAAATTGAATAGTACTAAGTGTAAATGTGCTAAGTAACCACACCTTTTCCTTGCTACAGGTCACCCCCACCCTGATCCCATTAGCTCCAGTGCAGGGGGAAAAACAGACAGCTCCACTTATTCATATGTACATAAACCAGAGTGCTGACTTGTTTTTAAACAAAACCAGAAGAGACATTCAAGAGAATTAAACCCTCCTCTGAATTTGTTCTGGTGCTTGGCACATTGTTTTAGTCAGGCTTCAATAGAAGAAATAAGCCACACTAAGATAAATGCAATGAGGTATCACAGCTAGAGGGTGGGATTGTTTAGCTTCACTTTTCCATTCACTTTTCCATTGTAAACAAACAAACAAGCAAAAACCGTTCCCAGATAACAGGTGGATAGGGGTGAGAATTACTCTTGGAAAATACGTTTCTCATTGAAGCTAACAGAAAGACTATCATGTCCTGATATGATTAGTTGTATTTCTGATATAAAACAACATGCCAACCTGATTCCAAATCTAGCTCTTTGTCTTTGTTTTTTGTGCACCCTTATTGTAGGGTGTTTCAACTATAGGTCCTGCTGGTCTGCCCACTGGGTAGAGGTGGCTTCAGAACCAGCAGGAGCCCTATAGATACCAAAGCTGTCAGTTCTGAGAGCTGGTGTGCTGTAGTTGTTAGACTGCAAGACTAGAACCTGGAACAACTAGGTATGAATCCCTGCTTTTCTACAGATTCTTGCCAAGTGACCTTGTGCTCATCTCACACTCTCAGCCTAACCTTCTTCACAGTGTGGTTGTGAGGGTAAGATGGAAGGGAGGACAATGTGATAAGCTACTTTGAGGGTGCAGTCACACTGACCTTTTGATTGGGGTTAGCAGCTCGTCCCTCGCACATGTAAATTTCACGTTCACATGTGCCAGTCCACCTCCCACGCCAAAGCGGGCTCACTCCCGCAATGCTCCCGGGTTTTCCTGCCCCCTGAAAAATCAGGTATTTTCCAGGCACTTGCACTTTGAATGCACGATTTCACCCATCTGGACAGCCTTCTTTCACAATGACTGCAATTAGGGCCGTTTGACCGCTTTTTTTTTTTTTTAAGCCTCCGGTTTGAGCACTTAACATTTAATAATGGAGGTATTAAGCGCATGTTTGCTCAAGCACTCAAACCAGAAGCTTTTTTAAAAAAATGCACAGACGGCCCTGGAGGCGGGTACGAGAGGCAGGGGCCAATCCAGATTATCTGGTAGCAGCACCTCCAGATATGAGAGAACTGTCTGTCTGCCCTGGTGTCAGGCTGCAGGATTCCCCACAAGGCAATTTTTATGCTGTAGGCAGAAGTGCCACTTTTATTAATGCGAGAAGGGCTGCAGCAGCACACGCCTTGGTTCTCCTTGGCCAGCAGATCCGGGCAGCTTTTCAAGACAGCAAGGGGTTAAGCTGTGGGAGGGGTGGGGCAGATGACGAGGGGCACTGGCTCAAGCTGGGATGGGATAGGAGAATGTCTCAAGCCCCAGCGTCCCCTGCGGCTCAGGTTTCAGCCAGGCTGTCAAAGTGGGAACTGCTTCCCCCCTCCCCGCCCATGCCTTACTCGAGGCATCTCCCGCATGCAGCCAGAGTGTGTGACAGCCAAATGCATGAAGGGGGGTGGTTGTGCACGAAAGGAAACATCACAAAAGGCATCTCCCCCCCTTCTCCATCTGTGCTTTGCAAGATGAATTGTTTTCGCTCACTGGGGCAGTCCCATTGAAGTCAGGGTACGGGCGAGTACGGGGGGGGTTAGAAAGGGGTGATTTTACATTACCTCCTCAGATACCTCAAGAGGTGGGTATGGGGGGGGGGACGACACACAGAAAAGCCATTGAACGTGACAAATGTCCCTTTCGACACCTCCTTGTTAGCCTGGAGGGACAGCGCAGCGCAGGCACAAGAGGGGCCGGCTGCATCTAGTCAACCTAACCCGAAGAAAAATGTTCCCGATTTAAGCAAAACAAGAACAAAGTGCAATTAAAGTGCAATTACCTTGCCGTGTGACCACGGCCTGAATCTCAATTGGGAGGGGGGGGAATGAGATCCAAATTTTAGAAATATAAGCATACAAAATAAATCTAGCCAGCTTCCCTCAGTCACTTCAGGAGTCTTGTATTCCTGTGATCCCATTTGTGAATCATGATGCCTTAAGTATGGTGAATGTGGCCTAATAAATGCAAACACATTTTCATCTAAATACATTGCTTGATGTCCTCTTAATAAATGCTAATTTAAGAAAGGAGGGAACTTGTGGCAAATCCAACAGCTTAATACAAACTGAAAAAAAATGTATTTTTCACTTTGTTGGAGAAATAAAGTAACTTAAATAAAGTGCCTTAATATTAAGCGACACATGAGTCCAGCTTACATTCCCATTTTTTAAAAAAAACATGTAATGTAGTTCATGTAGGCCAGGCTCTGGAAAACTGCACAATTAGTTCTCTCTGTCCAAAGGGAAATTTACTTGTGTTTTTGAAGACTAGTTCCCATCCTAAACAACAAACCAGGGGGACTTAAAAACAGTTTGTGATACCACACTGGGGCTTTCAGTCGGGGGGTGGAGTGATTAGGTATGCCAAAGCCCTTGAATCTTTGTTGTATGTTTTAACTCCTGCCCCAACCAGTCATATAAGGGTTGTTCTCCTTTCTCTTACCATCTAGCAATAGGTCCACGAAGGCAGAGATTTAAGTTTCTAGGTTTTATAGCCTTTGATAGCATGGCACATGGCTACATCTTTACTCTTCACACTAATAAATTTCTGTCTGCAGTTTGAAACATCAGAATTCTACGCTGTGTTTTATGTGTACTGCTATATGCAAAAACAATCATTCTGATAATAAAACAGTAGTTCATTTTTTGTGTGTAGCAGTGCCCAAGAAGTATTAAGGACGGTTTTGTAAAACCCACAGGCTTTTGATTTTGCCTTGGCTCTCTTCATAAATATTTTGGCAGATTGAAATATCAAGTGATGTAATACTGCCCCCTTTATATTAGAAGTGAAAGCTTTTCATATTCCTGGGTACAGAATTCTATTTGAGTCACAGACATATGTTGTTTTATAGCAATATTTACACTGAGCCTGTTACTAGTGTTTCTGTGCAGCTAGATGAAGGCACATTGTTCAGCAGCAGGGTGTGGGGCTTGGTTTTGAGTTTGCTGTGAAGTATATTGAAGACACAGAAGTTTCTCTCTCTTTTTGTATGCAGAGACAGTCCTGAGGAATAAGGTTTGCCACTTTCGTATGCATTTAATTATCATGTTTTCTTGGAATATTTTCCGCCTAAATCAGCTTTCTCTGAGTATAACAATAGGCCAGACTGTTTTTGGCGGCCTGATCGGGAATTAAATTTTCCTTTGAATAGCTAAATGATTACAATACCACTCGCACACGCCGAAGCGCTGTGCCGAATGTATTTGATGCAATTAGAATCTGATCATGTAGAAACATAGAATGAAGCATCTTATAGAAAGGTGAGCCCTCTGACTTTTTCAGTGTCTCTTTAAAGAGAGATGTTGTAGTCATGGAGACTTTCAGCAAACAGGTTTACTTTTGTTTTTCCTTTTAAAAATGTTGTGGAGGGAGCAGTATAAGAAGCAGGCTAATCTTAGTAGCTTTTATGGAAAGTATCCTTTGTATTATGAACCTAGATTTGGAAAAATAATAACAGTGTTAGGAACGAATTAGATGTTTGACAGCAGAAGAGGTGTGCTTAACTCTTCCACTACTCTTCTTCACAATCACTTTCCCCCCAGCTGGATTTCTGAATGTTTGTTCTGTTAAAGAAGGGGGAAAAACTGGCAGGAATGGGTTGCTAGATAAGGCACCTGATTGCTGCAGATTGCATCTTCCTTTCACTATTTTGCTTTTTTTATTTTGCATCTGTCATGATCTGTGCAGGATGGAGGCAGGGCCTAGAGGCCTAAGCTCTAGGAGGGGCCCACCTGAGAGTGGAAAACAGACAGCCTACGATCCCCATAATGCTTAGAGAGGGTTATAGCCAATCAGAGTGCAGAGATTCTGTGTAGGCCTCTGGAGATCTGTACATGACTGGGAGAAAAGCCTGAGGCCTAAGGCCCAGAAAAGACCTGTGTGGTAGTAGAAAGCAAGCTGCCTACAATTCCCACAATGCCTAGAGCCAGCTGCAACCAATGGGGATAGTAGAAGTCTCTGAGGTGATGTGTTCTTATACTTGGTTTCAGTTTAACTGACATTCTTTTTCTCTGCGGTCTGAGGAGACTGGTCTGGGACAAAGTTCCCTCACTTGGGAGAGTGAGTAAGTTAAGCCTGGTCTATAGAGGGCTGTGAGGAAATGGTTCTTTGGCTCTGCTGTGGTTTTCCCTCCCGCAGCGACACTGAGGGGGAAAGACTGGTCTGAGAGGAAAGGATCCCTCACTGGGCTCAGCGTGAGTATTAGACAGGAGGCCTGGTAAGAAGGTAGGCCTTAAGTAGTAACAGTTAAGGAGTAATCGGTAGCTGCGTTAGCTTTGTGTTCTTTTTGCCTTTCAACTCTGTTATATCTTTTGAAACACCTTGTCTTGTTTTCAGTGCCCCATTACTGTATAAATAAACCATTTATTTAAAAGTTCTCTGCCTGGTCATCACGCCTAAGGTTCTCGGCTTGAAAACGGGCATTTTGGATGGGCTTGAGAGGGTACCCTGGGCCTTCTGAAGGGACCGTAAGTCCAGGGTGGTGGCAGTGCAAGGCAGCGACCCACTGGGGTCATGACAGCATCCCTGTTCCATTGAATAAAATGTCTGGTTCATCTAGCTAAGTAGTCTCACTGGATAATTTGATAAATGTGTGCAACAGAATTAGGGTTGCCACTCCAGGTTGGGAAATTCCTGGAGATTTTGAGGGTGGAGCTTGGGGGGTGCCCTCCTCTAAGTGACAGCCTTTCAAATACTTAGAGAGCAACCATGGTTTGGGAAAACCAGCAAAAGTCAGCAAAAACCTTCTCTTCTGAGCTCAGAATGACTTGGAAGTTCCCACCTACTTACCCATTGTCTCTATACTGGGCAAATAGCACTGGTTGATATCTAATGTCAGGCACCCTGAATACATCTCTTCTCAGGGTGCCCAGGACATGCATTGGACACTACTTCTGATATGCTGGGCTAGCCTCCATGATCAGCACTACCATCAGGGTAGTGTGGAGGAAGACCCAGAAAAGGTTGTTATGTTAGGGTTATGTTCTCCTGCTGGTTCTACCAGGAAATATGTGTTGTCTATTCTACCTCTGCACAGAAGGTTCCTGGGCTGCTCTGACTTTGAGTTTTCAAGGAAGCTTCTTATGGGCATCAATTTGCAGACTAGAGCTTCTTGTGCAAGGTTTTTTCCAGTTGCCTGCAAAGATATTCTATTCCAGGGGTGTTAAAGATACGGCCCGTAGACCACATCTGGCCTGCGCAGGGCTGCAATCCGACCCGAGAGCAGCTGACTCTGTGCTGCTTCCTGGTTCCTATTTGTAACATTGCAGCTTCTTTTCTTCAGTCTCTCCTATTTCCTGCTTCAAGAGCAGAGAAAGAAAGCCTTCCCTCCATTGGCAGAGGGCTTCTTTCCCTCCCCCTCCTCCTCTGCAGAGGGAGGGGGAGAAAGAGAGACACGGGGGGTGGAAATTGCATCTCGTGGGACTTTTCAGAAGACCAGGGAGGGAGCCAGAGAGAGAGAGAGTGAGTCAGTCAGTCTCCTGTGTTTATTCCAGGTGTGGGGAGGATTCTGTGTTTAGAACCAAAAACATTTTATTCCAGGCATGGGGAAGGGAAGAGTCCTGTGTTTAGACCCAATTTTTTTTTATTCCAGGTATGGGGGGGGAGTCCTGTGTTAAAGACCAAAAAACATGTTATTCCAGGTATGAGAGAGAGAGAGAGAGAGAGAGAGAGAGAGAGAGAGAGAGAGAGAGAGAGAGAGAGAGAGAGAGAGACTATAGCTCATGTATTTATTTATTGGATTACTGTTGATTGATTTATAATTTTGGCATACTGTGTATTGTAGTGTGTGCTGGTCGTTGACCATATTAACAAACTAACTAACTAAAAGGCTGCAATTACCTGAGCTGCAATGGCACAGGGGGCACAGATTTCAGCAGCATCTCCAGTTAAGGTTCCCTGGGCCAGAAGAGAGAGTTTGGGTGTGTTTACTGTAAAAAGAGTAAGAAGCTGCAGGGCCTCGAAACTCCAGAAGTTGCCAGTGGTCTCTATATGGGGCATGCACCTGATGATACCAACCTGTAATACAACCTCTGAGAAATCCAGCCAAAACAGGAACTCATAGCCAGGTGAGTTTTGCCACAGGAATCTACAACAGGCAGCTTTACTCAGTGAGGCTTTATACTGGGACCTAAAATTATACCAGCATTGTTAATCTCTAGTTCGTTTTTTCTTACAAGAAAAAAAGAGAGATGTGGTTGAAGTGTGTATTTTGTCACATTCATTCCTGCTAGAATACTTGATACAACTTAGCATACAATAATGCTTCCTTGCTGACACAAGCAGTAAGCGTTTTCTTCAGGTTGAATTAATCACAGGAAAACACCAGCAGTGATGTAGATACAAGAAGAAAGACATGGCATAATGATGTTAGTAGCATTGTTCCATTGTCATCCATCCTAGATTGTTAGAAGTGTCTTCATCTTCCACTGAAGCATTACGAAGTATTCCTGAATACGAACAAAGTAAAACACTGCTAAAATAAATGCTTGGAAAATTATACAGAAACTGCCACGGGGCAAGGCAGGTACACATACAAACAATCCTCCTTCACATGCTTTTACCTTCTTAAATAAATGCAAACAGCTGCTATGTACATACTGTGGTACATGGTGCATTGGGCGGGTACACCATTAGAAAGCATAAGATAAAGAAAATTTTGTAAATGAACATCTAGATGTTCAGGGAGAGACAGGGCTCACACAGCTTCATATCTGTTTGCCCTGTCATAGGAGGGGAAGCATTTGACGTCATGATGTGAAGCACAGGAAGAGCAACACAGTGTCATTGCATGACGTGGTTCATTGTGTTTCTCTAGATCAGGGTCCCCAAAAGTTTTGAGCCTTCAGACACCTTTGGAATGCTGACACAACATGGTGGGCACAACCACAAAATGGCTGTCACAAAAGAGCTGTCACAGGAGGTGGAGCTGGCCATAAAATGGCTGCCGGAGCTTGCATTTAGCTATAGAGTGAAGATCCTTGTGTTGCAGTTAAGGTTGCGAGCCTCCAGGTGGGGTCTGGAGATCTCCCACTTTTACAATTGATCTCCACCCGACAGAGACCAGCTCCCCTGGAGAAAATGGCTGCATTGAAGGGCGGACTCTATGGCATTGTACCATGCTGAGGCCCCTCCCCTCCCCAAACCCCGCCCTCTCTCGGATTCACCCCTAAAATCTCCTGGTATTTTCCAACCCAGGTCTGGCAATCCTAGTTGCAGTAGCAGCTGCTGCCAAAGCAGCCTTTAAAAAAATCTGCAAATCCAGTCACAGCTCCAGTGGCGAATCAGAAGCCTTGCTGGGTGATATTGTTGCCAACTCCAGCTTGGAAAATTTCATGAGGTTGGAGTTTATGGCTGGGACAGAGTTCAGCAGTGAGGTGACGTCATAGAGTCTGACCCCCAGTGCTGCCATTTCTTCCAGGGAACTAATTTCTTTAATTTGGAAATCAGTTGTAATTCCAGAACTCCAGGCCCCACCTAGAGTTTGCTAACCCTATCACGCCATCATCCTAACACCTCTAGATAATACTTGTTTTCTAATTAGCCTTTTCAGTTTTGAACCTGAAGCATATCCATTCCCTACATCTATATTTCAGACCATTATTCCTTAGGAGCTCCAGGCAAATTAATAGCTCTGCATCCTGGTTATATCTATTGGTATAAATGATTCAATGGGCCTGTGTTAGGTCCTTTTCCTTTTATAAGGATGCATGTTATTAGTGGGTTTGAATTGATGTTGTTCAGTCACACATTCCAGTCCAACTCTTTGTGACCCCATGGACCACATCACGCCAGGCCCTTCTGTCTTCCATCATGCTCCGAAGTTTGCTTAAGTTTGTATTGATACCATTGCCCTAATAAGTAATTATAACAAATTATTATATAGTTTTATACATTTTGTGTATACTCAAGAATAGGTCCTTGAAACTTGAAAATCCCTCTCCCCAAATATTGAAAGCCTTCCCCAAAAATGTGAAATAGCACAGCCAATATTCACTGGAGAAAGAAGATGGTGGTTTTTCTATTTAGATATTTGTTGTTTTGCTTCTCATCCCAACCTGGGAAACCATATTCATTTTATTGTCTACTACGAGAACTGGTTTCCAGTTCTGTCTATGCCAGCTTACCTCTTGATGAATCACCTGCATCTGTGCCCTAACTATGCAAATCTCACTGGTTTCAATGAACTGGTTAGAACTTAGTAAAAATTCATGAATACAGGGGCATACAATAGTCATGGTTGCTTTTTTCAGGTTCAATTAATTGTTTAAAACATGTACTATATAGCTCTGATATTGAAGCTAAACAGGGTAACCCCTGCAAACTGGCTGAATCTAAATCTGCTTGAAAGCCAAATGTTAGCAGTCCATGTGTAATAAATGAATAATAAAATAACTGCTGAACTGCTGCAGAAGTCAAGAAGAAACTGATGCCTTCCTAGTAATCTTCCCATGCTACCTTAGGATGGCTCATTCCCCCCCCTTTTTTTAAAAAAAGACAAGAACATAGTGAAGCATGGCATTCAAGGGAAAGGTCTTCTCTAAAGTTATGCATTTCCTGATCTTCATACATAATAGGAATATAAAGTTTGTCCTCCATAATCCATCATCAGCCTATTAAATCTAGTCCTCTGGCATTGGCAGTGGTCCAAGTACTACCAATGGAAATATAAATTGTCAGCCCTATTATGTATGTTTGTGAATGGCTGATGATGAAAGGAAAGGGAAGGAACTGCTCAGAAAGGAAGGAAAGGAGAAGAAGTATTCATGGCTATAAAGCCAGGGGTTTATCTGCCCCAGCCCCTCTTCAAGTCACAAGGCAGTGATTGGCTGGCTGAATGGTAGCCACCCAATGGGAAGGCATAAGGAAGGGTCTGTATAATTAAGCTTTGCCCCTTCCCTACAGGTTTTTGCCGCCTGCTGTGACCTACCCACCCTCCCTAGAATATTGCAGGAGTAGCCAGTCACCATTTGGGGCCAAGCAGAAATTTTAGAGTATCCCCCTGATTGGCAGTGTGAGAGTGCCTTTTTTGTCCTGCTTCACAATGTTCAGGAGAGGTGGGATAAATTCAGAAAAATTAGGCCTGGTCATAGGCTACTTAGGCCATAGCTAATTTTGGCAGGAATAGGGAGGGGTGGTCATGGTAGGCAGGGATGAGCAGTGAGCCCCCGGAGCCACTGGGCATGATGGAGGGATTGTTTTGAACTGACCTTCACTGGCTTTACAGTTGGATGGGGCTTGAGAAGAAGTGACTTTGTTACAGAGTGACATTTTTCCAAATCTGGTAGTGGCTTCATGGTGCATCAGGTAAGGGGGATGGGGCTTGGCAACTCTCAGCACAATATGTGTAGGCGAGGATAAACAAGGCTGGTGGAAACTGTGAGGCAACTTTGGAGCCAGGGTGGATTTGCCAAAACAAAGGCAGCTGTGGCTAGGCTGCCTAGTGCAGCCTGCCCCATTAAGTATTAGCATAGTTAATATGTGATGATGTAGATCAGCTAAATTCTAATAAACTAGTTAACCCCATGCTACAGTCTCGTGTCTTTATTTGGGGTGCTGGGGCTAGGTAATTGTCTCCATGCAGGTGAATGCACTCCATGCACTAGGAAATAATGTTTCATTTGTTTCCAAATGAATCCACATATATAAAATCATTGAGTAGATGTATGTATTATTTGGTATCCCTGGATTTTGTACATGCAAATATCATAAACTGTCCTTTCCCCCCCTTTCAGTCACTACAGAGTATGTGAATGGACTTAAACTCTACATTGTGAAGACCAGTGGAATTTTTTTGATCTCAGTAGAATGCCACAAAGTTTTGCTCTTTATGAGAATTGTTCTGTGGTGCTTTAGCTGGACAATAAAATTATACTTTAAGAAGCTGCACAAATCTCTTGTGGAAACAAATGGTTAATCCCAAAGTGTTTGGATACTGCCATGGATCATGCTTTTGTGCATAAATAAAAAGTTGGAAACCGCATAAAAGCAGTAGTTGAGTTACCACACAACTGGTTATGTTTAAGACTGAACGCTTTATAACTCTAACTACCGAGGAGCTGCAAACTTTATAAATAACTTTGCAATTGGTGAAAACCATATTAAATCCAGATGAACAAAGACATAAAGTGTTCAGTTTAAAGGGGGTTTAGTGCGTACAATAATCTCGATGAAAGGAATCTAGCTGAGAGGTCTGTGATTTAGAAGCGCCTGCAAGTGCAGCAGTCAGCCAGGATTTGGCGAATATTCTTGGAGGAGAGGTGGGAAGAAACACATAAGGGTGTACCCCCAGAAAAGTTTTTCTAAATACTGTTGTTAAATTTTAAATCCCTCAGCTCTACATCTCCCTGCCAAGTGAAGGAGTGTCCAACTTCCCTGGGTTTAAAATGTTGTCATTTTTATATCCTTCATAGCTTTTAATTTACAAACATTGATAAATATTTAGTAGTAGTACTTTGCCTGTAAAGTCTATTCATTTTAAAAATGCTAAGCTTAATATAACAGAAAAAAAACCTGATAAATATTCAAACGTGAGAGGTTCTGGGTGCATTTTACAGAGGTTGGTTGCCTGGTGTTTGTACGTATCATTAATGCATGCATAACTGGGTTGTTTATATTCCACATGTTTGAAGATTATTTGCACAAATGTAGACTCCATCATCTAGAATTTGCCCTTTTTCTAATCTCAATAATAATTTCCAGAATTAATTTTAAGGTAAGTTTCAAGCCCTCCTTGGACCTGTGTATCAGCAGTGATTATTTTTTTTAAGATGCATCAATTTCCACCAATTCTCCCATCAGGACTTAGGAGACCCTCTCCCCCATATGCTGGTACTCAACACCAGTGGATGTCACCAGAAGAAAAGTCCTGTGCTTCAGTATCTGAAAAAGGCTTAAAGAGCCAAATAGAATAACTTGTTATTCTCCTTTCTGCTCTTGCTGGGTGGCTGTCCTAGTCTCTGAGTTCTTGGCTCACTGCATTCTGAAACCCGACATGATTCAAAGTAAAATAAAGAATGCAGGTTTATGTGATGAATACTGTTTGACCTGTAAAACCATCACCAGCCTTTGCTCCATGTAAAATAGAGACCACCTGCTGTAGTTTCGGTTCCAAGATAGTGGGAGATTGCTGGAAAGATACCCTTGGGCAGGTCTAGAGATGGAGATGCTGCAGGTGAGGAGGTGGACCAGGACACAAGCTGCCATCATCAGAGCCAGGCAGGCAGGTCAGAGATACTTTGCGGCACCCACCAAGTTTACCTGCCACTGCAGCCTAACTAGAAACTGCTGCTGGGTGGGCTGGGCAGCACGTAGCTGGCTTGCCATCCAAGTGGAGGCAGGATTGGGGTGGGGGTCATGAAGAGATAGAGAAAGACTGTGAGGGGGAGGAAGTGAGAGGGGGGAGACTGAGAGAAGGGTGGGAAAGGAAGGAAGAGAGAGACTGAGGAAGGAACTGAGCTACTGGCATTAAAGTTGTGAGTGAGTGGGTTATTGCATAAATTAGTTTGCTCTGGGTACATCCTTCCTGAGCTAAGACAAGAATGTATAAACTGGAGGGTAAAAAACGGTGAGCTAGCTCACACTAACTCAGCTTACAGGGAATACTGATCCCCACATGTATTTATAAATTTGTCATGTCAATACTGTAGTAGCAGGACTCATGAACTCACTGTCCAATTAAATTAATGACTTTTTTCTTGCATTGACAACTCTTATTAAAACTTTGTCCATGATAATAAATGTATCCATAGATTAAAAGATTTCCATTGCATCTGATACAATAATCCTTTGACTCAATGCTTAATTAATACTTATGTTCCTAGAATATTGTCAGAGCTTCGAAACAGAGGCCAATTACATTTTTAATAACCGGTGATGCAAAGAAAGGGGAAGTTTTTGGGCAACACACAACTTGTCCTTCACAGGAAGAACAGTGCTCTTGTAAATGTTCCAGAGCATTGTGTTGTTAGACAGAGACTAGGTTGGGAGGGGAGTTAGGAAAGCGAATCCAGCACATTTTGTTGTTATAGATCCTTTAAGTCAGTTTCCTAGGATCCTTCGCTGATGTAGGATTTACTCACACAGTGGTTGCTAGGTTTTGTGGAGCAATGTGCGCAGAATCAGCAAATGCTTTATTTTCTAGAAATCTTTCTCTTGATTTAGTTGAAAATAGCCTTTTCCTGTTTATTATATCCTGTACTTGAACAGAGGAAATTACAAGTAACAAATAAACCACTAAAATATTTGGTGTGTGAGTGAGTTTAGTATCAAATAATGTTAACAGTAATAGTATGCAAAGGCAGAATGCTGGATTTACTTGCACACTTTGCAACTGAAACATTGTCCCCAGCTTAACAAATAGACATTTGCTCTGTGGCTTCTGTAAATGACCCACATTAATAGAAAATCCCAAACTGGATCTTTAAATAAATGTTAACTGCATTTATGCTAGACTCTTGAAACAGAGGATATTACATCACTGTCCAGCTATGTCTACTTAAACAAAATGTATTTGTTTGCAAAGATTAGGGGGAAGAAGAAAGCCCTTCCACACAATGATCAGCATGTATGCCATTTTCCACTTCAGCCCCTGCATACATTTCAGATTTGGGGGTGGGGGGGGAACAGCATGTTGAAATAATTTGAGGAATGGTTATAGGGAGTCTGATCAGTCTTAGTAATCCAAAAGGGAGGGGTGCTTGGTGTATTATTACATTTCATATATTGTGTTTTTTGAGAGATGGATGCAATCAGTCATCTTCTTTCATATGGTTTTAAAGGAAAAAAGGCACACAAGAAACCCTTGGCTTGCTGGCAAGTAAACTGTTATTTAAGTACACAATCCACAGCACTACTGAAACAATTTTGCCAAACTTGTCCAAGTATTCTTACGTGCTTAAAGATGGTATAAATATCATTTATAGCAAGCCGTTTACTTTAGACTCTATGGAATGGTTTCCTGCTCCTCTGATCTAAGTGTCCCAGTTTGCATTACGGCCTTTATGGCTCCTGTTTGATGGAGTGATCAGTAAAAATTTAATGACACTATAAAATAATAAAAATGTCATTAATTTACCACGGATCTTGGATGCAGCGGTTGTAAAGTTACATTAATAAACAGAATATTTTTTACAACAAAAAGCATTGTTACGTGGGAACGAATAAATAACAGACATAAATTTGGGAGCAATTTTACTGTTAGCGCACACATTATTATGGAATAGCCAATAAGTGTGTAAAACATAGTATATAAAATTTTATGAAAATATACTGTGCACATCAAAAATTCAGCTTTTACCTAAGTGCAGTGAAAAGCCATTATTGTGTGCTTACTATTATCATTATTTTTCCTTCACAAGATCACAATTTTATATTTGTTCTACTCAGCTGAAGTTTCCAACAGCATTCCCCCAACGCATTTACAGGATGCCCACCCTCCTTCTTTCAGTTGACTACACCAGTCAACTTTCTCTTCTTTACACAGAAGGAAAGAATTGATCATTCCGATCACAGAAGTGAGGAGAAAGTTATTAATGTAATGCAAAGTTAAAAATAATGCTTCAGGAATTGACTGGTTGGGAAATTCTGGAAATAAGGGGATAATAATCTCACAGTCCATCTGTCATTGCTGGGGTTGCTCTACCATCAAGTATGATAATATTTGAACATGAGGGATGGCTCACCCTTTTGGCTTGGAACATTTAACATTAATCAATGCTTACTAAAGGAGGCTTTATCATTTAAATATCTTTATTTAATATGCAACATCTACCTCATACATCATCATTTCAAAGCACTTAACCAACAGTCCTGTGACACGGCGAAGCAGGCTTTAATTTTTTCAATAACTTTTATGTTGCCTGCATGTTTGTGCCTGACAATGCATAAATAAGTGCCTAATCGTGTCACTGAATGGAAAATGAAGGTCTGGCTGTTAGCAAAATGAATGCTGCCCCTGGTGTGCTGTCACCCCTCTACTATATGACCAAAGAAACTAGCTTTTATTTAAGAAGAGGGTCTTCTGATGCTGAATTTGGGTTCTTTTGTGTACACATGGAGGATTCTTACCAATGTCTTACTTTACCCATCACATATGCCTATGACTTTATGCCTTCCAGGGAAGTACTTTATTTTTAAACCAAAAAGCAACAGCCAAAGTTTGTCTGAAGAAAATAAGGGAGTCTGTTTACACGGAAGATTACTTGCATGTATGATTTTAGATGTTGTATACATTTTGTGCGGGAGGTAAGATGGCATGGTATAGCCTGCCTGAGCTTCTCAGATCTTGGAAGCAAAGCCGGCAATGCTCCCTCTAAGCCGTGGAGTCTTGTGAGCAAAAATTCTACTTTGTGAGCTGCTGGCATTAAAGTTGTGAGGAAGCGATTTGGCTGCTGCATAAATCAGTTTGCTCTGGAGCCCTCCTTCCTGAGCTAAGGCAAAAAAATGTGTGAGCCAGAGGCTAAAAAACTGTGAGCTAGTTCACACTAACTCAGCTTAGAGGGAACACTGAAAGCAGGGTCAGTACTTGTAAGGGAGACCAGCTAGGAAGGCTCTGCAGAGGAAGGCAATGGCAAACCACCTCTGCTGCTGACTTGCCTTGAAAGCCCCTTGCTGGGGTCACCATGAATCGGCTAGAACTTGGCGGCACTTTACACCCACACATAAACTTTGTGTATGTGCAAATTTTTCACAATTACCTGTGTATGTTATACAAAGATAGATGTGTGTTGGTGTTTGTGTGTGTCTGTACCCTCCATGTTTGGGCCCTGTATATTTTCCTGTTAGCAAATTTTCTAGTTGTGTCCCTTTAAAATACTTCACTTAATTCACTTTATTTGCTCTTGAAATGCTCTTATGTCTGCATTTACCACAAATATTGTGCTTTTTTTCTCTTTACTGCTTTCCTATAAAATTCTACCAACCATTACTGTGAAGAATATTTTTAAGTACAAACATGAAATGATATGAAATATGATTAGGTGCATGTGTGTACACACAGAGAATTGGTGCAATAGTAAATATATTCAAATGACTGGCTAACTAAAGGTTATTACAGAATCATAAATATGCTTCAGTTCTTTTAAGTATTATTACTATACTGACTTCTCTTTCCTTACTGTTCTTGTACTTTATCATGTAATTTTCCCTTTTCTCTTTCAGTGTCAAAATATTGATATTCTTTCAGAAACTTTCTTTTTAACACAGAATATTTTCTGGAGAAAATCAAAGAGAATGAATGACTAGCAGGATACTTCAAATGTGCATATTGATACATAGCAGGCTGCTATTTCTCCCTTTTTCTTAAACATACTTAGGTTCTTCTGCCACAAAGATTTCAGGTGTTATATTAACACTCCTTAAGAAAAGATGTTAAATGCAAAATATTTGAAAAAAGAGAAAATGCTGATTTTGTCCATAGTGCTTTTGAGTGCTACAGCTTTGTAAAAGTCACTTTCTCACATTTTAAACATGGGTGAGTTTGGGGGAAAAATATCCCTCTCCACTACCAGACAAGATCTGTCCTGATAGTATGCTGTTATTGTTGGATATTCAACAGAATATTGAGTTTGCTTGCCTCTCTATAGTAAGTGTCAGTGTTCTGTATTTCAGCATTTTTGCACATTTAAAGAAATGTTAAATAATTTTAATAGTACATTCAATTATGCCATTTTCTCTGCATTACAGTATTTATCATATGCAAAATTTACTATGAAGTTTATAATGCATAGTAACTTGCAAACACACAATATTAAAAATAGATTATATAGTAAAGTGGCAAAGTAAAATAATAGTGTGTCGCTTTGTGTGGATTATTTGTTTTTACAGTCATTTAAAACATATCTATATACTGAAGAATCAAACAACTTTCTGCTCAGTTTTGTTAAATAGAATTAATTAAGAAACTATTTCTTTTCTTGTAAAGCATCAGACTAGAATACCACAAGCATACTAGGCTTGAGCAAAGGAGTCAGAGCTCCTCTTAGAGAAATCACAGGCTTGGTCTTAAACAGTAGTTCCAAGTTCCTTAGATATTTTTGGGGAGGAAGTGAAAACTAGGTTCCCCCCTTTCTTCCAGTGTGTAATATGCTCAGTACAGAACTAGGTCATTGAACAATGGAGTGAACGGCAATCAGCACTCTTCTGCTGCATAATGCATCAAGTATAACATACAGAAACTGTTCACAAAACAGAAAGCTAATTTTTGATGTCTATAAATTCAACATGACATGACATTTAATATAGTAGTTTCATAGCAATGAACAATGTTTTGTTCATTCACAGTTACAACACAATGCCAAGTGAGTGTTAAGAAGTATCAACAGGGCAAGAGGGAAAACACATTGTGTTGTTGTTTTTCCGTGATAGTAATAAATTAAAGATAACTATTTAACAGTTTGCTACAGAAACAGACTACCACTGAGGCTCCCACTTGAGAAAATATTGTGATGCCATATTGCTGCAAGGCTTGCTAGTGTGTTGAGGAAATGACTGACACATAAATTGTTTCTTGATTATTGTTTTAATGGTCTTGATCCAGATTTACCATGCAAGTTTTCATCAAAATCGTCGTGTTTGTCTAGGAAGAAGGCACTGTCCTTTCTTATTCTTCCTCTCTTTTTTAAAATTCCCATTGAGGTTCAGTTCAAATTCCTAGACAAAATAATGCTCTCATTTCTGTCATCTACTATTCCTTCTTTGAAACACTTGTCTTTGAAACCCTCTTGCATAAAATTCAGACTTGTGTTTTCTCAAGGGTTCAAATGCAAACGCATATCTTTAAGACAGAAGTGTTGCTGCTACTAGCACTAGTGATGATTTTCTGTTAAATTAACAGCCAGTGTTAATTGCAACTACTCTTTAAGTTCTGAATTCTAGTATTACTCAATGCCAACATCCCTTCATTCATTTAGCAAATATTATTGAAAGATTTATCGTTCTTTATTGGTTAAATGTGATTCTTGGAGTTTTTATCCTAATCCTTCACTTTCATAATCACAGATGTTGTTTCACTTTAAGCTAACTTAACTTGGAATGAGTTTTTCAAAGGTCAACTTAAATGCCTGGTGATAATTAATTTCCTTTTACAACCCATTGAGATGAATAAGCATGTCAAAATAAAGTGTGTGTATTTTCTCCCCTGCCTTGGAGAGCTGGTGAATTTGAGTCCAGAGGCTAATATGTAAGCATCAGTTTATACATTAATGTTAATGATAAAGTTCCCATGCTGCTCAGGTTAAACATATATTGGGGAGACAATGTGGGAGGAGTATAGGATAACTTTCCATTGTTATATCAGCACTCCCCTGGTCAACAGTTTTGATGTGGAACATAACATATCCTCCTCCCCCATTGTCTCCATATAACTTAAGCAGTCATGTATAAGAGGGGAAGCCATGAAGGTAAGGTAATAGTGTTCCGCAAACAGCTTTATACAGAAGAGATATTTTCCAGAAATGATGGGGCCTGCAGGTGCTTTGAATAATTGAAAATTAGGTCTCATATTATGAACTCCAAACTGATGCCTACAGTTAAATATACTTTATTCATATTTTTTAAACCTACAGCTACTGCTTCTAACATACATTTTAGCAGTAACAGTATTCATAGACAATTTGCAGAACAAATGGATAAGGTTCATAACCTTTGTGGCTTGTGACCCACAATAAATGGACAGGACTGAGGGTAGGAGTTCAGGTAATATACAAATCAATGTCCTGAAGTCAAAAAGCATGAACAGACAAAAGTTATTTTTTTTCTCTTTAGCAGGAAAGAACACATTTTGAAAACTTAGGCCCACAGTTATCAGGGAAGCCCAATGAAGATGGAAAACTGGGCCCAGGAGTTATTGACCTTACAAGGCCAGAAGATGCAGAGGGTGAGTTGCTGTAATAAATAAGTCAGTAAGCATTGCTTTCCATAACAACTGGATGCTTCATGGGGTCTTAGGTGAGCATTTTGTAATTATGTCCTAATGCATAGCTTTGAGGAAACTTGCATGGATTTCTATGCCATCTACAAACAAGTCATAGTTTTAAAATGGTGTGATACAATATGAATTCTCCATTCATTATTTAAGGTGTGTTTCATTTCTTTTTTATAAAACTCTTTATGTCACTTTGTAGGTTATCTTAGCTGATTGATACATGGTGCATTTAACTGCTTACACAAGTAGTATAACATTGAACAAGAGGACTCATAGATCAGCTTCTATGGACAGGGGTTCCTGGTTTTGGAATAGCCCATACTCATGGGAGCTGATTAGTTATATTATGTGCATGACTTCCTGCTTTGTTGCATAAGCAGTTAAATCTATATATCACTCAGCCTACAGCATTACCATCTTTCCATTGTTCCAGAGCTGAGTGGCTATAGACTGGTGGTATGACTGACTCCAATTATGTGGTTAACTCCCCACACAATTTTATTTATTTATTTAGCTTATGGAGAGCCTACCTTTCTCACTAAGGCTCAAGGCAGATTACAGAATAAAGAAAGAGAAAAAATGAAATCATGCAACATAAGACATAAGACATTCAATGAAAAATGCACTGTGTAAGACTAGGAATACAACATTCAAAAAACAATGTAAACAAAAATGAGAACAGTAAACTGCCTGAGGTGAGGTATAGTGTGAGCAATGCATGCTATGGAATTACAAGGTATAAAACAATGTGGTAAAAGGCAGATGATGCCTACAATCTATATACGTAATTCCCAAGTGTGCCCCCTATCTGCAGATATCTAAATCCACAGATGGGGGCACACTTACCCCAAACAGGTTTTTCTGCAAACTTGGGTGATCCCTTAGGTTTGCAAAAAACCCTGATTTTTTAAAATACATTTTTAAAAATTTATTTATTTTCTTTAATTTCTATCCCACCCTCCCCACAACTGGGCTTAGGGTGGATTGCAAGGTCACATAAAAGTCATGACAATAACAGAATCAAATTCAAATGACATAAAAATTCAGAGGTTAAGATTTAAATTAAATACCAGAAGACCAGAGAACCAGAGTGAAAGTAGCGACGCTTGGATGGAAACTTCTAGGTGGTGTTGTCAGGCCAGGGCTGTCTGCAGGGGAGGGCAAAAAAATGGAAAATTGGGGGGTTTAAATTCCTTCCCCAAATAAAAAGCATCTGTGCATGCGCAAGCAATACACTTACTGTAGAGCAGCTGGAAAGGGCCCTGGTGGTTGCAGCAGAGACAAAACTTCAGATCTGCTGGTAGGTGACAGGAAGCCTCAGCAGCCTGCCTAGAGCTTAGGGTTGCCAGCCTCCAGATCCCAGTGAGGGAACATACAGGTTTGGGTCTTCTTCCCACCATGGACCAGCTGGCCGGTGTTGGAACCCTGGCCCTAAACAGGGATATTGTCATGCAACATCCTTGATGCGATGATGTCACTTGGAAGCAATGTCATTGCATTGGGGTCATCATGTGGGGGAAGCTCTGGTTTTTGGGCAAACTCTATGGTTTAAGCCCAATTTTACTGTAGAGTTTGCCCAAAAACTAGAGTGTTCCCCAAGCAACATTCCTGATGTGATGATGTCACTTCTGAGTTACATCATTGCAATGTCCCCACTCACCCCTAGAACACCACCCAAACCCCCCACCAGAGGGGACCTGCCAACCCTACTGGAGCTACTCCAGGCAAGCTGCAGAGAAGGAGGAGGAGGAGGAGGAGATTGGATTTATACCCTGCCCTTCACTCAGAGTCTCAGAGCAGCTTACAAACTCCTTTCCCTTCCCCTCCCAACAACAGATACCCTGTGAGGTAGGTGGGGCAGAGAGAGCTCTGGCAGAAACTGCTCTTTTCAAGAACACCTCTGACAGAACTATAGCTTGCCCAAGGTCATCCAGCAGCTGCGAGTGGAGGCGTGGGGAATCAAACCCGGTTATCCCAGATTAGAGTCTGCGCACTTAACTACTAGACCAGGCTGGTATGCGTGGAGCAGCTCTAGGTGAGCTGCTGAGAGAGGGGGAAGGAAGCCTTGATGGGCCTGCTTGGAGCAGCTCTAGGTAAGCTGTAGGGAAAGCAGGTAGGGAGGTGGCAGCCCACTTGGCGCAGCTCCTAGCAAGCCACTGAGAGCAGGGAGGGGAGGAAAGAAGCTTTCTTGTTGGACATGGTGTGGCCTCCAGACTCTCCTGCAGCTGCTGTCAGGCCCCCAAGGCCCAGATGTCATTCCTTATAGTTGCATTCACCTTGTGTAGGTCTTTACTGTTTCCCTATCAACCTGTGCTCCAGGAATTAATGCTAATCATTGCTAAGCAATCAGGTGAGTGCTTTTTCTTCTTTCTAGAGCTCTCTAGAGCTGTGAAGCACCCTCTCCTCTTTCTATGCTCTGCTGGTCCAGAAGAGGCCAGCAGAGATGGAGATGCCAGGCTCTGTGGTGTCTCTTTGTTCTCCTGGAAGACTGAGCAGCCTGGCCATGACTGGAAAGTGTTCTCACTTCCCGATACTTCCCCCACTGTGTCTGCTGCTGGACCGAGCTGCACAGGTGGGGATTCCATTGGTGTGGGGCCCAATTCTTCTGATTTCTCTGAGGAGGAGGAGGAGGAGATGGCAGTTGGTTGGCCCATGATACCTGCTCTCAGTGGGTATCTCTCAGAGCTGCTCCAAGAGGGCCTGTCACCTTCACCCTGCCACCGTCACTCTCTGTATCTCACCTGGACCTGCCCCAATCAAACTGCCAAGAACAGGGATGGGGAAGGAATCTTCAGCTGGTTCACCTGGACCTGCTCTGGCGAACTGCAGAGTGTGGCGGCAGTGGCAGGAAGGCAGCAGGCCTGCTTGGAGGAACTTTGGGAAAGCCACTGAGAGTGGGGAGGAGGGGAAGGAAGCCTCGGATGACTCACTCAGAGCTGCTCCAGGCAAGCTGCAGAGAGCAGTAGGGGGAGATGGAAGGCAGCAGGCATAAGCAGCAGCTGCCGAGATCCAGGGTCCTTACTGGGTCCAGTGAGAAAGTGGGGGGAGGGGATATGATATTCCCCCCCCGAGTCTCGCAGGTCCCCGCTTGTAATATATATTCATCAGTAGCAGTACAGTAGACTACAGACCTATATGAAGATTCCTTGTGGACTGTTCTGATCTAATTATAACAACATCCTCTTGAGCATTCCTGTTTTGCACATTTTGTGTAATGATGTAACTGTAGGGTCCTGATCTCAAGCAGGACATCCCACAAGGTGGGAGCCACCACAGAGCATGTGCATGAATAGAAACTTGCTGATCTTATCCATTTGCAGGGATGAAGTGTCAATTGTATTGGTTAGGTGATGAGGTGAACATTCCAAGGCTCCATTGGGAAAGTGTCTGGTAATTATAAATGATAATGGAGAATCCCTAGGGATTTTTTTTTTTACTACAGTTCTAAATAAGGTCATAATTGCTGAATTCTTTTTGTGAGTCCCCACAGATGTCCTCATACCTTACAATGGTGGCTGGTGATTCAGCAGAGAAAAGAATAACTCCTTCTTACTCTCCTCTCTTTCACTCTCAGTACTGCTACAGCAGCATTCAGGGTGTTAAGGAGCATGGGAGATGTAGTCTCAGACTTCCAGGGGGAAAGAAATTTTTTATAGAGTGGGGGTTGGAAAAGTGAGCAAATAAGGTATCTGGTACAGCAGCAGCAAGCTAATGGGGTAAGAGAGGAGTTATTCTCAGGCTTAGATTAAAACGTGAGCTGGTGAAAGGCTATAATTTTTTACTTCAGTTAAAGGCAAGCAAGTTGCCAAGGTTCATATTTCACAAGTAATTATAAACTTGGGATATCCTGTAAGAGTTTGCATTGATTTCCACAGCTGAAGAATGCATACTGCAATGTTTATTTTAATTAGTTAATTTGGATTGATCAGTTAAAAACAATATCATTAATCAGCTAAAAGCTTTTAATTGGTTGGAAGTCCTGTTAGAATTTGTTGTATTCTTGATGAGTGAATAAATAGGTCATCTTCCACATTAAGATTTGCACCTTCTTTTATCTTTTGAGCAGTATAATAAATGAATATTTTATTGATATCCCTATAAATTGTATTTAGTACAGCATGAATACAATAAAATTTAGAATTATTTGATGTTCTGGCAGGAAATAACGTTAGTCTTGCCCAGATTTACCTGTTTTGCTCCCATCTTTTCACTTTCAACATTTCCTTTACATGTGATGCTACATTATTGTAGTTATAGGGCATCCACAATTAGACATGTGCGAAAAACTCATAAAAACAGGTATTCTTCAGGTTCATGCAGGGCTCTTTTTGTAGCAGGAACTCCTTTGCATATTAGGCAGCACACCCCTGATGTAGCCAATCCTCCAAGAGCTTACAGAGCTCTTCTTACAGGCGCTACTGTAAGCTCTTGGAGGATTGGCTACATTAGAGTGTGTCTCCTAATATGCAAAGGACTTCCTGCTACAAAAAGAGCCCTGGGTTCATGTATACTGAATCAGAAAAATATTGGAATTTCCCAATATTTCCAAATCCCAACATCAGTATGGTATTTGGATCTGGTAAATATTTGGGACTGCCAGATTTTTTCGGCTCCATTATAACCTATGGGGACCACTATACCCAATGGTCCCCATAGGGTATAATGGAGAATCAATCCGGGGGTTTCTGGGGCTTTGTGGGGGCTGTTTTTTTAAGTAGAGGCACCAAATTTGCAGCATAGCTGCTGAAGCCTCTTCTCAACCCCTCCCCCCAAGTTTTAAAAAGATTGGACCAGGGGGTTCAATTCTATGTCCCCCAGAATAAGGTGCCCCCATCCTCCATTGTTTCCAATGGAGGGGGAAATCTGTGGCTGAACTCCAAAGGTATTTATAGGGCTCTTGGTCCCTTTAAATGACTTCTCCAAACTGCAACTTCACCCAGAAGATGTTCAAAGGGACTGCAGTCCCTTTAAACACCCTTTAACACCAGCTGTCTGGTAGCCCCAAAAAATTCTGAATATTTTTGGGATTTTTTTGGAATCAGCCATATTGGATAGCCAGCTGACAAAATACCAAAAAAATACAGGTAACATATTTTTGGGGTTCTTTCCCAGCTCAGATAAACCAAATACACACCCCTATCCACAATTATGAAATTTTATGGGATGTAACCTTAGCAGCATTATTGTGCTGGGGGGGCAGGTTTCTTGCCTTGGTGGAAGACATCCCACCTCCTGCCAGTTCTGCCTGCTTCTGCCCTACTGAGTGGTGGTAGGGAAATTCTAGGGAAATGGGGGGGGGGCATTAGAGGCACACTGATGGTGTAATGTCATTTCTGGTGTGACCCAGAAGTGATGTCATCATGTTGGGTAATGCTCTAGCATCCATTCAAAATTCTATGGGTAAACCTCTATGGGTGAATGCTGGAGTGTCACCCTTATGTGATGACTTCACTTCTGGGTCACACTAGAAGTGATGTCAATGCGTCACCAACAATGTCGTGATGTTGCTAGTGAGGGCCCCTCTCCAATGATAAGTCTCTTGATCCTAATTGTCCTCCAGCCAAAGATGCCACAAAGTCACTTTCCCTCTGAAGCCTGAAGCTATGACACTACAGTAATTCATGAATGAGTTCAAGTTACATGGCTTAATGCTAGCGGCATATTTAATGTTGCTGAAATGAAGGGAGCTGCATGGACTTCTCCCTTTATCTTTGAAGAGATAAATTAACAAGGAAAGCAGTTTGGGTAGCTCATAAAATAAATGGAACTACTTTTTAGAAAGGTCCTTTCAGTTACAGGTTTACATGTTACTGACAAACAGGATTTCAAGATCTTTGCTAGATCGCAATGGGAAAAACCTCTGGGCAAATGGTCACTCTTTACATTTAAATACTTGTGGAGGACCCCATGATGGTGAATTACCTAACCACTAGGCAAGCAGAAGAAGTGGAGTTGTCAAGACTGGGTGCCTTGGAAGAGCACTTTAAGGAAGGGTGATGATGCAGTTCCCTGAACGGAATTGTGGCAGGAGCTAGTTGGAAGGTGGGTGCCAGCATCCAGTTGCTGATGCGACAAAACCACCTCCATCTGGTGCTTAGCCACTGGGTTTCTGACTCTGGGCCCACACATTCTCAGCCAAGGAGAAGGAGGAGATGGATGGATAGGCTGAGAACAGGGAGAGGATGTGGAACTTTGAAGGAGGAGGGAGATAAAAGGGAGAGGAGAGAAGTAAGATGGGTGATGAGCAATCTTCATAGGCTGGAGAAAGAGATGCAAGAGGCTCAAGAGAGTGAGAGAGACGGGTGAGGAAGAAAAGCAGGGAGGAGAAGGAACACTGCCTCAACCTAAAGAAAATGTGGGCAGTAGAGAGGAAGCCAATGAACTCTAAAACTCAGGGCAGCATTGAGGATTCTGGATGCCAGGTGGGGTCATGAGGAGAGCATCACTACAATAAGCAAGGATTGGATGATGTAACCATAACATGCTTGTATTACTGAACTCCCAATAAACCCGCATTAAGAGTGCCCCATCTGAAGCTTTTGTTTGTGTTTCTGGGTGATAGAAGGGGGCTTTAATGAGTAACACTAGTATCACAGTACTTTATATTTGGTTTGTTGTAGAACACTACAAACTCTTTAGTGTCTTAGCATCCTAGAGAAGCACATTTTGTTCTTTTCTTAATTTTGTTCAAAAATATTAGTTACAATTTTTCTTGCTTTTTGTAATAGACATATTGGTGGTGTTTTAAGCCCTTTTAAGACTTTCAAGTCATAGATATAATCAGCACATAGAGGATGAGGGGAATCACAGTGTATATACTGTATATATTTGTGTTGTATATATGTAGATCCTATGCGTGTTATTGAAAAGCCTGAAGAAACATGAAAAACCAATCTAGGAGTTAGGAGTTTGAAGACAAAGAACCATTTTGCTCCTTCTTCTGGAATGTGAAGGTCTGAAAGGTTTATTAATGCTTCTCCTTTCTTTTTAAATGATATTTTAGAAATGAAGTAGCTCAGGAGACTTTTATCAAAAATTCTGAATCTCAGTTCAACTAGCTTCTTCTGAAAGAAATTGTTAGAGTATTGTTTTCACAGACTGCTTGGAGTCTATGTTAGAGCTTGTACTGGAAGAATACTCTTAGGCAGAATGGCCCCTAGATCATATACAGCCCTTAATGTAACAAGGAGATATTTCTAGGCATGCCAGCAGTACTTTGGGGACTGACTGAAGTTCTCACTTTCTTTTACATGCAAAAGTTACAACACTGTTAATAATGAATGACCATTGATTTGTCTTTACTATGATTTTGTGTCACAAATTTGAATGGATTTCATAGATGTATGCAGAAGATTTTAAGTATAGTCTTTGGTCAATGCATGCCATGTTAATTAACACATTGCCATTTAATACAATATGGAGGTAACCATACATTAAAAAACATAACTTGTGACTGGTATCATTTGTTAGTATCTTGTAGCCTCCTGTTCAGAAATGTGTACATAATTGCCCCTCCAGTCAGAATAATGAGACAGACAACAGTTTTGGAAGTAAACAAGGGCCATTTTATTAACTATTGCGGCAAGGGACCAACTAAGCGAGCACGGAACAGGCAAGGCAGGTGTCACTCCCCTGACCAACCTCCTCGCCCTTTTCTCGGGTGGGTCACCCACCTCCGGTCTTGAGCCAGCAGTCTGGATTACGACCGGCAGCCCAGCAAAACTGGTTGCCTCCTAGGAGCGCCTATCCCTGAAGCTTTACAACTTGCAGACAGGAGCATACCCTAACAGGTTCCCAGAGGTGATCACCGTTCCCCACCCTGGACCTTCAAAATCCAAAGACAGTTCCTGATGACCCCCTGCTCCCTAATGGGGAAAATGCCGTAAGGTGCTCACTGGTTCCAGTTTCTTGCCTGCACCAACCTGCCAAGTGATCAACCTACTTAGCTGCCGACCACCGCATCCAGCTCTTCAATCCACTGCCCTCAGTGCAAGGTAGGCAAAAAACACCTCCACCCAATCTGCCAATCCCGGGTAAAGGTGAAAAATTCCTACCTGGCCCCCGTAGGCAACCAGCAAAAGCTTACACTAAGAACAGGGTGGGAGGGTGGGCGAGCACAAGTCTGTGACTGCTTGGGTGGGAGTAGAGCCTGGCTGTTTAACCGGGCTGGCTCCGGCCCCCCACATCATGTCGCAGTGTGTCGCAACTCTGCTGCTGCCCTGCATTCCAGCCGGGACGGCAAAGCAGCCCCCAGCTGACAGCGGTGTCGCCGTGAAGTCGGGAGCCCGATAAGTTCAAATTTGACATGCAGTCTGTGGTTCTATAATTGTCTCGCCAATATGAACTGCATACAGTACAAGTTTGAATACGTGCACTTAACCATTAAAAAAACCCCAGTTTGTAATTTAGAGATCACAAAATATTCATGTGGACAGATTTTTCAAAATATCTGAACTGCCCCTAAACATAAACTTTGATCTCGGAGTTCAGCTCCGTAAAAATTCACGATTTCCTGGGAGCAGGCAACCAGAGTATGCTAGCTGCAGTTTGCAGTTTTTTTGGGGGGGTTGCATATGTCTGGTACAACAGGTCCTGGTGGAAGGGAGATTTTTTGTGCATGTTTAGTGGGAAAGTTTCAGAGGGAGTAACAGAGAACACCTGTAACAAGATGTTTTGAAAAAGGATGTAAAAGTTAAACCCTTGTGCAACTTTCGCTGTACATTATGCTTTTCCCGTGTAGGAATCAGCAGAGTAACTTTAACAGCTTTAAGCAGGGCTTTTTTGTGCCCTAGGCAAGGCTAACTACTTGCGTCTCCCCCCCCCAACTGCTAACCAATTTTCAAAAAACAGATGAATTCCAGGGAAAATTGAAAGCACAAAACTTGACATTGCTATTTTTTTTTAATTGTGAGAATACGTAAAATGACAGCCTTTGGTTTTCTATCTCAAACAGATAACAGTTTTAGCACACAACTCACCAATCATTTTGAATAATCCTATCAATTGTGATGTCAAAAATTAAGGCTCTTGAGTGTTTCGATTTCAGGCACATCAAAATCTCATTTTGTGTACCTTTTCCTTTGCAAATTTTGTCACCAATTTCTTCAGGTCAAGTGCTGATGCTTCAGTGTGTTCAACTGATATAACTGCCAAACCAAATAGTCTCTTTTGCAGTAGTAGTTCTCCTACAGTTTTCTCAGTTTTGTGATTCTTGATGTCAGATTTGTGTCCATTTACCCTTTGGTGTAGGGTTTGACCTGTTTGTCCTATGCAGAGAACTGCAATTAACACATCCTGCTGTATTGTTATTTCAGTCTTGCTGATTTTATTGCTCAGTTACTTATTCATCTTGACTCTAATCATCTCTTCCTGACAACTAACTCCCCCTACCTGCGTGTAATATTTGAGGAAATCTGTTTCAATGTATGCGAAGAAGTGTACACATGCTAAGAACATAACAACATAAGAGAAGCCAATGTTGGATCAGGCCAATGGCCCATCCAGTCCAATACTGTCATACAGTGGCCAAAAATACCAGGTGCCATCAGGAGGATCACCAGTGGGGCCAGGATACTAGCAGCCCTCCCACTGTTACCACCCCCCCAAGCACCAAGAATACAGAGCATCACTTGCCCCAGACCAAGAGTTCTTATCTATACCTTGTGGCTAATAGCCACTGATGGACCATATGTTTATCCAATTCCCTCTTGAAGCCATCCATGCTTGTAGCCACCACTACCTCCTGTGGCAGTGAATTCCATGTGTTAATCACTCTTTGGCTAAAGAAATACTTCCTTTTATCCATTCTAACCCGACTGCTCAGCAATTTCATTGAGTGCCCACATATTGTAAGAAAGGGAGAAAAGTACTTCTTTCTCTACCTGCTCTATCCTATGCATAATCTTGTAAACCTCGATCATGTCACCCCTTTGGGGATTTTGAACTTAGACTTCCCAGATAGTAGGCTGATACTGATCATTTAAACAAGCACATAGCCCTCAGTCTGTGTCATGTTGCCATCTCATGTTCTTGACCAGCACATGAAGCAACTTATGTACAATAGGTTGCAATGCCCAGCCATTTCATGTTTTCCCCTGGACCCTAGGCTCAGAACTCTGAGCATGAGATTTCTGTAGTGAATGTCAATAAATCAAAAGTAGGTTTGCAGCTTACAGATACACTCTTGAACAGTATACTCAAGATTGCAGCAGCACAGACATTTTGATGCAATAATTCAGAGCAAGGGGTGTCAGTTAAATGAACAAAATATTACAAGAGTGCTAATGTTTTAAGCATGTTTTAAGTTAACTATTTAACCAAGAGCCTGTGGCCGGTTGGACGGTCGAGAAGGCCATCTTGGGGGGGGGCTTCTGAGGAGAGTGAGGGGCAGTCGTGCCGCAGTAAAGCATGGGCGGTTGCGCTCATGGCCACCCAGCCCTGCCAGGCAGGACGCTCTTCAGGTAGCCCAAAGGCTGGGGTGGCTCTTTTACCTCAATACCTCTTGGTGAAGCTCCAATGGAGCGGGATGAGGCACAAGGGCGAAGGATGCCAAGAGGGACTGGCGTGTGCCCTGGGTCAACAGTCATCTGAGAGAGCGGCTCCTCCTCCCACCTTTCTTCGATGTGGGGGGTGTCCCCCAGGCCATGGCTGGCCAGCCCTGCTTCGCATGCCGGGCCTGGGGGTGCCTGGAGGGGCGGTGAGGGTTGACTGAGGAGAGACACCTACAGTGTTGGAGTGGAACTGACCAGGCAGTGCGGGGCTGCTTGCTTCTCTTTCTCCCCATCAGGTGAGCCCTAAGGTGGCCAGAGACAAGGATTCCTGCTCATCTTTAGCGCCGCTCTTGCCATCATCCTCTCCCTGTTCACTGGCTTCTGTGCTCCTCTGAGGTCTGCACCCTAGGAAGCGGCCTAGTTGGCCTTTTTTTAAAAAAGTTTTATTTATAGGTTTTCACATCACCACTTACAGATGCATCCAATACAGTAACTTAATCTCATACACTGAGCCTACAACATTATTTGTTATTTATCCAAGTATGCACTCTATTCCATCTTTCCCTATGTAATTCTTCATCTTTCCCTTGTAGTATTATCGACACTTTGTCCATTTCAGCTATCTCCAACAATCTATGTCTTAAGTCTTCCATTGATGGGACTTTCTCTGATTTCCAGTATTTTGCAAACATAATACGAGCAGATGTTAGTATATGCATTATTACATATTGAACATTTTTTGTGATCATATCAGGTAACATATTTAACAAAATAATTTCTGGTATATATGGTAAATCTATATCCAGTATTTCTAGTATTATTTTATGTACTTTGCACCAGTATTTTTGAGTTACATTGCACCTCCACCACATGTGATAAAAGGTACCTACGTTATGGTTACATTTCCAGCAATTTTTTGACATGCTTGCATAACATTTGGCTATTTTATCTGGTGACCAGTGCCATCTGTAGAACATTTTATAAATATTTTCTTTATACAGTATTGCCCTCATAAATTTTATAGTTTCCCATATTTTGGACCATATTGTTCTATATTGTGTCCTAAATCCTGCATCCAAGTAATCATTGTGGTTTTCACTATTTCATCTTGTAGGTAGTCTTTGAGGAGGAGGTTGTATAATTTCTGTATCAATTTATCACGTGAGGACAGCCAGATTTTATCTAGTTCAGTTTTTGTTTCTTGGAATCCTATTTTTTTATCTATATTGTACCTAGTATTTAGTTGTATGTTTTCCCATCAATTTAATTTTATATTTTACAGTAGTATATCTTCTTGAGTTTTCAATATATTGTTCTTTTCCAGTAACATCTCATAGCTTCCAATTTTATCCTTTGTAAATAATGTAGGTTTTGTGAAGGCTTCTAACGGTGACAGCAAATAAACAATCACTGCACAAATAACGCAGACCACAAGTGCTCAAAAAGTTATGCACAAAAATCAATTTATATAAGTGGACCGCATATATCAGTGAAATCAAATTACATCATATAGTGTGCAAGTCCATAAATAGTACAAGTCCATAAATGGTACACAAACAAAATGAATAGTACAAGTCCATAAATGGTACACAGACAAAATGGACGAAGACTCTAATAGTGACACCCATTTTGGCGTTTTATCATAGAAACATTCTTTTATTTCTTTCCATGTTTTTATCAGAGCTCCTCTTATAGTATGTTGCTGGAAACTGGTATGGATTTTTTCCTTTCTGTACCAAACATATGTGTGCCAACCCATAGCTAAGTTATGTCCTTCTAAATTTAACGGTCTTCTATTTTCTAATATTAACCATTCTTTTATCCACACCATTGCCGCTGTCTTGTAATATAAATTCCATTTTGATATTCCAAATCCCCCTCTCTCTTTTTTATCTTGTAGTATTTTCCATTTTATTCGTGCTGTCTTATTTTGCCATACAAATTGCTTACATATTTTATCCACGTCTTTGAAAAAGTTTGTATTTCTAAAAATTGGTATATTTTGTGCTAGGAAGAAGAATCTGGGAAGAATGTTCATTTTTAACGTTGCAATTTCCCATGAATGACAATTTTAGATCCTTCCATTTTTTTAAATCTTTTTTGATATCAGTCGGCAACTTTATGTAATTGTCTTCTATTAATGTATTGTTTCTGTTGGATATTGTTATGCCTAAATATTTCACTTTTTAACTATTTCCATCAATGAGTTTCTTTGAATTTGATCCTTTTGTTTCTGTGTTTGCAGTTTTTGATTAATATATTTGTTTTTTTATAATTGATTTTTAATCCTGCCACTTGTCCATATTCTCGAATTATCTCTATTAGGCACGGTATAGAAACAGTTGGATCTTCTAATATAAGTCATCCGCAAAAGCTTGTAATTTGACTTCTTCTTTTACTTTTAGTCCTTTTATCTGTGTATTTTCTCAAACCAAATTGTTTAATGTTTCTAATAAAAATATAAATAGTAATGGGGATAGTGGGCAGCCTTGTCTTGTACCCTTTTGTATTTTGATGTTTGGGGTCCTGTCTCCATTAACTATTACTTTTGCCCACTGTTCAGTATATATTGCTTTGATACTAGAATAAAATTGTGGTCCACAATCTCAAGCTGCTAACTTTTGTAGTAGGAATTCCCAGCTTACATTATCAAAAGATTTTCTGTGTCAAGGAACAATAATGCCATTTACTTTTCTGGATGCAACTTGTAATATTCTAGCACATTAAGAATTATTCATATATTATTTTTAATTTGTCCTTTTCTGCCTGATCTTGATGAACAGTTGGTATTAGCACTTTTTTCAATCTAGTGGCTATTATGGTTGCAAATATTTTATAATCTACATTTAACAATGATATGGGTCTAAAAATGTTTATATCTTTTTCATCTGAGTTCGGTTTATAGATTAAGGTAATCAGTACATGATTCCACAAATTCGGAAGCTTTCCTGTTTTTGATATATTTTGCACCAGTTTTTTAAATGGAAGTGTTATTTGATCCTCAAAGGTTTGATATATTTCGGTAATCCGTCTGGTCCTGGCATTTGGTTTCTTTTTTGTTTCCTTATCACTTCTATAATCTCACATATCGTAATTGGCTCATTTAACATTAATTTCTGCTTTTCATTAAACTTTTTCATATTCCATTTAATTAGATACTCTTTTATTGTCTGTGTGTTTTGTACATCTTGTTTGTATAACTTTTTGTAAAAATTTTCTATTATGTTTTTAAAATCTTGTGGGTTAAATTTTTCTTCTTTTTTCTCATTTCTTAGGCTTTTTATTAGCTTCTTTTCCCTTTCTTTTCTTAACTTGTAAGCTAGCCATCTAGATGGTTTATTTGCATTTTCAAAATAAAAGTGCTTAGAATATCCCAAGTTTTTTGCAATCTCTTGTGACAATAGTAAGTTCATTTGGTGTTGTAATAGTCTTAGGTTTAACTTTATTTCTTCTGAATATTTTTTTTTCATTTCCTTTTTCTCTTTTTTAATTTGTTTTTCCAGATTGTTGTATTGAGTTTTCTTTTGTTTTTTTCTTCCACTCATCCTGGTTAATGAGTCATCTTCTTCTTTAAATGTCTCTCAAATTATTTCCATTGACATATCTGGTTGAATATTTATTTTTAAAAAGTCTTAAATTTCTACTTTAGTTTTTTTACTAATTGTTCATCACGTGACAAGTGTTTGTTCATGGACCATCGTATCTTTTTCCATATTCCCTGAAGCGTTAACATCAGCAGACTATGATCTGTGAATGTGTTTGGCAATATCTCCATTTCTATTATTTTGTTGACCATCAATGTTGATACCCATGCCATATCTATCTGAGACCATGAATTATGTCTAGCTGAGTAATATGTAAAATCTTTCTTGTTATAATTTCTAACTTGCCAGGCATCTATTATACTTTGTTTGTCTGCTAATCCAAGAAAAGTTTTTGGTAAGATGTTTCCATGTCTCTTACTTTTAGCTTGTTTTTTTCTGTCAATTTCTACTTTGAAAACTGCATTATAATCCCCTAAGATGCATATGTCATCAAATTTTGATTAGCCAATGTTTCTCAAAGTGATTTGAAAAAAAATTCCTGGTTTTGATTGGGGGCATAGATATTTACAATTAAAATCCTTTTATTCTGTCTTGAAATAGTAATTGCAACAATTCTTCCATCATTTGATGCATAAATTTGTCCTGGGTGTTAAGTAGTCTTTAGCGTATATAGTTACACCCTTTTTCTTTTTTGTATCAGCCACAAAGAATACCTCTTCTGTTTTCTTCGATATTAAATATTTTGCGTCATCTTTCTTTATGTGAGTCTCTTGTATACAAGTTATGTCCGGTTTAAGTTTATTTATTTGGAGATATGTTCTCTTTCTTTTGGGGGGACTGTTAAGTCATTCACGTTCACCAAAAATATCTTAAGTTTATTCCTTATCTCCATCTTTGCTCTTTTTTCCCCCTTAGCCCGTCCTTTCTTTTTGGTTTCTTATGTTTTTGGATCATTTGTTTCTTCCTCACTTTCACTCTCTTCTTCTTCTTCGCCTTGCCATCCTAAATTTTCTCCATACCTTTCCAGAAATTCTTTCACTTTAAATATGGAGTCAATTTTATGCCTTCTTCCTTCATAGTTAAATAATACTCCTTCTGGAAATAGCCATCTGTAAGTGACTCCATTTGTCTGTATTAAGCTAGTTAGTACAGAATAACATTGCTTCTTTTCTCTGACCCTCCATGGAACATCCTTTAAAATTTTTATTTCTTTATCTTGTATAATCACTTTATTGTCATTTGAGGCTTTCAGTATTATATCTCTTATGTGTTTCCGGTTAAATTTAATGTGAACCTCCCTGGGTGTTTTATTTCTCTTTGCATAAGAAGTATTTTTCCTGTAGATCACTTCTATTTCATGTTCCATCTCCTCATAGGTTCCTATATTTAGTTGTTCTGATAGATTGTGTTAAATCTTCTTTCAATTTTTTCCCATTGTTTCAGGAATATTTTGGATCCTTAAAACTAAAAGAGGCTTTGTCCATTTCTAAGTTCATCAATGCCTCTTCCATTCTGTCCACTTTTTGCTTTACTTCTTGTACCTCCTGATCTACATCTTGCAGTTTATCTTCTGTGTTGTTACAGGCAAAAGCAATTTCCAATATCTCTTGTTTATTTTCAATTATTTGTTTTTTATATCCTCTGTTTCTGTTATCATCTGTTGTGCTATATCTTCTATTTTTATTTGTATAGGCTCCAACTCTTTTTTAATCATTTCTCCCATTTTTGTTTGCATGGGCTTAATTTCTTTCCTAATTAATTCTGGCAAGGTTGTGTCTACGGTGATTTTGATAGTCTGAGCCATACAGTCCTGTATGAGAGTTTTTAAATCTTTTATTGACATTTGTGCCACGTTCATGGTGTTTAATTTAAGTTGTGTTTGGGCACTTGTTTGTCCTGGGGAGGTTAGGGAGGCTTTCCTAGCACCACTGGCCATCTAATATCATTTGATGTTATAATTCTATGCTAACTTTCTAGCACAGCTTAATTACCACCCTTTGCCTCTCCTCTCCTTTCCGTTCCTGAGTTACAATACACTTATACTGGTTATTTTTATTTATTCTCTTGTTGCAATGTCTTGCTCTTTGTTTGAAATTTCACAATCTGACTGTCTTTCTTTCTATGAATCTTCTCCTGTCGCTCTCCTTCTCCCTCTGTTGCACCTCCATTCCCTTCAAACGCGCAGCATCTCTTTCTCTCCCCTCCTGTGTTTTGTCACATCCTCTTCCTCTCCTGCCTCATGGTTTTGCTTTCCCTTCTCCGTGTCTTTTCTCTGAAACCTCCCCTGGAACGTTACCTTGAAGGTAAGCCACCAAAGAAAGAGAAAGCTGTAATAAATCCAGTCTAATCTCTGGTTCTTTTCATTTTATAGATTTTTATCTCTTATCATTACCCTCTTTATTTTAAATATGCCTAGTCATCCCATTAATGGCCGCTTTAAAGGTAAACCCTTCCCTCCCGTCCTTTTCCTCCGTATTCGCTGGGGGTAGTATTAATTCAGGTAAAGGTCGTATGATTTTATATATTGTCCCATCGGAAGATAAATTGTAAAGATACTTAGCTTTGTAGGAGCTTTCATTTTTCATTGTTTTAAGACTCTGTCAGTCCTGTAGGGTTCGTCTTGCACCTGGTGTCTAGTTGAGCATCCCTTGTCAGCCTTCCATGTAGAAACAGTCCCAAATACACCAAGAAAGTTGCCGTTCTCTAGTTGGCCTTAATGGTAGCACCAGCCCTGGCTTTAAGCAACAAACTATTCACAATGACAGAAACCAGAAATGGGGTAAAGGCTCTCTTGTGTTTGCTATTGTCTGAAAAAGGCAGACTCTATGCTGCGGATCATTAGGAAAGGTACTGGGGAAAAAGGGGGCCAATATTGTAATTCTCATTTATAGATTTATTTGTTTATTTCATTTATATCCCACTTTTCAATGGGTACCTAAAGTGGCTTGCATTGTTCTCCTCTACTCCATTGTTCCTCACACCAGCCCTGTGAGGGAGGTTAAGCTGAGGATGTATGGCTGGCCCAAGTTCACTCAGCAAGCTTCCACTGCAGAGTGAGGATTTGAACATGGGTCTCCCAGATAGTATTCTGAGTATTCAAACAACTATACTTCACTGGCTCTGTGGTCTTTGTAAGGTATGGACTCATTTTGAATAATGTGTAGTGTTCTCATGGCCTGGTCTCGAACAGGATATTTAAGAGCTGGAAAAAGTGCAGGAGAGGGGGTGATTAAGAGGCTGGAGCACCTTTCCTGTGAGAAATATTAAAGATGGTAGCACTAGATTCAGGGGGGTAGCCATGTTAGTCTGAAGCAGCAGAACAAAGTTTGAGTCCAGTGGCACCTTTAATACCAACCAAGTTTTATTCAAACTGTAAACTGTCATGTGCACATATACTTCTTCAGATACAATGAAATGGAAGTTACCAGTGAATACACATAGGTAGAGGGTGAGCAGTAAATTAGCATCCAGCATAATTAAGATGTTTAACAGATTCAAGAACCAAACAGGAATAACAAGATTAGTTTATATTGTTTGGGCTTAAGTCTGGAGGGGAGATTGATGAGCAGATATATCATTTTACAGGATTTTTCTTCTCCCTCACCCCAGTCCAGGGATAAGAGCCAGAAAAACCCAAGACTTCAATAACAGTTAAACAACTCCAAGAGAATGTCTGTACACTCTCTAGGGTATCAGTAGTCACTGCCACCGGGATCTCTTTGCATCAAATGTCCCCCACCAACTATCAGGAGTAGAGATCCCAACTCCCGCCTGGTCTCTGGGATGTAGCAACTTATCAGCTCTGTGCCAGAACTGCAGACAATTAATTAACACACCATGGTAGCCTTCTTAGGCGAACAGCTTAGGCACAAGATTCAGTCTTAGAAGTCAAGTTGCAACATAGGAAACAAACTCAGATAATATTGATTAGATATTATCTTTATTCAGTGCACAAGCATGCATATATCATGAGACTAGCAAAAGATAACAGAAAACTAATAAGACTTATAGCATAGTCAGCTCTGACTGCACAGTAAAGGTATTTCATAGTTACCAGCTTCCAGATGTATCAGATACGTCCATATGCAGATAGTCCAGGTTTCACCAGGGAATCTTAAATGGAAATTCCATGATGCTGTTGGCACCCAAGTCCAGCTTAGGCTGCCTTATAGTCAAAAGTCCATGGCAAGCAAGCAAGTAACCAGTCCCAAAGGGGACTCTTTGTTTCCAGCATGGATCAAAACAAGAAAACCCACAAAGAGCCACTTCTCCCAAGAAGAAAACTCTTTTCCCATAGGGTTCTCACAATTAAACCCTCTTTTCTGTCACCACCGGATATGGCCATTTATCCAATCATGAGGGATTGAGGGGGCATGTCTAAATCTCCAGTTACTAGCCATTGCCTACGTGACAGAAGTCATGTCAGAGAAGCTTTGATGTGTTAATATCGTGGGACAGCTGTGTCCCAGGCTTGAAAAGGTGCCTGTGTGTCTCTCTCTTCCCAGCAAAGGTATCAAAGTGTCCTGTATATGGATATCAGGCTTGCCATCTGGCATGCCATCTGCCCAGGTGACAAAAGTCACATGGACATGTTATCAGGGAGAATTCAGGAAAGGCTTTTCCTATATAATCTTTAATTGTGGAATGCTGAGAGTAATTAACTGAGACCCTGCCATCACGCTCCATCTATCTCCTTTCAAGAATGAAGGTGACCTTAGAACATCTTCTTCATTGAAGTGGGTCAACTGGCTGTGTAGAATTATCTCCCCCGTCCCCAGTCCAGATAAATGCATTCCAGTCTACCATTCCAAATTACATTACATTCTATTATTGTGTTACTTTATACTCTACTATTCTAATCTATTATTCCAAATAAGAAATAAAATAAAGAGGATGTATGGCCCTTCTGGGGGATTGGTGAGAATACAGATGTAAGGGCTAAATGAGATTAGCATATGTAGGTTCAGGTGGGTAGCCTTGCTGGTCTAAAGCAGTAGAACAAAGTTTGAGTACAGTGACACCTTTAAGACCAATGAAGTGTTATTCACAGTATGAGCTTTTATGTGCACACACACTTTCTCAGATACATATGCAGTGAGATATTCTGAGTGTTGCAGAGGTTTTGGCTGTAGTGGGCGTGGCCAACTCTGAAGCCAGCCGGAACTCTGTTTCTGTGCGTTCCTGCCCAAAAATAGCCCTGATTACATGTGTGGCTACAGAGGGAAAGCCTGGAGAGTGACCCCCCTTGGCAACTCCGAGGCAGGCGGGCCAGGGGGCCTGGAAGGATTGGAGAGGCATTTAAATACCTCCTCATGTCTTCCCCGGCCTGTCCAAGGGCCGGCTTGCCTGAGTTCCTTGCAGCTGCCGGGCGCCCAGGCAAGCCAAGGGAAGCCCTTTCCCTTCCCTTCCCTTCCCTTCCCTTCAAGGGGGGGGCTTGCCCAAGCTCCCCACAGCCATGGGGCACCCAGACAAGCCAAAGGAAGGCACAAGGTGTGGCCTAATAAGCTAATGAGCTGTGCTGTCAGGGGTGTGGCCTAATACGCTAATGAGTTTCTGCAGCTGGGTGTGGTTTATTATGCTAGTGAATTCCTGCTGGGCTTTTTCTACAAAAAATGCCCTGGTTGTAATAACACATAAGAAAAACAATAACAGAATAGCAGTACTTAACTAAGCTGTTTCTAGAGTTCTAGGCCAGGGTTGACCTGGCCTGGTCCTTCAGGTTCTTAGTATGCCCTGCACTCCGGAAGACTGAGGTCGAATCTCCATTTGCATTTTTAAATCAGTTTCATGCTGCTGTGATGCCGTCAAACATAGAGAAAGACAGCATCACAGCAGCATGAAACTGATTTAAAAATGCAAATGCAGATTCGACCTGAGAAGAGAAGCACTGAGCCCGCCCTGCTCTCCTGCTTGCTCTGAGACCTATTCAGATAGCCTCTTAGAGGCAGTACACAACAAAAAGGCCATCTTTAATATTTGCAAAACTTTTAGAAATATAGACCATTTTCTCCTACAGTAATACGTGAAAGCCAGATTGGTTTGAAACAGTTAATAATTCTAACATAAGCAAATATTATGAAATATATAGCTTTAAAATGCATTGTCATTGATTTCAGATAAACAGTGATGAGTTCCTTTTGCTAAGGAAAATTAAGGTAGTTTCAGCATGAAAGAAAACCATTAGTTACTTTTGGGTGCAAATTGAATGAAAGAGTTGTCTTTAACATTTTCATTCAACAAAGTAAGAAGACGTAGTTGACATCCTTTGAAGCACTTGCACAGGAGGAAAGTACCAGCAAGTAATTGGCTGAATAAGCATCCTAATTCCTAAAGTGTTAATCGTTTTTGGGAGATGGATCCAAAACTTGGATAGGGCATTCTTATCTTAGCAGGTATCATATGCTTGCTTCTGCTATGGGGGAAAATATGTAAATGGCCTACATATATAATAAAAAGATGAACCTAAGGACAGAAATTTTGGTGCTGGAGAAGACTCTTTAGAGTCCCTTGGACTGCAGGGAGATCAAATCAGTCAGTCCTAAAAGAAATCATCCCTGACTGTTCGCTGGAAGGCCAGATACTGAAGCTGAAGCTCAAATACTTTGGCCATCAAATGAGAAGGGAACACTCACTGGAGAAGACCCTGGTGCTGGGAAAGATTGAAGGTCAAAGAATAAGGAGACAGCAAAGGATGAGATGGTTGGACAATGTTACCAATGCAATAAACATGAAATTAAACAAACTCCAGAGGATGACGGAGGACAGAAGGGCCTGATGTGATGTGGTCCATGGGGTCACAAAGAGTTAGACCGTGTGACTGAACAACAACAACAAAGGACAGAAAACACCAGGAAAATGCATTTTTTGTCCTTGCTCCTGCTCTCTATAAACACCTGTAAGCATGTTATTAGTTGTGCAAGTAGGTAAGAGTCTGTACCAATGCACCTCAGTTGGAGACTACACTCCCCAAGGACAGCCAAACTATAGTTTGAAAGAAAACAGTCAGCAAATCTCCCTGAGGAAGAAGGCACAACATTAAATCCAGTGATCAGATCAATTCAGGTATTTCTCAGAATTGTTGCTTTGTCAAGAGATAGAGTGTTCAAGGCATATCGCTCCAGTAATATGCCTTGCTTGTATAGCAGAGGCATGCATTGGCATTAAAACTGCAAGGCTGCAAGGCAGAGCAGTTGTCCTTAAGGAACTCTTTAGATGTCAACTAAGGAGCAAGGCAGTTACCAGGCCTGCATTAAGATTTAAAAGCTTAGCTGAATGTAGTTTCTTGTTGGGCATGATTCTACAAAAGACTTTTGTCAGGTCCCTCAGGCTCTGTCTGAGCTCTTTCCTGCCTTCTGCCAGATATCTGTTACCAGCCACTTGCTGCCCTGCTAAGGCTGCCATTTGCCCGGTGGGGGATTTCCTGATTTTGCAGGCTTCTGCCCACTCTCAGCCAGCTGGCCAGTGGGAAGGAAACCCCCCCCCCAAACAGCAATATTGCACACAACATGCCTGTATCACCTGGTTGTGTGACATCGCACATCAGAGACGTTGGGGGGTGACAATTTGGATTTTGGGCAAAACTCTATGGTTTGATGCTGATTTTACAATAGAGCTTTGCCCAAAATCCAGAGCATCATTGCCAATATGCTGACGTCACTTCCGGATGATGGAGGCTTGTCACATGCGATGTCAGTGTTTCGGGGGGGGGTTGACATCACTTCCCACTCCTAGAATGTCCCCCCATCCCCCTGCCAGTGGGTGAAAGGGACCTGGCAACCTTATGCCCTGCATCTCCGGGCTTTTCACTAAGAGGTATCCTTTGGTTGCTAAAAAGTTAGAAGTTTCCCCTGCAAAACCTAGAAATTGCATCCCAGGTGACTGCATAGACTTAATGGCCCTAATTTTTAGTAGATTTTGGAAGAGCTTTTAAAAATCAAAATAATATGTTGGATTTTATCTCCTCAGTTTCTAGGCCAAGCTAGTACTTTTGATGCAAGAAGCTTCTTGCTTCTTTTGCAAAACAGCTTAGCTTTTTGTGTCTTGTCAAGACCAAGGTTAGTGAACTGTGTTTGCTCAGAGTGTGGTTTGTCATTACATTGAAGCTGAGTCACATACAGGAAAGTGTGAAGTGAACTATCCTCGAGTGTTTGAAAAATCTGCAATAGCATTCAGCTGTCCTAAGACAAAAATAACTCGGAAACTTCTTTTGTGTGGAGTTTGAAAGTCATGAAGCCCACTGGTGGTCAGTAAGTTCAGAGGACATTATACTAATGCCAGAGAGCCAAATGAACCCAACAAAGAACTTGAAGACCTGACGAGTAGACATTACTGGTGGTGCTGTGCTGTCATCCTCTAGTTAGGATCAAATACGGCCAGACTCTTTCATTTATGCATACTGGAATCCGCTTTCTGAGGAGGTGAGAAAAAAGATATTTTATTCAAAATCTCCAGGATAAAAAGGCACCCACTTTTACTTTTTTTTTTTTTTTTTAGGCAGAATGTATAAAGAAGTGGCTCAAAATCTTTGTCGTTATAACATCAGTTTATTATCTGTGAACAGAAAAGCTCCCTAGGACACAAAACAGTTCCTAAAAATCTAATGATTTTGCTGTGGGGTACTTTTTTGTCCCAGCCAGTATAAAAATGGAACATATGTGCAAGTCACTCAATATGTAAAAAGAAGAGGTAAAATCAAGTGAAAGGAAGCATTTCATTTAATATGAATGTGTATTTAGGCTCTGGGTGTTGTAGAATAGGCTGACCTGCCACCCCAGACACAAATTTGGGGAGATATTTTACTATCCCAAGACACATTAGCATTTGGCTTTTGTGTTTAATATGTCCCAGAGTATAATGCTGGTACGTGTCTCACATATATTCCAAAGTTACACTTTTGTTTTCATCTGGCGATATATAAAGATACAAATACACACACTATAGGAATAAGGCCCATTGTGGAAATAAATACGAATTCTAGAAAAAGGCTCTGGGCGGGTGCCCTGGCCTTGGGCACTCAGTGTCAATTTGCTGTGGTGACCTCAGCAGGGTATAATGACATAGAGCAAACCGTTTTCTCCAGAGGAACTGATCTCTGCCATCTGAAGAGCAGTTGTAATTCTGAGTGATCTCCAGCCCTCCCCTGGATATTGGCAACAATTGTTCCCAGGAGGAAAAGTACAGTCTTTCTCTGCAATGGGGATCAAAGCAGCTTACATCATTCTCCTCTCCCCCTTTTGACTTGCACAACAACCCTGTGAGGTAGGTTAGGATGAAAGTCTGTGACTGGTCTGAAATCAACCACTCAGCTTCCACAGCAAGAACCTGGGTCTGGCAGACCCTGCTCTGAAGTACTAACTGCTATGCTACACTGGCTGTGGTATCACCTGGTATCACAACTGAACTCCAGACAACAGCTCTCTCTCTCCCCCTGGAGAAAATAACTGCCTTGGAGGGTGGCCTCTATGGCATTCTGTTCAGCTGAGGCCACTCCCCTCCCTAAATTCTGGCTTCCATAGACTCCACCGTAAAATTTCCCAACCTGGAGCTGGCAACCCTAGTCAAGACTGACCCCAATGAGTTTTCTCCCAAAGGCCAAAATAGTCATGGAATGGGTCTCCTCCCCCCGTCTTTTACTGACAGAACCAACCTTGATTGCCTACCAGCAAGCACTGTGGGGAAAGTAGGGTTGCCAGCTCTGAGTAGGGAAATACCTGAAGATTTGGGGGATGAATCCTATGGAGGGTTGCATTTGGGGAGGGGAAGGACTCATCAGGGTATAATGCCAATAGGGTCTACCATCTAAAGCAGCCATTTTCTCCAGGGGAACTGATCTCTGTCATCTGGAGATTAATTGTAACAGCGGGAGATCTCCAGGTCCCATCTGGAGATTGGCAACCCTCAGGGAAAGTCAGCTGCACAGTAGGAGGTTGAAGAGAATGGTTTGACAACCGCTGGCCCGTGTCAGTAGCCAGCCAGATTAAATTTTTCCCCATGGATAATAATTTTAAAAAATTCATGTATATATCAGTAGGCAGATTTTTTAAAAAAGTGGGCTTATAAGAAATGAAACCTTATTTTGAATTTTACTGTCCGGTTGTGTGCCCCAAATCAGTGTAACTTGCCTGTCCTGTAAGAAGCTTGCTTGATATGCCACAGATCCATTGCCTAGCTGGAACATGACAGCTCAGCATGTAAGGTATTCTAGTTTTTATTCATTTAAAATTATTTCTGGTATTGTCTGAAACCCTGTAAAACCTTTTAAGTAAGGATTAGATAAGCCTCTGTTCAAGTGATCAATTATATCCAAATGATGTTTATGTTAATATCCTGTAGAACTCATTCATATGTTACACAGAAGTAGGGAAATATGTTTGCATGACTTGTACTTGCCTCTGTGTAAGAGATAGATCTGCTTTCAGGATCATGAATGTCAGGGTTCGAGTAATGTAGCAGCAGCTAACTTCCACATGTAAAAAATTTTCCTTATTAAAGAAAAAAAGCTCATTTTTTGACCTGTCAGAGAAGGAGAGGTTGAATAAAACAAACTGTGTTTTATACAAGCCATCAATCTTGGCAGATTGTCAACAGAGTCCAAAACTGTGAGGTAACTGGTTTAACACCCTCTTCTGCAGAGGTGTAAACAGCAGGAAGTACATACACGACAAAGAATCATCTACTTTTGTGATAGTGTTTCAGAAAAGAATGTCTCCTGTAACTAGTATCTATCACATATAAATATTTGGGAGAGTTGCTATGACAGTTGAGAAATGAAAGATGGATATCAAAAAAACAGAAAACATCTGAAGACAAAAGAGTTATTTCCAAGCCAAGCCTTGGCAGTTTTGTTCTTCTAATACTCTTTATCTGTCCTTTGGTACCCCCCACCCCGTTTGTTAAAGTACTACTTTAAAACATTGCAAGTTTAAGTACGTAGGAACCCTGTATTGAAGATACATAAAGCTGGTTTGCTCCCATCTGCACCATACTTGAAATATGTTGGACTTTCAAAAGAGATAGCAGTTCTGTTCCTACATTGGTCAGGAGGCTAGCATTTGAAAATTCAGATGCATGCAAATTTGTCATTGAAAAGGAGAGTGGGTAGGTTCAGAAATCTCAAAGCCCTTAACATAGTATAGGTTAAAACACAACTTTTTCAGACAAGGAAGGTGGCTAGGAGGCTTTCCAACACTGAGTAGGAGGATTCTTGGAGATATGGAAATGAAGCCTGGACAGGGTAGGTTTGGGAAGGGATGAACTTCAGCAAGGCATTAATGCCATAGATCCCAACCTCCAAAGCAGCCATTTTCTCCAGGAGAGGTGATCTCTGTAGCCTGGAGATCAGTTGTAATCCCAGGAGATTTCTGGGACCCACCTTGAGGTTGGCCAACCTAGTTGCCGGTAAAGTTGCAGATAATCCCTCCATAGAGGCCTCTGTTATAGCATAGTCAGTGGAATGATTAATCCAGCCATGAAGCTACAGTTGACAAAAAAGCTCCGATTTGAGTTTTATTACAGCTTTTCAGTAAACTAGATGAAATACTGTAGCATTCTCAGTAACAGTGGTGTCATGTTCAGGGCTAAGCCTGGCACTGTTGCCCTAACCAGGGTTTCTGGGATCACTGCCGGCTCGCCCACTAGGCGAGCTAGGCGCTCGCCTAGGGCGCTGGGGCCCACAGGGGCGCCAAAGCGCCCCCGGCCCCACCCCCGGTGAAGCCAGCGCTCCACCCCCTGTCTCCAGCCGGCGCTGGGACTGGGAGGGAAGGGGCGGCCGGCGCTCCACCCGCGGCTCCCCCAAGCCCTTGGGGGGTGTGGAGAGGTGGGGGCGGTATGGCGGCGGCTGCCCAGCGGGGACTCTCCCCGCTGCCGCCGCCGCCGCCAGTCTGAGCGCCCTTCCGGGGGCTTCAGAAGCCCTTGGGGGGTGGGAGAGGTGGGGCGGCATGGCGGCGGCCGGCCAGCGGGGACAGACCCCGCTCGCTGGCCGCCGCCAGTCCTGAGCGCCCGTCCGCTGGGAGGGAAGGGGCGGGCGTTCCAAGGCCGCCCCTTCCCCGGCTCTTCCCAGGCCCCTCGCAGCTGCGAGGGGCCCGGGAGAACCGCGCCACCCGTTCCCCGGCGCGCCCCGCAGCTGCAAGGGGGCCGGGAGAGCCGCCCGCCCGTTCCCCGGCTCTCCCCAGCGCCCCGCGGCTGCGAGGGGCCCGGGAGAGCCGCCCGCCCGTTCCCCAGCTCTCCCCGGCGCCCCGCGGCTGCTAGGGGCCCGGGAAAGCCGCCCGCCCGTTCCTCGGCTCTCCCCGGCGCCCCGCGGCTGCGAGGGGGCCGGGAGAGCCGCGCCGCCCCTTCCCCGATCTCCAGGCCCCACCGGGAGGTTGGCATCTCCGGTGGGGTGGGCGCCCCAGGCTCTCCTGCCTAGGGCGCCCAGACACCTGGGGCCGGCCCTGTCTGGGATACACCAATACAAAGACAACGAGTAAAACAGTCTGGAGTCAGAGATCCGAAGGTCTAGTCCAGGGGTCAGGCTTGGGAACAGGTGCAGGATTACAGGGGTCTGGGTCCCAGGCTTCAGGAGCAAGCACAGGTGACCAGTGACAAGGTACAAGGCAGCAGGGTCAGGGTGGAGCTCTGTTTGCTAAGCAGGTCAGAGCACAGGGGGGTGGCTAACTGGCACACTCCAGCATATATACAGTGCTGCAGTGCAGCTGACCCTGAGCTGGATGGCCCAGACTAGCCTGATCTCATCAGATCTCAGAAACTAAGCAGGGTCAGCCTTGGTTAGTATTTGGGTGGGAGGCCACCAAGGAAGTCCAGGGATGCTACACAGAGCCAGGCAATGGCCAACCACCTCTGTTCATCTGTTGCCTAGAATATCCTGTGTGGTTGCCATAAGTCATCTGCAACTTGACAGCACTTTCTACCACCACCACGGTTTGCAATCCCCCCCCGGTAATATGCAACACTGAGCCAGAGATAGAAACACTTTGCTAGCTTCACCAGGCCAAAAACAGCACAGCAACTAGGCAGGGGAGGGGTAGAGGTAAATGCTATCCCACCCCCCCATGTACTAAGCTATGTTTTCCACCGTGGGGGGAAAGGCAGCTCAGTTTTGGGAAGAAAACAGCAGTACAAGCACCCCTTACTGAGTTGCCTTTTCCCCTGAAATTGCAGGCCTGGTGAACACCCACACGGATGCAAACATTGTTGAAAAGCATCACAGAACTTTATGTAATATGTAGGTCCACTAGGGCTGCTGGGCCCCTTCCAGTGGCAGGAGATCCCTTGCCCTGGGCCCTGCCCCCCTCCATCGGAAGGACTTACTGGCAGGGAGGAGAGGCCTAGGCTGGTGTTGTCAGCAATGTGGCAACATCACTTCCACTGTGCACAAGTGACATCATTGTGTCACCAGCAATGCGGAATGCTCTGGTATTTGAGCAAAAACTCTATGGTACAAACGGTCTCCACTGTAAGAGTTTTTGCCCGAATACCAGAGCACCTTGTGTTGCTGATGACACAATGATGTCACTTCCAATGCATGTTGGAAGTGATGTTGCTGGTAATGCCAGCTGAGGCCTCTACTTACTGCTGGTAAGCCCCCTCACCCCCCACTAGTTGACAGGGGGAAGGGCTCTTTTTGTAGCAGGGACTCTTTTGCATATTAGGCGGCACACCCCTAATGTAGCCAATCCTCCAAGAGCTTACAGAGCTCTTGTTACAGGGGCTACTGTAAGCTCTTGGAGGATTGGCTACATTAGGGGTGTGTCGCCTAATATGCAAAGGAGTTCCTGCTACAAAAAGAGGCCTGACAGGGGATACCTGGCAGCCCTATGTTGCAACCTAAGGAAAGCTGGAAAAATTGACCAAGTGGGCAAAGGAATGGTGGCTCTGCAAGCTATGCCCACACTCAATCACTTTATGCTTAGCATATTCCTGCTGGATGTGGTGCCTACAGGCACTGTATTTATTATTTATATATTATTTGCCCCTTTCTGTAATTCCTACATGCTGTCTTGGGCTGTCAAACAATAATGTTCCTGCTCTCCATGTAACTTGCTTTAATATTGAGATACTTCTTCCAGCTTGTCTGACATCTGGCTAGTGCGACCCTTCTGGTGAGGGGTACAATCCCTGACCCGAATGGGACATGGAAACCATTACAGTGGGAAATGTATTTTCCATTTACATCTGTGGAAATAAAAAAGAAAATTAATTGAATAATTAAACTAATGACTTGAAGTTTAATTGATTATTTTAAGTAAACAGACTTAATAGTAAAAAACCTCACAACCCTATGTGCATATCTAGTGGTTGTATCTAAAGAGTTACATGAAATCAAAGTTAAAAAAAAAACTGGAAAAGGTAACATTTTAGAGATTATTTTGAGAGTTGTACAGTGTTGTGTTACATAGAGTTCTTCCAGTCTCCTGTGTGCATCAATTGTAAAGTTTGCAGCAGGAAATATTACAAGCCATGTAAGTGTAAAGTGCTCTTGCTGGATTATCTAGTGTGTTTTCAAAAGTGAAAATGGAAGGTTTATTCTAAAAGAACCAGAAGATGTGGAAACAGTATTCTTTATTGTGCCTACAATAATATTACCAGTATCAGCAAAACATTTTTTTCATTCCAGAGTTGGCATTTTTTGATGATTTTAAGGAATTCAGCTCTGATTCGCAGAATTAGTGTCAGTGCTGATTATGCCCTTACATGCCATATGTAGAGGGAGCTGTGTGAGGCTACCAGGCAGTGCAGAAACCATGAGGTTTGGTGAGTGTTTCTAGTATCATCTTAGAAGTCAAAACATGCAAAGTTCTGTGTGTGCTGTGTGGCACAGCTCTAAGTCAGTGCAAACAGCAAATTCAGCATCAGGCCAGACATCAGAACTCATCTTTAATAGGTTATTTTCAAGATTAAGTACAATAAGTGGGTGGAACATAACAGAAACATTACATTAGTTCAACATAGGATTAAAAAAACAACTTTCATATCTGCAATAAATGATTGATTTACATGCACAATTTCCCCTCCCCATTTTGGTTCAAGTCCTTTTTAAGTACATGATAGGAATTTGTTAAATTTCATGTGGGTAACTGTGTTAGTCTGGAGTAGCAAAATAAAACAGTGGCACTTCCAAAATTTACTCCAGCATAAGCTTTCCTAAATCAAAGCTCATTTTATCTCAGGCATATAACAGAGTTAGCTCTGACTCACAAAAGCTTATGCTGAAATAACTGTTGTTAATATTTTAAGATGCTAGTGGCCTCCAGTTTTGATTAAATTAATTATTCAAATGAGTTATTTTAATTATTCTACTCTGTTTCTTTTTGTGTGTGAGAACAATTTTATGTCAAACACACAAAAACAAACAAACAAAAACAAACAGATATACATACAAACATTCAGTGGGAGAATCTATCCATCTCTCTGAATTATCTGTTAAGTTATCCATACATCTCCAAGTAAAAAGTATATTTCTACTCCTTATATTGTTAAGTAAAGCTTTTGCACATTTTATTATAAATGTTCTTGCTGTCCTCCATTTCGGTTGTGTACACACTTCATTTAATGTATTCTTCAATCCATCTGTAAAATCTTGACCATGTATTGTCAAAGTTTTCCTCTTTTTGTCCTTTCAGAATTAAAGTTAATGTATCCATTTCAGCAGTTTTGAGTAGTTTGTTTATTATTTCTTCTTTTAAAGGTATCTCTTTTCTTCTCCAGTAGTTAGCATACAATATTCTAGCAGTTGTAACTACATGTAAAATAAGATAAGAATCTTGTTTTTTTACAATTTTCTGGAAGTATATTTAGTAATAACAATTCTGGTACAAAGGGTATGTTACTTTAAAAAATTTTTAGCTTGTTTCCATCTCCATTCAGTTGGATCCAGGAATCCATAGACATAAGGATCACATATCTTTCCATTGTTCCCTCCTCCTTTTCCAGCCTTGGGAAAGTTGATTCCTGTGGTCCCAGGGCCTGAAGATCTGGGTGTCACAGTAAGAAGGGAATAGACTTACCTTCTCCTCCCTCTTATGTGAGTGCAGTTCTGCTGATGAAAGAGGTAGGGGGAACAATTTTACCACATTTCCTCTCAGTACAGCACTCAGTACAGCCCATGTGGCTCTTGGTCCCACAACTCTGGAATTAACTTTCCGAGGGTAGGAAAAGCCTGCTTGGGAATAGAGGAATTAGGAAAAGATCTGTAATCCTTGTATCCAACAGCACCTTCCGCTGTTTTCAGTGGGCAGCACCTTTGTAATTCCTGTCCATAGCCAATTGAAATGAAATTTTCAGGAATTTTACAGCAATGTATTTGGCAACCTAACAAAGCAGGTAGAGGGCACAAATAATATATAATAATAAAATGAAGGATGCTTGAGTATACATGAGTAAATACACATTGCACAGGTCACACTGTTGATCTGGTATTTTATTGGGGGCAGGAAGAAGGTGATCTGAAGATGGGGGAACTGATGATGGTCCCTTTGACAGATCACAGGTTTATGGGGATTCCAAAGTAGCGGTCCCACACACTAAGTAATCCACTCTCAGTGCACTTTCAATGCACTTTCCAACTGGATTTTTCCAGTTCACACAGTAAAATCCAGTTGAAAAGTGCATTGAAAGTGGACTGTTTAGTGTGTGTGAATGCAGCCCAAGACTCAACAGGGGTAAGAGATCTGTTAAAATGATCAGTACTTAGAGCAGATTGATCCAAATGACTTTCTGATGGCTCTAGGGGACTTTACTGTTGATACAATCAGTGCTCCTGAATATGCCCTGGTTGACCTCTGGATTGAGGAAATGGCCCAGACAATTGATATGATTATTCCCAGGCCTTAGATGACTCTCAGGTGTTAGAGCCCAGATAACCCATTGGTTTACTTATGGGCTGTGCGTTATGAAAAGACAAGGGAGACAACCAGAGAGATAGTGCAGGAGAATTTGAGATGAATCCAGTCAGATATGCCTTTTGCTAGCTTTGACTGGTTAGCCAGCAGCAGCTTTTCATAGGCAGAAAAGAACTGGCCACTGCAGTACATGCCCGAATAACATCTAGATTAGATATCTACAAAACACTCCATATGGATTGCTCTTGGAAGGCGTTTGGAAACTTGATATAGAATGTTACAGCCAAGATGTTGATGGAGTAGTTCACAGGAATCTTATTACTCCAGTCTTGGTCCATCTGAATTGTTCCCCAGTTTGTTTCTTGGCCTAGTTCAGGTTGCCTGAGTTGACCTTTTTACCTACTCTGTATAAACCTACTCTGTGGCTGCAATCATATGCACAATTAGACCCGACATAGGTGCGAATGCCGGACAGATTTAAAGGGCGCAATCAGATGACAACATCTGGAAAGTGCCCCACAGCCGTCAGCAACCCATTCTGCTCTGCCGCAAAAGGGGAGTTAAAAGACACTGGGGAAGATCCGGTAGTTAATGGGTTGCTACGGGCCACAGACAGACTTTCCTGTGTTTGATTGCTCCAGTGCGCTCTCATGATATCGGGATGGTCTAATCAGGCCATCCTGACTCTGTGCCATTGTTTTTTCCGCCCTTTGCAGTATGTGCATCATCACAAACTCCATAGGGAGCTCTCAGTGCGGCAGTGTGATTCATCGATCCTTCAGTTAAGCACATGGGGAAAAAACGGCACAAAAAAACTCTCACCCACAGTCAATGCTCCAAGCTGCAGAAATTAGTTTGCTCTGGAGCCATCCTTCCTGAGTTAAGACAACAATGTGTGAGCTGGAGACTAAAAAACTGTGAGGTAGCTCACACTAACTCAGCTTAGAGGGAAGAGTTGCATCTGATCAGGCACTGATGGACTGCACCTGCAGTTTCAGAGGGAGGTGTGATCGTGCAACTACGGGTCAAATTCCTCCGGAGGAAATAGCCTCGCTCCCCCCCCCCATTTTTTCTGGTGCATGTGACTGTAACCCGTATTAACCTGACAGCAACACTCATCTTCTGAGTTCCTGCTTCAGGTCTCCCTGCTTTCTGAGGTTAAATGGTTAGTAACTTGAGAGGGGCCTTCTTGGTCATGGTGCTAAGATTGTGGAACTTCCTCCCCAGGGGTATTTGTCTGTCCCCCTCTATCACAGCTTTCTGCCAACAGGTGAAGATTGTTTGTTTGTTAGATCTGGCATTCCCTCAATGACTTCTCCTTCCTGTCCCAGGTTTTAATTGTTGGTTCTGTGTTTTTATGCACTTATGATTTTAATTGGTTTTCTAATGTGGTTTTATAACACCTTTGCTGCTCCAGAATTCATATATTGTAAATAAATAAGCTTTCTTGTATTAATGGTGCTGATAACACTGCACACAAGATGGCATGACAGATGCTGTCTGGAATGTTCATGGAGGAAGTGTAACATTTGCCCCTCCCACCCTGCCTGGTAACAGAGATACATGTCACCATGGAGCAGGTATAGCAGCAACAGAGGGAACAGAATAGCCCCGTTTAATTAAATTCAAATTAATGCCTCCCCCAAGCCTGTGAACAACATCTAGAAAAGACAAATGCATCAGAGCATTCCTTTGAGTGGACATCTTTGTGGACTGGTAAATGTACCTGTCATTATCTTATATCTGCAACATTACTCATGCATTCCCCCCTTCATCACTATGTGACTATCCTGAACACAAAGCCAGATGCCAGAATAGTGGCTAGTCCAAAGATCTGCAACTATTATTTATTTATAAGATGTACAAGTGGGCTCAGGGTGGCTCACAATGTATAAAATAGCAATAAAACCAGTAATATAAAAACATTTAAACAATTTAAAAAATCAACGCAAGATGGCACAAAAACACTAACAGTCCAATGTCTCCTACAGCATTTTAAACAGATGATAATAGGTAGCTCAGTTTATAGCAGTTTTTAAGCAGATGGTGGTAGGTACCCTGATATACACTGGGCAAGTACCAAGGGCAGGGGAGGCTGAGATGGTTTAACTCCCACCCCCTCAACCCAAAGGCCTGGCAGAACAGCTCCATCTTACAGGCCCTGTGAAACTGTAATAGGTCCCACAGGGCTCTGATGTCAGGTGGGAGCATGTTCCACTAGGCCAAGGCCAGGGCCAAGAAAGCCATGGCCCTAGTCGAGGCTAAGCAGACCTCTCTCTGTCTCTTGGGCCACAGATTACCAGGAAGTGTTGATCTGTGGAGCGCAAGGCTCTCCGGGGCACATATGGGGAGAGGCGGTCCCATAGATATGTTGGGGCTAGGAAAGGATACCCTTCTCCAACACTGGTGTTGTGTGATGCCATGTATATTAACGATAAGATCTATGAACAATAAGGTCTATAACTTTATAGACTCATTATTTTTTCAATTAAGGTTTACTTAAAGCACTTATATTAACAACGGGGCATTTCAATTGGGTTTTCAGTAATTAATATCTGAATACATGTCACTGTTTTCTGGCAATGTTCTATAATGTACTGAAAGAAAGTGAGTATTATCACCAATAAATCTACACTGCATGCTGTCATGAATTTATCACTATAGCCATTCGAGGTTTGAGGTTCATGTATGGCTGATTTAATGAAGTTAAAATGTCCTAATTAAAATTGCAGAAAAGAGCTAGAGTCCAGTAGCACCTTAAAGACTAACAAAATTTGTGGCAGGGTATGAGCTTTTGTGAGTCTCAGCTTACTTATTCAGAAGCAGTAACTCACGAACGACCATGTCCTGCCACGAATTTTGTTAGTCTGTCAGGTGCTTTTGGACTCCTGCTCTTTTCTACTGCTACAAACAGACTAACATGGTTACCCATCTTGACCTACTTAAAATAGTTTAATAATTTAAGGGAAAAAATGCCATCAGACAATAATAAAAGATGAAGGATGCGACTAATGTGATGTTTTAATTTTCCCGTAATCTGAGTGGGGAAATCACATACTTTTGATTTTTGCTTTCCAAATGGTCCAGAGCAGGATAATTCCATAGGTACCATTTTTTTCACAGTGTGAAAGAAAATATTCTTAGGAACAGGAAAGCAAACAAAACCTGTTTTCCAATATAACACAAATGTAATTCTATGACAAGAGTAAACATGTTTTCATCAAAACCAAGCACAAGAAACAGTGCAAAATATATGCTGAAAATCTAAGTGGCTAAAATTTCCTTCATTTTGCAAAGCCACGAGCCACATGCATCAGCTCACCACAAAGTCATTAGGTCTTTTTAAACGCAGATGAAAAACATTAACAAATACCACAAAGGTCTTTAGTATGGTCCCTTTGTTCATTCACATATGGCAGTTTATAACTCCTGTGCCACTTGGGCCGTGTGTTTGTTTAAGTTGCCTCCATCAGAGGGGATCTGGAAGAACAAAAGACATCTTGAGCGATCCTAAGCAGGAAATGGTCTAATCTAAACATGGTTTGTGACACTATAAGTAGAATAGAAAGGGGAGGGTTTGATTAGTCATTAATGTCCAATTGATTCCATATGGATGTTGCAATAATAAGGTCTTTTTCAGAGCAGTAGCAAAGTTTATTGAATTAGAGGTTTATGTTTCCTCAGAGCTGACCTTCGGGAATTCCCTTTTGTTCTTCTTGTTGATGTTTCAAGAGAATTAAGTCTGTAATAGAAAATGGGGGGGGGGACTTCAATAATGCCTTTTCAGAGTTCAGCTCTGCTGTGTTACATATTCTGTTGTTTGGATTTACTTTGCATATTTTAGCATCCATGGAAATGCAGTGTTTTATAACCTGTTTAAAATATTAGAATGTATTCTGTAAATCAGCTGTATACTTAGGTATAAACTGAAGTGCTCTTCATCTAGAAATATTGGTTTTTAGGCTCTCAGCTGAAGAATTTATTTTTGAAGGGTAGAATAAAGACTGCCTTACTACCAAATAAATGTATTGTTTGGTAGTGAAACTGCAGGTAGACAACTTCACTATATCCAGGACTTCAGAAGCTCTCACTGTGAGCTAGTTTTCCTTTTTCATCCATTGTTAACACTGTGGGGATTGATACATAAATGTTTCACATCAGTTAATTGATGGTGTAGTATTAAGCACAGCTTCACACTTAACATAGTAGTTGTGTTTGCTGCAACTACTGTTTTTAACCAGTGTTTCCTTCAGGAAAACTGAAAAGTGTGAAGGGAAGACACATGTTCCTAAATACACATGAGACATGCTTCAGGGAGCCATGGCCAATCAGCACTCCTCGGTGCATGTCCCTAGGTGTTTGGAGATATACATTTGCTCATCGTACTTCATGTTTTTACTGCAGAAAACATGGAATAAAGTACTTCTCTACATAAATACTTTGCTACATTGACAACTTAGTATACTTAGGTACAGGGCATTAAAAGGCTTGTAAAGAAGAGACAAGACAGGTACTATCATTTGTAATCACTTATATACAATATCGATATAATAGTACTGAAAAGTTGGAGTTGGAAGAAGGAAACACTCTAGAATCTGAAAGAAGGCCATATCCTCATACACACAGAGAGAGAGGCACATGCACATATACCTCTTTGTGTGTGTGTATCTGTGTCTTTGTGTGTTGTGATTTCTTTCCTATATGTACAGTGTTAGGTCAGAACAAGGTCTGAATCCAGTGGTATCTTTAAGACCAACAAAGTTTTATTCTGGGTATAAGCCTTCATGTGCAAGCACACTTACTCAGATACACTTTAGCACACTTCTTCAGAAACAGACGTCACCAACCATTACATATAGGTAGAAGGTCGTGAGGGTGTTGCCAGGAAGGGTTAATCCCCCTCCCCCTCCACATCCTCTACCTATATATAATGGTTGGTGAAGTCTGTTTCAATGTATCTGAAGAAGTGTGCATGCACAGGAGAGCTTATACCTTGAATAAAACTTTGTTGGTCTTAACGGTGCCACTGGACTCAAACTTTGTTCTGCTGCTTCAAACCAACACAGCTACCCAACTGAATCTAGTGTCAGATCAGGTACACCCAGTGTCCTCCTCAAATACTGGCTCAATAGGCATAAACTTGTTTTGTCTCATAAAGAAAATAAATAATTTGAGGCAGGAGAAGCTTGATGTCCTAATCCAAACACCCCTATAGCAATAAATTCCGGTGAAACAAATAGATCTCCTTCAAAGTAAATATATTTAGGACTATGGTATGAAGAGATTAAACCAAGTGTATTTTCTTGGGAGAATCTTTTATTGGAATTGAACAGGTCTGCATATGAAGTAAGCCATTATGAGGTAAAAAGAATGGATTGTGCTACTTCAGATTGCAGATGAGAATGTAAGATCATAAGAAGACCCTGCTGGACTGGAACAGAGGTCCATCTAGTTCAGCATCCGGTCTCACAAAGTGACCAACCAATTCCTCTGGAGGTCCAAGAGCAGGTCCATTCCCAGTACTGAATCCTGTCACTAGTATTCAGAGGTTTACTAACTTGGAACATGGAGGTTCCCTCCAAACACTGTGGCTAGTAGTCACTAATAGACCTGTCCTCCATGAATCTGTTCAATCCTCTTTTAAAGTCATCCGTGTTGTAGGCATCACTACACCCTCTATCAGTGAATTAACATTTTAATTGTTCATTGAGTTAAGAAGCATTTCCTTTTGTCTATCCTGAGTCTTCTGCCCATCAACTTCAGTGGATGCCCTTGAGTTCTAGCATTTTGGCAGAGTGACAAATTCTCTGTCCACTTTCTCTATCCCATGCATAGTTGTATACACCGCTATCATGACCCCCCTTAGGGCACAACTAGACATGATATCCCAGGGGCACCAGTACTATTTTAGTGCCTAACAGGAGATTTTAAAAAGCCATGAGGGCCCACTCCTGATTGGTCCACAGTGCAATGAGACAAGTCACTCTTCACCCCTTGCCTGTTCAAATGCCTAAATGGCCACCCTCTGAGGCTGTTTTGTTACCTAAAAAGGTATGGGGGGTACCAGACTGTTACACAACTGAGCCCACATTCCAGATAATGTATAAACAAATAGCATCAGTCTCAATACCGATCCTTCTGGGATCCCCTTGCTTACTTCCCTCCATTTCAAGGACTGTCCATTTATTCCTACTCTCTGCTTCTTGTCATTTTCCCAGTTTGTAATCCATAAGAAAACCCATCCTTTTATCCAGTGATAAGCTTACTCAGGAGTCCTTGGTGAGTTAACGTTCCAAAAGCCTTTTGAAAGTCCAAGTATATAACATCTACCAGGTCATCATTATCTACATGCTTGTTCACTTTCTCAAAGAACTCCAAAAAGCTGGTAAGGCAGGACTTCCTTTTGCAGAAGTCATACTGATTTTTCCTCTGCCAGCTTTGTTCTTCTACGTGCCTAATAATTTTATCTTTGATTACAGTTCCTACTAATTTGCCTGGGAGGGGCATCTGGTTAACTGGCCTAATTTCTTGGTTCCCTTTGGACCCCTTTTTTAAAATCAGTGCAACATTTGCTACTTTCCATTCTTCTGCTCCAGTGGCTGATTTGAGTGACAAGTTTCAAATATTGGTTAGTAGATCAATGATCTCACATTTGAGTTCCCTAAGAACCCTCAGGTGTAAGCCATCAGGACCTAGGCTCTGGTCACACTGCAACTGACATGCGCTTTGTTCCCGGTTTATTTATTTATTTATTTGTTTATTTAAACCGGGAACATTTTTATTCGCATTGGGCTGTCTACATGCAGCCAGCCCCTCTTTCCCAGCACCCGCTTGCCTACTGCTGTGCCGTCCTTCCAGGCGATCTTGCCGGCCACGGGGAGGCTTGGGCGGCTGCTGCTCCTGCCGACACTTTGGGGGGGATGCCGCCGCCGCTGCCGCCATTGACCCACGAAAATAGGCTCCGCCGTCTCCGCCATCCTCCTTGCTGGCCCCATCCAGGCTGCCGTAGCCCCCACCTCTCGTTCCCGCCTCCAGGGCCGTCGTCGTGCATTTTTTTTTTAAAAAAAAGCTTCTGGTTTGAGCGCTTGACTAAACATGCGCTTAATAAATCCATTATTAAACTTTAAATGGATTTATTAAGCACATGTTTGCTCAAGCACTCAAACCGGAAGCTTTTTTTAAAAAAAAACCAAAAAACCCAAGAACGTTCAGACGGCCCTAATCGCAATCCTTGCGAGAGAGGGGCTGTCCACATAGGTGAAATTGCGCAATCAAAGCGGAAGTGCCAGGAAAACACTAGTTTCTCCAGGGGTCAGGAAAACCCGGAAGCATTGCGCGAGTAAGCCTGCTTCGGGGCGGGAGGCGGATTGGCGCGTGTGAACGTGAAACTGACATGCGCAAGTAAACAGCAGCGAATCCCGATCAAAACGGCAGTGTGACCGCACCCCTAGAGAGTTATTGTTTTTAATTTCACCAATAGAGCTTCATCTCTTGTACCTCAATTTGACTCAGTTACTTAGATTCCCTTCCTGAAAACAGTGGCTGTGACATGGATATATGTCCCACACTTTCCACAGTGAACACAGAAGCAAAATATCCATTGAGCTTCTCTGAAATCTTCCCATCTTTCTTTAGCATTTCCTTGGTCATCCAAAGGATCAAATGCTTCTCTGCTGGTTTTTTGCTCTGGATATATTTAAAGAAATGTTTATTGTTTGTCTTGATCCTTTTAGCAACCTGTTCCTCGAGTTCTCTTTTTGTCTGCCTAATTGTTAATTTACATTTTTTTGCCAGAGCCTGTGGACCCTTCTGTTCAATTCATTGGGGCAGACCTTCCACTTTATATAAGGAGCCTTTTTTGGCTTCTTTAACTTGGGTCATTAAGCATGCAGGCATATTTTTAGCTGTGGCAGTACCTTTCTGAACCTGGGGATGCATTCTACCTGGGCTTCAATTAGTGTATCCTTAAATAGCTCACAGGCAACCAGTAGGGATTTTACTCTCTTGTGTTTCCCTTTCAGCTTTGTTCCAACTGGTCTCTTCATTTTTGTAAAGTTCCATCTTTCGAAATCAAATGTTACAGTTTTTTTACTTTAGGACAGTAGGTTTAAATTTAAACGATTTAAATCACTGGTCAATAAGACTAGCTTTAAATCATGGTTTTCTACATAAAGACTCATTCTTGCTGGTATAATCTTAATATTTTCAACCAGATGAAGGTTTCATTTTTAGAATAACAACTTTTCAGATTAGTTTTACAGTTATATCAAAAATTACTAATTTGGTTATACTATTAGAAACACATCATGGATAGATAATTATGAAATTACTAGGAATAGTGCCCATTGTGGAAATAAATCCAATGAGCTCCAGAAGGAGACTCTGGGCAAGTGCACCAGCCTTGGGCACTTAGTGTCAATTTGCTGTGGCAACCTCAGCAGGGTATAATGACACAGAGTCCACCATTTTCTCCAGAGGAACTGATCTCTGCTACCTGAAGAGCAGTTGTAATTCTGAGTGGTCTCCAGCCCTCACCTGGAGATTGGCAACAATGGTTCCCCAGGAGGAAGTGGATGGTTTGGAGGGCACTGTACCTGTCTGAAATCCCACCCGTCTTCAAACCCCACCCTCTCCAGTCTTTCTCTGCAATGGGGACCAAAGCAGCTTTTATCATTCTCCTCACCCCCTTTTGACTTGCACAACAACCCTGGGAGGTAGGTTAGGATGAAAGTCTGTGACTGGTCCGAAATCACCCACTCAGCTTTCACAATAAGAACCTGAGCACTAACTGCTATGCCACACTGGCCATGGTATCACCTGGTATCACAACTGAACTCCAGACAGCAGCTCTCTCTCTCCCCCTGGAAAAAATAACTGATTTGGAGGGTGGCATTCTGTTATGCTATGGTATTCTGTTCAGTTGAGGTTCTCCGCCACTAAACTCTGGCTTCCATAGACTCCATCATAAATTCTCCAGGAATTTCCTAACCTGGAGGTGGCAACCCAAGTCAGGAGTGGCCCCAATGAGTTGTCTCTCAAAGGCCAAAATAGGCATGGAACCCCCCCAGCCTTTTACTGACAGAACCAACCTTGGTTACCTAGCAGCAGGCACTGAGGGGAAAGTAGGGCTGCCAGGTCTGAGTAAGGAAGTACCTGAAGATCAGGGGGTGGATCCTGTGGAGGGCAGCATTTGGGGAAGGGAAGGACTCATCAGGGTATAATGCCATAGAGGCTACACAGCAAAGCAGCCATTTTCTCCAGGCAACTGATCTCTGTTATCTGGAGATCAATTGTAACAGCAGGAGATCTCCACGTCCCACCTGGAGATTGACAACCCTAGGGGAAAGTCAGCCGCACAGCATGAGGTTGAGGAGAATGGTTTAACGGCCGCTGGCCCACCTCAGTAGCCAGCTGCAGAAGAAGTGTCTTCATCAGGAGAGACAGCTGGTTTGACAGTTTATTCTGAGGGAAGAGTGTCCAGGCTGGCAGTGAGTGGGGGAAAGGAGTGGACCCAGCACCCAACCAATGGCACACGAGTACTCTTGAGTGGTGGTAGATGGGTCAATGGCTGATGGAGCACACAGCATAGCCAATGGGAAAGCTGGAAATGGCCAACGCGTTTGGGGAATTATATATATAGGATTGAGAGGTGAACTATATCCAGTTTAATAGGTTAGTCATTCATATTTGGACAACTTTTCTGCTATACTTTATTGGAAGGAGAAAAATAAACATTACCTTAATAGCAACAATTTAAATAGTTTTATTTTAAAACAATAACATTATAGCCTATGTATTCGTGTATTTGCTTAAACACCCATATTTGTTAATTGATGTGGTTAAGCAAAATATCTTTTGGGGGAAAAACCTTAGCCTATCCAGCCCGGTCCACACATGAAAAAGAAACTACTGTGCTCTGTAGCTCACTCATCTTCATCTAATTGTTTTTTTTCATAATCTGGAAAAGAAAGATAAGTTTTCCTGCTTTATCAGGTCCCAAATGATTTCTAAATTTAGAATCAATGAATCCAAAGTAAGAGAATATGCTTTCTGAACTAGCAGAAGAAGCTATTGCTATTAAAAGTGAAATCATTACTTCAACAGTCTCTAAATCCAAGTGCTTTAAGTGACTTCCACCAGTTCACTGGTGTGACTTTCTTTAAAACATCATCAGCAAACATATATTTCTTGAATGGTTCCCCCTTATCTCTGAAGTTTATTATAGTTGGCATTACTGATGGATGATTGCTGGATACCCACGTTGTAGCTAACTCCTCTTCCTCAGCACACCCTGGTACCAGATAGTGACAATATTTGTGAGAAAATAAGCTGTAGACATTGCTTGTCCCATTCATTTTTTAATACCTGTAATTTAATTCATTCACTATGTAGTTCTGTTTAAGTGTTCACTCAGTTCCTTCCAAATTTCAATGGCAACAGCAATAAAACAGCCATTTTTCTGTATTTTGTTTAAAGCTTCAGAAATGCATTTCAGGATGCTCGACATATGTTCAACATTTCTCTTAAGCCCATTGTTGAGGATTTCGGCCTTGACAGTGCCATCTGTTTCCTCTCGATTGTATTTTCAAACTGTCATTAGAATAGGCCAGTTCTTGATATACTGCTCAAAACAGTTCACTGGAGAATTCCGTGTAACATCTTGTGGGAGCGTTAGCTTGGTTTCACCAATTATTTTCAGATCTGCCGCTGCTGCAATATGATTGTTATGAAAGTATTTAGCAATTTCAATTACATTAGTCTTTATTTCTGGAACACTCAAGTCTTTGGCTAGGAGGTGCAGCAAGTGAGCACTGCAGCCATAGTTATTAGCTTTGTATTCCCTTCTTGCTCTTCTAAATTTCTTCTCATCTTGGATACATTTGCAGCATTATCTGTGACCAAACTGTGTACTAGACATTTGAATTTTTGTTAACATATTATTATAGCTTTTGCTGCCCCTTCTTGTAAGTATTCAGTTCTGTGTGCATTTCCTGATGTATCAATTGTTTCTGCAAGGAAGACATTCCCTTCTGTTGTTACACAAACACATACAGTAGGATCATTGTGCACATTACTCTATCCATCAAGACTTAGGTTAACAATTTTACCCTCTAGAGCTGTTGAACTTTGCTCCATTTCTTTATCCAGCAGTTTCCCTGCAAAATCTGCTCTGCTGCGTGGACTGTGACTGAACCATATTAATGAAGTGTGGGTTTTCAATCAGATGGAAAGAAGAGCTTGTTGCATAAACAAACTGGGCAATTTTTTCATCAGTTAACTATTTTTCTAGTCTATTGGTTTTTATCACAAACTTATCTATAGCGGCTCCAGGACAGACAGCTTTTTTCTTTCTTTTACCTGATATACTGTGGATGTGACTGAAATATACTGTGGACGTGTGATGTATATGATGTGACTGAAATACTATCCTGGACAGATAACTCCGAAACTATAGAACAGGAGGATGGTGATCTCGAAGGTTTCCAGAATCCTTTATGTTGATGATGGAGTCCCCTAAACAAAAAAGTCAATGCTGATATTTTATTATACTATTCTGCTTATTAGTATTATTCATTGTATTCACTGCCACACAGTTACTGCCCCCAAAAGGAATATTTGTTTGTTTCAGCTCTTTATTTCTTCGTAACACCTGTATCAAAATGACAGTAACATGCAGTAATAATAATAAGAAATATAATTTAGCTCAAACATGACAGTTCCTCAAGGCAGCCTTTAAGGAATATGATGAAATCAAAGCGTTTACCAACCTGAAGATCCTGCCTATTCAAACATGTTTCTTTTGTCGTCTTCATCATTGTTTCATTCAGGGCACCAGGCCTTGCATTTATTTGTTGCAGTGCTTGCATTTTGCATGCATGAATGCCTTACCCATAGGTAGAAGAAGAGAAGAGATTGGATTTATACCTCGCCCTTCACTACCCAAAGGTGTTTCAGAGTGGCTTACAAACTCCCTTCTCTTCCCCTCCCCACAACAGACACCCTGCGAGGTAGGTGGGTCTAAGAGAGCTCTTGACAGAAACTGCTCTTTTTCAAGAACAGCTCGTATCAGAACTATGACTTGCCCAAGATCATCCAGCCAGGTACAAGTGTAGGAGTGGGGAATCAAACCCGGTTCTCCCAGATTAGGGTCCGCGCACTTAACCACTACACCAAACTGGTTCCTCTAATGAAGGTAGAGGAACTTCATTAAAATATTCCTGAACTGGGTCTCTTTTATAGCCTGCTGCCGTAAGAGGTTTTCTTCTCCAGGGAAAAATAATTATAAACCTCAGGCTACACGCACAAAGATCCAAAATCTTGTGGAGTATTCTGCTCAAAAAGTTTCATTTTCATTTTTACTGCTTGCCCCGCTCCTCACACTTAGCTTCTTGTTCAGATCTATTCCACTCCCAGCAATCATCTATTCATTGAATGTTTTGAAACTTAGCATTTAAGAGGTAAGGGGTTGATTCTGTGTACATAGATTTGCAAAGGAATAATGGGATTAAGGTCTTTTTCTCAACTCTGTTTATTTTATAACATTTTTGTTGTGAAGAAGCATGTGCTCTCTGCAGACACAAATTCACAGTTTTGAGAACTGTAAAACCAAACATCTGTGATAATATCTTGTAGATAGAAAAATTGCCCAATAATCTTACAAAAACCTCTGGAAGAGTGTGACATTGTGAATGGATTAACGGAATTCATTTACCAAAAAAATTAAACATTGCATGAACATACAGCCTCATGCTACATAACTAAAAACTTATCCTTATTTCATGATGAATAACTTTTGGACTATAATATATCTTAAATAGAAAATTATCTTCAGATAGATTTTTCCTCAAAAAGCATTTTAATTAAAATCCAATTTAAAACCAAAAAATCTGATTTAAATTTTTAAAAATCTGATTTAAATTTAAAAATCTTATTTAATTTTTTTAAAAAAATATTGATTTTTATCCATCCTGGTTTTGGGGTAACTTTCCACTGACATGAATGCTGAACTTAATATTGTTGTCGCTGTTCCCAACTGGTGCATCAATATATATATCTCTCACCAAGTCTCGAGCCCCTTTCAGAACCAAGTCCAAGATCACTGCCCTTTTGGTTGATTCTGTGATTGACTCTTCCATTATGCAGTCATTTATGATATCTAGGAATTTCATTTCTACAGCATGACTTGAGCACATGTTTACATAGTCAATGTGAGGCTAGTTGAAGTCACCAAGTATCACAACTTATCTGCTGTAGGTTAAAGTTTCCTTACATTAATAATTCCCTGTAAAAGGGAACCTAATACAGCATCCTTGATGTTTTTTATTGGCACCTAATTTTTACATGGGGGGGGGTATTAAAAATTTCTCTCTTCACTTGCAGTCTGAAATGGTACAGCCCATTCTACTACTTCCTTTTTCTGCATACCTAAACCAGGCTTTATTTCCCAGTAAATGTGTGTAGAATTGACTTAAATTATGGCAGTGCCACTTTGCTCATGGCTTGCATACAGCATCATGAGATCCAAAAGTTAGCCAAAGAGAGATCAAAGAACTTGAATCCAAAGCTAACTTTTCATAACTGCTGGCATTGAAGCTTTTGCTAAGCTGTGAAGCAGAAGCCCAAACCTTTTACACAGCCAAATCTTGCTACATTTGCTGCAATTTGGCAACCTAACTAGTCCCTGAATTCCAGAAGTCAGAGTTCACTTCTATGATTATGCTATAAACAGTATACTTGCAAATGTCCTGTTAGTCATTAAACTAGTGTTTTTATTTTGTCTTCTCCAGTTAGTGCATTTTCTGCATACTATTTGAAAAAGGAAGGGTTGATTTTTTTTTTTAAAATCAACAGTTGTAGTTCTATAAGCATCCTTGGGAGACACATAAAACCTGTTTGTTTCCTGCTGGAACTCCCTCTGTTCACTGAGCTAAAACAGAATCTTTCCCTCCTTATAGATTTCCAGTTCAGTTTTTCCCTATAGTACTTTGTGTTTTATGGATAGCTTTCTCTTGTAACTGAAAGCTCAGAAAAAGAATAAAGATTGTAAAACATACTGAAATTCCATGGACAGATTAAAAATAATCTAGTCTCTCACTGACAAGTTAAAGTAGCTTAGAAATTACTCTTGTTATTATAGGCTTCAGCTTGCAAAAAAAGCAGAATTTTGCATCTGTGTTTTCTTGTTTTTCAATGTGCTTTATGTTGCTTGAGTGAATAATAGTTAATTTTTGATTTCTCAAATACGTTAGAAACAGAAGCATTCTTTGTAATTTACAGTATGTTCAACATACTCCTGGAATGGTAAACTGTTTAGGAGCGCAGGCAGATTACGTGACTGGTAATTATTTGCAGAAGCTAATTTAACACAAATTCTTCTTTGGCAGCCCTTAGGCTGCAGCACAAATATTCACTTGGAGATCAAGTAGAGAAGTTCAAGATTTTACTGGCTTTGTCTCCAAGTCCTTCAAGTGTAGGCTTGTTGAATTCAGGTGGAGATAGAAGCTTCAGAACTTTGTTGTTCTGTTTGTAATTTATTATTCCAATTAAGAATTGTCTCTTAACAAAAGAATACCAAGATAAATTAAAAAACTTTTGCTTTAATGAATGTACCTTGGGATATCATTCCTCCAGTATCCTAGAGTTTATATCTGCAATTATGATTGCCTCAAAAGTCAGGAACTATATTGGTCATTCATCTGTATTAAGACTTCAAGTTTAGACTGAAATTCGGTTATAAAATCCTGCTAATGAACACAGTGACCTCAATCCATCTATTGTTTCAACTGAAGAACTTAAAGAGGCAGTTCCTAATCATGCCAACCAGAGCAAGGGTTCTTCCAAGAAGACTGTCTGTGGGGTCTAGCATGCCAGTATAGTATGCCTGACTTTTGTAAAGGAATGTGGCAATCCAAATGGGGAGTAGACAAATCCAGGGAGCATAGCATCCATCAGTGGCAATTAGCCATGATAACAAAATGGAACCCCCATATTCAAAGACAGTAAACCTCTGAATGTTAATGCTGGGGACAACAACAAGGATGCCTTGGTATCCATACTATGTTCTGGGTCTTCCAGGGACAATGATCTGATTGGCCATTGTATAAAATAGCACGTTGGACTTGATCAGTCGACTAGACAGCAACAGGGCTTTTCTCTCTCTCTTATACAAATATACAAGTAGAGTTGTAGCATGTAGAAGTCAATACATTCTTTGAGTTAGGTAAAGGTAAAGGTTTCCCTTGCTCAAAAGCCAGTTGAATCCAACTCTAGGGATGCGGTGCTCATCTCCGTTTCCAAGCTGAAGAGCCAGCGCTGTCCAAAGACGTTTCCGTGGTCATGTGGCCAGCACGACTAGATGCTGAGGCGCAAGGAATGCTGTTACCTTCCCACCAAAGCGGTACCTATTTATCTACTTGCAATTTCTTGCTTTCGGGCTGCTAGGTTGGCAGGAGTTGGGACTAGAGACGAGAGCTCATTCCGTCTTGAGAGTCTCAAATTACTGAACTACCAAACTTCTGGTCTGCATTTCAGTGTCTTAACCACTTGAGCCACTGCAGCCCCCTATTCTTTGAGTTACCTTCTTATAAAGAACTTGCTGTTTTTACACAATATGTAGCAAATTTGGGATTCAGTGTGTTAATGCAATGCTAGACCATCAATTCTATGTAGTTTTCCCATTGCCACTAAGGCTGCCAGTTCAGCATAGTGGCAATGAGGCTTCCCTGCACTTCCCCTGCCCTGATCTTTAGTAGCCAATATTCCCCCATGCCACTAGGCACCCTTTTAATCTTTAAAAAAAATAATTGGCAATAGCTGGGTTGCTGTAATATTACCTTTCCTATATAATAAATCTGTTTTGGTATGAATCTTTTCTGAATGTTCCACATGTTTCCCTAGCCTTTGGGCCCCAGACCTGTCACTCAGAGACTTACCCTATCCACTGAGTCCATGGCTTGATTTCTGCAGGATGCCCACAGGATGCAGGATGAGGACTGGAGATCACTCAGAATTACAACTGCTCTCCAAATGCAGAGATCAGTTCCCCTGGAGAAAATGGTGGACTCTGTGTCCCTTATACCCTGCTGAGATGGCCCCGCTATGACAGCCAATGTGACGTGGCAGTCAGGGCTTCAGAGCACAGCAGAGGCTGCAGGTGGAGGGGGGGGACGGAAAGTTGAAGAGTGAGGGGGAAATAAAGGTAGGTTGATGATTGGCAGGGAAGGAGACTGGGTTGCCAACTCCAGTTTGGAAAATTCCTGGAGATCTGAGGGGTGGAGCCTGGACAGGGTGGGGTTTGAGGAGGGGTTGGACCTCAGACAGGTAAAATGTTGTAGAGTTCACCCTCCAAACCATCCACTTCCTCCTGGGGAACCATTGTTGCCAATCTCCAGATGAGGGCTGGAGATCACTCAGAATTACAACTGCTCTTCAGGTAGCAGAGATCAGTTCCTCTGGAGAAAATGGTGGACTCCGTGTCATTATACCCTGCTGAGGTCATCACAGCAAATTGACAGAGTGCCCAAAGCCAAAGCACTCTCCCAGAGCCTCTTTCTAGAGTCTGTTGTATTTATTTCCGCAACGGGCCTTATTCCTAGTGATATTATAATGCTCTAACTACTAGGTTCTCTGGATTTCCAGCTTCCTTTTTTTTAATGTAAGTCCAACCCTTCTCCCTTAAGGGTGGGGGAGGAAAAGGTGTGTCTTGGAAACAGCAAGAGATAGAGATTAGTTATTGCCATTTTTTTAAAGCCCCCAGGGCTTTTTTAAAAGGGCAGCGTACCTCCCATATGGAAGGTAAGAATGCTTTGGCTGTGGATTGGAAAGAAACAGCAGATCAAAGGTGGTTTAAGAAAGCATGAAGAAACCACAGAAAGACGATGGATAGGCAACAGCCTCAGTGGTAGCTCAGAAAATAATCCACTAAATTGGGAGCCCAAATCAGAGCAAAAAACCCTTGAGAAAGCACTAAATTTGATGTTCTTCTGCACGGGGTAAAGAATTTCCACATCACCATCATTTTCCACTAGGAGCAGCTGATGCTTTTCAGGTACAAGAATCAGTGATGACTATACTACAAATTATGGGAAAGCTTTCAGTGTAAGAGACCACTTCTGTCTTTCTCCACATGGCATATATAGACAGAAGTGACAACAGAGTACTTTTGTTCATTTCTCTGACATTTTGTTATAGTCCTTGGAGCTATTTATGTGCTTGTTGTTAAGGTCTTATTAAAACCTTTTCACAAATGCTTATACTGTACTTCTTGCCTGGGAAATGTAGTTACAGTACGGATGGCTTAGTGATAGATCAACTCTGTATGCTTCAGAGGAATGTCTCAACCATTCTTATTGAACACTTTGGAATTAAAAATGGATTGCCAAAATGTATGTGCATTTCACATCCATAAGGCAAATATACCAATGTAACAGTCATGAAAAGTTTTGAAAGAAACTTCTTCATTGTTTGGCTCCAAACCTTTGTGATGTGTCATAAGACTCCAATTTGATCATATTGGCTTTGAATAAGTGTGAAGTACATTTCCGTCTACTCAGGGTTTGTGATGGAGAGGCTGCAGTAATAGTTACGGCTGGTAAATGCAAAGTAGTTAAACTTAGGGTACCATTAAAATACTTCTGCATCTGATATTCACAGCAGACCTGTCGTCTTTTATCTGCATGCAATTGCAGAACTGGTGTCAGTTGTAAAGTAATGGCATTGAGGGCTTCATAAATTACCCTTGCGATCCTCAGAAGAAGACAGTGTCACATCGAAATAAGTGTTTTGCTTCCAGGGTAATGTATGTCTTCATCTGGCCCAGCAGTCAGCACATCGCCATATGTTGATAGATATTGTCAGCTTGAAGCTACACTACATTTCACTGCACAATAAACATGGCTGTCAGCACCATATAAAGTGAAATCAATTTATCCTGTATGGTCAGTGCATTTTAAATGAAATTAATGTACTGTGGGCACAGTGGCAAAAAGGTAGCATATTAGTTATGCATCTTCTGTTCCAAGATTTTTATCCATAAAATGAATTGCCTACACAGAACAAAAACAAAAATAATTGTTGTGTACCTTAAAGTACAGTGATTTTTAAACAGCAATTTGGCAGTTAGGATTCTACATAAAAATATAGATTCAAGTTCTGTGTTGGCACAAATCATCCCGTCACTGTGAACTCAATAGAGCTTTACTGATTTATACCAGTTTAGGTTTCATCAAGCTATGTCATTTTGTAGATGCTGAGGATTTGTCATAGATGTATTTGAAGTAGTGGAAAGAGATGTGAAATACAGTTCATTTTCCTTTCAGTCCTGTCATAATTGTTGCAGGGAAGATACGCTTTGTTGTTTTGATGCACAGTGAATTTAAAATTATTCATCATGTCACTTTCTCATTGTGCAAATGTATCGCAGTCTTTCAAAAGTGTATCAAGTATGGTTCTCAAAGTTTCAGTCAATGATTGCAAAGCTGTTGGGCTCAGAAATGCAGATTCTCACAAAACGTTCATTACTGCATTCATTTATTAATTAAAATACACATATATGGTATTCTTCGTTAAATTGACTTTGGGGTGGCACGTTAGTGTGTATAAGCAAAGAAGAAAACTTTGAGTTAATCGGTCAGACAATTTAACTGGAAACTCCTCAACAGATTTTTCAATGAAAGAAAAGTGAATTAAGAATGGCAGAACCGAGACGTATCAGATCATTTTGCGCTATAGCTTCATTTATTCAAATGTCTTTGGTCCCATTCTGACCGCTCATTTAATTTACCAGTTGGGATGAAATACACATGGAAGTATCAACAATGAGACATCAGTAATAATTATATTAAAATATCTACTTTTGCCTTGCTTTCTATAAAATCACATTTTTAAATTGGAAGACACAGTCCTGCATCATTTTTTTTTCATTTCCAGTTTAGCAATTATACCTAGGGCATATATATTTTAACAAAGACAGTTATAGTGCCTTGATCTTAGAAATCCTTGGGTTTTATCAGCTTCTTACAGGTTTAGGAGGGCATAACATGAATGATAAAATTGAAATAACCAAATTTAGAATTGCTTTATCTCATAGGTCTGGAAGTGTAAGGGAGAACTTAGTACGTATCATATAATCCACATAATGTAATAATGTTTGCATCCATCTTGTTTCTTCCTGCCCTGATATTACAGGAAGTAAAGCAATGAATGGCTCTGCAGCTAAACTACAGCAGTATTATTGTTGGCCAACAGGAGGCGCCACTGTGGCTGAAGCTCGAGTCTACAGGGATGCCAGGGGCCGAAGTAGCAGTGAGCCACATATCAAACGACCAATGAATGCTTTCATGGTTTGGGCAAAGGATGAACGCAGAAAAATTCTCCAGGCGTTCCCTGACATGCATAACTCTAATATTAGCAAAATCCTTGGTAAGTATTAAACAATAAATAATTGTATAATCAGAAACTGTGATCACTTTGAGATTTTAGTGTCTGGAGGACATTATGTTTTGGATATATGAATCAAAGAGAATGCATGACATCCAGAAAACCTCAGACACAGAAATTCCTGTAGCTGGATATGGAATGGCAAATGTCCTAGCATAACCTTTAAAATAAAGAGTTGAATGTTTGCCTTTCCATGGCATGCTGTGAAAACTTGTTGCATTCATGATCATACAAATCACAGCAAGTGAATTGAAGGCTAAGTTACACATTGATAATTTATTGCGGGGGAAAAGTTTTATTGATATGCTTTGCATTTTAAAGAAAGGCAGAAAACAGAGAGAGAGAATATACCATATATACATAAATTATGCAAATGAGATTTAGGCAGTTAGGAAAGTCAGTGATTTGCTATTTGAGTGGAAAATAGCAACTGTTTCTACAGATATGTTCGTTTCTGCCAGTATCCAGGTGCAAGAGTTTCTAAAAATCACAATGAATTAGTAGTGTGATATTTCCACAGAAGAGAGGCAAGAAAATGTCGACCAATAATTTGTTATCTGGGGGGGGGACGGACTTATCTCGATGCCATTGTCCATCTTTATGGCAGTGGCTGAAATATAGAAACTATGCGGTCAACTCATTTCCTACCATCTAAATGATCCTTAAGTATTCAAAATAAAACAAATTGTTAAAAGACATCTAAAAGAAAACTTTGTGAGAACAAAAAGCTTAAACTTCCAAATTTATTTTCATTTATTATTTAGAAAAGTAAAACTTAACCAGCATAGCATACATCATCTGGCAATAAGGGTTTTATATTTGCACTAATAAGCTGGCTGAGTTTTCAGAGAACCTGAACTGCATTTCTCTCAGGAGGATTGATAACATACATGAGAATGTGTGGTGAAATGTTTAAACTGATATTTACTCTCCAAGTATTCAAGGTGAAATGTGGATTTTAAAATTAGTTTCACAATAAAAAATCATAATAGTGAAGTCTTGAGCATCATGGTTTTATTGTCAGTCTTTAGAATGCATTTTAACAAAGCCGTTACTCTTGCCTAGTACTTTTTTCTTGCAAAGAAAATGTTTTTTCTAGAAATAAATGTAACTCTGTTCTGAAACTTGCAATATTTTTCATAAAAGTTCTCTTATTTGTCTACCATTTTAGTAAGTTCTATGAATAGCCTTTCAGTTTCGTATAAAACCTGCACTGTTCTAGTCTTGGCAGCTATTGAGAATCTATATTATTTGTGTGCATTCTTTGAAAGGGGGGAAAAAAACCTATTAGGAGTATAGTAACAGTATTCATTAAAATGTAAACATTCGGTACAAATATTTCAGAAGTGCCAGAAATTGTATGTTTGCTAAACAGGGAGTACAACCTGGCAAGAGCTACCCCACTAAAAGAAGAGAGAGTTAATTTACATATAATATCTGTACACATTTTCTAGGACGATAGCAAAAAGTGAAAGAAAAGAAAAGAATCTGGAATATTAGAACTGACAACAGAGTGTTGCTGACTCTGGATAATATTTATATAACTTTTCCATTTGTTGATGTATAAGAGTTCGTGGTAAAAGAATAGCTTCCACCCACGCTTACCACAGCTGTAATCATTTTATCCAGCTGAAAGCTATTTTTTTTTAGATTCAGTGTTTAGGTATCTCTTCATAAAGAATGCAACAGACTTGAATGCTTATCCTTCTATGTAAACTGGTTTTTTTTTTTAATTTTTATTAGTGTAGTTTTGTGATTAACGTTTACAGTAATTAAGTAGTGCAGAGCATTGCAAATGTACTTTCCACTTTATATCAAATACAACTTCGAGTACTGCTCAGTGTACTCATTGCATATCAGTGGATGATTATAATGTGTAATAGGATTTACCAGGAAGCCAATAATAGAGTTACAGCAAAGGGCATCTTGCGTAAGAAGACTCAGATAAAGGGTCATCTCTGATTTTCTGAAAAAGCAATGGTTTGCAACGTTTCAAGATTATATTTATTATAATAAATTTAGAAGTCAGATTCATATGGGCAAAATGCACATGCATGAGCTACGTGAAAAACCTTTGAAGAGCAATCGAATGAGTACGACCCAAATGTACCTCTAATTCTGTAGTTGAGATTCAAAGAACTAATCTCAGGCTGCAGTCAGATGGGCAGTTTGTCCTGATATACTTGCTTTTCCCCTTACGGATTAAACTGGCTGGTTAACACAGCCACATCTGGCAGCCATTCCCCCAGTCATACTCACCCCATTGTAAGACAAGGTGGAGACAGAGTAAACAGACAGTAGTTGAATTCCAGTGTTAACGGATCCCCACACATTCATCCCACGTTTCCGGATGTCTGAACTCCCCTGTTGTGAAGTCAAACTGTTTGAGAAATCTGAACCTTCCCTTCCATTTCTGCCTCCTTTTTTTTTGTTTGCTCAGGTAGCAATGTTTGCATAAGTGCATAATTGCCCTGGCATTGTCAATCACTGCAGCGAAGTAGTCATTCTGGGCTGGGAGTCCCAGAGGAAGTTGTTTTCAAGTGACAAATCCCCCCCCTCCCGAAAACCCTATCTCCTGTTCCTGTGTCACAGTCTGAGACCATCCCATGACTGACACAAAGGTAAATGCACTGAAGTCAATGGGACTGCACCCCGTCATGTATTCCACAGAAGAGAGGCAAGGGAAGGAGGCTGGGAAGGGCTGGTGTATTTGGCAGAGAGATTGTGAAGCTGTCAAAAGGGACCCAGAACTTTGTATATATACTTATGTGCATGGGTGAAAGAGGGAGGAAAAAGAATGCTGCAACAGTCTGAATGATGGACCATGGAGCATGTGTGTAGTGAAGTCGGTTCAGGGTGGGATGTCTGATCAAAACTTCCCACAGCTATTTAAACTGCTGCAAATAGAGGTGGTGCCATATCGCTCCAAGCTGCCAGTCTCTTTCAAAAGGAGGTTTTGCCATGTGGCATTCAAAGCTGTTAGCTGAAAAAGCACAACTCTGCGTCTTTCTGGAAGACACGGAAGTAGCAGTTCCTTGGATCATAGGAAGTGTGTCTTAATAAATTAGTCACTTATTGAATATATTAAACTTTTTTGAGGGGGGTAATCAATGAATATAGAGAGAATTTGTTATAGTCAAGATACAATGTGTTTTCATTATATTAGACCACTTAAAGGAGAATGGTTTCATTAGCAAATATTATGGTGTCAGCCCTTCTTGTGCTGTTGAGGTGGTGGCAAGTTACAATATCCTTTTGTTAAATAATGTGGTACACATTAGTTGTATGGCTAAGGAAGTGAAGTAGTCATTTTGGAAACTTGAGAGGAATTCCCAAAAACTGGGAAGATTTCTAGATTGTGCTGATTATACCACAGACCCCAGAAATGGATTCCAAAAGGTCATGCCAACTGGGTTGATTTCCCTGGCACATTAAGATGGAGAACAACCCTTGCTCAAACCTTCTTGAGAAGTCACAGATATCTTTCTCTATGCAGGCTCCCGATGGAAATCCATGTCTAACCAAGAGAAACAACCTTACTATGAAGAGCAAGCACGGCTAAGTAAAATCCATCTAGAGAAGTACCCTAATTACAAATATAAACCTCGACCAAAACGCACATGCATTGTTGATGGCAAGAAGCTGCGTATTGGAGAATACAAACAACTGATGAGATCTCGAAGACAGGAGATGAGGCAATTTTTTACTGTAGGGTATGTATTGAAGTTACTTTCAGCAGAGTACTCTAACTGTAGTTTCCAAATATGTTCCTTCGAAGGGGATTAGATCTTTTGTGAAGTTTTTTAGGCTTCTTTGGTGCACAATCCCTGATAATCACTACTGATTGACTGGTAACACATCCACAAGATCTCCAGAAGCCCATTCATTGGGAATCAGTGGGATTTGTAATGCTTTTGTCATGGATAGCACTCCAGTATTTCCTCCTTTGTGGCTATTAAGTAACAATGTTGTACAGCCAAACATTTAGAATAAAATACACAGTGGGATCAGCTGGTCTGATGAGTCTGATTTACGCAGCTACTTGCTTAATTAGGATGCCACCCCTTTGAGTTCCTAGTGAGCCGTCACATTCTTATTTATTTATTTATCTAACCATTTTGAACTTCTGTTCCACTCTCCCCACAAGTGGGCTCAGGGTGGATCACGAAGCCGTTCAGCAATGCATTAATAGACAGTTTAAAAACTGTTAAGAACGACCATTTATGGACAACAGATTGCACTGTTTATACACACAATTTCCAGAACAGGTCTCAAAGACCGACTTGCTCTGGGCCACGCTGAGCTTGCTTCTCATGTGGTTTCTCTGCCCTCCACTTACCCTCTTCTTTAAATTAAATTTAATGTAAACGAACTAAAGTAAGAAATAGAGACTTTGGCTCGGAACCTAAGGAGCCGTGTCAACCAGAAGAGCAGCGGCTTCTCTGATGGAATGGCTTTACCATTTGCTCAGATGTGCATGCGGAAATCTGGGACCTGCTTCCCAGAAATGAAGCTAGAAATACACTTCCAGGTAGGGCTGCCAAGCCCCTGGTAGGGATGGGGGATCCCCTGCCCCCAGGTCCTCTTTCCTATCACTATTCAGAGTGGCAGCAGGAGAAAAATAAGCAAAAAAATGCCTGTTGGCATAGTTTCACTCCTGGTTTTACCCCTAAGTGACATCACAACATCACTGATGGTGCCCCCCCCCCATGTTCCTACCTCCTCCTGTCTCCCACTGCATGCCAGGCCATGCCTGACAACCCTGTCTTCGGGCAGGATTCAAGAAACCACTCAACGTTTTTGAACTTTGACTGTTGAATAGACTGCACCACTATGATGATTCTTCAGTTTTAGGCTTAAATACTACTGAAACAGTTGTGTCTTAGCCGATTTATTTCCATTATTGCCTTATAAACAAAAAACATAGATGCTCAGTACCCCCTTCCCCCAGAGTTTCTGGCAATTTAAGAAAGGGACTTCTCTGCCAGTTCTTCTAAATTCACAATGTTCTGTTTATTTCTCTCATCACAATAGTCTTCTTTTATTGTGGGCTCCATAACCAGATAATTGACCTTGACTGCTTGGTTCTGTGCCTTGTTTCTGGCTTGGCATGCATGACTCCCATTGCAGTTAATTATATTGTGGTAAAGCCTGCAGCAGTGTGGGTTTGTCAAAATCAGGTTTTGATATCTGGTAATATGATGAGGGTTAGCTATCTTGAAATATGATGAGGCAATAAGCCTTTCTAGCCTATACTGAAAGGCTGGCTTAAGGCAGTAAGGAAACTATTTAGAATTGAATCTCAGAGATTCAAACCAGCCAGCTACATTACTTCTTCATCTTAAGGGCACTGCTACTGTAGCCAGATTATTCAGTGAATGAGCAAGATTTATTGGAGGTGGGGATTTTGATTGTTTAAATATATATATTCAGTTAAAACATTTATATCCCCATGTTTTGGCTAATATGAGCTCCCAAAGTGCCTAAGCAGGAAGACAAAACTTTAAAATAATAACTGTTAAACCATCGAATATACAGCAAAACAAAACAGATGAGCTAAAAGAAATTACTTTAAAGGGGCTGTGAAATCATAGAATTTTCGGGAAAATGGAAAAAATGCAACATTAGCACTTATTTTTTCTTTTCCAGATTGAAAGTCATTCTGTTACTTTAGGAACATAAAATATGACTATGGACAATTTTATTTGGCATGAAATTATCACAACTAGCATATTAAAAATATAGTATATCCAAACAATTATTACAAACAGAATTTACTTTTTTAAACAATATTTATTTGTAATTGTAACAAAGGGAGCAACAATCTCCTGAACTGTTTACTAGTTTATGTGAAACAGGTTAAAAATATTCCACAAAACAATTTTTAAAAATCCAGAAGTATCAATTATTCATATTTCCTCTGTACAGTATTAAATAAAAATAAAAAACCATTCTCATAAAAAGAATTGAAGAGGGAGGAAGTGTATAGAAGGGAGTGTGGGACTAAGTTTCAATGAATGGGCATGAAATTTAATCAGAATAATTTTCTGAGCTGTAATTATCAGTATAAGTTTCAGTCTCTGCTTCTGCAGCTACTCTGTTGTGTCTGTCATTATCACAGTTATTATGGACTTCTAAAAACTGAAGGTTTGCCCAGATTGAAACAAGCTTCTCTACCCTTTCACGTGTCAGTTTATTTCTTGATTTAGTGTGAGTGTTTCCAAACATAAACCAGATTCTTTCACATGCTGCAAAAGATGGAGGAATATGAAGAAGGCGAGAAACAAGAGGAGTCAGAGGCTGTGTTGTGCAAAGACCTTGCCACCATGTTGCCGGAGGAATATGTTTGGCAGAATCCCAGGTTGCATTTCTGGACCAAATCCCTGAAGATGTTCTATATTCTGCAACACTTGAAAGTACCTTCCCAACATCAAGTCCTAAATGTGATGCTTGTTTTGTAATCCAGTCAAATGCAGTAACAGTGCTATCATCACTTATATTTCCACCTTTGAATCTTGGATCCAGCAAATTCACAGCGGCATGAATTGGATGGCAACAAAATTCTTTCCCTGTTTTTAAAAAATCTTTCACTTGACTTTCTTCTATAGTTGTAAGTGGAGATATACTGAGATTTTCAAAAACATTTGTTTTTATCTTGGTCATTAGATAAGGAATTTCTGACAAAAGTGCACTATCTGATTCAGATGCAGTGATTGCTGCAGCAATTGGCTTTAGAAACATCAGGGAATTTTGCAGCTGAACTCAGAAGACATCCTGATCAAGAACAGTGTTTCTTACGCTCCTGGGTACTTTAAAATCTTCAACTATTACTGTTTCTTGAAGAGCTTCTTTGTTTTTTAGTAAAGTTTCAAAGGAGATCACCACTCCAGCCCACCAAGTCTTACTACAGAGCTTCAGTTTCACTATTTTATTCTTTGCATTTTTTTCTACTTGCTTCTTCTTGAAAACTGCAGCTACAATATGGGTACCTTTTACATGTTTTATAACTTCTTTTGCTTGTCTATAGATCATTTGAAGGGTGTCCAGTTTCATAATATCATTAAGAAGCAAGTTTAGGCTATGAAATGCATATCCTATTGCAGTAATATGTGGATACTTATCCATTATGATCTCCCATGCTGATTTCATATTGCTGGCATTGTCAGTCAGCAAAGCAAATACTTTACCACTCCCAGTTTTCTGTAGGACTTCACATATTTTACAGCTGATATATTCTGCAGTATGTATGTTCTCTCTTGTTTCACTGCTTTTGTAAAAAACTGGTTGAGGTGTTGTTATAACAAAATTTATAAATCTTCTTCGTGGTCTTTGTGCATCACACCTATGGGATAATGTGCCTGTGCTGATCCAAATCGATGATGTACAAAGCTCACAAAGGGATTTTTGTGCCTTCCCCTCAGGCATGTGCAGGAACCCCACCACGCATGCCCAAGGGGCGGGGGGCGGACATCCCTCCAGTTCTCTTCTGACCACCGCGCTGTTAACAGCTCATTTGCTGCTGGTTGGTGTGAAAGTATTTTTTCATCTTACAAGGAATTGCTCACTTCGGTTTTTCTTTTTGTTTTTGACTTTTTCATCTTTTCTTTTAAAAAGGCTCTTGTTTGCAGATTGCCGCTGCCTCCGGTGGCTTCCTTCCCCCCACCTCTCTGAGGTAAATCTCGCTCTGAGGTAAATTTTCTTTCACCTCAGTGTAGGTATTTTTTCTTTTCTTTTTGTTTGTGCCTCTCTTTATGGCCAAACAGTGGGGGTGCTTTAAGAGTTGTGCCGGCTGTGGCAGCAAACTAGCTCTTAGAGACAGTCACACTCTTTGTATTATTTGTCTTGGTGAAGCCCACTGTCCAGAGACTTGCCGGTACTGCTTCAAGTTCTCTAATCAGACCCACAAGAACAGGGCCACAAGGCTCCGAGTAGCTCTCTGGGAGTCTGCTTTGGTTCCTTTACCAGCCAGAACGATGTCTGCTGAGAAGTCCTCAGATGCCCGTCCCACCCATCTTCTGTCAACTTTGGAGACTTTGACATTGATCCAGCCTCCCTGCCCCAAGGTGGCATCAGATGAGGGTACATCTTCAAAGCGTCTGGCACCAAAACACACTTCTTCAGCCTTGACCCCAGTTAAGAGGAAGAAGAAGGAGAAGCACGACAAGGAGAAGTCTTCTTCAAAAAAGACCACGCATAAGCCTCACAGCAAGAGCAGTGCTGGCAAACAAGCAGGCTCTGCATTACCCCCTCTGCAGCGGGCGCAACCCAACTTCTTCAACCCTACCGAGCTGGAGCTGCCTGTGTTACCAATCGAGTTACTTGACTTGCCTGTCCAGCAGCTGAAACCCCCAGTATCAGAGGCTCCCATCAGTGCCAGACCTATCTCACTCTCGCCGTCCAATGTGGAAGAAGTAGTCCACAGACCTCGTGAGGATTGTTCGCCTTTGGCATCATCCTGGACGAGTAGATGCTCCTGGGTGGATTCCCGGTATCGATCCAGATCTCCTAGACGGAGGGATCATCCATCCAAGTCTCCCAGGTGAGAAGAACATTGGTATCGAATGGAAGAGTACCATCCTACTTGCCCAGATGAGAGTCGAGACCACATTCTCCAACCTATTTCGAGCCACCTATGCTGCCTCCATGGGAACATCAGCAACATATGCCTTACTGGTTCTTATCATACCCGATGTCAACATCGATACCATGGATGATTCCTCAACTGCAGTCAGACTGGGACAGAAAGTTGCGTCTTTCCCACTCTCCACAATGCAGAGCTAAGCCTTCTGTGACGGTTTCCAAGCCTCCAGAAGAACCTCCATGTCCTCCATCTCCTTTACGTTTTGGGCCCTCTGTACCTTCACTCCGATATTGGAGATCCCCGTTGGGGTGAAGGAACAGCCCTTACTGCCAACACTGTTGTCGCCCTCTGGATCTTCGGGCTCCGAGTCCAACACTGATGCCTCCGACCGTCCCAAGTCCCCTGATGACCTTTTGCCAGATCCTGTGGTGGCTGCCAATCTGCCCATTTTCCCTTCCGAAGATCTCTCTTCATAGGGGGATATGATCAAACGAATGGCTCATTTGCTGGGACTTTCAATTGTCCAGCCTCAACCATCGGTATCAGAAGCGGTCTTTGATGTTGTACAATTAGATACCTCCACATTGATCACCCTTCTGATGTCATCTGTCTTGCTCCAGGCTGCTAGGGTCCCATGGGACAAACCATCTTCTGTTCCAATGTCCTCTCCGTGCTTGGACCATATGTACAGGGTTCAGGAGACTGACGCAGAATTCCTTCATGTTCATCCAAAACCGAACTTGATGGTCGTGTTGTCCTTCTTGAAGAGCAAGTGAACTTTGGCTGTGCCTTTGGATAAGGAGAGTAAGAAATTGGATTCGATGGGCAAATTACATCGCCTGCGTGGGATGTTATGAATACTCACTCTGGGAGCATTTTACTGAATTCTTGTCATCACTTCCTGCAGACAAGCTTCAGGAGGCCAGGAAGTTACAGAAGTAAGGGCTGCTACTCTCTAAGCAAATTATTAACTCATCTAAACACTCTCTGGACACATTTTCAAAGATGATGTCTTCAGCAGTAGCCCTCCGAAGGCATTCTTGACTTAGAACCACTTTGCTACCTAAGGATACCAGGGCATACATTGAGGACCTACCTTTCGACAGCCAAGGTCTTTTTAACACTTCTACGGATTCTGCCCTGCAGGAAATGGCTAAAAGTATCAAGGCGTCTAGGTCACTGGGTGTCACCGCCCCATCAAAGTCTTTTTGTCTTCATTCTTGGTCCAGGAACAGCTCCAGGCGACAGTATACTAAGCCGTCACCAGAGGGAGGATACAGATAACTCCAGTCTATGTCTGGAAACAGACAGCCATATCAATCCAGACAGAGGTTTGAGGCAACACAACAACAGCCCAGACCGAAACAACCGAAGTCAAACAAACAGGGCCTTTGACTCCCACCTGCCTTCCAATTCTGTCCCTACGTGGCTCTACCCATATCTACATGCCTGGACCACCATTACGTCAGACCAATGGGTCCTTTCTATCCTGACCAATGGCTACTCCATAGAATTCCTGGATTTTCCACCTCTTCCTACAGTTCTCATCACTCCTCTATCACCCTTCCTCCTCAAAGAAGTTGCCACACTCCTATCAAAAGGGGCCATAGAACCTGTGCCTCTAGACCACCAGGGCACAGGTTTTTATTCCTGGTACTTCGTGGTTCCCAGAAGGGATGGCAGACAGAGTCCGATCTTAGATCTTCAAGGCCTCAACACTTATATACGATACCGGAAATTCAAGATGACATCTCTACCGGTCATTCTGCCCCTTCTGTCCGAGGACTGTTGGATGGCTACTCTTGATCTCAAGGATGCCTATTTCCACCTGACCACCCCTCTCATCAACAATATTACCTCTTTGTGATAGGAGGCAGCCACTACCAATACAGGAGTCTACCATTTGGCCTCAGTACGGCACCTCGGGTCTTCACCAAGACCATGGTGGTTGTTGTAGCGTACCTTCGCCTCTGTGGCTTGACAGTGTTCCTGTATCTAGATGACTGGCTTCTCGTGGCACCTTCCAGGGACCTTCTCACACATCAGGTGTCTCAAGCCTTAGACGTCCTTCAGAATCTCAGCCTCCGGGTCAGCCACAAGAAATCACAGTTGGTTCCTTGTCACAGAGTGCAGTTCATAGGGGCAATACTCAACTCCAGGGAAGGCAAAGCTTTCCTGCCCTGGGACAAAGCCCTTACTCTAGCCGCTTTTGCAGAACAAATCTGGATCCAGGACACATCATCTGCTCTCCAGATTCAATGCCTTTTGGGCCTGATGGCAGTGACAACAACTGTTCTTCGCTTTCCAAGGCTACACATGCAGCCATTCCAGCTCTGGTTCCTTTGACACTTCAAGCCCCTCAGGATGTCCCAATCAATTTGTCTCTCTCTGTCATGGGATGCCCACAACTCTCTTCTTTGGTGGACGCTAGAGGACAACCTGACGGAAGGACTTCCCTTCCATCCTCTCACTCCTGGCCTCACTCTTACAACCGACACCTCATTGTAGGGTTGGGGAGCACACCTCAACAGCCTCTCCATAGGTCACAAGTGGAATGCCTCAACCTCAAAGAACCATATCAATTTTCTAGAGCTTTTGGCTATCAAACTGGCCCTCCAATGCTTCCAGCCTCTTCTCTCGAGGCAATGTATGACTGCATTGACAGACAATATGACTGCCCTCAGTTACGTCAACAGGCAGGGTGGAATGGTCTCCCGCAGTCTCTGCTGTCCAGTGTTGGAACTTTGGGCTTGGTGCATACCTCTGCACATTTTCCCCATTGCCTCACACATCGCTGGCAGTGCCAGTGTATAGGCAGACCTGCTCAGCAGGGGACTATCTCACCATCATGACTGGGAGCTGAATTGGGCCTACCTACATCCCATCTTCGAAAAATGGGGCACGCCTCGCATTGATATATTTGCCACCCAGCACAATGCAAAGTGCAGCCTGTTCTGTTACAGAGGAGCTCAGGATCCCAAGGCCTTGGGAGACGGGCTCCTTTATCCATGGAATGACAATTTTCTGTATATGTTTCCCCCTCTACCATTGTTATTGAAGACAGTTCAAAAGCTCATGGGGATCCGCACAAGGTGCATTCTCATTGCTCCTTGGTGGCCAAGTCAACCTTGGTTTGCCAACCTCCTCTCCATGACCAAGGCTTGCCATCCACTTCCATAGGTGTCAGATCTCCTCCTAGCGGAAGATGGCATTCTACTGTTCCACGAGGTCCACAAGTTCAAACTAATGGCCTACCTCATGGACACATGACCTTTTCGAATAGAGTCAACACTGTGTTATTCAATGCCAGGAAGGACTCTACCAGGCGTTCTTACAGTAAAAAGTGGTCTCGTTTCTTCACCTTCTTACAGCCTTCTGACGCATCCCCGTTTTCTATAGCCCTGCATGGGGTCTTAGAATTTTTGCTTCCACTGGCCAAAAAGAGCCTTTCGCACTCCTCAATCAGAGTGTATTTATCTGCCATTTCGGCTTACCATACTGGTGTTGAGGGTTTCATGGTCTTCTCTCACCCGATTTCAAAGAAGTTCCTGAAGGGTCTCCTTCATTTGTATCCACCAATCCATTCACCGGTACCCGTGTGGGACTTGCCGCTGGTACTGTGCCAGCTGATGGGGAGGCCATTTGAGCCTATGGCAACTTGTGATCTGAGGCAACTTGTGCCATTACCTCAGCCAGGAGGGTGGGCGAACTCATGGCCCTTTGCCATGACCCACCTTTCCTAGTCTTCCTGCCGGATGGAGTTAAATTGATGCCTGACATCTCTTTCCTGCCTAAAGTGGTCTTCAAATTCCACCTCAGCTCAGAGATCTTGCTTCCATCCTGATCTGCACAAAAGCAGCTCCTCCACACTCTAGATGTAAAGAGGGTGCTGCTTTTTTACCTGAACAGGACAGTTTCCAGTAGGAAGGACAAAAACTTATTTTTCTCCTTCTCCAGTCACTCCACGGGCAAAAGGATATCAGCACAACGTCTATCCAAATGGATTGTCGAGACTATTAAGCTGTGCTACCAGTTGGCTAAACGCCGTTGCCCTTGTCTGTGCGAGTGCACTTCACAAGATCCATGGCTACGCCTATAGCCTTCTTGAGGGGTGCTTCCCTGTCGCTGATCTGTGGGGCTGTGACATGGTCTACTCCGAACACTTTCATCAAGCACTACGCTTGGCCCTAGTCCTTTTGTCAGCAGAGCATTGAATTTGTGACAGCTCCCACGTCCAAGTGAGCCACTGCTTTCCAATCTCCCATAGGTGTCATGCACAAGAGACCACGAAGAAGATAAACAGGTTGCTAACCTGTAACTGATGATCTTCAAGTAGTCATCTGGGCAGTCACACCACCCACCCATCTTTCCCCACTGCTGTCGCTTCAGTACTTTTATTTGGTTGTTGGAATGACAGCAGTCAGAAGGAACTGGCAGGATGTCTGTGCCCTGCCCCTTGGGCATGTGGGGTGGGGTTCCTGCATGCGCCTGAGGGGAAGGTGTGAAAATCCCTTTGTGAGCTTTTACATCACCGATTTGGATCAGTGCAGGCACATAATCCCATAGGTGTGACTGCACAGATGACCACTCGAAGGTCATCAGTTACTGGTAAGCAACCTGTTTTTCCTTCTCCTCTCACATTTGTCCGTCCATCTATAAGTAGTGCAAGACATAGTACTTCATTAATTTTTCCTTGCACAGATTCCATTACACGTTCATATTCTGACTACAAAAGAGGCTTGCTCAAAGAATGTCTGCTGGTCTTAGTAATTTTAAAGCTTCCTGCCAGTATGTATTTTCAGTTATTGAAAATGGTGTTCCAGAAGAATATATTGCTCTTGCAAGAGCTTGATCAATTTTTCCCTGATCTTCAGGTGTCATCTTTTCTACAAATGAATTAATTGAATAATTTTTGGATGCAGCTGTCTTCAGTATCTGTTCACTTGAAGATGCTGCTGATGGGAGAACACTTTGTGTTGCTGCTGATGTTACAGATGGAGTAGAAAAAGGACTTCTTGAACGAGAATGTTGAGATAAACTATGTGCATTTTCATCATTGTGATCCTCTTCACTTAGATCCATGAAGGTTTTTTTAATATCTACAGGAACCTTGTTCATACAAGAATGTGTTTTGTCATCCTGGTAGCGTTTGGAAATGCATATTTCATCTGACAATATTTGCAAATCACATTTTTCTTCTCAGAAGAATTTGTAATGTGAAAATTCCTCCATATGCTAGATGTTGCTCACACCATTTTCCGGAGGGGAGTAGGAAGAAAGAAAAATAATATAATGGTTAGTTTGCAAGAAGACATTAATCTGTGGTTGTAGGTGGGGGTGGGGAAATAAAAAACCAGGTTAGTAGTAATTAAATTATTATTTACACAAACATTATAAAGATATACTAATGTAAATGATTCAGTGTTCTGGAATCAGATAAGTGAAAACTCTTACCTTTTTAAATTAAGTATATACTTTCAGGTCCTTTTTGTTGCTCTATATTTTCTTCCAGTGCTTTGAGGCCTAGTGAAGCCTGAGTGCCAGTAGACCCACCCACATGCAAAAACAAAACTGAAACCTTTTTCTTTTCTTGTGACAATAGCACCTCCTAAAGGAAGAAATGCATCTTGTTCTTGCATTGGAGAATTCAGTTTGTAACCTAGGACTTGCTTGTCCTCAGTGCACAGAAATTAGATTAATCTGAACCATACATATTTTTTGGAAATGATTTGGAAAATATTTGAACACCTTGTCTTAAAATATTTTATTCATCATGTTAAATTAAAATGTTCCATAATCATTTCTTTTCTTTTTTCCCCCAAAATTTTCCGGTTTTTTTCCGGGCCTTCACATCTCTAGTAAGTTGAGGTGTTGCTCTTTGTGGTATGTACTTGGGGCAGGACCAGGGCTCTTTTTGTAGCAGGAACTCCTTTGCATATTAGGTGACACACTCCTAATGTAGCCAATCCTCCAAGAGCTTACAGAGCTCTTCTTACAGGGGCTACTGTAAACTCTTGGAGGATTGGCTACATTAGAGGTATGTCACCTAATATGCAAAGGAATTCCTACTACAAAAAAATCCCTAGGCCGCAGGACATTTTCAGTAGTGGCTCTGAGACTGTGGAATTCCCTTCCAGGAAAAGTCCATTTGCACTGTCCCTTGAGGCACCTGGTTTAAATATTGCTTTCCCAATTGGATTTTGTAAATAATGGAACAAATTGATTGCATGGAGTTTCAGGAGTTTCCTCTTTCCCTCCTCCTGGCATGCCCCATTTCCTCACCTCTCCCTGTTCCCTTGTCTCCTTCTTTCCCACCCACCCACCAACCTACTTTTATCTGCTTTCCCATCTTCAGTTATATGTATTATTTATTTACTTCATTTTTATCAGCTTTTCTCCACAATGGGGTCACATCATTCTCCCCTCTTCTGTTGTATCCTCACAATAACTCTCACAACAATCCTCACAACAACAAGAATGTGTAACTGGCCCAAGACCACCCAGTGAGCTTCTACAGCAAAGTAGTGATTCAAACCTGGATCTGCCAGATCTTAGTCTGAAACTCTAACCTCTGTTTGCGGGGTGTCTGTGGGGTTGCTTTTTGAACAGTAGCAAGCAACCAGTCCTGAATGATTCATGTAAGTTGTATGGTAGCAAGTCGCCCAGTGGTTGCTTCTGGCCCTGGCCCCAATGAGTCCTCCCTGGATAGCCAAAACAGTCCCGGAAAGGGCCTCGCCCACTCTTCCTTTGACTAACAGAAACCAGGGCTTAAAACGCTGGCAATAATGTTCTGGTTGCTTAGCAACCCCCACAATGGCCACTAAGTGGGCATTCATTTTTTAAAGGTGCTGGCACGGCTTATATTATTTTGGGGAGTTAACCCCCAATATATTTTGTTTAAAGATTTAAGATTTTTCTGTGCACCTGGGTTTTTCTGCTTTGTAGAAAGATCTGTCTTGTGTGTTCTTTGCACCAATATCTGGCTTTAAGTACCCACAGATTTGGCCATGCTGATAATTATATTTCTGGATCATATTTAAATGTTATGTCATTCTTTAGGGATTGTATGTTTCAAAGGGTGTAGCATGTAAAATATTTTACCTAATACTGTTGAGTTAGAATAAGTAATTTAGAGAGTTGTCAAGAAAAATGAATGTGAAGGGAACGGCAGACAATGCATGTTGCCAATTTAGTGTTTGGGTGGTTTTGGAAAAAATCAGCCTTGTAGATTTCTCCTAGTTATTCCAGCTATATATGGCTCATCCAACAAAACCTAAAACACTGTTGAGCAGCCAAACATGTTCTATAAACTAGTAAGGAAAATGATCCTGTATATCCTCCAATAGGATAAATTCCAAAAACCACCAGCAGTACCTTCCTGATTTTTATTTAGTCCCATTACATTCTGTGATTCCTTTCATCCCTTCCAGGTTGTAGGTAAACCCTAGCTTTCCCATTATTTTTGCTTACCTTTCACATCAGAAATGGAAATCACTACCAAACCCTGGTTTGCAATTCTAATTGGAAACTAGGTATAATCCATAGTTTTCCAGTTCACATGTAATTTGTTTCAAAACTTGAACAGAAGGACAGAACTGCATTGTACTGTGAAAAGAATTTGTGTGCAAGTCTGAGAATTACACACATTACCACCAAAGAATATTTTGGTGTTGTATCTGAACTGGCTGTGTATGTAGAAGGGCATACAATTGTAGCCACATGATTTTCTTATATGGTTTATCCTATGTGTTGCTGTGTTGTATCTCATGCTGTAAGATTTGATGACCCTTTGCAAAGAGGCACTGGAATGAGAAGCCTATTAGAATCATAGAATAATAGACTTGAAAGGGAATTCCAGGGTCATTTAGTCCAACCCCTGCACAATGCAGGAAATTCACAACTACCCACACCCCCAGTGAGCCCTGCTCCGTGCCCAGAAGATGGCAAAAAACCTCCAGTATCTCTGGCCAGATTGGCTTGCAGAAAATTGCTTCTGAACCCAAAGTAGTGATTGGCATTTCCCTGGGCATGTAAGAAAGGGCCACAAGAACTAAGCACTCATGAAGCCCTTCCTGCCCTCTCTCTTATACAGAGTCTCAATGAGAGTGTTAGGATACATTTCCACATATGGCTGGGGTATAAGAGTTCAAAACATGAAATAATACTTCTGTTCTTTCCATAACAATAAGAGATAGATGGGAACTCAAGCAACTCAAGACCCATATTTTTGTTTCCTTGCAGGCAACAGCCTCAGATTCCAATCACCACAGGAACAGGTGTGGTCTACCCTGGTGCTATTACTATGGCAACTACTACACCATCACCTCAGATGACGTCCGATTGCTCCAGCACCTCTGCTAGCCCTGAGCCCAGCATCCCTGTCATTCAGAGCACTTATGGCATGAAGACAGACAGTGGGAGCCTTGCTGGAAACGAAATGATAAATGGGGAGGATGAGATGGAAATGTATGAGGACTTCGAAGATGACCCCAAATCAGACTATAGCAGTGAAAATGAAGCCCATGAGGCTGTTACTGCCAACTGAGGATGTTTGCGGAATTAAAGTACTCTGACTTTTTTGGGTTTTTTTTTTTTTTTGAACAAAAAGTTCTTAAATGAGCCTGCATGCATGTGTGGCTCCTACAGTTACATCTGCAGAATGGTCTTAAATGTTTCTTAATGTGTGACACAGATTGTTCCCTAATTTTTCATGAACCTTTTTTAATTTAGGTGAAGACATTAAGTATCAGACATTGGGACTTGAAAACTTACATGAATCAATAGGTGTCTTACAAGTCTTACCTTTTCGTCTTTTTTTCCCCCTTCTCCTGGATGCTGATAAAAAGGTTTAAGTTACTGTTTTAAATGGGGGTTTTACATTCTCACTCAGGTATGCTGTGCCAGCCTACAGGTTGTGAATGTGTTTTTATTCTGAATTATTTTAGAAAACAAAAACAGAACAAAAAAAAAATTACTGCAAGTTTCCTATCATGAACCAGAACAAGTCCTCAGATATGTGCATCTGTGTATCTTTAGCTCATCTTTTTTAAGCAAGTCTCTAAATTCCATTTTTTCTCCACATGTATAGCTGATCTTTTGATGTGCCAAACTTTCATAACTTTTGAATCTTAACATTTAAAAAAGTCTTAAGGGAGACACTGTAAAGTCTTAGACAATCCTTTGGCATCTTAACCCCCCCCCCCCCATATCTTAAAAAAAAAGCTTAATTTTCCAGAAAATGGTAACGTACTCAGGAATCTGGAGACAGGATTTTCTTAAAGTAGTGAACATGGTTGCCACAATGCACTTGCCCATTTGCCTCTTGATGTAACATCAGATGAGAACCTTACGTAAGCACAAAAGAGCGAACACCAGCTATAGACAGGCCTGTCTTAAGAGAATAAGGCCACCTCCAAATCCATTCTCTGTCCCTTTGCTTTTATCCCTACATTCAGTCTTAATTATCATTTCTCTTAAATAGTGTCTTCATTCCAGAATGTTGGGGTCCATTCAATTTTAAAAGTACTGTTGTGATGGCATTATATTTTCAGCTGGTCATTGAGTATTTTAAACTAGGAGGGCACTTAATATTCAAAGGGAAATATATACATATATGGGGAATTGTTTATTCATGTCAAAAACACTTTGGAAAAAATGGTATGGTATGCAGAACAAAAGAATATGAATCCTTTCAGTATTTGCACCATTCGTCTGTGCTGTGGGTTTGCTTTTACACACAGAACAGAATCCAGAGGCTCATTCAAGTAGTTCCACATGCCTAGGAGTGTTTTTGAGTTAAGTTTCTTGAGCTGGAACTTTCTTCTTTTCCCACTACATGGCAAGCCAGTTTTGAAACTGAGGGAAGTTTCTATAATAGTTTGCAATATGACATGGGAGTCTGTTGTTCAATGGGTAAAAAGTAACACAGAGCCTGACTGGGCTAGCATTAGCCGTTAGGTCCTCCTAAAGTAGTCCTTTGAATCCCAGCCATATATTCTTTAACAGTTCTATACTGTACAGAAACTATAGACAGCTAGAAATTCCACTGAGTCTTCCTGAATTTTTAGAGATGTAAAATTCTACAGCAGTTTAAGTTTTTGCAAGGTGTTGTTCCAGTAATCAAGCTGAAAGATTCTCTTACTGTCATCACTGTGTTCCATGACTGTGTTGACCTATTCATTAAATCTACATAGGAAAAAGCCACACAATACCTTAATGTCTTAGATAATGAGTAAGTCCCAGAAAACTCAGAAGAGTACCAAGGTCATCCCTGTACTTTGCCATTGAATCATAGTTATAGTCTGCTTTTTTAAAAGAGTGCAATCTCATTATATGCTTAACAATATAAGGTTTGAAGGATGTTAATGCTTTTCCTGTAAGATAACTAGAGATTCATAGCAATATTCCAAGCATATTGTAAAAATTAGATTAATATTTGTGAAGTGCTTTGGGGTGTTTGGATGAAAGGTGTTGCTGAAATTTAACACACTATTTAATCAATGATAATGATAAGGCAGACTTAAATGATAAAGCTGCTTGGGGTAAATTTAATACTGCCAGGTTAATAAACTGGATCTTAATGTAAAAATCCATTGGTCCAAATAAGATGTTGAATGTTAGCACTTGACCCAGAAAGCTGGATTAGATCAATTTTATGCAGCATGAAAGTATAAAGCAAAAAAGTCTAAAGCAAAAATCTACTCTTCAAATTTGAGGTACAGAAACATCTACTTATTCCATCTCATCAGCAAGTGCTACAAAAATGACTACAGCAGCTTGTAAATATGTTTGGCTATTGATGTTTAAAATACTAGTAAGAGAAGGAAAGATATCTTTTGTTCACAAGGTCTTCTGTATGAATTCATATAACAGTTCCAGAGAAGTATTTACTCCAAAGAGGTGGCAAACTTATTCGTGCAAAATGTTCATAACCTTTAAAGTCTACTTCACAAACTACTGGTGTACTAGCAACCCCATTATTTGTGTGGCGACAGCTCCAAGCACTAAACTCGCTGAGTATGATTTTCTCCATTACAAAACATGACCATAAACATTTGGCATGCTAGATACTGATCTAGATGGAGTAGCTGCCATGCAAAAAGCAATTTCAAACAGCCTCTATACTTACTATAGGTTGTGTGAACTGGCACTAAGTTTTAAGGAGCCCTCTGCAGGCTAGAAGAGCATTCTTACCCCTCATGAGTTTTGCTTAGGGAAAAGAATGCCAGTGCATTGCAAAAGCATTTCTGTATCTTGTATGATGGCCAAAGAATCTTTGGCAAAAATAGCAAATCAACAAATCAAAAAAAATTGAGCATAATCCAATTCCCATTGAAATCCTAGGCCACAGTCCACATTCCTCTTTTCTGTCCAGAGCTTCCCTTACTGACAATGGCAATAGGGGAGGGGCCGTGGCTCACTGGTAGAGCATCCGCTTGGCATGTAGAAGATCCCAGGTTCAATCCCTGGTAAAGGACCAGGCAGGCAGCTGAGGATGTAAAAGATCTCTGCTTGAGACCCTGGAGAGCTGCTGCCGGTCTGAGTAGATGATACCTGGATGGACCAACAGTCTGATTCTGTATAAGGCATCTTCATGTGTTCATGGCAGATAGGGCTCTTTCCCTCTCTATAATCAACACTGTTTTGCATATAGAAAAGTGGTGTCAACCTTTTTTAGCTTGCAGGTGTGGTGAGCACCTCCCCAAAATGGCTTCTCTGAGATGTGGAGCCAAACCTAAAATGGCTTCACAAGGGGCAGAGCTTTGCTTTGCAAAATAATTGCAAATGGGGCATAAAGGAAAGAAAGAAAAGCCTGGGTGGAAGAAGGGAGAAAAAAGTGGAAATGGCAGCTGTGGCGGCTGCTGCCGCTGCAGAAAACTCTTTTATTTCAATGAAGACAGCTAATAGCAATCACTGCCTTACAATGGCCTTGTCTCCTTTTTGAAAAGCTGAGTGGGTGCTTGGGGAGGCACTGGTGGGTGCCATGGTGCAACTGGGTGAGTGCCCATGGGAACCATGCTCGGGAACCCTGATACAGAGGTTTCTGGTCTAGTTTTCAGTTCTGTTTTCATTTCTATTTCAGTTGCTTTTATATTATGATCCATATGAGCAAAACATCCAGGTGGTGTATTGTTATGCTATCATACAATCTTACAGAATTAGCTGGGGAAACTAATAGTACCCTTATACTGTTCAGTAGTAATTGCTGGTGGTGGAGGTAAACAGTATTGCATTAAAGTAGACATTTCAGCTTGCACAAACTAACAGGACTGTTGAGTTTACAGGGCAAAATATTATTCTGATGTATCAACACTCTCATCGAGCTTTAGCAGCCATTTTGTAAATCACGAGCAAAACCGTATCTTTACTATTTATTTGAATAGTGTTTTTGCATCTACAGCTGAAGCAAAAAAAAAAAAAGTCTAGCCAAGATGATAAAGGCATTTGCCATGTCATTAGCTGGTGCGCGCCCTCTTTATCTAGCTAAGGTACTGAAAGAAAATCCTTTGCAGTTAAGATTGCTTTGGAATTTGAACTGTTCTGCTACAAATAGCTTGGAGGGGAGGTACTCATTCTTTTCTAAAGAATGGCTATTTATTAATTTCCTACAGGTTTCTCTTATTAATGTTATACACCTCTCTCCACCCTCTGCAATTCATTTCTTTCTTTGTTTCTTCATGCATTTTTGTTGCATAGTTAGAATGCTGTCTTGCGAGTATTGTATTTTATGTAATTATTTTTGCACAAAGGCAGACATTTAGATTAGGGGGTTAATTTCTTTTTATAAATTTTATGACCATGCCAAAATAATATTCTGCAGGCTGGCGGAGAACAAAGGACTGTTCTTTGGGACTGAAACTTGATTTTGCTCATAGTACAAAAACACACACTCACAGATCTTGTTTCGTAAGTGTTATAAGCACTGGATATAAATGGTATTTTTTATCACTTCTAACTAATGTGAAACTGTTGTATAAAAACAACATGAACAAAAGTCATCTGTTTTGACTCGTGTGGGCCTGCCTCACAGTTGTCGAATTTGAGTCATTTTTATGTCTTTTTATTTCATTTATTTATGCAAAACTTGTGTATGTATGAATACTTTGTTTTAGCTCCAACCCTGTGTCTGTGTTGATGTTATATAACATAAAGTTGCATTCTTGACACCAATTCAAACAACTTCAGCAACAACTAGATGGTGGAATGTGCCATTATAGGACAGGGTGGGTAAAAAAGTTTTTCACTATTATAAGTGCTGGGGCAGTTTATTGTATTTATTAGCCAACTGTGGCTCTAAAGTGTCTGTAGAAATTGAGGAAGGACAATCGTAAGGAAAAACACAATTTTAAAAAGAATTCTTAAATGGAGCTTAAAACAAAGTTTTTAATTAGTTCACCATCTCAGTTTAGATTTTTTTTTAAAAAAAAATGTGTAAATATAACATAGGAAATAGAATTTTATTTTTTGTTCATGGATACTTAGTGAAGTATAAGTTATGTATTTACTTTTGTTCTGTATCAGTGTACATTGGTCCATATTAAATGCTGACAAATCACTGTACCTCATGTAGATGCTGAATTTACACCTGCAGTGTGGGAGCAGTATTGTGGACTTATAGCTAGGATGGCAAGATGCCTCATTTGTGCCCTTCATATTTCATAAACACTGACCATTTTAAAAAATACTGCACCCACTTACAAAATGACAATTTTCATATTCTTCACTCTCTAGTAGTGGCATTATATTTTTGGGATTGCTAACACATTAATCAGAGAGATGTAACTTCACACCCTAAGGACTGTTGCACCAGCAGATAAGTTCAGCATTACAGACCATGCCTATTTCAGCAGAAAGTAGTCAAATGTAAATCACATTTATATCAGTAGGACAAGCTAGTTGTAACTCATTTGAGTTCCATTGATTTCAGTGGGATTTAAAAGTACCGCTTTCTCTGGATTAGGGTCCATGATGTAATGCCATTGTTGCAAGGTAATATAGCAACTAAGTTGCCAACATGCATACTTATGTAGATTCGTTAAATTCACTGGAAATAAGTTAAGCAATATAAGGGCAATCCTAAACATGTATACTCAGAAATAAATACCATTGAGTTCAATGGGACTTCCTCCCTAGGAAGTATGCTTAGGATTGCAGCTGTAATCAGTTCCCATCTTCAATGTACACCAACAAACCTAGTATGTCTCACTTAATTAGGGCTTCTGTAAAAAGCAAATGCTTTAGGAATGGGTTGCAGATGTGCAAAATGTTTAGTCCAGCCCATAGTAAATTTATGACATGATTTGCAGTTTGCTACAAAGGAAAACTGATGAAATATCTTGATTTTTATTTGAAAGCAAATTATGTGAATAGAAAAATGTATCCGTATGAATGGCCAAACCTAGAGAAAGGCAGAGACAGAGACACTCTGGAAGAACGTCATTAACCAGGCCTTTGTAAGCAATGCCATTTATGTTTAATATAAAAAAAGTTTAATCAAATAAATATTATCTGAAATAGGAAGGCTTATATAATTACTCTCTAGAAAAGTAAGTGGCAGCCAAAGTTCTCTTGTGCCCCAGAAAAAAAAACGAAAATTTAAAAATTAGGATGCCATGCAGATATTTAGTACTCTGTGGGCAGTATCCCACCATAGGCTGGAGGAACTTAGCCAGTTAAACCGGAGGAAGATTTTCTACTTTGTTTAGTGGAGTGGTAGAATTCAGGCCAGTGTCTGAACTGTGAACAATATTTTTGAATTATCTGCCTAATTTATTAATAAAGGCAAAGTTTCTAAAGGAATTTACTGCCAAGAGAAGACTCTCTGAATGGCTTTGTTACCAGTTAGAGATAAATAGTTCACTTAGTATTTGACAAAAATGAAAAATAAAGTCTTAATGAAATTGAAACACAGTTTCACTGGGTTTATGTTTAAAAGGAGAAGAAAATAATCTGATTGAAAGGCCCATTTCTTAGGCTATAAGGAGCAGCTTTATACTGAATCTGCCCTTTGGTCCATCTAGTTCATTATTCTGACAGGATAATGCTCTCCTGGAATTCTGTCCCACCCCCCTTTTATTGCTAGTTGGCTTTTTTCCCCCAACAGAGATGCCAGAGCTTGAGAACTTATGCCTATTACACATATTCTCTGCCACTGAGCTATGATCCCTCCTCCTCCTCTTAATATGGTTCTGAACTGGTACCCCAATAATTTGAGGAAGCTGTAGGATCTTCATTCACTCCCAAATCAGTGTACTTGTAGCCATCAATAGGAAGCATAAAGGTGAAAATGGGGGTTACAGTAGGTCAACAGCTTCAGTTCACATAGTTGTGTGGAGTGTGAGGGGCAGTTAGAATAATACAAAACCTTATGGGGGGAAATTACAGCAGTAACTTGAAAGCAATGATTGACTGAAGCCAGCATTCCCCCAATGCAAAGTTAAAACATGATCTCCTACTCTTTGTCTTATGGAAGATTTGAAATTTCTTTCTGGGTTGTTGACAAGAATTTCCCCGTAAGAAATATCACAATGCTTCAGTCCAGCAAAGCACTTAAAGCTGGAATCCTCAAACCACACACTCTGGAATAGTCCCAGCAAAAGCCCATGGTTCTACCTCAGAGTAGGTGGTATGAAAACGATAGCCTCAGGCAGCAGCTTAACTTTAAACAACCGAGCCATTCTACTGAACTCCAAATATTTAGGTGTATGTTTAAAGTTAAGCAGAATTGTATGTGTATATGTGGATTGGACCGTGTTAACAATTGCTCTAGAAAAGCAGCTGATAGAATGTATAATATAGTCCTCCATGCTTTCAATAAATATAGTGTTGGATCCTAACGTTTGCATGCATGTTTAAAAACTGAAGTTGGCACTTAAGCATGTCCTGTTCAAAACTAACATGTGACCTCATTTAATCTTTTATAAAAGCACTTAACCTTTTCCTCAAACTTTCTTCTGTTTCCTACCCCACCCCCGCTCTTATTTTTAACACCAACCATTGATCTCTTCAGTTTTTCTTGGACAATATAGTAGATATACTTTGATCCCCAGCTAGAACACAGGAAGCATTTACTGAAGTGATTATTCTTTTTGAAGCCACATTTATTTCATTGGGTCCCACATCCTTTTTTAAAAGTCCAAGATCTATTTTTTAAAGCTGACAAAAATGTATTCTGAGGGAGTCCACTCATTATGGTCAAAGATGAGGGGTGGGACTGGCATGTGTGTGTGAGTGTGTGTGGGTGTGTGTGTGGAAGGGAAATGTATCCAATTGGTATTTATGGCAATAGGAAAGTTATAAAGCAGCTTAGTTGACATAGTTTGCTTTATAACTTCTGCTTTCTTCAAAAACCACAAGTGAGGTCCTTGGTGCTCTCTAAAAGTATGGGGAATGTGCAAATATTTAACTGTTTGTATGCTGCACATTGCAGACCTGCTAGTGTGCATTCTCCGTTTGTCTTCCTTTGTCATTTGTGTTTGCTTTCTCAGAAGCACAGGGGTTTTTTTTTCCCTTGTACCCTTCATCAGCCTGTAGCAAATGTTAGGAATGTTTTAGTCTTTCTGTTCCTTCATTTATTGTATTTGCCATGTACAAAATATTTTTTTTTTACATTAAGACAAGCTTATAAGCTGTTTCTACATAACTTATCTTACTGTAACTCTTCCCCCACCCAACATTGTAATTTGTTTGTGATGTATATTGTGAGATTGTATTCTATGTTAATTTAATCAGCACAATTCACTGACATGCTGGACTGACATGCTAGCTGCTGTTTCAAAGTGTAAAGTTTTTGTGTAGAGCTGTTGGGAGACAACTGGGACTCCCCTTGTTAAAGTACTATGCTTTGGTTCCTATAGCAACAGTGTGGGTGTGGCTCTTAAGATGCTAGGGCTGCTGTTTTGACACCCCCAAGCAAAATTTAATGGGCAGGTTTTCTTCATAGAAATTCAAGATACAGTGCAGGTACCTACCTGGGCCCAGGGCTGGTAATTATTTGGGCATGTAGAGGAAAAAAACCCTAGTGTCTATTGCTGCTTTGAATATGTTTTAAAAGTCTGAAAATGTAAATAGTTTATCAAAAAAGAATCTTGTACAGTCCAGTGTAAAGTTTTTAAATGAACTTCAAAGGTTGCCATTACATCTTTCTCACACTCTCCTCTTGAAGCAGTTTGAAAGAAGAGAAAAAAGTTTGCTAAGGATGTTGATTTTTTTAAAAGTATCTGTGCTTTTAATTTAAGGGAAAAAAGAGAATCATTCTTAGCTTTGCTTCTTAGCATAAACAGACTTCTTGGATTTTGTTGTGCAGTATTGACGTGAGGTAAATTAAATATTAAATAATTTTCAGTGGTACTTTAAAAGTCTTCTCTCCTCTGCCTCAGAAATTAATGGAAAAGACAAAACTGAAAGACACTGTCTTTATATCAATATTCTGGTGTATGTTGGCACCTTACCTACATGTTTGAGGGGATTTTTTTTCCTTTTTTTCCTTTTTTTATTTTTGCACAAGGTGCTTTCCTGATATGTTAAACATGTCATCTTTGGGTGATACCATATATGCCATGATAAGGGGCTCTGACCCCTCAGGGGAGTGTCTATAAGACTGCCTATTTATGCTCATTTACCTCAAGACTGTCCTCTCTACCCTTAATCTATTCACCATCACTCCATCTTTTGTACTGCTGTTGACACTTACAGATTAAAGATAAATTTTGTTTTATGATATGTGTGTGGCTTTTTCTCTGCAGCCTATTCTGTTCTTTTTATACATAACATTTGGCTTAAGATCCCAAGGAACTACTGGTGAGAAAGGGCCCTGTCACTTCGTTCCAGTCAACCTCCTTTCCTTTCCATTGTTGGTCTATTGAATGCTTTCTTATGGCACGTAAATGATGTGATTTTTGCACTGTTAGTGCTCTTTACTCCTATAAACTCAAGCAACTTTATTTCATAGCCTGCGTGATATGTTAGCAGGAAATGCTTTAGAAGCAACCTAGTGTGAGATGGGTTTGTATCAGAAATCCCTTCCTTGTTAGCCACATTCCTTTTTATTTCCTTTACAACTTCATTAGACTATCCAAACTTGGCAATATGAAAATTATAACACCATTTTGCCTTGGGTCCAAACATGCTTGGATAGAAAGTTCTTACCTTCTTCTCATGAACAAAAATACATTATACTGAAGGTCCTGTAATATAATGCAACAGAACATTCTGAATCTGAATTACAACAGATCTCCAACAGTTTTCACAGATATTATCCAGGACGTATAGTGAGGAAAAAAGTCTTGATCCCCTTGAGACAACACAACCAACAGTCCTACTTGAAAAGGCACCAAAATCTGACTTAGAAAGCATTTTTACATGGTTATCCAGTCTTAAATTCCAAATTAAGATATGCTGAGGCCCTAAATTATGTCAGATTTAAGAGGTTCTACAGTATTCCCTGAAAATTTATTAATTTTAATTCGTATTTAGAGGCTCCCTAAGAATCTGAGACTGTAAACTGTAATTTACTTACCTTGTGCATGAGTGCAGATCTCTGATTACATCTGTTGAAACTGGTGTTAAGTTTGAATCAATGGGCTTAGAAAGGTATAACTGTTTAGAATTGCATGATATGGCTGTCCTGGCTCGCAGCTAGCGCCCTGCGTCCCGGAGCCACGGGGCGCACACCGTCTGGGACTTGGGCAGCTGGGGGACACGGCGGCCAGAGCCGCGTCGCCCCACAGGCACACCGCGGCGACGGAGGCAACCTCCGGCCTCCCGTCGCCCCGCTCGGGGCCGGTGGGAACCGGCTCGCCCAGTCGCCCCGACCCAGAGGCAACCAGGCACCAGCAGAGAGAGGGAGACGGGGTATGCCGACTCTCCCTGGGAGAGTGGCAGATAGCCCCGTCAGAAGCCCCGACCGGGGAGGAAAGGGTGGGCGGCAGCAGCCAGCAACCCAGGACATCGGCCAAAGAGACGCCGGCGGCTGAGCTACCCAGCAACCACCCACCCACGTGGGCTCAACCACCCAAGGCCCGGGGTTGGGCACAGGCCAGGGCGGGAGACCCACGAGGGGAGGCGTCTGGGGTGGCAACAGACACCGGGCGTCTTCCACCTCCCGGGGGGGTAGCCAGTGAGGAAAACCCCAGCAGTATGGGGCCAGGGTCAGCACGGAGGCAGCCCCAAAGCCTCTGCCACTTTCCCCCAGGGCTGGGTCCCTTGGAGAAATCCTTACCTTGGATTCAGTCACGACAGGACGCACCCGAAGGTAAACCACGCTTACAGCCAGCCCTCAGCCCTGAGAACTGGAAGGGGCGGAGTCTCCAGCCAGCCTTAAAAGGAGAAACACCCTGGCCAATGGAGGAGACGATGCAAGGAGACAAACAGGGTTTGAAACCAATGGAGCAACGGTCAAGGGGAGAGGGCGGGGTCAGGTGTTGGTGGAAGGGAATAAAAGAGTGGTGGATGCCAGAGCCAGGGAGGAGAGAAAGAGCTTGAAGGCATAGCCTGCCAACGGAGAGAGAGTAAAGGAGGCTTTCCTCTGTAAGAGCTCCAGGGAAGTAGGCTGCTGGAGGTGAAGCAACCCCAGGCCCTTCCGATATCTGAGGCTCCAGGCAAGACCCCTCGGCATTCCCCTTCAGCCAGCCCGACCTAGGTCACCCCGCACGCCCCCCAGGCTGGACAGGGGGCGCGACAACGGCTAATGCCCTATGTGTACTGAGTTCAGTAAATCCCGGTGAGTTCAGTAGGATTCATTTTTGTGTGAACATGCACATCTTGTCCTGTAATTCAGGACTGGAACATGGTTTCATTGGGAATAAGAGTTATTTTTCTATCATGTCCATGTGAATGTTGAAGTAGAAGTGTATTTGGCATTATGGAGCACTACCCCTTCTGACTTATTAGATGAGCTAGGGATGAGAGAGTCTGTATGATAATAATTACCAAGACTTTAAAACACAAAGTACACAAATCCTATGGAGAGTTACTCTAAGCCCATTAAAAAGAATTACACTGTAACACTTTTATCCAGGTCCATTTTATCAGATGCATCACATTAAACTCTTATTAAACATTCTAAGCCATCCTACTTGATTTTAAGTACACTAATCTGCTCCATGGACCACAATAGTCATCAATTATTTAGTTTTCATTCCTCTAAATCACCGTAATAAATAGTATTGCTAATACAATAATATTAGTTTTACTTTACAAATGATAGTGTATGTACTCCAGGTTGGAGCTTCCTCTGCAATTAATGGCCAACTGAATTTAAGAAACATCTATGTCTATAGCTGGACATTAACTGCCATAAAATCAATTTATACCATCAGTTATGGCTTTAAACCCACTAATTGTTTAAATAGTATATCTTATGGTCAACTTAGGTTCATGGCATCAAGTAACTAGATTCCTCAATTCTGTTAGTGTCTATTAACATTTTCTGGACACAAACATAATGGATCTCAAAACTGACTGCAGTTGTATCAAGAAGTTCCTCAATAAGTTTTGGTGGTATTTTGGCATGAGAGATGGTTTTGCTTCTTAGATGGTTTTTTAACTGACTCAGTATATTGCTGTAATGGATTAGGAAACAATTTACTGAAGACAGAGTCAAGGTTCAGAATCTTTTCTAAGTTTTTTATTTTCCCTTCATTGTCGAAGTTTGTACATTATCTCCCAAACAGCTTGTTGGGAGCCTGTTAACTTGACATCTTGATGAGCCTGATTGAATGTTAACATGGCAAAGCCGGCAATGACATTCCCCTGCTGGGAGTGGGATGGGAACAACCTGGTCTAACCCTGACAGAGGATGCAAACTCTCTCGTAACCACAGAAAGGTGGCTGAGGGTGACTGCTATGACAGTAAGAGCCCCCAAAATGGAGTCTTGGCTAACAAGGAAACAGATGATTGAAGGAGAAAGCAAGCAGGAGCAACAGGGCAGACAACCTTCTGCAGGATGCAAAGAGACCCTGGTGAGGCCTGCAGATAGGGACACTAGCTGAGGTGATCCTTATGTAAAGTAAGTCAAGTACCTCCTTGCTTCAGGGCTGCCAGTCATAACCTCCCTAAAGAAAGCCTGCGCCTACAGTCCATGACCAGCATTGAGACAGGATTCAAACGGTGATTAGGTAATTGTCTCCGGAAGCACCTTGGGTACTCAGGTTGCAGAGCAAATATTGGCTGAGGGATGGAATTCTACTCTCAGAGGTCAACTCATATGATAACCTTAAAAAGGACATTTTTCCCAACTTTCTTTGAGCTGTTTGCTTCATATAATAAAGTATATTTTGACTGAAACAGGAGAGCCCTCCAGGTGAAAAATTAATGACAGGCTGAGAGATACTACCTACTTTCCTAAATTAAGAGGTTTTTTAATGTAAAGAAATAAAAAATCTAGTAAAGTTCATAAGTAAAGTTGATGCGACACCCCTATACATGATAACTCAAATGGGTATCATTAAGCTGTATGGTGGCATGTTTGAGGTGATGTTTGGAGAAGCAAGGTGTTTGGAGCTGGGGGGGGGTCAGCTGAGGAGCCCCTTTTCTGAGCACGAGACTCATCTTCAGCCCTCACCCTCCTTCTCACCCCCTCTTCCCGCCACCTTTGGAGCAGCAAAGTGCTGTCACCCGCTGCCACCAGTGAGAGACCCTAGAGCTTTGCCTTCTAGATTCCCTCAATAGCACTCCCTTTATTGTTAGAGAAGTACTGCCTGGATTGGCGAGCATGTCTGAGATGTTAAATACCACAGCAGAGTTTTACGAGCTTTATTAAAAGACTGCTCTTAAGGCAAAGGTGCAAAAAGTTGTTGATCACTTGCATAAAAGGAAGACAGCTCAGAACTAATGGAAAGCCTGCATAATAAAATCAGGGCAGCTGGTGGAGGATTGCCTAAAGTCAGCGCCAACTTCCAAGTACTCTGCTGGCCAATATGCAAGCAAAAGATGAAGTGGTTTGGCTTGCACCAAGAGGGCTGGGCTCTGGGCTTGAGCTAATGAAGTGTTTCTGTGGAGGGAGCTATTTCTGTCCATAAAGTATGACCCCCCGCACATTCACTGCTGCAGCCCAAAATGTTTCCTGAAATGCTTTTCCTGGGGTTCCCTGTCTCCTAAGCACAGCATTTTTGGTTGCAGCAGGAAGCAGAGGCGAGATGTTCTATGGGTGGCAATCATATTTTCTGTGGAAATGGTCTTTTGAATCCAACCTCTTGAATTGGAATTATGCTGCATACCAGCTCAGCAGAAGTTGGAAGCCCTGGCTTTTGATCAAAGAGATGTATATTTTGAGCTAAATACTTTATCCAGGCAAGGAAAGCAACAGAAATGCCTCTAATAAGACTACTTATGCTCTATCCTACTTATCTGCTGTCGAGTCTGTTCCTTGAATCCAGTGGCAAGGGCCTATTCTCCCTGTGTGGGAACACAGATTCCATCACCAGCAGCCCTTCACTGCTGTGCAAGCTGAGGTTTGAGCTCCATTATAGGCAGCTTTATTGCGAGCCCCAGCTGCCACCGAGCTTGCGCTGGTGGGAAGAGGCTGATTTGCCTCCTCGTGAGGCAGGAAGAGATGGCACCGGTGCTGCGAGAAGTGCAGCACCAGGCAGGGGGCAGAGCCAGCCTACTTAGGCTCGGCTCCCGCCCTCTGCCTCAGCAGTCCTCCGGCATGCTCGGCCCACCCTCTTGACCTATTTCAGTGCAGGTTTCAACCGGTTGCCTTTTAATGGGGCCAGGTAGGAATTTTTCACCCCTTTTCAATTTGGCTTCAGAAGGAGGCGTGTTTTTGCCTACCTTGCACTGATAATGGTCGTGTTTGGAAATTGGCTGGGGGGGGCGTCATTTGTTCTGGGGTGGTGGGCCAGGGGTTCTCCTAAATATGCCAAGCCATTGGTCGAGAGCTACATTGGGTGGCTCGAGATTGGAGAAGGTGCATCGCCCAGAAGGAAATGAAGGTGGTCAGGAGTTTGACACCGGTCATATTCCTCAGTACATTTTTGCAGCCCCTCGCCAGTTGTTTGATTATAAATAATAAAGTGGCCTTTGTTAAATCCATATTGGTGTCTGTCTCTTCATTCAGACTGTGGTGGCAAAGATTTCCAAAGCCTGCTCATTGTGTAAGACTGAGGCACCCTTTCCATTTGGATGGGCTAGTTCTGCCGCGTGAATTTTACCTGGGAGGAGGAGTAACGCTTCCTTCCAAAAATCTCCATTAAGTACATTGCTTTTGGTTTGTGGGTCAGGTGCCTGAGAGGATGTGCTGAAAGGGGAACGAATGTGTGGCATCCATGCCCAAAGTTCAAATCCCATCCATCCATATTTTTTTCCCAAGGCCACTTGTTTGTGACTAGAGCAACCCTGTGTGTTTAATTATGTGGGTGAGTTGCAGACCAAAGGCTTTGCTTCAAATAAACATACTTAGAGCTTCCATATCTTATAACAGACTAGCTACAGCAGTGGAGCTTGCCAACTGACAGGTGACAAACTTTATCTCGTGTTACATTTTGAAGTTTCATACCATTTTGGAGATGTCAAATTGTCAAGAATTGTCAGATCTATTGGTTTTCAGCATGTCTACATTTTGTGGCTTATTTGACACCTCATCTGAATCTTTGAAGCATTGTGGGTAGCCTAAAAGAACATTCAGGTGGAATGGGCTGGTTGCAGTATCCAAAAGGCTTTCCAGACAATTATACTAAAATCAAACATGTATTTTATTTCTGCAACAGCTTAAGAGAAAATATTTGAAGAGGAAACATAATAAAGACAATAATGTAATCATTTGTACAGTGGGAAAGCAGCATGATATGATTCTAAGGGATGGAAAAATTTCGGTTTCATTAACTTTTCATCCATGGTGCTTTTGTTTTCTCTTGGCTTAATGTGCATTTTCAACACCTTTCCCTAGTAATAAAGTTGAAAGAGAACATGTTAACTATAATACAGAATGCTGACGTAATGCTTCAGTCTTCAAAGAATGCCATGGATATTTATTAATAATGGCCTTGTAAACCAAGAATACATATACAATCCGTGTTATATGTAGGCTGGAAGCGGCCACACCATCATTACTTGTCATAGACCATGCTAGATATTCACATGCAACTTTTTAAAAAGTGATGTATGTTTTCATACACATACACTGCAAAAAAATGTGGGTTTTTTAAGTGAATGTCAGATCCATTGGGTTTTGTGAGTTATGGAATTATGGAGATAGTATCCTCAGGTGCAACCTAGAGAACAGGATGGTCACTTTAAGACTTTGCAGTTAGCATGAATATTTGCAGCAGTGGCACCAGGGCCGGCTCACCCACTAGGTGAGCTAGTTGCTTGCCTAGAGCGCACCGGTCACAGGGGTGCCAAACTGCGCCCCCCTGCCTCTTCCCTGGCTTTCCTGGGCGCCCCGCAGCTGCGGAGCACCCAGGAAAGCCGGTGCTGGGAGGGAAGGGGCGGGAGTTAAAAAACCAGCCTCTTCCCTGGCTTGCCTGGGGGCCCTGCAGCTGCGGAGCGCCCAGGCAAACTGGCGCTGAGAGGGAAGGGGTGTGGTTAGGCCCCCCCCGGTCTCCAGACCCCACTGGGAGGTTGGCATCCCCGGGGGGTGGGCACCACAAGCTGGCCTGCCTAGGGCGCCCAGACACCTGGGGCCATCCCTGAGTGGCACCTTCCATCCTGCTGCTTCACAGATCATTTGTCCTACAAAAAGGGTATTTGGAATGGAACCCTTCTGAACAACTTAAGTTTCCTGACTGCATCTGCTGGTTTACTGAACTAGTTTATCAGCTTATGTTTCTTCCCTGCCCTCCTCCAGTTCACTAGTACCTATGTTAAGATTAAGAAAAGATCATGCTTGATTTAAGCTCCTGGAAGTTATCACCGATGGCTCTTAAAACCTGAGGTTTTTCGACCACATACATTTTCTGAAGTCATCTTTCACAAGATGCCAGATTCAGACAGCTGCTGAATTCTGCAAATGTTTGAAAAATTGGAGAGTTGAAAACGTACAAGTCCTTGAGCAAAACTCCCAGTTGACTCCAGCTTGTTCAGGTCGACACTTGTTTGACTCTAAAATATGGATATTTGGAATGACACCAAAGTGTTGACTAATCAACATACATGTTTGGGTGGGAGGGCAGGATTTCTAGCAATGCTATAATTTATGAAACGTGATGTAATGATTAAACAGGTGGATGGAAATTGCATGATGTGTCAAAAGGAAGAGGGCCAGCTATGTCATTAGCTTTTTTTTGCTGCTTCTCCTGAACATTGGGAAATTTATTATGTTATTTCAGGAGTTTGGGTACCAAATATCAAAAGAATGAAAGCATATTTATTCCAAATACAAGTATTAAAATCAAAGATAAGATATGCATGCCTTCCTCATCACCATGTGCCAACTAGTTTATGAACATAATAGGTGTAATCCCTGATTAAATATCACAGGTGTTTATGCTATCTGACTAAATGCTATCTGGCATGTTGAGAATTTGGAATGGTTCCATGCACAGGTCAATATGTCTTGGAATGGTGGTTATCTCCCATGTGCCCAGCTTGCAGCTTGTGTTTACCTAGTAGGTTGACTGGTAGTATTAAGTATATTATTAGTTCCCAGGATCATGCCTTCTCTGCAGGCTTGTTACTCTACTTAAAAGTACAAAGGGCTGCCACTGGCACTTGAGCCCATGTAGAAAAGGGCCAAGCCTGAGTTCTGGTGCAGGTGATAAGCTAATGAAATCACATCTTACTAGTCTGCAGAAGGTTGCCTCATAGTAGACATTAAGAACTGGCATGGCTGAGGGCTGCTAAGGCAAGGGGACCACTGCCAAAGTCAGGTCTGTCAGGCAGGGGTTAGGAGCAGAGAGACTGTTGGGGAAGGCCAAGCCATTTATGTTTTCTCTTGAACTGCTTGTGACACATTTGGACTTTGCAATAACTTGAAATGGCATCCCCACTTCCCTTACAATGGGAGTGCTCAGCACTCTGCTTGGGCTTATGGCAAAGAAGCCATTGTTCCACAGATCTTGCAGTTGGAGGAATTGCTCCTCCTCTGGGTCAACCATCATGCCACCCTCCTGAATGTCCATCATAGCAACTCTCTTCACAAGAAGAAGAAGGAGAGAAGAGATTGGATTTATACCCTGCCCTTCACTACCCGACGGAGTATCCCACTCTTCAGTATCCGAAGGAGTCGCAGAGCAGCTTACAATCTCTTTCCCTTCCCCTCCCCACAGCAGACACCCTGTGAGGTAGATGGGGCTGAGAGAGCTCTCTTGACAACTGCCCTTGAGAGAACACCTCTGAAAAAAACTTATGACCCAAGGTCCACACGCATGTGGAGAAGCGGAGAATCAAACCCTAAGCAGAGTTAGAGCCTTCAGGTTCATTGACTTCAGAGGACTTAGGTACGATTCTGCTTAGGTTTCCCAGGATCCTGGACAGTTACACTCATCTGGGAGTTATCTGAAAACTAGACACGTAGCTCTAGCACTGCCATTGCCTCCTTGGCCTACATGTGCAAGGTGTGCTGAAGAAGCAAGGCTCTGGCCAGTTAAAAGTTGGCCACCTGACAAGCCTGTTAACCTGATAGCACGTTATTATGAATAATAACGAGGGGAATATGATTGATTATTAGTAGGCAATCGGCTGCGAGAGCGAACACCTGTGTATACAGAGGTCAGCCCCGCCGGGAGGTGTTGGTAACAGACCAGGAGACTTTTGTAGTTGAAAAATAAAGTCTTTTACTGAAGTTCTGCACAAGCAAACAATACACAGGCTCACACACAATTACTCAAGACTAGGAAATACAGAGAGAGGCAAAGCACATTTGCATTAGCAGGTAAATCATTGGTGGGTTATACTTACCAGTCCCGTCGTGTAGAGTGTTCCTCAGGAAAAATGGAGGGGAAGGAAACTAAGAAAATGGGGAACCACGTGGCCTGACCGGCAGGTAATTCCGTGGGAACTCTGGCTGCAGACCAGAGTTTAAAGATGGAGGCAGGGGTTGGGGATAGCAAGCTGGACATAAGAGGCCCAAAGATTCGATAGGGGTCAGAGAGCAGAGAGAGAGCCGGTGGTCAGGCATCTCCTTATAAGCAGGAGGGTGGGGGCTGGTCCCAGCCTCTAGTTCCACCTCCTGGTAAGTCCGTCCCTAAAAATACCCTATTGGTTGGAAGGTGTAGGGGAGGTGTGTGGAGGTGTGCCTGAGGGGTGGTCAATACTGAGAGCTAGAAACTTACTCATGTATGACACCTGGTAGCAGCTAGGATGAGTCACCAGGCCGATTCCATTGTCTTCTTGATGGCATTAGCCAGGCTGCTGATGGCCATCAATTAGTTACCAGGCAATGATGAATAGACTCTGCCAGGTCTACGTGAGGTCTTGCAGGTAAGGGGGGAGGGAAAGAGGCTGCCTGCCTGATTTGGAAGGAACTCTTAATGGTGGTTTTGGAGTTCCTAGTCCTTGTGTTTTATTAAGGCATGTTGCTGTGTTTAGTGTATACTGGGTCTGCTCCTTCATGAGGAACAGGCTGGTAACCTATGCTGGGCACTGGAGCTGCTGGGGAGGTCAGGAGAACGTCTCTTGCCTGGGTGCAGTCTCTTCTGGCATCTTGGTGGGGTTACCATGTGGTTCAGTCCCTTAGGTATACACTGGCACAGTTTATCATTTTATTACAGTCCATAACGAGGCTCAAAAGCCTTGCAGGGCAACAAGCCAACATTTTGTTCTCAAAAGAGGAAAGGAAAGTATAGAAATATGAAGATAGTTTGGGACTCTAAGATGCCACTGGATTCTACTCATACTGTAAAAATATGAAATCTAGAAAGAGCCTACAGCTCTCTCCTGCCACTTCCCAGCAGTTTGGAAGCAGCAAAAGCACCTGCAAGGCTGACCGTACTTGTCAGCACCATCCCTTGGTTACTTTGGAGGAAGGAGAGATGAAGGAAGAACTGAAAAAAAATGAGATGAGGCAGAAGAAGTAAGGGGGGGGGCACACAAAGTAGTTCTCCCCACCTTTTGCTTCTCCAATGCAACGGCTACTAGCCATAGTTACTGAAGGGCCACACAAAGTAGTTCTCCCACCTTTTGCTTCTCCAATGCAATGGCTACTAGCCATAGTTACTGAAGGGAACCTCCAAAGAGACAGGAAATTTCTGAATACCAGTAGCAGTAGGCAGTTTCAGGGCCTTAGTTTTATGCTGTGTTCACTGGCAACTACTTGGACAACGTGTGAAACAAAATACTAGATTAGACAGGCCACTGGTCTGCTTCAGTGGGACTCTTCCTCTGTTCTTAAGACCTCCACATTATATGGTTGCCAATCCCCAGGTCCCAGCGGGGATTCCCCTGCTATGTGGGGTTCCTGCCTGCTACTGGCCAGCTGGCCAGTGGGGGAAACCCAGCTCCCAAAAAGCCAGGTCTGGGCACGACATCCCCCATGTAATGACATCACCCAGAAATGATGTCTTTTTGTTGGGGACATCGCATGTGATGCTCTGGTTTGAGGGCAAAACTCTATGGTAAATTTGGCCTAACCAGAGCATCACCACAAGATGTCTCCGATGCGATGATGTCACTTCCAGGGGATGTCATTGCATCTGTGACATTCCAGAACACCCTCCAAATCCCCCCACTGGCATGTCGAGGGGACCTACTGCATGAGCAAGATAAGGACAGAGGAACATGGCAGGTGGCATGCAACTAGCCAGTCCCTGATTTGCCAGTAACCACTAAGAGAGGAATGGTTAGAGTGTTAGACTAGGATTTGAGACATTGGGTTTGAATCCCCACTCTGCTGTGATAACTTGCTGGGTGACCTCTGGGCAGTCACACACCTCACAGGGTTGTAGTATATACATAAAGTGGAGGGGAATAGAACAATGTGAGCTACTTTTGGTCCCCCGTTGGGAAGAGTGGGGTATAAATAAAGTAAATAAAATAAAAAAAGATTCCTTCTTCATTTCAGTTTAACTGGGTGCTTTCCACAGAAGTAGCAAGTGCACGACCAGATCTACATCTGACATGATTTTTGTCCCCCCCCCTAGTCAAAATGTGCACCTTTGAAGGAGCAGAATCACCAGCTAATTGTCAGGCTCTGATTCCTGCAGGCCGGAGTCCAGGGTTGGGGCACCTTCCCATATCCTGGAGCCAAAAGATTGGGGAGGAGGGGTTCAGTTTGGGGAGGAGAGGTTCATCTTCACCCTGAGTCTTCTCTTTCTGGCCTTGTGCTAATGCTTTGGCTGTGAAGGCCTGGCCTGGCCCTGCTTCCTCAACCATCCCTGGGCTGGCCTAATAAAAGATTGTTTGGGAGCAAGCTGACCATGGATCCCTCCAGTGTCCTCTCTTCAGAGTCAGAGGCATTGTGAGTGAAAGAAATCTGGGACAATGGCCTCCCTAGCTGGTCCCTTCCTTCTCCTGCCCATCCTTTCCATGAGATTTTAAGAGACTGCTTTGCGCAGGCCCCGGGTGGCCCAAGTGATCGCTGGCCAACTCCTGGGTACCCTTCTGCTGGCACATTTCCAGGCATAGCTTCATCCCTCTTCCTTTCTCTGCAGCCTCTGGTCAAATTGCCTGTGTTAGGGGTACCAGGGTGAGGCTGTCACTGCTGGAGTCCCCTCTGCCCACCCCCAAAGTCCCTTCAGAGTAGGTGAGTGTGGGGCCACCAACTCCAGACACAATTTTTTAAAAGATGTTTGAATAAAACCATTCCAATCTGATTTGGGGAAACTGACTTTTGTATGGTCTCCATTGCTAATTTCTGGAATGTGTCATGTTTCATAATTTCCCACTGTCACTGTTCATTCCGGCATGGTCCTTTAGTCCCTGCCAGAAACTGTACAGTTTACAATGCCTTGTTTTCCCCTCTGAACTTGCAACTATCCTGGGAGAAAAAGATGTCTACCTTTCTCTATGTAGTTGTGTCCCAAAGCTTCTTTGTATATAAATTCTGAAATAAAACTATTTTTGCATTATTACAATGTGTGATTGAACAAGGGAACATTTAAGCATCTCCTTCTATCTTCAGCTCGTACGCCTAGCATGAGTTATTCTGCCACTGAAAATTCCCTTCTGTGTTTAATGTATGGCTAACCTTTACATTTGATCCATGATATTGCTAATCAGGGACAAATTTCCGCTAAACCTCACTTTAGACATTCACAACTCTGGTTAGAATAAAATTCTTATTGTGGAAAGTTCTGACCACTCTCCTTTGATCTGAGGGTATTCACAGTGGTTTAAACTGCGCAGGTTTAACTTTGCAAAATCTGATCTATAGAAAATGTTGGAACAGAGATACTTTCCTGTTACCTACCACATTTTAATGACATTTTGGCAATTTCTAGGGCTCTTTCATTCATCCAAATTTATTTTCAGCACATTGCACTATATGTTTATTTTATATGTGAGGGAAGCTTCCAGTGGCCAAAATGTTTACTCTCCTATTTTTGCCTTGTGCGTTAACACTGTATGTCTTGCATGGAACACTGAGTGGAAAGTCTATTCATTTCTTGATCAGCCAAACAGGTTTGGGTACGGAATGTGAAAAACTGGGCGGGGGGGTCTACAATATTCATGCATTAAAGACGTGGCTGAGAAAGGGATGAAAAATATTCCAATTTATTATAATAGCTAAAGGCAAAAGTAGCCCTTTGACTTTTTTTTTTTTTTAGGGGGTAAGGAAAGGAAGGAATGAGCAAAGAGTAGAGTGCAACAATGACTATTAAGTAATCCAGAAACTAAGATAATTCTCATAAGTCAAATCTGCTCTCAAGAGTAGCTTTCAAAACTTCACAACATATCTGCACGGCTTCAAAATGGTACGCACAAACTTAATTCATGGATTTGAACTGCAAAGTATAAATAAACTGGAGCCTATTGATTTCCGGTTGCTGCTAGCAAGACTCATGGTGGATATACCCATGGATACATTCATATGCTGTACATGTGTACTTTTCACTTGGGAGTAACCTTCCATTCCCCTCTTCTGTTCTTGTTTTCCACCCAAACAAGCTTGCTTTTTTTGGTTCAGTTAACGTGGTTGCTTTGGTCATTACAAAACGCAAATCAACAAAAACCTACCAAATATTTTAAAAATGTTTTTTTCCTCAAAATAGGAAAGTTGGTATGCTTTACGGTTGGGGGAGGGGGGATAGATGTGAATGGGAAGTGGGGAAGTACCTGGAATTAGCGCCCTAATCCCTTTAGGACAAAAGTCTGAGCTGTCAAGAGGTCAGTATCCACTTTTTTGGGTAGTTGTTCTGAACCACCAATTCAACGTTGGCAGAGAAATCTAGTGAAAAACTTCACCAGCCCCTACTCTTTCCTACCCACTGACAATTCCGGTTGAGGAGATGACATTCTGAACTGTTTGGGAGATCAATTGAAAAGTGTATATGCTGAGCAGAGAAGGCAAAGGAGTGTTTTCTCTTTCTCTGTGTCCTTGCCACCATGTACAGTAAATTCCTGCCCCAGAACTTGGCATCAAAACCAAGTTTTGAATCTCAGGAAATGTAATAGGGAATTCCAGTTAAACCAGATGAAGCTTTCTGTTGGTGGGCAAATAGGTAGCTATCACCGTGCTGTCCTTCACGGGGCTCATCTTTGCTAGACCTTGTGCAAATGTGTCATCCACCCTTGAAATGATTCTCCTGTTTGCTGCTGTTAAAGAATTAAATGAATGAAATACGAGCCTTCATAAAAAGTTCCATTTGCTTTTTCTTTGTTATAAGATACTTTCACTGGTGCCAGCTGGAAGGAAAAATGACTCAGATCTCAAAATTATGATGTAGCTTTAAGTGTTATGTTTAGATTCACTGCCAAAATGTTAGTACAAAGTGGTAGGTGTTTATGCTGCAGATAATAACTAATGTGCCATTGGTCAAGATAGGCCACTGTTCTGTTACTATTGTATGGCTCTTATGGCTAAACATTGGAGTGAGCCTGGTGGAATAACAATATTTTATTAGGTCTGGAACACCAGCTTGTCAGAACTTAATTGGAGTGCCAAAAATCTAATGAACCAGACAGAGGTGAGGTATTTTTTTCTTCTGCCATTGATATTTATTGGCTTCTTTTTGTGAAGGGAGCGGCTTTTGTCAGGGTTGACTTGCTAACTCACTATGTGCTTGGAATACAGACCCCTTTGATTGTCTAGTGATTGTGATCTTTTCAAATACATTGGAAATCGCCCCCACCCCATGCTTGTGGGACGTTGGGTCAAATGTTTTGTATAGTTTAAAAGTTTACCTTCTATAAAACATTCAAGGTAGTAAGCATTTCAGAGTTCAAGTTGTGCTAATTTATATTGCCCATATGCCCAGAATAAGCATTTTCCCCCTGTGTTTATATTAAAACATTTGCTGTTATCAATGGATTCTGGCAATAGAAACACCAAAAAGGGTAGTATAGTTCTAGTAGTAACTAAAGCAATTGTCCTGCTCAAGACTATCTGGAAGGCATCCTCACTGACTTGGCATTCCATGGCTACCAAACATCTCTATGAAGAGTCTCAAAAGTAAGTTTCATTAGTACTATTATAATAAAAGCATAAGAATGCTGCTTCTGTCCCTCTGTGCAAGCGGATGTTCTTTGCTGAGGGCCCACAGAGATACATAGTCCTCATATATGGCCTAAGGCAGAAGAAGCAGTGGTATGTAGGCCTCAAAGAAGCCTCTGTTCCACAAAGGCCTGAAGCCTTGTGTAAATTTTGCAAAAAGCCAACATTTCCCGGGCTTGAGAGCTGGTCTGGGGAAAATGGAAGAAAAACAGACACCATTCACTGTTGAGGAAGCAGGGCACTAATAGAGAGCATATAATGTCCTGCACAGAAAAGTAGGGTTGCCATCCCCCAGGTCCATATGCAAAAGTATATAGCACTGTGTATAATACATGAATGTTCAAGGTAAATCAATTTTGTGCTTCCCCCCACCCCCATACTGTTATTCAAAACGGGTAAATTACTAGAGTCCTGTGGGACTAATGATTGTGATACTGACAAGGTGCTGTCTGAATATTTGTACAGAATGTAAACCTGCACTTTGATGTTTTGTCTGGGTGAAACCTATTTTTAGTAATATTTGATACCAATATTTATATAACAGTATTGGGGGGGGAAGCACAAAATTGATTTACCTTGAACAGACATATATTATATACAGTGCTATATACTTTTGCATATCTTCCTAACACTGTGACCCTCAGTTTTTGTATATTCCCCAGGTCCAGGCAGGGAACCCACTGTTTTTCAGGGCTGCTGCCCACTGTTGGCCCACTGGCCAGTGGGGAAAACCCCACCCCCAAACAATGAAACCGCTGTGTGATGTCAATGCAATTATGTCACGCAGAAGTGACATCATCATGTTGGGGACGTCACACAGCAATGCTCTGGTTTGAGGAAGAAACTCTATGGTTTGAAGGCAATTTTACCATAGAGTTTTGCCCTCAAACCAGAGCATCGCTGTGCAACTCCCCAATGTGATGGTGTCACTTCCATGAGATGTGATTTCACTGACAACATCGCACAGCAATGTCACTGTTTTGGGCAAAGCCCCACCCCACTCCTGAAAGGCTCCCCCCCACCAGCCCATGGTGGAGTCCCTGGCAACCCTACAGAGAAAGCAGGTGAACACTCCCTGAAGCTGAGCAGTAATGATCCTCCTTCTATAGGGAGGATTCCTCAGTATGGTAGGATAAGTCTGGCCTACGGGGATCAGGTAATGAAAGAGTAGGAACCAAAATAAGTTGCATCAGGTAGCTTTGTTGTTTTCTGGCTGGCTTCTTTCTTTGTGAGCTTGCCTGGTGTTAATTCTGCCTGGGGTTGCCAGCTCAGGGTTGGGGAATACTTGGAGTTTTTCGTGGTAGAGACTGGGGAGGAAGGGGTATAGGGTGAATATAATACCATGGAACCCACCCTCAAAAGCAGCCATTTCCCCCCGAGGTGAACTGATTTCTGTCACCTGGAGTTCAGTCCTAATTTTGGGAGATCTCCAGCCCCCGGAAGCTGGCAATCCTAATTATTTCCCATTTTTGTAACTTTTCCTCCATTTACTTGCTATAATATTTGTTTAATACATTGTTTCTTGTCTATTCAGCTTTCTTTCTTCATGACTCAAATTCATCTGTCCATCAGGGCGGGCTCTTTTTGTAGCAGGAACTCCTTTTCCTATTGAGCGACACACCCCTAATGTAGCCAATCCTCCAAGAGCTTACAGTAGCCCCTGTAAGAAGAGGTCTGTAAGCTCTGGGAGGATTGACTACATATGGGGCATGTGGCCTAATATGCAAAGGAGCTCCTGCTACAAAAAGAGTCCTGCATCAGGGCACACCCTGACTAAAGAGGGGGTTGCTTGAGGCTGGGAGGGTGCTCTGAGCCCTCTCTAGTAAGGCCCTAGAATGAGAGTGGTGACAGTTATTAAGGCCCTTACATGTTCCAGACCTGAAGAAGACAGGAGGAAAGGAGGGTGTGCAGGGGGAAGAAGAGAACCCTGGAATGGATGTCCTGTCTGTGACAAACCTGCATGGCCCCACACCATTCCAAGATATGGCTTTATTTAAAGGCCAACAAACAGAGGAATGGAAGAGGCTACAAATGGGGCTGTAGCTTCACTTCCAGCCTCTTTCCCCAGATATGGCATCCACCTTCCCTCCCAAATTGGTAGAGTGGGCTAGACCTGGTTGCCTTTTGGGGGCCCAGTAGAATTTTTTTTTCCTTCATAAATCTTACTGGTGTGATTGAATTCTTTTTTACTTACTTCACTCTGCAGGTTGGGATGGGACCTTGCAAGGGGCCTGGTTGGGTTGCTGATATAGGTAGAAATATTTGGCCTCAACTGGCAATTGCAGTGGTGGTAAAACAGCTATTTAAAAAGCATTAAGTTAGTGACTATTCTGAGGTATCACTTCAGCCCTGAAGGTGATATTACTCATACCAGGAATCTGGCATGTTTCCCTTAAATACCTGTTCCTGTTTGGCAAGGAGGAGTCTAAACAGTCCTGAAGACTTTCAGAGTGCCAGAGACTGACTCCTCTACATCCCACTTAACTATCAACCACACTGTAATAGACTTGTTTGGTTAATTATTCTGCATGTTGCAAATCCATTTGTGTTCAATGTAGTTGTGACCTGTTTATCATCTGAAAACATGTTTTGGCTCTCTCTGTTCCATCTCCATCTACAGCAGTATTCTTAGCCATGAAATTTTGAAATGAACATCAACCAGCAGGTTTTCCACTTGTTTTAGTGCCCTCGAGGTATTATGTTCTACCAATTATTTTGCTCACTACAAGTTATTAATTATTGTGATATAATTCAGATTGCTAAGATTCTGCCTTCTTAGTTTTAACCAGGTATTCTGATTTTGCTCTTCATAATCATACTTCAAGCCAAAAAATACTTTCCTTAACTCACAGATGAACTTGGTGTTTTGTTAACCCCCATAGCTATCCCCCATAGCTGGAAGTACACTGTCCCCCATAGCTGAATTTGTTCTCTTTCCTTTCTTTTCTATGGGGATCACATCAGATACCTATAGTCTGTGATACTGGGACATGGCCATGATCTAAAATAATAACAGGTTTTTGAGAAAAACTGTAGATGCAAATGGAATGTTATTGGTTGTTTTTGAGACAGCACTTACTATACTTGAGGTACCAAACCACTATTTGGACAATAGAAGTTGTTACAGAATAAATAGTCAATGAATATCAAGTGGCATATACCTTACGTTTCTCAGCAACCCCAGTTAGGAAATGGTCTTGCAAGCTCCATTCCTGGCTGTCCAGGTCCTTGAAAATTTCTGCTGTCACCCCGGGTCTCCACACAGTGAGATCCTGCTTTTTCTAACTCTTAGTGTACTAATATCTATCTAAGTATTGTCCATCAACAACAACTAAATTGGAAGAATGTCTCATGCTTAAAAAGATTAATACTTCAAATTGAATCTGAAGTAGCAACACAAAACAGCAATTTTTGTGTATATTTTCAGCTTAGAAGTTCCGTTACGTACACCCCTAGAATGTGATCCACTTCATTCATATTAGGTAATGCAGAGATGAACTATCATATATTTGCCCTTTCACACTGGCAAGCTCAATCTCTTTACTGCTCTTTAGGAACCATGAATGAACTAGTGGTACAGGGATCATATTTCAGCCATTCATATTATTTTGAAAAATTAATAAATAAAAAATGTACACATGTACAAATAGTGGGCTGAGCAAGGTTTAAAAAATGGAGAAAATACACAGTTTTCTAAACTTTAACTCTATACATACCCTAAACAGTGTTGAATTAGGATACGCTAGTAACCCTTAAGTTGCAGCACTTAAATCTTCTATTGTGTTAGGACAGAATTTGGAGCTTCTCCTTATTGTCCCTTGACATGTAGTCAAGACGGAGTACCATTGTAAATGCTTAGTCCTTCATCTCTTGAGGAGAGAGAGAGAGAGAGAGAGAGAGAGAGAGAGAGAGAGAGAGAGAGAGAGAGAGAGAGATTGAGATTGGATTTATACACTGCCCTTCACTTGGTGTCTCAGAGTGGCTTACAAACTCCTTTCCCTTCCCCTCCCCACAACAGACACCCTGTGAGGCAGATGGGGCAGAGAGAACTCTTGACACAAACTGCTTTTTCAGGAACAGCTGTGCCAGAGCTTGTGACTGACCCAAGGTCACATCAGCAGGTGCAAGTGGAGGAGTGAGGAATTCAAACCCGGTTCTCCCAGATTAGAGTCTGCACACTTAACCACTATACCAAACTGGCTCTTGAAGAGCTGAAGAGCTTAAGAAAGGAAGGAAGACACTTCTTCCTCACGTCCAGAAAATTTAAAATTTCCCATTGGGGGGATGTTCTCCTCTGGTGTCATTCCTTACCTTCCTGACTCCAAAGGAAGAAATACAGTATCTATTTTCAGGCTTTCACCCTCTCTTTCTCTTAGGTGTGACAATCTAGCTGAGGTTTTAGCAGGTCAACCTTTTGTCTGACTCCAGTCAGACCCATTTGCATCTCTAAGCACTGAAGGGCTCTGTGCTTGGGGAAAGATGGCTCATCCCCTGTTGCAGCAAAGCTCCTGTAGCATGGATACATTGCAGACCCCATTATTGTCATGATGATGTGATCTCTAGGGTGGAAGGCATTTTTCCACAGTCCCTCTGAATTATATTAGGAGCCAAAGTATAAGCAACACTGAACACGTTTGTTTAAGTGTTTGAGATTCCATGTTTTGTGCCTTCTCTGCTGTGCACTTTCTGCTACTGTCACATGTGCTGGTATTCTTGTGTTCCCCGGCCATGAGTTTTGTGATTGCACCATCAAGTGGTTAAAGAAACAGTATCAAGTACATGCAGGGCTATTTTGGGGCAGGAACACACAGGAACGGAGTTCTGGCTGGCTCCTGATTTGGCTACAGCAGCAGGAACTCATTAACATAATAGGCCATACCCAACAGCAGAAACTCATTAGGATTGGCTATATTAGGGGTGTGTGGCCTAACATGCAAAGGAGTTCCTGCTACAAAAAAAGTCCTGGGTTTTGACAACAAACAAGGTAAGCAGAATAAGAAGCAAAAGGTGGGTGTGGCTGGATGACCACACTCCTGGTAACATGGGGGGTTGCCTAATATGTGAATGAGTTTCTGCTGTTGGGTGTGGTCTGTTATGGTAATGAGTTCCTGCTGGCCTTTTTCTACAAAAAAAGTCATGAGTACATGTAATAGTAACTCACTGAATATGTGTGTGCTGTCAGGCAGCACAGACATATGGAACACTGCCGGGAAGATGAACAAGTGGAGCCATGGCTACATGTAAAAGGACAGTCAGGCAAGACTTGGTGGAACATGTGTACAATGTTGTCTCTTATATTTTGTCTCTAAGAAGGCTAGATGCTATGGACATTCCACTGACATAAGAGAGAGGAAAGTTGTTGCCACCTGATTCCCTTCTTCTCTGCAGCTCTCACACTAAGACGACATTTGGTTTGGTAGGAGTCCTTGGCCTTATAGCAGTAATGGGGGGAATCAAGTACAGAATGGGGAAATGCAAGTGAAAATCTGCTTCTGCTAGCAGAAGGTCTATAGGTCTGATGGGTGATCAACTGCACTGATGTTCCTCTGCTGTGTCCTCTGCTGCATCACAGCAGAACAGTAAGTCTTATGGCCTGACTTAATACCCTTTTGGAAACAACACGGGCACTTGACTGCAATTGTTGCATATTTTAATTGGCATTTCATCGCAGTATAAATTGCATGAATTAATGATGCATTCCATATTCTCTTCATGCAGGTGCATGTGAGGCTAATACAGCGGGTTGCTAGTCTGTAATAAGAGAGGGATTAGGTGGTGTATATTGTCATTTGAATTGCATGCTGTGCTGATTAAATGGCACACTTCACTAATCAAGCTGTAAAGTTAAGTAGCTAAAATGTAATGCACTTTACTAATCAAGGTGCATTCATTGTTGAATAAGTGGAATATTTTATAGGTGAGATTCTCATGTACTTTGTGTTTTAGTTGCATTTCCTTTTACTCATCATGATGAAAGGCTATCGTTGAACAAGTTGAAATATGGTCAAGGTAGATGGGACTGTGGAACGATGATAGGGTATTGAAGAATACAAGAATGAAGACAACAAAGGCAGCTTTCATCTACAACGATATACCTCAGGGCTACTTTGAGTTTCTGTTCCTGAAATCAATTTATGATTGCAGCATACAAGCCACTTATATTGCAGGACTTTGACCAAATGATCAATTGCAACAATCATGTAGCTGCAGCCAAAATTAGTACCTGCATAGCCACATCCTGCCCTCTTCCTACTTTTGCATCTAGCAGAATTTTGTAGTATCTGTTATGGTAATGAGTTCCTGCTGGCCTCTAGCAGAACTTCTTAAAGTTGGTCTTGTGGCAGAACGTGCCTGCTCTGGCCTGCCGGCCCCATTTCTGCCTTGCCCTCTTTGGGGTTCCCAACTCCCCAGTGGGTCTTTCCCCACCTGATCAACATAGGGATTTTCCACTGATGGGATCAGGACCCTAACTCCCCTACCAAGCTCAGAGGCCTTGCCTCCATGTCTCATGCTAGCCCAGCACCTGGCTACCATGGGAACAGATTAATGCCTTGTGAGCTCCTGAGGGAATAGCCAGTTGCCAACTGCTTACCTTCCCCCTCTCCTGGGGCTTCCCTTTAAATTAGCATGTCTAAAACAGTGGGGTCTATGTGGTACAGAGAACCACTTCCAGAATCAAAAGTTTAAAGAATTTATAAAAGAAAATGTTTACAAGCGTTTTTTTAGCACCACGCCAGACTGAAGCAAGGAAGAACAAAAGGAATTGGTAAAATGCAAATCCTCGGTCCCTGTCTCTAAAACATGCCTTAACTAGATGTTAAAATTAGGACAAGGTCTTTATCTTAGGTGTCCTAGTTCTCTAAAGATCTTCCATTAACTTAATGATGGATCCCAGCTCTTCCAGGCCGACCACATGTTCAATGCCTGCCTGAAGACCAGAGCACAGCGTCCTCCTCAGCCAAGCATCCCAAGGAAAAGAGAGAGACCACCTTTCCCTAGTGAGGTCTCTTTGACAAATCTGTGTTTCCTCCCCCTTGACCCCGGTCAGCCCCAGTCAAGACTTCTTTTCCTGTTGTCTCCACAAAGCCCCTTCCTGTAACCTGTCTTGCAAAAATTCCTCCAAGCCTCTATGTTCCCTGCTTGCAGGGGGGGACGGGGACTGGCCCATCCCATTGTGTCTAACAAGACCCATTAACATTTCTTAAGAGATGCATCTGGAAGGCCATGGGCTACTTTCCTCCCCACTCCTGCTTCTTCTTAGCTCAGAAGGGAAAAAACTGGTTAAATGCACAAGAGACAAGGCATTTTCCCACGGGTCTCATATATGTTTTCTCCATATTTTCCAATGTACATTTGTGTTTTACCATAAATCTGTCTGCTGCAAACACTGGCCATAGATTTTAATTCTAAACCTAACTACTGATTTGGCCCTGGAATTCTCACTTCATTCGTTAAGCCATATACCAGACCATTGCCTAAATGGAGTTTCTGTAATTTAAAAGGGAAAAAAGTACACTATGCACTTCCAAAGTAGGGTCAAACTGACTACTGCATGTGCAGTCCCCTCCCAACAATGGGACAAATAATGAGCCCGTGGCTGCTTGGGGTTGGGAAAACAGCGCGGGGGAAGCAGAAGCCTCTTCTCCACCTGTGCTACATTCTCAATCGGAATCAGATCTGGCAGCCCTTGGAAAATAACCCTGACCCAGCATGTGGCCAAACATCTTGTATTATTTGGCCTTAATGTTCAGTTGTGTCAATAGCTCTTACTTCCAGATCTCACGGTGTCAATGAGGAATTCATAAGTTCATAGCAAGACATTTTGCAAGAATGTTTCATGATGTGCTTGAGATCAGGGCTGGCCCCAGGTGTCTGGGTGCCCTCGGCAGGACAGCCTGGGGCGCCCACCCTACCGGGATGCCAACCTCCTGGTGGGGCCTGGAGATGGCCCAGCACCTTTTTCCTGGGCACCTTGCAGCTGCGAGGTGCCCAGGAGAGCCGAGGAAGGGGCGGGGTTAGAATGCCCGCCCCTTCCCTCCCAGCAGCGGCGCCCAGGAAAGCCAGGCTGCCGGCACTGGGCAGGAAGGGGGGCTTTTCACGGGGGAGCCGGGGGGCATTTTGGCGCCCCTGCAGGGCTGGCGCCCTAGGCGAGCGCCTAGCTCGCCTAGTGGGCGGGCCGGCCCTGCTTGAGATCAGTACTGATGCCACCTCACAAAATTAGTAATCACCCATAATAACAGTGCCCACATCTCTCATTCCACACCCTCACTAGGGATGGCAAAGGCAAATCAAGTAGGAACAGAATTAAGGCTGCCTTAAGTCAGGCAAGTACCCAACTAATGTATTAGTCATTCTTTCACACTCAGAGCTCATAGCGTGATAAAAAGACTTTCTGATAACAAGGGATGAGGCACAAACCTTTCCCCTTCGTCATCAGCAATTGGGAATAAGCTGTTGTTCTCTGAAACATACCAACGTATGTGAGCATACATAAAAAACCCCACATCCACATCAAACAGAGAATGAATCTGACTTCACACTTCCACTGTGATATCTGTGATATCAAGGTCTCTTATTATTGATGTTTCACATAGTGTGCATTCTGATGTATCTTTTGTAAATATAATGAGGTGTTCTAAAGAATTAAAATCAAATGACAATTTGCAGAATGAAGGCAATGACACTTTGTGAAGTTGTCTCATCCTTTCTTTGCTCAAGTAATTGATGAGAATTAGAAAGAAATTATTGTAAATAAAAATATCTGTACTAGAACAAGCGTGTGTGGGCAGAGATAATGGAGATCAGTTTTCTATAGTTCTCCCTCAAGTCTGGTCATTTAAAATTGTAAGCAAGGGAATCTGAAGAAGTGAACAGTGACTCAACAAAAGCTCAAACCTTTAGTTTTTAAGGTGCTATTGGACTCTTACTCTTTTCTACTGCTAGAGACAGATAAATGTGGCTGCCCATCTTGATCTAGTACAAAATTTCTTATTAACCTGTTTGCCAGTTTGGTGTAGTGGTTAAGTGCGTGGACTCTAATCTGGGAGAACCGGGTTCGATTCCCCACTCCTCCCCTTGCACCTGCTGGATGACCTTGGGCAAGCCATAGTTCTGATAAGAGCTGTTCTTGAAAAAAGAGCAGTTTCTGTCAAGAGCTCTCTCTGCCCCACCGGGGAGGGGAAGGGAAAGGAGTTTGTAAGCCGCTCTGAGACACCTTTGGGTAGTGAAGGGCGGGGTATAAATCCAATCTCTTCTCCTTCTTCTTCTTCTTCTTCTTCTTATTATTATTATTATTAACAACCTGTTTTGTACCTCTGAAATGTGAATACCAGTAAATCACTAGAAGAGGAATCCTCTGCTTAGCTAGTGGAGAATCTCCATGCGTCCATATCACACAACGGCCAAGAAGGTATACAAAATGATAATTATTCATTCCTCATAACAGGGGTCATTTTGTAGAAAAAGAGATGCAGGAGCTCATTAGCATAACTTATTTGCATATGCCACACCCCCTGACATCACTGAAAGTGTGTCAGAAGGTGGGAGAGCTTGTACCTGAATAAACCTTAGTCTTAAAGGTGCCACTGAACTCTTTGCATTGCTAGCTATGGGGGGGGAGAAACACACAGATCTGTCCTCACAGAGGAGGGAGAGCTTATATCTGAATAAACCTTGGTCTTAAAGGTGCCACTGGACTCTTAGCATTACTAGCTATGGGGGTGGGGGAACACACAGATCTGCCCTCACATAGGAGGGAGAGCTTTTACCTGAATAATCCTTGGTCTTAAAGGTGCCACTGGACTCTTTGAGGGGTGGGGTGGTTGCAGAGGCCTTTCCAGGGCCCCATGCTTAGTGCAGGCCTGGAAAGACCAGGGGGGATGCAGAAGCCTTTCCCAGGCCTGGAAAGGCAGGGGGAGGGAACCACAACTTACCTTCCTTCTTCTTTCTCTTCCTGGGCTGACTGAGGGAAGGGCTGCTGGGAGCAGGGGGTGGGGCTTGCTACATGTCCCTGCCCCCTGGCCTCCTCTCTGCTGGAGCGTTGCTCCAGTGAGCTCCAACTCGAAAGGAGGCCTGCTCATATATGTGTACTTTTTCAGATTTGGGTTCCACTCATTTCGTTCATTAATTTTTTCCAGAATATCACATAATTTTATGTCATGAATTTAGGACCATTGCTGTATTTGAATGATATTTACACTGATATTTAAATTCTAGCCTGTCGCCTCCAGGAGGTTAAGGTAGTGTACATGGTTATACCCCCTCCTTTTTATACTTACAACAACCCTGTGAGGTAACTTAAGCCAAGAGCCAGCCATTTGCCCATGATCACTCAGTGATCATTCAGGTATTCCCAGTCCCAGTCTGACATTGTAATCTCTGTCCCACACTGGTTCCTCAAGCCCATTTGTGGAGGGCCCCACATGAGTTAAATGCTTTGATCAGTAGAATAAATTATGGAAATTGCTTTCCTTCACCTGCATTATCTTTAAAAAAGAAAAGAAAAGAATACACTCATATCTACTGTCTCTTTATACACAAATGGCCAGCCTCGTGGATACTCACAGCTACTCTTGGAAAGGAAAAGGGTGTCAAGTCCTGGACACAATTACTCCCACAACACTCTTGTAGCAGCAAGATTTGTTTATTATAAGACAAAGAGTTTCCAAGCATGAACAGCTTTTGTGTCAGAACTGGGTTCCAGATGCCAGTCCCCCCCCATATAATAAAACCAGGAAAAACCCCATATGCCAAATGACCAATCACTTTTCTCACTCAGTCTGCCACAAGTTTGCCTCTGCCCCTATGACCACCCCTAGCATCTGCAAGCTAACAGTTACACTATCTAGAAGCTCTGCCAACTACAAGTTCACACCGAATGGTGAGATCATACACATCCCAAGATGTTTACAGCACACGGGAGGCCCCAGCATGAGAATTGTTATGAGATAGCACTAACCAAGCAAAGCAGACAGCCATACACAGTCACTCCCCCTGCCCTTTCCAGCAGAGGAGATAAACAGGAAAGGAAAGGAACAAGGTTACAGCGGAACTGTAGAAACACATGTGAATTCATATAGAAATACATGACAAGTGAGGCCCCAGCTTGACAAAAGTTGATCTTTCTACCTTCTGTTAACTTCTCATGTATGTGTGTGTGTGCCTCTGTGTGGTTTTTTTGTGTGTGTTAGAGAGTAAAACTGTAATAGTCCTGGCACTGAAAAGGAGATAGGGTCCATATGGGGAAACAAATGGGGTAGAGGAAGATGCAAACAAAGCCTTTGACTTTGACCGAAGGTACCAATCTCAGTAAGAAACTTGGACAATGTCCTGGAAACCTCTGTCTCTATTCATACCTATATGAGTGTGCAACCTAAGTGTTTGCCCAGTCCTGCAATCTGGCTAAGGCCTAAAAGCTGGAGTGGATGAGGGCAATGAATGCCTTGATTTTGTTAAATGAGAACTTTTCCCAGGTCAGTGAATCAGCTATGTGATTGGGAGAAACCCTCTTCACAGAAATGCCTGTAATGGGTATTCCCATGCCACATGAACATGTATTAAGTATTCTGGTAAGACAGCATCCCTATCTTGCACAAATCTGCTGAGTTGCACTGTCTCCTCACTTTCCCTTCTTTATACCTTGCTGCTGCCGGGGGGGGACGGGGGACGGGACCCAACCTTAAAAACATGGAAAGTAAAGTGCATCTGCAGACTTTGCAGGATCCCCCTTCCACCAGATCTGGCCTAACTGGTTTGAATTAGAAAGTTGTAGGTAGTTTTTTGGCTTAGATACCCTTCCAGGGTGTATTTGACTTGGATTTATACAACCTTCCCTTCCACATAGAAACCTCATTAAGGATGGACTGAACTGCTGCATGGGCACATTTTTGCAGTTTTCAAAAAGACCATCAAAGATGGAACTAAGAGCAATGAGGTGGATCACTCCTGACATCTGAGTCTGAGTACCACTAAATGGCAATGACATGTCAGTTATTTAATTAATATTATGGATGGATAATCAGTTCTGTTATTCCTTATACATGCTGTAAGGTGCATGCAGCCTTCTTGCAAACTGAGGTTTTCTGTTTCCTCATATGAAGTTTCCTCATATGAAGCAGTTTGTACTAGAAGGTATGGAGGAGGATGTGGTGGGTGATGAAATCATGCCTTAGATATCAACATTTCTTTGCCTTGTCCTGTAGTCAAGTATTCTTAAAACATAGTGAAAGGATGCCCAAATAATAATGTGTTTGGAGCATTTTATACAGCACCTCATAGCGCTTCAGAAGCGGTAGAAGGGATTGAAGAAATGTGGAAAGCAGTTTGAGTGAACAACGCTTCAGGCATGCTTCCCAAACGGGACAGAAGCATTTTTGTGTGAACAGGTAAATATATTCCATCAGGGAACAGTTACTAAAATGGTTCTGTCTGAAATGACAGGAAAAAAACCCATTAGTGAACAGTTCCTGAAACGGAATACATAGGCTGTCTGAAATTCCTCTTTGGGAGTTGAACTGAAAACTTTTCATGTATTAAAATAACACTGTATGGTGGGCAAGAAAGGCTATTGTTCTGATTTGAGCTTAATTTAAAGGGGGCAGCAGTTGCTTTTAACAAATGCTACCACCACTCTGGAGAGAGCAAAGTAAAAAAATCACATTTTAGTAACATCGGTAAGTGCTTTGATAAAAAAACCAAAGCTATCAAAATCTACATATTTTGGCCTGAAGTAACAACATTTTGACTCATTCCTTATAAAGATATAATATGTAGAACTTCACAAGATTTAAATTACACACAAAATTGCATGCCACTTGATTACTACTCAACATTTACATGGGGTTGTTAATTAAGAGTAAAGGTCAATAGGTTAAATAAGTCAGTTAATCAGGCAAGCAAAACACATTTTAAAACCCTTGGGATCGATATGGTATGCAAATCGATCAGCAAAGTATATACTATATGAATTCAAGTACTAAAACATGTTGCATGATATTGCAAAACACAGTAGCTAGAATAGCATGCACCTTGTAACTATAAGTGGTACCATCACAAAACAGTGCTGCTAAAATATTCAGTGTATCTCTGAATTCCAAATAATGACTACTTTTTATGTTCAAATATAATTTTTTAAAAATCTTGTTCTTATTGAATTACTTTTCAAAATGAGAGTTGGTGAAGTGTACATACATGAAAATGGTATTGAAGTGAAGTTACCTTTTCATTATCATAGGTATTGGAGAAAAGATACATGATCATATCCATGAAGCATGATATGTCGCTTTCTTTAGCACTATATGATGTTATTGGACTCTCTGGGAAACTGTTCAGAAGGCATAGATTATATTCTCATAATTATGGGAACCTCTCTGTGGTATTAGAGATGGGTGGAATCAGCAGTTATCAGTGAGAACTGGAAATGGAAAGTAACTTCAGGTCTTGTAGGGGTGTGTTTACATGATCAATATCTTATTTTTCTGTGGACTGGATATCTAAATTAAGGTGCAGATTTGTTGAACTGTTTATCTTCTCTAGATTTGAATACTTGTTTTCTCCATTTTATTTGTGAACTACAGCTGTTTTGTGTTTTCATCTAATCACTAGACTCCACTATGTTGTTCATTTTGCTAACAGCACTCTTACAACATTTAGCGAGATGCACAATCTAGTGATGTGGCCAAAATTTGTATCCTCTGTGCTTAGAATGCAAGGTGTTGTAAACATCATTTCTCATATGAAGGCAAACATCTTCTCAATTCTGGTTGACCTCTAGAATGCAGAGATAATTCACAGTGGATAAAATGGTTTCCTCCAGTGGAGCCTGGAATACCCGTTTGTTTACTGAGGAGGAACAATAAAAGGGTTGGACACATAGGCTGAGGACAGACTGGTAGTTTGCAGCGGGAGCCAGTCATGGCAAAAAAAAGCCCTGGAATAAACTGTTCCGGGTTTTCCTGTTCACACAGGGCTGACAGATGCGGGAGCATACCCAGAGGAGGCACGTGGGAGCATTCAGACTGCTGGCCCGGAGGCGTGGCTGTCAACAGCTTTTCCCCATAAATTCAGTTGTGTGTGTATGGGTGTATATGCGCATGAACACTCATGCATTCATGTGCATCTGGCCGATTGGGGGAGGACCCCACAGCGCCGGCACCACATTGGGCAGTGGAGCAAAGCACACCCAATCATATTGCTGCTGCCTTATGCGCAATGCAAGTTGCTCCTGGCTTTTCTGCGTAGCATTCACACTGCCGGGAAGTGGACAAACATGGGATAAAGGCACTCTTCGGGGATTTGCTACCACTTTTACGAGGTATCTATTAAATGTGGGAGTGAAGCGGAACAGCGCAGGTTGCCTACGGGTGGGGAACGCCAGGCAGATGTGCCTGTGTGAACGCCCCCTTTAATTAGCTTTTAAAACATTGCTGAAACGTGGCTATAGTGGGGCAAATTGCCAGTCTGAACTCAGCCATAGAGTACAAGGGGAGGAAAATAATGCAGATGTGTCCAAAACCAGGCAAGAGCACATTATTGTGCTTATTCTGTGGCAGTCATAGTGGAAATGAGAGCTTTCTTTTCTCTGTAATGCCATCTGGCAGAACTTTTGCAGGTTATGAGGAGCCTTATGAGGTTATGAGAATGTAGACCCCCCAAAGGTACAGGATTACTGTGACTATTTTATAATGCATTTATACAAATAAAATCATTTGCATCTGTCACATCTTAGATGCCAAAGCTGGCTCTGTTCAATCTCAGGATGCTATTGGAGTACATTTCAGTCTTAGTTATTTGGATGCCTTTTAGTTGGTGAGGCCTGCTGAAGTAGACAAGCCACTTAGAATGGGCAGCCCACCAAATGTAGGGTTGAGTCTTGCCTTTCATGGCTGATAGCATTTAGCCCAACTGTTCCCCTTGTGTTCTTAAGTTCCCACCCCCTCCTGCTGCTGTCTGCTGCTGCTCAGTGCAGCAATGTGAGAAATATTCAGGAGAAGTCATCATTACAGCAATACTGTGATTCAGTTCTAGTCGAAGTGACGTCATTGTGACACTCCAGGAATTGTGATATTCTAGCAATTCCAAAAGTCTCTACATTTTTATCGTAGATATATCACTTGCAGTTAGGCAACGAGAATGTCACAGCATCAGATAGTGTCACCCCACCTCCAAAATCTCCTGAGATATGTCAGCCCTTGGCTGGCAACCATGACTGTTCTCTGTCTGTCGTGTTTAAGTGGGTAGTAAGAAAAGATTGGCCTTTTTCAGTGGTGCGCTCCTTCTTGAGGTTTATTTGGCACCTACACTGTCTTTTCAGGGCCAGGCCAAAACATTTGTATGTTTCTTTTGTTATCAATTACAATAATTATGAAAATGAAGTGTTTTGTTATTATTTTACTTAATATGAAAAGTATACAGTATACAACAGTATAAACAGTATACAACAAAAAGAAAAAAAATCTTCTCTTTTGTTCTTGTTTCTTTCATCATTGAACTCTTGGCCTCTATTAGTTTCACTTTTACAAGGCAGTCAGGATCTTTCTAGAGAAAGCCCAGTGTTCCTTAAGGAGGGGGTTTGAGGCTCTGAGCTTTCTTGAGAGATTGCAAGCTGTAGCCACAAGCAGAGGTGGATTGGCCATTAAGCTAACCAGGAGAAATCCTGGTGGGTCAATGGCCTGCTGGGGCCACTCCTGGCTAGAGGACAACCCAATAATGAAGTAGCTCTTAGGGGAGCATCTGTGGCTTAGTGGCAGGGCATGCAGAAGATCCCAGGTTCAATCCCAGGCATCTCCAGCTAAAAGGATCAGCTGGAAGGTGATGTGAAAGACCTCTGCCCAAGACCTTGGAAAGTCACTACCAGTCTGAGTTGACAATACTGACCTTGATGGACCACTGACCTGATTCAGTGTAAGGCAGTTTCATATATATTCCTGTACAATTTTTAATTAATAATGGAAAAGAAAGAAACAAAACAAACTCCCATGCACGTCTACTCTTTACCTTGGGTTTTCATTCAAGTGATCCCTTTTTGTTGATTTTTTGTGTGTATAATAACCTCATCAAGTTTCTGCAGAGGAATTTCAACTTTTATTTCTTCTCTTGCTTGAGTTTCGTTTTTGTGTTTTTCAAACCTACTGTACATGAGTTTTGTTTCTAAAAAGTTTCTGCTGGATTCTTGTACATATTCAACTGGAATGTTTGATTTCAGAACAAAGACACCTGCCCTCAAATCACTAAGCTACAGCTAGTAATTAAATTATTTTATTCCTAATAAATATTGTACAAGTGGGGGCCAGTGAAACTCTTGGGGGAATCCCATCCCCCCCAATTGCTAAGCTTTGGAGCTCGGCAGCAGTAGTGTCTAGAATCCTGGAATGGCTCCCAATGGCAGGGTCCCGAACGGTTCCTGGCATCTGCTGCTGCTGCAGCAGGGCCCGGAGCAGTTCTTGAACAGCCCACCGGCCCACCGCAGCTCCCATATTCCACCGCACAGGTAAGAAGGAAAGAGCATTCTCTGTGCTTACCCACAGACTGCTACTTTACTTTTCGGGGGATTTAACTCTCCTGTGTATTTTATATAAAAATTTCAGATTTTCCTGCAAACCTGGGGAGTGCCCCAAGTTTGCTAAAAAATCTGTTTAGCCTCTGTATGGCCCCAATCTACAGATTTAGCTATCCATAGATGGGGCCATGGGTAATTATTAGAATATACAATAAATGCTGTATCATTAGTAGTATAATTACATTTCCTAGCGTATTGTCTACGTCAATTTAACTGAAAAGCCCATATTTTTACCTTTGCCTCATCATCCTCCCTTTTCTCTGTTACCTTTACCAAAATGTAAAATGTATACTCCTCTGGTACCTACTTTCTTTGTTTAGATAGCATTTGGTACAAAAAGCTCCATACAAATTGATGAAGCTCCATAATGGTGGTGATGATGATGAGAATGATAATGAGTTCCTCTCCTGGAAGAAACAACATAATAGGAATGCTGAAAATGAGGACAGGAAAACATGTTTGTTAATGCAGCTGGTCCTCCCCAGCACCTTTATAAAGTTAATATGACAAAGCAGTTTGGTTCGTGAATTCTATGTTCACATTGTATAGTCTTCAAAAGTTGTGCTATTTGAAGCTTTTTGGAGTAGTCTGAATGTGGTGTTTTGGGAACAGAACAAATAGTAATTCATTCCCCTCATCTTAGCAATGCACTCATTGGCAAAGGCATCAGGATTTCCTGCCGATAAGCACAAATACAAAAGGCACTGGTGTTTAGCTGTGGAAGTGATGGATACTGCGGTGCCAAGTGGCATTCTTTTGTGTCTGCTTTATTTTCTTTCTGGACAAAGCCGTGACTGAGTGACTGTCTTGTTACTAAAGTCCATTGTGTGAGAGCAAGGCTGTAGCTCTCCAGTGCAGAATGACTAGGGAAAAGAATGTAAAGCAGTGTTTCTCAAAAACGAATTTCACACTACAGTCTTTTGCCTGACTTGTGGATTTTCTGCATTGGCCTCTTTTGTCTTTGATACTTTGTGGTGTTTTTTTCACTACCTGACAAAGTCAGACTGTGAAGAATGCCTTTTGCATACCTGTAAACTACACAAGTGAGCAAATGTATCAGGTTTCTCATCAGAGTATTTTTCCAAGTGATTTCATGCTGGTTTGGCTGTAGTTAATGGCACAAGGCACAAATTTAAGATTAGGAGAGCCTTTGCACAGTTTTTTAAATTGTGGGGGGGTTTTTTTGCATGATAGTAGATGATTGTTTGGTATACGTTTGATTTCTCAGTTGTACTCTGTGCCCACGGTTTCCTATACTGTCCTTAGACTCTGCACAGTGTCCAGCAAAAGGTAAATCATTTTACATAGGAGCATGAGTTCTCTGTGCTGCATTGTTCCTGCTCTAAGAGAGAGAACTTCTTGTCCTTCTTATTCTAGTGATAATAATAAAATGGCATCTGTTTTCTATAGCCACAGTCCAAAGAGCTAACTTAAAGATCTTTCAGGCAGTGACCACCCTCTCCCACAAATGTTGCCATACGTGCCGCCAGCCACCAAGGATGTCAACGGAGGAGCACAGCTAAGGCTGTCAGCAGAGCAGCATAAACCTTTGGACCTGGGCCAACTAATTTAAAAGCACAGACTACAACCTATTTATGGCTGATGGACACATTGCAAAGTCCTCATGGCTTCCATGAGGATGCTGGATCACATATAAACTGGGGGTTCCATGCTTTCCAAGCATGTATGGGCCTGATTCAGATTGGGTCCACAGAGAAGCATCTTCAGCCTTTCTTTCCATGCTGTTTTCCTGATCTGAAATAGCCCTAGGGAGCACTATTTGTTCTGTTAGAAAACCTAGTGGATACCTGTAGGTTGCCCACCCACCCCTCGAATGAAACACAACACAATTTATGGGTTAAAACTGGGACTTTATTTACATACAAACTGATCTGCATCATTATTCAATTTAAGCAGGGGTTGGATTGTACCTGCGAGGCAGGCTTTCTAACAGGGCAAACCCGCCCTGGCTCAGAGCCCTCTCACTGCTTGCACTCCAGGTGCATAGAGGGGACAGAGGAGCACATCCTCGCCATGACTGCTAAGCCTTAAGGCTCGCCATGTGCTCCCCCACCCCCTGGAGGGGCACCCATCTGAGATTCCCGGACTGCCAAGCCCTTAGGTGCCCAGTTTGAGGACCCCCCCATTGCTGATACCTCAGGGTGCTCGCCATCTCCAATCTACCCTCTCAACCCGTGCTTTCCCATCCCAGCAGGGCCTAACCAGATCACCAGGTCTAGTTATGCCACAACCCTCCAGGACCATGTGAAGCAGGTGAAAAAAGGCCTCCTCGTAGCCAATCTGAGAGAGACCCAAAAAATTCCTGCTCAGCCCCAAAACTGGCAACTGGCTACTCCCACATGGTTCACAGCTGAAGGTGGATGGGTGGGGAGCTTGTCTCAGTCCAGAATGGCTGAGGGAATGGCTGCTGCCACTAGATTTGGCTGGCCAGCCTTCCCTGATAGGTCAGCACTCCCGTGCTGCCTTCCAATAGGCTTACCCTCCCACGTGATTCCTTCGAGGATGTGGGGTGGGTGGGCAAAAACTTGTGCTTGTGTGCGGGCAAGCACCGGTCTTTTCCCAAGGGAGCAAATAAACAGCTCCATGGGGCCATTTCAGGGTGGGGAAATGGTTCAGGGGAAAGGTTGAAAGCCCTTCTCCAAGAACTTCACAGTCTTAACTGGAACTCTGCATGCTGGGGAAGCAGAGAAAATGGCCAATTAAGTAGCTACAGATTAATTGCTCACAAGCCTGGGGACCTCTGTATGGTTTCTAGTCAATTTGTAATATATATATGTATGTATAAGGTATGCTGCATGTACAGACGGGGGTCTTGTATTTTACATGGTCTTGTAAGTGCAGTTACTCTTCATAAACTTAATAGAAACTAGGCTGTGAATGTTATGAAACACAGATGGCTTCAAATGGCACAAGTTAAGGTTGAATCTGCATGCAGTCCTTGGAAATCTCACAAGCAAAGCTGTCAAAGATGTTTACCATAACTCTCTCCTCCCTGACTCCAAACACTTTAAGTATGAAACTCTGACTATTATCATCAAATAGTGACAAGGAACAAATGTGAGAAATGAACATCAAACAGCAGTGAACACAAGAAAGGAGATTATCTGATTGTCTTCCAGTGTGATCCACGCAGGTATTAAACAGCATTTGCTGATTACTTTCTTTGGATGGTTTACAAGTGTCAGGATTTTTCCTCACAAGGCATTTTAGTTTCAGTAGGTTACAGGTTATGTGTTGGTCTACAATAGAAGAGTTAGATTTGAGTCTCTAAGGTGCTACTGCACTCAAATCTGTTTGTAAGGCATTGTAGTTGATTCCTAATTATGTACAATGTTTAAAGAATATCTGTTTTGTTCACTGGACCACTGTCCTATTCCTTTTTTCTAATTCAAAGTTTATACACACACACACACATATATATATTCCTCCTTTGCTGTTTCTGATCCTCTTCCACTTCCTAAGCTGGCTTCTGTTTTTCATTAGCAGGTGAAGGTGGCATCAATAAGCCTGATGATGCTCCTTGCCTTGATGCCTTGTGGGTCACATACAGTTTTAATTAGAGAAGGGGCTCTTTGAGGTGAGTTGTGTTTCAGGGTCAAAAATGTTCTGTTTAAAAGTTTGCATTGAGACAATGAGTAAAGCTAATATTATAATGTATGACATCTATATTGTTTAAACAGCCAAGCTCAGGTTACTGGTGGATAATCTAAATCCTAGAATGGGTCAAAAGAAAGCAAATGTGTTACATTATGTGATTTGTGTTTATGGTCCCTGCTGATGAAAAGAGGAAGCTGGAATGGATATTGAGCTCTTAACCCCAAGGCACATTTTGCCAGCTGTCCCCTAATTCCATAAAGAATCTACAAACAGGGGCAATTCCTGTTGGTATTGATAACTTCTTTCTACCCTTTCATAGGACTGAATAAAAGCTTGTCATGCTCTGTATATTTGTTAAGGAAATGGGGTAAATTTCATTATTTATTGAGTCCTTTGATATTTTTAATTCACTAGTCCAACTGTTTGGATGTACAAGTAACTGAGATGTGCAACAGGAACTTGAATTTACCATCATAAATTATCTTGTAGTTCATTCAAAACATGGCACTGTTCATACCATTAGCTTTGATAGCAGATGCTCTTAAAGATCACATCATTACTAATGAAAGGTTCTGAATTTCACTGTGACTTTAAAAAAAAAAGCCTTGTAAAATGTTTAAGGATCTGTGTCTTCTGAAGAGTACAACATGTGAAGTGCCTTAAAACAGAGTATTCATAAGGATGCCAAGGCTTGAACTCAGAACTTCAGGGCCTAGCCTGGTAAATTAATACTCATTATGTGGGTTTACAACTCAGAACCTTCTTCAGGCATAGAAGGGAACGTATCATCAGTCCCTGCAGATGGCAGAAAGTGTGATGCCCTTCAGAATTGGCAAGGGTATATATGCTAACCTGTGTTTCTGTCCCAATTGTCTTCCACTTATATGGAAATCGTTTACCAACCCACTGAATCATCCCCAACCTCTCAGTGAACCAAGGTTATGAACAGAAAGGGAGACTATAACTATTTCTACTGTCCAGGTTATCTCAGAACTCAGAAGACCAGTTAATCTTGACTGGACAGATTTAATAAAACACATCCAGGACTTGAGGTAAGAACATAAGAACATAAGAGAAGCCAATGCTGAATCAGGCCAATGGCCCATCTAGTCCAACACTCTGTCACACAGCGGCCAAAAATACCACGTGCCATCAGGAGGTCCAGCAGTGGGGCCAGGACACTAGAAGCCCTCCCACTGTTGCCCCCTCCAGCACCAAGAATAGAGTGCATCACCTGCCCCAGACTGAGAATTCCCATCTATACCCTGTGGCTAATAGCCAATGATGGACTTCTGCTCCATATGTTTATTAATTCCCTCTTGAAACTGTCCATGCTTGTAGCTGCCACCACCTCCTGTATCCCACGTTTACTGTCCTGAAATCAGTCAATGGATTCTATTTTACCCCCATTTGTATGGTATTCTTAAGCATTCTTACTATTGAAATCTATTGGACTTGCTTCCAATAAAAAGGCTTACCGGAGAATGCCTTGGGCACATAGACAGACACCCTATACAAACTATTAATGTCATACATACATACATGCTTAGGCCCTGACCACAGTCTGTCCATTGATCTAAAAAAAGGGTGCAGGAGTCAGGAACTGGCATTCTCATGTCAGTTTTTATTGATAGAAGCACTAGTTTGCACTAAAGGTTCTGCATGTGGTAGAGAACATCATGTGAATGACTTGTACCCTACTGTACATTCACCTATACAGCAAAGCTGCATAAGTCCTGTATATAGAAATTATGAGAGGAGGACCTGGAAGAACTTGAGGGGGGAACATCTCATTTCCCCTTCTTTCACTATTTCTTCTTTCCTCTTCCTGAAAGCCCCCGAAGTCACTCCCCTTTTTCCTGTTGCCTCTTTTTCTTCCCACCTACCAGGCAACCTGTCTTTATCTGCCCTCCTGTATTCATCTTCCCCCCACCTTCCCCTGAAAGCTTCTCTCATGTAATGCTCACGCCAAGTTTATTTTTATTTTTTTTTATTGAATGTATATCCCGCCCTCCCCGCAGGCAGTACCGATGCAATCTCTCCTTATAAATATTTATCTTTTGGTTTCGCAAGATTCCATGCGCTCTCATTGGCTGTAAAATGCCCTCCCTCAGCCATTGGCCCATCAGCCACCACTCAAGAGTACTCGCGTGCCATTGGCCGGGTGCTGGGTCTGCTCCTTTTCCCCACCCACTCCCCCTTTTGCATGTGAGATTTACTGGCAGACCAGCTCTCTCTCCTGAGGAAGACAGTTCTCTTGACTCCTGTGAGGGACTGTCCCCTCAGTGGCTGTTGGTAGGCAGCCAAGCTTGGTTCTGTGAGTAAAAAAACAAAGGACTTTCAGCATAACCCCCTCCTCTGCCCATAACCCCCTCCCCAATGGCCACTTTCCTGTCAGAATAAATGGAAAAAGGCTCTTTCTCCTGCTTAGCTTCAGCATGGCTGGCTGGCTAACGAGGTGGGCCAGCAACCATCAAACCATTTTCTTCAACTCCTCGCTGTGCGGCTGACTTTCCCCTAGGGTTGCCAATCTCCAGGTGGGACCTGGAGATCTCCCACCATTACAATTGACCTCCAGATGACAGAGATCAGTTCCCCAGGAGAAAATGGTTGCTTTGGAGGGTAGATTCTATGGCATTATACCCTGCTGAGTCCTTCCACACACACCCCAAATGCTGCCCTCCACAGGATCCACCCCCCAAATCTCCAGGTATTTCCCTAATCAAAGTTGGCACCTGTACTTTCTCCTCTGTCAGTAAAAGGCCCTATCCACATCTATGTTGGCCTTTGGGAGAAAACTCATTGGGCCCAGTCTTGATGGGGTTGCCAACTCCAGGTGGGCAATTCCTGGTGATTTGAGGGATGGAGCCTGGAGACGGTGAGGTTTGAGGAGGGGTGGCACCTCAGACAGGTACGATGCCATAGACTCCACCCTCCAATCCAGCCATTCCCTGATGGGGAACCATTGTTGCCAATCTCTAGGTGTGAGCTGGAGATCACTCAAAATTACAACTGCTCTCTAGGAGGGAGGGGGGAGGAGATGGAAAACTAAAGGTAGGTTGATGGTTGGCTGGGAGGGAGATAGGGTTGTCAACTCCAGGTTGGGAAATTCCTGGAGATTTGAGGGGTCGAACCTGGAGAGGGTGAGTGTTGAGGAGGGGTGGGACCTCAGACAGGTACGATGCCATAGACTCCACCCTCCAAACCAGCCACTCCCTCCTGGGGAACCACTGTTACCAATCTTGGGGGTGGGCTGGAGATCACTCAAAATTACTACTGCTCTTCAGGTAGCAAAGATCAGTTCCTCTGGAGAAAATGGTGGACTCTGTCATTATACCCTGCTGAAATTGCCACAGCAAATTGTCACTGAGTGCCCAAAGCCGGGGCACTCTCCCAGAGCCTCTTTCTAGAGTCCGTTATATTTATTTCCACAACGGGCCTTATTCCTAGTATAATATAATACAATTCAATTCAATTCAATTAAAAACAACTAAAAAAAACAATTTAAAAGTTGTGCAGTGCAAGTTGAGCTTGGGCCAGCTGTGCAGTATGGAATCCATAAGGACTTGTGGGGGACACTGCACTTCCCTTGTTTCCCCTCCCCACACAATTTCTTCTTTCCCGGCATATCCTCATCTTTCTCTACTTCTCTACTTCCCACCCACCTATCCACCGATATATTATCTGCCCCCAATCTTCAGCTATATGTATATTTATTACCTTCATTTATATTCTGCTTGTCTCCATATTGGGGGACCTGAAAGAGGTCATGCTCTTCCATGTTATCCTCCCAACAACCCTTTGAAGTAGATTAGGCTGAGACTGTGTAACTGGCGCAAAGTCTGCCAGTGAGCTCCTACAGCAGAGTGGGCATTCGAACCTGAATCCTAATCTGAAACCCTAACCACTACACTGTCTTTCATGGGGTGGCTGCTGCTGTTGAACAGCGGCAAGCAGCCAGGCCTGGGTGAGCCATGCAAGTCACACAGTAGTAAGTCAGTCAGTGGCGGCTGCTAGGCCCAACCCCAATAAATCCTGCTTCAGTGGCAAAAGCAACCCTGTAAAGGGCTGCTCCACATCCCCCTACCTTTTCCTGACCGAAACCAAGCCTTGAATAGTGTTGTGGGTGCCTAGCTATGTCCACCGAGGGCATCTATTCCTTAAAGCTACAGGCACTACTTCTATTATTTTGTGCTTTTGTTTTTTTAAAAAACCCTCCCATATCTTTTTTTTAAAAAAGATTTCAGATTTTTTTTTTTTTTGCTAACCTGGGTTTTTCCCTTAGGTTTGTAGAAAGATCTGTCTTCTCTATCCATGCTCTCAATTTCTAGATTTAAGTATCCCCATATGGGTCACCCTGATAAATTAGATATATTGACAAACGGGGGCCTACAAGGACTTGCAAGAGGCATTTCTTTCTTGAAAGCCACCATAGACTCTCCTCTTTTCCTGCTTCTTTCCCATCCGTCACACAACCTACCTTCCTTTATCAGCCCTCATCTTCAAATTTCTTTCCTTCACTCCCTCTGGCAGCCCCTCCCCATGAAAACTCCAGTTGCCAGGCTGGGCTGGGTGCTATTGCTCAGGGCCAGCCTGGCCAGGCCCAAGGGCAGTGGGGAACCAGTAACTTCTTCCCACACTGTGTCTTCCTGGCTGCCTCCATATCCTCACCTTTCTCTGCTTCCTTCTCTCCTTAGTCTGAGAGTGGGTGACCCAGTGAGCTTCCATGGAAGAACAGAAATTCAAACCCAAGTTCTCTCAGATGCTAATTTGAAACTCTAACCACTTCATTCCAATGGTTATTGTAGGGTTTGGGGGTGGCTGCTGTTGAATAGTAGGAGGTAGTCAGGCCTGGTTGAGTCATGCAAGTCATGTGGTATCAAGATGCCCGGTGGTTGCTGTTACAAAATGTGCTCTCAGTACAAAATATTCTCAGTGTTCATGTGATTTGAGTTTCTGACTGGTGTGTCCCCTTTTCTAGTATACCTAGAACTCTGTATGTTTTCATATAGCTGTGGTCTTTGTTTGACAATCAGTATCTTTGTGGAAATTGGACTAGTGAAGGGAAGTGCCACTGGTTAGAAGATATTGTTTTCAACTTTGATATCTGGCTATATGGGTGATGGCTCTGAATTTTCTCCTCCTTGCAAGCCTTTATTGGTAACAAATGCTTAGTGGGGATTGTTTAACAATAAGCTCAGGTTCCTTTTGTGAATGACTGCCGTCTACTCCACATAATCAGGATGTCTGTAATCAGGACACCTGCGTTCCTGGGACGTTGCCCAGGGAACCAATTTACCCTAATGATAGTGGAAGACAGTGACTGCTGCACAGATGCCTCCTTCATCTAAACAATGAGGCATTTGCAAAAAACAAAAAAAAACCCTTAGCAGTCGTACATTGGCCCAGTGCCAGTGGGTTAAGTGGTGTTTAATCAGGTGCTAAATAGGTAATAATATAATAAAACTTTGCACTTACATCATACTAACAGATTCTTACCTGTAATCCTAAAATTGCTAAACCTGGCTGCATCCAGTTGGGCACAAGGGCCCACTAACAATGTGAAAAAGATTTATACAGACTTACAGAAACTATCTATCACTGATAAAATAATAGTATCAAGTATAATTTGGTGGCTTGATGATCACAGATATGTTTTATGAGAGGAAATATGGATGTTCAGTTACAGATCCCGATCTAACACAAACTACATTCATAAATATAATAAATGTTGAGCTTCTGGGTTTTGGCAACTCATGGACAGATGCACCTCATCGAGCTCCGATGGGTGCGATCTGTATCGGGGCAGCAGGGAGGGAGACTGGATGATTTCAGACTCCTCTGAAGCCCTTGAAGGGGGCTTCTATCCTGGGATGCAAAGAGAGCTGCTCCTGAAGCCGCGGCTAAGGGATCGAGGCTCCCTTTTGCTCCATAAGGTCCTGTCATCCTGATGCCAGCAATGGCGCACAGAGGCGCACTCCGGAACCAGAGCGAGCAAAGGATCTAAGCACTAGAGACCTTCCCTATGTTACTGACAACTACAGACAATAAATGTGAGTGATGAAGCTATAAAATAATAAGCGTGGGAACTGGCAAAGAATTGGCAAAGCCCTAAACTTAGAGAAGGGGGGGAAACCCAACCAGAAGGGGAGGAGTAACCCTACCCTAGACAAAACAATGAGAAAAGTAATGAAACTTAAAAACAAAGCTGAAACTTTGAAGTGACAATGTTACTTAACTCATTCTGAGCATAGAGGGCTATGCTGTAGATTGTAAAGAAGAATCTCAGAACTTCTAAGAACTTTAGTCTCTAAAGTAAACAATGTCTCAGCGAGGGGGAAAAATGGCATCCAAAGGGAAACTGTCTACAGGAACTACCAGCTTAACACTTCCAGTTACTAAACCGGAACAAGCCACAGACATAGCCAACATGATCTCTGAAGCACTGCACCCTCTGCTGGACCAGATGACTAACCTCAACAAGAACTTTGTGGCTTTACAAAAAGAACTTAAAGAAACTAAGATAACAGAGAAGACAGCTAAAAAGCTCAAAAAAGTTGATTACAAGACAAAAACATTGGACCAAAGAATGGAAGTAGAGGACAAAGAAGTAGCAGGCATCTGAAAAACAACAATTATTACAGCTACAAGTGGAAAGATCAGTATATGTTCTAAGATTTCAAGGCATCCCAGAAAAGAAAGATGAAAATCTGAAAGAGATCTTAAGTGAAGCATTGACCCCCCCCAGCAAACAGTAAACCTGAATTATTACAAGCGGATATGGACATGGTTTATCGAACATATCCAGAATTTCTTAAGAAAAATAACTTGCCAGGGGAAACATTTGTAAAATTTTCTAAAAGATCAACTAGAGACTTGATTGACTTCTGGGTTTTGGCAGCTTGCACCTTGGCGTGTCCTAGCAATGCTCTGATGGAGACGCTGAGGCAATCAGGAGGGGTCTTGACTGGTTCCAGACCCCCGCAGAGTCTCTGAGAGACTTTCAGCCTGCGGAGCTGGGATAAGCCTCTCCCAAGGTGATAGCTGAGGGATTGAGGCTTGCCCGTCCCCAAGAAGTCCTGGCATCTCTGAGCTAATATGGTGACAAGAGCCGGCCTCCGGATGAGCGGGCAGGAAAATAAGCGAAAGTAACCCCAGCAACAACTGAAATCATCTAAACTGTGAGTCAATCAAGCCCCTGTTAAAGTGAAGAAGTCTTGGTCTGCTAGATCAATCCGAGAAGGAACGACGGGCAGAGAATGGAGCAGTTCCCAAGCCCTTAAGAAAAGAGAAAAAAAACCAGAACTGACCGTATGAGACTCCTTCTGAGCTTGAAAGCTACATTTTAAGCCAAGAAATGTTGAATTCAGATAAACTTTACTTTAAAAATAAAACTTTTCCTCTTTGTAAACAAGATGTCTGGGAGAGGGAGGAGAACAGTGCCAGAAAAGAAACTGATTCCAGGAAGTTCTGTGCCAACGACTCCCCCCCAGACACAAGAAGTGGCCACAGACTTTTCTAATGTACTTGCTGCAGCATTGCAACCTCTGCTGGAGCAGATGTCAACCATCAACAACAAGCTGGATTCCATGCAAAATCAACTCGCCCACGTGGGAAAAAAGGCCAAAAAGACAGACAACAAGATTGAGAAAGTTGAAACAAAGACTACAGATATTAAGCAAGAACTGGAAGAAGTCAAAAAGGAAAGAAATGCGGATAAAAATCAACTATTACAACTTCAACTGGAAAGATCAATGCACATTCTACGCTTCCAAGGAATGTCTGAAGAGAAGGGAGAAGATTTAAAAACAACATTAAGTGGAACAATACCTTCAATTTCGTACCTAAAACAAGAGGATCTCCAGAGTGACATGGACTTGGCATATCGTACATACCCTGATTTTATAAGAAAAAACAAACTACCTGGCAAAATTTGCGTTAAATTTGCTAAGAGAACAATGAGAGACAATGTTTTAAAAGCTACAACTGGAAAAACATTAAAAGTCAATGGGGAAGAAGTTAAAGTCTTAAAAGACATTCCATTTGAGATCTGGAAATTAAGATGTCAATACAAAAACTTAACTCTTTTCTTGCAAAATAAATTAATAACCTATAGATGGAGCTTTCCTGAAGGACTGGTCTTCAAATATAAGGATAAGAAAATTAAAATTGATTCTGTCCAAAAGGCCAAAAAAATTTTGAAGCAACAATTGGGCATGGATAAAGATGAAGATACAAATTTGGAGGAAGGAGAGGAACCCAGTGATGAAGAGTTGGACAATACCTCAAGTGACTCCAGCAGTTCTGTTTCAGAGTCCGAGAAAGGAGCAGCAGCACCCAAATTATCAAAAGTGAAGAAAAAGAAGCAGGAGAAATAAACAATCTACTCTGGATTACAAAATATTTGACTTTAGCATAACTAAATTCTATTTTTCAGGAGCTTTGGCTCATTTTCTTTATAATCTTCAGCGTATTATTAGACTCTTCAGCATATTATTGTTATTGCAAGAGTGATTTACTTATCTGTAGTCTAATGTAAAAATCCTGTTTTAAGTTAGTGGTAGTACTCCTTGTACCCCGTCCTTTAGGTATTAGGATATAGAGTTTAAAATCAATAAAATATATAAAAAAACAAAACAAGAGACTTGATTCTTAAAGCAACTAATGGGATACCTTTAAAAATCCAAGGTGAAGAAATAAAAATTCTAAAAGATGTCCCATTTGAGATACAGAAGAAGAGGAAGCATCCTTACTCCAGAAGGATTGATTTTCAACTATAAAGGGAAAAAAGAAAAGATTGACTCTTAGTAAGGCGGAACTATTTTTGAAGCAGCATCAAAGCCCAGCGAAGGAAAAAGCAGAGGATAACAACATCATAGAAGATAAAAGTGATCCAGATGAGACAAGCAATGGCAGTTCCTTGCCAACATCTTCATTTATTGGCGAGATTTTTTACTCTGATTCTGAATCTGAACTGGGGGCGGTAGCCCCTAGATCTTACAAAGTTTAACTCCCCCAGGAGAAGAAATAGAAACGTAAAGGAAAGAAACGTAAAGGAAATGTAAATGAAGATCTGAGAATATTGTTTTATCCATTAAAACATATATATTTGTTATGTTGTTTAATTGTTTACTCTTTCTCCATACTTTTTCTTTATATAGCTATTAGATTGTAATCTTAAATATTAGGGAAATATCAAAAATCGCAATTAGACTAATAATGATCCTTGCTTATTCTGTATTTTAGGTTGTAGTGTGTAGAATATAGGTTGTAGAGAAAAGCAATACATTTTTTATAAAAAAATAAATATAATAAATGTTCAGATACAAACAGAATTATTTCCATTGTTTAAGTATGGTTAGAAATTTCTTTTGGTCTAACAGTTGTTCTGGGGCCTTGCTGTCTGGTTTAATTTTTCTGGAGAGTTCATGTGTAAATGACTCAGCAGATTTTTGCTGAAAAGAATTGTGTTTAGCAAATCTTCTCACCACAGAAGATCATCGTGATTTGTATTTCTGTGTACAGTGGTTCTACTTCCTGCTGACCATTGGAATATGTCAGACTTTGAGAGTGATTTCTGATTCTATATAACAAAAACCTTTGTTTTTGCCTTGGTGTCTTCTCAGCAGGGGAAAGGCTTTGCTTGTAACTGCTGGCAGGCAGGGAAGACTAGAAGGCAGGGAACAGAGGCAGAAGCTGTGGATTGCCCTGAGAACAGGCTGTTTACTAGGGTTGTGTGTTTGGATATTTCTGGTCTGACTATATTTCTGAAAAACATCTTTTTGAATTTTTTGGCTATATTTGGGTATTCGGAGAGGTATACATGATTCTCGGAGTAATGATACAACCCCAGTGGGCTTAAGAAGAGCCTTAAAGGGGTCCTGCCATTTTTGTAGTGAAATCATTTAGTAATAAACCATCAAAAACCTAAAATCACGGCTTTTGGCAAGAGACCCAAAATCGGGGGGGGGGGTGGAGCATCAACAGCCGCAAGATAGAGCAGTTGTCCAGTTTTAATTATTTGGGGGGGGGGTCATATTGCAAGCCTCTGGGGGCAAAGAAAGCACACTGTGAGTACAGAGCTGATATTGCTCAAAAATACACACATGCCTTAGTTAATGTTTATGTACCAGAGGAGGACAATACATACCAGCTGCTCTCAAACTTTTTCAGACTAAAGCACTAATGCAGTTATTATATGGAATAATGCTCCCCTAGAGTACAGGCAGTATTGCTCCCCTAGAGTACGTGCAGTCAAAATTCATAAGAGCGGCTCTTCAAATGCCTCGCTGCATCACAAATGCAAACCTGCAACTGGAGACTGGCTTGATTAAAGTCTGGCTAGGGTGTGTCTAGCTTCTATCTATGGTTAAAGTTAAATTATAATCCTAAAGGCCTGACTGCCCTGATCCTAGATGACAGCTTCCAATCCTTGTGACTAAAGGTAGTAATCAATAAACTGGCAAATATGGTTCTCTTCTCATTCGGTTTTAAAAATGGTACGACCAGGCAAAAACAACTACAAAACAAAGGATGTTACACACTGAGTGGCAGTATGATGCAGAGAATTCACCAATCCTTCTAGCCCCACATTGTGTTAGATATACAATCATTCCGGCGGCCTATTTTTTCCAGCTGGAGATCCTGAGTCATCTAAGGGCATTCTCCCTTGCCAGATGGCAAGCTCTCCCCTCCGTGGTATTAGAAGGTCGATATAAAAAGGTTCATATGGCAGATAGATCTTGCCCATGTAGTACATGGGCAATAGAAACAATAGAACATGTTCTTTTCTACTGCCATTTCTATTATAAAATATGGCTAAAGTATGTCTTTCCTTTGCTTAGCAAAAATCCTGGTTGCTCTAATCTGACACATGTCAGAATGCTACTTAGAGGAAGAAGCCCACAGGTTACAGTGCTCAGTGCGAAATTCTGCACAGCTGCATGTAAAATTTGACAGAACTTTTAGATATTGATCCAGAATCATTCACACAATGTACTACTTTTATGTATGTATGTGTATGCATGTTTGTGTGTATATATATATATAACTCTGTTTTGGTCATAGACTCCCCTGAACATTCCAACACACTCCAAAATCAGTTCGCTCTCTGATCTGTCATTCAGAGGGTCTCCCTATCCACGGGCTGCTTTGCCTGAGTCCTGCCTCCAACCTTCTAAACAGTTTGCTGTTCCTCCCTCCCCCACAGCGAGTCAGAACACAGAGATCATTTGCATATGTGGCCTGACTGGCCTTTGCTTCGGAACACAGAGGTTGTTTCCATATGTGGACTCTAATGTTCTAAACAGTTTGCTGTTGCTGTTCTGAGGTAAAATGCATTTCCCTTAGTGCCTGTTGGGGGAAACCATTGTTGCCGATCTTCAGGTGAGGGCTGAAGATCACTCAGAATTACAACTGCTTTCCAGATGGCAGAGATCAGTTCCACTGGAGAAAATGGTGGACTCTGTGTCCTTATATCCTGCTGAGATGGCCCCTGTATGGCAGCCAATGTGATGTAGCAGTCAGGGCTTCAGAGCACGGTAGAGGCTGCAGGTGATGGTGGGGGTGGAAAGCTGAAGAATGAGGAGAAACTAAAGGTAGATTGATGATTGGCTGGGAAGGAGATAGGGTTGCCAACTCCAGGCGGGATATTACTGGAGATTTGAGGGATGGAGCCTGGAGAGGGTGAGGTTTCAGGAGCACTGAGACCTCAGACAGGTACAATGACTCCACCCTCCAAACTAGCCAGTCCCAGGGAACCATTGTTGCCAATCTCCAGGTGGGGGCTGGAGATCAGTCAGAATTACAATTGCTCTCCAAGAGGGAGGGGGGAGGAGATGGAAAGCTGAAGTCAGAGGGGCAGATCAAGGTAGGTTGATGGTTGGCTGTGAAGGATATAGGGTTGCCAACTCCAGGTTGGAAAATTCCTGGATATTTGAGGGGTAGAGCCTGGAGAGGGTGAGGTTTGAGGAGGGGTGGGACCTCAGACAGGTACAGTGCCATAGACTCCACCCTCCAAACCAACCACTCCCTCCTGGGGGAACCACTGGTGAAGATCACTCAAAATTACCACTGCTCTTCAGGTAGCAGAGATCAGTTCCTCTGGAGAAAATGGTGGACTCTGTGACATTATACCCTGCTGCGGTCGCTACAGCAAATAGGCACTGAGTGCCCAGGACTGGGGCACTCGCCCAGAGCCTCTTTCTAGACCTCATTGTATTTATTTCCACAACAGGCCTTATTCCTAGTGTGTGTGTGTATACACACACACACACACACATATATATAGCTTCCCCCCCCCAGAAGTGTGCAAGCAAACAAATGCTTATAGCTGGAATAAAATGTTGTTGGTCTTACACAGGACCCCCCTTCTGATATGCTCTCTCTAGCTCCCCCTCCCCGAAGATAAAGTGCAGGCAAACAAAAGCTTATACCTGGAATAAAATGTTGCTGGTCTTAAAAGTGCTACCAGACTCCATTTCTCTCTCTCTCTCTCTGACTCTTGCCCTCCCACCCCCGAGAAATGCCCCTCAGAAATCTCCATACAACTTATTTGAATGTCTGCTGTCCTGCTTCTTGAGAAAATATTTTACTCCCATGCCCCCAATATGGTTTAAACTAGGATAAACTTAAGCATCTGAACTGCATCTCCCTTCAGTGAGGATTCCCTAGTATTTCCCAATAGCCTTTCTTTGAGCTGCCCCAATCTGGCTCTAAGCACGGAGCCATAACTAGGCCACTCCACAATTATTGTTGGCACATCAAAATATGCTGAGAAAGGCTGACCATCAGCATCATCTTCTGATGCTGGTCATCACTGATGCCAAACACTAAGAGATTTCTTGTCTTAGGCCTGGTTTGATTATTGTTTCCAACTGTAGATACCTAAGAGTGTTTGCCAATCTAGCCAGTTTGGTGTAGTGGATAAGTGTACGGGCTCTAATTTGGAAGAACCGGGTTTGATTCCTCATTCTTCCACCTGCAGCTGCTGGATGACCTTGGGCAAACCATAGTTCTGTCAGAGGTGTTCTTGAAAAGAGCAGTTTCTGTCAGAGCTCTCTCAGCCCCACCTGCCTCACAGGGTGTCTGTTGTGGGGAAAGGAAAGGAGTTTGTAAGCCATCCTGAGACTCCAAGTGAAGGGCAGGGTATAAATCAAATCTCCTCCTCCTCCTCTTCATCATCATCACCTTAAATCATAAAATCTGCACTAATCCTTTCAACTCCTACATAGGACCTAACAAATTTCCCCATACCAGGTCTATTTAACTATTTCTACTATACTAACATTAGGATACAAACAGATTTTTTTCCCTATTCAGTTTGAGAAATACCAAAAATGCCTGCTTATCCCAAGAGTGACCAGTTAATCCCACTTTGCGGTTTGAAAGGGAGGGATGATGGAAAAGCTTTGCTCTAACCTGAATAGAGGGCAAGAGCTTAAATAGCCCTTTGTTCAGCTTTTCCCATTGGCGAGGATGCCAGCTTGCATTTTAGAATAGCTAATAACTGATGCTCCCCCTTTAAGAGAAGGATGCAGGCAAACTAATGGGTCACCTCAAAAATAACCCCTCTTGGAAGCCAATTGTTAAATAGATTGTTAAATTTCAGTGATCCTAGTCAGATCCCTGTACCAGAGCAATGGTGATGAACATTTGATTTTATTGTACATAACTCTTCAAATTTATCTTCAAAATCTAGGAGTGTGGACTCCTATATATCAGTCCGACGTAAGATTTCCCAGTCACATGCATCCCCTCGGATTCCCTGCTGAAGGTCAGAGGGCATCATTTCAGAAATATTTGTAGCAGAAAAGAGGCTGAGAGGTTATAAGTTGTGCTGGGATTTGAAGAGACAAAGTTGCAAAAGAAAACTGAAAAACCAAGATATCTGAGATGAGGAGACCTCACTCTTGGCAGCCACGTAGAATAACAAGACAATCCTTTCTCGGTCCCATTGGCACTCCGTCCTGCAGCAATGCAATGCTTTCAGCAGGCAGATGTTTCCCCTTAGCTGCGCTCAGAAATGTTCACATTTAAATCAAAGTGAAATGTCACCTTGGTTAATGTCTTGCTCAAAAAGCCAGCTCGTCAGAACGGAAGAAAACAACGCCTTTTCTAAAACCCCGCATTACTGTCTTCACATATGTTTTTGTCACACTACTATGAAAATGTCAAAACCTGAACAAGGTAAGCAGTCTGTATGAATCCAGACTCTGTTCCTGAAGCTTTAAAATACAAAGTAGCATTGTGCTGTCCATTGTCCCCCACATTTCCATTTAACACAATACATTTCCTCTGGACACATCAAGCTCCCACACTGGAAGAAATCCTCTTTTTAGGAGGACTTGGCTAAAAATTTTAAATGCATAATGGAAAGGAAAAACCTTCACACAAGAGAGCTTTAATTTTGTCTCGGTTTTCTTGACTTAGTAATAAATTGCCAAGTCCTTCATAGCTTCCATAGTAACAAAGCAAACCTAATTCGTACGGATCACTTTCCAGGATGGAAACCACCAACCACAGACCAACACACAAATAGAACAAAGCATCACGTTGACCATTTTTAAAAATGCATTCCAGCATAATGCATAAAAAGGACTTGCAGAGCTGAAATGTGCTAGTGCCAGGTACAGAAAGAGCTTGTGCATTTAAACCCTGCAATATGTAAACTGTAATAACTAAAGTCTATTATATTGCAATGATAAATGATGGGTATAATCCAGTTCATCAGAATTTAGTTTGAAAAGCCTTGAAATGCTCTTGGTCAAGCAGTAATAGTGGATTACATGAAGCTACACCAGTTTCCCTCTGCTGGTGACTGTGGCAATGTGGATCAAAAACACATTACCATGGAATTAGCACTGTGTCAGATATGCATTAATTATATATTCCTCAAATCTATGTATACTAAAAAAATAAATAGTGCAGACAGTATTTCAGTGTGGGTAGCTGGTGAGCAATCATGTTTGCATTTCCCAAGTATGTTGGCACATCTCTTTATTGATATGATTGCCTTCTCTGGTGGAAAGAACTTGTTTTAATCAAGATATATATTTCACAATTTTATCAGATAGGGACAAAAGATAGACCTCGTATTCCATATTCTCCCGTCCCCAGTATAACTTTGGGTAACTTCATCACAGGCCCCATTAAGGGCTCTTTGCAAGCAGACATCTGTCTGCCAATTATGAATTGACTACTTCAGTGCATGTTAGGCCTGGATGTAAGAAGGGGGAGAGAAACCAGGCTCCTCTTCATCAACCTGCCTGGCCTGTCACTTGGCCTACCAGTGGCCATCCGTTGTGTGGAAGATGGAAGGATAGACAACCAGATCCATTCCTTTGCTCTCACAAACTGTCCCTTGTAAACTGCTTTGGATTTTCCTTTTGAAGAAGAAAGCAGGGTGACAAATATAATAAATGTCATCTTAATCTCTAGACTGGGCTGTGGAATCTGTTTGGACATTTCGGTTAGTTCAAAATACAGTCGATGGCTCGGTAGTGGAAGTAAGCGACTGGAAGCAAAGAATAGCTGTGCTTAGAGTTCTGCAATATCTTCCATTATGTTTTGAAGAACAGTTCAAAGGACAGCTCTAAACGAAGTCTTTAAGAGAGACCTGCTTCCACCATTCCTAGAGCACTGTGCTTCAGCTCTTGGCTTGGAACACGTAGGTGGCTCTATCTGCTGGGTTACAAGCCCCTCTACAGCTGCTTTTTTAAATGTTGGAATAACCTGCTTGTACACATACATAAAGAAAAAGACACAACAGCTTCTGCTTTTCTTTGTATGGATCCTATAAAGAACAGAAACACAATGAGTTGAAACCAGTGTTCCCTCCAAGCTGAGTTATTGTGAGCTAGCTCACACTTTTTAACCTCTAGCTCACAGATGGCTCCAAAGCAAACTAATTTACACAGTAGCCAAATCGCTCGCTCACAACTTTAATGCCAGTAGCTCACAAAGTATAATTTTTGCTCAAAGGACTCCACAGCTTAGAGAGAGCATTGGTTGAGACCACCCAGTAATGGCGATAATTTGCCTGTAATCCACACTTGTGCCTAATAATCCTCATCTTCTGGTGCTTGGCTTTTGTTTTCTGACCCCAGCCCATGGTCCTGTGTGTGTGTGTGTTTAAGTTCAGTCAAATAACTTCCAAGTTATACTGAGCCTATGATGTCTAAAAAATCCCTATCTTTAACAGCCTTGTCCAAGTCTTGCGAACTGAGGACTATGGCTTCCTTGGTTGAGTCAATCCATCTCATGTTGGGTCTTCCTCTTTTCCTGCTGCCTCCAACTTTCCCAAGCATTATTGTCTTTTCCAGTGACTCCTGTCTTTTCATAATGGGATCAAAGTGTGATAGCTTCAGTTTAGTCATTTTAGCTTTTAGGGAGAGTTCAGGCTCGATTTGGTCTAGAACCCACCAATTTGTATTTTTGGTGATCCACGGTATCTGTAAAGCTCCCCTCCAGAACCATGTTTCAAATGAATTCACATTCTTCCCGTCAGCTTTCTTCATTTTCCAACTTTCCTATCCATTAATAGTAATGGTGAATACTGTGATATGAATTTCTTGATCTTGGTCGCCAGTGACACATCCTTCCCCTTAAGAATCTTTTTAAGCTCCTTCATAGCTGCCCTTCCCAGTCTCAGTCTCCTCCTGATTTCTTGGCTGCAGTCTCCCTTTTGGTTGATGATGGAGCCAAGGAATAGAGAATCTTGAACAATTTCAATTTCTTCATCATCAACCTTAAAGTTTTGTACTTCCCCCGTAGTCATTACGTTTGTCTTCTTGATGTTCAGCTATAATCTTGCTTTGGCACTTTTTGTTTAACCTTCATCAGTAATCATTCAATGTCTTTATTATTTTTTGGCAATAATGTGATGTCATCAGGTTGTACATAAAAATAATCAGATGTTGTGGCACACCCATTTCTTTTAAAGCCATAACTTTTCATGACCTATATCACTGGTTCCCAAAGTCAGTCATACTGCCCCTGGAGGGTGCTGGAATAATCCAGGTGGGTGGTAGGAGCTTTGAGTGCAAGTGGGGTGTGCTGGAATGATCCAGGTGGATGGTAGGAGCCTTGGGTACAATTGGGAGGGCGTTGAATAAAAATAAGGGGGGGTGGAAGCTTAAAGAAAGAAGAGTCCAGAACCTATTTAAAGCAGCCTTTACCTGCCTTCTCCTGGTCTTCCCTGGAGTCAGGGAGGGAGGGAGGGAGGGGGAGGGGAGTCCCCACAGCCAATCACAGCCATGCATTTGCAAATTGCAAATGTATGTGCACCCTTGTAAGGCTGGTGTTGCTGCTGGGCTATTGTGTGGTGGCTGCTGCTGGCCTCTGGCTTCAGGCCTTCAGCTGCTGCTGCTGCTGCTCTGTCCCTGCCTTGGCCTGCCTGCCTGCGTGGATCATGGTAGATTCTGCTCTGGATCATGGACTGAAGAAGACATCTAAAAGCTAAGATTTGGGGAAAATACATATTATTTTTAAAGGGTATTAGTAAAAGGACCTTTTAAATTAGTGCCCCTTTACTTTAGGTTGGGCGGCCTTGCTTGGGGTGGCTTTGGGTTACAGTTCTGTTGGGGGTGGGGTGTGGGGTTGGCTAAGCCTTACTCTTTCACAGTTAATAATTTTGAGGGAAAGTTTTAAAAGTTTGGTTTGCATTTAAAAGTATTTCTGTTGGATTATTTTTTAAAATTAACTGTAGTAATTGCTTGTCGGTGTGGTGCGGGTTTTGCTCAATGTTTTTAATTTTGTGATTCAACTTTCGTTGTTGGTTGTTGTTTAAATATTGTAATTCTCTGGTTGGTTTTTAAATATATTTCTTGAGACTGTACTGCTGTGTGCCTCAAAGAATGCCAAATTCTTTGTAGTCAGCAGAAGTTATGCATATAGAGCACATTTAATGGGAAAAGCCAAGGATTGCAAATTCTGTCTCCCTTGCACTTGGGCTTGTGAGATTCACGGAGACTTGGTTGCATGCTTTGAAGCAGAACTTTGCAGCTGGGAAGCCAGAAGTTAAAGGGGAAGTTCTTGAGAAGCTTCTCTTTCTATTTGGGACAGCCATCTGGTCAGTGTGGTACAGTGTTTAAGTGTCAGACAAGGGTCTGGGAGATCTGGGTTTGAATTCCTGCTCTGCCACTGATAAGTAATGATTTCAAGATTAAATAAATTTGGGGTATTGGATTGCTCTTTGGATAGGACTATGTAAGCTGCCTTGTACCGAGTGTGAGGGTGCAAGAGAGTAATGATTTCCAGATATTTCAAAGCTGGCTTCCCCCAACAATTCGTGTGTGTGGATGTTATTCCCCAGTGGTGGGAGGGACTATAATTCATGCCTGCTGCCGGTAATATTAATTATTTTATAAATAAACACAGAAATTTTACTTTTACACAGATAATATCATGGCTGAACCTAAGAAAAAATGTAGACAATATAGTATTCAGTATTTGAACTATGGCTTTATTCAGTCGCCTACAAATAGTACGTTACTGATGTGCCTGATTTGCCAAAAACTTTGATCAAATGAAGCTATGAAGCCTTCAAGACTACAAGAACATTTGTCAAAAGTTTATGCTGATAAGAAAGATAAGGATTTATCTTATTTTCAAGAACTTAAAGAATTTTTTTTTAGACAGCTGGCATTGGCAAAACTCTTTTCAATAGCAACCAAACAAAATGACACTGGGCTGCATGCTTCTTACAACATTTCACTACTGATTGCTAAATCAGGAAAACCGCATTCTATTGGTGAAGAAGTAATTCTACTGGCTATAAGTGAGGTAATACGCACCATGCTACACAAGTCAGCATCTGATATTACCAATTTCTTTGAGCAATAATACAGTGCAATGAAGAATTGATAAAATGGCCAGGAAATTGATAAATGTGGTTGGCCAGGAAATGAAGCTTTGCTTTTAGCATATATGCAATTCATAAAAGAATGAAAAATTTGCCAAGAATTATTATTTGCTAAAAATTTGCAAAGTGATACCAAAGGAGAAATGATATTTCATGCACTGGAAGAGTTTTTTTTTTAAGAAAAAGAAATTCCCCTGAGTAATATATTATCAGTTGCTACTGATGGTGCTCCAGTGATGATGGGGCACTACAGGGGGTTTCTTGCATATTTAAAAAAAGTGGTTCCAAATGTATTCACTGTACACTGTGTCATTCATCATCAACATCTAGTTGCCAAAAATCTGAGTGAACGCCTACATAGGTCATTATATTATGTCATTAAAGCGGTCAACAAAATCAGAAGTAATTCATAGAATGACAGGTTGTTTGGACAACTTTGTATTGGAAACAATGACGAATTCAATCACTTGCTGCTTCATACATAAGTTTGTTGGCTAACGAAAGGGGGCTGTTTGGCTCAGTTTTATAAACTCTTTGACTCAGTGCTAGAGTTCCTAGAAAACAAAGATGATGCTTTACGAGCCAACTTGATTGATTCCAAAAAAGCTTATTTGACAGACTTGTTTAATAAATTTAATAAAGCAAATCTACAGCTCCAAGGCGATGAGCTAAATTCAATCAAGACAAAACTGTCATTTCTGCGTTTGTGGCAAAACTTCTTCTGTACAAACGAAATTTAGGACAAGGGAATTCAGCCAGTTTCCAAATTTATCAACAGTAGAAAAACATGATGAAGACTTGCTTACTTATTGTCAGCACTTGGAGGCTCTCTATTCTGACTTTAATCAACGATTTGAAGATATTCTTAAAATGAACATACCTGACTGTGTTTTGGACTCTTTTCAAGTACAAACACAGAAGAATCTCAGAACTGCAAGAAGAACTTATAGAAGTAACAACAAATGAGGAATTGAAATTTAAATTCAAAGATGGTTACCAACAGTTCTGGTTGCAAAAGCGGGTACCTACACTTTATCCTTGATTATGGGCTATAGTACAAAAGTTTCTAATTGCATTTCCTTCAACATATTTAGTGGAATATCTGTTGGTCACAAATCTGTTAACTAAAAAAACAAACCGACTGCAAATAGCTAATTGTGGTGATTTAAGATCACTGCTGACAATAATAGAGCCAAACATTAATAAATTGATAGCAGTGCACCAGGTTCATCCTTCTCATTAGGATTATTTTTAATGTAATTTGTGATTTTTATTTTAATATTATCCTTTGTTATCTTAATTTTCTCTGTGTACTCAAATGCTACTATGGTTGATTTTATAAAATACTTTTATGAGTTTGAGCTTCAAAGTGTCTTATTTGCAACAACATCTTTCTTTACTATGTGCAAATTTGTCATTGCATCTTTTTGTCCACTTCTTGAAGGTAGATTTCCAGGGGGGTGCGGAATAATTTTTTTCCTGAAAAGGGGGCAGTAGGCCAAATAAGTTTGGGAGCCACTGCTGTAAGTCATTTTGTCTAGGTGTATCTGATAAGATCTAAGGATCAAATCCTGGAAAAAATTAAGAACTGCTGCTGTGAAAAATAACGTCAATAAGACTCCAGAGGTCCTGTTTATAGACAGTGGGATGGAGTACTGGGGGAGTAAGTTCCAAAGTTTTGTGGAGGAGGAGGGAATAGAGCCTGATACAACTGTGCCTTATTCTCCTCTGCAAAATGGATTTGCTGAACACCTTAACTGGAGTATTCAGGAGATGGCACATTGCTTTTTCCTGCAAGCTGGTCTGCCTGATCTCTGCTGGGCAGAAGCTGTAAATACAGCAGTTTATTTGTACAACAGAATTCCTTCAAAGGTCACAGGGAAAACACCATTTGAGCTGTGGAATGGAAAGAAACCAGGCCTAGAGGACTTGACGGCATTTGGCGCTAAAGCATATGCTCATGTACCCAAGGAAAGAAGGGGAAAGCTGGATTCCAGAGCTGAACTGGGAATCCTAATGGGATATGCTCAAGGTGGAAAATGATGTAGAATTATGAATCCTAAAGCATTTTTGGTTAAAGTGTGTGATGTGGTGCATATTGATGAAAGCAGTGTACTCCAAGCTCCTAAGCAAGTAGAGTCCACAGTACAAACCAGTCAGGAGACTGATGATGAAGTCTCTTTTAGTGAAACGGCCAGATGGCTACCTGCCAGCACTGTCAACCAACAGGAAGTCCAACAAGAGACCCCTCAATCAGAAGGGGAGGCAGGTCAAGCTAGGCCAGTAAAGAAAGTCTGTGAGACAGTCACAGAGAAGCAATAAAGAAGTACCACCACAAAGGTTTACCTTTTGTGCAAATGTTCAACCTGAGAGTGAACCCTCAAGCTTCAAAGAAATGATTGAGCAGCCCACACCTGTTGTCAAGTATATCATCTTCAGGACACTTCTAAGTACTGCAGAATCAAGAAGAATGGATGTTGAACACTTGGACTTCAAAACAGCATTCCTCAATGGAGATTTATCTGAAGAACAAGCTGCCAGAGCTTGGAATGAGAAATTAACTATGCTGCCACAAAGTCAAAGCTTTCAAACAAGGTAAAGCAGAACCCTGCCTGTTTACAAGTCTAAAAGGTGGACAGTGTCGATATATGCTAACACACATGTATGGACTGATATTATGTTGCCAAACCAAAGAAGATGCACAAGAAATTACTGATAACCTGAATAAAGAGGTGGAAGTGAAACAGCTGTGAGATTTGAGCCACTAACTTGGAATACAAATTGAAAGAACTGAAAATGGAAGTTTCCTGTTGGACCAAAGATGCAAAAATTTGGACCTTGTTGAGTCCTTGGACCTAAAAGATGCTAAGGGAGTGAGCACTCCACTTGAACCAGCTTCCCTCAAACTTAAAGATGGTGTGTTGCTTGAGAGCAACCAATAATACAGAGAGGCAACTGGTAAATTTCTTTACCTGAGCACAGTGTCAAGACATGACATATCTTCAGCTGTTGGAATCTTATGCAGAAAGACAAGCTCACCTATTCATTATGACTGGAACACTGTAAATACCTAATAAAAGCAGCTTTCCTGAAACGAAACATCTCAGCTCGTGACAAGCCAAGACTGGTTGGATACATAGACACTGATTGGGGTGAAGACCTGACTACAGGTCAACCAGTGGTTACCTGTTCTTCGATGGAGACAGCCTGATCAGCTGGACTAGGCAAAAGAAACACAAGATGACAAATCAGCAACTGAGGTCAAGTACATATCTGCTTCAAGTGCCTGCAGTGAACCTGAATGGATCATCTGTTTACTGAAAGACTTTGGTGTTGATGAGCCTAAATAACCTTGTTTCAAGACAATCAAGCATGCATAGCCCTATCCAAGAGTGAAATAATCAAAGCCAGAAACAAGCATATTGTTGTCAAATATCAGTCTGTGTGAGAGGTGCATCAGCAAGGACTGATTGAACTCAAGTATTGTCTTTCAGAAGACATACTCCCTTCTGCTGACATACTCACCAAGCCCCTCACCAAGGGGAAGTTTGAGCACCTGCACAAGAAACTGAAGCTTCATGACTTCAGTATATGACATTTGAGAAGGGGGGTTGGAATTTGCAAATGTCAGCCTTCAGTCATGAAAGAGTTAAATCGTTGTTTGTGCATGCTAATGTTACTTAGTTAGCTTAGAACCAATTAGGTGTTAGACACATTTTTCCCTCCAGAGAAGGGAATGTCATATTCCTAATTAAGTCATCTTTAGAGTTACTATTGGCTGATCATTTATTGAGGATGTACATGCAGTTTGTCATGTACACAGGAGGTGGTCCTTTGGAGGGAAATGCTCTCATCCTTTGTTTTCTCACACAAACGAGTTTGAGCAAACAAACTGGCAAGATGTAGACTAGATAGTTAGGATGTTGTTGTTTTATTCTATGTAACCCTTCCCTTATATTTCTAGTAAACTGTTCTTAAAGCTAAATACACATATGTGCTGTGTTGCTTTTATTCCATGAAGCATATTAGCTCTGCTAAATATCCAACTAAACTGATCTTCAGGCTACAGAGATAAAAATCCCTGGAGAAAATGGCTGCTTTAGAAGGTTGACTCTGTGGCATTATACCTCACTGAGGTTGCTCCCCTCCCTAAGCCCCGCTCTCCCCAGGTTCCACCCCCCAAATCTCCAGGAATTTCCCAACCCTATCTCTGTGTGAAGATGTTGCAGAAGTCGGTGTGGAATGCTGCAGCCTGCCCCCTGCCAGGAACATCTTGAACTGGTGTTGTTGCAACCACATTTGCTGTCAGACCAAATTCAAGGTGTTGGTTTTTGACTTTCAAAATTCTTTACGGCCTGTTAGTAGCACATCCCAAAGAGTCCCCCTTCTCCCATGAAGGCCCCTTTCCAAGTTAAGTTCAGCAGGGATAAATGCAATTCAGGATGACATTGTCCAAAGGTATCAGAGTGGTGGCAGAGAAGAGCAGGATCTTTTCTGCGACAACTCCACGTTATTTGTTGAAGGATATTTGCCAATGTGCTTTATTAAAATTTGTAAACTACGCAAATCTTTTTTTTTTTTGGTAGCACGCTTCTGGGAATTCTCCTATTTAAAACTGCTCAGATGGTAGTATTTGTAGGAAGAAGCCATATTTGTGCTGCTAGTCTTGTCTTATTGATTACTGTATAATTCAGATGCTGTGATGCACAGAGGAGATACAAAATGGAAATAAAATGTGACACATGCGCCTATCTAAAATGCTTTATGTTTGCCTCATACATTTTGAACAGTTTGGAACAATTAAGTACAGAAGTTATAATCTTTCCGTTAATTTTAATAAAATTAGCATATATCAACATGTACTCATGTTCTTGAGTCTTTAAGGCAGGTCCACAAATCAGTACAAAAAGACAAGTCCAAATAAGATAGCAAATAACTATATGATGAATACAGAAGGCATAAATTCAAAACTGGCTGTTAAAAATAGTTTCAACAATCACCAGCCACTTCCCCAATTGAATGAACCACAAAGGAAACAATATAAATTCTATTCCAAGTATTGGCTTGAGTTAGTACCAGAGTTTACAGCCAAAAGTTATAGTGGGATTCAGGCAACTCTAGGTCACTTGTAAGCTGCTAAAAGCTTTCCAACTGGTCTTTAGATTTTCTCTGACAATAATTGAAAATATATAGAGAGACCCTCTGTTTGGAGCACCCCCTTTCTGCCCACACCAAATCAGATGAATTTTCTTCCCCACATCACCTGACCCATGGGGGGGAGGAGTGACTGAATTTGAAGAAGACATTATCCTGGCTCTTTCCCCTAGGATAGAACTTTATACAGAACAGCCTGTTGGCTCTTCAGATACTTTCACAACAGTTGATATTTGTTTTAAAATGTGTATCAGGTGGGGAGCCTTAACAATTAGCAGATTTTTGTTTTTTGTTTTAGCAGGAGAATTGCCAATGTTGGATTGGGAAATTCCCAGAGATTTAGGGGTAGAACCTTTGGAGGGTGTAATCTGGGAAGGGAAGGGATGTCAGCAGATTATGATTCCATAGAGTCCGCCCTCCAAAGAAGACATTTTCTCTAGGGGAACTGATCTCTGTATTGGAGATCAGTTATAATAATGGGAGATTTCCAGGCCCCATCTGGAGGTTGGCAAAATTTTTAGTATGACTCCAGCAATGCAGAACAGAAATATTTAATATACATTAATAAGTAGCATTAGTCTTAGGGTTCAGTTCATACTTTGCCAGCTGGCAGGTTAATAAAATAACTTTCATGCGTCTCTAATTATTTCTTTTCACAAGGCCCATCTGCCAAGGTTGCAGGTGGGGGGGAAGATACAACATTCCTGGTCACCCGTTATGGCCCAGGAAGATGGGCAAATCAGGAGACTTTCTGTGGTGATGTTCCCTTTTGCTTTAAGGTCAGGAATAGGGCACTCACTCCGGTTTCACTGCTTAGTTTATCACAGCAGAGACACGTGCATTCAAATCCTCTGTTCATTAGCAAGGAAATACAGGGATGGGAACAACAGAGAGTTCATGCACTCTACAGTTCTAACTAAAACAGGATACAGCAGGGACTCCGCACAAATGTCCCGGGGGAGGGAGCAGACTGTTGCATTATACCATATACAATAAAATGAACCAGTTTTCAAATAATGTTTGGGTTGGGTCTAAGGAAAATGGCACAAAAACACAGAAAGGAACACCAGCAGTGTCCCTATGCACTGACACCACTCCCCTTTTGTTGGACCTGAGAGGGGGAATTAGCTGTTAAAGGGGTTCCGGAAAGGGATAATGCAAGATCTTGTCATCTGGGCATAGTATACCAGGGTGGATCTTAGTAATGATACACCAAAATAAAATTATGAGGAAAGAGAGAAAAAAGTGATTGTAAAAACACATAAATAACTTTATTGTGTATAAAACAAAAATTTAAAAGATAGAAAACCGAGTCTAAGCATCTGAGGACTGATTCTCCAAGCACTCACGTACACACAAAACTTAAAATGGGATGAAGATGAGGAGGAGAGAGAGAGATAGGGAAGGAAGGAGGTTCAGGGTGATACTACCTGATCCAAGGTGTATGAGAGGCTTGAGAATTGCATGGAGTCCATGCCCCAGAAGTCCAAGGTGGCAGACTATCGAGGAGGAAACAGGAAGCCTGCAAAGCAGATGCAGGGCATCCAGGTAGTGGGAGAACCTGGGACACTCTCCACCAACTTGAAATGATCTTTTTATGGAAAAGGGTCCAATTGTTAGCCGCAACACCGGGTCTCTGTTTAACTTATGATGGGGGAATTTAACTAACCTATTAATTTGCTTAATAGGAGTGCAAGCTAGGGATCGTACTCCAACAATACCAGAGTCAGAACCCTCTTGGAGCGGCACAGAAATAATTTTTATGGAATTTATTAAGAAAATAACATAAAATTGACTCGGTTTTTAAAGCGGAGAACTTTTTGGAAAAACATGGTGAGGATCTAGGTTGGGATAGAGAAGAAAGTGGAGAAGGAGGTGACTGAACCAACCCATAACGATGTGTGAAATAACAGAGGCTATAAAGAAACAGAAAAAGAAGAAAACACCGGGGCCTGATGGCTTGCCGGCTGAGTTATATCAAATTTTTGAGGATCAGATTACGTTCCCTTTGAAAGATCTGTTACACCAGATTGAAACAACAGGAAAAATGCCGGAATCCTGGAAACATGCAATCGTCTCCTTAATACATAAACCAAACACCGAGAGAGAAGATATTAAAAATTATAGACCAATATCTCTATTAAACGCAGACTACAAAATTTTTGCTAATATACTGGCGGCCAGATTTAAAAAGGTATTGATACAAAAGATACATCCGGACCAATCAGGTTTTTTGCCGAAAAGACAGATGAAAGCAAATATACGTACAGTGATTAATGTTTTGGAATACTATGAACAGCATGTAGAGAAACAGATGGTATTAATGTGTGTGGACGCTGAGAAAGCTTTCGATAACCTATCCTGGGAGTTCTTGATACAGAAACTTAGATTATGGGATCCTGGAAAGAGGTTTATTACATTGATCCAAGCAATTTATACTAAACAGTTTGCCCAAGTTTCAATTAATGGAGAAATGACACAATCCTTTGAAATATCAAAAGGTGTAAGGCAAGGTTGTCCTTTGTCGCCTCTGTTATATATATACGCTCTGGAGACACTGAATGATGTAATAAGGAGAAATAGAGCCATACAAGGGCTAAGAGTACAAGGGAGGAATATAAAATACAGGCTTTCGCAGATGACCTTTTATTTATTATAGAAAATCCCTTAGAATCTATGACAGAACTATTACAAGATATTAGAGGATATGGTCAAAAGGCGGGGCTTAAGATTAATAATAAGAAAATGAAAATGTTGACTAAGAATTGTTCAGCAGAAATAGCATCAAAGTTGCAAGAGCTAACGAACATGGAAATAGTTAAAAAAGTTAAATATCTGGGTATAACTTTCTCCAATAAGTGTTCTACGCTTATGGAAGATAATTATAACAAATTGCTGGAAGATATTAGAAAGGATTTGAATAAATGGAAAGATCTACATATTTCCATGTTGGGAAGGATCGCAACGTTGAAAATGAATATCTTACCTAGGTTTTTGTTTTTAGCACAGAACATACCAATACTTAAGAGGATGAACTATTTTGAAGAATTAGATAAAATTACTAGAAGATTTGTTTGGGCACCTAAAAAGGCAAGGATAAAATGGAAGGTTATGCAAGATAAAAAAGAAAGGGGTGGGTTAGGAGTTCCAAATTGGAGGCTTTATTATGAAGCGGCAGCATTAAATTGGATACGAGAATGGATAGTCCTGGAAAATACTAGATGTTTAGCATTAGAAGGTTTTGATCTCTACATGGGATGGCATGCTTATATCTGGTATGGTAAAGATAAAGTACATACCAATTTTAAACATCATTATCTAAGGGATGCGCTGTTTAAAGTTTGGGATAATATAAGAAGGCGCCATTATAAGAAAACGCCATTATGGGTATCACCATTAGAAGCATTTGTGAAGCCTACTCTTGTTACAGAGATACATAGAGAAAAATATGAAAATTTGCTAGATAAAAGGGAAAAATTAAAACCAAAAGAGGTTCTAGAAGGGAAACACAACATCAATCTATCATGGTGGGAATATACCCAGTTGAGATCTAGGTATGCTAAAGATATGAAAGAGGGGTTTGAGAGAAACAAAAATGAATTGGATAAGATATGGCTGTCCTCAAGCGATAAGTTGATACAGAAGATTTATAATTGGTTATTGGACGAATATATGAGGGATGAAGTAGTAAGATCATCCATGGTGGCATGGATGCAGGATATGGGACATACAATAGAGCTTGAAGAATGGTATAAGGTTTGGAATAAGATGAAACTTCTAAGGGCAGTACCATATAAAGAAAACGTCTATAAATTACACCATCGGTGGTATTGGTCACCCGATAAAATTGCAAAATGTCAGAAAAACAACTCTAAAATTTGCTGGAAGATCCTAATACATTCACTCACACCAGAAAGCTAGGAAATAAAGAGGTGGAATGATCTTAAAGAGATCAGTGACAAAAGAGGGTGAAGCATTGAGGGGGAGGGGGTATGGCTACCTGTCCAGATGTGCAGAAATCCATGAAGAAGGGATTATGGCCCAAACAGAGTTTGGGAGTGAACTGCCAGTTGGCATCCTGGGGCAGATACACACTCTGAGGCCATGTGCTATGGCGAATATAGACATTAGAAAACAATGTGGACCAATGTGAGGCCTTGATGGGCTTGTCTCAGGTGAAAAGATGACCTGGGCCAGTAGGGGGTCCCAGGGGATGTGACATCAGGAGGAGCAAAACCTAGGTTTGACCAATGAAGTCCCAGAAGGGCAGAGTCTGGATTCACAATAGCATTGATGAATCTACTAGAGCTGGCTGAATGGGTTTGATGACTGCTGATGGTCCTGCTAAGGCAGGTTGAATAGGTTCCCAGATCAGACAAAAGGTGGGAAATGGGTCCCTGAAAGATCCCAGGAAGGATCGCTAAACATTTGAATGTTTTATTGGTTATCTCAGTATCCTTTGGATGGAGCAGGAAAGACAGTTGTGAAGGCAAAGGATTTCCACAGAGACATAGGTATCACACAAAAGGGCTATGTGAAGTTCTGGAGACAAAAGGGATATTCGCCAGGTGGTCACTGAATAGCTTTTAGAAATGAAGATATTGTACCTGGTGAAACTTGCTGGGTGGAGGGGGAAGGCTGGAGATTGCCTTGAAGGGCTACCTTGTGCAACCTGAAACTGAAACCCTTTTGCAGAACTGTAGCTAGCTCTGTGTCTCAGAACCAAGAGTGTCTTCCTTGGTCTGAGTTTGTGGGTCTCTGGTTCAGGTTAGAAGTGGGGTGCCCCTGCTATTGGAGCTACCCTAGAGTACGGCAGTGCCGAAATAGCTAGTCATGAGACCCCACTTGCCCAGGGTCAGGATTGGTCCTAGATACAAAACTTGAATTTGATTGGACAGTTTGAAGGTAACTGCTTCCAAAATCTGGCAGGAAGATTAGGAGGGAAATACCCAACATTCCAAAGTGGCGCTATTGTTGGACAGTTTTAGCATATTGATAAAGGGTTGGGCATGGATGATAGGTTTAAATGTCCTCTCGATAGCTCATCCTGGGTTGATTGGATCTTAGGCTGCCTTTATCAATGGTTGGATTGGATTAGATTCAGGTGGGTAGCTGTGTTGTTCTGAAGCAGCAGAACAAAGTTTGAGTCCAGTGGCACCTTTAAGACAAAGTTTCATTCAAGGTATAAACTTTCATCTGCAAGCACACTTCTTCAGATACAGTGAAACAGAACATAAGAGAAGCCAATGTTGGATCAGACCAATGGCCCATCCAGTTGAACAGTCTGTCACACAGTGGCCAAAAATACCAGATGCCATCAGGAGGACCAGCAGTGGGGCCAGGACATTAGAAGCCCTCCCACTGTTGCCCCCCCACAGCACCAAGAATACAGAGGATCACTTGCCACAGATCGAGAGTTCCTATCTATATCTTGTGGCTAATAGCCGCTGATGGACTCTGCTTCATATGTTTATCCAATTCCTTCTTGAAGCCATCTATGTCGGAACTGCCGCCATCTCCTGTGGCACTGAATTCCTTGTGTTAATTACTCTTTGGCTGAAGAAGTAGTTTCATTGAGTGCCCATGAGTTCTTGTGTTGTGAGAAAGAGAGAAAAGTACTTCTTTCTCTACCTGCTCTATCCCATGGATAATCTAGTAAGCCTCGATCATGTCAGCCCTCAGTCGTTGTTTCTCCAAGCTAAAGAGCCCCAAGCACTTTAACCTTTCTTCCAACTCTTTTTATCATTCTAGTAGCCCCTTTCTGCACTTTTGCCAATGCTATAATATAATAGAACTTCCTCAACCATTACATATAGTGGGGAGGAGGTAGTTGCCAGGAAGGGCTAGTTAGAGTCAAGAGGCATGAGTAACTGGGCAATTATAGCTGAGATTGGATTGAGTCTATAGATTCTTTAACTATGCAACAGGAAGCATCGATACTCATCAATAACTTATATTTCATGGGATTGCCTAGGAAGGGGACAGGCTGGGATGGACTGACCCTTTTACTTACTAGGAGAGTTCTCAGGGGGTTGACCACCCTTAGAGGGTCACAGGCAGTCAAGAGCAAGTCAAACAGTGCCAGCAGCACTAGCAGTGCCACAGAATTTTGGAACAGCTGGTGGCATTGGCAGTAACTACTGGCACAGTTTCACCTGTCATCTCCTTTGAGCCCTGTGGAGGTCACTCAGTTCAGCTTGCTGAGGTTTGTATTGCTTAGGGCAGTCCAGCCCTAGGAATACAGTATGACCTTGTGCCTCTTTTCAGGTATGCATGACATGCTCTTCTCCTCAAAATATGTTCTGTAATTTTTTTTTTACTTTTTATTTTTAACATACGTATTGTGGAAATCCAAAACAAAAATACGTTTGATACTTGTTAGTCTATGTATACTCAGTTGTGTTACATAGAACAGGAAAGTCTTATATTAACATAGCAAATGGTGAATTCGACAAATTAGATAAGGAGGAGAATACAATTTCTGTATCTATAGTTAAACAATTCTCATGTGAATTTATAATTTGATTGCTAAAAGAACAGACAAGAAATAATACAATATAGATCAAAATATCGCTAAGAAGCAGTAATCTGTTGGGATAGTTGTATTTGTATGGCTTTTATTGTATTTATCAAATTTATATTCCGCCCTCCCCGTGAACAGGCTCAGGGAGGATCACACAATGTGGCCATTTGGCAGCACAAAACGTAGTAATAAATCATTAATTATATAATTTAAAAAGCATTTAAAAATAGTTTGCACTGATACTGGTGTTGCCAGACTCTGGGTTAATTTAATCTGGGCTGCATGGAGATGTTTTCTTCAGCAGGGGAGGCCACACTGTTTTTACTTTTGTTAGCCACGTAATTAAAAAAAGAGTAGTCATTCTTCCAGAAAGTTAGATTACTGGGCATCTACTGATAACAGTTGATTCAAGATTTTTTTCTCCATTATGAAGTAGTCCCATATTCTCCTGTACCACTGTGAGATCATTGGCCATTCTTTGTTCTTCCATTTAAATATGATAAAGGCTTTGGCTGCTGCTAGTAAAATTGCAATTAAGTTTTTTCTTATTGTCAGGACCCCTGGTTCTTCCCAGAGGTTCAGAAGAATTACTTCCCCAGAATCTATTTATAATGGTACATTTTTATAATGGATATATGAACCCACCTCACCACATTGCTTCCAGCATGTAGGGCAATTGTTTGAATCTATATGGTGCATTTTAGAGGTGTCAAATACCATTGTGCTAAAAGTTTAAAATAAAGTATTTTGATGCTAATTACTTTTGTTAAAAATACTTGTGATTGCCATGTTTTCTTCCACTGAGGTTCCATGAAACTGTATTCACAATCTACCTGCCAATTCTTTTGGTAAAATGTTAGTTTCTTCCCCTCTGTGGAAATCAGAATTCTATATCGTTTGGAAATTAAGCTTTTATAATTGCCTGTGTTGCCTTTCAATATGTATTCAGTGATTGTTCTGTCAAGACTTTTCCTAATTTCTGGGTTTTCCACTAAATGTAGTATCTGTAAATACTGGAACCATGGAATCCTACCACCTGTGTTTTTTTTCTAGTTTAGATTTTTCAGTAATGCATCCCTTATTGGTTACATCAACTAGGCAGGTCAAATTAAGTGTTCTCTATATTTCAAATACTGCTCCCTGGTTCACACCAATTCTGTCCCAACAAGGATGTCAGAGGTGAGATACCTGGAGCTAAAATTGATCTCTTTGTATCCCAAATATATAAGGTATTACTGCTCACTTCTTCTAATATCTGAAGAAGTGAGCAATGACTCACAAGAGCTCATACCATACCACAAATTTTGTTGGTCTTTAAGGTGCCACTGGACACTTTTCTACTGCTACAGACAGACTGGCATGGTGACCCACCTTGATATAAGGTATCGTTTAGGTAAATGTTAAGTTTTATTGGGAGGGTGGTCTCTTAGTTTGTTCCAAATAATATCTTGAAGCCTTTTAGAATTGGTATATGTTTGTTCTGTTTGAATCCAGACAATAGAGTGTGTTGGGTTTAATAGCATCACTAGATTTTTAAGTTGAGATGCTTCACAGTAAAGTTTTAAGTCTGGCATCTATTAAGTCAAGACCACCTATTTTTGTGGGATGTCACATTATGCTTAATCCAATTATTTGACGTGTCAAGTTGTTAAGGGTTTTTGTTTTGTTTTTTTAATCCAATTATTTGACGTGTAAAGTTGTTAAGGGTTTTTTTTTTTGGCCATTCTTTCAAGTCTTTCTCTGAGAGTGGGATGGGTATAGCTCTCAAATAGAATAAAAATCTTATTTCGTAATGTTCTATAATGTTTGATGATTTGGATTTTTTATGCTTAATATCTTGTGATACTATTTTGTGGTTGAGGAGCTGAAAACACATCCATAGTGAATTGTGGGATGCATTGCAGTGTCACAAAAATTGTTAGTGTGGACACTACATTTATTTATTTATTTATTTATTTTCATTTATACCAAACTCCCCCACCCAAAGAGTACACAAAAACCCTGTGTGGTATGCTAAGCTGTGTGTGTGAGAGAGATTGACCCAAGGTCACCCAGAAAACTTCCGTGGCAGAGTCGGAATTTGAACCTGGACCTGTGTCTGAAATCTAACCACTATACAATGCTGTCCTCAGTGACTGCTTTAGTAGAATCATGTACCCAATGTGTGTTTATTAGTGTGCTTTGGAATTCTGTTCATAAGGCTTTAAACAGTTTGGTCTGTTCATAAATGTAGGAAAACATTTTTAAATCCAATCTCTAAATGAACACAGTGGTGATTTCACTGAAGGGTAAAACTGGGTAATGGCAGAGACTTCTTTCATGGATGCCATCTGGGACCTGAAGCAGAAACTGATACCTGTGCATCAGTGGCTTTGCAAAGTGAATTTTCATATTTAGAATCTGAAGCTTTAGCATGTCTTGGTCTCTTTGAAGAAATAAAACTTGGGACTTGACAACTGTCTTGATCTCAAGCTGAGCATACAATGAGTATCATGGAGTTCAGATGCTCAGTGCATTCAAGTGTAGCGCCTTAATGCTCTCAGCCCTTACACTACAGACTCAAAGTTGTTGTTGTTTTTAAAAATAAGAGTCCATTAGCAGAACAACAAGAGCGAGAACTCCCTCTAGATTTTCTATTTCTAGCATAATTAACTATGACATTGTTCCAAAACGATACTCTGAAAATGGCATAAGAGACTCTAAACTCTGATTTGCATTTTTTATAACAAATCACCATTAGGATATTCAAACAGTCATATTTAGCTTTATCCCTCAATAAAGCTCTACCGTTAGATCTGGATAAAACTATCTCAAAAAGGAAGAATAGTTCCTGATCTGTTAACAAATTTACTAGCTAATTACTATTGATTTTTTTTTTTTTTAGTGCAGTCTATGTTGCTGTTTCAAACAATAAAATCAATAAAATTTGAACAGGGGTCTGCAAAGAAAATGCATAAGCACATATTCTGGGTAAACCTGGGTAAACCTTCTCCCATGGGAACCTATCTGTTCACTGTGGTCGTTTTTGAAGGACCTGTTTTGGCTGCCCCCGCCATTTGAGACTAGATGGCTGGCAACCTGAGAAAATGCCTTCTTGGTTGTGATGCTGAAGTTTTGGAACCTGCTCCCCAAGGAGACTTATCTGTCTACATCTAACATTGTCTTCTGCCAGTGGGTGAAGAATTTTTGCTTTGTTCAGCATACTCCCAATAACTGTTCTTGGACCTTCTCCCTGGCTTTGGTGTTGTATGTTTATATGTTTCTACTGAATTATCTCATATAGTACTTTAAATGCTGCTGAAATGTTCAAGTGTCATCATGTTTTTATGTTTGCTTCCTTGGGGCCCTATTTGGATGGAAAGGTGGCATAAAAATATTTTAAATAATCAAATAAATTCTCTGGGTTTGTACCTCTCGCGAAAGGCGTGCTTATTCCTAAATTACACATAGATGGGAGAAAACACCTCAGTTTTAGATGCAATTAGATGTTTCTGTTTCAGAGCCAGCACAGTTTGATGTGACGGCATTGAGGTGTGAGGGCCAAGCCAGATGACAGGCAAAGAGATAAGTGACTGGCTCTCCCTAGGGCTTTTTATTTGCAAATAGCAGTTGTACAACCCTCAATTTGGACTGGGGGAACAATTTGTGGGGAGGATATTTTTTTTTTAAAAAATTACTAGGGAACTCTGATCATAGGTTTTCTAGTGTCTCATCTCATCAGGCCATCTGATTAGACGCTGTTAATTTCCCCCCTTCTATCCTGGGATGTTTAAGTGGTGGGTAGCTCAAGTGATGCTTTTTTAAGCAGAACATGTAGGAGAGAAGAACTAAAAAATGAATGCCCCCCAATCTTCTCACTGTACCCTGATACTGGAAGTCAGTGAACTGGAGAGAAAAAGGTTTTTCCCCTGGTTTTGGTGACTTGCTGGCGGGTGCGCTCCATCGAAGCTTCAATGAGAGCGGCCTGTGATCGTGCCAGATGGGAGGGGTCCTGGATGGTTCCAGGGCCCCCAGAGCCCCCAGAGGGGGCTCATAGCCTGGAGTGCAAGGGGTGCCTCTCCTGAGGCGAAAGCTGAAGGATTGAGGCTCCTATTTGCTCTGATAGGTCCTGTGGGACCATGGATCTAAAGGTGCACTCTGGAGCAAGCGAACAAGCGATCTGGCGATGGGAGACTTTCCCTACCCTTGGAAGTAAACTGCAGAGCAAAGCATGAGTGTATATGCATTTAATGAAACAAGCGCCCAAGCCTAAATCTGCAAAGCCACTGCAAAGCCCCAAATGCAGCGAAGGGGGAGGAGTCAATCCTACCCTGGAAAGAACAGCTTATAAAAGGAGAAAACCGAGGGGCAAAGTGACAGCTCTGGCAGGAAAATGATAATCTAGCCAAGCGGGGTGCAGATTAGTGAGAAGCATGCAACTTAGCAAACTTTCAGAGACTTTAAAGAACTTTTACCTTTAATGTAAACACTGTCGCATCGGGCTGAAAAAATGGCATCCAGGGCAAAATCTTCTTCAGGAAATGCCAGCTCAACAACCCCGGTCATCAGACTGGAAGTAACCACAGACTTTCCTAAAATGATTGCTGCAGCACTGCGCCCTCTGCTGGACCAGATGACTGATCTCAACAACAACTTTGATGCTCTCCAAAAGGAACTGAAGGAAACAGAGAAGACAGCCAAAAACCTGAAAAAGGTTGATGATAAGACAAAAGCATTGAACCAAAGACTGGAGGCAATGGAAAAAGAGAAGACCTCTGAGAAATAACAGTTGTTACAATTACAGATGGAAAAATCATCATAAGAACATAAGAGAAGCCAATGTTGAATCAGGCCAATGGCCCATCTAGTCCAACACTCTGTCACACAGGGGCCAAAAATACCAGGTGCCATTAGGAGGTCCAGCAGTGGGGCCAGGACACTAGAAGCCCTCCCACTGCTGCCCCCCCAGCACCAAGAATAGAGTGCATCACCTGCCCCAGACTGAGAATTCCTATCTATACCTTGTGGCTAATAGCCTCTGATGGATCTGAGATTTCAAGGCATGCCAGAGCAAAAAAATGAGAACCTGAAAGAGATCTTAAGTGAAGCTTTAGCTTCTGTGGCTGTTTGTAAAGTGGAATCTCTACAAAGCGACATGGATATGTTATATCGAACCTATCCAAAATGTATTAAGAAAAACTACCAGCCCGTTGAAGTATTAGTGAAATTCTCTAAAAGGTCAACAAGATATATGATATTGAAAGTGACCAATGGGATAACCTTAAATATCAAAGGAGAAGAAGTGAAAGTTTTAAAAGATGTCCCATTTGAGGTGAGAAAGAGGAGGGAGCAATATAGAAACCTGACATTATTTCTACAGAAAAACTCCACTCCCTACAGATGGATAACCCCTGAGGGTCTTATCTTCAACTTTAAAGAGAAGAAAGAAAAGATCGACTCTGTTACAAAAGCAAAAGCATTTTTGGAACAGCACCAAAGCTTACTGAAAGAAAAAGGCAAAGCAAAGGACAATATTGCTACAGAAGATAGCAGCGAACATGGATCGAAAAGCAGTAGCAGTTCTTTGGGTAGCTCTTCAGAAGAAGCTTTAGACTCTGAATCATAATTAGGGGCAGCTGCTCCTAACCTCTTTAAAGTTAAGCTGACCTTTGACAAAAACAAACGTAGAGGAAAGAAAGCTGATAAATAGCACAATTCTGAAAATCTGGGGTTTTTTATACTAATAATTGAAACATTATGATGCACCTACTTTGACTGACTATGCTTGTTTTTGTTCGAATAAGTAATATTAATAGCTAATCTTCATTTTTTAAAAGCCAAACAATAGGGAAACACCTAGAAATCGATGAATAGATTGTTATGTGATCCTTGTTTACTCTGTATTTTAGTTTAGTATTCTCCTTACCCTTACCCTTTGTAGTTTGTAGAGATAAAAGCAATAAAAAATGTAAAAAAAAACCTGAGAGGAAAAGTACCAGAGTAAAAGTACCTGGCTGGTGTGCTCTCTTTTGGCGCTCCCATTCCCAGCTTTCTTTGTACGTGAAGAGGACAATGTCTGTCTTTCATCACCACCAGGACTAAAAGCAGCGGAGAGGGTCAGATTGTGAGGGGGAAGTAGTGTGGCTTCCTACACTATTGCCTACACATGAAATTAAAGGTGTTCCTCATCACTGATCTCTTATGTAGATTGCCTTCTTCTCAATTCGCTCACATGTTCTCCTTTTTTGACCGTTCCTTCAATAGGCCTCAAACGTCCCTTGTCCTATCTACAGCATGTCTGACTAAAAGAAATAGTGCAAGCAATATCTTTGCCACTGTCCTGTGAGTGCCACAGCTACCATGGGGAGCTGGAATGTAATCCATTACTTAAGATGAAATTAGTAGGCACATTGACGAACAAATATTATTGAGGAAGAATCAGCATGGATTCTGTATGGGAAGATCTTGTCTTACTAACCTGTTTGAGTTCTTTGAGGGGGTGAACAAACATGTGGACAAAGGTGACCCAGGAGATGTTGTTTACCTAGACTTCCAGAAAGCTTTTGATAAAGTTCCTCATCAAGGGTCCTAAGTAAACTCAGTAGTCATGGGATAAGAGGACTAGTCCTCTTGTGGATTGAAAACAGGATAAATAACAAGAAACAGAGAGTGCCCAATGTGATGACATAACTTCTGGCTGATGTCATCGTAGCGCACACGTTTCGCACTCACGCCAAGGAGCTCCTGGAGAGGGCCAGGACTCCCCCCACTGCAGCTACGGTAGGACTTGGCAACTCTAGCCTGGATGCAAGGAGGCATCCAGTCTCCATCATGGATGTGTGGGAGAGAAAAGAGAGTAGTGTGAGAGGAAAATGGAAGGAAGGCAGGAAGGCAATTACCCTGTAATCTTTCAGCCTACTTCAAAGGGACAAAGGCAGGAGAGTAAACTGGAAGAAAACCGACAGTTTGCCCTGTCTGTCTCAGTAACTTGTTTGCTCAAGCCCCTTGGAGGTTGAAGCTTGAGACAGCATCTAAGCCTTCTCTTCCAACAGTTCTTACCCTGCTGGTAGACCTCCTGATGAGACCTGGGTTTTGGTCATTGTGTGACACAGAATGTTGGACTGAATGGGCCACTGGCTTGATGGAACATGGCTTCTTTCATGTTCTTATGTAATCTGGCTTGTCTGTGCCTTCATCTGCCTCTAATGTCTGCCTTCTAGTGCAAAACATTGCTTCTCTCTTGCACAGATGCACTACAGTGTCTCTCTATCAGGGAGGGAGGCTTTAGTTTGGTTAGCTTCTGGCTCTGTCCTTCTACCTGCGAAGCAGGTAAAAGGAGAAGTGCTTAAATGGAATTAGCAAAGCTCTCTCAAAGCTGAACTAGTAAAAGGAAAGTGGAACTGTTGTGTACAGAAATACCAATAGGGACAATCCTCCTTGGGATGAATGACTGCAAATTGTTCTTGTTGGCTGACGTGCCTGTCATTGTTTCTCAGGTTGTCAACTTCCATGTGGGGTCTGGAGATCTCCCATAATCTTCTCCAGATGATAGAGATCGGTTCCCCTGGAGAAAATGCCTGCTTTGGAGGGTGAACTGTATGGCATTGTATTCCGCTGAGGTCCTTCCCTCTGTAGGCTCTACTCACCTAATCTCCAGGAATTTCCCAACCCAGAGTTGGCAACCCTACTCATTTCACTGCTCTGTTCACCACCCACTGCCTGGGAGACTGAAGCCGTGATGATGCAAGTGGTACCCCGCCCCATCCAGCTGCCACTCAAAGAAGCATTTTTGAAAGAAAAAATACTAACAGTCAAATAGATGGATATGGGAGAAGAAATAGCACTGAAGTTAGACACATTGCTCTGGTAAGTGTTACACAGAATGTAACTTGCAGTTAGTAATTGCGAAGGAGAAATTTTTGGTTTGAGAGATTGACATTTTAATAAACTGGTCTTAATTAACAGTACTTTGAAATTCTGAGTTGTGCACTGCCTATCTTAAAACACTAGAACCAGTGCTTTTAAAATAATTTGCTGCTTGTGGGTGATCTCTTTTTGAAACAAACCCAGACCCTCCAGTCACAATTTATTTTTTATTTCAAAAATGATTTTTACAAGCAAATTTTGCTTTGGTTCAAGAGAATTATAAATCATTATTACACAGCCAGACACTTCAAACATTTTGTAAGAGCTTTGTGCCCAATGAAGCATCAAAGGCACTACGGCAATTCCTGATTACAGCATGAGTGCATATCCATTCGTTAATATATTAAAGTTCAGGACACACTTATTAATAGGTGTTCATAGATGGGTTGTGGGTTTCTCTCTTAAGGAAGGCATCTTTTTGTTCCCCTTTAAGGCAAGGACAGTGTCTAGGGAAGGTGTCTTATCCTTGTAGCTGATTTTAGCTCCATCTGTGCTATGTCAGCCACTGTGGTGTACTAGTTGGAGTAGGACTGGGGGAAACGTAGGTTCAGATCACCACTTAGCCTTGAAGCCTGTTGCGTGACCTAACTTGCGTTACAAGGTTATTTTACAGAAAAAAATGGAAGGGCTGCCATGTGCACCAGTGGGAGGTTCTTAAGAGACCAGTAGAATAGAAATGTAATAGATGTCTTATATTCATCTCTTGTTATTCCTAATGCTCCTCCTACTCACCCTTCCATTATCTTGTGGGTTCTCCAACATTTAAATTGTGAACACCACAGGAGGTGGTGGCAGCTGCAAGCATGGACAGTTTCAAGAGGGAATTAGATAAACATATGGAGCAGAAGTCCATCAGAGGCTATTAGCCACAGGGTATAGATGGGAACTCTCAGTCTGGGGCAGGTGATGCACTCTATTCTTGGTGCTGGAGGGGGCAGCAGTGGGAGGGCTTCTGGTGCCCTGGCCCCACTGCTGGACCTCCTGATGGCACCTGGTATATTTTGGCCGCTGTGTGACAGAGTGTTGGACTAGATGGGCCATTGGCCTGATTCAACATTGGCTTCTCTTATGTTCTTAACTTCTTGAGGTCAAGGATCTATTGTTAGAACAGTCCAGTGCAGCACAGTGCAGCAAAGCAAAGGCAGCAGAGGGAACAAATCTCCTGGTTGCTCCAGTCAGTGAATAAACCCAGCAAGCGATCGCACAGTGAACAGTACAATATCAGGGAGGGAAACTGTGCTGAATGATGTTAAGAACAGAATAAAGACGATATACAAATAAGCAGCTCTTAGGTACTATTCAGATTGGAGTGGTACTAATACATGTATAGCATCTACAAATGTTGAGCAGGCAAGTACATAATAAACATATTTAGTATTCCAACAGGAAGCATACAGTGTATTTCAAGTCTTCCAACAGGTAAGTATACAAATACAGAACAAGTCCAAGTTATTCCCTTCATGTATACTGAGTGATTGCCTTACTAATTCTTTCCAACAAAGACTGGAAAGTAGTTTGGCTGATACATACCTTGGAAACCCATGATGAAAGCTCATGATGTACTCTAATCAGCCTCTACTGAAGAAGAGTATACGAAATGAAGTTTTGAAATCCGGAGTCTTTGTCTATATACTTGCTTTGTACTTGTACTGTGAACTTGTTCGGTATTTGTATACTTACCTGTTGGAAGACTTGTATCAAACGCCGAGGAAGAATATACAAAATGAAGTTTTGAAATCCAGAGTCTTCGTCTATAGACTTGCTTTGTACTTCTACTGTGGACTTGTTCCGTATTTGTATACTTACCTGTTGGAAGACTTGAAATACATTGTATGCTACCTGCTTGTTTCTGTATCCACAACGAAAAGATTATTTAACCCCTCAAATCTTTTAGACCATGGTTTTTATATTTGTATTTTAACAAATTGTTTATATTGGTTTTGTATGATGTTATTGATTTGTTGACTTGGTGCTGTAACAAATAAAGCTTTGGATTTGGATTGGCTCAGGAACAAGCCAGTGACACTAAACTCACAGGGGAACCTCACCCCCGTTGGGGTTTCCAAGGCTGGAGAATTCCAGCCCCCCTGTTGTGTTGAAGTTTGGTAAACATTTTCATTGAGTGGAGACTGTCTGGAAATGTATCAGTTCATGAACTGCCATAAGCTGCTTGAAAGTTTGTGGAAAGTTCGTGCTGGTTGACCTGCCACAAATTTCAGTTCACAAACTGGCCAAAATTAGTCATGAACTTTAGTTCATGAGATAGTTTGTGCCCATCCCTAGTCCTGTCATTAATATGGTCTCAGGGAGAAAATTGTGAGTTTGATCATTCATCTTATATGCATGTTCCTTGGATAATATTCAATTATATTTCTTTCTAGTGCAAAAGGACAGTCAATATTCTGTTTGTTTTCCTTTCTTTTTCTTCATGCTTAAACCAATAAAATATTTAGTTACAATCAAAATGTTTATTATAACAAAACTTCAAATAATCCAGTAACTCCCCCACCCTTCAACCATATAAGAAAAGGAAGATAAACACAACAAAACCCCCTGCAGTGAGCAAATTTTATTCCCAGGTGCCTTCTTGATGCTAGGAAAATATTCGTTATAAACTAGCAGATCTGTCAAGATCAAGCTGGGATTCCTGGAGTGAATAGCACAAAAGGCAAATGAAAAGATCTCCTTTGCTCTTTCAGATAGTTCTGGATATGCATATGGATAGGCTATATGTGCATATCAATGCAGGCTTTGTGGTTGTGTGCATGTTTATGTTTAACCTAGGTGTAAATAGATTTTTCTATTGACAATATTCACACAGAAACGTTCTTTGAATTGTGAACACCAGAATAACTTGTTTCTCCATGATGTAGTTTTACATTATAACAAGAATTTGATCATCCCACCCAGGTTTATAAGGCTTCCTTGACGTACAGTCTTTACTATCTACAAGTGCTAGATGAACTCTCCCTTGACAAGTTTTAATCCCTTTGAAATGCCACAACCAAAAACCATATCTAGTCCAGCATCTTGTTTCCAACAGCAGCCAGATAAAGGCCATGAAAAGCAGGCAAGCAGGACACAGAAGCTCAAAGGCATTGACTAAGCCCTACCTCATAAATTTATTTAATTTCCTTTAAAAGTTCCTTTGGCAGGGAGTTTTGTAAGTTATATGCTGTTCAAACAAATTCTTTCTTTTGCTTGTCCAGGTCATCAGCTTAATTCACTGTCCCCAAGTTGTGGTATTTGGGGGATAGATAAAAAGTTCTCCTTATTTACTTTCTCCAAACCCTGCATAATTTTATAATGCTCTATAGAGCCAGTTTGGTGTAGTGGTTAAGTGCACGGACTCTAATCTGGGAGAACCAGGTTTGATTCCACACTCCTCCACTTGCACCTGGCTGGATGACCTTGGGCAAGCCGTAGTTCTGATAAGAGCTGTTCTTGAAAAAGAGCAGTTTCTGTCAAGAGCTCTCTCAGCCCCACCTACCTCCCAGGGTGTCTGTTGTGGGGAGGGGAAGGGAAAGGAGTTTGTAAGCCGCTCTGAGACACCTTTGGGTAGTGAAGGGTGAGGTATAAATCCAACTCTCCTCCCTCCCTCCTCCTCTCCCTCCCTCCTCCTCCTCCTCCTCCTCCTCCTTCTGTCTTCTTCTTCTTCTTCTTCTTCTTCTTCTTCTTCTTCTTCTTCTTCTTCTTCTTCTTCTTCTTCTTCTTCTTCCATGTCTTCCATAGGTGATCATTTTTTGTTTTGTTTTCTAAGTCGAAAACCATACTGAGAGCCAGTTTGGTGTAGTGGTTAAGTGCACAGACTCTAATCTGGGAGAACTGGGTTTGATTCTCCACTCCTCCACTTGCACCTGCTGATGTGACCTTGGGTCAGTCACAAGCTCTGGCACAGCTGTTCCTGAAAGAGCAGTTTCTGTCAAGAGCTCTCTCAGCCCCACCTACCTCACAGGGTGTCTGTTGTGGGGAGGGGAAGGGAAAGGAGTTTGTAAGCCACTCTGAGACTCCAAGTGAAGGGGAGGGTATAAATCTAATCCCTTTTTCTTCTTCTACTGACTCTTCAGCCTTTCCTCATAGGGAAGGTGTCCCAACATCTTGCTTACTTTGGTTTGCCCTGTTCTGAGATACCCTTTTTGAAATGGGTTGACCAGACTTATATACAAAGTATTCCAAGTGCAGCTGCATCAGAAATTTATATGAGGTCATTATGATACTGGCTATTTATTTTCAGCCCCTTTCCTAGTAGTCCCTGGTTCAAAATGTGCCTTTCCTACCATAGCAGAACACTGGCTCAACATATTTATTAATTACTTATTTAATTAATCAGCAAATAAAGACATATTTATTGAGCTATTCAGCATAATCCCAAGATCATTTTCCTGAACTGCCATTGCCAAGTCAGACTCAATTCACAATGCAAAATGAGATTGAGTCTTGATTACAGTATAACTTTGTTAGACATTTTTGCCCATATTTCACAAGATTACTTTTCCAGTTTGGTGTAGTGGTTAAGTTTGTGGATTCTAATCTGGGAGAACCGGGTTTGATTCCCCACTCCTCCACTTGCACCTGCTGATGTGACCATGGGTCAGTCACTGGCACAGCTGTTCTTGAAATAATAGTTTGTGTTAGAATTCTCTCAGCCCCACCTACCTCACAGAGTGTCTGTTCTGGGGAGGGGAAGGAGTTTGTAAGCCACTCTGAAACTCCAAGTGAAGGGCGGGGTATAAATCCAATCTCTTCCTCTTCTTCCTTCCTCTTCTTCTCACTTTAAAACCAGACCTGAGTAGAAGAGCTCCCTGATTGCTATGGTACATAAGCCGCTCGGAGACTCCTTTGGGTAGTGAAGGGCGGGGTATAAATTTAATCTCTTCTTCTTCTTCTTCTTCTTCTTCTTCTTCTTCTTCTTCTTCTTCTTCTTCTTCTTCTTCTTCTTCTTCTTCTTCTTCTTCTTCTTCTTCTTCTTCTTCTCCTCCTCCTCCTCCTCCTCCTCCTCCTCCTCCTCCTCCTCCTCCCTTTAAAAACAGGCCTGAGTAGAAATGCTCCCTGATTGCTATGGTACATGACAATGAAACCACCACAGCAGTGTGGCAAGACAGGGGTAGTCCCCATAGCCAAAATAATGCATCAGACAGGGGAAAATACACATTTGGACTTTTCTAGGGGGATCTGCATTCCATGATGATTATTTCCCCCCAACCCCTAATTTCGTAAATGAAAATTCTTTTTGGTCCTGTTTCAAAGTCCTTCAATCTAAACCATCTGAAGACAATTCAGTTACTGTTGGATAATCAGTACCAGTGTTCCCTTTAAGCTGAGCTAGTATGATCTAGCTCACAGTTTTTAGCCTCCAGCTCACAGATTTTTGTCTTAGCTCAGAAAGGATGTCTCCAGAGCAAACTAATTTATGCAGTAGCCAAGTCAATCACACACAACTTTAATGCCAGTAGCTTACAAAGTAGAATTTTTGCTCACAAAACTTCACAGCTTAGGGGGAACATTGACAGGCCTACTGCTGGATAAGCAGGTGGCAGCTGTGCCCAGGAGTATCTTTTACCAGCTTCAACTGCTTAGCCAGCTACGTTATTTCCTGGGCAAAAAAGATCTGGCTACTGTGGCTGCTTACATCTAGATTAGATTGCTGCAATATGCTGTATGTGGGGCTGCCTTTGAGAGGCATTCAGAAAATTTGTTTGGTACTAGGGATGTGAATTTATTTATTTATTTAATTTATATCCTACCCTCCCTACTGAAGCAGGCTCATCTCCCCCTGATTTGGGTCTGTTGGACCTCCCAAAATACCAGTATTCCAAATATTCCCAAATTCCAATAGCAGTATTGTATTGGGATTCATGTAGATATTTGGGAAACCCAGATTTATTCTGCTCCATTATACCCTATGGGGACTGTCCCCATAGGGTGTAATGGAGAATTGATCCAGGGTATTTGGGGCTCTTGGGGGGCTCTTTTTTGAGTCAACAAATTTGCAGCATAGCTGCTGGTGCATCTCCTCAAAATACCCCCCCCAGTTTTAAAAGATTGGACTAGGGGATCCAATTCTATGCCTCCCCAAAGAAGGTGCCCCCTTCCTCCTTTGAAACCAATGAAGGGGAAAAAGCATTTAAAGGACCACAGTTTCTTTAAATGCTTGCTGAGTTCACTTGCCAAGTGAACACTGTGGTGGCACTTAGAAGGGATTTAAACTCTAAATGCTTGCTAAATTCACTCGTTGAGTGACTTGGCAAGTGAACTCAGAGGGGATTTAAAGTTTAAATGCTTGCCGAGTTCTCTTGGTGAGTTGTGCCATGGAAGTGGTGGTGGGACTTGGCAAGTGAACTCAGAAGCCACAGTCTCTTTAAATTCCTTCTAGCTGCACCTGAATAAAAGCCAAATAATATAGTCTTTTATTCAGCCATGGCTATTTTGGTAGCCGAATCAGATTCTCCAATGTGTATTCAGCTGGATAAATACCCCCAAAATACCGATATACTGATAAAGTATTTATTCAGCTTGGTATATACTGAACACACAACCCTATTGGGTACAGAATGCTGTGGCCAGGATGTTGACTGGAGTGGGTCAGAGGGAGCATATCACTCCAGTCTTGTCCCACCTGCACTGGCTCCCAATTTGGTTTTGGGCACAATTCAAGGTCCTGCTCTTGACCTTCAAAGCCCTATATGGTTTCAGACCAGCACACCTGAAGAACCACCTAGTCCCTTATGAGCCTGCCTGACCACGATGGTCATCTTCAGAGGCCCTGGTTTGGATGCCCCTGTCTTCTGGGATTAGGTGAGTGGCAACCCAGGAGATGGCCTTCTTGGTCAGGGAACAAAAGCTCTGGAACTCTCTGCCCAGGGAGATCTGACTGTCCCCTTCTGTTGTCCTCTTCCACCAGCAAATGATGACTTTTTTGTTTCATTAAGCATTTCCTAAATGATTCTAACCAATTTTTAATTGCTATTTTTTAATATTTTGTATGTTTTAACTCTGTTTTAAATGGTTTTAATATCTGCTGGGGTGACTGATTTTAGTGATTTCAAAATATGATCTTAACATGTCTGTTTTAAATTGCTAGTTGCCTTGATGGACCGTGTAACAGCAGAAAACTGGATACAAATTTTGTAAACAAAATAAATAAAATTCCAGTAAAACCACTGAAACAAATTAGTTACAATTAACAATCTCCATTGTGGAGAGAGGGGGGATATAAATGAAGTGAATACATAATTAATATAGCTGAAGATGTGAGGCAGGTAAAAGGTAGGTTGGTGAATGGCGCAGAAGGAGAGAATGAGGCAGGGAAAGGGAACAGGATATGTGGGTTACCAGAAGGAGGGAAAGGGGAGATAATGTGGGTTGGGGGAGACAGCAGTAAATGATGTACCTCCTCACAAGTCCTTGAGGGTTGGACTGGCCCAGCAGTTGGCACCACACAACTGGGCCATAGTTTTCCTAGGTAGAAGCTACAAGGGGGAAGAGCTGAAGACTGAGATGCAGATAAAGGTAGGATGGCTGTTGGATGGGAAGGAGAGAAGGAGAGAAGGAAGCAGGAAAAGGAATAGCTATGGAGGCTTTCAGGAAAGGGATATACTGAAGGAGGGGAAAATGAGATGCCCCCAGCAAGTCCTTGCAGGTCCCCCATGTATATCTTCTAATAGCCAAGTTAGCCAAATCTGAGAATACTTAAATCTGGTGATTGCAGCCAAGAGTGGACAAGACAGATATTTCTACAAACCTGGAAAATGCCCAGATTTGCAGAAAAAAAACCCAGAAGCCTATAATAATATAAATTACAAGCAATTGCCAATGATTTGGTATTTATCTTAGAAAACCCATTGGATTCAATTGCACAACTATTAACAACATTGCAGAATTATGGTCAGATGGCTGGATTGAAGATTAACTTGACCAAGACAAAAATGCTAACAAAAAATATTACTAAAGATCAAGTCCAACAGGTACAAGAGAAATCAGGCTTTGAAGCACAAAAAAGTGAAACATTTAGGAATAAACGTAGCAAATAGATGTAGTTCATTGGTGAAAGATAACTACATGGAACTCATGTTAGAAATTAAAAAGGATCTGGAAAAATGGAAAAGCCTACAAATATCTTTGATGGGCAGAATAGCTACAATAACGATGAACATCCTTCCAAGATTGCTGTTTTTATTCCAAACAATACCAGTTCTTCAGAATCAACAATATTTTAAAGAATGTGATAAAGTGATGTCACAATATATATGGCAGAATAAAAAACCAAGAATAAAAACAAAAGCTTTACAGGGTGCTGAAGAAAGAGTTGAATTTGCTCTTATATTATAGAGCAGAAGCACTGACGTGGCTAAGAGAACATTAGAAAATACCAGACTATTAACTTTGGAGGGACATGACCTGTTATTAGGATGGCATGCATTTATATGGTATGGAAAGTCAGATACACATGCATATTTTAAACAACATTTGGTGAGAAAATCTTTATTGATGGTATGGGAACATATTAAAAGGTTGTTTTATACTAAGACACCTAAATGGATCTTACCACTTGAAGCTTTTACAAATCCTAATCTGCTGGAAAAATATGTTGCTGAGATATGAGGATTTGCTGGACAATAAAAATGAACTAAAATAAACAGAAAAACTTAAAGAACAAGAGATTAATATAAACTGGTGGCAAAGGGTACAAATAGAGTCAAGATTTGCTAAAGATAAACCATTTGATTTTTATTCAAATATAATGGAAATGGATAAGATATATGCTGATGATAAATTAAGAAATTGTATATAATAATATTAGAAGATAATACACAGAATGAAATAGTTAAAAGTCTATGGTCAAATGGGCACAAAATTTGGCTCATAATATTGATTTAGATCAATGGTCACGTGTATGGAATATAAAGATTACTAAAGCAACGTCTTATAAGGAAAATATATAAATAACGTTTTCTCGATGGTATATTACTCCAGACAAATTAGTTACATTCTATCCTGTCCTACCAAATGATTGTTGGAAATGTCAAAAAAATGTTGGTTCATTTTTTCATATGTGGTGTACATGTGATAAAGTTAAAAAGTATTGGTCTTGGATACATGAACTGTTACAAAAAGTGTTAAAAACTACAGTACCTTATACACCAGAACTGTTTTTATTGAATATGACACCAAAGAAATAAAAAACAACAACAACTTTTATCAGATGATACACATGGCTACAGCAGCAAGAATATTAGATGCTAAATATTAGAGAAGATATGAAGTCCCTACAAAGGAAGAAGTTATAAATAAAATACTGGAAACAGCAGAGATGGACAATTTAACTTCAATTTTGAGACGACACAACAAAGAAAATTTTGAGGACACATAGTCAAGATTTTATAAATGGACAGAAGAGTATAACATATAAAATTTCCAGACATATAATCAAAATGAAAGGAAATAAGAAATATATGTTTAATTATAAGCAAAAGGTATATATGAAAATTATAAGGTGGATAAAAGAAATGAATGTTTTGGATATAGTATGAGGTCAATAATTAGGTAAATAATGATACAAATGAATTCCCCCAAACTGTATTTATGTATGTCTTCGTATGTCTTACTTATGAAATAATTAAAAAAAAACCCAAATAGTAAAGGAACACCTGTAGCCTTAAGAAATGGAAGCCCTCAGTGGCCATTGCTAGGTGACCACAGCATTCTAGGCCTGGTTTCTGTCACTAAAAGGCAGGGGGAGGGGATAGAGCCCTTTTCAGGGATTTCAGGCTTTGGAGGGAGGCCAGGCCAGGCAAATACTACTGGATGACTAAACTTATATGATTCACCTAGGACTGAGGAAAGGCTGTGGGGGCTTAAGGAAGAGAAAGAAGGAAATAGTGGGGGAGAGGCAAATTCATCCCACAAGTCCTTGCAGCTTACCACTTGTATATATTATTCTCAGCATGGCCAAATATGTGGATACCTAAATATAGAGACTAGAGCCATGAAAGAACAAAACAGATATTTCTATAAACCTGAAAATGCCCCAGGGGACCATGGTGGCTTAGAAGACACTGAGCTGCAGACTGGAAGGTCAGTATCTCAACAGTTCAAGATCTTATTGCTGCATTATGGAGTGAGCTCCCGTCTCTGGCCCCAGCTCCTGCCAACCTAGAAACCTCCTGCCAACCTGCCAACCTCGAAAGCAAGAAATTGCAAGTAGATAAATAGGTACCACTTTGATGTGAAGGTAACAGTGTTCTGTACACCTCAGTGTTTAGTCATGCCGGCCACATGACCACGGAAACATCTTTGGACAGCGCTGGGTCTTCGGCTTGGAAAAGGAGATGAGCACTGCCCCCTAGGGTTGGAATAGACTGGCTTTTGAGCAAGGGAAACTTTTACCTTTATGCAAAATAATCTGAAATCTTTAAAAAGTTAACACCCCAAAGAATAATAGAAGTAATGCCTGTAACTTTTTAGAAATGAAGGTCCTCTCAATGGCTGCTGTGTGGCATGCTAAGCAACTGCAACAATATTGCCAGTCTTCAAACCTTCATTTCTTTCAGTAAAAGGCATGGGGAGGAAGGGCCCTTTGAGGGGAAACTCACTGGGGCCATGATCTCCAAGAACCACTGGGTGTCTTGATACCATGTGACTTAACTGATTTACCCAGGCCTGGCTGCTTGCTACTGTTCAGCAGCAGCAACCCTAGAAAAGCTAGTGTGGTATAGTGGTTAGGTTGTCATACTAGGATCTGAGAGGTCCAGTTTCAGATCCCCACTTTGCAGTGGAAGCTGCAGACTTTGGGTCAGTCACCCATATTCAGCCTAGTGTATCTCACACTGTTGTTGTGAGGATAAAATAGAACAGAAGACAATGATGTAAGCTGCTTTGAGTCCCCATAGTAGACGGAAGCTCCAGATAAAACAGGTGAATAAATAATAAATAGAGCTTAAGATATAGGGCACATAAAAGGTACATTGATTAGTTGGTGTAAAGGAGAAAGGTAACTAGGGGAAAGTGAGGATGTGGGGGTTGCCAGGAGGAGGGAGAGACAACAGTGTGGGGACGGGAATACATGGGAAAGTGAGGAACCCCCCGCAAGTCGTTGTAGGTCCCCCACTATGGAACTGAGCCCACAGCTGACAACATGCAACTGGGCCCATCCTGATGGTCCACACTACACAACTTACTTGGCTACTGGGTGGGAAGGAGAGAAGGAAGCAGTTAAAAGGGAGAGGTTATGTGGGTGTTCAGGGAGGGGAAAGGGAAACTAGTGAGGGAGGGAATAAATAGATGCCCCCTGAAAGTCTTTGTGGGTCTTCTGCCTGTTTTTTCTAATATCCAAAGCCAACCAGGCTCAGCTAACAACCTCAGCAGCCTCCCTTATATAAGCTAATTGTTTGTCATTAACTTAGCACTAAACCAGACATATAACACCTTAAGATCACTGAGGTGGTGTGAAGCCATTGAAGCAAAAGTGAAAACAGAAATGGACGACAAAAACCAGAGATACAGATTCCCAAATAATTGAGAACATGGGTAATATGGAATTTTTCATGGGAATTTTTCAAGCCTTCCTTGGTGACAGCAAAGCCCAGGATAGAAATAATTGGCACGACTCTGACTGTAAGGTGATCAAAAGGTCAATCAGGTGCCTGTATAGACTAAGAACTCAAATAGAGTAGAGATTTTGCTGAATATTTTGACATTGAAAAAAGAATGTTAAAAAACTATTGGAATTTAAGAAATCTGAGGCCCAAAAAAGAGTTTGGGAAAGTCTGCTCCAGGCAATAAAAACAAAAAAATGAAAACAAAAACCTGGATCTTAATTGCAAAAGGACTAAACACATGGCTCCCTGTACCTTGTGATATTCCAGCCACTGTCTGGGAAGCTTTTTCACCTCTATTATCACAAATGGAAATGGAAATATCCAGGATGGTAGGCCAATATTGCCATTGGGTGTGAAGGAATGGCCCCCGGTAACAGCAAGTGAGATTAGGACTTTAATTAAACAACAACAACAAAAAGGGAAAGCACCTGGGCCTGATTTAATACCCACAGTACTATTCAGAATTGACCTGAACTGGTGGGCACAGATTTTGGCTGCCTTTTTCACTGAAATAAACAAGACAGGAATAAACAAGGCAGTGTAATAATTGTTCCAATTTATAAAAAGGGGGACCCGACAGACCTGATGAATTACCATCCAGTAAGCTTGCTATCCACTATAGGAAAACTTTATGCTGCAATACTTCTTGAAAAGCTGGAATCTTGGGTTGAAGGAAACAATATTTTGGGAAAGGAACAGGCTGGTTTTAGAAAAGGAGCAAGCACCATTGACCATTGCCGTACCCTCCAGTTCTTGGTTAATAAATACACGAGTTCTGGTGAAGGCATGTTGGCAACTGCCTTCATGGATCTAAAATCAGCGTTTGATACAATCTCTAGACCCCGGCTGAGGGAAAAGCTGAAGAAATATGGCACTGAACCATGTCTCCTTTACTTAATTCAACAGCTCTATAACCATCCCTCCGCCCGGGTTAGATGTGGGGAGTTAGGACAGCTATTGGAGCCTTTCATCCTAGACAAAGGAGTCAAGCAGCGATGTTTACTTGCACCCCTGTTATTCAGTTTGTATATAAATGACCTCAGACCCTGTATCCTGAAGGAAGCATGTCATCTTCCACATTTATCCAAGCACGAAGTTCCAATGCTTCTATACGCTGATGCAGTGATAATGTAAAGATCTATAGTGGGCCTCCCCAAGCTGATAAAAATTTTTGAGCTTTACTGTTATCGTGAAGGCTTGACCATCAATGTGGTGAAATCCAAGGTCATAGTATTCACCAAAAGGGAAAAGGGGAAAATCTTCATATGGGACATAGCAGGCCAACCTATGGAACAGGTCATTCAATTTAAATATATGTGAATCCACTTTGAAGCATCTCTTACATGGAAAACACACTTGGATCTAGCAAGGAATACAGCTTTGAGAGTAGGGAAGACAATTGTAAAATACTTCTACTCATCAGGAGGCCAATTTGTCCCCTTGGCCTTAAAGGTATTTAATGCTAAGGTTCTAAACCAATTCCTGTATGGTGTGGAAATTTGGATTCAGGCTGCTTCTAAAAAAATGGATTCCATCCAGTATGACTTTTTCCGATGCTTATTGGCTACTCCTAGATGTGTCTTGGGCATAGCACTGAGAGCGAAGCTAGGCAAATTATCGATGGAAGCTAGGGATTGGATTAAAGCATTTTTCTGTAAAGTAAAGGTTTCAAAATCTGAGGGAGGATCTACTCTACTTGGGCTTATCCAGGTAGATATACATTACAGCCAATGGGATCAACTATTAGAAAATAAAATGAAATACCTAGGAATAACAAATGATATGATTGAAAATACAGAAACTAAAGACATTAGAAGACAAATTAAAAAATCTGTAAGGAAATTGGATGTTACAAGCACGTCTGTTAGGGTATGCACAGGGTATGTTCGACACTTCATTTAGGAATTGTCCTCCCGATGCAACTGCCAGCATATTTTTATCAGTTGACAGTCCCAAAACTAAGAAGAGCTTTTACTTTGGCAAGACTGAACATTCTTCCCTCGGCAGCTTTGGAGGACAGATATAATAGGGTATCATACTCTAATAGAACATGCAGATGCTCATATGATAAAATCGAAACCATCAAATCTATGATTACGGAGTGCCCTATATTCGATGAGCTGAGTACTTAAAGATATGGAACTGCTAAATGTGCGAGCCCAGGTGTCATGGCTACTATTGGATACCAATGATCATGCCACCCTCTCAGTGGCAAAATTCATAGGCACAATAATCAAATATAAGAGAAATAATACTGAGTAAGGTCTTTCAAAAATATTTTCTTTGATTCCAAATTCTGCTTAAGGTGATAGCTGTATGAGCAGTACTAGATAGATAGATGATAGATAGATAGATAGATAGTCTGTCATTGTCAAAGGGAGGGCCTGCGACTAAGTGGAGATCATGCGGGAGGTCCCTGCATGAGGTCCCAGATTCAATCCCTGAGATATCGAGTTACAAAAAGGTCTGGACAGTAGGTGTTGTGAAGGACCTCCAACTGAGACTCCGGAGATCTGCTGCCAGTCTGACTACACGATACTGACCTTGAAGAACCGACGGCCTGATTCAGTATAAGGCAGCTTCAAATGTGTTCTTATAACAGCCTAATAAGAATGTTTTTCTCTCTCTCTCTGCTACAACGTTCTTTAGAAATGCCTGTCATTGTTTTGTTATTGTCAATAACTGTGGCTTTTGTATCTCTCAGTGGGGTTTGCTATATTAACAGTATAGCTGTACATTCCTCAGCGGGAGGCTCCTACCTCATGGAGACAGATTAAGAAGATAAAGAGCTGCTTAGGTAAGATTACAATAAACACTTTTCACCTCTATTCTGTCATGAATCTCACTGCCATGCAAGCAAGAATTTAACTGCTAGTTTTACAAGTCCTTAAATTAACACCGGCATTCCATATATTTAGTTGTTTTTATATCGTCGGATTGTCATGTTCATCAGAGAAATAAAATAGACTTCCATAGACTATTTTCTGTCAGTGTGAGATTTGCATTACATCTCTACAGGCTAATCCCTTTATATCAGGCAAAAACCATGCCTGCTTGTTCTTACTGAAACGAGGGGGGGGGGGCGGAGCTATCATGTACCTAACAAGAATCGATACAGGACTGAAAGAGGCTTTATTTGATAGGGATGTGTGGTGACTAGTGGATTGTGAGGTAGATACTGTGCTGCATATCCTTTGTTTGTATCTGTAGTTCTGTGGACTTCTCAGCCCAAATTTTAGTTTCAGGCAGTTGGAGAAGCTTTGGAGAAAAGCTGTTAGAAAGTGCAGACATTTGTGGAGCAATCTTACTTACTTTCTCACATTTGTATTGGATCCCACACTTCCTCCAGTGAACCGAAGGGCTTATGCATACAGTTATTCTATTTGCTCCTCACAGTTCCCATGTGAGGGCTGGCAGTAGAGCTAAGTGGCATTGACTTTGTGGGAAATCAGCTACCAGGAAGGATAAGTCTGCCTGACTCCTGACTTTGATTTTTAAGCCGTTGCTTAGGTTCTGAAGCGTAGGCACCTATATCTCAGACACAGCAAGCTGGCTAAAGCCTATAGTGCATATATAGCAACAAGTGGTCCCATGCCATTCAAGGTTATGATGACAGTGAAAGCATGATGATAGCATCTGTGAAAATGTAATGGAACCATCAAGTAACTTGCTGAATTGAAGTGAACCGTTATCCTAGGACAGAGAGATCATTTGTATATGTAAAAAAGAAAGAGACAAAAACCTTTCCAAACTTAAAATAAACAGTATGGACACAGATACAGCCGTTTGCAAATGCTCCAGCTACACATGGGAGTATTTCTGTTTACACTGTCACTTTGTCTATGGCTGTATGTACGGTAGATGAAATACTACTTCTGGGTATGTTGGCACAATGTCTCAGACTGTTTACAAAATTATTTCTGCTGTGAATCTTGTCACCTTGGTTGACAAGATGTTCTTGCATTCTTATAATCTAATGTAAATAACATTGGAGTGCTTCCTTCGACAACATTGGAGCCTTCGACAACATTGGAGTGCTTCCCACTTTGGAGATGTGCCTCAAGCACTACGCATGTCAACCAGTAGGTATTTGGGGGAATGAAAGTGGCAGCCACCTCTTGGTGTATTGTGCAACATTTTCTGTTCTGTCTTTGGGCTGAAGTAGAGCCTTGAAGTTACAGAAAACTGGCGAAGATAGTATCCCTGATGGTTTGTGACAGCAAATTTGTTAATTCGCTGTAAGGCAATTTGTTGGGCGTCAGTGATGTCGTTGTACTTACCTTTTGACAGGCCATAATGGAAGGAGAAAGCAGGAGAGGAAACGATGAGTATCTTCAATGGAAATACATTGAGGGGTCAGTGTTACGCACCTGAAAGGTTTATCCACAGTCATCTTTTAAAACAAAGAGATGATGTACATATCTAGCAAATGGCGGTTTACATGGAGTCTCTGAGTTGAGGACATGTTTCACTTCATAGAAACAGGGATCTATAGGAATCTACAAGCAAGGGACCCATAAAGATTTGCAAAGGGCATCTCATTTCTCCATCCTCCACTGTTTTTTTCCTTTGTCTTTACTAAAAGCCTTCATAGCGTCTCTCTTTTTCATGTCTCCTCCTCTTCCCCTTCCCCTTCCCCTTTCCAACCTACTGTTATCTGACTCCTGTCTTCAGCTTTTCTTTCTTCCTTACCCCCGGCAACCTCTTCCACTTTCCAACCTACTGTTATCTGCCTCCTATCTTCAGTTTTTCTTCCTTCCCTACCCCTAGCAACCTCTTCCTTGAAAAAGTTTGGTCAACTTGTTTGGTGCTGAACACCAGGCTGGGCCCAGGTCTGCAATAGGAAACTCACAAGGTATTGTGAGGGGGGATCTCACTTTCCTGTATATCCCTTCACCACACTATGTAGGGTTGTCTTCGCTTTTGGGAGGAGATGGACCTCAGCATGATATAATGCCACCTGGAATTGGCAACCCTAATACTATTTCATTTCCCACTGTTTCTGGCAATCCTATATCCTTACCCTTCTCTGTTTCCTTCTCTCTTTCCCACCACCCTACATTTTATCTGCCACCTTATCTTCAGTTATATTAAGGATTTATTTACTACATTTATACCCCTCCTTTCTCCACAATGGGGGCCTAAAGCATCATTCTCTTCAATTTTATCTTCACAAAACCCCTGTGAGGTAGTTTGGCCCAGGATCACCCAGCAAGATTCAGTGCAGAGTGGGGATTTTATTTATTTATTTATTTACAATATGTATACACTGCCTTTCCGCCCTTACAAGGGCCACCAAGGCAGCTAACAATTTAAAACACACATGAAAAAATTACATTATAAAACCATTAAAATCACCCCTCCCAAATATACTTCATTAAAACAACTTTTAAAAGAGTTAAAAAACATACAAAGCAGTTACAATACATGCAAGATATAAAAACATTGGTTAGCAAGGAGGGAACACTGAGGAAATGTCAAATGAAACAGTCTAAAACCCCTTAGGGCTTTGAAGGTCAAGAGCAGCACCTTGAATTGTGCCCAGAAACAAATTGGAAACCAGTACAGGTGGGCCAAGATTGGAGTGATATGCTCCCTATGACCCATTCCAGTCAACATCTTGGCTACAGAATTCTGTACCAGTTGCAGTTTCTGCACAGTTTCAAGGGCAACCCAAAGTAGAGTGCATTACAGTAATCTAATCTGGATGTAACCAGGCCATGTACCATGGTGGCCAGATCTTTTCTATCCAGGAAATGCCACAGCTGGCTCTGCAGTCAAAGCTAGTAAAAGGCTTATCCAACAATAGGCGTCCCCCGGACTATGGACTCATTCTTCAAGGGGGGGTGCAACCCCATCCAGAATGGGTGACAGCTGGATGTGAGGGCGATCTGGCTGTGAAATCTGTCACCCCATTGATCACCAGGGTTGATTCGGCTGATCTGGCTGGCTAGGCGGGTGTCCCCAACTCCCTCACTGCTCCATGTGTGTCCCTCCAGAAGCTGCACGCTTGGTCGAAGAGGATGACCAACCCAGATAGAAGGAGTGTACCAGTCTTTGGTCAAGGGTATACGATAGCTGCACTCCCCTGCTAGAACCTCCAAACAAGTTCAGAATGGGTGACAGCTTATATCCCATGTCAGACTTTCCAGCCACCGGTTGCACTTGTGTTTTACTGGGATTAAGCTTCTGTTTATTAGCCTGCACCCACACCAAAACTGTCTCCAGGCACTAGTTTAAACCTGTATCTCCCAGATCCTAGTCTGAAGCTGCTACAGCACACTGGCTTTCATGGGGTGGCTGCTGCTGAACAGTACCAAGTGGCCAGGCCTGGGTGGGTCATGCAAGTCATGTAGTGTCAAGTTGCTGCTGTCCCTGTCCCTAAAGAGTCATCTCTCACAGGCCAAAACAGTCCTGAAAAAGGCCTTGGTTACCTCCCCTCTGCTTTTAGTGACAGAATCCAGGGCTTTAACTGGCAGTTTTGTTGTGGGTACCTAGGAAAAGCCACAAAGGGCATTTGTTTCTTAATGCTACAGGTGCTGCATTCAAATATTATATTTTGGTGCTGCTTCAAATATTATATTTCATTTTTTGAACCCCCCCCAGTGTCTTTTTTATAATTTCATAATTTTCTGTAAGCCTGAGGCTTTTCACGTTTTTGTGGAAAGATCCGTCTTGTCCGTTCATGGCTCCAGTGTTTGAAATTAAGTATCCACTGATTTGGCTATGCTGAGAATAAGATAGATTGATCCCCTACTTGTCAGCTTTGTATCTGAATGCAGATATAATGGATAAAGCAAAGTGAGCAGCTGGATAGGGCAAATAAAGGTCTCTATTATAAGAAAGACTCCCTTCCCTTGCATAAAATGATATAACTTTGTGTGTGTGAGTATGCACACACATATGTGTGTGTGTTTGGGGTGTGTGTGTCAATATATTCTTTGAAATCTAAGCGCTCAAGCACCTCATTATGGGTCAGGGCTCTTTTTGGGAAGGAATGCACAGGAATGGAGTTCCGGCTGGCTCCTGAGTTGGCCACGCCCAGCAGGAACTCATTAGCATAATAGGCCACACCCAACAGCAGAAACTCATTAGGATTGGCTACATTTGGGGTGTGTGGCCTAACATGCAAAGGAGTTCCTGCTACAAAAAAAGCCCTGGGTATTGACAACAAACAAGGTAAACAGAATAAGAAGCAAAAGGTAGGTGTGGCTGGATGACCACACTTCTGGTAACACGGGGGTGTAGTCTAATATGCTGATGAGTTTCTGCTGTTGGGTGTGGTCTCTTATGCTAATGAGTTCCTGCTGGGCTTTTTTTGTTGTGGGCTATCTGGGAAGGGTGTGATCAGTGTTTGGGAACTGATTCCTAGCTATCACCTTCTGAATGCTGATCCAGTAAAGGTTGTCTCCAGTGGGCTTGGGTTGAAGAGAAGAAGCAAAAACATTGTACCCCCAGAACCCTCTACACTCCTATAGTCTACAAAGCCAGAAGTACAGGAGGATTCCATCTTGAATCAAATCACAGGGCCATGATTTGGATTAATGGCAATGAAATGCAGTTTCATGATTAGACTTTCAGGTCTATGTGAGAAAATAGCACACACACTTAATGAAGGACTTGTTTTGTGATTTCATAGACTATCTTCACACCACTAAGTCTAGGCTAATGAAATGGCATGTCCTAGGAATTGTTCATTTGCCAGTGTCAGGCTCAATAGCAAGTAGATCCAGGCATTCTTCAAGTAAAGAGATGCTTTATTGGAATACAATGCTGTTGCCCACAGTAATACTGCTATTGTCAGGAATGGAGGCATGAGCCATTCAGACACTGATATAGTATGATGCAAAGCCAAACTAGCAAATGAACTTTTAGCGCGCACGTGGGAAACTCCCGGCAGGAGGATTACTTAATAGTCGGGAGTACTACCCCCCCCACCTAGTCACGTAGGACTGGAAAATTCCCCAGACTGAGGAATGCTCCGAAGCCTATTCTTCAAGGCTGCCGTGATAAGACGAGGCGGCAGGGAAGTATTCTCCCACGTTGCAGCTGGCATCTTCTATGCAAGCGTGAAAGCAAAAGGCAAGATAGTAAACACAGAACAATGAACACAGTGTAAACGATAATACAGAGCTTTAGCCCTCTGACAGCTAGCTGATTCCTTGTTTGATTTAGTAGCCTTTATTATATTTCCTAGTCTTGGTGTATATTACTAAATTGTATTGATGTATTTTCTTTTAAACTGTCCTCTTTCCCCACGCTACTTTCTTTTATCCATATTCAGTAAAGATCAGATCTACCTAAATCCAAAGTTTTATTTTTATTTAAATATTTATATCCTACTTTTCTCCCCAAAGGGACCCAAAATTGCCCTCTCTCTTCTCCCCTCATACTTTTCTCCAGAAATATCACCCCCAATATTGTGTCTGTGTATGCACAGACTTTAGAACCCATAACAGGTTATGGAGGTACACAAGCAAAGGCCAAGCATGTGTATCTCCTGCTCCCCTCAGTAACAGCCTCTCGCTTACCTCTTCCATAACCGGGCTGCCTCTTGAGGGGGCAGTCAGTCGGTGGTAGTGGGCACTGGATGGGGGACCCAGGTGGCCCTTCTTGAGGAGCTAGAATTGTTCCCTCAGTTGTCAGTCATCAAATGCTGAGCTATACTGACTCTGATTCATTATGTTCTGAGCAAGTAAAAACCTTAAACTTCTGGATGGCTATCCCTTTTAAGTGGCATGGATGCCAACCTGACTTTTACTTGATTAAGCTAAATTGTGCTTCCATTGACACAGAAAGAGGACAAAGCTTTATATAAAGAGAATTCATGATTATAATAGAGAGGAAAATTCTGTATGCCCTTCACTTTAAAAAAAAAGCAATTGTGTGCACTTTTCATGAGACTCAAAAAAAGAAAACTGGTAGACAGATTATTTGTTGGCTTAATAGATTAGATAGGAGAGCTTCTGTAAATTAAAAACAAAGCAGCTTTGGAATGTACTTTACTGTTTCTGGAAACAAAGATCATTCTTCTTTTCCTTAACATAATTAAAAATAAGAAAGTGCATAGAGCAGTATAAATAAAACAAGAATTTGAACTGAAAACAAGAACAGCCGTCTTCAAAGAGATGTCAGGAATCACTGGGGTTTTTTGCCTGTCATTTCTAGGAAATATTTCTCTATGTAGGTCTTTGTTGATTTGTGGCTCTTTCTGGAAATTGCGTTTCTGAAATCTTAATGTGTAAGGAACAAAATCTGTGACTGCAATCTTTTAAAAATGATGTTTAAGAGGAAAGTTAATGTATAACCTTGCAAGCCTGGTACAATAATCCTAAAAAAACCCAACAACCCCCCCCATATAGCTTACAGGTCTAACTTCATTAAACTTTATGTTCTAATTATGCAAGATTTTTCTTGTAATTTATTAGAAAAAGTGTGAACACATTCTTAAGAGGTAAAGAATGTTCTTTTGAACTGAGAGAATGCCTTTGGCTACAATGCATCTCATTAAATTGTAATAGAAAAAAAAGAACAATCTTTGTCAAAGAATAAACCTGGTAGACAGTGTATTGTTGGTAAGACAGAAAAGTAAAGGTGTGTGGACGAAGGTATCTGAAGACAGCCTGGTTTTGCAAAATGAAAAATGTATAACTGACCACAGCTTACACACAATGCACAAGATTCTGTATATGCCTGTCAGTGTTTTACAAAATGATAGCTTGGGAGCTATCGGTGGAAGGTTTAAGTTTGTCATTACCATTTTATGTAGTGGGATCATCCACTAATTCAGCTTTCGTGCAGAGTTCTCATTCGTATATTATTTAATTGTATTATCCAATTTAATGTTTTTTTGGTGACAATACGAACACATCTTCATAGCTTTTACTTAACTCTTTTCTAACATGGCAATCAAATGCTAGCAAAGAATCTGATGGCACAGAAAGTGACCAAAGGAAGAATTTTCATCAAGACTGAACATCATGATGCCCAGGAACCAGCTGTCTGGGGGAAAAAAACTATGCTTTTGTTCCTTTGGCTACTAACCTCTTGTTGTCTGTAGGCTAATAATAACAACAACAACAACAACAATAATAATATTGTTACCAGGGCATGCCATGCCAGTGTTTGCCCTTTCATATTTTAAACAAATAAAAATAAAAAGGGCTGCTAATTCAAATATTACATTAGCACAATTCTTATTTATTTATTTATTTATTTACATCATTTATAGTCCACTTTTCTCACTTGGTCTCAAGGCAATTTACACAGAGCAAGTCAATACAATTAACGGGGTGGGCAATTCAATAAACAATACAGTGGGCTTAGGGTTGTAGGACCAATCAGAAATCTAAAATTGTAACTGAATAAACTCTTAACACGATACATTAAATGATGCAAAACCTGCATAGTAGGGCCCTAGTTTCAGCAAGCCAAACACAGTGTTATAGACTAATAATTTGTCTGAGTAACTTTGTGAATCATTTATTGCCTGCACAGAAAAGCCCTCTTGAATAATTCAGTTCCACATAGTTTACAGAATGTCAGGAGAGTGGGAGCCTTCTTAATCTCTACAGGCAGGTCATACCAAAAGGCAGGGGCCAGAATGGCGAAGGCATGTGTTTGGGCAGTTGTTGATTTTGCCCATTTGCAAGTTAGTTGGCACCCGCAGAAGATTTTGTATGTGTTAGCTAATACCTTAAATTGAGCCTGGTAACTGATGGGCAGCCAATGGAGTGACTGTAGAATGCATGTAATATGTGTGCTCCATATAGCTCCAAATAATTGCCAAGCTGCAGTGTTCTGTACTAGCTGGAGTTTCTGAATTGATCTTGAAGGGAAACCAATGTATACTGCATTACAGTAATCTAGTCTTTGTGTCACTGTGGTGTGGATCCAGGTGGCCAGATTGGCTGTATCAAGGTAAGGGGCATCTTACAGGCTAGGCTAAGTTGGGCGGAAGCCTTTTTGCAGTTGCATTAACTTGTTTCTCCAGCAATAACATTGGGCCCAGTATAACCCTAAGGATTGTAACTGAGTCAGCAAGAGTCAGCTGAACTCCATCAGAAGTGGGGAGCACAGTGTCCCGCAAGATCTCCACCTTCCCAACTCACATTGCATCTGTCTTTTCATGGTTTAGTTTCATTTTGTTCACTCTTAGCCAATTTACCACAGCAGCCAGCAGCGATTTGGGACCTCTATTGGATCACCAGGAGATTTGGATAAGGACATGTAGAGCTGGATATCGTCTGCATATCGATGACAACCCACCCCAGAGCTGCAGATGAGTTGTCCTAAGAACTTTGCATATAGATTGAGAAGCATGGGGGATGCCTACTTCTGCCTCTAAGTGCCTTAACAGGATGCTTTGATCTACTATATCAAAGGCTGCAGATAATTCCAATACGAATAACGAAAAGGCATGATCTTTGTTTACACACAAATGGAGGTCATCGACTAAAGCTAGCAAAGATGTTATCCCAGAAGACTTGGAGTTAGTCTGCTACTATTCTTTCAATCACCTTGCCCAGAAAGGGCAGCTTAGAGACCATGTGATAATTGGCCACAACATTTTTCTGTAGGGGTGGTTTTTTTAAAAAAAGTATAACTGCCTCTTTGAGAGGCTGAGTAAAGGTGCCCTGCATTAGTGATGGATTAATAATAGCTATTAAGGGTTTGTGGATGTGATCCTTGCTTGATTTGCAGCCAAGATGGGCAAGGATCAGCAAGTAATGGCCTTCACTGATCCTAGTCAACATCCACCACAGAAACTGGATCAAAATGATCCATAAATAGACCAGGTGGTGTATTAGGCCTTTCTTCTGGTGTGCCTGTGTTACGACATCTACAGCAAGGCATATTCTTGCTATTTGCCAGCAAAAAAATGGCAAAAGTATCACAGCTAATTGTCTCTTCCCAAGACAACAAAGGCTCAGATTTTGGCGTCAGCTGTTGCTAAGCTACCTAGAACAATTGGGATGGTTGTGAACTAGCTGATGCTATATTTGCAGAGTAATAAGATTTCTTTGCTGCCATCACCACTGCTTCATCGGTCTTCCAATGAACTCTATAGCATAATCTATCAGATTTGGTATGGGTTTGCCACCAGAGTCATTCTAGACGTCTCCCTGCCATCTTCAGGTCACCCTGTTTCACCATCGCTTTATGGCAAATTATTCTGAACACATCTATAAGATTTACTGGGTTGCCTTCTACAGTTTGACACAACCCATGGTGTATATCAGCATGTCTAATTCTCAACATGGCCCCATCTGTGGATACTTAAATGCAGAGACTAGAGCCATGAACAGACAAGACAGATCTTTGTACAAAGATGAGGTGTGCAGAAAAATCTGAAATATGTGTGAAACAGGATGCTGGACTAGATGGACCACTGTTCTGATCTAGCAGGGTGCTTCTTATGTTCTTAAAAAACAAAAGAACACACACTCACATATACATTGGGGGTTAACACCTCCCAAAGTAATAAGTGCGTTGCCTGTACTTTAAAAATTGAATGTTGTCAGAGATCTCAGTGTTGCTAGGCAACCACAACAGTATTGCTGTCCTTCAGGTCTTGGTTTTGGTTAGTAAAAGGAAGGGCCTTTTCCAGAGCTGTTTTTTTTTTTTTTTGTAAAACTCTCTTTAAAAAGAGAGAATTTTATTCTTTTTATAAGAAACAGGAAGGGTAGACAGATGGAGAAAGAAAAGGATGGAGTGAAATTTTTCCTGTTAGTGAGTGTTAGTTTAGGTTAATAACCAATACCAGTTTTGGCATCCATCGTGGTTAGAAGATCTTCTTTTTAACTATAGCGAAGTCCAAAATCACTCTGTTAATGCGGTTAGTAAAGTCCATTGGGGTTAGTAATTAAACAGCTCCTTCCAGATGTTACACGAACAGTCCTCAAAGTATTTTTTTTTTAAATCTCTTCCAGTTATGGATTAAGTCCATTTTAGCTTTGAAGTCTTCCGTTCCATCACCACTTTCCCCTGGGCTGCTGTCTTCTTTGCTTGTCCCAGTTTGGAATACTGCATCTTCCTCCCTGCTGGCGTGTCTCTTCAGAAGTTTCTGTATTTTAAAGATGAAATCCTTCTTCTTTCTTTTCTCTTTTTCCTTAAACTTCTGGCTTTCAGGCTTCCTGGACTCCACAAACTCTTCGAATGAAATTAGATCTCCAGTTTGTCGCTTGCTATGCTCAACATCCCCTTCTACTGGCAGAGTATTCTCTTTTATAAAAGCGGAGTAGGCTTTGGGAGGCTCATCCACCTCTTCTTTTAATTTTGTCGCTTCACTGCCAGTTAGGGGTGCCAAGGCATTTGTCAAGGTAAATCCGAGATCTTCTTTCTCTTCTTCTTTAACGCCCTGGAAACCTAGAATCAAATTCGATTTCTGTTCAATCTCCATCATCTTTCTAGTTGTTTCCGATATCTGTTTCTGTCGACTGATGAGAACACTATCCATTTTAGACAGAGTTTCGTTGATTTTCCGCAATTGTTCCAGCAGGGGGCACAGCATCTCCTTTTCCTGTTGATTGACAGCAAGCTCTTGGGGGGGCTATCTGGACCGGAAGTCCCTCCTCTCTTCTCTTCCGGTATCTGCAGGACTTTTTCCAGTATCGACATTTTGTTTTTTTGTTTACTTTTTAAAAGTTCGTGCCGCATCCCCCAGGAAGCTAAGATGATCAAAATCTTCCATGCAACCCCAACGGTACTTTCACCAACACTTTTTCTTCTCTCAGCCCCCTTCGCGCTCCCTTTGTAAATCTTGCTTCTCAAAGGGGTGGGAACTCCTCCCTCCTCCCAACGCTTATACGCATGCAGGGGGCTCCGATTTACGCTTCAAAATAGGTCTCCAACTCACGATTCGATGCTACTTCTTCTTTTATTTTAAGCCATAGCGCTGTCTTCACTCCTGGAATTCGGTGGCGCCGCTAAGTCCCATTACGGGCATGCCGCAGCGGGGCCGATTGGGGCGGGGAGAAAGCCTCAATTTCCCGGCTGTCTGCCGGCAAAGAGGCTACTCCCCAAGCGCCCCCGGTTCGGAGCCTTTACCTAAGGCTCACTAGGGTCTTTCGCACATGCGAAGACCCCCCCTAACTGCGCGTGGGCTAATCGCCTCCGGGAGCGTCCCGAGAAGCGGCCGCCATTCGCGACGCCGAAACCGAAACCTCTTTTCCAGAGCTGTTTTGACCTCTTAGTCCACCCTGCTTTCTTTCCTCACCCCCTGGATGGAGGATTTATTAGGGCTGGGTACAGCAGCAGCCACCCAGCAACTTGCTCCCATGCAGTTTGCACTACTCACCCAGGCTCTGACTTGATGCCACACAACTTGCATGGACCCAGCAGCAGCATCCACACAGCTTGAGTGACTTGCCTGGGCCTGGCAGTAACTACCACACAACTCACCTGAACAAGTTGTTACAGCACAAGTTTGGCAGTTTGGCCAGGCTTTTTCCAGGTGGAGGCTTCCAGGAAGAGGGAAGGAAAGCTGAAAGCCAGTGGCTAGAGTGTCAGACTAGGATCTGAGAGTCCCAGGTTCAAATCTCCGCTCTGCCATGGAAGTTTGCTGAGTGACCTTGGGCCTGTCACTGTCTCACAGAAACGTTGGGAGCTTAAAATGGAGGAGAGGAGAATGATGTAAGCTAATCTGGATTTCTCATTGGGTGGAAATTTGAAGAGACCTCCAGGGTCATCTAGTCCAACCCCCTGCACAATGCAGGAAATTCACAAATACCTCCCTCCCCACACCCCCAGTGACCACTGTTCCATGTCCAGAAGATGACAAAAAAACCCTCCAGGATCTCCAACCAAACTGGCCTGGAGAAAAATTGCTTCCTGACCCCAAAGTGGCAATCAGCATTTCCCTGGGCGTGTAAGAAAGGGCGACGAGAATGAAGCACTGATGCAACCCCTCCTGCCCTCCCTCTCATGATCTGCCTAAATTCAGAGAAGCAACATTGCTGTCAAGATGGCCATCTAGTTTCTGTTTGAAAACCTCCAAAGAAGGAGAGCCCACCACTTCCCAAGGAAGCTTGTTCCACTGAGGAACTGTTCTAAGTGTCAGGAAGTTCTTCCTAATGTTTAACCGAAAACACTTGTGATTTAATTTCAACCCATTGGTTCTGGTCCGTCCTTCTGGGGCAACAGAAAACAACTCTGTACCATCTTCTACATGACAGCCCTTCAAGTACTTGAAGATGGTTATCATATCATCTCTCAGTTGTCTCCTCTCCAGGCTAAACATACCCAGCTCCTTCAAGCTTTCGTCAGAGGACTTGGTCTCCAGACTCCTCACCATCGGATATAATAAAGTATCATACCCTAACAGAACATGCAGATGCTCATATGATACAATTGAAACCATCAAACCTATGATTATGGAGTGCCCTATATTCAATTATTTGAGAGCTAATTTAGTCGCCCCTTTACTTAAGAATACGGAGTTGCTAAATGTGTGAGCAAAGATGTCATCATGGCTACTTTTGGATACAAATGATCATGTCACAATAATCAAATATAAGAAGAAGAAGAAGAAGAGTTTGGATTTATACCCCACCCTTCACTGCCCAAAGGCTTCTCAGAGCAGCTTACAAACTCCTTTCCCTTCCCCTCCCCACAACAGACACCCTGTGAGGTAGGTGGGGCTGAGAGAACTTCTGACAGAAACTGTCCTTGAGAGAACAGCTATGCCAGAGCTTGTGACTGACCCAAGGTCACATCAGCAGGTGCAAGTGGAGGAGTGGGGAATCAAACCCGGTTCTCCCAGATAAGAGTCCGTGCACTTAACCACTACACCAATAATACTGAGTAAGGTCTTTTAAAATATATTTTTGTTCTAATTCCTGCTTAAGGTGATAGCCATATGAGCAGTATTAGATAGATAAACAGATAGATATTTGATTTTTCTTTCCTAAATGCAGAAGTTTACATTTATCTCCATTAAAATTCATTTTATTTGTTTTAGCCCAGTTTTACAACCTGTCAAGGGCATCCTGTATCCTGACTCTGTCTTCTACCATATTTGCTACCTCTGCCAATTTAGTATCATCTGCAAATTTAATAAGAATTCCCTCTATTCCTTTACCCAAATCATTTATAAAGATGTTGAACAGAACAGATCCCAGGACAGGTCCTTGAGGCACTCTACTTGTCACTCTTCTCCAAGAGGAGGCACTCTTTGGGTACAATCCATCAACCAGTTACAGGTCCAACTAATAGTAATAGGATCCAAACCACATTTTACCAATTTGCCAACAAGAATATTATGTGGAACCTTATCAAAACCCTTACTGAAACCAAGGTAAATTATGTCTGCATCATTCCCCTGATCTAGCAAGATAGTAACTTTCTAAAAAAAAAAAAAAAGATATAAGGTTAGTCTGATATGACTTGTTCTTGAGGAACCCATGTTGGCTCTTAGTAATCACAGCCGTCCTTTTTAAATGCTCAAGGGCTGTCTGGTTTATTTATTAGTTATTATTATTTATTTATTTTAGCCCAGTGGAACATGTCTGCCTTACATGCCCTGTGGAAAGGTAGCAGCTCCCGAAGGCACGGATTTCTTCCGGCAGAGCACTCCACCAGGCAGGGGCCAGGGCTGAAAAGGCCATGGCCCTGGTTGAGGACAGCTGGACTTCTCGGGCTGGGGACCACCAACAAGTTCTTATTTCCTGAGCATAGTGCTCTTCCAGGGGCATATTGGGAAAGGCGGTCCTGAAGATATGTAGGTCCCTGACTGCCAAGGGCCTTAAAGGGTCAAAACCAAAACCTTGAACCTGATCTGGTGCTCTACTGGAAGCCAGTGAAGATCACGCAGCACTGGTTGAATATGTGCTGTACGAGGGGTCCCTGAAAGTATCCACACAGCTGCATTTTGGACCAGTTGAAACTTCTGGGTCAGGTGCAGGGGCAGACCCGCGTAGAGTGAATTATAGTAATCCAGCCTGGAGGTGACCATTGCATGGATTACTGTGGCTAGGTTGGTGTGAGACAGGTAGGGAGCCTGGTGCCTGAGCTGGCAATGTTGGAAAAATGCAGCCAAACAGCTCTAGAAATTTCTGGAGGATGCATCAGTGTTGGATCCATTTCAATTAGGCTTCCAGGGTCACACCCAGGCTCCTGACGGTCTCTGTCGGTGATAGAGGCACACCCTCAAGAGTCGAGATCTGACAACCTGTCAAGCCCTCCCTCCAGCACAGCCACAGAACCTCCATCTTTCCTGGATTCAGTTTCAGTCGACTCTGTTTTAACCATCTCACCACAGCCTCCAAGCTAAGTTTGTTTAGGATGGCATTAAGTAAGTTTATTTGGGAATTTCAGAGTTGTGCCCTGACCATCTCAGAACATGTATTCTTGAACTGTAATCCAGATGGCCAGGCACCTGAATAATTGCTAAGCCTATTTTTTCCTGAATATTACTGAATGCTGTTAATTTCTCAGTTTGAACTGGTTATCATAACGAGAGAGGTTGGATCCAATGATGGATTAAAACTTTCCCTGTGTTCTCCTTCCAGCAGTCTTTTCTGATTCAAGAAGCCATGCAGTTGGGGTGGGGGGTGCTCTGGGAAGGGTGTGTGTGAAATAGTCTTCTGCTTATGAATTGCAGGATCCAATTTAAGTTATATTAGTTTCATCCTTTGATAATCAAGTGTCTGAATATATATCCTTAGTGCTTCTAGCAGCTCTTCCCATATGGATAACTTGTTTGAGAGTGGATGGAACTGTGAATGGAAAATGCTACCAGAACAGTCTGGAGAAACTCTTGAGCATGGGACCGGGATCTCTTTTTACACATGGTACATATCTGTCAGGAAGCAGGCTTAGCATATAAAATAGGCAACCAATTTCTTTTCTGTGTTGTTTCAGCCAATGCTGAGCTTTCAGCTTCTGAAATCCAAGGGGGACAATATTCCCAGTTGTTACATCTAAGACAGTTGAGCTACCATTTTTTTTTAACCTTTTTATGTAGAGGGATTCTAATTCTATTCTGGTGTTACCATGGATTTTGTATGTCTTGGCATTGCAGCATATTCTTGGGGAAATCCTACAAGTCTTGTTAGGAAGCCTGACCACATCACACCCGCTCTGTGGCACAAAGTACACTCTTAGTTTTCTTGGCTATGCTATGCAATATCTTTTTTTCAGTAAAGGATTTCCATTTGAAAATGTCAGCAATATGAGCGCAAAGACACCCGTAACTTCCTGTATGTTTCTTATAGCTTATTCAGATCTTATATCGTAAAAGCTGAGCTCATCAATCAGACCTCTCTCAAGATGTGTGGACATTTAAATAGCAGGATGGCACTGAAATGTAAAAGGACATGTGTGCAAAAACATATTGATATGCATTCAACCCCTTTAAACTGTAGGCTCATTTTATAGAATTTTATATATTATTAGCAGAATTTTATATATTATCAGCAGGGAACAGTGGCAGAGGTGGCAGTGGGCGGGGATGAGAAGCAGACCCAGCACCCAGCCAATGGCACGTGATTACTCTTGAGTGGTGGTTGATGGGACAATGGCTGATGGAGCGCACTGCACAGCTGACGGGAGAGCTGGAAATGGCCAATACGTAAGGGAATTATTATATTAAGATTATACTTGATAAAATTACGGCACAAATTGTTGCATGTGACTATGACATGTTTTAATCCTAAAGTAACAATATAAGATATAGGTAATACCTCTTAATTTTCATAAATGGAGATGAATGGTTATCCACAATTATAAATATCGATGGCACTTTACATGGTATTTTTCCATGTGAGCTTCTTTCCATGCAGGCTTTTTGGTGTATGGGCTTTTTTCCCCTCTGGGCTTTTTTCCATGTGGACTTATTCCCTGAGAGCATTTATGACCATGGGTTTTTTTTTTTGTGGCCTTTTCCCTGTGGGTTTTTTCCTGGTCACCAGGAAATAGTTTACCATAAAATGGAAATTTAAAAAAAATCAAAGCTACTTCTATCAACAAGTTAAATGCCATTTAGAAAATAAAACTGGGGAAAAACATATTGGCATATTGCAGTTAAACTCCCATTGGACATGCAGTTTGCTGCTCTGCTTGTGCGTATCCTTTATTAATTCTATTGTCCTCTTTCTCTAGTGTGCAAGAGCTCGACTGAATATTGTCCAGCTTGATTTATTTATTTATTAATTTAATTTATACCCCACCCTCCCCGCCGAAGCAGGCTCAGGGCAGCTTACAAGAACAACATAAAAACAGTAATAACATAAATAAAACCATCTAAAAACAATTCAAAACACAAAGTGCTAGCAAGTTGTAACTATCCATTAACAGTTACTTTGTTCATCAGTTCTTGATCTTTATCACATATATACAACTGACATAGATTGTAATGGCGACGTTACATTAGACCGACACACTCAATGCCCGGGATCTTCGGTGGCAAGAGTGCTCTGAAAGAGTAAGCCTCCTGAATAAATAGAGCCACTCCTCCCCTGCCCCTTAGCAGGGCCGGCTTTAGGTGTCTGGGCGCCCTAGGCAGGACAGCCTGGGGTGCCCCCCACCGGGGATGCCAACCTCCCGGTGGGGCCTGGAGACCGGAGGCAGTGGTGGAGCGCTGGCTTTCCTGGGGGCTCCGCGGCTGTGGGGCCCCAGGAAAGCCAGGGAAGGGGGTGGGGGTCTAGCCGCCACCACCTCCCTCCCAGCGCCGGCTTTCCTGGGGGCTCCACGGCTGTGGGACCCCCAGGGAAGCTGGGAAGGGGGTGGAGGTTTAAACCTCCGCCACCCCCCCGCCCCGCTCCAGGCCTAATGACCCGCCGCCCTCCCAGAGCCATCGGGGTCCTCCTGACCCCCGGCCACACCCGCCCGGTCCCAGGAGGAGGAGCCGCCCTCCTCCGCTCACCTGCTGCCAGAGCCCTGCGCCCTGCAAGGAACGCCACCGGGTGGAGGGAGCCCCGCAGAAAGGGGTGGGTGGGTGGGCGGGTGGGTGGAGGAGGAGAACCGCATGGCGCGGCGGCCTGCCAGCTGGCCGGCCTCACTCCCCCGGCGGGCTCGATGGTGCGGTCGCCCCGCCCCACCCGCGGTTCAAACACCCCAATGGGCGGGGAGAGGGATGAGAAGGAGAGCCTCCTGGCCCACCCCCCAGCCTGGGAAGGAGCCCCCCAGTGCCTCGCCGCCTCCCCAGGCCCAGGGAAGGTGTCCGAGGAACACACACACAACCCCCACCGTCCGGGGTGGTGGGCGGGGCGGCTGCGGTCCCTGAAGGAGGGGGGAGGGGGTGGCACGGCTCAGGGGTCCCCTTCCTTCAGCTGAGCCCCCCGCTCGCCCCCAGTGGTCCCCCCTTACTCAGTCACTCCCTCCCCCCTTGGTGCCTTTTCGCTGCCACCTCCTCCCGGGCCTTTGCACTGGGAGTCCCAGTGGGGGAAGGGGGAAGGAGTCAGCCCAGAAGGTGCCTCTTCGCTCCCCACTGGCCCCACCGACCCCCAGGGAAGCCGGGAAGGGGGCGGAGGTTTAAACCGCCGCCCCCTCCCTCCCAGCGCCAGCTTGCTTGGGCACTCTGCGGGGCACCCAAGCAAGCCTGGGAAGACGCACGGGGGCACCTTTTGGCGCCCCTGCAGCCACCGTGCTCTAGACTAGTGGGCGAGCCGGCTATGCCTCTTAGTTCATGATTGGTGAAGAACCGAGAACCCAGGAGGGGCAAGCTGGGAGAGAGCTACAGTCTACCCATCCCGCACCCAGGTCTCAGTCATGCACACCAGGTCTACATTCTGCTTGTGCAGGAAGCCCTGAAGGATCATGGTCTTATTATTTATAGACCTGGCATTACACAACATCAATGTTGGAGGGGGGTCATTTGTCATAGCCCCACTGCCTGCAACCTTTGGAATGGGACATAGATTGGAAGGAAGCTGAGCTGTTATACTTCTCTGCCCCCTTCCCTTATCTCTTTGCCTAGTCCACTACTGTACTCTCCCCTCCCCAGGCACACTGGAATCCCTTGTCCACTCATTGCCACATCTAGTGGTCTTCACAAGCCTCAGGTCAGCTAGTGGGACTGCTGTCAAATATCCAATGTTTGTATGCAGTACCAGTAGTGGTATACAGCTTCCAGCCCTGTTGGGTCAACAATTTAATCTAACCTAACCTACCATGTGATCCAATTACACACTTGATTGCCACTAATTCTGATCACCTGATCAATGATTTACATAAAGGTCAGTGAATAAGTTCATTACAATATGTTCTAATTGATACAATAGTCAATCAAATAGGCAGCCAATATAATATAATCAATTTGGTTAAGGTTAATATAGCTGAATAAAAAACCCAAACAATTTAATCAGGTATTTGATACAATTAATTCTTCTATTTAAAATGATCCTTTAAATTCAGCTAAAGCTCCAATTCACTATGGCATCCAAATGCAGGTGCTTTAGAGCATTTTGGTTTGTTTACTTCCCACAAGCAGGATTCTAAAGTGGAATTAAGCAAAGAAGAGACAAGAGCAAGACTGGTTTCTTGCTCCTTAACTACCCAGCCCTATAGCATGCATTCGAGGCCCATAGCTATCATGGGGCCCATGGGGCCTGACCCCTTAGTGGTTTTTATGGCCCCTCCCCGAGCCATGGCTCCCCCTCTCCCTCAGGCCACCTCACCCCAATTGCCTGTTGGCAGGGAGGATGAGGGCAGCACAAGCAGTAGCAGCAGCAGCAGGGAGGCTGGGCTTAAGAGAGCAGTCCAGACAGGCAGCGAATGTGAATGGTAAAAGGAGAAGCCTCCATCTTGGGCTTCCACTAGATGCTCGCCATGCCACCCGCCAGCAGCAGATAAGCCCAGCCAGGCCAGGCAAAGAGGCAAGCCGCCACCCCCTTTGCCCCTGGCAGGCAGACCTGGCTGCACTCCATTGTGCCAACAAGCCCACACACAGAGGCTTTGTGGCTAGCCCAGCTGTTGTGTGCCTTACCTTTCCCAGCCCCAGGAGGAAGCCGAGGGTGGACGTCAGGCTGCCCCTTGTGCTCTGCCGCAGGAAGAGGAACTGGGGCTCCTTGGAGGAGGGAGCCAGATGCTCTGCAGGGACAGCCTGACCTTACCAAGGCAGGGTGGAGGGAAGCTACGGCCGCTGGGCATTACTACCCCTTGCCCTGGAACCTGGGGGGTACAAGGCTGCCTTAGTAGTTCTAATGAGTCCCACCAATTAAATCAAAGTTAATTTAATTAACTTTGTTTTAGTTGGCTGCTGGCCCCCCCCCAAGGCCCCGTCCCCCCCAAAATCCCTAGCTATGGGGCTGATGCATTTCTTCCCATCTTACAGAGAATGCAAGCAAAACTGTTGCCTCTTGATCCAAAGGATCCAGGCATGTGGTAGACTTCTGGGGTGGGGAATCTCTGTTGTTATGTCCCTCTCTACTTTTGTAATGTTGCCATTGGCTGCAAAGAAGGCATTGCTTAATCCTGCTGTCAGTCATGATCAATAACAGGAATAGCCTAGGCCCCCTCCAGTGACTCAGTAATGTGATTGGAGGGAAATGTGTAAAACCATCTATTTGTGAACTTCTGCAAGGCTGAGACATGATTCAGATTCTGCTCCACAAGATCCATCTGCTTCCTGTGATAGGTAATTTTAGGGCCAAAGTAGATGAGATGCTGGATATCGGTGGTTGGATTCCCACACTTTATATTGATGGTACCAGTAACAGCCAAAGTGGGAGGGGATGAATTGGATAAGGAGTTAATGGCATTAACAAACCCAGAGCCATTACAAGCCAGGCCTGCCTTTATGGGAATCCTGATTCAGCTTATAATGAACATGGAGACGAGGGATAATTCCAAAGTTACTCTTTTCAACAGTTGCCTCTTGCAGTAGATCCTGACATTACTGAGAATTCAACGGAGGGCTTAATTCTTTTCCAAGTTGCTTCCAAGGCACAATTTAGAAATTTTATTATTTTTGGCATTCACCAAATCAGCTTGAAGTCACTGAAGCCACTCACTGCAGACAGACATGGAATGAAAGGAGCTAACACAGATTTGGATGTTAAAATGCCACAACTTAATTAAGTGCAATTAACTGTGCAAATGGGCAATAATGAAATACAAATAAAATACAGTGCAGGTAAACTGGTAGGATGCCGAGGAATCAGTCCTCCTTTGCATATGCATCCCCGAAACTCAAGACAATCTCACCCTAGCTCGGAGCCTCTAGACAGTCTTCTGGACTGTTCAGACGCCTTGTTACCAAACAGTAACATATGCTAGAGCAGTCATCAAGCTCAACACTTTTAGTTTTGCAGTTTTACCACACTGCAATCACCATGAGGAACAAATTCCCCCTGGCTCTGGAAGGCAACCAAGTTCAGCTCATTCTACCAGACAGGAAGCATAGGTGAGTACCACATCTCAGAAAAGAGGATGGAGTCGAGACAACCTTCCTTTTTATAGCTGCTCCAGCCTCCGCCTCATTGGCCCATTCAATAAAGGCCGCATAGGGGGACTCAATAGGTTGTCACCAAAATCCACCCCCACCCCCAACCACTTATGGGGAGGACCACAGTAACATTATATTCTGTTAAACATTCTCCCTAATTTTGGGAGATCCCAGGTGTCAGGTAGTCCTGCCATGATGGATGGAGGGGAGGGGAGGATGGCTATGGGCGCCATGGTGGCGTGATGGGCGGGAGGTTGGGATCGTAGGGGTGTTGATTTATGCCTGGTGTGTGAGAATGGAATGTGGCTCTGGCAACCCCTATCTTTGGTAGACTGAACATTCTGACCTTGGAGAGTCTAGCTGCGAGCTTTCCTATCGCTTTCAAAGCTGCAGCTTTGCTGAGATTAATGGGGGCGGTGGGAACTTCATTAGCGTAGTAACTTTCGATTCCCATTCGCATGTTATTCCCTGATTGGTAGAAGGGGGGGTCCCCATTCACCCCCTTCCCTGTATAACTGCCTGCTATGTGTAACCAAGTTATTCTGAACAATGTATCTGCTCCAGTAACCTTTCTATTGCAGCTTTCCAATAAACGCTATTCTTGTTTGAATCACAAGGCATGGTGTTTGGCTGACTAAGTTAGGGCTTCTGATATCTTAGTATATAGATTGAAAATGAAGAGTAGATATGTGTATTTGAAACAAACACTTCAACTTATTCATCCCTTGCTGCTCATGACTTCTATTTTTCCTCTCTCCTTATCTGCTCACTTTTATCTTTCTTGCTGTCAAAACTTAGTAAATTCCTTAGGGTAGGGCCCTGTATTTATTTCCCAAACTGTATATGCTACCTCTCCAGAAAACCTGCTCAGGTCCTGGTAAAACCATAAAAAACATTTTGGATATGTGATTACCTTCATTCTAGAATCATGGACTGGTATCCCATAAACATCTGAAGTGCTTTGTAAAGTATACCTATGCAACTTTAAATCTATGTTCTTATAGTTGGCAACAGCAATGTTCTGTATATGTTTCTCAAAATTTCAGTCTAACAGAACATCTGCAAAACAAGTATTACAGTAGGTAGTACATAGCTCTTTGAAACTGAGTTTTTAACTGAACCACCCCAGAGAACACCTGATTCCCATTGCTTTTGGAAGAATACTGTTTAAGGGCTGAAGTCATAAACCTTCACAATGTATAGATCTTGCTGCTCATGAACATGTGGGAAACATATTAAGAAAACAAGACATCTCTATTTTTCTGCTGTGGCAAGGATTTATTTGAGTATCTGTCATTGATTCTGTCGGACAAATCGGAATAAGCAAGGATAAAGCTTCATTACTAAATGGCCTTGAAGCCTTTTATCTGTAGCAGAAATATTTCATGGCATTTTGTGTGCGTTTGTTTTCAAAGCATAAGGATTATTCCATACCGGTAGCTAAGGAAGAATCTTGGTCAGAGAAATTATTGCTTGTAATGAAGGAGTCACATTCAGTAAAATATTTAGCATTATCAACTACATTCAAACTCTGTGCCTAATCAGAACTAATCCATTTTCCCACCCAGCAAGTAACATATTCAGTTCACTCTGCATTCAGAAGAACAGACAAGGAAAATGCTGTGATGCAGGCAGGGAGCTGGATCCCATCTAAAATTTCCTTGTGTGCAAAGGGAGAGTTTTCAGTCACTTTCCATCTTGTGTCAGATCCTCCAGTTCCTCCAAAACTATCCTCTGGGTTTCCCCATCCCCTAGGAGTAGCATTTCAGGGCTGCAGCAAGAGGAAAGAGCTGAGAAGTCATGTGTCTGTCCTTCCATCCATCTATCATAAGCTAAATTGAAAACTGCCAACTCTCAGAAACAGGTTGCCATACATAATATTGTTTGTAGTCTTTATTTCAAGACTGGTAGTTTGGAATGCTGTAATATTGGCACCCACAGTGTCACACTAAGACTTCAGCTTTATGTATATTTATTTGGGTGTCAGTCACGCTGAAATCAATGGCATTTACATCTAGAGAAGCCTGAAAAGCACCTAGTAGCATGTTTGTAGGATTTCAAGCAGTTAAAATAAGAAATCTACTGTCTTGGGTAAAATATTGCTTCCTTGCTTCCTAAAACAAACCGTAGCCAAGTACACTGTTAAGACATTCAGAAAGTTCCTAAATGATTTCCATGCTAAAAATATTTTATACAGTCTATTCAGTTACCTTCTTGGAGTGGAATATAATTGCTTTCCTGAACCAACATTGACACAAATACTTTTTTCTCCTTTCTACCAGTGGAGAGAGTTAATTATGGATCCTGATATTAAGAACAGATACTGACTTTGAATAAGACATTGTTTCTTGGCCAGATCAGTAGCAGTTACCTCCTCTTTCCTTTCAGTTTTCATTCAAGAGTTCAACAACATAACAGCACAAAGGGGAAACAGAACTTGGAATGCTCATCAACATTGTATTTTGCTTTACTCCCCCTAGCAAAGTTCATTAATTCTTTTTGACCATCAGATTCAACCCCCCACCCCCCGCCCCAGTAACTAGCAGAGAATGACTATTTGTAGAAGTCAGACTCTGTCCTTTATTTTAATGAGAGCGCCAGCTTTAAATCCCTTCTGATCACTTTTATTTCTTACTGGGACTAAATAAGGATATTCCCAGTGGTGCATTAATCTGTGTTGGCACTGTTTTAATCAACAGATCTCAAAGAGGCTGCGGACTAACATGCTGCCTGCCACCCACTTGGGCCGTTTCTTCACTAATAGGGTCGACTGTGTTCCACGGAGCGTCTGCTGCTTGCACTGTAATTTAAGCCAAACCCTTTCTGAATTCATACTCTCACCACAGGCACAGAGAGTTGTCTTTTTTTTTGTTTTGTTTCTGGCTATGTTTATCAAATCAAGGCTGGAGAAGGAACTAGCGGTAGCAAGAGCAAGGCTTTAAAAGCACATCTAGCACCAATTTCAAAAACTGCATAACAATTAAGACCATTCCTCCTCTTCCTTCACTCCTTTGAAAAGCCTTAACGTTTTGTCCTAGGTTGTGAAATCTTTGAACTGCCAGGGTAAATGAGGAAACTATTACAGGACGTTGGCTTGCAAAGTGTCCGGATTTGCCAAATAACTTTATCTTTTTTTTTCACCCTGGGTAAAAACATGCTAAACCGTAAGCCAGATAGTTAAACTGAAACACACAGCAGTTTCCAGAGTCACCCCCCCCCCTCTTTTGTGCTGAATTTATCTGGATGGGTTTTCCATAATGTTGTTTTTTTTGCCAAGGACTACTTTTGAAGATAGTATGTTTTGAATTTGCTGAGTGATCTACTGCTTTGTGCTTACTTTTCAGGACTTTTATGAAGCAATTTATAATGCCCATTTTGGTAGTAAGACAAAGTTATGAGCTGACAGGTAAAATATAATTATAGTGCATATCCATACAAGGAGAAAGAGGTGACTCTTAAAACTATCTAAGCAATCTGTTTGCACTCATTTCATTCATAGAGGTGAATAAGTGGTTTCTGTGCTGAAATATTTGTTTCCTAAGGTTTACTGTGAGTCTGGAAAAGTTGTTGGCTGAGGTTTTATATAAGGAAGTCAATGACCATTCACATTTAGCTTTTATCGTTACTTACACATTAGGATTGTCACAGTTTCATTTTTAACAACCTGATACGCATCCTAGTGAAGTGACATTGAACTAAATTGGACTAAAATAATTTCAATCACTGTGTCAGTTTAACTGGATTTCATAGAATCATAGACTCACAGAGTGGAAGGGATCTCCGGGCTCATCTAGTCCAACCCCCTGCACAAGGCAGGAAATTCACAAATATCTCCCCCTCCACACCAGCAGTGACCACTGTTCCACATCCAGAAGATGACAAAAAACCTCCAGGATTCCTGGCCCAGAGAAAATTGTTTCCTGACCCAAAGTGGCTATCAGCATTTCCCTTGGCATGTAAGAAAGGGCAACAAGAACTAAGCACTGAGGAAACCCTTCCTGCCCTCCCTCTCATTATCTGCCTAAGTTCACAGAATCAGCATTGCTGTCAGATTTGGTTTGTCAGGTTCCAAATCAGCAGTTATATAAAATATATAATGCTCTTCTCCTTTGTCAATCTCTGCCCCATTTTAGCCAGTGGTAAGCCAGGGCCCAGACTTACCCCAGGGTCCTGTCTGAGGTGCTGCAGGGAGGAGGGGAGGACAAAGGCAGCTATGGCATCCTGGCCAGGCGGAGGAGGTGGGGGCAGTGATGAGCATAGGAAGTTGGCACCTGCCCTACCAGACACTGGGCCTGTCAATAAGGCTGGGATGGCTGGGTGGGCGGGAGTGCATTGTACCACCACCACCTGCCATCTTGCTGGCATCAGAAGAATTGTTTTGGCCTCTGTGACCCATTCATTTGCTCCATGGTACACCATGTGGCCTTTTGAGGTTGGCTGGGAGCCTTGGAGGGAGGTCCAGCAGCACGGGCGGTGAGGTGTGCCTGGGGAGCCTGCAGGAGTTCAACACCACCCCCTTCCTTGCAATTTTTAGCTGGGCTGTGGAGGTCTGAGAGCAGCTTCATTGGCCATCCCTTTAAATGGGACTGAGGCCATACTTCAACACCCCTCCTTCCTTGCAACTCTTAGCCAGGCTGCTTTAACTTAGAGGGCATAGGGGTCAGGATGTGGTGTGAGGGTGGGGGCCTGGCTGAGACTTTGTTGGCTGTCCCATTTATAGAGACTGAAGCTGCGCTTCTGCTTAGTCATGGCTGCCATTTTATTTTTTAGCATGGGTTCCCCAACCCATGCAATACTTTCCAAGTGCACAGAGCAGTGGAGGAGGCTACACCTGATTCCCGCTGGCCCCTGACATTCACGTTCCTGGCTAAATCAATAAAGGAACTGCTGTCCTTGTGCCAATTGCCTTATGAGGCTGTTTTATTTGAGGCAGACTTCACTCTAGCCTTTTGGGGGGCACTTCAGGTTGGGGAGCTGGTGGCTAGTTCAAAAATGGATGCAGAAAACTGCCCCCTAGGAAAAAAGGATGAGCAGGACTGGGGTCTCTCTGACTGTAAGGAGGACTAAGGCTGATCAGAGGGCACAGGTGATCCATTTACAGTTGGCCTGGCTTCCAGGGACTGGCCCTTGCCCAGTGCAGGCTGCAAAAGCCTTTATGACTTTGTGCCTGCCTGCCACAGGCCCTCTACTCATCCACAGGGATGGCACTTTCCTCATGAGATACCAGTCCACTGTGGTGCTCAGGACTGACACTGCAGCACTGGGACTTCCCCCTGGGGACTTCAGGCCCCATTCTTTCCATACCGGGGTGGCAATGACAGTCTCCCCCCGGGCATGGATCCTGCGGGCATCCAGGCCATCAGGAGATGGCATTCTGAGGTCTACCAAACTTATAATTGCCCACACCTGGTGCTTGACATTTAACATTGGCTTCTAACATTTACTGCTTCGGTTTCAGGGGGATGTCACTGGTTGGCCTGGATTTGTGACTACAGCATTGTGCCTTTGGGTGAGCATTTATGCCACTTCATCTGGTTGGGGACAGGACCTCAGCCTTCAGGATAAGATGGTGGTCCCTTGGCTGGGTGAGCGGGATATGAAGTGGGATGTCCTTCTGTTGATGGTGCAGTCCCAGGTAGTTACTCACAGGCCTTTGGACATGCTGGTGATACAACTCAGGGAGAATGTCCTGGGGCCCACTCTAGACTTGATTTCATGTACTGGGTTGCAGGAGACTTGTGAACTCCCAGCTATGACCCTTGTCTGGTCTGATTGGCTGCGATGATGCTGTTCCCGAGAGGCAAGCCAGCAGGAGGAACTTAGTGAGGCAGAGGGTGACCAGGCAGCTGTGTTTGATTGTAACCACTATGTGGGGCCACTAGATCCACCATCTGGGCACCTCACATCACCTAGAGGCCCTATTTCTACTGGATATTCTCTTATCCAACTGGGGAATGGATATCTGGCTGCATGGTATTAGGGATTGCCTACACACCTGGGTACAACAGTAGGTAAATTGATGGGAGCCAGGGGCTTTTGTGGCGGGATCAGCACAGGGCCACATCCTTTCTCCTATTTCCTGAGTGTGGGGATCCCCTTAAGGGATCTTGGCATGAGAGATGAGTGGTAAGCCCAGCCTGGGGTACAGCTGGGGATTACCCTCATGGTCAGGTGACAGGGAGCTCACCTCAGGGCAACTGCCCTTGTGGGATCCAGAGACCTGTCATTCCAAGGTTTCCAGCAAAGCATTGACTGGTAGGTGGGTCAGTTGATGAACAGGCTCCAGTACTTCATGCTGTGTCAAAGCATACTACAGCTATAACCAATAAAGCTGAGGCCAATTTTATTCCACGTTTTCTGAAGAAACTGGGTGCACATGTGTTATTCCAAACTGGGGCTATAATGAGTTAATAGTTAGCATTTAGGTGGTAATGGGTTAGGAGTTAGCAGATGGGTTTGGGAGGAACCCCTCGCCTTTGGTGCCTGCCTCTCCCCTCCCCTTCGTGCCGGGGATGCAAACCTTTCTTTGTTACTTTTTATCCATTGTCCTTATTTATAAATGCAGTCATACATAGCCAGATTTCATCTCAGCTGCCAACAAAGCAGGGGTTATGCCTAAGGCTTCACAGGTAGCATAAAGAAAGTCATTGGGTTTGCTTTTCAAACTATTCCAATGCCCTGTTTGAGCTACAATCAACTGGGACTATTCAGTACAAGAAGTTATCCATGACTGGCTTATATCTTACTGTGTTTTCAGTGGTATTTAGCCATGACTAAAACTCAGATCAAGTCCAAGGATTCTGAAAATGAATATCTCTGTTTAGTCTCAAATATCATAATATAAATTATTAGAATAATAATTCTTAGATTCAAATCTGTAAAGTAGAAGAGGAACTGTTTCTCGTATATTTTCAGTACACTCACAAAATACAGTGTATTATATCACTTTGCTTATGAAACATGAAAAGACTATCCATAATACCTGCTTTTCATTTGAGAGAATCTGTATAATGATACTGTGAACTCATGGATAGCAGATAATTTATACACTATTTGTGAAATATATTTTTCATCAAATCAGCCCTAAAAAGGCTTACATGGATTTGATCTGAGATTAGTAAGAAACACATTTCACTCCAGGGAATGAAATACGTGTTTTAGATATTGAGAGGTTTTCAAACCAAATAAGCAATTTGAAGAATCTGAAATTAAACAAGACATCTGTGTTTTTTTTAAGCCAATGGACAGCCAATGGAAGCAGAAATGCCATTTGTCTTATTTTCCAGCCATCCTTTCATCAAATATTGAAAGGTGACCATGGTGCAGGCCAAAAAAGGAATGGGAATTTCCCCCCTCATGTATGTCCTTATAATTCCCCAATTGTACTATGATTTGTAAGACACTTCACACATGGCATTTTTCTGCTCTGATTTCACTTATACTGCATTCAAACTACCACATGAAATTAGGGGACACATAACTATTTTGCAACATGGGCTTATGGAATATACACTGAGAGCCTCGCTGCGCTATTGTGGCGTGTGAATGACTCAGGAATTTCCTGCACAAGATTTTGTGTAGTGGAGCAAACAACAAACACCCAGTTCCATTTGGCTGAAGGCCTCTTTATTAACAGTAACTGTAGGGCAGGAGGGTTGTCCTGGCCTGGTTCTGCAGAATCTTAGTAGGCCTTTGGGGGTGAATCTAGGAGAGGGTGGTTTGGGGGGGGAAGGTGCCTCAGCATGATACAATGCCATTGAATCTACCCTTCAAAGCAGCCATTTTCTCCAGGGAGATTTCCAGCCTGGCTTTGGCCTACAACTGCTGCAATGGAATAGTATTCCAATGAAGCATAACTTTCCTTGGAGAGTGTGTTTGGACCTGCTTGCTGTTGACCCTGACACAGTCCCCACCTGGAGGCTGGCAACCCTACTATATCCTTTTCAGCCATCGTAGTATTAAAACATCATAGAATTTGAAGGAAAGCTTTTTCTTCTTTGCCCAGATAAGTAAGAATTGCTATGTTGCAGTTGTAGACTGTAAAGCCATATTGCTGTCAAGGTTTTGGTTTCACTTCTCTTCGTTTTGCTTCACTACTTACCTTGCCATGTATTAAGGGGGAGGGAATTCCTGAGGGGAGTGTGTGTGAGTTGAGTGCTTACTTGTAGTAGTCATAACCATTTCTCAAGTTGCACCCCTTGGTCTGTTCTCATGGGATTTGTCCTTGGAGACTCTTTTGCTAAGCTAGAATAGATAAGACACCGTGGCTGAGTACAGACTGGCAATTTGCCCCGGTAGCCATTAGTAGCAAAAAAACCCCGGAATAAACTATTCTGGGTTTTCCCGTTCACACAGCCAGGGCCGCTGCCAGAAGATATGGGATGGAGGCGCGTGGGAGCATTCAGACTGCCGCGCTGGAGGCGTGCTATATTCACCGTTTCCCCATTAATTTGGCTGTGGGTGTATGGGTGTATGTGCGCATGAGCACCCATGCGCTCATGCGCATAAGTGCATTTTGCCGATTGGGGAAGGATCCCACAGTGCCGGCACTACATTGGGCAGTGGAGCGGAGCACAGCCAATCACACTGCTGCTGCCTTCTGCCCAACGTGGGTTGCTCCCGGCTTTTCGGCTGCGCGTTCAGACTCCCCAGAAGCGGAGAAACGTGTGACACACGTGGGTTTTCGGATTTGCTACGGGTTTTATCAGGTATCTTTTTAATCCGGGTGTGAAGCGCAACAGCACGGGTTGGCTACGGGTGGGGGACGCCAGGCATATGTGCCTGTGTGAACGCCCCATTTGCTCCGAGATTGAATCGTCATTGGCCCGGGTCCCTACCGGGGCAAATTGCCAGTCTGAACTCAGCCCGTATATCTGTCAGGCTTGTCATAGTAATGGTAGGGGCAGAATGCTGATGTATGAGTGGGGTGTGGGGTGCACTGGGTTTTACCTATAACATTTCAATTTTGTATGTTTTTTTTTTTTGGCCCCCTGAAGGGGATTTTTTATTGCTTTTTTATAATAGACAACTAAAACTACAACGAAAAAGAGGGGAGGGGAACTAACAACTAGAGAGAAAGAAAAGTATACCCACATTATACTAAAAACCCAAGAGAAGGAGATCATTATCCTGGTTAGAGTATAGTTAGTACTATATTGTTAGTAAACAGTGCATGCTGTGAGTTTCTATCTAGCCCTGATCAAAAATTAGCTGATTACTTGTTATGGGAGAATTTCAGAGCATCTCCCAAGCTCGCTTCATAAAGAAAATTTTCAGAGTCCTTCTGCCTTTACTTAGGTTTTCTATCTCTAAAGACATAAGTTGGTTTGCAGGCAGCTGCGCCTTCTTCTGTGGCCAAGTCTTCCTCCGTCTCCGAGGGTATGGATCCATTCGAACCAGTTTCGGCATCTTCTTTGGTTCCCAGATGACGTTTCAGGAATTCTTTAGCCTTGTGCACGGAGTCAATCTTCTCTCTCTTGTCATGTAGCTTAAAGATGACCCCTTCTGGAAATGCCCATTTATACGCGATTTGATTAGTTTGAAGGAAGAGAATCAAATCCTTGTAGATCTTTCGTTTTTGGCGAATTTCAAATGGAATGTCCTTTAAAGTCTTGATGATAACATTCCCCATTTTCAATGGAGTTGCTGATGTAGCTTTTAAAATTGCATCCCTGGTTTGTCTTCTTGAGAATCTGACTGATATTTCTCCAGGCAGGCTATTCTTTTTGGTGTAATTGGAATACACCCTATACGCTACATCCATATCATGCGTTATTTCTTCCACTGGCAAGCCTACTACTGGTGCAATAAGATCACTCAGGAGCTTCTTCGGGTCCTCTTTTGGCAATTCAGGAACTCCCTAGAACCTGGGGACCATATTGGCTTTTTCCATTTGTAGAAATGACAGTCTATTTTCCTGATGATTCTGTTTATTCGTTAATTGGTCCACTCTTTTCTTCAAAGTCTTGTTTTTGGTGTGCATCTCTTTCACTACTTCCATCGTTTGCTCCGTCTGCTTAACTGTTTCAGCCATCTGGACCTGTTGCGCTGAGAGAGTCTGATTAAGGACGGTTAACTGCTGGTTAATACCAGCAAGTTGATCCATGACAGGCTTGAGCATGTCTGCTAAGAGTCTCATAACATCCACCCCCTCATCTTCCTGCCTCGGACTTTGACCTCCCATAGGTTTCGGTTTCACTCCTTTTCTCCCTGCGCCCGACATCTTGATTGATTGTTTACAAAAGCCAGACTCTATTTCACCACCTCTGAAAATTGCTTATGCTTCAAATCCGCTCTGGTAAGTCTCACCAAACAAGCCAAATGATCAATTCCTGCCCCTTCTTATTCTGCTTGCGATGGGGGATCCCTCTGCCTTCCTGCTGCTATAAGGGGGGGGGGGTGAGGAATTTTCCAGTTATTTTAAAGTTCGGTTACAGCCAACTCACAATCACTGCTGACCACTTTCGACCTCGCTTAGATCTTCACCAGTCGCTCGATCTCCACCGCTTGTTCTGGCCAACCTAGCTGGTGCCATGCGGCCACACAGCGTGGGACTGTCAGGGCAAAGAGGAGCCTCAATTCACCGGCATTCCACCATTGAAGATGCTACCGCTTCAAAGCCCTAGGGCTTGGAACCCTACCCAAGGGTTCCATGGGGGGGCCACATCAGTAGCCCCCCTCCACACCACTGGTGTGCAAATCACTCTCCCTAGCCTTGGGGAGAGTGAATGCCATCGCCATGCCATAGACCGGAAGCTCCAATTTTTCATGCTTTCTTCAGTCCTGACAAAGATCCAGTTCCTGTAATAAGCATATCTCTAATAGAGCCATCCATTTGTGAAAACACTACTGGCTCAGTTAGTTTGTGCCTTAGCCCCCAGTCCCATAACTAGGGTGGGACTTACCAAGTCTCTAGAACACCTGGCTCCCTCATGGATCACTGCCTTGTTGTGGTGAGGGGGCTTGCGTATTTCAATGAGGCTGTGGGCTATGTCGTGGAGGGCCTCACATGATGGACAGGCCACAGCAGAGAACTCAGACCAAGTGTGATCCCCTGGAGAAGGAAATGGCAACTCATTCCAGTATCTTTGTCAAGAAAACCCCATGGACAGAAACAAAAGGCTAAAAGATATGACATCGGAAGATGAGCCCCTCAGGTCAGAAGGTGTCCAATATACTACTGGGGAAGAGCAGAGGGCAAGTACAAGTAACCCCAGAAAGAGTGAAGTGACTGGACCAAAGCCGAAAGGACGCTCAGTTGTGGATGTGTCTGACGAGAAAGGAGAGTCCGATGCTGCAAAGAACAATACTGCATAGGAACTTGGAATGTAAGATCTATGAATCCAGGTAAGTTGGATATGGTCAAAAATGAGATGGCAAGATTGAACATCGACATCTTGGGAATCAGTGAACTAAAGTGGACAGGAATGGGTGAATTTAACTCAGAAGACCATTATATCTACTACTGTGGCTAAGAGTCCTGTAGAAAAAATGGTGTGGCCTTTTCTCAACAAGAGAATGAGAAAGACAGTAATGGGATACAATCTCAAAAACAACAGAATGATCTCAGTTCAAATCCAAGGCAAACCATTCAACATCACAGTAATCCAAGTCTATGCCCCAACCACTGATGCAGAAGAGGCCAAAGTGGGCTGGTTCTATGAAGACCTACAACACCTCCTAGAACTAACACCAAAAAAAGAGATGTCCTTATCATCATAGGGGACTAGAATGCTAAAGTAGGTAGTCAAAAGGTAACTGGAATAATGGAAAAGTTTGGCCTTGGAGAACAAAATGAAGCCGGGCAAAGGCTAACAGAGTTTTGTCAAGAGAACACACTAGATGTAGTTCCTTATTAAAGGACAATTACATGAAACTTCTATTGGAAATTAAGAAAGATCTGGAGAAATGGAAAGACTTGCAAATATCTCTAATGGGAAGAATAGCCAGTATAAAAATGAACATTTTACCAAAGCTGATTTTTTTATTCCAAACAATTCCAATTTTCCAAAACCAACAATATTTCAAAGAACTTGATAAACTGATGACACAATTTATATGGCAAAACAAGAAACCAAAAATAAAGCTGAAAGCTTTACAAGATGCAAAAGAAAAAGCCAGATTTGCCTTATCAGATTGGCTCTTATATTATAAAGCAGCTTCATTGACTTGGGTGAGAGAATGGATTACTTTGGAAAACACAAGGCTATTAAAGCTAGAAGGATATGAGTTATTACTGGGTTGGCATGCATTTGTGTGGTATGGCAGGGACAATACACATAGATATTTCAAACAACACATTCTTAGAAGATCATTATTGAAAGTATGGGAAGAAACTAAAAGACTTTTTTATACCAAGATACCAAAATGGGTCTCACCACTCGAAGCTTTTAAAAATCCTAATTTATTCCAAAAAAATTCATTGTGGAGATATGAAGACTTGCTGGATAATAAAAACCGATTAAAGACAATAGAGAACCTCAAAAAACAAGATACAGACTTGAGTTGGTAGGAAAGAGCACAGTTAGAATCAATATATGCTAAAGATAAATGGGTTTTTATGAAAAGTTTATGAAACTGAAATAGACAAAATATTGATTTATACTGATGATAAGCTTATTAAGAAACTGTATGTTATAATGTTAGAAATTAAAACCCAAGATGAAGTGGTTAAATGTTCTATGGTTAAATGGACACAAAATTTGGGGCTTAATATTGATTTAGATCAATGGTCCAAGGTATGGAAAACAAATATAAAAATTACTAAAGCAACCTCTAATAAAGAAAATATTTATAAAATGTTTTATAGATGGTATATCACACCAGATAAATTATCAAAATTTCATCCTAATTATGTCAAATTATTGTTGGAAATGCCAAAAGAATGTTGGTTTTTTTTCATATGTGGTGGACTTGTGATAAAAATAAAAAATGTTGGGCTTAGATACATGAAATATTGCAATTTAAAAAAAAAAAAAAAAGTAACATAGCCTTTGTACCAGAATTGTTTTTACTGAATATACTTCCAGAAAATTGTAAAAAGCAAGATCCTTATCTTATTTTACATGTAGTTACAACTGCTAAAATATTGTAAGCTAAATATTGGAGAAGAAAGGAGACACCTTCAAAAGAAGAAATAATAAACAAACTACTCAAAACTGCTGAAATGGATAAATTAACTTTAATTCTGAAAGGAAACAAGAGGAAAACTTTGACAATACATGGTCCAGCTTTTACAGATGGATTGAAGAATACATTAAATGAACTGTGTAAACAACTGAAATAGAGGACAATAAAAACATTTATAATAAAATGTGCAAAAGCTTTACTTAACAATATAAGGTGTAGAAATATACTTTTTATCTAGAGATGTATGGATAGCTTAACAGATAATTCAAAGAGATGGATAGATTCTCCCACTGAATGTCTGTATGTCTACCTGTTTTTGTTTGTTTGTTTTTGTGTGTTTGACATAAAATAAAATTGTTCTCAAAAAAGAAAAGAAAAGAGAACTAGTCATAGTGAACACCCTCTTCCAACAACCTAAGAGGAGACTCTACACATTGACATCACCAGATGGACAACACCAAAATCAGATTGATTATATCATTTGCAGTCAAAGATGGAGAAGCTCTATACAGTTAGTAAAAACAGGACCTGGAGCTGACTGTGGCTCAGATCATGAGCTACTCATTGCAAAATTCAGGCTTAAACTGAAGAAAGTTGTGAAAACCACTAGGCCATTCAGGTTTGACCTAGATCACATCCCTGATGAATATACAATGGAGGTGAAGAATAGGTTTAAGGGACTAGATTTGATAGAAGGAGTACCTGAAGAACTATGGATTCATGACATTGTACAGGAAGCAGCAATCAGCACTATCCCAAAGAAAAAGAAATGAAGAAAGCAAAGTGGCTGTCTAATGAGGCCTTACAAAGAGCAGAGGAAACAAGGAAAGCGAAAGGCAAAGGTGAAAAGGAAAGATTTACCCAACTGAATGCAGATTTCCAGAGACCAGCAAGGAGTGATAAGGAGGCCTTCCGGAATGCATGATGCAAAATAATAGAGGAAAACAATAAGAATGGGAAGGACTAGAGATCTCTTCAAAGGAACATTTCCTGCAAAGCTGGCCATGATAAAGACAAAAATGGTAGGGACCTAACAGAAGCAGAAGAGATTAGGAAGAGGTGGCAAGAATACACAGAAGAACTATACAAGAAGAAGAAGAAGAGATTGGATTTATACCCCGCCCTTCACTTGGAGTCTCAGAGCGGCTTACACTCCTTTCCCTTCCCCTCCCCACAACAGACACCCTGTGAGGTAGGTGGGGCTGAGAGAGCTCTTGACAGAAACTGCACTTTCAGGAACAGCTGTGCCAGAGCTTGTGACTGACCCAAGGTCACATCAGCAGATGAAAGTGGAGGAGTAGGGAATCAAACCCGATTCTCCCAGATTAGAGTCTGCACACTTAACCACTATACAAAACTGGCTCTCAGGGACCTCAGTGTCCTTTACAACCATGACGGTGTGATCACTGACCTCAAGCCAAACATCCTGGATTGTGAAGTCTAATGGGCCTTAGAAAGCATTACTAACAACAAAGCTAGTGGAGGTGATGGTATCCCAGCTGAGCTATTCAAAGTCTTAAAAGATGATGCTGTTAAAGTGCTGCACTCCATATGCCAGCAAATTTGGAAAATGCAACAGTGGCCACAGGATTGGAAAAGGTCAGTTTACATTCTAATCCCAAAGAAAGGCAATGCCAAGGAATATTCAAACTATCGCACATTTGCACTTATTTCACATGCTAGCAAGGTCATGCTCAAGATCCTACAAGCTAGGCTTCAGTAGTACATGGACAGAGAACTGCCAGAAGTACAAGCTGGGTTTTGAAGAGGTAGAGAGATCAAATTGCCAACATTCACTGGATTATGGAGAAAGCAAGGGAGTGCCAAAAAAACATCTGCTTCATTGACTACGCTAAAGCCTTTGATTGTGGATCACAACAAACTATGGCAAGTCCTTAAAGAAATGGGAGTACCAGACCACCTCACATGTCTCCTGAGAAACCTGTATAAGGGTCAAGAAGCAATAGTTAGAACTGGATATGGAATAACTGATTGGTTTAGCATAGGAAAAGGGGTATGACAAGGATGTATATTGTCACCCTGCTTATTTAATTTATATGCAGAATACATCATGCAAAATGCCAGCCTGGATGAATCATGAACTGGAACTAAAATTGCCGGGAAAAACATCAACAACCTCAGCTATGCAGATGATACTACCCTAATGGCAGAAAGTGAAGAGGACCTAAAGAGCCTCTTGCCAAGGATGAAAGAGGAGAGCACAAAAGTTGGCTTGAAACTCAACATAAAAAAAAACTAAGATCATGGCATCTGGCCCTGTCACTCCTTGGCAAATAGAAGGGGAAGCAGTGACAGAATTCACATTCCTGGGATCCAAGATCCTTGCAGATGGTGACTGCAGCCATGAAAATAAAAGATGCCTGCTCCTTCAGAGGGAAAGCTATGGCAAACCTAGACAGCATAATAAAAAGTAGAGACCTGGCCAACAAAAGTCCGTATGGTCAAAGCGATGGTATTCCTAGTAGTAATGTATGGCTGCGCGAGTTGGACCATAAGGAAGGCTGAGCGCCAAAGAATAGATGCTTTTGAATTATGGTGCTGGAGTAGAGTCAAAGGTACCAAATACCCATTCCAGTGCATATACTTAACAGACTTCACGTTCCTGGGATCTAAGATCTTGACTGCAGCCATGAAATTAAACGATGCCTGCTCCTTGGGAGGAAAGCGATGGCAAACATAGGCTGAGTTCAGACTGGCAATTTGCCCTGCTCTAGCCACTTTCCAGCCGCATTTTCCAACCGGATTAAACCTGGTGTTCCTCACCCATCGGCAACCCGCGCTGGTCCACTGTGCTCCCATGTTTACAAGCTACCTCTTCAAAGTGGTAGCAAATCCTGGAGAGTGCGTTTATCGTGCGGCATTCTGCTTCCCGGCCGTGTGAATGCTCGGCCGATAAGCCGGGAGCCACATTGGGCAGACAGCAGCAGCGCTTTGATTCGTGGTACTCCACTCTACCACCCAATGCAGTGCTAGCGCAATGGAATCCTCCCCCAATTGGCGATGGGTGCATGGGCGCATAGGCGCCTATGTGCTCATACGCACATTGCCAATTTACCAGGGGAAAGCTGCTGACAGCGGCGCCTCTGGGCCAGTAGTCTGAACGCTCCTGCGTGCCTCTTCCCAGTATGCTCCCGCATCAGATGGCCCCGTGTGACCGGGAAACCCTGGAACAATTTGTTCTGGGGCTTTTTTGCAATGACTGGCTCCCACTCAGCCATAGACAGCATAATAAAAAGTAGAGACATCACCCAGCCAACAAAAATCCGTATGGCCAAAGCAATGATATTCCCAGTAGTAATGTATGGCTGTGAGATTTGGACCATAAGGAAGGCCAAGCATCGAAGAATAGATGCTTTCAAATTATGGCACTGGAGATGACTCTTGAGAGGCCCTTGGACTGCAAGGAAATCGGATCAGTCAGTCCTAAAAGAAATCAACCTGGACTGTTCCCTGGAAGGCCAGATCCTGAAGCTGAAGCTCAAATATTTTGGCCGCCAAATGAGAAGGGAGCACTCACTGGAGAAGACCTTGATGCTGGGAAAGATTGAAGGTAAAAGAAGAAGAGGATGGCAAACGATGAGATGGTTAGACAGTGTCATCGAGGCAATGAACATGAAATTAAGCAAACTCCGGAGGACGGCAGAAGGCCTGGCGTGATGTGGTCCATGGGTCATGAACTGAACAATAACAAGCAATAATGTTGATCAGTCATCTAAATAAATAGAAATTATTTGAACCCTATACATTTTTTCTTGTATCCTCATTTGCAGGGTGTTGGGGCAAATATTCTGTTTGCATATAGCAACCAATGACTCCCCCCAAGTATATTCTTATATTTCTTACTATATTTTCTATAAGGCCTGGGGAAATCATCTGTGTCCTAGAAAAAATTTGGACAAATCATTTTGCTTATAGTTTGGCTGCATGGAAGTTTTAGTATGATTTCTGCCCCCTCCATTTAAACATTTCCAGCATCACATTGTTATTTCCAGACTAACCCTAATGATAGGACAAAGAAGCATACATTGAATTTAAATGAAAATTGAGAACAGATGTCAGGAAGTATTTTTTTCCATCTTGTATGTGCAGAATGATCAACCAGGTAAGGCAAGTGCTTTTCCTCATTTAGGAAATAATTAGTTAGCCCATCATGGAGAAAATGGCCTTCCCAATTTCCTCTTTCTCTAATTTTGGTACATTCTCTAAAATGACAGTAGCTACTCAGTTTTCCCCAACTGGAAGCTTCAACTTCTAGACCTGGGTCTTGCTGTTTAAAATATGAATGAACTAGTAACTGTAAACTGAACTGTTATCTTACTGTATATTACACATAATATTACCAACCACTAACAGTATTTTAAAGGGAGAATAAGGTTGCCATTATTATACTGATGTTCTAGGAGTTGTAATCGAATTCCAGTAAGAGAATGTATACCAAGTCCTTGTGTTCTTTGTTTAAAAAGTATTCAACAGACATAGATTTTAAAACCCAAATATGGTTATGTTACAAAAATACTAAACAACTGAAACGCAATTAGCAGATCTACAAATTAGGTAAGATTAATATTAGATTTGAGTGGATTAATGGCCCAATTATGTACATCTGTGTTCATATGCTACTATAGAAGTCTGCATAAAAGCCATAAATGCTAGCAAAAGGAAAGAAATAATGTTCTTTTGCTGAACCTTAAATCTAGCCACAGCCTAATGGCAACAACCCCAGTTCCTGTACTAGTGTTCCCTGCACCCATTCTTTGGATCCGGAACAATACCACAATCAGAATTTGCTTTCAAATAATTTGGAGTATCAAGGCTTTTTGTATGTGCTAAGTATTAAGTGTGATCCCGTGTCATGCAGTGGCTAGATGCTGGAAATGAATGGGGTATCCTCGCTCCTAGTAAGTCTCTATCCCTCTCTATTGTGAAGATAGAAGGCTTTTCCCTAATATCTCCACAACAAAAGGAATACTTCCTTTTTTAAATGCTGGGAATTTAGACTAGCTGTTACCCATATCATTATGATGCTACATTGATACAACAATGTTAGATTGTCATTTATTTATTTACATACTGTGTTCTCGTAAACAACTGTCATTTTTTAAAGAAACAAACCCCCCCACCCCACACCCACAGCAGGAGGAAGAAATAGCCTTTAAGGGGACAGTGTCAGGGAAAATACCATATGACCAGGAAAATGCAGACTTTACCACCCAACCTTCATTTTCTTCTAAATTTTAAGGGGACATGGGTAGGAAGAGCTGGCCTCTTAAGGGTGGGTCTACCCCCCCCCCAAGCTGGTAGACTTCCTCCAGACATTAGGACTCCTGGACCATGAATTATTAGTCTGCTCAGCTGGTAGTTGGTGTTTCTGGTCCCTTTCGATTTTAAACAGCTATTTTTAATGTGGGATAGTTTCAGATGGGTAGCCATATTGGTCTGCAGTAGAAAAGAAAGATTTGAGTCCAGGAGCACCTTAAAGACCAACAAGAACTCCAGACTCTTAAGATTTTGAGAGTCAAAAGGGAGCTTTGACTCTTGAAGGCTAATCTTGTTGGTCTTTAAGGTACTACTGGACTTGAATATTAATTTATGAGAGTAGACAGCCACCGGAACTCTGGAAGAAAAATGCCAAGTAACAGCTGTTTACTGGAACTAGCTTCCTTTTTCTCTCCCTCTCTCTGTCTCCCTCTTTCCTTGTTTCTGCTACCTTGGGAGAGGTGGGGAGGAAATGAAAAAAGATCCAAAATCAGGGAGGGGGAAGAGCTGGAATCACGAAATGGTAAGTACGTGTTCCAGAAAATTCCACATAATACAGTCCATGCCCTCCCCAATACCTGGATCTGAAATTAATATATATAGTTATATGACAGAGTATGGTAGAATGTTCAGAAATTCTATGTACAAGTGGAGACCCGCAAGAAACTTGCGGGATGGTCATCCCATTCCTCACACCTTTGCTTCCTCCCCTCTACCCTTATCTATCTCACATTCTTTCTCACACTATGGAGCCATAGACTCAACCCTCCAAAGCAGCCATTTTATCCAGGGGAACTGATCTCTGTCACCCAGACAACAGTTGTAATTCTGGGTGATCTCCAGCCCTCACCCAGAGGCTGGCAATGGTAGTTCTCATGGAGGAAACGGCTGGTTTGGAGGTTGGAGTCTATGGCACTATACTGGTCTGAAGTTCCTCCCCTCCTCAAATCCTACCATCCCCAGGATCCACCCCTTAAATGTCCCAGAGTTTCCCAATCCAGAGTTGGCAACCCTATTTCCTTCCCACCCAACAGCCAACTTAACCTTTATCTGCCTTTATCTGTCTTCAGCTTTTTATCTCCACCGCCCTCCCCCACAGCTTCTACCAAGGAAAATTATAGTCTTTCTCCACAGTGGGGACCAAAGCAGCTTACATTATTCTCACCTCCTTTCTATCTGCACAACAACCCTGTGAGGTTGGTTAGGCTGAAAGTATGTGACTGGTCCAAAATCACCCAGTCAGCTTCCACCGCAATATGGGGATCTGAACTTGGGTCTTGCAGACCCTACTCTGAAGCTCTAATTGCTGCACCACTGCTGGCTTTCATAGGGTGGCTGCTGAACAGCAGCAAGCAGCCAGGCCAAGTTGAGTCATGCAGATTAGGTGGTATCAAGTCACTCAGAGGGATGCCAGCCTCCAGGTGGGATCTGGGGATCTCCTGGAATTACTGCTCAGCTCCAGACTACTGAGATAGCTTCCCCTGGAGAAAATGGATGCTTTGGAGGGTGGACTCTAGGGCATTGTACCCCACTGAGGTCCCTGTCCTCCCGAGGCTCCATCCCCAAATCTCCAGGAGTTTCCAGACCTGGAGCTGGCAACCCCACTGCCCCCATCCCCTGCCAGTGCCCGTGGGGGGACCTGGCAACCCTAGACTGCTGCCAGGCCTAGGGTTGGCAACCTCCAAGTGGGGCCTGGAGAGTGAACTCCAGAGATCTGTGAACAACAGAGATCTGTCTCCCTGGATAAAATGGCTTCTTTGGAGGGTGGATTCTGTGGCATGATACCCAGCTGAGGCCTCTCCTTTCCCCGAATCCTGCCCTCCTTGCATTCCACCACAAAACCTCTAGGAATTCCCCAGCCTGGCCCCAAGGCTCCCTCCCTTCCTCCCTCCCTCCAAGGCCGAAAGAGGCCTGGAAAGAAAGGGCCCTTCTCCCTCACCCTTTACTGACAGAGCCAGTCAGAAGCCCCCCCCCCCAGCATTCTAATCTCTCACCATTGATGCCTGGAGTTAGGTCCCTGCAGAGGCCATTTCAAAAGGCTTTTTGCGGAATTCAACCATCCCTGAAGGGATTTTCTCATTTCTTGGATTTTTCTACAAACCCAGGAAGTCTACTGACTATGCAGGAAAAGCTGTTGGGGGGCAGTGAGCCCCCTGTTGGTGGGAATAGATATCCGCACATTTTGGCTATTAGAATAAGGATTCCATTTGCAGATTCAGCTGTGCAGGTCTCATGCATATGCCAAAGAGTAGTGTCAGAAAGGCCTAGATCTGTTTGGCTCTAGAAAACATTTTTTTGAGGAACTGAGCTTGTAGAAAAGAAGCAGACTCTAGCTGAACTGCATCTGAAACAGACTGCTTGTGCTTAAGTAGTTTCAATGAAGCTTTTAAACTGACTTTTGGGGAAAAGCCAAGAGGAGCTAGAAAGCATCTGGTTTGAGATAATTCAGTCCTAAGGTTTCTGATCCCCTGAATGAGGACACAGTAAAAGCTGGCAGCAAGCTCACAGAAAATAATTACAGCCATTTTTAAAAAGACCAAAGAATTTTGGGTTTTCTTTGTGTATGCGTGTAAAGTGCCATCAAATCAGAACCAACTTAAGCAGGGGTGGTTTGCTATTGCCCTCCTCTGCAAAGTCTTACTTGGTGCTCTCCCATCCGAGTAGGGCTCTTCTTTATTGTACAAATTAGGGCATCTGAAGAGAAACAGAGAAACCTCAAAAATAGGACTGCTTATTACTATAAGAACACATCAACCTAAGGGACTCATCAAAACCTGGTGGAACAGTGAAGATCACTGGGATATTGTTATTTCTAGATACAAAAACTAGAAAGACCAGATGTATTGGGGCATGGTGCTTCATATACAAAAGATGGCGCAAAGCCCAATACAATAGAAACCATAGGAGAATATATTTGTTCATGGAAATGATTTGGATGGAAATGACCATATGTATACTACTGTTGTTCCCTTGACTAAACTCTAAAGCTGATTTTGAGATGGAGAAAGAATCATGGGGGAAGCCAGCACTGAAAATATGGTAATAATGGGTGCCTTCAACTATATTCCCATTGTTTAAATGAGTTCATGTAAGCAAAACAAAAACCTAGGGTGGATCATAAGACTTCAAGTATGCTCCTTAAGTTTTGGGGGTTGAATATCCCAGACCTTAAGTGCTTTTACACAGCTTCTGCTTTAGCCCAATTAGTGAAAATGCTTAATCCTAAATCAGAAGAGGAGTGGATTTTTACTGAAGCCTCATACTGTGCTGCTTTGTCAATTCAAGAAACGATCTGGTTTAAGCAAAAAGATAGACCTCGATCTACCTCCAACAATCCATTTTTATACAACACTCTCAAAATGTGGGATTCTTGGAGGAAGGTTTTGGCCAATGGCCCCTCTAAGCTTTGGAGTGAACAAAAATTCTATTTTGTGAGCTACTGGCATTAAAGTTGTGAGTGAGTGATTTGGCTACTGCATAAATTAGTTTGCTCTGGAGCCATCCTTCCTGAGCTAAGACAAAAATGTGTGAGCCAGAGGCTAAAAAACTGTGAGCTAGCTCACACTAACTCAGCTTAGAGGGAACACTGGTTCTGGCCCCAGATACTTCAGTGATGTCCACTTTTATGTATCAAAAATGGTTCCCCCCAGGAAATGAAAGACAGGCTTTCCACGGATGGTTGGTAGCAGGTTTATTATCCCCTTTTTCTTGGATAAAAAATGGGGAAGTTATCGAAAAACAAACTGCAGAACCAAAATCAGGGGGTAAAATTTCTTGGTATAAATATTTTCAAATTAGGAACCTGATTATTACCCTCAGGACCTCTGGGGTTTTTGATAGATTGCTTACATCTTTTGAAATTATGATTAGTAAAGAAAGAAAACTCCAAAAAATAGTCTCTTCCATTTACAGGATGCTTGTTATGTTTACACACACAGGAATTTGTTCGGGGATAAATCTTATGGAATCTAATTGGATACAAATTTGAAATTCTCCTTCAAATAAATCTAAAATACAGAATATTTAATTTTATAAATTGATTTCAAATTAGTATTTATCATCTCACAAAATTCATTTGATGAATAAACTTTTAACCCAAATTGCTGGAAACAATGTAATCAAGTAGGGACTAATTTCCATAACTGGTGGGAATGTGTTATTCAAACTATTTGGAAAGAAGTTCATAGTACGATCAGTGGACTTGTGAAATTTTTTCTTCCATATTCATTGGAATTTCTTCTACTAGACTTTCGGGCAGCTTTCAAAACAATAGGAAATTAAATGTTGACATTAGTGGCTCTGGCTAGATTGGCCATAGCTAAAAAGTAGAAGTCCCTTTTGGGTCCCACACTTCATAATTGGCAAGTAAATTTACAGGAGCAATACATTATGGGGAAGATTATGAATAATCCTTTCCCCCCCTGAATCTCCCTTGGTGTGGGGACATTTTGATTTTGAGGAAACCTGGGAACCAGTCATAAAATACCTTGCTGACAAGAGAATTATCCCTTCTGATCAGCAGATTATCATATCATTGAAATTATAAAAGGGTAGGAGATTTGCATAAATTATGGAATTATCTCATTTTAGTTAGGTAGTTTTATGATGAAAGTTTTTAATTCAAATGACATTTTGATGTAATGTTTTCTTATTTAATTTAAAAAAAACTATGTTCCCATTGATTGGGTATATTCACAGCATGTCAAAGACCCATCATTTCTAAATACAATAAAACAACATAGTCATGGAACTGGATATGGAGGTGGGACTCCCCCCCTGTATTTTTATTTCAATTATATCAAACAAATAAAACAAAACAAAACAAAAAAGAAAAAAACCCAAACATACATAAATACACATAAAAGGGAGATTCTGGCTATATCATTTTAACCATTATTTTTGATATCTTATTATATTCTAGAAACTCTTATTATTATTTTTCCCACTATACAATTCTATTTTATTAATAGTTACATCTATGATTCTTAGGTCCTTGTTTCTTTTTTGTTTCGGTTAGAGTTCCAGGAATTTTAGTTATTATTTTCTTCAATCCAGTTGTAAAATCTTGACCAAGTGTTTTCAAAGTCTTTATTATTTCCTCTTAATATCATAGTCAATTTGTCCATCTCAGCAGTTTCCAATATTTTGGCTACTTCTTTTGTAGGTACTTCCATTCTTATCCAATATTTTGCATATAACATCCTTGCTGCTGTTGGGATATGTATAGTAAGATAAAAGTCTTTTTTTTATAGTTTTCTAGAGTTATATTCAACAAAAACAGTTCTGGTATATAAGGTACAGTAATTTTCAACATTTTTTGTAAGAGTTCATATGTCCAAGACCAACATTTTTTACTTTTCTCACATAACCACCACATATGAAAAAATGAACCAACATTATTATGACATTTCCAACAATCAGTCGATAATTCAGGGTAAATCTTAGCTAATTTATCTGGAGTCATATACCATCTATAAAAACATCTTATATATAGTTTCTTTATAAGAAGTTGCTTTAGTAATCTTTATGTTAGTTTTCCACACCCTTAACCATTGGTCTAATTCAATATTATGTCCCAGGTTTTGTGCCCATTTAACCATACAGCTCTTCACTATTTCATCCTGTGTTTTATCTTCTAGCATTAATAGATACAATTTCTTAATCAATTTATCATCAGCATATAACAATATTTTATCCATTTCTGTTTTTTCTAAATAAAAGTCCAACAGTTTATCTTTAGCAAATCTCGACTCTATTTGTAACCTTTCCCACCAACCTACATTTGTTTCTTGTTCTTTAAATTTTCCTGTTGGTTTTAATTCATTTTCCTTGTCTAATAAATCTTCATATTTCAACAGCATGGGTTTTTTTTGGAAAAGGTTAGGATTTGTAAAAGCTTCAAGTGTTGACCAAGACTTGGGTGTCTTGGTACAAAATGATTTTTTTAACATTTTCCCACACCTTCAATAAGGATTTTCTAATCATGTGTTGTTTAAAATATTTATGAGAATCTGATTTTCCATACCACATATAGGTGTGCCAACCCAATAAAAAGTCATATCCCTCTACAGTTGAAAGTCTAGTATTTTCTAATAATATTCACTCTTTTATTCAAACCAATGCTACTGCTCTATAATATAAAAGTCAGTTTGAAAAAAGCAAATCCAGCTCTTTCTTTGTCATCTTGTAAATTTTTCATCTTTGTTCTTGGTTTTTTATTTTGCCATATAAATTGTGATATGGCTTTCTCCAATTCTTTGAAATATTGTTGATTTTGTAATATTGGTATTGTTTTAAATAAAAAGATCAGCTTGGGAAGAATATTCATCTTAATTGTAGCTAGTCTACCCATCAAAGATATTTGTAGGTTTTCCCACTTATTAAAGTCTTTTTTAATTTCCATCATGAGTTCTGTATAATTATTTTTCATCAAAGAGCTGCATATGTTTGTAATTTTTATTCCCAAATATTTCACTTTTTTGTGATCAAATCCTGATTTGAACTTTAGTCATATTTTGTTGTTAACATTTTCATCTTATTTAGATTAATCTTCAATCCAACCACCCTACCATAATTTAACAATGTGGTTAATAACTTTGTAATTGAACACAATGGATTTTCTAGAATAAATACCAAGTCATCCACAAATGCTTGTAATTTATATTCTTCTCCTCTTATTTTAACTCCTCTGATGGTTCTGTCCTCTCCCATCATATTGTTGAGTATTTCAAATGCCAATATAAATAGAAATGGCAAGAGTGGACAACTTCGTCTAGTTCCCTTTTGTATTTCAATGTATTGTGATAAGCTGTTCTTCAAAGACAAGATAAAATTCTGCTGGCAGGCCATCTGGACCTGGAGGTTTTCCTTTCCATTGCTTCTTTAATGCCTCTGTTATTTCATGTGTAGTTATTTGTTCATTTAAGATTTTCTTTTGTTCTTCTGTAAATTTAATTGACTTGTGTTCCTTCAAGAAGTTTTGAATCTCTTCTGTTGTAGCTTCTCCTTTTTGAAACAACTTTCTATAAAAATTCTCAATAATTTTCTTTGTCATTGGGTAAGCTCTTTTCATTTCCTTCAATATATTTTATAATTTTTATATTCCTTTTTTCCTTCCCCCCCTTAATTTATATGCTAGCCATCTAGTTGGTTTGTTAGCATTTTCAAAAAAGTTTTGTTTAGCATACATGATTTTTGGGCTATTTCTTCTGAAAACAGACTGTTCATTTGATGTTGTAAAAGTTTTAGCTTCCTTCTTAATTGGTTTGCTGCAGTGTCTTTATTTCAGATTTTCTTCTTGTTTCTTAATTTGTTCCTTAATTTGTTCAAACTTTTCCATTCTTTGGTTTTTTTATGAGCTGATTCTCTAATTACCCATCATCTAGCATATGTTTTGAATATATCTGGTTGGATGTTTTGTTCAAAGAAGACTTGAAATTCTTTTTTTGTTTCTGTTACAAACTTCGTATTTTTTAATAAAAATGTATTAAGAGTCCATCAATTTTTCTTTGGAGCATCCTGCAATATAAGCATAAGAGGGTTATGATCTGCAAATGTTGCTGGTAGGATTTCTACTTCTATTATGTCATTTATAGTTGTTGACGAGATCTAACACATGTCTATCTTGGACCATGACTTATGTCTTGCTGAGTAAAAGGCGTAGTCTTGTTTTTTTTGGATTTCTGGTCTTCCAAGTGTCGATCAAACTATATTCTTCTTCAAGTCATAGAAATGTGTTTGGGTAATTCATTACCATGTTTTTGTTTTCCGGTATTCGTTTTTCTATCTACACAGCTGTCAAAAACAGCATTATAGTCTCCAAAATCATAATTTTGTTCAGAGATAAGTTCTTGAAGTAACTTGTAATATTTTTCTTGATATTGATGAGGTGCATATATATTTATAATTAAGGTTGTTTTACCTTGTTTTTGTATTTGAACTATCAATATTCTTCCATCTTCAGGATATATTAGTTCTGGATGTAAATGTTCTTTCACATATGTCACTACACCTCTCTTCTTTTTTTCTTTGTCTGAAGATATAATCCCCCCCCCAGTTTTTTATTCTCCAAAATTTTTTGATCAGAATCTTTTATATGAGTCTCTTGAAGACATGTAATGCAGAGGTGTCAAACTCATTTGTTATGAGGACTGGATTTGACATAAATGAGACCTTGTTGGGTCAGGCCATGTGTGTCATAAAATGTAATGCCAAGTGGCGGAGATATAAACTTTATAAAGGACACAAACACAAAGGTGGTTTTTTTTTAACTTAAAATAAAAACATGCTTAAAAGATTAGCACTCTTGCAATACTTTGTTTATTTAACAGTGTCAGATAACTGACACCTCTTGCTCTGAATTACTGCATCAAAATGTCTGTGCTGTGTGCTGTTCAGGTGTGTATCTGTAAGTTGCAAACCTACGATGATGCAGCAGCAGCAGATCTGGAAGAAGAAGCAGAAGACAGCCAGTTCCAGCAGTTCTGATAGAAGCTCTCTGGGGGCCTCATTCGGCCCCCAGGCCATGTTTGACACCCATGATATAATGACTAGTTGCATCTTCTTTAATTATTGGGGAAATCATCTTCTTTTTTGAGGTGCATTCAATCCATTAACATTTTCAGAGTATCTTAATTTTACCTTTGTCTATCTTTCTTTTGTGTTTTGTTATCTTTTTTCTTCAGTTTAAGTCTTCTAACCCTTAAGATATTGTAGTCTTTTCAGTTGCTCCTTTTTTTCTTGTTGAGTTTCTTCAGCACTCTCCATTTTGTCATCTTCTTCTTCTTCTCATCTCCATGTGTTTTAATGAAATCTTCCACTTTGAATGTGGAGTTAATTATGTATCTTTTCCCTCTGTATGTAAAGAAGAGACCTCCAGATAGTAACCATCTTTATTGAATCCCATTCTTTCTAAGGATGGTTGTAAGTTCCATGTATTCTTACCTTTTCTCTCTTATTCTCCATGGAATCTCCTCTAATATTTTAATTTTTGCCTCATTTATTTGGAGAGATGTTTCATTTGTTGCCTTGAGTATAGCATCTCTTGTTGATCTCTTATGGAATCTCACATGAATTCGCTTGGTAATCCATGTCTTTTGGCATATGCTGAGTTCATTCTATAGGCCACATCAGTTTCATTACGTAATTCATCCGAACTTTCTGCTTCCATATATTCCGCCAGTGTTTGTGTCATTTCCGTTTTCGAATTTTTATCTTGATTTTCTGGTATGTTCTGTAATCTTACAATGTATGCTGCTCTGTCCAGTTCTAATTTAATGAGTGTTTCTTCCATAGAGTTTTGTTTAGATTCTACTTTTACCACTTTGATTTGAGTCTTTCCAGATTTTTCTTCTATCTGGGTGACTGCTTTATTCAGAGTGGTCATCTCTTGCCTGTTTTCTTTAAGTTGATTTTGTACTTCTATCATCTGCTGTGACATCTGTTGTGACAATGTGTCTAACTTGTCTTGTATAGGGTTGACTGCTGCAGTCACAGCGTCTTGTAGTAAGGCTTAGAGATCTTTTGCAGAAATCTGTGCAAATGTGGCAGTCACAGATCTACCTTGGCCAGGAGATGGATTGTAAGTGGGTCTAACTTTCTTATCCATATTCTGACTCATATTTTAGAATCAAGAATCTCTACTTTGCTATAGTAAATTCCTGTGTTAAATTAAGAGAATCTCTTGGTTATTTACTAGATCCCACAACCCAGTCCAAACCCACGCAGGAAAGAAAAACAATTGTCAATATTTACTTTACAATCTGTACAAACTGTACTTTGGTTACAACAACAAATGGCTTACTAAGACATAACAGCTCTAAAAATGATGTCTCTCTTTTACAGAAATGATGTTTGGAAAGTGACAGTAAAATCCAATCAAGTTGTAAACTTTTTTTCCCTTCTTTATCTTTAATTTATAATCCAAATAAGTGTTAAACAAATCGTAATCCACTTAGGTATCTTCTTATTAGCCCCACTTAGCCAAGTTATAGATCCAAAATTAAACTAAAAATTAATTCATGAATTTTATATTGTAATCCAAATTGAGATCAAACAATAATTGTAACCAACAAGGTCATAAAGCTTAAAAATGATGTGCCAAAATGTATAAGTCCTGGAGATCTACCATTTCTTTCTGAGCCCTTTGAGTTTGTAGCAAGTAATCGGCTCTTTCTTTGCCAAGCCGCTTCAGGGAGGGGGAAAGTCCCTTCCACCCTTCTAGTCTTAATTGTTTAAGTCTCTTTAAAAAGGCTATCTGGTTCTTTCTAATGCCATGGATTTTAAAAGGTACTCAAAGTGGTAGAGTTTATATTGGAACCTTGTGAAATCTTAAAAGCTGCTATTTCTCCCTATCCCGGTAGTCATGGCTCCACCACTGTAGAGAAAACCACAGCTGCTCTCACTCAGGCTTGTGCTGCAGGGTGATCCTGGGCTCAATCCACTTGCTGCCACTCACAGAGAGCCCAGGATCAAGCCTCTTGGTTAGACCCCTCTGCAGGGAAGTCCATGGGGGCTCCAAAGGAATTTAAACCCCCTCCAAACCCGGTGATCCAGCTTGGCTCATGGGAACTTTCCCAGAGCCATCTGCCTTTGCCGTGCCAAAAACTGGAAGTCATGGAGGTGGGACTTTTGACCAAATAAAGTAATATCCAGCATTTTAAGTGTGATGTCACACATCTTCAAAATATTGACTACCATTCTGTCAAAGTCAATATATAAGGAACTGAAAATTTTCTTAGAAAGTCCAACATGGTCAAATTTAATTTCAACAAGAAACTTTTAGTCAGAGCCCAGTGGGTCAAATGCTTCCAAAATTTATTTAAAACCACTATGATACATAAAATGTATACCACAGTTCAGGAAACGTACAAATAAGTCCAAGAAAATACAGCCATAGTTAATGAGCAGAGTAAATGAAGCTATAAAGAGCAACAAGGCTCCCTTTGAAACATAGAAGTCTTGGTCAGATTACAGAAATGAACGAGATATAAGCATGGAAAGGTGAATGTCATAATTGATGTACAGTGCTGGCCATTTGGATAAAAAAGAATAAGGTACCTGAGAGCTGTGGAGGTAGAATTAGCTGCCTGTTGCCAAGATGAAAAGGCCACACTGAGCTCCTTGGAACGAGGTCAGAAGAAAAACGTAATAATTGACCACTATGTTATTGCAAAAGGTCAGTTTACCTACACCAGAGCTGATAAATGAAGTCAATGAAGTGTGTCTGTCTGTATTGTGATTAGATAGTCATGCGGTTAATGTATCTGCAATTCTGGACCAGACTAGGCATGTCAGTGGTGGGGAAAAAAGCTTAATGACTATTTGTTTTCTACAGATATGTAAAAGAGAATATCGATTTCACTCATAAAGTTGCCGGAGACACATAACCTAGCACTCGAAAGCAACACTACTCATAACTATATTCTGTGATATAGTGAAAACTGAAATATTTTGATTTTTTAAGTTTGGGCTTTTTATTTACTCATTCTTAATTGCAAGAAGCCCTAATTAAGTAGTGACCTTGCCATGCATGTTTCTCAAATCCCTAGGCTGCTAGAGGCTGCAAGTGTAATGGAATAATAACTATACAATTAAGCCCTATTAGTACTGTAATTAATGCAATATCCTACATTAGGAGTAATACTAAAGTCAAGGAGCTGAGAAATCAGACTCTATGAGACCCAAAGATGCCATAGACTAAGAGCTTCAACCCACAATCAGTAGATAAAACAAACACTTTTCATATCAAGGTTTGTTTTTCACCTTAGTTGAATTTAATATGATCTTTAAAGAGTTACGGAAATTATATGAATTAAATGTAAGAGAATCTAGTTTGGCTGGAAAATGTCTTAGAAAGTAATAAACATCCATTAGAACAAAGACAGTCCCTGGTAAGTGTCCATAATACAACACATTTCCACAGTGGGTCTTCTTTTTCTCCACCTGATTTATGAGGCTGAGGGTCATTCAGATGGCCAATACATGTGTGATTGTTTGGTGGATATTTTATTCCAGATAGTACTTTTTTGTTGTGGTGAAACAGACATATGGTGCATTTGCCATATGCCGAGATCATGGCTAAACTTATCATTGTTTAGCTTGTATTTGGATGGCAAACTCAATTGCAACCACAGCTCACGATGGGATCAGTTTGCAGTAGACAATCTTTATTTATTTGTTCAATTTCTACCCCGCCCTCCTCGCGAGCAAGCTGCAGCAGGCCTGAGTAAGAAAAACACCTAAATTCAAGTATCATCTGGTAAATCTCACATATTTGGTTCCATTATGACCTTTTCATCATCAGGACTCATGGGAAAAAAGCTCTCCAATTCCATCAGAACTTTACCAATTTTCACCACACGATCAAACAGTGCACACAAAAAGGCTAATTAATAATAATTATTATTATCATATGGCATTACATGTAGTATAGCCAGAAGATCCTAAGATTGTCTGGCAGCCTGAAGTTCTAGCTCTTTTAGCATTATGCACCACTAGGTGGTAAGCTAGACTTATTTTTTGGGCTGAGAGAGCTGTGAAAGACCTATGACTGACCCAAGATCATCCAGCTGGCTTCATATGGAGGAGTATGGAGCTGAACTTGGTTCTCCAGATTAGAGTCTGTCACTCCTAACCACTACACCATTCTGGCTCGCTCTATAAAAAAAGTCTATTTTACTGGTATCATTTTACCACATATTTATAACCAGGTAGGTTAATTATTTAATTGATTTGCAACTTTTTATCCCATTGAAAAACTTCATAGAGCTCTTAAATCAAACACATTGAAGTAAAATAATCAAACCAAAAATTATTTTACTGTGGTTCTTGGACTGTCTTATCTTATACTTCTTTAAAACCACGGTAAAATAATCTGAACTTTCAGCTGCTGGCAAATCCATTCACAGTAAAAATGAGGCCCAATACTTTCTGGAATAATTAAAAAAACCCTCACCCTTCTCTTAAAAACACCATAGAGCTGGCCTGATTAAGGCCTGAGTGGAGAGCAAAAAGAGTGGAGAGGCCTTGCTCTAACTAACCTATCTTCAGGTAAAGTGGATATAACAACATTTCCTACTGGCTTTGAGAAGGTCATATGGAAAAGATTCTCCTGGAGATATATTGGACCTACATTGTTCTGAATTTTTAGGATTAAAAAAGGCATATGAGTGGTGCTCAGAGAAAAATTGGGAATGAATGTAGTTCTTCCAGCACAAATGTTGCCAACAGGTCATACCCACAAACATTAATACTTTGTCGAAGGCTTTCACGGCCGGAGTTCATTAGTTACTGTAGATTTTCCGAGTTGGGTGGTCATGGTCTTGGCATTGTAGGACCTGATGTTTCACCAGTAGCTGTGACTGGCAACCTCAGAGGTATAACACAGAAAGATGGAGTACTCTCTGTGTCAAGGTGAGCAGAAAAATGGTAGGCAGGTAATTTATATCTACTCCAGAAGGTTGGGTAGGGCTGAGTCATGATCTTGTAGGAGTTCCCCAGTAACTAATATTAATACTATTTATACATTTGCATTGTGCCCTTCAGCCCTAAAGTTGGTTCCCATCATGGCCCACAACACAACAGCGCAGTATTAGTGGTTAGAGTATCAGACTAGGATCTGAAAGGCCCAGGTTCAAATCACCTCTCAGCCATGGAAATTCATTATGAAATCATGGGACTATCACATATGCTCAGCATAGCCTACCTCAGAGTGTGAAGATAAAATCTAGGAGAGCAAAACAATGTAAATCACTTTGGGTCTCCACTGGGGAGAAAGGCAGACTATAAATGAGGTAAATAAATATTAGCAGATCTCTTTTTGTAGCAGGAACTCCTTTGCATAGTAGGTGACACACCCCTAATGTAGCCAATCCTCCAAGCTCTTCTTACAGAGCTCTTCTTACAGGCTACTGTAAGCTCTTGGAGGATTGGCTACATTAGGGGTGTGTCACCTAATATGCAAAGGAGTTCCTGCTACAAAAAGAGCCCTGATTATTAGGAACAACTAGTGAGACCCTGCAAAGACTTGTGAGAGGGATCTCTTTTTCCCTTCCCCCACTATTTCCACTTTCCCTTCCCTGAAAGCACCCAGACTGCCCCCTTTTCCTAACTTGTTCTCTACACCCCACCCACCTGCCAACCTACCCAACCCTTTATCTCCAACCCAACCCTGTCTTCAGTTTTCCCTCCTTCCCTACCCCTAGCAGCCACTTCCTGGGGAAACTATAGACCAGTTGCATGGTGCCTATCAACAGGCCAAGCCCAGTTACAAGCTGCTGTCACCAGGCCAAGCCCAGTTGCACACTGGGAACTCTGCAGTAGGGTAGCCAGGTCCAATCTTCTCCCCAACAGGGGGATTAGGAGGCATTCCAGGAGGGGGTGGGGCCATCCACAGCATGATGATGTCACTCTATGCAATGTCATCATGCCCCGCTCTTCTCCTACCATTTAAAGGGAACCTTTCCTTTAAATGTTGTGTGGGGGAGTGAGGGTCAAGTGTTCCTGCCTTGCAAGAGGCAAAATCACCTCTTGCAAGGCAGGAGCCAGGGCCCCCCACTTGGAAAGAGCAAGTGCCAGGCACTCCTGCGTTGCAAGAGGGAAACTTTCCTCTTGCAAGGCAGGAGCCTGCAGCTCCTGCTCGGAAAGAGCAGGCACCTGGCAAAATTGCCCCTTGTAAGGCAGGAGCCAGCTGCCCCCCACTGGGAAACAGTGGGCACCGGGCGCTCCTGCTTTGCAAGAGAGGAAACTCACCTCTTGGAAGGCAGGAGCCTGTAGCCCCCACTCGGAAAGAGCAGGCGCCCGGTGCTCCTACCTTGCAAGAGGCAAAATCGCCTCTTGCAAGGTAAGAGCTGGCTGCCCTCGCTGGGAAAGAATGGGCACCAGGCACTCCTGCTTTGGAAGGCAGGAGCTGGCAGCCCCCCCGTGTCTGCCCTTCAAGCAACTGTTTTGTCCTTGCCTCTCCCCAGCAGTGTTTTAGGACATCACTGCTGGGGAGAGATGGGAGGAGGCCGCATGCGCCTGCACTGTGAGCCCCAAATTTGGGGCTCAGACTGCAGGCAGGGGGTCCCCGCCTCTCCCTGCCTCTCCCCAGCTGGCGGGTGGGCGGGAAGGAGCCCCTTCAAATCAGGAAATCCCCGCCAGACCGGGGGATCTGGCAACCCTGCTCTGCAAGGACTTGTAACTGGAACCTTGTTTTCTCTGTGTCACCTTCCCATACTATTTCCTCTTTCCTTCCTCCTGGCAACCCCATATCCTCACCTTTTCCTGCTTGTATCCTTCCCACTTAGCAACCAACTTAACTTTTACTTCCTCCCATTTTCAGGTATATTTATTATTTATGTCATTTATATACTGCTTTCTCCACAATTGGGACCCAAAGAAGCTTACATAATTCTCTTTTCCTTCTCTTTTAAATTCTCTTTTAAAATTTTAATTTCTTCCTCATTAACTTTTAATGTTTTTCCTGTTGTAGCTTTTAGAACGTTGTCTCTCATTGTTCTCTGACAGAATTTGATGTAAATTTCGCCAGGTAGTTTGTTTTTTCTTATAAAATCAGGGTATGCATGGTATGCCAAGTCCATGTCGCTCTGGAGAGCCTCTTGTTTTAGGTCCGAGATTGAGGCTATTGCTCCACTTAACGTTGTTTTTAAATCTTCTCCTTTCTGTTCAGGAACTCCTTGGAAGCATAGAACATGCATAGATTTTTCCAGTTGAAGTTGTAATAGTTGATTTTTATCCGTATTTCTTTCTTTTTTAACTTCTTCAAGTTTTTGCTTAATATCTATAGTCCTTGTTTCAACTTTCTCAATCCTTTTGTCTGTTTTGTTGGCCCTTTTTTCCATGTGGGCAAGTTGTTTTTGCATGGAATCCAGCTTGGTGTTCATAGTTGACATCTGCTCCAGCAGAAGGCGCAATGCTGCGGCAAGCATATTAGGAAAGTTTGCAGCCACTTCCTGTGTCTGAGTGGGAGTCATTGGTACAGTACTTCCTGAGGGAAGCTCCTTTGCCACCGTCATTCTCCTCCCTCTCCCAGCCATTTGTTTACAAAGAAGAAAAGTTTTATTTTTAAATTTTATCTGAATTCAACGTTTCTTGGCTTAAAATGTAGCTTTCAAGCTCAAAAGGAGTCTCGTATGGTAGTTCCATTCTTTCTCTCTTTTCTATGACGCTTAAGAACTGCTCTGTTTTGGGGGATGGGGGGTGGATCTCCAACTCTTCCCTGCCCGCCACTTCTTCTCAGATTGATGTGGCAGACTGAGACTTCTTTGCTTATACAGAGGTTTGATTAACTCACTGTTTAAAGTTCAATTATTGCCAGGGTTACTTTCACTTATTTTCTTGTCCACTTGTCTGGCCATTGGCTCTGGTCATCATACTGCGCTCCAGGCATCAGGACCTCTCAGGGATGGGCAAGCCTCGATCCCTCAGCTGTTGCCTTGGGAGAGGCTTATCCTGGCTCCCCAGGCTGAGAGTCTCCTACAGAGACTCTGGAGGGGTCTGGAACCAGCCACGACACCTCCTGATCACCTCTGCTTGGCGCGTCTCCATCGGAGGATCGATGAGACACATCCAAGAGCAAGCCGCCAAAAACCAGAAGTCCTGCTTTGGTCAGTTTCATCTTCAGTGCATTGGGTATGTGTTCTTAGGCCAGATTTAAATATGATGCTGGCAAAACAAAACAAACTCCTTCATGTGGGACTTCACTCTGCCACAGCCTCTTGTTTAAATTTGGCTATCACATATGCGGAGCCATTTCATCTGCTTAGTTGCCTGCCAAAGATCTGTAGCCTTTGTGGATATTGTGCTGGTGTGCTAATGAAGCAGGGATAGAGCACTTAAGAACGAGTAGGTGGCATGCCAAACGAGGAGCAGTCAAAGTTCCAAATGAGTGCACTGGTGTGGCTCCACCCAGGTTGCCATTTACTACACCGCACAGAGAAGTGCCAAAAAGCGTTGCCACCACAGACCACAATGATGTCAGTCCCAGTAATAGGGGAAGTCAGGCAGGCCACATGCATCTCAGGACCATGGGAGTGATGGGCTGGCCCCTCTCTAAGCGGCTGGGCATTTTGGAAACCCTTCCAGCTCTGGTGCCCTAGGTGATTTCTCAACACAGCATATTACTTCTGTAGGCTTTCTAAAATGCTCAGAGGGGTTTGCTATTCTTATCACGTTACAAAATAAATGTCATGAAAAAGCAGGGTAGCTGGTTAGTTCCCCACCTTTCTATTCTCCGGTTCCTCATCTTCTTAAGTAGCTAATGTTTCCAGTGACTGAGAAGAAGAATTAAAGAGCTATCCTCCATTTCACTCTGGGGTCAAACATGGTACTCTCACATAGTAGTTCCAGCTGCTGCACTATTTGTTCCACCAATCTCTGTGCTAGGCATAAGCCAGGACTCCTATGATGCTTAAGAACCGTTCTGTTTCGAGGGGTGGTGGTTCTGGTTGGCATTCTGTGGTTGCACTGGTACTGCTGGGAACTCAGTGCATAGCACTGGTTCTGCTGGGCTGGCAAAAATACCTCCCCACCACCTTCAGTTTCTACTGTGGAGATTCTCTGGCTTGACCTTAGTCCTGTTGGGTTTGCACTGCCATAGTGGCACTGTATCTGCTGAACACATTGCACTGGTTCTGCTGAGCTTGCAAAAATGCCCCCACCTACAATATCTACTGCAGAGATTCTCTGGGACTTCAATTCTGTTCTGCTCAGCTTCTATTGTCCTTTTTTAAAAATATGTTTCCCCCCTCCATTGGAAACAATGGAGGATAGGGTCTCCTTCTTTAGGGAGGGTCACTTGGACCCCAAAAATCCAATCCTCACCAAAATTGGAGGATAGGTAGAGGAAAGTCAGCCAAGATCCCCTGTGAGTTTGGTGCCTTTAATATGCCATGGGCATTCTACCATGTCACAGACCTCACAAACTGAACCAGTTCATTTGGGGGCTAAAAGTTTGTGACAGTTCAAGGCTCACGAATCGGGCATGCCATTAACCAAAATGAACCACATTTTCCTAGTTTGTGTCCATCCTTATTCCTGACCTTTCCCAAGAGCAAATGTGGTTTACATTATTACAGATGGATTTCTTATTAGCATATTTACTTCATATTTACACACCAGAATATTTAGTGGACATGGCTGACCACCTTGTTTCTACTTCTTTTTTTAAATTAGATTTCCAGCTTAAAATACATACTCAATGGTTACAGATCTATAGAGAAATTGTGTTTGGATCAAACTTGACTTCGTATTTGTTGCTCATGTGTAGAGCAACAAAGGCTTTTAAACAGATCTTTTTGTTACTGTTGGGGGGGTAGGTCCATTCAATATCATGTAGCTGAAGAATAATAGACTGAGAATAATCCTGTTAAAGTAAAGGTTTTAAGCTTTCTCAGTAAATATAGTATCTATGTGAAATGACCTTAAATAGTTAATTGTTTCAAGAGAGACTTTTTCATTAATTCAAACAGGTCAACTTTTAAAAATGATACTGTCATTTAAATGCAGTGTGAAGGTTTCAGTGCAAATCACTTGAAGGTACTTTTTTAAGAGTGGGCTAATGCAGTATTATGTTTTATGGTGCAATAAAATTATGTGCTAAAATTATGCTCATAAATGTAGGCAAATGTAAACCAAGCTATTAGTTATGTTTTCTCAGATAAAAGTGATTAGCATAGCTATCAAACTCTTCTCCCATTTGAATAACAGAATTATGTCTGAAATCTAACGCTTGTTTGCCGAGGCTGATTCTTTAAAAGAACAAATGTAAATTGAGCCATCAATTCTAAACTTTAAAAGAAAAGCAATGGTCTATTTCCTTTTCTGACAGTATTCTGGTTATTGCTGTTGAAGAGAAGAAGAACACCACTAAAACAGAGTGGGTGAGAAATGAACATCTTATATATATAAAACGCGTTGGCCATTTCCAGCTCTTCCATTGGCTGTGCTATGCACTCCATCAGCCATTGGCCCATCAACTGCCACTCAAGAGTAATCGTATGCCATTGGTAGGGGCTGGGTCTGCTCCTCTTCCCCTCCTACTGCCACTGTTCCCTGTTAAAATAACCGCCAAATGGCTGTCTCTTCTGATGAAGACACTTCTCCTGCTCGGCTCCTATGGGACTAACTTTTTCCTCAGTGGTTGTTGTGAGGCAACCAAGCTTGGTTTTCTCAGTAAAACCAAATTTGGTTTTCTCAGGCCTTTGTAGGGAACTCATTGGGGCAAGTCCTGACTATGGCTGGCAGCTCCAGGTTGGGAAATTCCTGGAGATTTTGTGCTGAAGTCTATGGAAGCCAGTGTTTGAGGAGGGGAGAGGCCTCAGCTGAATAGAATGCCATAGAGTCCACCCTTGAAAGCAGTTATTTTCTCCAGGGGGAGAGAGACATCTCTTGTCTGGAGTTAATTTGTGATACCAGGCAATACCACAGCCAGTGTGGCATAGCAGTTAGCCCTTCAGAGCAGGGTCTGCCAAATCCAGGTTCTTGCTGTGGAAGCTGACTGGATGATTTCAGACCATTCACAGACTTTCTGTGTAACACTTTCCCCCACCCACTGCCAGCTTGGCCACTTTCCTGTCAGAATAAACTGTGAAAATGGCTGTCTCTCCTGCTTGGCTCCACCATGACTGGCTGGCTACTGAGGTGGGCCAGTGGCCATCAAACCATTCTCTTCAATCCTCTGCTGTGTGATTGACTTTCCCCAAGGGTGGCCACTATTACAATTGACCTCCAGATGACAGAGATCAGTTCACTTGGAGAAAATTGCTGCTTTGGAGGGTAGACCCTATGGAATTATAGCCTGCTGAGGTCCTTACCGTCCCCAATTGCTGCCCTCCACAGAATCCACCCCCCTGATCTTCAGGTATTTCCCTACTCAGAGCTGGCAACCCTACTTTCACCTCAGTGCCTGTTGTTAGGCAAGCAAGCTTGATTTTGCCAGTAAAAAGTGTGGGAGGGAGACCCTTTCTACGCCTATTTTGTCCTTTGGGAGAAAACTCATTGGGGCCAGTCCTGACTAGGGTTTCAGTTCTAGGTTGGGAAATTCCTGGAGATTTTATGGTAGAGTCTACAGAAGCCAGAGTTTAGGGAGGGGAGCGGCTTCAGCTGAACAGAATACCATAAAGGCCACCCTCCAAAGCAGTTATTTTCTCCAGGGGGATGGAGAGATCTGTTGTCTGGAGTTCAGTTGTGATACCAGGTGATACCACAGCCAGTGTGGCATAGCAGTTAGTGCTTCAGAGCAGGGTCTGCTAGACCCAGGTTCTTGCTGTAGAAGCTGAGTGGACCAGTCACAGATTTTCATCCTAACCTAGGGAGAATGATATAAGCTGCTTTGGTCCCCATTGCAGAGAAAAACTGTACTTTTCCTCCTGGGGAACCATTGTTGCCAATCTCCAGCAAAGGGCTGAAGATCACTCAGAATTACAACTGCTCTCCAGATGGCAGAGATCATTTCCCCTGGAGAAAATGGTGGACTCTGTGTCATTATACTCTGCTGATGTGGCCCCCCCATGACTGCCAGTGTGACCTAACAGTCAGGGCTTCAGAGCATGGTAGAGGCTGCAGGTATGGGGGCTTCAGATGGAAAGCTGAAATCAGAGGGGCAAATAAAGGTAGGTGTCAGGTTCAAAAGCAAGTAGGTCCAGGCATTCTTGATAAAAGAAAGGCTTTATTGGATTACAGTGCTAAAACCCACAGTAGAAGGTCATTGTCAGGAATGGGGGGCAAGAATAAAGCAAGCAAGGTTATAGTATGATGCAAGCAAGCGGCTAGCGAATGAACTGTAAGCGCGCGCGCGGGAAACTCCCGGCGGGAGAGTTACTTCATGAGCGGGAGACGACTCCCCCCTCCCCTTGCATTCACAGGACTGGAAAATTCTCATCAACACAAGAATAGCCCAAAGCCTACATTCAAGGCCACCGTGATAAGGAGAAGCGGCAAGGGAAGAAGCTCCCACGTTACTGCCTGCATACCTACGCAAGCGCAAAGCCGAATAGGGAACACATAACAATGGACTCAGTGAGAAACATCAAATAGACCTTTTTTCTGACAGTAGGTTGATGATTGACTAGGAAGGAGATAGGGTTGTAAACTCCAGGTTGGGAAGTTCCTGGAGATTTCAGAGATGGAGCCTGGAAAGGATGGGGTTTGAGAAGGGGTGGGACCTCAGAGAGGTACAATGCCATAAACTCCACCCTCTAAACCAGTCATTTCTTCCTAGGGAACCATTGTGGCCAACCTCCAGGTGGGGGCTGGAAATCACTCAGAATTACAACTGCTCTCCAGGAAGGTGGGGAGGAGATGAAAAGCTGAAGTCAGAGGAGCAGATAAAGGTAGGTTGATGGTTGGCTGGGAAGGAGATAGGGTTGCCAACTTCAGGTTGGGAAATTCCTGGAGATTTGAGGGGGAAGCCTGGAGAGGGTGGGGTTTGAGGAGGGGTGGGACCTCTGACAAGTACAATGCCATAGACTCCACCCTCCAAACCAGCCATTCCTTCACAGGAAACCATTGTTGCCAATCTTCAGGGGAGGGCTGGAGAGCACTCAAAATTACCATTGGTCTTCAGGTAGTAGTGATCAGTTCCTCTGGAGAAAATGGTGGACTCTGTGTCATTATACCCTGATGAAGTCGCCACAGCAAATTGATGCTGAGTGCCCAAGGCCGGGGCACTCTCCCAGAGCCTCTTTCTAGAGCTCGTTGTGTTTATTTCTACAATGGGCCTTATTCATAGTAGAACAATAATTCAGTCATCATTCCTTGTAGTTTATAATTGAAAAGTCTACTTTCTAAACCTTGTTGGGGTGAAAGGTGACATAGCACTCTAGATACTCAGGGCACTGTACCCTTGTGTGGTTCCCATTCATTTGAATGACACTTAACGCAAGAAAACTTTGTGATGGATTGTGCCCACATTTGTTTATTGTGGCAAGAGCTTCCATGGGCAACAGCTTCTTCATCAGGTGCCTGAACTCTTTGAAATGCCAGGGCTCGTTTAGCTGCGGTCACATGCAAGGACAGCCTATGAATAATTTATGAAGCTTATATGGTCATCCTACCAGCAAATTAATTGGTATTTGACAGCCGTTGCTGTGGTGGTGTCCTGTCAGGAAGAGCCAAGGTATATAATTTAATTCTGAACAGAACAAATTAGTGCTGATTACTTTATAAACAATTCCAAAGCTGGAGCAGTGTTGCCTGTTTTAGAAGATCAAAACAGATATTTCTGCAATGCGTGTGCATGCGTGTGTGAGTGGGTACAAGCATTCACTCCAGTTTAATAGTTGTCATAATAAGCAGAGGTTATAGTTACAGCTTCGTCTTTATTGACATAATTCACTAAAGCACTGTAATATAGGTAGGCAAAAGTATCCTTTGCTCCCTTTTTGAAGTAGTTTTCAGGATTTCAGGGAGGGCTTATTTACAACCAGGAGGAAGAACCTTACATAGACATGTATCCCTCAGTGAAATGCCCAAGAGTTAGGAAAGGGTGCAAGTGCTACCTCCAAATATTTTCTGATGCCCACTTGCCCACATTTCAGTAGCATTGCACTGAGGTCAAGTCGCATGGATCAGAATTTCATTCATTTCTGTTCTATGAAATATGCAACTCCTTGTTCCCCTCAGTTAATCAGATTCCAGTCTAAAGTTGTATCTATAGCCAATGGTGTGAAGCTGTGTGGGGAAATTCAGAATGTAAAATTGTTGTGTCCTATTATTGTAGTACCTAAATTGTTGCTTTTGGTAGCATCCCAGTAGTGGATATAACTTCTGCTCCTGTTCCCATTCTGTCCTCTCAGCAGTGAGAAATAAATGACTGAGGGTGTTGTATTAATGCATACAAACTGTAGGAGATACATTGAAATGTTGAGTTTATTACAGTAATCCGAATGAATGAAATTTATCTGAACAGATTCTTGTTTCAGACTGTCTGAACTGTTGCTTGCCTACTTTTTAAAATAACTGTCTGAATTTGAATTGCATGAAAGTATTGGTGGACCTCAACAGAACAGAACCCACATTTTAAAGGTTTGACACTAACTCGGTTCACAAGTTACAGTTAACATATGTACAAACCATGTATGCTGTACACTTGATTTTTCTTTTCAATTGTATTGAGGAATTCTGATGTTACATTCAATACATATACACATGAACACATTAAACTGCTTTATACTAGCCCTGTTCATACAGTAAACTAATATGCAATCCACGTTCAGTTTACACTTGATTGTTCTTTGAATTTGTGTCAAATAATACTCATGTTACAGTCAATGAATGTGCAGCTGACCATATGAGACAAACCTCCCATTTGTCCAAGTACTGGTCCCTAGTTTCATCTGTAAAGTGAATGTATGTTGGCTCTTCCTTGTACACAGATGTACACATGTATAGACAGGATGTACCTGAGTTTACTGTAACATGTGGACAGGGCAACTGAGCCAGACCATTGGTTCGTCAAAGTCAGTATTGCTTACTTAGAGTTGCAGCAGTTCTTCAGGGTATTTGGGTGGGGGTCTTTCACATCTATCTGCTGCCTTTGAATTGTAGATGCCAGGGATTGAACCAGAGACCTTCTGCTGGCTAATCTGATGCTCTACCACTGAGACATACCATCTCTAGAATCTAGATGAATGTATGATTGAAACCAAACATTTGTCCAGGTAGTGGCCCCCAGTTTCATTTGTAGAGTGAACATACCTCTGTTCTTTCTTATGAACACAGGTATGCATGTTTGTTTATTTATTTCTATCCTGCCTTTCTCTCCGATAGGGACCCAAAGCAGTTTACATCCGTTTTATCCTCACAACAGCCCTCTGAGGTAGACTAGCCTGAGAGTGTATGACTGGTCACGCAGCAAGCTTCCATGGCAGAGTGGGGATTCAAACCTGGGTTTCGCAGATCCTCATCTGTCACTTTAACCACTACTTGTAGGATGTATGTGGGTTCACTGCAACATGTGAACAGGACTACCCTGATGACAGTTTAATATGCATCCAGAATACATTTTACAGACATACAAATTAATTGTCTTTGGATTCAGAGTTGGATCATTTTATTTTTTAAAGTTTTGCTTGGGTTCAAAATGAGTTTGAAGTCATTAGTGGGATTATTCTCTCTGCTTGCAGTGAGATATGCCATTAATTGTAGCAATCATGTTCACCAGGTAAACATACCTTGTTATACTGCTCCACCTGCATGAGAGAACTCAGATTACAGTTGGGACAGGCCACTAAAGTGCATACTGTCTTCTGCTTCCTCCATGCACAAGGCATGTCTTTGGGTTTCTCCCCCCTCCAATGAAGGGGGGGAGGAGGACAGGATAAACTATAACTCCTATGGGACTGTGCAAGTACATCCATGCACAATCTACTGTGCATGAAGACAGTTTAGCAGCCATTATGTGCAAGTGGTCAGAGTGCAGAACACACAGATGTGTGAGCACCAAATGGATTTTTGTTTTCATGTTGTCCCTCCACCTCACACACAATGTAACATTTAGATTGGTAGTGATGGCACCAAAAATGAGAATGCATTCCTGTGCATGTACAGAGGCAGCATTTCTGTGTCAGACAGGCTCATGTTTTTTGATCGTAGGCCCAGCAGTTAATAAATGTTCAGCTCTTGCGATCAGATTGCAAGCTAGCCTTTACACATAAGCAGGCAGATTTGTGCCTGTTATGCATATTGCCTTCCCTAGAAGGGAATACTTTTTACTCATTATTTTAGGAGGGAATCCTTAAGCCCAGGGCTATTTTTGGGCAGGAACGCACAGGAACGGGGTTCTGGCTGGCTCCCGAGTTGGCCACACCCAGCAGGAACTCATTAGCATAATAGGCCACACCCAACAGGAGAAATTCATTAGGATTGGCTACATTTGGGGCACGTGGCCTAACATGCAAAGTAGTTCCTGCTCCAAAAAAAGTCCTGGGTTTTGACAACAAGGTAAACAGAATAAGATGCAAAAGGTGGGTGTGGCTGGATGACCACACTTCTGGTAACATGGGGGTGTGGCCTAATATGCTAATGAGTTGTTGCTGTTGGGTGTGACCTATTATGCTAATGAGTTCCTGCTGGGCTTTTTCTACAAAAAACCCCCTGCTTAAGCCTCTATCCTTACTGTCCGCAGGGCAAGTAGGATGACTATCATCATCATGGAAGGGGAGCCCTGACCCCTGCCTCTGAACTTTCCCAGCAAAAATTCGTTTTGTTTTCCCAGAATTAACTTTGCTCCAGATATCAGAATATGTCAGGCAAGATATGCCTTTTTTGAGAAAGCCTTTTCAAGCCGCTGAATCAGAGACATACTTGAATGAAATGTTTGCTGGGCATGGAATATCAAAAGGAGTAACTCATTGGTGTGAACATGGGCTACTTCCTACAGCTGGATACAGTGCCTGTCAGGATTGCTTCTGCAGAGTTGCACTTTCTTATTGCTGCCCTCCCCATTCTCTTTTCACTTCATGGACATGGAAAATTAAAAGCAGCTTTGGAAATAGAAATGGAAAGTAGCGTGCAGACGTCGTGATGCTGCCAAAAATACTGTTTAAATATGGTATATTCAGTTCCTAACCAAAAGTCAAAGGTAATTTGATTTTGATTAATTACCTTTCTAGGTTTAACAAATAGAGCGCATTCAGATTTTGATTAGTTACATTCTGAATGTGCAACCCTAGTTTATTTGAATTACCCAACTCCAGATACAGTGTCTTCTTCAATTTGTTTCGTTTGACAATGTGAAATGAGTAAATAAAAGTAATCGCTTGAAACTAGGGATGTGGGTATGACTTGGCACAAGGCCCACATCAGCACTCATTCAGATGCCCTTGTTCTATGATCCATAGACCTGAAGCTGATCATGATGCAAGTTCCTGACACTTTTCTTGCATAAGGAAACTAAGCTAGTGAGTGAGTTAGACCTTTGTCTGCTCGAGATCAAACACATGGGCATGTGATGTATGGGGGGGGGAATCGTTTTTTTGTTTGGGCTCAGTTTATTATATATGTTCATTTTTATTCTGCTCTTTCCCCCCCAATTAGGATAAAACTCCCATAAATCACACCTTCCCACTTGTTGCAAAGGACAAATTGTCCTCATTTGGAGGCATTTAAAACTCACATGTCTAGATTAGACCATGGGGAGGCATTTGGAAAAGCCAGCACGGAGTACTGGTTAAAGGTATCAGCAGGGCTTTTTTGGTAGACAAAGCCCAGCAGGAACTCATTAGCATAATAGGCCACACCCAACAGCAGAAACTCATTAGCATACTAGGCCACACCCCTGACAGCACAGCTCATAAGCATATTAGGCCACACCCCCATGCTTTCCCTTGACTTGCCTGAACACCCCGTGGCTGTGGGGAGCCTGGGCAAGCTGGCCCTTCCAGGCCCCCCTGGCCCACCTGCCTTGGAGTTGCTGGGGGGTCACTTCCAGGCCTTCCCTCTGTAGTCACGCACACAGATGTTTTGGCTGTAGTGGGTGTGGCCAACTCTGAAGCCAGACGGAACACTGTTCCTGTACATTCCTGCCCAAAAACAGCCCTGGGGGTTGGGCTGGTATCTGGAAGACCCAGGTTCAAATCCCCACTGTGCCACTGATGCTTGCTAGGTGACCTTGAGCCAGTCACACCCTCTCACCTAACTTACCTCACAGAGTTGTTGTGAGGATACAATGGAGGAGAGGAGAATAATGTAAGCCACTTTGTGAAATCAAAATTGTTTGATGGTCAGTCAGTGTGCCTGTCACATTTTCTGTTGATTCATTCTCTCCCCTTTCATCCTCTCAGCCCTGTTGCCCTTGCCCTCATTGAACTAAAACTACATTTTTTTGCCATCAACTCTCAGTTGACCTATGACAATCCGATAGGGTTTTCAAGGCAAGAGACATTCAGAGTTGGTTTACTATTGCCTGCCTCCATGTTATGACCCTGGTATTCCTTGGTGATCTTCCTTCCAAATACTGACTTGGGCCAACCCCAGGGGTCATTTGGAGCAGGAGCACGCAGGAGTGAAGCTCCGGCCATTAGAAGCACAGGTGGCAGCAAGCCCCACCCCCAGCTCCCAGCAGAAGCGTGAAGCAGCACATGTAGCATTCCTCCTGGGCCCAGATAGGCTACACTGGGACTGGAATGACAGCCCCCAGAGTGGAAAGATAGTCCCTAGGGGTGGAGCCTGAGTGGTGGGTGTTGCCTTCTGACACACTTCCGCTGATGTCAGGGGGTGTAGCATATGCAAATAAGTTATGCAAATGTTTTATGCTAATGAGCACCTGCACCTCTTTTTCTATGAAATGACCCCTGGCCAACCCTGTTTGCTTCCAAAATCTGATGAGATTGGGCCTAGCCTGGGCCATTCAGGTCATGGCAAAACTGAAAAAGGCACCAGAATATTGTGGATTAATAATATTTTTCCAATGGATCTCCAAAGATTGTTTATTTTCAAAGTCAGATTCAATCTACAGTAAAAGATTTGCTATCTGGCACCCAACGGGAATGGGGGTTGCCATTTAATCAAATATGCCAGATTCTCAAGCTTATTCTTCTACCCTGTTTGCTATATAAGTACAACCTAATGGAAACACCATTGTGATATCCCCCACAGCTGGTGGGACCATTCCCCTTCCCCCCAAACCATGGGCCTCTGATGCAGCAGGCAGGCAAGTAGGCCAGTTGCCCAGGAGCCCCTCAGCATAGCTGCCTCCCTACAGCTCAAGCTAGGCTGAGAGGCAAGAAGATGTCTACAGATTGCATCAGCTGGCTGTGCTGTCTATGGGAGTGGGGTGTGTGTGTGCTTGAAGATGCAGGGATATGGTGACTTTGGAGGTAGAACTTGCCCTCTCCACAGTGCTGGTTAACTGTTAATTCTGCATAATCAAATACCAAATAACAGATCTTTCATGGTAATAGCCATATTAAAGAATGGATCATATATTTGTCTTGGGCTTTGAATAGTTACTACCCAAATGCACATCCTACTTACTTTACTTACTAAACGAATGCAAAAACCCCCCACAACCACCCTGAAGCTGTTGGTATATCATAATGCCATGTTTTGATGCTGAACAATAGATTTAATTTCTTATTATTCTATATTCAAGTGGTTTGCTCCTGATTTATTGAGGAGTTTGGGGTGATGGAATGTTTGGACAGATGGCTAGAGTACAAGTGACAGAAAACCTGAAGTAAATATGACCAAGTCTAAGAGTGCATTATCATGCATACTCTGTAGCAGTGAGGCAGGCACACTCTTCTCTTACCGCTGTGTGTATACAATGCTGCTCAGCTGAGTTTTCTGGGTTGTGAGAAGACTTCTGTCTCAGGCTCTTGAGGAAGTTTAGAAAATGTATGATCTCACTGTAAATCCTTTGTAAAGAATTTGGTAGATAAAAGTGTTCGCATTCACCATGAATTGGATGCCATGCTTGGTTCAGTCCAGTCTTGGGATGTTACGAGAGTGTAGTCTGTTCCTACTTGTATGAATGATTTTCAGTTGGTGAGGCCTGATGAAGTGGACAAGCAATACTGTGTGGCCTAGGGTCCACAGATTGCATCTAAGCTCCATCAATGAGCTTCATGGCTTCATAGTATCTAGCCAGGATTGCTTCTTTGAATAGATTTGAGAGGTGAGGAATGACTTCTTGAGAGAAGGTATAGTCCCAGCTGTTATGAAAGAAGCAGTCATGGAACAATGAAGTAGATGTCCCTGGACCTGAATGATATAAATGACTTCTAGCCAGAGGCCAACATTCTTGTGTTAGGTGTTCAAGTGTGTGGTAGCAGCAGAGCTTCAGGTAGCTTTGGAGGAGATAGATTATTGAGAGCCACTGGAATCCAGATAAAGGCTTGGCCTGGGGATGGAAACTGGTTCACAATATATGCCAGAAGAGTAACAGGTGCTGATTGATGTGCCACCAATATATGGATGACATTCAGTCCTAACAGCTGAGTCAGGTGCCAGTCTGAGTCAGAGCTAGTATTTCCTGGAGAGGGGTTACACTCCCCATGAAGAAGAAGAAGGAGAAGGAGAAGGAGAAGGAGGAAGGAGAAGGAGAAGAAGAAGAAGAAGAAGAAGAAGAAGAAGAAGAAGAAGAAGAAGAAGAAGAAGAAGAAGAAGAAATTGGATTTATACCCCACCCTTCACTACCCAAAGGAGTCTCAGAGCGGCTTATAAATTCCTTTCCCTTCCCCTCCCCACAACAGACACCCTGTAAGGTAGGTGGGGCTGAGAGAGCTCTGACAGAACTGCTCTTTTTGAAGAACAGCTGTGCCAGAACTATGGCTTGCCCAAGGTCATTCAGCAGGTGCAAGAGGAGGAGTGGGGAATCAAACCTGGTTCTCCCAGATTAGAGTCCTCTCACTTAACCACTACACCAAACTGGCTCAGAAAGAACATGTTGATGGTTTGAGGTGCTGCTAGATCTTGACCTATACTTGGAGGCTTCGGTATCTGTTTTGACAAGGAATACATTTTATCAGCTCTGGCCAATATGCTAGCTGTGGTTGTTCTTTGAAAAGCATAAATTGGCCATGGTAATCTATGCCATGATCACATCTAGGTTACACTATTGTAGGCTAACAGTGCTATTAATAGAAAGGAACTCTGCCCTTATATACCAACTACATGGAAAACCAGAAAGCCCAATGATGAAGGGAGTGTATTGCTGTCTTGGGCTGCCTGGTGATGAAGGGCACTGAACCTCTGACCTCTTGAGTGTTCAGGGGTGACAGCATTACCTGTAAGCCTACCACAAGCCTCCTGGAGAGTACCAGCTCATCAGACTTTCATTTTTCCTGATTATGGAAAGATCCTGGGTCTCATCCTGGATGCTTGTGTGTGTCTTTATAAAAAAACAAGATCCCAGAACTTGTGCTTTGGATAGTGAATTAATGAATGGTATGAGGGATGATGTTTGGTTTTTCAAATATAGACAGCACTTAAATGTGAAATGTCTCTTCTAAGCCATTTGCTGTAATCTGAGTAGTCTGAAAAACTTTGAAGCACTGAATTCCTTTGATGATTAACAATCATACAACAGTCTGAATGTCTGGAAAGAGAACCCATTTGTTCTCCCCATGCTGTTCTCCCTAATAAAATGGTAGCTAATAGATGGAAACTCTGAGAACATGTCATTCTTGCCAATATAAGGCTTGGTTCATGCTGATGGCTAACTTGCTAAACACTACCACACCAAGTGCCAAGAGTATTTCCTCTCTTTTACTGCATAATAAAACTGCATCACTATTTTCCCTCCAAAGAACACCTTTAAAATACTTAAAATGTTTGTGATCAGTAGATCATCTTGGAGGCACATGAAAACTTTCAGTTCTTGAAGGTGGCCAAACTGCCAAAAGCTGGTTAAAAATAGGCCTTCCCTGTAATATTATCCGCCATATACAATTTTAAGTACCTTGGAGAACACTGTACTAAGTGTAGGGTCAATACTCTTGGCATTTACTGACGAGCCTGGTAATGAATAAATGGACTGACTCAACTGCAATATGTTACTTTACTTTGCAACAGTCTCAGTTATACTTTAAAATGGATGCCACATCAGCCTCCCAAACAGGCTGCCTACCTCCTCCCCCCCCCCATCAGTCAAATCTCCAATCCAGTAAAGAGTTTTGCACATTGAAGCCACACAATAAACACTCGCATATATGGGAGTTACTTAATAGACTGCCAGTTAAAGAACCAACTGGGTAATGGATTGTTATACGGATAGCTGTACCCTTGCCCAGTCTCAAATGAAGCCCTTAAGTTCTTAAATTGCTGCTGAAGAAACAGAGCTGCCTACTGGCACAGTTTTGTCAGGCTAATGCTCAAGTTAGATCTGAACAAATTGAAATCATCTGGATGCATTGGCAGAAGTCAAAAAGCTGACTTTATAACTCCTTCTTCCAACAGAGCAAACAGGCCACAACAGTGGGCAATGTGGGTGGCCTTGCCCAGCTTGACATATGACACTGCTGGAAAGGAAGGCTCTATGAAATCACAAAACCATGATTTCACTATGATCAGGTTTACAATGGTTTCACTGTGGAACAAGACAGGCAACCGCCTGTACAGGGAAGAGGGGGGTTGAGTGGGCTGGAAGGGGTAGTGATGACTGTGTGGTATGAGTCATCTTTGCGAGCAGAGTTGGAATTCTAATGTACAGAATTTTTAGATTGGATCATCTAATTCTAATCATCAGTATCTCTCCTTATATATAATCCTGTTTTGGGGTGAATGTTCCATACGCTCCCACTGCATTTGGCTCGCTGACCTGTCACTCCAACGGTGTACCAATCCAGTGGCTGTGTTGCTGGAGTTAGCATATTGGCCATTTCCAGCTCTCCCATTGGCTGTGCAGAGTGGTTCCATCAGCCATTGGGCCATTGACCGCCACTCAAGAGTACTCACATGCCATTGGCCAGATGCTAGGTCTGCTCCTCTTCTCCGCCCATTTTCACTTCACCCTATGTTCCCTGTCAGATTTACTGGCAGACAGCTCTCTCCACTGAGGAAGACACTTCTCTTGGCTCCTGTGTGGGACTAACTTTCCCCTCAGTGGCTGTTGGTAGGCAACCAAGCTTGCTTCTGTCAGTAAAAAGACAAAGGACTTTTAGCATAACCCCTCCCTCGCCCACTGCCAGCTTGGCCACTTTCCTGTCAGAATAAACTGAGAACGGCTCTCTCTCCTGCTTGGCTCCACCATGGCTGGCTGGCTAATGAGGTGGGCCAGCAACCATCAAACCATTCTCTTCAACCCCCTGGTTTTTGGCCCACTGTTACAATTGATCTCCAGATGACAGAGATCAGTTACCCTGGAGAAAAGGGCTGCTTTGGAGGGTAGACCCTATGGCATTATACCCTGCTCAGTCCTTCCATCCCCCTCCAAATGCTGCCCTCCACAGGATCCACCCCCCAAATCTCCAGGTATTTCCCTAATCAGAGCTGGCAACTGTACTTTCTCCTCAGTGCCTGTTGCTAGTCAACCAAGGTTGCTTCTGTGAGTAAAAGACCCTTTCCACACCTTTGTTGGCCTTTTGGAGAAAACTCATTGGAGCCAGTCCTGATAGGGTTGCTAACTCCAGGTGGGAAATTCCTGGAGATTTCAGGGATGGAGCCTGGAGAGGGTGAGGCTTGAGGAGGGGTGGGACCTCAGACAGTTAAAATGCCTTAGACTCCACCCTCCAAACCAGCCATTGCCTCATGGGGAACCATTGTTGCCGATCTCCAGGTGGGGGCTGGAGATCACTCAGAATTACAATGGCTGTCTAGGAGGGAGGGGGAAGAAGATGAAAAGCTGAAGCCACAAAACAGATAACAGTAGGTTGACAGTTGGCTGGGAGGGAGATAGGGTTGCTAACTTCAGGTTGGAAAATTCCTGGATATTTGAGGGGTGGAGCCTGGAGAGGGTGGGGTTTGAGGAGGGGCTGGACCTCAAACAGGTACAATGCCATAGACTCCACCCTCCAAACCAGCCATTTCTTCCCAGGGAACCACTGAAGCCAATCTCCAGGTGAGGGCTAGAGATCACTCAAAATTACAACTGCTCTTCAGGTAGCAGAGATCAGTTCCTTGGGAGAAAATGGTGGACTCTGCATCATTATACCCTGCTGAGGTCGCTACAGCAAATTGTTACTGAGTGCCCAAAGCTGGGGCACTCTCCCCGAGCCTCTTTCTAGAGCTCATCATATTTATTTCCACAATGGGCCTTATTCCTAGTGTATACATATTTCAGATTTTTAAATAACCAAATCAATGTCTTAATGAGTGCATGTGTAAATGCAGATCAAAGAAGAAGCTGAATTGTTTATTTTTTATTGTGGTGAAAGCTAAACTTTTATAATGTATTCCAAGCAAACAACGTAATCATTTACATGCAATGCTATTTATTATTTATTATTAGATATATCAGTGAGCTGGCTATTGAACTTTTCCTGTGAATTGTGCCATCCTCCCAGCAACATCTGATATGGCATCCCTCCCCAAATGCAGATGATGTTTTATGCAACCAACCCAATCCCTGTGGTGAGCCATTTTGTAGAACCAATTTTGTGCTGTCTGGTTGACTTCCATTGCAAGGTGAACGAGCATATGCCATTTGGCTGTTATGGCACATGCCGAGATGTCATGAGTTGGCAGGGCTCAATCTCGATTCTTCACCGTTTAGTCTTCATGGACTGCTAGATGTGCAAATGATTGAATGAGCTGTGAAGACAGGAGACTGGTACCCTCGATCATCTCCCTGACAGACAAACAGCAATGATGGGCCTATCAAAGGCTGAGTTCACACCTCTTTAAACTTTGCATGGCTACTCAGGGAGGGCTGTTCTCTCACACTGAAATCCCACATTTAAATGGAAAATAATGCTGCATTTTCACGCTATTGTCTGCTGTATATTAACAACAGAAACAAAAAAGAAATCAGTCCTAATGGTGTCTTATAGCTATTAGCTTTTGTGCAGTTTGGAGGAGCCAGCTTTTTCAATCAGCTGCATTGTTTTACCTTGGCTAACCATAGTCTTGCCATTTGTCTGCCCTGTATCTCACACATTTTTATTTGTATTGCTGCTAGCAATGTGAATTAAAAAAAAAAAAAACACCTCAGAGTGCCAGGAAAAAACACAGCAGTTTACACATGGCCCCAAGTGTACTTTGGCTTAAAGGGAAAGCTGGCTAAAAATGAAGTTGTCAGCCCTTGCAGGAGAATGAAATCTAATTTGCCTCAGGAGAGGAATGATTTCTCCTCCTCCTTCAGTAGCAGTCTAAATTCCTGAACAGAGTGTGTCGGGCTAGTATCAGCCAAGACATACCCTCAGAAATAAAGTGCTTGAGCCTTCTTAATTGTATTTAGATGTTTAAACGGAACTTAACTTCTTTTCTCGCAAAAAAGCATGTATAAACACGATATGCACATGTTCAGCTGAACGATGTTTTCTGGCTCTGTTGAAATATTTGTTGAGTCGTTAAGTCTTTATGTAAATCTTTAACTCTTACAGCCTCTGCATATTGTACGGATCTGCCGAAGCTCTCTGACCTTTTCTTTATTTATATTCCTCAATGTGTTTACACTATTGCTTCTTTTAGTCTGAGGCCATTGTTAAGAAGTTAATCCTGGCTGAATGAAACACATTTCATGATCCATTTTATTTATGTTCCCCTTTTAGAATAGAACTACAATATCTCTTATGTAATTTTGAAGTTTCGAGGTAAACAAGTGTGGAACCATAAGGACTACTGAGGGGCCTCTCATTTTCCTCTGTATCTCCACTATTTCCTCTTTCCCTAGCCTGAAAGCCCCCATGGTTTCTCCCATTTCCCTTCTTCTTTTTCTCCTTCCCACCCACCAGGCAACCTACCTTTAACTTCCCACCATCTTCAGGTCTCTCTCCCCATCCTCTCTGGCTGCCACTTTTTGGGGATAATCTCTTTGGGAATAAGTTTGTAGGCTGGGCAGGCCCAGTTGTGCAATGGGGGATGTGCAAGGACTTCTGGAGGGTACCTCACTTTCCTCTGTATCCTTCTCCCTACAGAATTTCCTCTTTGCCTCCTCCTGCAACTCCCATATGGTGAGCATTTTTCTCTGTTGCTTTTTCTTCTTCCCCTCACCCAACAAACAACCTTTTATCTGCCCCATATCTTCAGCTATATTGATTATTTATTGGCTTCGTTTATACCCCCCCCTTTCTCCACCACTGGGACCCAAAGCAGCTTATTTCACTCTCCTTTACTCTATTTTATTCTCACAATAACCCTGTGAGGTAGGTTAGGCTGAAAGTGTGTGACTGGCCCAAGGTCACCTATTGAGCACCATGGCTGAGTGGGGATTTGAACCAGATCCTACTCTGAAATGCTAACCAGTACACCACATGGCTTCATGTGGTGGCTGCTGTTGAACAGTAGCAAGTGGCCAGGCTTGGGTGAATCATGCCAGTCATGTTGTATCATGTTGCCCATTAACTGCTGCCAGGCCTGACCCAATAAGTCTTCCCTCAAAGGCTAAAGGAGCCCTGGGAAGGGCCCCTCCCCTTCTCCCTGCCTTTTCTTGACAGAAACCAAGGCTTGAAAACTGTTGTGGTTGCCTAGCAACAGCTGCGAAGAACATCTGTTCCTTAATGGTTCAGGTTCTGTTTCTATCAGGGCTCTTTTTGTAGCAGGAACTCCTTTGCATATGTAGCCAATCCTCCAAGAGCTTACGGAGCTCTTCTTACAAGGGCTACTGTAAGCTCTTGGAGGATTGGCTACATTAGGGGGTGTGTCACCTAATATGCAAAGGAGTTCCTGCTTCAAAAAGAGCCCTGGTTTCTATTATTTGAGGGGGGAGGTTAACTGTCAACAAATACACATATCCACACCTTTCTACAAACCTGAGAAAAGTCCCCGGTTTACAGAAAATCTGAAATCGTATACCACCATTTTCTTTCATTGGAGTTTTGCCTCCTTTTTCTTTTCAAATCAGTGTCTTTTATGCCAGTTCAATCTTTTTCCATCTCTAGATTAAAGATAATATATAAATAATGTGCATTTGGAAACATGTTCCCCAGGTAACCTAACACCAACAGTGATGGTCTAGGGTTGCTACAAGCAAAACCTATGATTGATGTCTGTGTGTACTCTGTCTGTTTGTACTTGTGAAATGCCAAATCAAGCACAGATGGCAGAAAGGACTGGAACACTGGTCCTTCACACTGAAAGATGGGCATAACTGCTTTGTAATCCCTGTGTTGTCCCCTGACCATTCGTTACTGATTAGTGCTCTGCATGCTGAAACAGTCCTCCCTATGACCTTGTGCTGTGTCTAAAACCACTGAGGATAATTGCCCACTGTATCACTGGCTGTCTTGCCCTGGTTATTTGCCCCTGCCCAGCAAAGTTGTCCTCTGCTGCACTGCAGCATGTTCAGTGCTGTCTTGGTGACACTTGTATGGTCTGTTCTGAATGCCCAGATGGCAGCCATTGCACCATGCCTGGGTATTGCTCTCTGACCTCTGTGGCTATAGCTATGCACTTGTCAGGCCTGCTCAGTACTTTGGGTTTGGCACAGGCACCGTGAAAGCCAGGAGGGTGGAGGTTTTTTAATATCAAATAGTAGTTTCCTGCTTTTGATGTTTTAACAAATATTTGGAAATTCTATTTTTTAAAAAAGAAAAATCTGAATTTGAAGAGTCACAATTTTAGTTCCAAATCCAAATCCATAATCTTTTTTTTTTTTTTTTTTGGTGTATGTGTGGTGCTAGTATACATTCCTAGAAACAGTACTTTTGTTCCTTTTAAATTCCCTATGGTTCAGGAAAATGGGATTAGCTATTATGATGCCCATTGTAGTGGCATTTAAAACTGTAGCCCTAATTGCCTCAGGAAGATAATTTGAGTGTAGGATTTGCAAGTTACAGGAAGTAAACTCTTCTGTATTTATGTCTGTGTCTGACAAGAACATGGGGACAGAAAGTGGCATAGAAAGTGCATTAAAATAATAGAATACGCAATCATTTTTCGAAATGTGGCAGGGCTGCTCATTTTTTATCTTACTTAAAATGTTTAACATTTTGAACGACTATGATAGGATTGGGGAGCATTATATACGCTCGACTCTGGATTTAGATAGTTCAGAACAAATGGGGGTATAGCAGACCAAGGTTCATAGAATATTGAACCCGTCTCTTTGTTTATTTAAATAACTTTGTTTCTTGCTATCTTAACTAATGTTTCATGAAGTAGTTTACAAAAACAAACAGAAATACAAAATGCAATCCAAGTGAAGCTCAGAAGAAGAATGTTGCCAGCCCTTAAAACTGGATAATGTTACTGTGTTCATCCCCCAATTTTTGACACGGGCACCACTATGATCAGTTGAGCTGGCTTGTTTGCTTTGTGGAGCACAGCCAATGAGGGGAAAGAGGGCTTTTCTGCATTCTCATTTTCCTCACTTGTGTGTTCCCATTGCTTCATTTTTTCCCTGTTCCACAAATGTTTTGCTCCCTCTAGTGGTTGATTTAATATTATATCAGTTTGCATCCAGCATAAAAACCCACAGTTTATACCTGCAGGGAGATATGCCGGACATAAAGTGATGAATTGATCACTAGAGGGGAGCAAAACACATGTGAAACAGAAAAAAAGCAACAACCAAAGCAACAGGAACACACAAGCAAGAGAAATGTGAATGTGGAAAAGCCTGAAGCCACCATATCTATGGGGTTCACATCCTCTAGGCAGACTTCTGTCAAATAGCTGACCCAGCTATTACATAGTGTGAGATTACAGGCTTCAGCTTTCAGGGACTGAGCAGGATTGTGGGGTTTTTGCTCCATCCAAAGAGCCTGCTTCCCCCACACACACCTGCTCCATTTCGTTCTTGAGGTAAAGGGTTTGATGATTATGTCTGGTTTGAGTGACTATTTAGGCCAGCACTTGGGGTGTCAAGAATAGTTCTGTAGCATAATTGGAAAGCACCCTGAGGCATGAATCTAATGCTGCCAAGCCCCTACTGAGGGCGAGGGATTCCTTGCCACCAGGTTTCATTGCTTGCCACCCCTGGAAGTCAAAACTTCCAGTTTTTCCATAGATTTTCTGGTGGTTCTTAGAGCTACCCTTTGCCACTTCTGGGTAGCTGTAGGAATCACCAGGAATTCTATGGTAAGAACTTCCCGTAAGTAGATAAAGCCTTATGTTTTCTTTTTCTTTTTTCTTTTTACCCGGGACTCTGCCCTCCACAACTCTTCTGCCTCACAACAGACATAACACTTCTCAACATAGCTTGATGCGCAGGCTGGGATAAATGGGATAAATGAAGCTGGCAGCAATGCTGGCCAGATTTGTATCCAGGGTGGATTTGCCACACCACTGGAACCTACTTGATGCTACCTGTTAACAGCAACTTGCACTTATAAAGGTTTAGGGATATAGGTCAGTCATAAATAGAATTCTAGTGTAACTCAAATGTTTGGCATCTCATGCCTTCATATATGGGTGTGGGGAATTAGCAGCATTGGCTAAAAACCAAGGCTGTCTGTGAAGAGCTCCAAGAGGATTTCCACAGATTGGGTGAGTGCGTGACAATATGGCAAAAGAAATCCATCGCTGGTAAGGGTAAGGTGATGTACATTGGAACAAAAAAATCTCAACTTCCAATATAGGCTAATGGTGTTTGAACTTGTCAAGGCTGAGAGGTAAAAAAGATCTTGGGGTTGTAGTGGATAGCTCAAGGAAAGTGTCAGCCTAGTGTGCTGCAGCAATGAAAAAGGCAAACTCTATGTTAGCAATTATTAGGAAAGGGATATTATATTGCCCCTGCATAGATCTATGGGATATTATAATACCCCTGTATGTCTATGATGCTGCCTCCTTTGGAATGAAGTGTTCAGTTCTGGTCATCATATCTCAAAAAGGACATTACAGAGCTGGAAAAAGTAAAGAAGAGGGCAACCAAGATGACTGCACCTTCCCTATGAGGAAAGGCTGAAAAGTCTGGGACTTAGCCTCGACCAGGGCCAGGGCTTTTTCCGCCCTGGCTTTGTCCTGGTGGAATCAGTTCCCACTGGAGATCAGGGCCCTGCGGGACCTTTTATCATTCTGCAGGGCCTGGAAAATGGAGCTGTTCCGCCAGGCCTTTGGTGGAGGCAGCAAGTGTCCAGGCCTTCCTGCTCTCAATTTGGCTCCTAATCTGCTGAAAAGGCCCTCTGATTCCACCTGCGGCTCTGACAGATATGAAACTCTTGCAATGTATATGAATATTATTGTTAGAGTTTTAACTGTTTTTAATGTGATTTTATTGTAACGAGTTTTGGACTCGGCTTTTGTGATCTGCCCTGAGCCTACTTTGGGAAGGGTGGAATAAAAATCTAGTAAATAAATACATTTTTAATTTAGAAAAGAGGTGACTAAGGGGGGACATGATAGAGGTTTATAAAATTATGCATGGGGTAGAGAGAGCTGACAGAGAGAACTCCCTCTCCCAAAATACTAGAACTCAAGGGCATCCAATGAAGCTGATGGGGAGTAGATTCAGGATGGAAAAATGAGAATGATTAAAATGTGGAATTTTCTGCCAGAGGATGTAATGATGGCAACAGGAACAGATGGCTTTAAAAGAAGATGGATAAATTCATGGAGGATAGATCTATCAGTGGCTAGGCTACTAGCCATGGTGACTGACAGAAACCTCCATAGGCAATAAACCTCTGAATCCCAGAGCCAGGAGGGGAAGGCCTTGGCCTCTACTCCCTATTGTTGGTCTTCCAGAGGAATTGGTTGGCCACTGTGTGAGACAGGATACTGGACACAATGGACCAGGGCTCTTTTTATGTTCTTATATCTTTAAGATTAAAACTTTCCACAGCATAGAATCAACAGTAAAACTAAAATTATTATAAATATCCAAATAGCCATATTATACACTTGAACATAAAAAAGCAGAAAGAGTACCTGATACTAGTAACAAAGCAGTTGCATTACAAAAACAGTAAAATAGGGCATAATAAAATCCAGGTGAAAAATATAAAATTTGTGATCAAATTGCTGGTTTTTTACTTGGCCTCCAAAACATAACAAGTTTGTCTCCAGATGAACAGGTTAGAAAGGTGAGGCATCATTATAAGGTCATATACCAGCTCTGCAAATAGGGCTCACAGCACAGGGCCTATCAAGAAGATCTCAGTTGACAGGCTGGGTCATATGGGAGCAGATGGTCCTTTTCATATTCCAGTACACTTCATGGCTTTAATGGCGAGAACCAGCATTTTGCCCAAAAACAAATGGGCAGCAGTTTCTTTCATTTCATTTTCATAAAAGACGGTTTATATCTGCCTTATAAGTCAATTCAAAAGGAGAGCAGGTTTATCGAAGCATAGAAATGGCTAGATATCAAGGGGGACTAGAGAGAAATGCCCTTATATATGGGGTGATTAATAAATGCGCAAAGCTACCTGAGACAGAAACTATAACCATCAGCACTTTCACACGCATTAGATAAGCTTCTGAAGGAAAAAGCATTAGGCAGTGCAAGTACAAGAAATATAGACGTCTGAAACTCTGGAACCTGCATATGAAAAAGTGTGGCTGTGTAATTATATTAGGTAGCATTATATATTCTCACTATATATCTATTATTTCTTTTAAAACGTATGTAATTTGTTGATGGCAGACTGTCATATAAATTTATTTGCCAGAAGTACTAAAAAAATAACTCTAAGACCAAGGGTGGCTATTTTTGTAAATGCATATTTTGGCACCCAAATGAAATAGTGGAAAAAACACTTTCTAAAAACTAAATATTTGACAATATGTGCATGAATGTGTTCCTTGTTGGATTTTTCCTCCCCCCAGTTAGAGTATTGCGGGTTTATAAAAAGCAGATTTTAGATTATGTGAAACTAATTTGCATTTTTTTTTTTGCACAGTTATGTGTTCTTGACATTGCAAAATCACTTGGGACATACTGTCCACAACAGCTTCTCTGTGTGTCCATTCCTTTGCTTTGATTCCCTCCCTTCATCAAGCAGAGCACCATCATTTTTGGTCATGGCAGAGGGTACGTGCCCAATGCATTTGAAGAGCTTTATCACCATAGCCAGCCAGACTGTGCATTTGACAAATCTCTTCTGCAAACAAAATTCTTTTTAGAAAAAAATGTACTAATAGTCCTATTTACAGCAGAAAACATGAGGTGATGTCTTTCTTCCTTGGAGATTTGTTGAAAAAAATAATCAAGGATATTTGGATTTTTCTCATTCTAGCTAATTCTGCTGGCTTCAGTCCACTTTCTATACAGGAATATCAAACCAGAGAAGATTTAGGTTATACGTACATAGTAACATTCCCATCAATAGCATTGCAGTTATTCACAAACACTACCTGAGACCATAGGAGCTGCGGTGGCTCAAATGGTTAAGATGCTGAACTGCAGGCTGTGGAAGGTCAGTAGTTCAGCAGTTTGAGACCCGAGTGTGCCGCAGGATGGAATGAGCTCCCGTCTCTAGTTCCAGCTCCTGCCAACCTAGCAGTTCGAAAGCAAGAAATTGCAAGTAGATAAATACGTACCACTTCGGTGGGAAGGTAACAGCGTTCTGTGCACCTTGGTGTTTAGTCATGCTGGCCACATGACCACGGAAACGTCTTCGGACAGCGCTGGCTCTTCGGCTTTGAAACGAAGATGAGCACTGCAACCCTAGAGTCGGATTCCACTGGCTTTCGAGCAAGGGAACCTTTACCTGAGGCCATATTTTAATGCTTATTAATGACTCCTGTCCATCTTTCTATGTGTTCATAGAACACATTATAATTGGGGTTTTTTTTTGGTCCTCTTCTCCTTTTTATAATTTGGGAAGCAGAGTTTGTCATTGTTTTATTTTGATATGTCTTACTATGATAAAATAAACAGCATCCTGCCCCTGATGACAGCATACAATAGCCCTGATCCACCAAATTAGTGGCCAGCAAAACAAACAAAGCAAACAAACAAACAGAAAAACCTGAAGCGAAAGAAAAACATCACTCACCAGCCCTATTCTATATTACTGCATAACTGGCAGAAATGTTACCATATCCATGTCTGATGTCCTTTCCTATGGTGTTATAATATCTATAAATACACAGTGTATTACTGTGTTACACCGTAAAATTCTCTTTTTACATCAAATCTTTAATGTTGACATGGAGAAGCAGGGGAAGTTTGCAATATGACAGTGCTGTCTTTGGTGGTCATGGCAGTGTTCAGTCATGGTAATGGAAGCTCACAATGAGTTAAGGACTGTGACATCGTTGAGGGAATCCCTGGGCTCAGAGGAGAAGGTCTACTTATCCGAACTAACAAGAGCAATCAATTGAAATTGCACATGCATGGCATTGCTGCTTTGAAAGAGTATTTCCTTAGTGTAACCACCCCACATTTTCAAGGAGCCTTTATGTCAGTCTGTTTTAATGTGTTACCTTCGACTGTAATGACTGGGAGGTATCGTAAAATCCCTTATGATGACGGATCATGTGCTTGATAAGTCATGTGTTGTTATTGTTCTTTTTGTTGTTGCTTTGAAAGTGAACATTGGCAACCAGCCTATAGCACATATAGTGCATAAACTGGCAAAGACAGTTTGGAATTTATGGCACACCTCAACAGGAGCAGAAAGCCATTGAGCTCAGAGTCTGACCTGTGCTTTCCTCAGCCCCTGCTCTGCTGCTGCCTGGATCGGAACACTACAAGCCCAATTAGAACGGGGTGGGGAGCTTGAGTAATACAGCATGTACTAGGCTGGAAATGTCACATACTTTGAATCTGAATTGCAGAATACTAGTCAAAAAAATTAGCCACCACAAGTGTAGGCAACCAAGCAAGCATCTCATTCATGCATTTGTTCTGCTGGCTTCTGCTGCACTGGTACTCAACGCTGTGGCACATGGCAACGCCATGACACATGGTGTTATGCAAGTGGGAACAGCAGTAAAAATTGATTTCTAGATATTGTCATGTTGCACCAGTGTGTCATACTGGTTTCTTAAGGATTTAGATGAAAATATAATAGAAGGCATACTCTTGCCTTTTTCATACATCCTTTTAAGCTTCAAATGTGGAATAAAATACCATCTGCTGAATAGCATGACCTCATGGGCCATATTTCATGTTTCTAATTGAAATGTGGTTAAAATAATTTTGTATTTAACCAATTCCAAACTGTCAAATAGAGGGGAAAACACTGACTTAAAAGAGGACCTATATTATATATATATATATATCCCCGGGTGCATTCTCCAAATGCTAGCATACAAAACATTCATCACTAATTAATCCTAGCACTGTTACTTACAGAAAACAATTAGAGCATTTAGAATTCTTAAAGAAGCTATTATTGCTGCCTCGGCCCTTTTAAAAAATATACTTCCCAAAGGACAAAAAGTGATCCATTAATATGTACGTATTATTACATTTTTGTAAGAGTGCTGATGTCTGTGAATATGGAAGCATTTATAGGTTATAGACGATCTGTTAGTTGCCTTGCAGTTCTAAGTGCAGTATTTCTGAAGCCTAAAAAGCAACATTAATTACCTTTCTGCATATAGTATGGTGACTGCATAACACACACGCTTTTTTTTCTTGTCATCCTTCGTAGGCAATATTTGCAGTTGTGGGGAACTTTAAGAAAACTGGCAAGCAAACACAGTGTGAAAAAACCCTGCTTTACTGTTTATTGTTCAAATTAATAAAACAAGTCTCCTCCCATCAATCGAGCCTTTAAGGGGGTTTCTTCTTTTTTTAAAACAAACAAAAATAAAAACGTGGAAGTTCTGGGGTGATAAATTCCAGAGCAGTGGAGTTCTTGGTTGCTTTCAATAAATAGAACAAAGTCTCTAATCCATTAGGCATTGCCCTCGTGCCGTCACCATTCATTTCAATGGGACTTTGAAGTAATATTGCTCAAAAACTTATGTTAGGGAACAACTGAGCTCATTCAACAAAAGTGTCTAAAATGAATATGTAATGGGAGGGGGGGATAGTTTATGCTGCTCTCAGACTTATTCCCAAAGATCTGACATCCTACTGATTTAATGAGGTTGATATATAAAGGCTTAGTGCTCAGGTCTGGAACCACAAGGAAATGACTGGCTCCTTTAGAAATGTATTAAGTGTAGTCAGTTTGCTTTCTATAAATGAAATAAAAGAAGTACTTAAAAAATTTCCATTCTTCTCCATGATCAGTCTATTGTCACATGCATTTGGCATTCATTATATGTTAGCCCCAGGCGCCTCCAGTCTTGTACTCAGGCCAGCAGTAATTTGGTTTATAGAGATCATATGGCAAGGAAACAGACCTTGAAAGACAGAACTCTAAGAAGCATATTTGATGAATTTCCTATGATTTGAGCCTGGGTTTATTCTTTCCTGTTGTGGAGCAGACACTCTACAGCACACGCGCAGAGGCCCGATGCGCCTGAGCAAGGGCCAATTAGATGACAATGTGAGCACTGTTTTTTTTCGCACATCTCGGATTGCATTTCCTATCAGGGAAAAGCGGGAGGGTGGTGGGGGAGAAAAGAAACCTTGTAAAGGATCCAAATATGGGCAGGAAACCACACAGAGTGAAGGTTGCCTTTGTCATTAACAATTAATGTAACCACGAAAGCTGGAAAAATACACTGCTTATGTGAATGGCAGGAGTACAGCTGGAACTGTTGGTCTCCTATCTTCCTTCCCTTGTAACAAGGCTACAACTCTGACAGAAGTACCTCCACATCCCTTGCTGTCCTCAAAAGGATCCCAGAAGACACTGACTGTTATAACACCGCTTCAACACTAACGAGGCAAAGAATAGCTCTGTTATAACACTATTTCAGCTTTTTTGAATTAAAAAAAGTAACCGACCCACTTACGTTAATTCTGACAATTCATAAACCACAAATGTAAGTCGCTAGTTCTCGCGAGCCACAAAAAAACTGTGTCGTTTGCTGTTTATGATTCTGGTTGTCAAAACAGTAATAGTAAATAAGAAAACTGTGTCACTAGCTCTGCATAATCCACCAGGCTTGCGACTTTTTTAAACAGCAGTTTGTCTCCCATTCCTCATGGGAAAACCTGTTCTGAGAAGTGAGAAAGCAACGGCATATTAGGTGCTGTGATCTGAAGGGAGAGCATCAATAGGGTATGAGCATGGAACACGGGAGTTCTTCTGGATACTGACAGGCATTGAAGGACAGGCTTGGGAGTAGTTGCCCACATTATCAATACCAATACCAATTCCTTCGGGAGTATAAAATATTGACCCTGACTTTCATATGCGAACAGAGGTTGCTAGTGGTGAGGGAAAACTACAATGTGTAGGATCCGAGGCATTCTCTTTCTCTCTCTGTTTCAGGACTCTGGGATTGAGAACAAGGTCCAATACCGAATCATAACGCAAATCGTCTGAGCGACAACCTTTCATACTTGTAAACCTTCTAACATATTCGGCTAATTGCATTTTCCTAGTATCTTCTAACCTCTGTCTCACATAAAATCAGATTGTAATGAATGACAGATGGTGACTTGCCAAAGGCTTTCAAATGAGTCCATTTAGCTGACTTGAACTTGTATTCTCCAGCCCAAGCCTGATTTTCTATTCACAAGATTGCATCACATTTTTAAACTGAAGGATCAAAACCATTTTTATAAAATTCTGTGTGCCTGGCGCCCAAAAGTCCATTGTTGTCATGAGGGACATATATGAGGGGCAGCATAAAGTAGGAATGCAGAGTTAGGAATGTCGTGTTCTGTAACAATACTAAGTGCTCTTATCTAACCATTATTCTAGTGCTTCCTGATCTGTTTTCAGTTCAGTTTTCAGTTCTCCAAGCAGCAGGAGGGGCATTGATGAGAATGACTCCACAGAAGGCGGGGGATATCACCCTACCAGATGAGTTTATCAAGGATCCTACTGACCAGGTTCATCAAAATTGGCATTTTTGTGCTCCTTTCAGCCTATCCTTACATTCTCTCAGTGATTTTGGGAGGGCTTTATGGTTTTGTATACGTGCCGGAAGCTGTGACCAACAGGAAGGCCCAAAGCTTTGCTTAAACCCACAGACAGTCATGGCTGTGCAGACTAGGGGCATGTGGCCCCACTAGGGGGCAGCAGACATAAGAAGTGTCTTTCATGGTGATTCATCTGGACTCAGTGGTGCTCATTAAAGTTCCCTTTGTAGCCAAGAACTACATCGACACAGGTATTTGCGCAGGCACAGTTCTCATCACCTGACCACTTTGCCTCTTTAAAGTCACAGGGGGTTGAGCTATGCCTCTGACGTGGGGTCTGTCCAGCTCTGGCTGCCTTATGTTGCCCAAGACCCCAGGTCCTCCTCTTGGTTCCTCTTTGTCCCTTTTCTGTGTCTTCTCATTCTTTCTCAGCCAGCTTGTCTTCTGATCCTCCTCTGTCTCTCTTGACTTCTCCCTTTATATCCCTGGGACTCCACCCATAAGCCCAGCACTGCTTCTCCCTTCACTGAGTCTTGTCCATCCCTTAACCCCTTCCTTGCCTTGTCCCAGCCCAGCTGGGTTTGTATAGGCTAGACAGGGACTCCTGCTGCCCAACATGCCCCATCTGACACCCTGGTCTGGCCCTGCTGCTCAGCAGCTGCTTGGTTGGGGTGGGGACTCTCCTACAGGTGGCACACTTCCACTCCCGTCGGGGTCATCATGCTCCACTATCTTCCTGAGAGGTCCTCCACCCTTTTTTGGAACAGAGGCTGCCTTTGGTCGAGTAGGTGGGGCCTCCTCTGCTGCCTTTGTGCCACGGAATCGAACGGAGGCTTGGGCAATTGTTCCCTGGCGATAGACAGCTCAGCTACTTTGCAGGGTGCAGAAGGACAGAGTAGAGGTTAACTTCATCCCCACCTCCAAAGTAAACACATAGAGAGCAAACAAAATGGCACACAGGAGATCAGTGTTTAGAAGGATCCATTCTCTCACTGGAAGATCTGAGACTTGTCAACATCTTTTATTTAAAAACGGTTGGAGTGGGAAGAGGAATTGAATTTTTAGTTCAAGGCCAAACTGGGGAATTCTGACATGAATCATTTTGACCATTCGTGAATTAAATGAGAGAAGTGATAAGTACAGGTGAGCATGTAGGTAAGAGCAGGTAAATATATACCACTCTGTCCTTTAATTCAGTGTGATCCATTGTCAGAAGCATATATTTTGCCAGCAATGGAAGTTGGGGGGCAGGGTTTAATCTGCCTTGTCTTCATGCTTCATTTTTGTAAAAAAAATTAGATCCCTCACACTTTTGAGGTAAGAAGAAAAACTCATTGTGACACTTTACATTAGGGGCGTCAAACTCTTTTGTTATGAGGGCCAGATCTGACATAAATGAGACCTTGTTGGACTGGGCCATGGGTGTCTTAAAATGTATTACCAAGTAGCGGAAATATAAACTTTATAAAGGACACAAACACAATTAAAGATTTTTTAAACTTTAAAAAAATGCTTAAGAAATTAGCACTCTTGCAATATTTTATTTAACAGTCTCTGATAACTGACACCTTGCTCTGTGCTGTGTATCAAAATGTCCGTGCTGTAGCAGTCTTGAGTGTGCTGTTCAGGTGTGTATCTGTAAGTGGTAAACCTACTTTTGATTTATTGACATTCATTACAGAAATCTCGCGCTCAATGTTCTGAGCCTAGGATTTAGGGAACAACATGAAATGGCTGGGCATTGCAACCTTTTGTACATAAATTTCTTTGTGTGCTGGTCAAGAACATGAGAAGGCATCCTGACACAGACTGAGGGCTATATGTTTGTCTACAAAACTATAGTCTTTCCCAGAGAAATAACTGCAACTCATATGAGGCACTGCAAAAATAGAGAGACAACCATGTACAGTGGTCAGGATCAGCCTACTATCTGGAACGTCTAGGTTCAAAATCCCCAGTGAACTTGGTCTGGACACCCACTCTCAGCCTAATCCACCTCATTGGCTTGTTGTTATTCCTCATCTAAATAGTTCACATCACTTTCCTATTGAGAAAGACTGGATCATGAGGGCATGGACACAGTGAAAAGGGGGAGAGAACCAAGTTGCACCAGGGAGAGCCCTGGCATAATGAGCCCAATAAAACACACACTGTAGCAAGTCACACAAAAGCTCATATCTTGAACAAAAATTGTGTTGGTCTTAAAGGTGCTTGGTATTTCTCCCATGTGATTGAGTAGCTGAGCAAAACAAGGCAGGAGGAAGGGGAGGAGCCTCAGCCAATGGAAGGGAAGAAAGGCTTGTCTTTGTCTCCTGTGCGATTGAGGCAGCCTGGCCAGGAAGCAAGCTCTGGTTCATTCCCTCCCTCCCCCTGGAGTTTGGTAAAGCAAGCTGTGACGCAGCAGCAGCAGCAGCAGAACTGGAGAAAGAAGCAGGAGACAGCCAGTTCCTTGTGGGCTGGATAGGAGCCCTCCAAGGGCCTTATCTGGCCTGCAGACCACATGTTTGACACCCCTGCATTACATGGTATCATTTTCACTCAGTGTCCTATCACCCTCCACAACTTCTGTCACACAGGTTCAGGGTCACACATAAACCAGGCAGTCATAGCCCACTCCCTGTCTTGTCTCTGTTTTACACACAGAGGGTCCCCTCTTTCCCAGAGACTTCATCAGACAGGACAGCTGAATTGCCTTATGTCAACTGTCCCCTCACCAGACACTTCACAGGGTTGTTGAGGCTGCATACTAAACACTTTGCTTTCTTTTGCCTGCCATCATTTATTCACAGATATGTATAGCAACTGAGGCTTTACAGATGTGTGCAACTGCATATGTGCATTTCTTTCCCTGAGTCAATAGGCATTCAGTCAAGAGGGTTAACACAAACAAAAGGAGTTAAGGAGCTAGATTTTATTAAAGGCTTATCAAAATAGGGGGAGTGATTCACACACACACACACACACACACACACACACAATGTTCCTCAGTTCTTAAACTTTTGAACCCTAATTGAGTTCATGCTTCTAGAACTCTTTGTTCTAAGATAGTTTTCCTCAGCCAGTAACATGCTACTCTTCTGGGTCTCCCTAGCTAAGAACTGTCAGGTCTTTACTCAGCTGCTCTCACACTCCCACCCTGACTAACTTTTCCTCACTGGTTCTGTTTTCAATTGCTAGTCTGTCTTAACATTCTGTCAGCTCTCATTGGCTGTCTCTGGAAAGGCGGCATTGGACCTGTCCATCAAACTCATATATGTGTCACATGTCCCCCGTGCAAAGGGAAAAATCAAATTTGCTATAAAGTGCAAGTGAGGTCTCCCTCTTCTCTGAGTTTAATATAGCAGGAAGAATCCTATTAATCTTTGGCTACTAAAAATTTCATCCAGATTGTATGGGAGAAAGAAATTATACTCAAAAATGAGTTTTCCATTGAAACCAAATTTGTGAATATTAAATTAATTACTACTGCTAATAGCTCTAATAACATGAAAATAAAAAGGAAGAATTGCTTATTTGTAGCCTCTTTCTAACATTAATATGCATAGAACTTAAATCTATGGATAAGGTTTCTATATATGAAAAAATTGCTGTTTAAAATTCTATCTTTTTCCATTATGATTTAAGAGATAAAAACCCTGCTACTGGAACAGCCCAAAAGGTCAATCTGGGATCAGTATCTTGTTTCCCACTAGGGCCAATCAGATGTGCCTGAGAAAAGAAAACAATGGCCCTGTTTGAAGAAATTCATCCCCCCCCCCTTGGAGGTATGAAATGAGCAAAACCTCTACTCTTGTGTTTTTAAAAGTTTTCCCCCTTCTCTCTCAGCAGAGAACAGGCAGGAAGGCGGGGGGGAGGCAGTCCAATTGTTTTCCAATTTACCTTCATACAAATGCTAATAGATCTAGCAGAGATAATGGGTGGGTCAAGTTCTCCTCCCTTCTCCTAGCAGGGAACAGAGAGTTGGAGGACTTTAGATTAGGAAGGCTCCAGGAATAATCTCCTGGAAGGAGCTCCAGGAAATGCTTCCTTGACCTGGCCTGACCAGGTCAGTGGGTGGAGAAACAGATGTGATTGATAAAAACTACTTGCAGGAAGGAGGAGGGGTCTTTTGCATGCTAGGTCCATCAGGGGAAACAGAACTCTTAACTGAGGTCTGAAGCAGGTGGCCATTGACCACTGACCATGTGCTCGGCTAACTGAAACTCTTAAGCTAAAGAGCCTGTCCTATATCATAACAACTGATAGGACATGTCTAGAGAGAGGAACAGAAGATCTGCATGTTACCAATTTTATTTGGATCCCCTGCTCAATCTGGTGCTGTGCTAAAAGGATGCTTGTGAACATTTTCCTTTTAATAAATATTTCATTGCTTAAGATGCTGGCAGTGGTTCTCTGTACCACATAAACCTCCACCATCTCAGACACAATATTTTAAAAGGGATGCCAGGGGGAAGGCAAGCAGTTGGCAAGTGGCTATTCCTCTAAGGGCACATGGCAGTAAACTGTTCCCATGGTAACCAGGTCCTGGGCAGCAGGAGACACAGAGGCAAGGCCTCAGATCTTGGAAGGGAAACTGGGTGTCCTGACCCTCCCAGCGGGCAATTCCTACAAAGGTCAGGTGATGGCAGTGGGTTATTGGCGAGAGAGAGAGAAGCCTCTCCAGAGGTTGGGAAAACTGTGGATGGCAGGACGTAATAGGGTGTGCAGGCCAGAGCAAGCCTGTTCCACCAAACCCTGCATTGGCCTTGCTTCTCCCAACTGGTGTAGCAGTAGAGCTCTAACATGAGTTAACAACTGAAGTCAATTGTTTGAGTAGGGTGTTAGTCTGTTTATGATTGCAATGTTAGTGGTTTATTATCTGTAAACATAGTTTCTATTTGCTCATTAGGGATAACAGAGGTTGATGATGGATCAGTCCTACAAGAATTTGTTTAAAACCCCCTTTAAAGCCAGTGCCAGTTACCACAGCTTGTGGCAGTGAATTATGTAATTACAATTGTGTGAATAATTACACATTGTGTGAAGAAGTACTTTCTTTTGTCAGTCTGAATCTTCTCCTTATCAGTTTCATAGAGTACCCCTGAGTTCCAGTATAGGTGAAGGATAAACATTCTCTTCACTTTTTATATCCTAAGTATAAGCATAATTGTATAAAGCTCTGTCATTTATGCCTCTGTTATGGCACCATCCACTTCCTCAGAGGCAAGATTTCACCTCTGTTGTTCTTTCCCTTTTAACTGACTGAGCTGCCCTAGTAATGTGTTTTCTTCTTTGTTAAAGAACTCTGGCTGTCCCATCCGAGCTGTGTTCACTCGGGCTATTTGATCCATTCCCCTTGCTGTTCCCTTATGGATTTAAAGTGCACAATCAGACAGCAACATCTGTCTGTCATGCCTGAGTCATCTGAGTTCCATTCCCCCTCCCCTTGCCCCGTGTTTTTTTGATACCTGTTGGTCTGAGCCACTTCAAAAATGGATTTTCTGTCATCTAGTCACTCTGTTACACAGCCAAGCAGTCAGGCAGGTCTCACTGAGCTCTTGCTTTCCAGCCGCCATCTCCCCCCCTAGTTAGCGAGGATCGCATTACTGTATATATGCACCCCCCCAGGGGGGGGGCTGCTCAAAACCTCATTTTCTTTTGAAAAACTCTTAAAGAAAGACACCCCCTTTTTTGCAGCTTTTTAATATTGTTTGGAGAAGGGTTAAGTGGAAAAGATTAGAGGGAGGACGGCAGTGGACTCCATTTCCCAGCAATCTCTTTGCCACTTGTGCAATTGCTCTGTGGACTTAATTTAAAAAAAAAAATGGCCGACAGCCCCATGAACTCCATATCCCAGCATGCTGAGTGTTTCTGGGCATGCACCTAAGGGCAAACTTCTAAAAAAATGGCGGATGGGCTGACTCCCTAGTTTCTGCCGTCTGGTCATGCAAAGAGGGGTAAAACGGCATTGACACATGCTAAAACGGGTGAGTCTGATCTGCCACAAAATAACCTGACTTAATTTGAGGTGGGGCAACAGTGGATTAAACTGCCTGTGTAAACGCAGCCCCTGTCACAGTATGATATTTTGGCTGTGGGCTCAGCCCAAGGCCCTGAGGGAAGGATCAGGAGCCTGTTTTAACTTATACCACTAAAAATGGCACTTGAGACATTTTAAAATAACAAAATATTTTATTTAACATAGAGGGGGAAAGTCAGGGGAAAGGTCAGGTGAAGTCAGGGCTTGAAATTTCTGAAGTAAAACCAGTAGATGCACAGGCTTTAGTTCTTATGTTTCAGGCTAAGGAGAGTTTTTTTAAGCTTTTCACAGTGACTTAAATCTTTAGGTTGAGAGATTTTGATCCAGTGTTTTCCCCTAAACACTCCAGTTCCCTTTCTTTGAGTCTTCTCTGATTCTTTTGGTTTCCAGAAGGCTAGTACATTTTTTTCAGTACCCAAACCCCTTCTCTTGAAACACAGGTACTCATCTTGAGTTTTTAATTGACCCTTAAGGTCTCTAAAGGCAGTTTCTAACCACACCTGACCAGGGATCTCTGCACTCTTCCGACCTAACTCCCTGTTTGACTGGGTAGGGAATTTTCTTCTCTCTCTTGAAGGTTTATCCCCTTTTCTTGGCCCATATGGGAGTCTTTGCCTATTTCCCAAATGTCCATGCCAAATTTTCTCACTGTTCTCTGTCTGTGTTCAACTGCTCAAGGCAGAAATCTGACTGCCTCTTCCTCAGCATCCAGTTCAGAAGTCCTTCTTTGCTCAGCTGATGGTAACCAATCAGATTGCTTGGAGCTGGCTGTCACTCAAGGCTCTCTGGCTCTGTGATGAATTAACCCTTCACACTCCTTTATCTGTTTACACAGAACTTCTAAGCTTTTAAGTCCACCACGGCCTCTTTTTAGTTGTCTCTTTTTCTAAACTAAAAACCCTAGCTGGCACGTTAATCTCTCAGTAAGGAAAAAGGGAAACTGTTTGCTTTTCACTGATTGCTTTTTGTGCATCTTTTCGAGTTCTATGGTACTTTTTCTGAGATTGATTGACAGTTCACACTAGTTCTAATTCATCTATAGTGTAGATGTATACAAAACTGTTCTGATACCAGCAGTTTTGTTTTCAATCCCTTTCCTAATAATTTTTAACATGGAATTTACCATTTTACATTGATCTTTTCTCTGAAGCATTCACCAGTAGGTATACTGTGAACTTTGTGATTAACATGGTTGGCAAGTGAACATACCTTTTACAAACTCCTCCAATTACAATCTTTTTTTTATATAAACTTCAGTGTAAATACATTTATGTGCTGATCAGCTTTGTGGCTGCACTGTACATAGCCACTTGGTCATTGTTGTTTGCAACAGCTTTAGTACAGTTCAAAGACTAAATCATTTCATGACAGAGACAGTATCATCTGGGTACGGGGTTGCTGAGGACATCTTAGTCAGACTTACAGAGATTTAATCAGACTTACACTCTTCTTAAACCCATTAAGACTAATGAGCTTAGAAGGGTGTAACTTTGATTAGGACTGCACTGCAAATTGACCCACTTGTATAAAGGATAAAAAAGACAACTCTTCTCTTTTCGTTTACAGCAGGAGTGTCGAACTCATTTGTTACAAGGGCTGGATCTGACATAAATGGGACTTTGTGGGGCCAGGCCATGCGTGTCATAAAATGTAATACCAACTAGCAGAGATATAAACTTTATCAAAGATACAAACACACTTAAAATATAAGTATGCTTAAAACTTTTGCAATATTTTGTTTATTTAACAGTCTTTGATAACTGACACCTCCCAAACCTTTCCCCCCCTTTAAAAGATACCGGCCTAAAGTGGAAAAGTTGAGCTTTGGCGATGTAATTTTTAAAATAAAACATTTAGAAAAAGCACAAGGATAAGAGCAGGAACATAAAATGGCTGGATATTGCAAGCTTCTCTCCTCTCCTCCAGGTCTACTCAGAGTGACAGTGGCTCTCCAGTGTTTTGTCCCCTTTTGGCTGTGGGTTCCTAGGTTAGAGTACTCATTCAGGCACCCATTCTTAGGTCCGTTCAGCAGAGACAAGCTGGCTCAAAACATCAACCCTGTATTTGCAAGGAAACAACTTCACCAAATGACAGGTTCAACTATAAACACTGGAAAGTAAAACTTCTTGAGCCCCACTCCATTGAAATACATTGCAGTATTTCAGAATTGCAAAGAAAATGTGGAATGGATTTCCCATTAAGGTCTCTGGGCCCAGATAGACTGCTCTGGGACTGGAATGACAGCCGCCAGAGTGAAATGACAGTCCCTGGGAGTAGCAGGATTGGAATAAGGGCTCCAAGAGTGGAATTCCATTCCCAAAATGCTGCTGCTACTCCCAGGGGTTGTCATTCCACTCTTCCCTGTCATTCCAGTTCCAGAATGCAGATACTGTTGCTAGGGACCATCATTCTACTCTGGGAGCTGTCATTCCAGTCCCAGAGCACTGTTTCTATTGTTGGAATCAATCCCAGAGTAGTCTGTCTGAGTGCAGAGACCTTAATAGAAAATCCATTCCATATTTTCTTTGTAAGTTTGCAAGCCCAGAAGATCTTCCTGCCAAAGCAGGCAGAGATAAGACAGAGGGAGCTGGGAACTTTGGCAGCTTCAAACTTCAAGGGGTGAGGACAGGAGGGGGAGGGAATAAAAGAGCCGGGGGCCTAATTAAAGTCATGGGTGGGCCACTTCTGGCCCGTGGACCTAAAGTTTGACACCCCTGGTTTACACACTCAGCTGTACCTTTTAAATAACCAATATAGAATTCATTTCTTTGGGTTTTTTTTCCTGTAAGTCAGTGGTGTTTGTTTGAGAAGTGATTGCAAAGTTATCTGAGTTCATAACCAGAAACTGAAACACTAAGCAGTGAGTCTCAACTAAAAAATCTGAAACTGATTTTTTACTTTAGTCAAATAGTTCTTTTAAAACTGGAGGGGATGGCAGGTATGTGTGTGTGTTGAGAAAACATAATCATTCAAGAAAACAGTGTAACCATGCAACTATATGAATTTAGGTGTTTTTTCCTTTAGTACCCACGAGTTCACACTACTTATATTATATCATTTTCTATGGTGTTGATCACTCACCCAATAAAAAAACTTGGGGCACTTCATAGTCCATTTTCACCATGTAAAGAACTAGGTGTTATCTGCAAACCTGACTAGGGGTGGGCATGAACCAGGAAAAGGTGGTTTGGTTCATGGTTCATGGCATGCCCGGTTCGCCAACCATGGAGCATCACAAAATTTTGGTGCTAAACAAACCGGTTCAGTTTGTGAGGTTTGTGATGCAGTAGAAGGCCCCCCAGTGTGCTAGAGTCACCAAACTTGCAGAAGGTCTTGAGTTAACTCTCCTCTACCTTCCCTCCAAGTTTGGTGATGATTGAATTTATGGGGTCTAAGTTACAGCCCCCCAAATAAGGTGCCCCTATGAAAGTGCTTTCTAGGGAAATGACAGGTGCAGGTTCAGGACTGTGCAGAATGGATCTTATGCAAGCTGGAGTTACCACACTCACAGAAGACCTCTGGCGGACCTCCTCTACATGCCCTTTACATGCACATATTATGTGCAGATTGGATTTATGGGAACTGAGTAACAGCACTCCAAAAAAGGTGCCCCATTCTCCATTGTTTCCAATGGAGGGGAAAATAACAGCAAAAACATAAAAGCAAAAGCAATGGCAATAGAAGCCCAACAGAACAGAATCAAAGTCCCCAAGAATCTCTGAAGAAGAAACTGAATGTGGGGTGCATTTTTGCAAGCCCAGCAGGACCAGTGCAATGTGCCCAGCACAATCAGTGCCATTGTGGCAGTGCAAACCCAACAGGACTAAGGTGAAGCCAGGAAAATACTTTTGAGGGAATTTGAGGTCCAAAAGTTCTGCAAGGTACACACAGCAACCTCTGCAAGCTACACACAGCAAACATACAGGGAATCTCACCCTGCTGCCTGCTCCTCTACAATCTCTCCAAGTTGGGGGCAGATTACATTTCTGGGGTCCCAGTTACAGACCCCCCAAAAGGTCTCACTGGTGCTCTCTCTGGAAAAGACAGCTGCAGTTACAGGAGTCTATGGAATGACTCAAGAACAAGCCAGTGCTCCTAAACTCACAGGAATAATTCACCTGGGAAGACTCCCCCCAGCCAAACACTGAAAGCAAGGCAAGCATTCCCTCAGATTTGCAGCCCCCTCCCAAGTCTCCAAAGGCAGATTTGGAATGACAGAAAGGCAGACATGACAAGACGTCTGGCAGGGGCTCCTCAAAGGAACCCCATGGCAGTTTGACAGGCACTCCAGACCCATCAGACAAGCATGGAAAGCGTGCCCACAACTCTCACAGGGCCTCCCCAAGGCTGAAATGCCATAGTGAATTCTTCTCCTCTGCAGAGGAAAGGAAACACCTGTTGAGCCAGTTGGACCAGGCAGCTTTGGAATGACAGAAAGGCAGACTTGACAAGACTTCTGACAGGGGTGCCCCAAAGTAACCCCACGACAGCTTGGTGGGCACCACAGCCCCACCAGACAAGCAAGGGAAGTGTGCCCACAACTCTCACAGCCCCCTCAAGGACTGAAACACACAAGTCCATAACACACCTGTCAACCAGTGCTCCCTCTAAGCTGTTTGAACCTTGACAGCAAAAATTCTACTTTGTGAGCTACTGGCTTTAAAGCTGTGAGCGAGCGATTTGGCTGCTGTATAAATCGGTTTGTCTGGAGCCATCCTTCCTGAGCTAGGACAAAAATGTGTGAGCTGGAGGCTAAAAAACTATGAGCTAGCTCACAGTAACTCAGCTTAGAGGGAACACTGCTGTCAATCATGGTGAATTCTACTGTGCAGAGGAATTGAAAGCCATGTCAAGCTGGCCAGGCCACCCCCAAAGTCTCCAAAGGCAGGTTCAGGAAAGACAGACATCCCCAGAGTTCTGACACCCCTCCCCCAACGTAACCCCAGTACAGCTTGGTAGGAACTCCTGGCAAGCACTAGAACTATGTGGGGCATGCCCACAATGCTCCCAGGCCCCCTTAGGACCAAACACATAGATCCTCTGGTCACAGCCCACCCATAAATGAAATTTCTAGTTATTCACTATTAGCGGAACACATTGTACAGATAAGAGATCACCTGTTGTGAATTGTACATATATAATAGAAAGGGGTAGTCAAATGGGAGCTTGCTTGACCAGGCAGATGTTTGTTGAAGTAGATGTTTGCTGAGTCAGGGGTCTTTTTGGAGGGGAGCTCAGGAGCCAAGCCCCGCCCCCAGCCTGCGTCCTGGAGAGTCTTTCAGGCAGCTGAATGTCAATTTCAGCTCCATTATATCCTATGGGCCATTGAAGTCAATGGTGAAAACATAGGGTATATTCTGGGGGCTGAAGGGGAGGGGGTTTAAGGGAGAGGCTCTGGGTTTCGGTTTCGGCGTCGCGAATGGCGGCCGCTTCTCGGGACGCTCCCGGAGGCGGTTAGCCCACGCGCAGTTAGGGGGGGTCTTCGCATGTGCGAAAGACCCTAGTGAGCCTTAGGCAAAGGCTCCGAACCGGGGGCGCTTGGGGAGTAGCCTCTTTGCCGGCAGACAGCCGGGAAATTGAGGCTTTCTCCCCGCCCCAATCGGCCCCGCTGCGGCGTGCCCGTAATGGGACTTAGCGGCGCCACCGAATTCCAGGAGTGAAGACAGCGCTATGGTTTAAAATAAAAAGAAGTAGCATCGAATCGTGAGTTGAAGATCTATTTTGAAGCGTAAATCGGAGCCCCCCTGCATGCGTATAAGCGTTGGGAGGAGGGAGGAGTTCCCACCCCCTTTGAGAAGCAAGATCTACAAAGGGAGCGCGAAGGGGGCTGAGAGAAAAAAATGTGTTGGTGAAAGTACCGTTGGGGTTGCATGGAAGACTGTGATCATCTTAGCTTCCTGGAGGATGCGGCACGAACTTTTTAAAAGTAAACAAAAAAACAAAATGTCGATACTGGAAAAAGTCCTGCAGACACCGGAAGAGAAGAGAGGAGGGACTTCCGGTCCAGACAGCCCCCCCCAAGAGCTTGCTGTCAATCAACAGGAAAAGGAGATGCTGTGCCCTCTGCTGGAACAATTGCAGAAAATCAACGAAACTCTGTTTAAAATGGATAGTGTTCTCATCAGTCGACAGAAACAGATATCGGAAACAACTAGAAAGATGATGGAGATCGAACAGAAATCGAATCTGATTCTAGGTTTCCAGGGCGTTAAAGAAGAAGAGAAAGAAGATCTCGGATTTACCTTGACAAATGTCTTGGCACCCCTAACTGGCAGTGAAGCGATAAAATTAAAAGAAGAGGTGGATGAGGCTCCCAAAGCCTATTCCGTTTTTATAAAAGAGAATACTCTGCCAGTAGAAGGGGATGTTGAGCATAGCAAGCGACAAACTGGAGATCTAATTTCATCTGAAGAGTTTATGGAGCCCAGGAAGCTTGAAGGCTGGAAGTTTAAGGAAAAAGAGAAAAGAAAGAAGAAGGATTTCATCTTTAAAATACAGAAACTTCTGAAGAGACACGCCAGCAGGGAGGAAGATGCAGTATTCAAAACTGGGACAAGCGAAGAAGACAGCAGCCCAGGGGAAAGTGGTGATGGAACGGAAGACTTCAAAGTTAAAATGGACTCAATCCATAACTGGAAGAGATTTAAAAAGAAGATACTTTGAGGACTGTTCGTGTAACATCTGGAAGGAGCTGTTTAATTACTAACCCCAATGGACTTTACTAACTGCATTAACAGAGTGACTTTGGACTTTGCAATAGTTAAAAAGAAGATCTTCTAACCATGATAGATGCCAAAATTGGTATTGGTTATTAACCTAAACTAACCCTCACTAACAGGAAAAATTTCACTCCATCTTTTTCTTTCTCCATCTATCTACCCTTCCCGTTTCTTATAAAAAGAATAAAATTCTCTCTTTTTAAGAGAGTTTTACAAAAAAAAAAAAAAAAAAGGGAGAGGCTCCAAACTCACAGGATAGCTGATGGAGCCTCTCCCCAAGATACCCAACCAAGTTTCAACCAGGGGGTCCCCCCAACCAGGGGGTCCAATTCTATGGGCCCCTAAACAGGTTGCCCCTATTCTCTCCATTGTTCTCTACGGTGGGAAAAAAATAACTTTTTTCCCACCATAGAGGACAATGGAGGGAATGGGGCAACCTGTTTGGGGGCCCATAGAATTGGACCCCCTGGTCCAATGTTCTTGAAACTTTGTGGGTATCTTGGGGAGAGGCTCCATCAGCTATCCTGTGAGTTTGAAGCCTCTCCCTCAAACTCCCTCCCCTCCAGCCCCCAGAATATACCCTATGTTTTCACCATTGACTTCAAAGGCCCATAGGATATAATGGGGCCTAATTGCCGCCAAATTTCTTTCATTCCCTCCTTTCCTTCTTTCTTTTTCCTCTTTCCCTCATTCTTTTCTTCTCTCTTTCTTTCTTTCCCACCTTCTTCTCTTCTCTTTTTTCCTCCTTTCCGTTTCCCTCCTTCTTCCCTCTCTTTCTTTCCTTCCCCTTTCCTTCTCTTTCTTTCCCTCTTTCCTTCCTTCTTTCCTTCTCTCTACTCTCTCTCTTTCCTTCCCTCTTTCCTCCTTCTGTGGCCCAACTCTCATGAGAAGGAGTTTAAACTTTAAACCCCTTCTCTCTTAGCTCCCCCACCCAGACCAGCTGGGGAAGGGAAGGGGAGGCTTTTGAAGATTCTTCCCCCCCCTTTTGCTTCCCCTTCTGACATCACTTCCAGTGATGTCAGGGGGTGTGGCATATGCTAACAGCCTAATAGCTCATTAGCATACCATATGCTAATGAGCTCCTGCAGCTGTTCTTCTATGAAAAGACCCCTGGCTGAGGTCGATGTTGTTTCATGAGGTAGGTGTTGTGTCATGAGGTAGATGTTGGTTCATGAAGTAGATGAGGTAGATGGTGTTTCATGAGGTAGGTGTTGTGCTATGTGGTAGGGGAAGGGAAAGGAGTTTTTAAGCCACTCTGAGACTCCTTGGGTAGTGAAGTCCAGGGTATAAATCCAATTTCTTTTCCTCTTCTTCATGTTGTTTCATGAAATTTTGGATGAGGGAGCCTACCCCCACCCAAGCAGAGGTGGCCAACCTCCCACCTAAGTGCCAAGGGCACAATCTACAGGCCTCATGCTGGATTACCCAGAGAGGAGGGGGGAATGGGGGGGGGGCAAGAGGAGGCCTGGATCTTATCCTGTGAGTTCCAGAGAGGGGTAGCCCAGAAGGGCGAAGTTGACCCTGAGGAAAGCCAACTCATCCACCCTGGCCAGCTCCAGGTGAGAACAGTGGGGGCTGAGAATGTCTCCCAGGTGGGAGAACACCCACTTGCTCTGGAAACTGGTGGGAGGGTAGGAGAGGAGACTCTTGGCCATACAAGAGAGTCCAGGCCAGATGGCAGCCTTGCATGACAGTACTCCAGGGGACTGGTGGAAGCAGGCTCAGTGGACTCAGTGAGGTACTCCCTCACCATCACCTCTGACAAATCCTCTGCCTTTAAACACCTGGCAGCCCTGTCGCTGCTGACCTTCCAATTCAGCACTGACAACCAGTAGCAAGACTTCTTCATGGTTGGGCTCCATGGTTGGGCAGAGGTGCTGGGCTGTGGCTCCTCCTCTTACCCCCCAGCCTCTTCCACCTGCCGTTCCTTCTTGCCACATCTGCTGGCCTGTAGCCTCCACACTTCTTTGCAGAGCTCATGCTTCCATTGTATGAGCTCTGGATTCCAGAGAGCAATCCCACCTTTTATCCAGGGGTCACAGATACAGGCCAGCTTGCATTCCCCTTCTTGGCATGAGCAGAGAGATGAGGCAGCTCAGGGCTCACCTAACACCCCCAAACCCCAGCAGGAGAGTGAAGTCAGAATCAGGAGGGAATAGGAATGTGCTTTTAACAAGTTCCCTGCCTCCCTGTGTAACTACCAACAGCCGACAGAGGAGAGGGTGTGTGTTATGTATGCAGATACATAAATGCAGGAGCTTGATTCCAGCTCCCATTAAAGTCTGGTATCCAAATCTATGCCAGCTAATTGGATGCTCTGCGTAGTTGTCCAATCAGGAAACAAGATATGTGTGGGAGGGAAACAAGGTGATTGGTGTTTATGTAAATACTGTGATTGCGGTGTTTATGTAAATACTGTGATTGGTCCTTACTGTACATATGGGCGTGGCTTACCTAGCCCGGACTGTTTAAAATGGAGCCTGGTGCTCCCTAGTTTTGCTGTTGTCCTATCTTAACCTAACTTCTCTAAATAAAGCTGATTTCACTGTTCAAAGAGCTGCTGCCTGAGTCTCATATCTAACAGTGTGGAACACATCTGAGCTCATATATAGCATTCTGATTCCACAGAGCAGAATGGGAACTCTGTTACTAGCAGCCAGCATTGCTTGTTAAGGTTTGGAGGTCTCCTACTGGTGCTTCCAAAGCTGGAGAATTCCTCCCCTCTCTTGCCTTGGAGTTTTGTAAACAGTTTAATTGAGCAGAGATAGTCTGTCTGGAAATGTAATCATTCACAGACTGCCACAAATCTCCAAAAGTTTTTGAAATGCTCTTGCTGGGTTTCCTTCTATGAACATGGGTTCATGAATCACAAACTGGCCAAAATTCATGCTGAACTTTAGTTTGTGAGCCCATCCCTAAACCTGACTACTTTACTGCTCACTCCTGATTCCAGGTTATTTATAATGTAAACAATTGGTCCCACTCCAGATCTTGAGGGGACCGTTTTACTTAGCTTTCTCCATCTTGAAAATTGTCCCTTAACTTCTATAGTCTGATTCCTGTTGTTTAATCAGTTTGTTTGTTTATGTGGACAATTTTTATACCTTGTATTTCTTTCCATGCAGTTGGTTCCCAAGAGACCCCCCCCCCATATTTGTTACTTTTTTTGAAATTGTTACATTTACTCAGGAGCCTTTGGTGAGAAGCTTTGTGAAAAGGTAATTATGATTAGTCTATTTGCCACATGATTTCCTTTTCTGAAGTCATATTGGTCCTATTTCATCAAACTTTTTTGGGGGGTGGGGTATGCTTTAACATTCTATGTTTATCATTTCAGATATTTCTGTGCTGTCTCCTCAGAGTCCTGCTCAAGGTACCTTACAATTAAAACAAAATAACAATGTTTTAAAAGCCATTAAAAACTAGCTTTTTAGAATAAATATTTACACCAATTGCACTAGAATAGATATTAGGCTAACTGCTTTGTAATTTCTTGGATCCTCCCCTTGATCCCTTTTCAAAAATTGATTTTTCACATTGGTTATTTTCCAGGCTTCTGGTAAGGAACCTGATTTTATGAGGTTGCATTTTTTTCATACTTGGGTTTCCTTATGTTGTGAAACTCTTGGGGACATGGCATCTGGTCCTACTAACTTGTTAATTTTTATTTATCTGTTATCCCTGGAACTTCATGTGTTGTTGAATTTACTTGATTAAAAAAACCCTGGACTGCTATTGCTTCTTGTGATTAAGGTTTCCACCCAATGGACTATCATTGCATGATATATACGATGTGGCTCTACTGTGAGTCATCTCACTGGCAGTGTTAGCTTCTCCACTGATGTTTCCCAGTCCTACTGAATGATGTCCTTTTAACTAGAGATGCTGAAGCAAAATTTGTGATATTTTTATGCAGAGCATGAGGATTGCTACTGAGTGATGACTCCATCTCTGACTCAGAAGTATGATCAAGTATCAGATATGTAGCTTTTAAAGACAAATTCTTCGTTTCCAAGTTTATCTTACCACAGTTGTGTTTCCAACCCAACATTGTACAATTTCTAAGGCACCAATTTCTGTGATAATATTCCAGGATTATTTTTAACTGATTTAAATTCCTTCTGCCTGTCCCCCATTTACATACCAACACACCCTGTTGCACACTGTTACCTCCTTCTATTTCTCCTTGTGTTGCTCCTCTTTCTCCTAGTTTATAAATGCCACTTTCTATTAATGTGACCAAAATGTCATCAAGTAGTTTAATGCTCTTTAATGTCCTTGTATCGTTTACATTTTTTGAACAGTGTGGAAATGAATCCCATCTGTGGGTTCCCTAACATCAAAAAAGTTTGACAGGCTATTTAGACGTGATACTTCACATTGCATTAGTGTGTACAATGTCAGGGAGGCAGGAGTCAAAGCCGGGCCATACTGAGTTGCTCCTTCCTTGCTCCTTTCATTGGTCTAAAAGCGACAGATCACTTACCTTAGAAAATCAAAGTCAATCATGGAATATCTTGGCCTGGACAGGAGCCCAGAGGCCCCAGGAAAAGTGTGAAGCCCAAATAAAAAAGTTGGCCAGAGAAATAAAAAAAAAAGCAAATCCTGCATGGTGCCAAGTTACTTCCACAATAGCTTCCCCCCATTGCTTCACAAAGCAGATTCACTACTATGTCATCTGACTCATTCATTAGTAATCACATTTTTATGATTTTTATTTTTTACTCTCTGGAAGGCACTTTGTAATATACAACCCAACTAAAAAAAGGATCGGAAGCAGCAGTATTAGGCTGCAGTCAGGCCATTTAAGAACTAGAAATTGTTTTCATGTTTAGAATTGATAGTAGCAGGATAATTCACATTACCTTGTTAGCAGGTCATGTGTATGTATGTATGTATATGTACGTGTATATGTGTGTGTATATGTGTGTGTATATATGTATATGTGTGTGTACGTGTATATATATATATATATATATATATATGTTTGTGTGTATGTATATATATGTGTGTGTATCACATTCATTTGTGTTTTGAATTAGTTCCCAGTAATATGAATAGAAAGGCTTTGATCAAAGTTGTTAAGAAATATTTTTACGCTAAGATTTTGGCCCAATTCATACTGTTTTGGTGTGGCAGCTATGGTGCCACTGAAGCATCTATGGCTGCTTTGCTTTTCTCCTATTGCAAGGGATCTGCTACTCCTTTTTATGGCTGAGTTCTGAGCTCTCCAATGCCTAATAATTCAGGGCTAGCTCGGGCTTTGTTGTCAGGGGTACTGGGGAAGGTGAGATCATTACAAATCCCCAGAAGTTTCTGTCTAAGGTAGGGGAATCTGTACTTATTGAACAGGTTCCCTTCTGTCCTACTATTCGTTCTTCCCATTTATAGTCTGCATAAATTAGACTTACCATTCCAATCTAGAGACAGATGACCTTCTAATGATGTGCGGTTACTTTTATCTATTAAATAGAAGTGTCAAACTAAATTAGACACTTAGAAATCTGTGATCAAATCCTCTAACCTTTTTTAGAATGTTCATATATGCTCTGTGGGGCCCCAATTTGAATCAGGACTGCAAAGCAGGAAACAGGAGGTTTAGCTCTTCCTCCTTATGTGAAAACAATCCTGCCGCCCTCTGTTGTTACAAGCCTCAAAGAAAAAGACTAAAAAAAAAGACTGGCAGTTTGCAGTTTGTCTGTCCTTTTTTCTTTGAGGGCTAATGAGCATTGCAAGATGGGACAGTTTATTCCCTCTCACACAGCACTACTATTAGCATTTAAAATGGTAGTAAGATCCAATCATGGGGCTTTTCTGCATGCTTGACTTATTCCTGATTTTCTTGGGAGTCGATCTGTAAACACTGGAATTGGTTTAGGTACGGTTCTTCTGCACATCTTTTCTCCCTCTGTATTTTCATTGTTGTGTAGTCAGTTTATTTTCTTCCATATGTGCCATAAATAATCAGGATTTTCAAGGGAGGGTGCTGTTGTCATCAGTGGCATCATCAGTTGTGTCACAGCACCTCCCCTTTTTAGTTTTTGCACCCTCTTATGTCGATATTGTGGCTACTTTTTAAAAACATGTCACTAAAATATTGATATATCAATATACTGCTGTAATGATAGGTCAAACGTGCCGTGAAAACTTCCTAATTATAAACTCATTGTAATTAATAAGTGCAATTTATACAATAATTTTTGCGTGTATTGATTACTAATACTTATGCAATACTAGGATTGAAAGTCATCTGACAGAGGGCTAGCTTGTGAAAACTTCATTTCAGGTATACCTGAATTTCTTTTGGCAGCTTATTTGTATGATTCACTCTTTATTTTTTAATTAGTGATGATAGGTCAAGCAAGTTATGAATTCCCATTTTTTTTTTTTTAATGTAAGTCTCCATCCTCTTCCCTTGTGGATATATGCCTTTCTCCTTTTATCTCCATAAGGGAAGAAGCTAAAGTCTTTTTAAAATGAAAGCTGGGAATTTAGAGAACCTGCTTGACCTGTCATTACAGTAGTCCATCAATATATCAATATCGTGGTGCATTTAAAAACAAACAAAAAAAATGAAACCACTTGTCTTCAGGGCAGGAAGGAGGAGAGGGTATGGTTTGACAATGATGATGCTCCAATAATAAAAAGTGGGCTGAAGGTACATGGAAGTGGGTGGGACAAAGAAAACCAACAGAAACATTTTGAATGAGAAAAAGGTAACTCAAAATCAGCTTCAAGAAGAAAAACTGGGGTAAAAGTGGTCTGAAAAGAAATGGAAAACCTCTGTGGAGGGAGAGAACAAATGTGAAAACTAGAGGCGGCAAAAACCGTGCGGAGATCAGTGGATAAACTGAAGCAGTTTTGGGCCAGAAATGTTGTGAAACCCCCCAAGGATTTTCCAGAACCTCATTTAGTTTGAACATACACTGTCTTTTAAATCTTTTCAATATCTCAAAAGGGGGTTGATTTGGGGGCTTTCATGTGTTCAATGATTGAAATTTAATAGGTTAATTTAGTTATCCTCTAAAATCAAGTTGAGCAGTTTGCTAAAATTCTTTAATTGTTTTGCAGACCAAATATTTTAATAGCCATGAAAGAGAGGCATGAGCATAAGAGAGGATTTGTGTATCAAAGGAGGAGGAGGAGGGGTTGTGACACGCAGGATGATCACATCAGGAAGAACTTCCACACCCCAGACAAGAATTTAAAAATAGATAAAGGGTTGGACTTTTCTTTTCTTTTCCTCCCCATTTTTTATGCCCCCCGTAGGGGATTTTTTATTGCATTTTCTATAAACTACAAACAAAAAAAAGGGAGGAGAACTACATACTAAGGGTGAAAGTAAAGTAAACCCACTAAAAACCCAAGAGACGGTGGTCATACATAATGCTTAAAAAAACCCCTCTGCTTATTAACTAAAAGTTACAATTATAGTCCATTAAATATGGTCATCTAGTAGTCTGTTTTAAAAACCATAATTTGAAACCTCCCCCATTTCAACCTTAATAAAGAGGCAAGTAAGGAATAGTTATACAAAATAACAAAGATTTCAGACATTTCCGAGTGTAACAACTATTCATTTTTTGTCCTTTTTCTTTCTCAGTCGATAACTTCTTTTTTGGGCTGCCGCCTCCAATGCTGAAGCTGAGTTCTCATCAGAAGATGCCTCTGTTCTGTCATCTTCACTTTCTTTGGTGCTGTTGTCCTCATCCTCTTCTTCTCCTTTTGCTGGATGACTATGCAGATGCAAAAACTCCTGTGCCTTTTCAACAGAGTCAACTTTTCCTTTTTTGTCTATAAATTTGAAGATTAGGCCTTTGGGTATGATCCATCTGTAGGCGATGTTATTTTCCTGTAAAAATAAAGCCAAGTCCCTGTATTTCCTTCTTTTCCTTCTTATTTTGAATGGAATGTCCTTCAACACTTTTATTTTTTTTGTCTTTGATTTTCAGGGTAGCCCCACTTGCCACTTTTAAGATTTAGCCTCTCACTTGTCTTTTAGAGAATCTCACTATCACTTCCCCAGGCAGATTATTTTTTTTTGTAAATTCTAAATACGATCTGAAGACTGTATCAATTTCACTTTGTAATGTGTCCATTTTAAAATCTGCCATCAGGGCCAAAGCATCACACATAGTCTGTCTCAGATTCTCTGCTTTCTCTTCCGGGACCCCCTAAAATCTTAAAATATAGCTTGCCCTTTCCATTTCCAGCTGTAACAAATGGGATTCATTGGTTTGTCTCTTTTTCTCTGTCGTCTACAATTGTTTTTGAAGCTTCTTAGGATTGGCATTCACCTCTTTAAGCTCCTGCTCCATTTTCTCTGCTTTTTTAGCTGTCTAACTCAATTGGGATTGCTGTGCATCAATCTTATGGTGTAATGTGGTAACTTGCTCCAGCAGGGGTAGCAATGTTTCCATCAGCATCCTTTGAAACTCTGCTGTTGTGTCCTGTCTAGGGGCAGGACTCGCTGGGCTGGCATTTCTGGCAAGAAGCTTAGGTTTCATTTGTTTCTCTTTCTCCTCCCTCCATGGAGGTGCCATGTTGAGAAGTTGTTTACTTTTTATAAAAGTCGTTACAATCTCCAAAACTCTTTGTAAATCCTGGTAAGTTCTTACTAGTTCCTTATTGTAGTCCAACATTCTTTTATAGTTCGCCCCCCCCCCTTAAGTAGATAGTAAAAAAAATGATTGTTTTCCTCTTAGCGGGGGAGAGTTTCCTCCCCCCCCTCGCCTTTTAAGGGGGAGTTTCTGCTATAAGTATATGTCACAGAACTCTCCCAGCACTCCCTCCAGCTGAACAATTGTGGAGCAGGTTAGAAGTGATAGGATGTTGTTCTTTTGGGGAAACTCGTATGACATTATTCATCTTGTCATTTACCGGCACCCAGATAAGTTCCTTCCCCAGTTCGGAAGTCCATCTTCCATTATGTGTGAGTTTCAAATCTCTCACAATTTAGACCAGCTTGTAAAATGGCTTGCCATTGCTGCCTGTGAACCAGACCCCTCCACCACTGATTCTGTTTTCAGCAAAGCTATCTTCACAAAGGGAGGGATACAGTGGTGAGGACGAGTCACTAGAGTCAGGAAGTATCTTTGCAATCTTTGTTTTAAGTGACCTCAAAACTTATGGGCGTACCCATGAGCACCATTTCCCTGCTGATTTCTTAACATGACTACATTTGATATGGAGATTAAAGATCCCAACATAAACTTTATAAACTGGCAAAAGAAAGAAATCCAGACTCAAGTATTTCTCACCCATCCCCACATTCTCTTCTTTTTTGCAGATATAAAGATGTCAGGTGGGGCACTGTTTAGGAAGGGTGACAGCAGTGGGAGCCTCTCTCATCATATGGGCAACAAGTTGTAACTCATCATATGGATCATGAAAGGTAACATCTTGGAAATATCCTTAAATACTCTGGAATTTTGATTTGTAGGGTCTCTGTGTATAATTTTTTCCCCTTTAATATATCAAGAAAAAGCCTTCTAAAATTTGAAATAGAACTCTCAGCTCATGTTATGTCTTCTTAAATGTTTAAATGATAATGCAAACAAATACCCTTCCACACACTTTAATAGATCAAATCAATGCTATGGCTTCAGTTTTCCTAGAACTACTTCTGAGCCCCTCAGGAATAATGAAACACTTTCATTATCTTTGAATTTTTTAAAATGAAGATGTTGATTGATTGATTGTCAAATTTATACCCTGTCCTCCCCACAAAGCAGGCTCAGGGTGGCTTCCAGGCAGCATAAATACAGAATAAAACATGCATAATTAAAACACAACAGTTAAAAATAATACAATACAAAGTGCTGGCTGCGATTAAAGGTTCGATTAGATGGAGTGCTTTCAAATGGATTTCCAACAAGTCCTAGATGTTCTTTTGCTCATCGACTCTTATGGCAACTGCACAATGGTAATTGCTAGATGTTCTTCTGCTCATTGGCTCTCATGGTAGCTGCTCGGTGGTAAAGTTATGGGCCAGGTGCTACAGTGGTGGCGGCCCCTAATTAAATGCCTGGCAGAAAAGCTCTGTCTTGCAGGCCCTGTGGAACTGAGAAAGGTCCCACAGGGCCCTGATCTCCTCTGGGAGCTCATTCCACCAGGTAGGGGCCACCACCAAAAAGGCCCCGGCCCTAGTGGCAGGTAGCCTGGCCTCCCTCGGCCAGAGAGAGTCAGCCAGTTTTGAGATCCAGACTGTAGTGCTCTCTGGGGTATATACAGGAAAGGCGGTCCCGTAGGTATGTTGGACCGCAGCCATATAGGGCTTTAAAGGTAAGAACCAGCACCTTGAAGCAGATTCAGTATGCTATTGGCAGCCACAGGCTGGATGTGCTCCCAGCTAGGGAGACCCATCAACTGCCTGGCCACGGCGTTCTGCACTAGCTAGCTTCTGAATCTGTGAGAGCATTACAGTAGTCTAGTCTCGAGGTGACCATCGCGTGCATCATTGTAGCCAGGTTGTCATGGTCAAGGAAGGGAACTAACTGCTAATCAACCTGAGACGATAAAAGGCTGACTTGGCAGTGGCCGCTACCGAACCTCTGGCGCTGGGACCAATGAGCCCCCCCCTGAAGGTCAGGAGTGGGATCCTCACCCCAACCTAGGCACAGAACCTCCGTTAGAATCTGTACTACACATGTTTTTTGGCTACTATGCTGTGCATATTTGTCATTTTTTCCTCTGGGTGTACAATATCATATAAGCAGAATTTTTCTTTTCTAGCACTCCCCCCAAAAAACAACCAACTCTCAGCACCTTTTTTCAATCTGTTGACCAACAAATCTACTGAAAGTCTGTAAATAATAGTAGCATAATAGTATCCATCTGCGATAACTGTCGATCACTAATTATTCATTATATTTTGTCAACATATCTAAATTGCAATTTTGTTCCATTTTCTTACATTTAATAATATGTCACATGTTTTAGCGTTTTGTAAAATGTACACTGATTAATCATATTATATTAGTATAGTCACCATCCCTATATCAGGAGTTGTGTTTTATTTCTAACTGAAACGGAGGTGCCAGCAGTCTTTATTCATATTCTCTCTCTCTCTCTCTCTTCCTCTGTCCCTCCCTCCCTCTTTCTTTTTCTCTCATTCATACACACATTGTGTTTCTTTCCTAGTTTATGTAAGGAGGTAAAGAGGTATCTGCTCAATATTACCTTCTGGTTGAGCAAGCATTACTGATCTATCTGAACGACTGCTGAAGAGATGGTAAATAAAACTCTTAATAATCATATATCTTATGTTTATCGGAATGTACCCCTTAGGATCTGTTCATACATGCTAAACCCTCTTACATAGATCACTCCTGTAACCTTTGGACCACTTGGCATGTGATTGCACTAATAGAGGCCTCATTTGTATTTTCTTGCTCTATGCCTGGTGGGTTATCTTGAAAGTAAGTCAGTGGTATATATTTATTTATTGGCAATATATTTACGGTTTTTTAATTTGTTTTAATCTATATGTTTAATTTTCCATTTGTTTATCTTTTACAGCAACTTGCTTCTGGTCCTTATTGTATTCATGCTCTGTATATGATTGTATATGATTGTACTATATGTTTTTATAATAGCCAATATGTTCCTCACTATTGACCTCTGAGGAAGGCCTATGTAGGCCGAAATGCGTCAGGTCAGATTTACAAGCCCTTGTGTTTTATTGTTTGTTACTTATAAATAACATGTGACTGGGCCCTTATATATTTTTAAAGTTGTGATCAATAAATACATGTATTTTTATATTTCCTTTATCAAGTTTTTAACATTGGCCCCCTTTCCCACATTTGACTAACCTTTGTCAGGTTCTGATGTCATAGTTCTATTGGGCATAACAAAAAAAAAAGTGTGTGTGTGTGTGTGTGTGTGTGTGTGTGTGTGTGTGTGAGAGAGAGAGAGAGAGAGAGAGAGAGAGAGAGAGAGAGAGAGAGAGAGAGAGAGAGAGAGAGAGAGAGAGAGATGTTTAGCTCTGCCCTTGGATATGTGGAAGATGTACTACATTAACTAGAAATTCACATGTGAGTCGAAACACCATTTTACTTCTCTTAGGTATTAAATCTGCCATTAGGAAACATGTGCTATCAGTCAGGGAGTGGCTGCAGCATAGTAGTAGGTCATCTACTTTATGTGCAGAAAGTCCCAGGTTTAACTGCTGGCATCTACCATTAGTAGGTGACATGAAAGATCCTGAGATCCTGGAGAACCATGACCACTGGGGTGATACATTGAAACAATGGGCCGACTGAGTTCAACTGCATGATCTTGTTGGCTCTTTCATTTCTAGTTTCATTTGTCAGCTGTCGTGGCCTTTCCTATTTGGGGCCTTTTAAGATGTGAATGGGCCCATGTCATATGCTACCGCCTGAGGTGAGATCTTTGATATCTAAAATATTTGTAATATGGGATTAGGACACTGATCAGCTGAAGCCCTTTAAATCTAAGTCCCCACTGGTCAGCTGAAGCCCTTTAAATCTAGCAGGAGGGGAGGGAGAGAGGTGGCTGGGTGGGTGGTTGCACTTGGGGATGGGGCTGGAGCGAGGAGGGAACCTGGCAACCCTGCACAGAGTTGTCTGCTCTGAGGATAAACTGGAGACGGGGAGACTGATCTTGTGAGCTTCTTCTTCATACATAGGAAAGGGGAACACAATAATATGAATTATCTTGATCCTTGTCTCCAGCAGTACTTCCATATGCTTAAGGAGCTTTCCCAGTTCCTTCATGGCTGCCCTTCCAAGTCTCAGTCTCCTTCTGATTTCTTGGTTGCTGTCTCCCTTCTGGTTCATGATCGAGCCAAGGAACATAAAATCTCAAACAATTTCAAATTCTTTCTTTGTTTCAATTTATATTCCACGCTCCCTGCAAGTGGGCTCAGGGCAGATCACAGAGCAAAACCAAGACATCATATCGACATTAAGACCCATAAAGGAGAACTATTGTGGTATAGTAGTTGGAGTGGAACTAGGATCTGGGAGGAATGAATCCCCACTTGTCAACCTTAAAATAGTGTAATGATCTAGAAGAGTGTAATTCTGTTTATGACTGCACTGTCAGGGTAGAGGAGTCTGGGTGCATCCATATGAATTATTTAATTTATTTACAGAATTTATATCCTGCCTTTCTGCCAGTTCGGTGTAGTGGTTAAGTGCGCGGACTCTAATCTGGGAGAACCGAGTTTGATTCCCCACTCCTCCACTTGCACCTGCTGGGTGACCTTGGGCAAGCCATAGTTCTTGCACAGCTGTTCTCAAAAAAGAGCAGTTTCTGTCAGAGCTCTCTCAGCCCCACCTACCTCACAGGGTGTCTGTTGTGGGAAGGGGAAGGGAAAGGAGTTTGTAAGCCGCTCTGAGACTCCCTTGGGTAGTGAAGGGCGGGGTATAAATCCAATCTCCTCCTTCTCCTCCTCCTCCTCTTCTTCTTCTCAAGTACTGCCAATGAAACTAACAATTTAAAACATACATGATAAGATTACATTATAAAACCATTAGAACAACCCCCTCCTAAACATTTCATTAAAACAACTTTTGAAAGATTAAAAAACAGAGTTAAAATACATATAAAACAATTAAAATACATACAAAACATATAACATTGGTTAGGAAGGTGGAATCATTGAGGGAATGCCAAATACAACAACAACAACAAAAGGTCTTCACTCTCTTCCCCAAAAAGGCAACAGAAGGGAACGGCTATCTAGGGCAGTTCTGCAATGTAGTGAGAAGGTGAACGCAAGACTAGTACTGAAAGGGACACTGAAAAGCATGATGGCTGAAGGGGATATTTCCTCAAAGCGAACTTCTGTTGACATATGAAGACAGCTTTTTAAAACATAGGAACCTTTTTGAATTATATGTGCTAATAAAGCTGTCAGCATTTTGGCTGCCCAGTTAAACCAGATTTTAAGAATCCCTGGGAACCAATTAGAGTGAATATTGGGCTGGAACGTCTTTCTTCCTGTTCCTGGAGGATTGATTTGGAATGAATCACAACAGTGGAATCTTCCATTTCTGTTTGGACTTTTTCTACCTGGATAGGATTTCCTTCTTATAAAATAATGTATAAACTCGCTTGATTTATTCGGTTTTTCAGAGTTCCATGCCTGGTTTTAAATTTCCTTTCTGAAATACTGAGTGTGGTTGTAAAAACTATCATATTAATCAGTTCCTGTAAACAGAAATATCTGGAATGACAGAAAAATGAAGTCCATCCAAAACTGCTCTGCAGAATTGCCCTGAGTCTGAAATTGCAACTATGTTGCAAAGCTGCATTATTATTGTTACCTCCATGACCAAGAACAGTTCCCAACACCCTTTGATATCAATAATAGTAGGATATTTTAACAGACACCTCAAGAAGTCAATACCATACATATTTCGGCTGTATTCTCCCTTACTTATCAATAGTCTTCCATCAGTCCATTGGTATCAAAGAAAGTAATTCAAATAAGTAACTAAAAGTAATTCAAAAGATGTCATATTGCATATGGCATGCCACAGCCCAACATTACCTTAAAAACAAATAATGCATTCAAGCCACAACGTAAGTATTTATTTGTGAACGTTTCCATGTCTAGCTACAACAGTCGAGAGGGAGAGATTCAGCACTATGGATTTGGTGTTTCTTCCAATTAGACTTCAAAATAGATACTGATCTGGTCATTTGTAGTGTGAAACTACCTCCTTCAGGTGAATAGAAAAGGAAGCTTTATGTGAATTTTTTTTTCAGGTAAACCACAAATGTTAAAGAAGGTTTGTGTAGACAGCTGGGCTAGGAAATACAGTCATTCTGCTGCACATTTGCACACATTCTGAAGATGGTTGAGTAGAGTGTTAAAATGATTTAACTAATCTGTTATCTGTTTGCCTGAGCAATATGCCGTCTGTAATCTGTCCTTTACCATGAAAGCCTATTTGTCTTCATTTCACTGGGGCACAAGACATTATGCCCCAGTGAAATAAAAAGAAACTTTTCATTGCAGCAATGCTTGATCATGGGAATGTTACCCCCAAGGACTCCCTACATTTGTGGGGCCGATGCAGTCAAATTTGTAGACAGACTCTATGTTGGAATAAACTAGAGAATGATGATAGGAATTAAATGTAATGAATAACATCTCATCATAAGATAGCCAGGTTCCCATGATAAACTATCATATCCCTTCATCAAGGACTTGCCTTGTGTCTCCTTGGGATCTCGCAAAACTCAGACCAAATTGAATGACTGGTACTTGTGTGGAACAATAACCACACATTTGTCTTCACTTAATCAAATCCTCATTCGATAGAATAATTTAATCTCTTTCCCCCAAAACATCCCATTGGGGCAACTCAATTAGCACACCTGGTTTACTCCACATGTGGAAAAAAGCATAGATTTGGGATATAAAAGGACTCCCTTTTCACCCAAAATGTTAGGTTCAGTTTCAGCCCGTGACTGTCCTTGCACCCCCAGGATTCCTGGTAATGCTCACGCTTCAGCATCAAGCAACATATGGGCCCAGGACAGACTGGCAATTTGCCCCGGTATCGAGTCGCGGCAAAAAAACCCCGGAGTAAACGATACCGGGTTTTCCCGTCCACACAGCGGGGGCCTCTGCCGGAAGATACTGGACGGAGGTGCGCGGGAGCGTTCAGACTGCCACACCGGAGGCGCGCTATATTCGCTGTTTCCCCATTATTTCGGCTGTGGGCGTATGTGCGCATGAGCACTTGAGCGCTCATGCGCATAAGCGCATTTTGGCGATTTTTTTATTTTGCCCTGCAACGCCGGCACCGCATTGGGCAGTGGAGCGGAGCGCAGCCAATCACACCGCTGCTGCCTCATGCCCAACGCAGGTTGCTCCCGGCTTTTCGGCTGCGCGTTCAGACTCCCCGGAAGCGGAGAAACGCGCGACAAATGCAGGCTTTCAAGATTTGCGTCGGCTTTTATCAGGTGTTTTTTTAATCCGGCAGTGAAGCGCGAGAGCACCGGTAGGCTACGGGTGGGGGACGCCAGGCAGATGTGCCTGTGTGAACATTCCATTTAATCCGATATTGAGTCGTTGTCAGCCCGGGTCCCATCCCGCGGCAAATTGCCAGTCTGTCCTCGGCCATGAATCCCTCTCTCAATGTCTCCTTCTTTCTTGCTCATTCAGGCCAGCCATCCTCACTTTTAACCCAGTTCTTCCATATTCTTACCTTCACTTCTCCTGCTCCTCCTCCTTTGCTCTCCTGAAGCCCCCTTCTCTTTCAGCAAAACATTCCTCCCCCCTTTTCACTCCAGACCAGCCACTGGGTAACCTCCCCTAGTTTCACTCAGCTAAGTTCCAAAGCCCCATTCTGCGCTCCTCTGCCCTTTCTCCTCTACTCCCTGCTCCAAGTGGAATTTTTCCCTCTCAAGCTTGTCCAGTCAGTCTGGCCACTTTTTAAACCTTTACTGTAACAACTTTTTAAACCTTTACTGTAACAACTTTGCTCCCTTGTCCTTTTCTTCCATTTGAGGATACTGTACATTCATGGGTGTGTTCCATTTGGACAAGCCATGGGTGGACTCAGCTAGGTAAATACGACCACTTCCATTAGGAACTGCTTAACTACTTTCTATTGCATCCCCACAATTGTGCAACTTTAATTTTATTGCATTGCATTTTTGAAATCTGTCTTTTCTCCTTGCCTTTCTGTCTATTGCTATATTCAATAAAGACTGATTGAGTTCAGGTTAAAATATCTCTCTTTCTCTCATTCTCCCCCTCCCATCACTCCAAGTACGCACCTGTATATACACAGATCTTAGGATCTCAAACCAGGTTTGGGAGGTGAATGTATAAAGCCACACATGTGTATTGCCTCTTCTTTCCAGGTAAGAAGAACATCTTGGTAGATATTTTGAATATATATGGAATTAAGGCGCTTATTAGTTGGCATCACTGAATGAAAAGACTGTTCAAGTGTTTCATTTTAGGCTAATGGTATTTCATATTCCTTAAAACTGAAGGCTTAGACTGTCATGTGCAACATTTTCTAGATCGTCGTGGCTTAAAATAACAGCAGTCAGCTCATCATATCTATATTTTTAAAGCCTGTACAAAAGTAAGATTAATAGAAGTTTAAAACAAACACAAAAAATTCTACCCCCCCGCCAAAACTCTGTTTGCATCTCAATTAACTACTCAGAAAACCTTGGGAAACATTTGGCATTTTCCCTCCTTAAAATATCATAATGTGAGCACTGTTATAGTACTCATTTTGTTTAAATACAACTCCTGTACTGTAGGTCTTTGATGCTTGAAAGGGAAATTACATTCATGCAAAGCCAAACTGATGAACTACTGAGAGCTATAGCTGCTGAAAGAAATACCTGTGTTCTGACTTTATATCAACTATTGCCCATGAACACCACAGTATGTTTACTCAAAGATTTAATTTCCAAATAACTTTCCTTTGCCAGAGTAAGTGGCAACATTGGGTAAGTCTGTCCATGATGTGAGAAAAAAATGCATAATTGTGTTGTTGTTGGAAAATACTGACACTGCAAAGCAGAACATTAAGCATTATGAAGGGATTATGAATTCTGGCATTTTGACTTGTTAGATCCCTTACAAATCATTCTGGCATAAATTGTGATTATGGAAACTATGGACTGTTTAGGTTGCAAACTTTTGCTGTGTTTTCTGGGACATATAACCTATCTAAAAATTAAATCCTAAGGATTCACATGTACTGACAGGAAATTATAATGCTAGCATTATATAGCTTGATCCAGAGCTAGCTCATGTGGTAGGAGGCTGCAAACCAAAAGGTCTGCAGTTTGGCAGTTTGAAACCCAAGTGCCACGTGATGGAGTGAGCTTCCGTCTCTGGCCCCAACTCCTGCCAACCTAGCAGTTCGAAAGCAAGAAATTGCAAGTAGATAAATAGGTACCACTTTGGTGGGAAGGTAACAGCATTCTGTGCACCTCAGCATCTAGCCATGCTGGCCACATGACCACGGAGGAGTCTTCGGACAGCGCTGCCTCGTTGGCTTGGAAACGGAGATGAGCACCACATCCCTAGAGTCAGATTCGACGGGCTTTCGAGCAAGAGAAACCTTTACCTTTACCTATGGGACAAAGACTGCACTGGTAGATCTGGTGATTTTATTAGATTTCTTTTCTGCTGCATTTGATGCTGATAATCATTCTGTTATATTAGATTTTCTGGAACATTTTGTGGAGGTTTTGGGTGGAGCTCTTCAATTGTTCAGATTATTTCTGGTAGAAAGAACTCAAGGAAGCATGTAGACAATGGTGACCTGGTAGATATTATATACTTGGACTTTCAAAAGGCTTTTGACAAGGTACCTCACTAAAGACTCTTGAGTAAACTTAGCAGTCATGGGATAAGAAGACAGGTTCTCTTACGGATTAAAAACTAGTTAAACAACAGTAAGCAAAGAGTAGGAATAAATGGACAGTTCTCAGTGGAGAGAAGTGAGCAGTGGAGTCCTACAAGGATTAAAACTGGGTGTGGTACTATTTAATTCAGTCATAAAAGATCTGGAACTAGGGCTGAATGCTGTAGTGGCCAAGTTTGCAGATGACCCAAAATTATTCAGGATGGTGAAAACCAAGGCTGGCTGTGAAGAGCTCCAGGAGGACCTCCTCAGAATGGGTGAGTGGGTGACAATGTGGGAAATGAAGTCCAATGTTGGTAAGTGTAAGGTGATACACATCGGGACAAAAAAGTAACCCCAACTTCAAGTGTAGGCTAATATCTTGCTGAGACTGAGAGGGGGAAAGATCTTGAGGTTGTAGTAGATAGCTCAAGGAAGTCAATCCGGTATGCTGCAGTAGTGAAAAAAGCAAACTCTATGCTAGGGACTGAGAATAAAGAGGCTGATACTGTAATGCCCCTGTATGGTGCAACCTCACTTGGAATATTGCGTACACTTTTGATCACCATTTCTCAAAAAACACATTGCAGAGCTGGAAAAGGTACAGATGAAGGCAACCAGGATGATTATGGTGTTGGAGCACCTTCACTATAAGGAAAGACTGAAGAATTTAAAAAAATTGTGCATGGGGTGGAGAGAGTTGACAAAGACAATTCCCCCCCCCTCCAAAGTACTAGAACTTGAGGGCATCCAATGAAGCTGATGGGCAGTAAGTTCAGGACAGACAAGAGGAAATAGTACTTTACACAGAGAGTGATTAAAATGTGGAATTTGCTGCTAGAGGATGTAATGATGGCCACAGGAATAAATTTTGCAGATAAAGTCTTGTCACTCTGCTGTGATCTTCTGACCACACGATGCAATAAAAGATCGACCCCATTCTTTTTCAAAAAGTCCTCTGCCTTGAATATAGATTGCCTCTTACCTCTGTAGGAAAAAATTAAGCCTTCAGGTTGGAGCCAACTATACTGGATATAATTTTATCTTAGAGCTGTTGTAAGTTTAGAGTATTCTTTTCTTCTCTCTCTGACTCTCCATGGGACGTCTTTCAAGACCTTTATTTCATTATTATCAATCATCAGTGGTTTTTTGTTTGAAGCCCCTACCCCCAAGAACTACTAACAGCACCGTGGGAAAAAAGTAACCTTTTCCCCACCATAGAGAACAATGGAGGGAATGGGGGCAACCTGTTTGGGCGCCCATAGAATTGGACCCCCTGGTCCAATATTCTTGAAACTTAGTGGATATCTTGGGGAGAGGCTCCATCAGCTACCCTGTGAGTTTGGAGCCTCTCCCTCAAACCCCCTCCCCTCCAACCCCCAAAATATACCCTATGTTTTCACCATTGACTTCAATGGCCCATAGGATATAATGGAGCTGAAATTGACATTCGGCTGCCTGAAAGACTCCCGGGATGCCGGCTGGGGGTGGGGCTTGGCTCCTGAGCTCCTGGAACTGTGCTCCGGTGTGCTCCCCCCCAAAAAAGGGCCCTGCTTTTATGAAATTTTACATGGACCTCTCTGGGCAACTGATTATTTCTGGCATAAGCTGAGTTCATTCTATAAACTGCGTCCAGTTCTTCTAATAGTTTCTCTGGTTCCTCTGCTCCCATATATTCTGACCTCCTTTTCCCAAGGTCAAGGACAGAGGGTGGCACTTGTGGGAGAGTTATCCCAATGAGACCCACTGGAATGTGGTGTGCCACAGGGAACAATTCTCTCCCCTATGCTCATTAATATCTATATGTGCCCCCTCACCCAGATTATCCAGAGATATGGGCTGGGATCTCACCAGTATGTAGATGACACCCAGCTCTATGTACTGATGGATGGCCATGCAGACATGGCTGGATGGTTGTGACAGAGCCAACTGAACTAAATCCATCCAAGACAGAGGAACTGCATCTGAGTTGTGGGGGACTGAGTCAGGGAATCAGGTTCCCAACCTTCGATGGGGCTCCATTGGTGCCAGAATATTTTCAGGACCATCTCTCCCCATATGAGCCCTGTAGAGCACTGAGGTCTACTAACCAATATCTTTTGGTAGTCCCCAGCCCAGGGATGTCTGACTTACCTCAACTAGGGCCAAGGCCTTTTGGCCCTGGCCCCTACTTGGTGGAATGAGTGCACATATGAGATCAGGTCCCTGCAGGATTTATTACAATTCTGCAGAGCCTGTAAGATGGAGCTCTTCCACCAGGCTTTTGATTGAGGCAGCAGAGACCCTCCACCGCTTGATCTCCCATTGGTGGCCTGGATCTCTGCTGAGACGTCTGGCTAAAATTATACATGGCACTTCATGATCTATGCTGTTTTAAACTGTTGTCTTAATTTTTTAAAAAATTGCAATATATATTGTACTGAGATTGATGTAACCTGCCCTGAGCCTGCTTGTGGGGAGGGTGGAATACAAGACTGATAAAATAAATAAACAGCTTTAAAAGGGGATTAGCTAGATTCATGAAGGATGAGCCTATCAATGGCTACTAGCCATGGTGACCGAGGGGAACCTCCACATTCAGAGGACTAAACTTCTGGATCCCAGAGGCAGGAGGCAGCATCAGGGAAAGGCCTTGACCTCTATGCCCTGTTGTTGGCCATCCAAAGGAACTGGTTGGCCACTGGGTGATATAGGATACTAGACTAGATGGACCATTGGTCTGATTAAGCAGGACTCTTCTTATGTAAGATATGTATTCTCCTTTATGAGATTTAATCTATGGAGTGGCCCAGGATTCAGTGTTGTTCCTGTTTGAAAAAAACGAAAGAGGCATGACAAAGTACAAGTTCTTTTTAGCACTCACACAGAAAAATCACATTTAATGCAAATTAAAGCAAACTGAAGGGATTCAATAGTTGCCTGTAGTGATGAGTGAAACCTCCTCACTACTTGTCCTGATTCAGAAATGGTCCATTAATCAGGACCATTTGTAAACAGAGAATGTGTGGAAAACGTGATCTTTTCCCTCAAAAGCTCTACATTGTTATGTAATTTTCCTGCATGACACATTTGAATGCCCTGTGCTTGGGGTGTAGGTGAGACCGCCTAACTTAGATATTGCCAGGAAAAAAAAATCTCAGATGTATTGTTCTGATATATTACATACATTCCATTTCTATTTCTTCAGTTTCAGCAATCAAATGTTCTCCAATAGAATGGTGCCTTTTTTAGCACCTGCAATGTGCAAGGACAAAAATGGAGCATATGCTTACAATACTGTCAATCTGAAATCATAAGTGGAAGAACTTTTTGGGTCAAGGGAATTGCTCCCCACATCCAGCCTAGCATTACAAGCTTGACAAGTTTATATTCTGAGCCCATGATTTCTGAATACGCTATAGCAGGGTGTGTGTAAAAAGTCATGTAGAGGGGGGACAGGAAAGAAAGTGGATCTGCACCTATATGCAGTCACTGGACCATGAACAAAGTGCACATGTGTAGGCTCCATTCATGTGACTGGGAATGCTGCTTCTTTACATTCCTGATCATGGGGAGGAGTTTACTCATGGGGACCTTGTACATGTGAAGAAACCATGCTCACAAACTGAAGATTATGCAATAGGCATGGGTGGGGCCAGCACATGAAGCCATGAGTATACCTACTCCCCCTATTTAAAATTTATTTCAAGGTGTATAATATCATCTTCAGAGTGATACCTAGTATCCTTCTGATTATCAGATGCTGAGGACAAAGAATGGCAGATAGTCAGGATTTTCATGCCTATCCTATGAATTGGCCTGGCAAGATAATTCTTATAACTACGTTTATTGTATATTTTGTTGTTCCCCTTCAATGGAAATTACCTAAGAGTAGGGTTTCCAGGTCATCTCGCTGTTGCAGTGGGGGGATTTGGGGGTGTTCTGGGGGGCAGGATGTCACACATGACATCCCTGATGTGATGACATCACCCAGAAGTGACATCATTGCGTCGGCAACATTGCACATGATGCTCTGCTTTTGGGGCAAAAGTCTATTTTTTTTAAAAAAAACTACAAACCCATAGAGTTTGCCCTAAAACCAGATGCCCCTATTTGGGGGTGGGGTTTCCCCTGCCGGCCAGCTGGCCAGCAGCAGATCAAAGCCCTCAATAGTGGGGGAACCCCCACTGGGGCCTGGGGTCTGGCAACCCTATCTAATAGCCTAACTTTAAAACAGATTTCAAGGAATAGATATGGAAAGTGACCATATCTCCCATCCTCCACAAAATATGGAGTATGAGGCAGATGAGCTTTATTAAAACTGAAAAGTTAATAAGATATCCTATTAAATGTACTTGATTTATCTCTTAGACCATGAGATCACAGTCATATAAAAATTTCCAGTTACAAGGAGTAGCTACCTGAAGCAGCAATTTACCTAAATGGTAAAACTTTTGAATATTATTTTATTATTATATTAAATATGAGAATGGCAGAATTCAGAAGAGCTAAACTACAAATAATTGTTAGACTTCAAGCAGATACTGTGCAGGGAAGGATGCAAACAGCTACCTGAAGCAGCAAATTTTTCCAGTTCCCTAAATGGTAAAACTTTTGAATATTATTTTATTATTATATTAAATATGAGAATGGCAGAATTCAGAAGAGCTAAACTACAAATAATTGTTAGACTTCAAGCAGATACTGTGCAGGGAAGGATGCAAACAGCACAGATGTGAGGACAAGATTGCATTTGGTACCCTCAACCAGGGGTCTTTTCGTAGAAAAAGAGCTGCAGGAGCTCATTAGCATATGGTATGCTAATGAGCTATTAGACTATTAGCATATGCCACGCCTCCTGACATCACCGGAAGTGATGTCAGAAGGGGAAGCAAAAGGGGGAGGCATCTTCAAAAGCCTCCCCTTCCCTTCTCCAGCTGGTCTGGGTGGGGGAGCTAAGAGAGAAGGCATTTAAAGTTTAAACTCCTTCTCATGAGTTGGGCCACAGAAGGATGAAAGAGAGAAAGAGAGAGAAGGAAAGAAGGAAAGGAAAGAAGAAGGAAAGAGAGGAAAGAAAGAGAAGGAAAGGGAGGGAAAGAAAGAGAGGGAAGAAGGAGGGAAACAGGGAAAGAAGGAAAAAAGAGAAAGAGAAGAAGGTGGGAAAGGAAGAAAGAGAGAAGAGAAGAAGAAGGGAAAGAGGAAAAAGAGAAGGAAAGGATGGCAGTCACCCCATTATATCCTATGGGCCATTGAAGTCAATGGTGAAAACATAGGGTATATTCTGGGGGCTGGAGGGGAGGGGTTTGAGGGAGGGGCTCCAAACTCACAGGATAGCTGGTGGAGCCTCTCCACAAGATACCCACCAAGTTTCAAGAACATTGGACCAGGGGTTCCAATTCTATGGGCCCTCAAACAGGTTGCTCCTATTCCCTCCATTGTTCTCTATGATGGGAAAACAAGTTATTTTTTTCCCACCATAGAGAACAATGGAGGGAATAGGGCAACCAGTTTAGGGGCCCATAGAGTGGACCCCCTGATCCAATGTTCTTGAAGCTTGGTGGGTATCTTGGGGAGAGGCTCCATCAGCTACCCTGTGAGTTTGGAGCCTCTCCCTGAGCCCCTCCTCCAGCTCCCAGAATATACCCTATGTTTTCACCATTGACTTCAATGGCCCATAGGATATAATGGAGCTGAAATTGACATTCGGCTGCCTGAAAGACTCCCCAGGACGGCGGGTGGGGGCAGGGCTTGGCTCCTGAGCTCCCGGAGCTGCGCTCCAGTGAGCTCCCCCCCAAAAGACCCCTGCCCTCAACCATGCAAAGTCTGTGGAAGAGCCTATGATTTTACCATCCCTCTGCCCCAAGGGTATACCTGGAGACTCCATATGCATCCACTAAGGCGAGTCAACATCATTATGTGCCAATGCACATTTTTTAAATGATTAGTTTTACATTTTAATGGCAAATCTGTTCACTGCTTTTTTGGAGTGGTGGACATTTTTAGCCACATGTCTCTAAGGGTTCAAAGCATGAGGCACTTTTAGGGCAGAGTGGGCTGAGTGCCCTGCACAGCCTAGATATCAGGAGACACAAACAGATATCTCTGTAAGCCTGATTAATGCCCTTGAGGCCCACATCCCTGCCCCCCCATTTTTGTCATGGCTTATTCCCCCTTTTTCTGTACCAGTGTCTATCTTAGTGTTGGCCTAAAAATGATAGAGCCTGAATTAAGGTGATTTCAAAAGGCAGTGAGTCATGCAAAGGTGGAAAGGAATGTAGCACAGCTTTTCTATGTCTTTTGGTCCATTACTGGACCACTTCAATTGACTCACCTGGGAGGAAGACAAGATCCTGGCCGCAGTGAGGCCTACTACCTGCTTCCTTGACCCATGCCCTTCCTAGCTAGTGAAATCTTGTGGGGAGAGCATTCGGGCCCCTCTGGAAGAAATCATCAACTTCTCCCTTTCTACTGGGACTTTTCCAGAGGCTTTAAAGGAGGCGGTAGTTCTCCTACTCTTGAAAAAGCCATCATTGGACCCTATGGTCCTGACCAACTGCCGCCCAGTGTCAAACTTACCATTCCTGGGTAAGGTGGTTGAGAGAGTGGTGGCTGAACAACTCCAGGCCTTCCTGGGTGACACTTCCATCCTTGGTCTTTTCCAGTCCGGCTTCTGCCCTGGCCATGGGACAGAGATGGCTCTGGTCACTCTTACAGATGACATCTGTAGACATCTGGATTGAGGTGGGTCAGCACTGCTGTTATTAGATTTAATGACAGCATTTGATACAGTTGATTATAATCTGACCCACCACCTCGCCGATGTAGGAGTTCAGGGGACTGCCTTGAAATGGTTTTCCTCCTTTCTCCATGGTCAGGGACAGAGGGTGATGCTGGGCAAAAGGGTCTCCCCATGGTACCCACTAGAATGTGAAGTGCCACAGGGGGTGATCCTCTCGCCAATGTTATTTAACATCTATATGTACCCTCTCGCCCAGTTAGTCCAGAGTTATGGGCTGGGTTGCCATCAGTATGCTGATGACACTCAGTTCTATTTGTTAATAGACAGTGACCTGTCCTCTGTTCCTGGAAATCTGGCTGAGGCTTTGGACACTATGGCTGGATGGTTGCGGCAGAGTCAATTGAAGTTAAATCTATCGAAGATGGAGGTCCTGTACCTGGGTCATGGGGATATGAAGGTGGGCACTTTTGGTGCTGGCCCAGTCAGTGAAGAGCCTGGGAGTAATATTGGATGCCTCCTTATCTATGGAGGCCCAGGTTGCTGCAGTTGCCAGATCTGCATTTTTCCATCTTAGGCAGATCAGGCTACTGAAGCCCTATCTCTCCCTGCAGGACTTAGCTATTGTGACCCATGAAATGGTCACTTCCAGGCTTGATTACTACAACTCACTCTACTCAGGCTTACCCTTGAAGCTGATCCAGAAATTACAGCTGGTACAAAATGTTATGTATGCGGACCGCCTCCAGGGGTCCACGGCTAAAGTAAGGAGCTTGGTCCCTGAACACAAAGGGACCTAGGATCCTAGACCACCTAGTGTCCACCCATAGCACCTCTGGCGGGAAATTTTAACCCTCCAATGGGACTGGGTGTGCTGGGTGGGATGTATATAGTTGGCCCTTGTGCGGCTGTTTTGTTAGTTCATGTGTGAAGTACAATAAACGCGTCCAAATGCATGTCGTAGTATGAGTCCTCCATGCGACAAACCCAGTACTTTACACAAAATGTGGTGCTGCGCCTGCTTACATCGACGCCTGTGCGGGTTCACGTTCAGCATGTGCTTTGTCAGCTGCATTGGTTACCAGTTGAGTACCAGATCTGCTTCAAGGTGCTTCAAGCCTTATACGGCCTGAGACCAACATACCTAAGGGACCGCCTCTTTCCATATACACCTTGAAGAGCTTTATGCTCTGATAGTCAACATCTCCTGGTGATCCCTGGCCCAAAGGACATCCGCCTAGCCTCAACCAGAGGCAGGGCTTTTTCTGCCCTGGCCCCCACCTGGTGGAACATGCTTCCTATTGAGATCAGGCCCCTGTGGGATCTTATTCAATTCCACAGGGGCTGCAAGACAGAGCTGTTCCGCCATGCCCTCCCCGAGGTAGCTGTCTCCCACCCACTGATAGCCAGCCATACCTATCTACATCAATGGGCTGGTTTCTCCCTACGGCAAACTGTGATTATTGATTTTATATGTTTATAATGTGTTTTAAATGTTATTATATTTGTTGAAATGTTGTAACCCGCTGTGAGCCCATTTACGGGATGGGTGGAATATAAATGTGATAAATAAATAAATAAAATACACAACACTTAATCTTACCCAAAAGGCTTTTCTATCAATCATTCAAAGACCTACCCTAAGGGGGATTTAATCAAGGACCATTTTCTCCAAGGACCTTTGAACCTCTTCCCAGATAATCTGATCCTAACTAATGGCCCAGATTACTAAAACAACAGGCAACGGTGGATTCCAGCAATGTCCTCCTTATTTCTGCTCTTTCCCAATCATGACAAGTACCCAGCCATATCTAACTTTTCAGGCTGACTCATCTTTGAAAGATCACATTTTTATTATTCCCACATTCCAGTGCCAACACACCACCCCCTCCTTAGTCTCAGCAAAAGAGTATAAAGAGTTACCCCTCAACTGCCCTTTTTGTAGATGGTTTGGGACTCATCTTGTTACCCCAGCCTCTCAGTTGGCTTCTTGCTTCTCTGCTTCATGGACCTGTCTCCACATCACCGTCATCTGTCTGGTTAGGTTCAGCTTCTGATGCTTCTTTGCCACCAAGTAACGCCCCCCTTGCCTCCAAGAGGAGGCTTGTATGTCTCTTGCCCCCTTTTAGCTTTATTCATCAGTAGGTAGGATATTTTGTTAGGGAAAGGTTTTGTGTTGCATTTACTTGATGTTTTTCCTTTCTATAATTCTATAATTTTTGCTCTACCATATTGCATAAACAAATTTGGCTTCTCTTCTGTTTATAAAATGAAACCTCCTGTTTAAGAGTATCCCCCCCCCATTTTTCTGAGTGTTGATCTGAATCTGGACCTTGGTGTACATAGATCGTAATATCCAAGTATATTAACATGTGTTTGCTCTGTGCTAGCAAAGGGATGTCTTTGTAGGGCGCCAGCTCAGTGTGGTGCGGCTGTGGTGTGTGCAAAAATTTTTTAGCCAGTGATGAGAGTGAGAGGCAAGAGGCAAGGCTGCCGATAGGCAGTGTGTTCTTATATGATGATGGTGATGGTGATGATGATGTTGATTAAAAGGCTGGAGGGACATTTAAAAGCCAGGGGCAATTGGAAACAGGTGATTAGAAAGGAGAAACGGGAGGGGGCGGGATAATATAACACCCAAAGTGATTGCGAAGGTGATTTCACCATGGTTAGTGATGGACCTCTCCTTTATGAATCTGAGGGCTTCAGCATCTACTCCACCTCACCCGCTGCTTGATGCTGGCTCTGTGCTGAGACATCTACTGATGAAGGGAATTTTCCCAAGCCAGCCTTTCATGGGCTTCTGAAACTGAGAGTGTTGGGAAGGGGGCTCCCTTGGGGCTCAGCAGCTACCTCCAAACCTGTAACTGCTTAACTGGCATGGGTGGACCAGATAAGACCTGACACTTTTTGTCACAGCTTTCTGGATAAACTTAGTCAGTGGTAGTGTGGGATGTCACAGTGTTGGTTGCCACTGCAAGCTGCCTGTTAGGAGTAAATCATACTAAACTGCCAGAGATATTTTATTAATTATACATATCTGCCATGAATAAACCAAGTTTGACACATATTCTGGTCTTGTGCCTTTATTCTAGGATATGGGAGCAAATTCTTGTACCTAAAATAAAGAATATACTTAGTCTATACCCAGTTAAGGGGCTGTTTTAGAGACACTTAAGGTACTCTGAGATACTTAAACTGTTTATGTTCTGTATGTGGACCGCCACTAGGGTCTGGCACCTAAGTCCTAGAGCTTGGTACAAAAAGACAATAGGACCTGGGATCCTAGTCCACCTGGAATCCACCAATTAGGCACTGGAAGGAAGTTCAAACCCACCAATGGGACTATGGGGGTACCAGGTGAGGGTGTATATACTTGGCCTTGCAGGGCCATTTAGTTAGTACTTGTGTGAAGTACAATAAATGAGGCTGAACGCATGTTGTAGTCCGAGTCCTCCATGCAGCGAACCCAGCACTTTACAGTTTATGCATTAATTCATAGTTTGGATTTTTGTTTGTTTGTTTAGAATATGACTTTCCTTCCTGATAAAAGATTTTTTTTTAGCTCTTCTTTAGTAGTTGTTTTCTAAGTTCTTACTTTTTTTTTGCTTTGGCCTTTCTCCTGTGGCTGGTTTGCTTTTTTTGTCAGTCCTCTATATTTTAGAGTAATGCTTAATATTTACATAGTGTTTCTTTTTTTAATGCTTTCTATATCTATTTTTTTTGTATCCTATCCTTTAGAGTTCAGACCAGTATAAACAGTATGTCACTGTGAAGGCTGAGTGAGAGATAATGGCTGGCCTGAGTGAATTTCAGTCCTGTATGGGATTTTGAATGCTCCTGAGCCATTGTCTTTCTTACAGGCTATCTTTTTTCACTCATACCTTTAGGACTGTGCCATTAATGCAGTGCCTTGAATAAAATGAACATGTATACATCATACAAAACATTGCATTAGCTACTCATATAGCTTCCTTGATCTGGATAGGAGTTGACCATGACCTATGCAGAAAATTCAGCTGTGTCATCATGACTTCATTTTGGCTGCTGGGTATATGCAACTATTAAATGCAATGTGAACATGTGCTGATAGTTAACATGAATACTGTGCTTGTTTATGTTAAAAAAATACAGGCTTGACTGTCTCTGGGTCATACTGGACATGCTTTCCATCTCCTAGTAATGTCAGTAGGATTTTTGGCTAGAAAAGGACAGTAGGAGTGGTACAAGGCAAAGCAGGCCTCTGGTTTCTGAATGCGATTATCACATTGGTGACATGCTGTGATTTTCACATCCATCATCACATTATGTTACTGAGTGCAGTTCGCACTCTATGACATCTTATCACTTCACGTGCATAATGGGGCACACGGTGAAATTAACAAAGTGCATTATTTTAAGATTAGTTCCTTTAAACCTTCTTGTCTCAAACGTAAAGAAGAAAGCCACATTTATAACACCAGAAAAAATGGAATATGTATTTTTTTAAAGGAAGCTATCAATTAGTCTTTTCAATATGGTACTCTGCTGGAATTCACAGAACCTTCTTACAATTGTAGTGGTGGCACTTTAAAGATTACAGTATTTCTGACTGGGAATTCACTCCTCTTATCAGTTCCTCTATCTATGCTCCTTCCCCAAGTTATTAATTTTCCGCATAAGCATTTTCTACAGTGGCCACATCCTAGTGGAACAGTTTTCTGGACGATGTTATGAGGGTGGTCACCCTGCTAATTTTTAGGAATATAGCAAAAGGCTGTTCTTTAGGAAGCACTTGAAGGAGATGAATCTGCTTTTTCTGACTTGTTTCTAGATATTGATGCATTCTCTCTATTTTCCCCCATTTTAGTGGATTTAAGGGATACTTACTGTCTTGAGCCCTCTTTGACAGGAAAAAAGGCAGGGGACAAATATTTTAATAAACAGAGCCAAATAAAAATATGTCCTCTGCAAAAAGTCTCATGTCACCTTCAAGGCCAGCACAGGCATGATGGTATAAGTTAGGAATCAAAGTCAACTTTAGTGAACACATAAAGTGTAGCATTCAGTTGGCAGATTTATACCTAAAGCTTCAAACAGCAGAAAGTTGGTTCTGGAGTGGTCCTAATACTGCTATCATAGGCATAAACTGGGGGGGGGGGGGGCTTGAGGGCCTGGACCTTCCCTGAATTTTTTCAGGGGGGACTGAGCCTTCCCTTGGCAACCAGTGCCAGGCAATATTGAGTTTAGAACTTTCCCATGTGGGTTTTTCCTCTGGGCTAGAAAGAAGGAAGTCAGGCTCACCTTCTTACAAATGCTAATTTTGCTAGCAGGATAGACAATGGGATGGTTAAACATCCCCCTCCCCCTCCCTTCTCCAAGCATATATGCTAGAGAGTCTTTAGGAAGACAGATCTCTGGAGATGGGACAAGCTGAGCAGGGAAAGAGATTTGGTAACATTCCTTGCAACAGGAAGAGAAGGTCTCTTGTGTCTGGATCCATCAGGTTTTTGGTTGTATCTTTGCATGCTCTAGGTTAATAACTAATTTTTTTGATATCCACAGGGGTCATTTCATAGAAAAAGAAGTGCAGGAGCTCATTAGCATAACTCATTAGCATAATTTATTTGCATGCACCAAACCCCCTGACATCACTGGAAATATGTCAGAAGGCAACACCCACTGCTCAGACTCCACCCCAAAAAATCTTCAGGTAATGAGACCAACAGCACCCCCTGAAAAAAAATAGAGGAAAAGACCATTTTTTAAAAAATCTATGACATAACAATTCTGAGTACATTCTGTACCTAAGGTAAAAGCAAATGTAATGGAACATATTTGCTATGATCATATTGTTATCTTTTCATCCTCATATAGATGGACTTTTCTCTATTACTTTTACTCTGTAAATCTGGTGTTTGCACTCTCAAACTCTTATTGAGTAATCTTAATCTTCTATCCACTCCTTTCTGTTTTGTTCTTCTAACTTTGGGAAAGAAAGAAAGAAAGAAAGAAAGAAAGAAAGAAAGAAAGAGAGAGAGAGAGAGAGAGAGAGAGAGAGAGAAAGAAAGAAAGAAAGAAAGAAAGAAAGAAAGAAAGAAAGAGAGAGAGAGAGAGAGAGGAGAAGGAAAGAAGGAGAGAAAGAGGGAAAGAAAGGGAAAGAATGAAAGGAAGAAAGAAAGAGAAAGAGAGAAGGAAAGAGGGAAAGGGAGAGGGAAAGAAAGGAAGGAAGGAAGGAAGGAAGGAGGGAAAGTGGGAAAGAAAGAAAGAGAGAAGAAAAGAAGGAGGGAAAGAGGGAAAGAAAGAAAGAGAGAGGGAAAGAAAGAGAGAGAGAGAAAGAGAGAGGGAGAGAGAAGGAAAGACGGGAAGAAAGAAAAAGAAAGAAAGAAAGAGGGAATGAGAGAAAGAGAGAAGGAAAGAAGGAGAGAAAGGGAAAGAAAGAGGGAAAGAAAGAAACAAAGCAAGAAAGAGAGAAGGAAAGAAAGAGGGAGGGAAAGACGGCAAAGAGAGTGGAAGGAATGAAGGAAGAGAAAGAGGGAGGAAGGGGGGAAGAGGACCCAATAGAGGCTTCACAGTCAGACTATCACTACATTGAAAGGGGAAAATGGAATAAAATATTTATTAAAAAAAGAAAAAAAGAAAAAGAAAGTAGGTAGAGACAGTCAGGATTAAGAACTATACTTTCTTTTCTGACAGACAGCAAACATATTCAAAGATTGATATGTTCTGGATATCCAGGGCTCATTTCCAGCCGAAATGAGCAGGAACACCATTTCAGCAGTAAGAAGCCCAGGAGCAGCAACCCCCACCCCCAGCTCCCAGCAGTCCTCTGTCAGGCCAGGAGGAGTGGGAAGCAGGACACATGTGCTGCCTCCCTCTGCTTGCCACCATCGCCACACTGCTGCCACCAGCCAGAAGGCAAGGTAAATTGGTGGGGGTGTAGGGTGGGGGCTTGTTTCAGGTGGGGGCAGCCTGGCTGGTGTGGGGGGTGGCAGGGGCTTGATCGGGGTGGGGGTGGGAGAGCTGCGGGCTTCCTTCCTTCCGATCTCTTTGTCCTCTTTCTTTCCTTCTCTCTCCCTCTCTCTTTAAATGGTTGGTAAGTGTCAGAAGAACAAGGGGGTGAAGAGTGAGTGAGGTGATTGGTTGGTGACTGAGAGTTTGTGGGCGGAGCTAAGGTGTGTGTGTGTGGAGAGAGAGAAGGCAGTGTGTTCAGAAGTCAGGAGTCAGCAGCCATAGGCGTCATCTTCAGGGGGGCTGGGGAGCTCAAGCCTCCCCCGAAAGTACTGAGCCCCCCCCCCCGGAGGCAACTGGTGTCAGCCAGAGCCTTACTACCCTCCCTCCCGTCCTCCACCCCATTTTGAAAGCGGAGGGTTTTCCCCTCCGCTTTCTGAGACTGTTCGGCTGGGCTGGGAGGGAAGTCAAGGGGGTGGGGGCTTGCTTCCTCCTGGAAGCTAAGCTCCACCCACAGTTCCCAGCAGCCCCGCTCAGTTCAACGTGGAGAGCTGCACGTGGAGGCTGGCTTTGGGGCAGCACATGCTGCCTCTGCTTGCTGCCGCCACCAGCCTGAAGGGTAAGTAGGTGAGGGTGTAAGGAGTGGGGGCTTTTTTCAGGTGGGGTGGGGTGGGGTGGGGTGGGGTGGGTGGGAGCCCAGGGCTGCAGCCACCCAGCCATCCTGCAAGTCCAAGCAGGGGAGGTGGGAGAGGATTGGAGGATTGGGGAGGGGAGCTGGGCAAGAATGGAGGGAGGGGGAAGGTGGGGGGCCCTTCTGTGGCCTCTGGTTGCCCCTGCCATCGGTGAGTGGCTTGCTTTCTCCTGCAGTCCAGTTTAAACTGGGCTGCAGGAGAAAACAAAACCCAGGAACCCTTGTGCTGCACGGAGCACATTGCTCCAGGATACAGAAAATCCTGGGCTCACTTTCTCCTGTAATCCGGGGGGGGGGGCGGCTGCGCTTTCTGTCCCTCTCTCTCTTTCTGTTTCTCTTTCCCTTTCCCTTGAGATGTGTGAGAGCTGGAAACGCTGGGAAGCTGCCCCACCCCCACTTCCAGTCTGACTTTCTTCCCTTCCCTCTGTCTTTCATTTCTCTCTCCCAATCTATATGTTTTTTCCCCCAGCTTCCCCCCTCTCCCTTGCTAAAATAGCCCCAGTTAGGATTGCCAAGTACCCCCTGGCCACCTCTGGGGGATGAGGGGAGGGTGGCCCAATCCAGGTTAGGAAACTCCTGGAGATTTGGGAATGGAGTCTGGGGAGGATGGGGACCTCAGTGGGGCACAATGCCATAGAGTCCACCCTCCAGAACATCATTTCCCCCCCAGGAAAACTGATCTCTTTAGACTGGCAATGAGCTGTAATTCCAGGGGATCCCCAGGTCCCACCTGGAGGCTGGCATCCCTAGCTCCAGTGCTGAAATTGGAAGCTCTGGTTCTGCTGTGTGACTTGGTGCATGCAAACCTCTGGCATTGGCTTACATGTGCCAAACCACCCAGGTGGAGGAGGGGAGGGGTGTCATTCTACCAAAAATGAGAGTGTTTGGGTTTCTCTGTGAGTTTGAGGACTGGAACTGGCACTGAAGTGAGATTGGAAAAGTTTGTGTGGCTTTCTTGTGTTACAGTAATAATTATGCTACAATACAGTTTGTTAGTCCTAAAGGTGCTACTGAGTGTTTTACTATTTTGTATGCTATGGCAGTGATATGAGAGCCAATTGAGCTGTGGGTCCATCTCATGCTACTGACAGTAGTTATACATTACACCTTGCCCAAATGGTTCTGGGCATTAAAGCGCACTTGCCCTGGTGTGATGTAAAATGCTAGCAAGTCATAGCCAACTCATGGTAACCCTGTAGGATTTTCAAGGCAACAGACATTCAAAGATGATTTGCCATTGCCTGACTGTGCATCATGTCCCTGGTATTCCTTGGAGATCTCCCATCCAAATACTAGTCAGAGCTGACTCTGCTTAGCTTCCAAAATCTGATGACATCAGGCTAACCTGAGCCATCTGGGTCCATGGCATGGTGCTGTGTGGGTGCTTCCCAGGCAATAATCTTCAACCTATTCTTGGAAGCCACAATCATTAGGAAAGAGCCATGTGATAGAAGTGTAATAATAATTTACTCATAGTTGCAAGAGCCAATAAGATTTGAGTTTGATGGGGGATTGGGCAAATTGATCTAAGGAACTGAAAGAAGAGAAAGTATTAGCAAGCTCAGTGGTTAAGGATTTGAATAGAGCTCTTTATAGTCCAATCCTGAGGACATTGAGAAAGAATGTCTGAAAATGTCATACAGGTTTCTGTCGACCTTGCAATAGCATTGTAGCTAACCCCAACTAAGAAACTTCCATGCTGTTTCTATAATTTCTCAAATGTACTTCACACCAACTGTGCATCTCCATTCCTTTCTAATTCCTCTCAACTATGTACAGCTTTCTATGTTGTGCTTCATTTGGGCTGCTTTGCTTTCTCAGTTCCTAGCCCCCTTCTTTTCTATAACCATGGATCTACATCCCCTTCCTCAAGCCTTGCTGCTTGTCCCAACTCTCTAAAGTCAGACCAGTTTGGCCAGTGACAACCGAAAATACATCTGTCCAGGAAGTTCAACTAAATGCCACTAGAGGTTTTGTCACCACTGCTACATCACTTAATGCATTACAATATAGGTTCATGTTCAGGCTATAATTTATGATGTTTTAGTTTGGGAAGATCTATGTTCTTGGTCACATCAGTTGGTGCTATTTTTTTCCTGTAAAATCCTCTTCCATCCCAATGGACTCTGCTGCTCACATGTTGTCTGTCAGTCCCCTCTTTATTCCACCCTTCCTCCAGTCTCCCTTCCCTTATATTGACCTCACAACAATGGCAATATCACCCAGCCTGATGAAGGGGGCTTTGACTCTTGGAAGCTTATTCCCTGAAACTCTTGTTGGTCTCTAATATGCTCCTGGACTCAAATCTAACTGTCCCAGTATCACCGAGTAAGTGTCATGCAAAATGTAGATCTGAACATGGGTCTCCTCAGTCCACACTGGTCTTCATGCCATTGGTCCATCTACTTCAGCATGGTCTGCTCTGATGCAGGTGAGCTCTACAGGCTCAGACAGAGAAAGATCCTTTCCAACAGCTGTTCTCTTAGACCTCCTCGGTTTAAAACTTTATCCTTTGGCACGCAAAGCATGGTCTCTCTACCATCAGTCCATCAGTGTCATCATTGTCTGCTCAGACTGGCAGTGGTTCTCCAGGGTTCTTTGCAGAGGATTTTGCCCATGCCGTGCTTTGTTTCTGAGCCATTGGGGCTGGGGGGGTGAGGATGCAGGCGGGCTGCTTTTATTTGTAATGCAAAAGTATATTACCTCTTTCTAACAACATATGTCCATGCAAGATGTACATATGTTCACTGTAATATGTAAACAGGGCTTTTGTTTCTCCGAGTGGTGAGCAGGAAGAGAGGGAAATGGCAACAGATATGTTCTTGGTATGTACACCATCCAGGGAGAATACTTAACACTTAACTCATGTTTATGCCACACATCATTATCCTTGATTGGCATGCAGATCAGAGGCCTTTTAAAATTTCCTTTTGCCCTGTGTGCAGTCCAGAAGGAACATTGGCAAGGAATGTACACTCTATACGTGTGGTACAGTTTCAAAGGGACAACTAACTGGGATGTATAAAAGAAATGACAGGATTGCCCATTACAAACAATGGGAGAGACTTGAAGGCCCACTGGAGATAATAGGAGCCAGGAATGCCACATGGCTCTGCCTCCATAAATAGTGACAATGGCCTGTGATGTCACTGGGCCTCGGTTCTTTTAAGGACCTAGCACAGCAATGCCTCTGGCCCAGCCCCAGCCCCCCCTGGGAAATTGGAAAGTCTACGCCCTTGTCAGCAGCTATCAGTTGTAGTCAATCTACACAGAGTCTGAGAAGTAGTCTTCCAATTAGAATCATATAGAGAAGTTGTGAAAGGCATTAAGTTTCTAAAAGAGAAAGAAAAGTACTTCAGGGAGCAATTTAGGCAAAATCTAATATTGTCAGAATACTATAAGAATGTGAGGGGGGGGAAGCTGGCAGAGTGAAAGATTTTACTGAGCAACTTAACAAAACATCTTGTAATCAATACACTTCTTTTACCAATAAAGTTTTATCTTGTTTATTCTTAATCCAGAGTCTTATCCTCAGAACCACATAGTCCAACGAAGAAGCCTAAGAGCTGGGACACAATACTGTGGGAAGGTTAATTAAAAACTGGAATTAAATTCCTGGTGGCAGGGATAGATACTTTGAGTGAGATATAGAAAAAAACCCCAAGAAATTCAAAACTACATCACACCTAACTACACAAAATAAGAGAGAGGTACCGTGACATCACCCTTATGAATAAGGCAAAAACCAGACTCCTGTAAATGAATGTCCAGGAAAACTTTTAAAATGTTCCCCTATAGGCTTTTCTGTGTTATCTTCCTTACTGTCAAATTTGTGACCTTTTGTTTGTCCTTTGCACATGGTATGTATATTTGCAGATCTTAAAGTAACTATTCTAAAAGTGAATTTTAAAAAATGACACAACAGGAGACAGCTGAGATACCACTATAACCACTGGCCAACTCCCACCTTTTCCTGGGTTTAGCCTGGCCCAGGGGCATGGCTGGGGGGGGGATTCCCATGGGTTCCCAGCCCCCCCTAAATTTCTGGGGAGCCCTTTCCTAAATCCCACATGGCTCCACCTTCATAGTGACAATGGCCTATAATGTCACTGGCTCCTCCCTATGATGTCACTGGGCTTCAGTTCTTTTAAGGACCTAACATAGCACTGCCCCTGGCCCAGCCCCAGGCCCCCCCCCCGAAACTGGAAAGTCTATAACCCTGACTACTGTTACTGTATGGCTGAGAAATAGGACAAGTCAAGAGTTACTCAGATATCTGGAACATACAGTAAGAGAGGAAGCTTTAATGATTTGCACTTATGATTCTTCCAGGTGTTGTTCAAGGGAGATATGCATGCTGTAGTGACATCAAGAGAACACCCATCTGCACAGAGAATATAGAAATAGAAATCACTAGTACTTCTTTTCTCGCTGCTTCTTTCAAATCTATAAGATGGGTAGGGATGCTATCAAATTTCTCTTCCCTGCTAGTTTGACTGTGACTCCCTGTTTTGATTTGGCTTCTCCCTTCTGCAACTCCAGCCTGTGTGTCTGTTATTTTCACACCATTTTCCGGTTTCCTCATGCTAAATGTTTGTAGTTAATACTAGCACATTTTCAGGAGTATTTTTGCGTTGTCTGTGGTACAAAAATAGTGTAAAAGGAACAAATGAATTGGGAACTCTGGCAGTGTAATGGGCTCAAACGGAACAAAAATAAATGAACTTCCCCCATACCTAGTTCTCAGAGAGTTAGGAAATGCTTAAGATCATTTGTCCATAAAACCTAGCAATACCTAACTAGGAGTTAACTCATTTCTGATTTTAATGGCTGTTTTTTCCTCTTGGAATGTTAAAATAAATTCTATGCTAATGAAAAAGCATACAAGTCTACCATAGTATCATTGGAATAAAACAGATATTATACCTCGGCCAGTTTCCCTAGCTGCCTCTGCTCACTGATTTCTAAAGAAACAACATTAAGAACTGATTTCCCTGCCCTGCTCTCTCTGCTTCTGCAGGGTGACAGACAGACACAAGACTTTTTCAGTGGTGGCACCTTTTCCTTGGAATGCCCTCCTTTTTGAAGTCTGAAACCTGTTTTAGACATCTCTGGTTATTTTATAGTTTTTATGCCCTGGCTTTTTTAGTTAACTTCCCTAGTATTTATTGGTGGTTTTTGTGGAATTTTTTTATTCCACTGGTTTGGCTGCTTTATTTTTAGCAGAGTGGGGAAAATAATCCAATCCCACTCATGCAGAGTTGCTGTCAATAAAGTTTACTGGAACAACAGGGTTTGCAAAAAGTGGAGGGCAGCAGTGGAGTGGGGGTGTCCTGGCTCCTGCTGGGAGGCTCACTGGGAGGCTGCTGTAGATGGGCGGCAGCCCCGCCTGCGTCCCCCCTGATGCCGCGCAACCTACTGGCCGGGGAAGAGCCGCACCAAAGGAAGGTGATGCCCCAGCTCGTGGGGCCTGGGCTGAGGACGGCGCCACAGCAGCAGGAAGGCAGAGGCCCCTGGTGGGGCAGGTGTGGTCTGACTCGTGCTGGAGGTGGCATCCCAGCAGCCCAAAGATGACCCAGGCGGAGGATGTGGTGGCCCGCGGCGGTCCGTCCAGCAACAGAGCATGCAGCATGGGAATGGGGGAGCCAGAAGCCAGCTTGGCATCTCTGCTTTTGAAGGGAGGCGGGGCCTGGGAACAGGCAGGGCCAGGGGGAATGAAGGGGTAATAAAAAGGGAAGATGGGAGACGGCTGAGGAGGAGGAAGACTGGACTGGCTGGAGTGAGGAAGAGCAAGGCAGTGAGAGAGAGAGCCCTGTATGCACCATAGCCAGGTGCAAAAGCCAGAACCTAGGATGGGCCAGAGGGGTGCAGAAACCCCCCTGAATGACCTGTGAGAACCCATGGTCAAGAGCACCCCTGGGCAGTTCCAGTGATGGCCACTGGGGGGCAAACCTGTGAGGGAGCCCTGGGGCGTGACAATGGGAGACAGGAGGAGCATTCAATAAACTCTGGACAATAGAAAGAATGCACTATAGCTCGCCCTAAAATTAAAATGAACCAAATATACCCAGTGTTAGTATTTAGCTTAATGAAACTGATTGCATGCTGTCACTTCTCCAGCATTATTGACTTACTAGGAATAAAGCCCATTGTGGAAATAAATACAATGAACTCTAGAAAGAGGCTCTGGGAGAGTGGCTTGGCCTTGGGCACTCAGTGTCAATTTGCTGTGGTGACCTCAGTAAGGTATAATGACACAGAGTCCACCATTTTCTCCAGGGGAACTGATCTCTGCCATCTGAAGAGCAGTTGTAATTCTGCATGATCTCCATCCCTCCCCTGGAGATTGGCAACAATGGTTCCCCATGAGGGAATGGCTGGTTTGGAGGGTGGAGTCTATGGCATTGTACCTGTCTTAGGTCCCACGCCTCCTCAAGCCTCACCCTCTCCAGGCTCCACCCCTCAAATCTCCAGGAATTCCCCAACCTGGAGTTGGCAATCCTATCTCCTTCCCAGCCAAACATCAATCTACCAGTATTTGCCCTCTGGTTTCAGCTTTCCATCTCCTCCCCCCTGCCTTCTAGAGAGCAGTTGTAATTCTGCATGATCTCCATCCTTCCCCTAGAGATTGGCAACAATGGTTCCCCATCAGGGAATAGCTGGTTTGGAGGGTGGAGTCTATGGCATTGTACCTGCCTGAGGTCCCACCCCTCCTCAAGCTGCACCCTCTCCAGGCTCCATCGCTTAAATCTCCAGCAATTTCCCACCTGGAGTTGGTAACCCTATTGGGATTGGCCCCAATGAGTTTTCTCCCAAAGGCCAACATAGGTGTGGAAAGGGCCTTTTACTGATAGAGAAGAAAGTACAGTTGCCAGCTCTGATTAGGGAAATACCTGGAGATTTGGGGGGTGGATCCTGTGGAGGGCAGCATTTGGGTGGGGGATGGAAGGACTCAGTGAGGTATAATGCTATAGGGTCTACCCTCCAAAACAGCCATTTTCTCTAGGGGAACTGATCTCTGTCATCTGGAGATCAATTGTAACAGCGGGAGATCTCCAGGTCTCACCTGGAGATTGGCAACCCTAGGGGAAAGTCAGCCAAAAAGCAGGGAGTTGAAGAGAATGGCTTGATGGTCACTAGCCCATCTCATTAGCCAGCCAGCCATGGTGGAGCCAAAAAGGAGAGAGCCGTTTTCAGTTTATTCTGACAGGAAAGTGACCAAGCTGGCAGTTGGCGGGGGAGGGGTTATACTGAAAGTCCTTTGTGTTTTTACTGACAGAAGCAAGCTTGGTTGCCTACCAACAGCCACTGAAGGGAGAGTTAATCCCACATAGGAGCCAAGAGACATGTCTTCCTCAGGAGAGAGAACTGCCTGCCAGTAAATCTGACAGGGGAACAGTGGCTGAAGTGAAAGTGGGCGGGGAAGAGGAGCAGACCCAGCACCTGGCTAATGGCACATGAGTACTCTTGAGTGGCAGCTGACGGGCCAATGGCTGATGGAACAGCTCTGCACAGCCAATGGGAGAGCTGGAAATGTCCAATACACTAAGAGAATTATATATATTAGATTATGTGAGTGTTTTCTTGTTTTCTTTCCTTAAGAAGAAGAAGAGATTGGATTTATACCCTGCCCTTCACTTAGAGTCTTAGAGCAGTTTACAAACTCCTTTCCCTTCCCCTTCCTGCAACAGACACCCTGCGAGGTAGGTGGGGCTGGGAGAGCTCTTCCAGAGCTGTCCTTGAGAGAACAGCTTTGATGGAACTATGGCTTGCCCAAGGTCATCTGGCAGCTGCAAGTGGAGGAGTGGGGAATCAAACCCAGTTCTCCCAGATTAGAGTCCACGCACTTAACCACTACACCAAACCACTACACCAATAGGTTTGGTTGTGTTGATTTAGTTGTGAGCCATCTTGACCAGGTCCGGTGAGGTAGCATACAAATTTAATAAATAAATTAATAAACTGAAGATTTGTACTTTGTCAGATAGATATGGTTTTTGCACTCTGCTAATGCAAAGCGCAACATTTATATAGCAGATCAGGGCTTTTTTTTTTAAAAAAAAAGAGGTGCCAGAACTCTCAAGAGGGAGACGAAGTTTTCGATCTTTATAAACTCACGAACTTTTAAACATTTTAAAAAGAATTTTGTTGAAGAATTTCCAGAACTCTGTTCTAGTGCATTCCCCCAGAAAAAAACCCTGTAGCAGATAATACTAAATCTAACAATACTGGTACTGTGTCTGCCCTGGATGTTGGCATGTTAGTGATACAGTGGTAAAGGAAAGTACATTTTGTACACCCCTTTTCTGTGCTTCTTTGTTTCATCTCAAAATGGAATTTTTAAATTTTTGCATCTTCCCAATGCCACCTGTATCCATTCTCTGCCCTACCAATTTCAATTGAAACCAGTACTTCCAAGTAAATGTGTTTAGGATCACAGCCTTACATATGAGTGTATATGTTTTATCCAGTTCCTTTTCAGGAAAAGGAAGGGCATGGTCTTCTTTCTTCGTTCATTCTTCAAAACATCTTCATGCTGCATTTTTCATGTATGGAGTTTCCATCAGTCACTTAATCATCAATAAATACACATGCACTTAATCATCAATACATACACATGCCGTATATGTGACGTGAAATATTGGTGTGTGTGTCTTACACATGGTCAGCCTTCCCCAACAGCAGGCCTACTTAGGAGTAAGCCTTCTAGCATGCCACTTTACATAGCAAGTGCTTAGTCATAAGCAGATTCCTTGACAACTGGGAAAGCTGCAGCTTTAGCTTGAAATGGCAGGCTGGAAGCATTCCCAGCCATGAGATCTGCTGCAACCCTTCATGGGGAACATAACTGCTGGCTGGGAAAAACCCTCCTCTTCCATTTCAAATAGTCTTCCCAGCCAGAGGTTCTATTGTAGAAGTGGGCAACATTCAGAATGTCTTTTAAATCATCTTGTGAAACATTGTGGGAAAGTTTCCTGCAACAAAATCTGGAAGTGGAGTACTAATCAGCAGAGACGCTTGATCACCCACTGTTATGTCTCCTAGTCTGTTTGCCAGATGCATTCGATCCTGCTGAGCATTCAGCAAACTGTTCAAAGTAGAGAAGGACTGAGAGTGGGATAAAAATGGTTGGAAAATAACCTCCTTAGTGACATTGTAGGAATTTCTCTGTGTTTTCAGGGTCTTTAGCACAGAGATTAGGGGAAATTCCCAGAGTGTCACCCAGAAGTGATGTCACATTCTCCTGCACTCCACCTTACCTGGACAACACTGTCAAAATCTCCCAGCATTTGCAGTGGTGGCACTGGCAGCCCTAACAGTGGGAGAATGTGTGTCAGAAACTGGCATTTTTAAATCAGAACAGTGTGTGCATAAAATTCAGTGTCATCCTTCTTTAAAGAGTGGCAGATTTTAAAAGATGGTGTTAGGAGACATGTTCATCCCTATGGGAATTATCCAGTGTGTTTTTAGGAATTTCCCCCTACACACACTCTTTAAAAAACTTTATGAAATATGGGAGTGCACTTCAAATATTTTTTGGTAATTTTGGATCCAGGATTCATGCAGAACATTGTTTTCATCATCCTGATATATGAAAAGTGTTGTTACTGGTTTGGGATTGGTGGGTGTATTTTTTACCACCCTGAGCCTGCCTTGGTGGGAAGAGTGGGGTATAAATCCAATAAATAAATAAATAAATAATTTGACCCCCCTCACCAAGAAAACAGAAGTGGGGAGGGAGGCTCAGTTCTCTAAAGAATAGACTGCAAATATATGGGGCTGAAGATATTTTAACAAAGGAAGTCCCTGCAAATGTGCCTTCAGAAGACTAGATGACTATGCCAAGTCTTTATGGGTTCAGTTAATTGCCATGATATCTCTAGCCTGCATACCCTCGAAACTTCCAAGCTTATGATTGAACACCTGAAAGAGAGGTATGGAGGGGAGACAACAAATAAGATTTATTACTTGAAGGCTCAGATCTTTGACTTTAGAATAAAGGAAAGTGACTCTTAACCTGATCAATTAAAGAAGCTAATGGGGACTTGCAATCAATTGAAAGAACTTGGGAAGACTCCTGACCAGTTAGACATGATTGCTGCTATACTGAATGAAATCCCTACAAGTTACTGAGGGCTAGCAATATCTTTAAGACACCAAAAGGATCTAATGCTAGATGGTTTGTTGATGGCTTTAAAGGAAGAGTATGACTCCAGAACTAGTCAGGATGCTTTGTCTAATGAGATGTCTGTTCTGAGTTTGAAACATGCACACAGATTTAAAAGGGAAAAGAAAATTGAATGTTTTATATGGGGTGAAAATCATCTGGCCACAGAGACTGTGAATTTAAAAATGCCAGAAATTGTTAATTTAAAAGGGAAGCGAGACAAAAGTCCACTGGTGCACATGTTCAGACTGAAAGAGCGACACCTGGTAGAAGAGGAAATCATAGCAACCACAGAGGTTTTAGACCTCAGACAAAGGAAAATTTTAATGCAGCAAGCAGAGGTCATGCTTTTAGAATCTGTGATGATGATGATGAAAATAAGAGAGTATGTTTAGTAGTTTCTGGATCCTATACACACATATGCAAATATAAGGACTTGTTTTGTGAATTTGATACTAACAATAGACCTGAAGTGTACCGAGCTAATAAGGAACCACTTAATGTAGAGGGTGTTGGGACAGTGCCAATCAAACTCCTCACTACAGCTGGAGAAGTGATGGATGTTAAATTAAAGAATGTGGCTCTGATTCCTGAAGCAGCTCATAATTTGATTTCAACCAAAAGACTTATGGAGAGTAATCATAAAGTATTGCTTAAGAGAAGGAAAGTAAGATTGTTGGTGAAATGTCTGGAATTGAATTTGAAGTGGAGGAGAGAAATGGATTTCATTATTTTGTGGATGTTAGTGGAGACTCAGAATTTGTTGATGCTGATGAGAGACAAGTTTATCAAACTGGCAATGGCTCTTGTAGTCATTGGAATTGCTTGTATGCATGGCATTTGAAGTTTGCACATTGCAGTATGCAGGATGTAGAAAGGTTGTTAAAAGAATGTGGAATTTCTACTGTAATTTGTGACAAGGCAAAGAAGAGATGTGACACATGTCTCAAAGCAAAGGGAACTGCTCCAAAGTACACTGGGAAGTCCACTACTCACAATGAGAAGTTCCTAGAGACTGTGTATAGTGATCTTGGTGGCCCACTAGTGCCATCATGTGGCGGGAACAAATACTTTGTGACTTTTACTGAAAGCAAAACAAAATATACTTTTGTGTATATGATGAAGACCAAGGATAAATTCAATAAATTCAAATCTATGTGGCCACAATTAAAAACAAGTTTAGTCAAGCACCCCAAAGCTTACACACCGATGAGGGTGGAGAATATTGCAATGCAGAATTTAAAAGATTTCTAGAACTTGAAGGGACTGAACACAAAGTGTCTATCCCACACTCAACACAATGGTTCTTCTGAAAAGCTGAACAGAACAATCCAGGACATTGTAGGGCTATGCTAATATAGCCTACCAAATAGGCTGTCAACACAGCAGTGTATTTAGACAATAGAGTACCCTCAAAGGTAACTGGAACCCCTCCATTTGAGGTATGGTTTGGAAAGTGGCCTGGACTAGAGCACATCAAAGCTTTTGGTTCCAAAGGGTATGCTCACACACCAAGGGAGAAAAGGGGAAAACTTGACCCCAGAGCTGAAATTTGACTTGTAGTAGGGTTCTGTTCTAACCCGACTGCTCAGCAATTCTCTCTCTCTCATGGATCATTGCCTTGACATGGTGAGGAGGCTTGCATGGTTTGATGAGGCTGTGGGCTATGCTGTGGAGGGCCACCCAGGACAGACAGGCCACAGCAGAGAACTCAGACAAAATGTGATCCACTGGAGACGGAAATGGCAACCTGCTCCAGTATCTTTGCTAAGAAAACCCCATGGACAGTAACAAAAGGCTAAAAGATATGATGCCAGAAGATGAGCCCTCAAGTTGGAAGGTGTCCAATATGCTACTCGGGAAGAGCAGAGGACAAGTACAAGTAACCCCAGAAAGAGTGAAGTGGCTGGGCCAAAGCTGGAAGGACACTCAGTTGTGGATGTGTCTGATGGAGAAAGGAAAGTCCGATGCTGCAAAGAACAATACTGCATAGGAACCTGGAATGTAAGATCTATGAATCAAGGTAAGCTTGATGTGGTCAAAAATGAGATGGCAAGATTGAACATTGACATCTTAGGAATCAGTGAACTAAAGTGGATGGGAATGGGTGAATTTAACTCAAAAGACCATTATATGTACTACTGTGGCCAAGAATCCAGTAGAAAAAATGGTGTGGCCTTTATAGTCAACAAGAGAGTGCAAAAGGTAGTAATGGGATACAATCTCAAAAATGACAGAATGATCTCAGTCCGAATCAAAGGCAAACCATTCAACAGCACAGTAATCCAAGTCTATGCCCCAACCACTGATGCAGAAGAGGCTGAAGTGGACTGGTTCTATGAAGACCTACAACACCTCCTAGAACTAACACCAAAAAATGATGTCCCCATTATCATAGGGGACTGGAATGCTAAAGCAGGAAATCAAAAGGTAACCAGGATAACAGACAAGTTTGACCTTGGAGAACAAAATGAAGCAGGGCAAAGGCTAACAGAGTTATGTCAAGAGAACATTCTGGTCATAGAGAACACCTCTTCCAACAACTTAAGAGGCTGCTCTACAAATGGACATCACCAGATGGGCAACACTGAAATCAGATTGATTGTATCATTTGCAGTCAAAGATGGAGAAGCTCCATATAGTCAGTAAAAACAAGACCTGGAGCTGACTGTGGCACAGATCTTGAGCTATTCATTGCAGAATTCAGACTTAAACTGAAGAAAGTTGGGAAAACCACTAGGCCATTCAGGTTTGACCGAGATCACATTCATTATGAATATACAGTGGAGGTGAAGAACAGATTTAAGGGACTAGAGTTGATAGACAGAGTGCCTGAAGAACTATGGATAAAGGTTTGTGACATTGTACAGGAGAAAAAGAAATGCAAGAAAGCAAAGTGGCTGTTTGATGAGGCTTTACAAATAGCAGAGGAAAGAAGAAAAGTGAAAGACAAAGGTGAAAAGGAAAGATTTACCCAACTGAATGCAGATTTCCAGAGAACAGCCAGGAGAGATAGGGAGGCTTTCCTGAATGAACAATGCAAAGTAATAGTGGAAAGCAATAGAATGGGAAGGACTAGAGATCTCTTCAAGAAAATTGGAGAAATCAAGTGAACATTCCATGCAAAGCTCGCCATGATAAAGGACAAAAATGGTAGGGACCAACAGAAGCAGAAGAGATTAGGAAAAGATGGCAAGAATACACAGAAAAACTATACAAGAAAGACCTCAATGTCCTTGACAACCACGATGGTGTGATCACTGACCTCATGCCAGACATCCTGGAGTGCGAAGTCAAATGGGCCTTAGAAAGCATTACTAACAACAAAGCTAGCAGATGTGATGGTATTCCAGCTGAGCTAATCAAAGTCTTAAAAGATTATGCTGTTAAAGTGCTGCCCTCAATATGCCAACAAATATGGAAAATGCAACAGTGGCCACAGGATTGGAAAAAGTCAATTTACATTCCAATCCCAAAGAAGGGCAATGCCAAGGAATGTTTAAACTATCGCACAGTTGCACTCATTTCACATGCTAGCAAAGTCAATAAGGGCAATGCTAAGGAATGTTCAAGCTGTCGCACAATTGCACTCATTTTACACGCTAGCAAGGTCATGCTCAAGATCCTACAAGCTAAGCTTCAGCAGTACATGGATAGAGAACTGCCAGAAGTACAAACTGGGTTTCAGAGGTAGAGGAACTAGAGATCAAATTGCCAACATTCGTTGGATTTTGGAGAAAGCAAGGGAGTACCAGAAAAACATCTACTTCTGCTTCATTGACTATGCTAAAGCCACTGATTGTGTGGATCACAACAAACTATGGCAAGTCCTTAAAGACATGGGAGCACCAGACCACCTCACATGTCTCCTGAGAAACATATATAAGGGTCAAGAAGTGACAGAACCAGATATGGAACAACTGATTGGTTTCGCATAGGAAATGGAGTATGACAAGGATGTATATTGTCACCTTGCTTATTTTATTTATATGCAGAGTACATCATACAAAATGCTGGCATGGATGAATCACAAGCTGGAATTAAGATTGCTGGGAAAAATATTAACAGCCTTAGATATGTAGACAATACTACTCTAATGGCAGAAAGTGAAGAAGACCTAAGGAGCCTCCTGCTCAGGATGAAAGAGGAGAGTGCAAAAGTTGGCTTGAAACTCAACATCAAAAAAACTAAGATCATGGCATCTGGACCCATCAGTCCTTGGCAAATATAAGGAGAAGTCATGGAAGCAGTGACAGACTTCACGTTCCTGGGATCCAAGATCACTGCAGATGGTGACTGAAGCCATGAAATTAAAAGATACCTGCTCCTTGGGAGGAAAGCGATGGCAAACCTAGACAGCATAATAAGAAGTAAAGATATCACCCTGCCAACAAAAGTCCGTATGGTCAAAACAATGGTATTCTCAGTAGTAATGTATTGCTGTGAGAGTTGGACCATAAAGAAGGCTGAGCACTGAAGAATAGATGCTTTTGAATTGTGGTGCTGGAGAAGACTCTTGAGAGTCCCTTGGACTGCAAGGAGATCAAATCAGTCAATCCTAAAATCAACCCTGACTGTTCTCTGGAAGGCCAGATACTGAAACTGAAGCGCAAATATTTTGGCCACCAAGTGAGAAGGGAGCACTCACCGGAGAAGACCCTGATGCTGGGAAAGACTGAAGGTCAAAGAAGAAGGGGACAACAAAGGATGAGACAGTGTTATCAATGCAGTTAATGTGGAGTTGAACAAACTCCTGAGGATGCTGGAGGACAGGAGGGCCTGGTGTGGTGTGGTCCATGGAGTCGTGAAGAGTTGGACTCGACTGTCTGACTGAACAATAACAACATAACAGAGGTGAAAAATCACTGTCAGAACCCTGCCTAACTTGGGTTATTGATGCAATGAACATGAAATTAAGAAAACTCTGGAGCACGATGGAAGACAGGAGGGCCTGGAGTGATGTGGTCCATGGGGTCATGAAGAGTTGGACTCAACTGTGCAACTGAACAATAAAAACAACAACAATATTCTGTAGCTTGACATTGGTTTTGTTAGGTTTGCCACATTGACTTATGGTTCTACTTGGATTCCCTGGTTCTGCACTGGTTCTGTTGGACTTCCTGGTTCTATTTGTGTTGGGTGGCTTTTGGATAGTGGCTGATTTTCTTGCTCTTGTGTATTTGGCTATTCACCCTGGAGAAAACATGGCATTTTCCTTCCACAGGAAACAATGGAGGATGGCTGGGGGCACCAGAGGCCCACAGAATTGGACCTCTTAGTCCAATTTAATTGACACTTGGAGGTTCTTTAGTAGGCAGGCAGCACCAGCTCTGCTGCAATTTTGGTGTCATTTGCATGAAAGACAGCCCCTTTAGCCCCCTGGAGAGATTCCCCATAGGGAAAGTGGATCCAAATAATATTGGAATCGGGGGGTGGGGGGAGAGAAGAAAGACTTCAGATACTAAACCAGTATTTGGGACCCAAATAAGCTACAATACCCACAATTTTGCACTCTTTGCTATCCAGATCTGAAAAAAATACTGATTGTTTATCCGGTGAACCTCTCTAGTAGAGTGTACAGTACTCTAGTCTCAACATTAACTGTGGGGTGGAACCAGGTCATCAGACTGGCTGTGTGAAGGTGGCCCATGATAGATCCGGCTAACATCCTTCCACTCCTTTGTCCTGATCAATATATTTACATCACGCCTGTATTTGATCCACAGTGTTTCTAAAGAACAAAACCCGAAAACCTACATTCTAGATGTGCTTTACCAACTAAAGTGTTTTCAGACTCTCATTAACTTTACCGCTCATTCCCAAAATCGAAACCACAGAGCTGAAAATAAAGCACAGCAGCTCATGTAAATATGGAGTGTTTTTTTTTTTGGGGGGGGATCATAATCAGAAGAAAGTAATGCCAGAGGGAAAAAGGAACACTGCAGAAGACTCTTTCTGTATATATTGTCTTAGATACAGTTTCTGAAAACATCCTCATGGCTGTCCAGTTTTTTGGATATTACTGAATAAAATAACACTTGTTAGCAGGAAATTCAATAAGCTCACCTCTCATCAGAAGTGTTTAAATGTAAAGGGTGAGATAAGGTAAAAGTTTCCCTTGCTTGAAAGCTAGTCGAATCTGACTCTAGGGGGCGGTGCTCATCTCCATTTACAAGCCAAAGAACCAGCGCTGTCTGAAGATGTTTCTGTGGTCATGTGGCCGGCATGACTAAATGCTGAAATGCACAGAAAATTGTTACCTTCCCACCGAAGCGGTACCTATTTATCTACTTGCAATTTCTTGCTTTCGAACTGCTAGGTTGGCAGGAGTTGGGGCCAGAGACAGAAGCTCACGTCATCATGAGGCACTCAGGTCTTGAACTGCCGAACTACAGACCTTCTAGTCTGCAGCTCAGCATCTTAACCTCTGAGCCACTGTGGCCTCTAAAGGGTGAGACATGTGCCTATTTTTTGTTAATAATTAACACCAACCACCTTTTTGGCACACTGTTAATTCCTGTTGCCATAATACATTTGCTCTATTATGCTTTTTACCTGCACATGCCTAGATATTTGAGCAATTTTAAGAATATAAGCCTAATTAAATTAAGATGTACAGCAATAACAATGCTCTTTAAAAACCAATGACCAGCTAGTTATAATAATTCAGTAGTTTGCTGAAGACAGTAATGTCTCACTTACTAGAAACTGAACTTGTAAAACAATCCTGATTCTGTTTTTAAAATAGAAATAAAATTCTGTCACATGTAACGATAAAAGTAATGCATGAGTCAGTCTAGTGGAAACTTGCTTTCTTCCCCCCTATGAAATTAATTTTACTAGCAATATTTTTTCTGCTATTAAACCAATACTTTCAATTAATGAAGACACCTTCAGGCTTGAGCATATTCTTGAAATCACAGTATAAAAATTTTAATGTATGTATATAATGTATGCATGATTTCCACAGAAATTTTGAAAAATAAACCTATGGAATGGAAGCTTATCATATATTATGCATGAATGTTAAAAAATGATAATTAGTGACTAGCCAGTTCAAAAAAGGCAAGCACCTTTGCATTTGTTCAGCAAATCAAGATCCTAAGGATTGATTCATGTGCTCCATCCTTTGGTTTTTCAAAAATGTTAGACTGTGATTAAAATCTTATTTGCCTGAAGCATTGGTTAGATTCTCTTTTCTTCAAACGCCATGCAACAGGATGAAAGGAGATATTTCTACTTTGCTGTTTTCCAGCATCTAACTTTCTGTTGTTATGTCCTACATACAATAATTCTTGTTTCAAACATATATCTAGCCCACTACTGATACCAGAGCTGATGTGCTACAGAGAATAGGAAGCTTTCCCTTCATTGATGCAAAATCTACCTTGTAAAATGTGCATATCCCCATGCATTAGGTACAGTATAATATAGTGACTGGAGTGGATCATAGAGCCATCACTCCCATCATGTTCCACCTACACTAGCTCCCAGTTTGCTTCTCAGCCCAATTCAAGGTGCCTATATTGATCCTTCAAAGCCCTGTATGGTTCGGGACCAGCGTACCTTAAAGACCTCCAGCATACCATACCACTATGGTCATCCTCAGGGGTCCTGCTTCATGTGCTCGCATGATCTGAGGCTAGATGGGTGGCAACCCTAGAAAATACTTTCTTAGTCATGGCACCAAAATGACTGACTTCCTTCCCCAGGGAGATTCATCTGTCCCCCTCTATCATTGTTTTCTGCTGTGGGGTTAAGACATTTCTCTGGGGTTTTGGGGGGACGACGACGACAGGTATTTTCTAGGAATGTGCATTTAGATGTTTCTAGTCCAAATATATATCCAAAAAGGGTACCCCACCATGAAACTGGTCCCAGTAGCTAGTACTGTGAAATTCAGCCGTAACTGAAAATCTTTTCTAGCTCTTTCATGGCTGCCCTTCCCAGTCTCAGTCTGCGTCTGATTTATTGGTTGCAGTTCCCATTTTGGTTGATGATGGAGTCCAAGAATAGAAAATGTTCAATAATTTCAATTTCTTCATTGTCAGCCTTCAAGTTGTTTTATTCCCCAATAGTCATTACTTTTGTCTTCTTGATATTCAGCTGTAATCCTGCTTTAGAACATTCTGCTTTAACCATCATCAGTAATCAGTCAAGTTGTCACTATTTTCTGTCACTAATATGGTGTCAACTGAATATCTCAAATTGTTACTGTCCCTTCCACCAATTTTCCCTCCACCTTCATCGAAATCTAATCCAGCTTTCCTTAGGATATGTTCCTCATACAGATTGAAAAGATAGGGAGATAAAATACATCCTTGTCTGACACCTTTGCCAATTGGCAACCATTCTGTTTCTCCATAATTTGTCCTAACAGTAGCCTTTTGTCCAGAGTACAGGTTGTGCATCAAAACAATCAGATGTTGTGGCACACCCATTTCTTTTAAAACTAACTGTAACTTTTCATGATCAAAGGCTTTGCCATAATCTACAAAGCACAAGCTGATTTTTTTTTCCTGAAATTTTCTTGTTTGCTCTAGTAACCAGTGTTAATTACCTTCTAGGTAGCTAATTATAAAACCAGCATTTGCAATAATAAATTGATATTAAAAGCAAAATGTATTTAAAATATTTATCAGATACACCAAAACAACAGGTGATATACCTCAATCAATCAATTAATCTTGTATGCCTTCTGCAGCAGAAATGTCTTAACTTAGTTTCAGGATGATGATGGAGTTTTCAGTGCCAAAATGAAGGGAATTGGAACATCTTGACATCCCTGTAGTATTTGCAATGGCAGCAGCAACACCCAGGAAGAAAGTAGGCTGTCTGACTTGGAGGGAAATCACCCCCCCCCAGCCAGCTACCTTTTGTCTCAAGCAGAAACCCCTGGGAAGAAAACAAGCTGGCCTACTTAAATGGTGTGTGAGTCGGGGGGAGCCTTTCCCCTCTCCAAGCTGACTGGCTTCCTCTGGTACCAAGCTAGGGTGTAGCTTCCTGAGAAGAAAGTAGGCTGGCTGGCTGGCTTGAAGAGGGGGAATAAAGTTCTTCTCTCAAGTGCCCAGGTCGAAAACAGGCTGGCTGGTCTGAATTGGTGTAAAGTTCTTCCCTTCCTCATCCTGAGTACCATAACAGGGCTGAAGATTGTGTGGCTTTTTGTGGGTGAATGGCATGTATGTGTGTGGGAATCTCACACTGTTGACATCAGATTATGATGAAGGAAGGGAAAAAAGGCAATTTAAAAAGAGGGGTCCTACTTGAAATCCTCTTTATATTTATATGCAAATTAATTCTTATTTCACCCAGAAAAAAAAATACCTCAGGCTGAAAATGTCTGGGCTCATGAAAGAAGGGCTCATCTAAAGCAGAGAAGTCAGGAGAGGCACTTTTACCTTTTACATAAGTGTGCTAAATGCCTGAGGGGCACAAAGACAGATACACCAGATGAGAGTTTCTTAGTTAGTTCATTATATATACTTATTTTGTTTCTATACAAGAAAATGATTTAAAGCAATATATTAATTTAAGAAGGCATCTCACTGAGCAGAGTTTCTATCCAAAATGCTGAAGAGCTACTTTCAGAGTCATTCATAACCTCACACTCCGGGAGTCTGTATTTGGCGCTGCCTCATGTGGCAGCCAGTTTGTGGTTGGCTCTGCCTCACATGGTGGCAGTTTTGTGGTTGCATCCACCACCTCCTGCCAGAATTCCAGTTTGCCGAAGAATTTGAAAAGCTTTTTAAAAAAATGAGTGTGGGGGGGTTGTAAACAGAAGTGTGCCCAGGCGCACACATACGGCAGACCACCTCTTCCATCCCTCCACCCATCCACTGAAGCTTCGAAGCTATAGGAGGGAGAAGGAAGTCATTGCTGCTGCTAGTGAGGCAATGAAGCTACAAGGAGCTGGGGGGATTGTAGCCCAGCTGTTGAGGCTGGGAGCGAGAGGGAGAGGAGGACTTGTGGTTTATCTGTGGGAGCTTTACCCTGATTCTAAAATGCCACAAGGCCCCAATCAGGCGCAGGCAGGGAAGCAGCACAGAGCTCTTTCTCCCACACTCCATGCCAGGTTTCACTGCGTGGCAGCTCTCGTTTGTCCCCTGCCCGCCCACATTGTTGCCCCTCTGCCAGTGTGCTGCTTCAGCTACAGAAGTGCCCCCCATTTCCACAGGGCCAGCATCCCCTATGGGGGGGGGGCTAATTATTATTTATTTATTACTTCAAATTTGTACCCCACCCTCCCCGCCTAAGCGTAGTATAGCTGGCTTCCATCCCCAGTCAGCTCCTGCAAGCGGCACCTTTAACTTGCAAGGCAGGGTGGACCCACCAAGCACCTACTCTCTTTTGCCTGCCCTCCTCCTTGCAGTGCTGCAGAGGAGAATTGTGTGGGTGGGATTCTGCCCTCCACCAGAACCTCCCAGACACTTGCTTTTTCTCCTAAAGTGAAGGGGTGAAGGGGGACAGGGTGTCAGGTCTCTGCAAAAAGAAGTGGGGGGGGCAGGCTTCAGTTTGCATCATCCGGGCCATTTAGGGAGAAAGAGACAGAAAGAAAGGCCCATTACACCTTACTAGTGTTCAGTTTTTGAGATCTCGGTTATTTTCTTAATGACTAGCAGGCTTCTTATGGGTATGCCGCAGTATCTATTAGTAGAGTGCATTTTTGTTTTGCCTGTCTGCCTGGGATTTCAGGGTGGTATATGTGGTTCTCCTTTCCTCATTTGGCCTCACATCAATCCTATGAGGTCACTTAGGTTGGGAGAGGAAAGGCAGGCCAAGCATGGAAAGGTGAATCCCCACCCCACCCCAGTTTAAGCCAGGCGTGGTGGTGCTCCAGGCTGGCAGAGTGCCAAGCAAGGAAAGGTGGGATGGGGAGGATGGAATCCCACCCCGACCTGTAGAATTGTGAATCCAGGCAGTGAAATTCACCCACCTCGGCAGAGCCCGTGTTCTCCTTCTGAAAGGTTCTACAAATTATTGCATCACGTCCACATCCGGGATAAGGATGCAAATCATAAAGGGACTTTTGGGCTCGCCTAGGATCATACATGATTCTGGGTGCAGACTTGCTTTTTGAATACACATATTCTGAGTCTTAGCTCGAGCTCTTAATTTTCATTTGCTAAAGAATTCTACGGAAGGATTTCCAGAGATTCAAATGTGTCTCAAACCAGTCTCACTCCAACAGAAAGATGCTTATGAGAATCATAATGAGATTCTCGCATCACTATTTCTGTACTTCTCAGTACATGTTCCCGACAATGAGCCTGCACATGTAGCTAACAATGGTGATAGTTGTGGCTGGAGTGGGAGGGAGAATAGCACACCAGATTCCAGTGGTAAGAATGATATCTATAGTCCTTTAATCTAAATTTTGCCTCACATTTCCAAATCTGTTTATAATTAAAGCCTACAATATGACTTTGATTTATGTTCACCATGGTATCTAATGCCTTCATTTGTTCCACAGTTTCATTTCTACTGGTAATAAAAAAGAGCCTGGTGTTAGCTCAGCTAAAGCTTAGCAACTGCTACTATGCATCATAGAAGAAAACTTCCCCCACAATTTCCACCATGTAAAAGTTAGATTGTTTGAAGATACGGTGACATTATAAAGAGCCCAGGTTTAGTCTTTCGTCTCTGAAACATTTTGCAGTAAATTCAGAACAGAAAGATACTTTCTCGAAGGAAAAATGGGCTTTGTTGGCTATTAGAGAATGTGTGCTACTTCCCAATTTCTGAATGAGATGATGGACATTTAGTCAATATCGGACAGCCTAAAGTAATACCCATAATTTAAAACATTCCACTGTATTGCACTCCAAGAAAAACATGGACCAAGGAACAAAAGCTTCAGTATTGTAATAAGAAAATAACTGAATAACACCCCCCCCCCAATTTAAAAGCCAGGAATCTAAGTGTATGGGTTATAACTGAAGGAGTCCATGTCTACTTTTTTCTTTTATAAAACTGTGGGGGAAACTTAGGTTTGTCAAATTTATTTATATTAAGCTTCTGTTTGTGGAAGAGTAACAATGTGTTTCAGCATGTACCAGTTCCTTGAAATGAAAACACAAGACACTAATGGACTATTTTCTTAGTGTCTCATTTAGTGTAAGTTGCTGTTAACAGGCGGCCTTCTTCGGCTGGCAGCAGCATTTTACTCAAACCCACCATGAGTCCAAACTTGGCCACCATTACTTCTGTCTTTATTTACCCTTACTTGCCAGTAGAGCAGTGTCAAGAGCTGTTAAGCCTAATATTCCTCCCACCACATACTGATCCATCAACTAAGGGTTGAGTTCATGCTGCTTAACCACCAAGGGCATTCCCTCCCCAGCCCAACCAGGCACTTGAGCCAATGATGGACCAGCTTGGGAAACCGGGCCCATCTTTAAGATGGCTCTGGAGATATTCCAATTAGCCCCACCTATACTGTTGCAACTCACACAATTCCTGTGAAAATTAGCTCTTTTTTGCCACCACTTGCCAGGACACTATACAGCAGGTGAAAAAAGGCCAATTAGAAGGAGGCCTATAATTTCCTTCTTGACTTCTCAAACTCGATCACCTTAGCCGCACACAGGCCCATAGTCAGGATTTTGTGGCTTGTGGGGCATTTTTTTCCCTCAGTGCAGAAAGAAAAGCCTTTTAGTCAACGGAAAGCTGTTACCAGGATGGATCTCTAAATTGCAAGCTGTCAGCCACTTTAGATGACAGTTCTCAGCTGCTGCAAGTTAATAATTTCTGCCAGCCTAAGCAACAATTCTGATAACAAGCCAGCAGGTGGGGGTGATAACTTCTATAGTCAAGACAGCTAACATTTAGGCATAAAAACTCTCTTAAAGAAGACCAGTTTCTTGACACAGAGCTAGAAGGAAACCTAGAGGTCACCTACTCCAACCCCTTTACTCAGTCTGGTAATAAGTCAACTACAGCACTCCACTCTGCTTCAAGGAGGTACTCCTTTAAAAAATGTTTTTAAATGACTGAAAAAAGCATTTACAGAAGAAATTATTGTGGGGCTGTGTCTTTCAGAAAAGGGGCAGAGTCCCCCCCCCCCAAAGCCCCACCATAGCTACTGGCCTGGCTGCACATATTTTATTTATTTATTTGTTAGGCTTTTATCCCACCCTCCTGCCGAGGCGGGTCATAACCAACATAACCAACAAGGAGGATGGGTACTCCACATTGCAGAAAAAGCCTGCTGTGTGGAGAGCAGGGCAGAGCTGAAATAGCCTCTCTAGCACCTTCTGATTGGCTGCTGCACTCAAGGCAACCAATAACTCCTCAAAAGCCAATAGTGTTCTCATTTCATGATTAAAGTTGGGGCAGGTGCAAAGCCTGCTGGGCTAGGAACCCAATTACCTCAAATGGTGGTACTCAGAGTTCCAGAAAAATCTTTCAGCAAGTACAGTTCCCTCATAAGCATGTAAGCCCAGAAAACTATTCAGATCTACTCAATGGGTCTTAGTTTCATGAAACTGCACTTTAAGTTTTCAAGTAGCTGCATAACAACACTGACTATTTGGGGAACTGCTGATCATACCTTTGTATAGGATTCTGAAAACACATTAGTGTTCATAAGATTTTAAAAGACCTACAGAAATTATGTAATTGTGCTATGGTCGGTTATTATAATACCATAGTTACGATGATGGGTATTTTATTTTTAGACTAATGTTAAAACTATTTTTAAAAGTCTGTAGGCATAATTAAGATTGATGTTCTTTTAAAGCACAAAGTATTTTTAAAGAAGAAAACCCCAGTTCACAAAACTTTGCAATAAATTATACATCTTGGCCAAATTTTCATGGCTATAAGGAGAATAAGTATATGTAATCCTTTGTTTAGGGAGAAGCACTCAATAGACTTCAGGTGAAGTTACCATAGCTCCTATCTTGCTTGAGACAGAACAGAATGTGATATAAGTTTCCACTGATCTTCCAGTCTTCGCGTTTTACAATCTGTGATATTATGTTCCATGACTCTTTATTTATTTATTTAAAGCACTTCGCTGCTGCCTTTGAATCAACTCAGGGTCCTCAAGGTAATGAACATTAAAACATTTCAACAATTGAAAACAGCATTTAAAATACAAATATGTGTGTGTGTGTGTGTATATATATATATATACACACACACACACATACTATTTTTTTTTAAAAAAATACATAAACACACAACCAGGGAGGAGGGCTAATGTGAGTTAGTGAGGGAATTCCATATAAAACAAAGAATCTCTGCCCTGTGATGGACGGGAGAGATGGATCTCATTGAGGAAGGAGTTCCAGAGTATTGGTACTAGGACTGAGAAGGCCCTTTATCATGTTGCCTCCTCCCTGACCTCAGATGGCAATGCACCTGAAGGTGACTGGAGAGGTCCAGTAGATTCATGTGGCAGTCCTTAATATGTTCTGGCACCAGGCCCATAGCCAGGATTTTTTAAATTCAGGGGACTTTTAAATAGCTCAGGGGGCACCCTGCACAGACTCCTGCAAACACACCCAAGGGAGCACCTGAGCTGGGTGGGAAGTTGGGGGGGGGCTTGGCAGTAAGTCAGGGGGCCTTGCCCCGAGATGCCCCAACTGTAGCTACAGGCCTGCCTGGCACCAAATCATATGGGGCTTTAAAGGGCAACCTTGGCACTTTGAATTGTGCCTAGAAACAAACTGGGAAGTCAGTATATATAGTCCATGACTGGAATAATACTGTCTCTACAAGCAACCCTGGTCAACCACCTAGCAGCAACATTCCACACCTACTGAGGTGTCTGACACTTTTTAAGGACAGCCCCACTGTAGTAATCTGATCTAGATGTTACCAAGCCATGCAGCACAGTGGAAGATCTTTTCTTCCCAAGGAGTGCAGCTGGCTCACCAGCCAAACCAGGTGAAAAGCTGTCACCCATTTATCCAACAGGAAACCCTGGTCTAGCAGCACCTCCAAGCTACAAACCTTCTCCTTTAGGGTGTGTGCAACCCCATCCAAACAGGAGATTCTCCAATTCCTAGGTCATTTCTTCTCCCCCTTGGCACTTCTTTTCATTTTCATCTCCATTTCTGTTTTTACCTTTGTTGTCTTTGATCTCATGGGCCCACATTGCCATTTAATCTGATTAAGTGTAATGGTTCAATGGGATTTTTAAGGATATCCATAATGCCATGCTTTGGTGTAGGTTTGTGGCATTATCTAAAGCAGCATGGGAGCCAGGTCAGCCAGTCAGATTAAAAGGTAGCTAGGATAGATGAAGCTGAGGGTAGAGAAGAAGAAGAAGAGGAGCAGGAGGAGGAGGGGGAGGAGATTGGATTTATACCCTACCCTTCACTACCCAAAGGAGTCTCAGAGCAGTTTACAATCTCCTTTCCTTTCCCCTCCCCACAACAGACACCCTGTGAGGTAGGTGGGGCTGAGAGAGCTCTGACAGAAACTGCTCTTTTTCAAGAACAGCTGTACCAGAACTATGGCTTGCTCAAGGTCATCCAGCAGGTGCAAGTGGAGGAGTGGGGTTCTCCCAGATTAGAGTCCATGCACTTAACCACTACACCAAACTGGCTGAGGGTAAAGAGTGAGAGTGAAAGTAAAGAAGTGAGCAAATGGCATGATGAAGAACAGCAACAACAAGACTATGTTCACAATGTGTACTTTTCATTGGCCTCTCCTTTTCTGCAATGGCAGTGGAAGAAACCACATGGTAGTGACTGATCTGTGTGTTGAACTACTACATGAACAATTTACCTGAATGATATATCAGCAAAAAATATATGCAATTTTAAATGGCATTGAATTGGTGTCATGAAGTGCCACTGTCTGTATATGAAAGAATGAATAGGCCTTGTACAGTTATGATTAGAAAGGAACTGCATGACAAAAATGTTGTGAAGTTACTTTGGGACACTCTAGTTGTAGGCTAGCTTTCCAGCAGTCCATGACAGACCAATAAATAACACCAAGATACAGTGTGTCAAATTCATCTCCCTGAGGACATTCAGTGTGACAATTCCAATATGTGTCCCGACCTTCATTGCCTGAAGGACATTAATTTTGTTCTTGAATTTATGGTTCCTCATATTTTGTTTTATATTTGACTGTTCCAAATCCTTGGATAGTCCTCAGCAAGTTGGCCAACTCACTTTTTAGGGCAAAGTTAAAGTTACTGTTCTCATCACAGAAAGCAGGCATCACGGAATTCTGCATTTCCTCACCCTTCCACATTTGCATTGTTCCAACTTTATGCCTTTAGTCTGCTGCTCTCAACAAAGATTTTTGCTGTTTTGTGTATGTTCATAGGCAGATTATGGAATTAAAACCCAAAGAACTCTGCTGCACATGTGACTGTCACCTCCTAGTGGAAATAAACTGCTTTGCCCTAGGACCCGGTTTCCCTCATTTTACAATGTCAATTATCACAATTTTCTGGTATAGCAGTTCCCGTTTTGTTAAGGGGTGGGCAGGCAGTGGGTTGCTTTTGTTCTAATGATATTGGTAATGTGAGAAATCACAGAACAGTATAGTCTTCCCAGTTAGACTCCTCTTGCTGTGGATTAAGAATTAAAGCCAGAATGTAGCATCCGTTATTTATTCGATGGATCATAGCTGTTTCATTTATTTATTTATTTGCATGCCGCCTTGAGGCAGCTTACAAGTAAAATCACAGTTTAAAAAACAAGCCATTAAAAAGTGCACACTCACCTTATCTTCCTTATTTCTTACCCTGTAAAGCAGCTACCGTATAAGTTTCTGGGTTAACTTTACCAGATAGAAATTACAAAAATGAGATGTACTTTGGTGTGCTGTGGTCTGAAATATATATTATTTATTTAGAGAATTCTTATGCCTGCCTGAAATGTGATGTATGGAAAAAGGGCCATCCATTATGTTTTGTTACATTATTTTTGTTTTATTTAGTAAGGTAAGAGAAATCAGACTATTCTACATCCAGACCTGTCCTGTACTCTCTCAATCAGCAGACTACTCAGAGTTAAATCCAGACACCCTTTTTCTTGCAAAAGCCCTGTCAAAGTAAAAGGAAGTTGAAAGAAACAGTTGTCTGTCTTCAAATCATTCACTGCTGAGTACAGACACTTATTATTTCTCTTGGAGCCTATGGTTCCAGGGAGTTAATTACTTTCTGCTGGCTAGTGTTCATACTGGATCAGAATTTATTCCCCATATGAATATCATGATTTTGATGCCAGTTCCTCAGAGTAGTAGGGTAAGAGATGTGTCTTACTTGAAGAGACATGTCTTACCAGAAGATAAACTCAAAGGCTGAGCATGTTAACAATAAGTTCTCATGAGGGTTTGATTCCTTCTTCTGGGCTGGCTAAGGCAATGTACCTAAGCAGTGAGGCTAGACATCGTAACATGAGGTCCATTTAAAAATTCTCCTTTGGCTTGTTGGTATTTTGTCCCTATTTCTTTAGAATTGTTCAAGAAGATTTCCAAGAGTTCAATCAATACATCTGATGGGCTTGCTGGCACTTAGAAAGCAGCAGGGAGACAGTTCCCATTCTCGCATTTCATGGCTTTTAGGGAAAAGTGATCTTCCTACTAAAAACAAGCAGTGCTCTCCAGTGTGGTGGCTTAAACAGAGTATCGTCTCTGTCATGAGTTAAGTAGGCAATTTGGTATGGATCAGGCCAACCTGCTTTGTATTTGCTTATTTCATTTTGTGAAATTGTCCTTTGCCTTCACAACGTTCCGTGCAAATCTTGTATTTGGTTCACACCGTTCTCTCTACATTTCTCTTAACCTCGTGCACAAGCTTCCAAAGCTTTTCATTCAACATGGCTATGTTATTGCTAGCATTAATGAACACAGGCTTTATATGCTGATAATCTGTTGACTTTGTAGAGTGGTGTTATGTTAGAAAAATTGGCAAAATAGTTAAATATTCAGAGATTGCCATGGATCTTTGCTTCCCTGGAGAGGAGGCATTTTCTTCTGTGTAAAAATCTTTATTTCTAAGGGAAGGGCTCACAGGAAATCAAGAATAAGTCATGCCAGACCAACCTTATCTCCTTTTCTGACAGAATTACTAAAATGGTTGACTCTGGCAAAGCTGTGGACATGGCGTATCTAGATTTCAGTAAAGCATTTGACAAAGTTTCTCATTATATTCTTGAAGATAAGCTGGTTACGTGTGGGCTGGATGGTGCAACCCTTGGATGGATTCATGGTTGGTTGAAAAACCGTACCCAACGAGTGCTCGTAAATGGCTCTGCATCTATGTGGAGGGAAGTCTCGAGTGGAATGCCACAGGGCTCGGTCCTGGGCCTGATGTTGTTCAATGTTTTTATAAATGACCTGGAGGAAGACATAGAGGGGATGCTTATCAGATTTGCAGATGACACAAAGCTGGGTGGGATTGCTAATTCTGAAGAAGACAGAGTCAGGATTCAAAATGATCTAGATAGGCTGGAACAGTGGGCTGAGACAAATAAAATGGATTTCAATACAAAAGTCCTACACTTAGGTACAAAAAATCTAAGGCATAGATATAGAATGGGAGGGACGTGGCTTGACAGCAGCACATGTGAAAGGGATTTAGGTGTTCTGGTTGATCACAAGCTAAACATGAGCCTGCAGTACGATGTGACTGTGAAGAAAGCTAATGCAATCTTAGGATGCATTAACAGAAGCATTGCATCCAGATCACGGGAGGTGGTAGTTCCGCTCTATTCTGCTATGGTCAGGCCTCACCTGGAGTCCTGTGTCCAGTTTTGGGCATCACATTTTAGGAAGGATGTTGACAAGCTTGAGCGTGTCCACAAGAGGGCAACCAGGGTGGTGAGAGGGTTGGAATCCAAATCTTATGGGGAAAGACTGAAAGAGCAGGGTATGTTTAACCTGGGAAAGAGAAGGCTTAGGGGGGACATGATTGCAGTCTTCAAATATTTGAAGGGCTGTCATGTAGAAGATGGAGCAGATCTATTCTCTCTTGCTCCGGATTGCAAGACTAGATCTAATGGGTGGAAATTACAAGGGAGTCGTTACCGGCTAAATATCAGAAGAAACTTCCTAACTGTAAGAGTGGTTGATCAGTGGAACAGACTGCCTCAGGAGGTGATGGATGCTCCTTCGCTGTATGTTTTCAAGCAGAGGCTGGACGACCATCTTTTGGGTATGTTGTAGGGCTATCTTTCGGCTATGCTCTTGCAGAATGCAGGGGGTTGGACTAGATGACCTGCAAGGTCCCTTCCAACTCTAACATTATATGATTCTATGAAAGCAACAAAGACACCTAAGGCTACATCTTTACACTTTGTCCACATGGTCCACAACAATGGAGATTCTTCTTCTTCTTGACCCCTAGAAGGAAATCACCTGAATACATTAACCAATGATTGTGAGTAAACAGACTTCAGTTTTGCAGGCTTTGTTTCCATTGGCTTTGTGCCAGGTTTCCTTCCAGGTCAGCTTAAACAATAGCCCACAAGGTAAGCACATTTAACCCTATAATGACTGAATTTTAGACCTTGCAACACACATATTTCCAACATGTTACATTGTACAGTGGCCTGCAGAAGGAATCATGAGGGCATGTGGTGCTGTAATGAATCAATGCTAGCTTTGTGTGTGAGCATGCCCAGTCGTCGTCCCCCACCACATATTGCACTTCACATAAGTTCACCAGTCAACAGTTTTTAGGCTCCAAAACAGATATTGGGAACGGCATTTTAGCTTTCAAGCACAGAGTTTATGACAACATTAGTTGAAAAACTGTTGATTTTTACACATTTTAAAAGAAGACAAATACTGTGAGCCAAACTAGAGGTAATAGTGGCAGAGGTATCAGTGATGAGGTGAGCTGCATTGAATTCTCCCTGTGCCCTCTTTACCTCCTTCAGCTTCCCTCCCTATGTGTTCTCTTTTTCCTCAGTCAGGCTCTGGTAATGTGTGTGATCTAAGGCTGGCAAAAAGTAAATGGCAGGGACAGGGAGGGTTTGGTATCCCTTATCCATGCACTAGCTTAGCTGTTAAAATAGTACCCCTATCCTGCTGTTTCTATGTGAATGAGGCTATGTTTTTAAATAAACGAAGCTGTTGTAGTCATGTTTAGTTTGACCCTGAAGATCTGAAAAGTCCCTCCGATTTTACTCCATCATTAACAGCGCAATCCAAAGCTGAGTTACACCCTTCGAAACCCATTATCTTCAATGGATTTAGAAGGGTCTATAGTGTACTTTTTTAGACTGCTGCAGAGAAAACTAGTTTTGCTTCAAGTTTCAACAACACAAGACATTAATAGAACTTCCAGAGATTTCTTTCTCTCTCTCTCTTTTTTTTTGGAAGAATCAAGCACACAGGGCCCTTATTTGGATTAGGACCATGGTGAGGGAAAGGGTAGTTTTAAACCTCTCCACATGCTGTCTTTCTATCCAGAAATGGAACTGCAGCAAACATAAAGCCCCTGATGTCATGCTGAACAGAATGGGACTGTTACCAGCAACAGTCACATTAAAATACTGGCACATTTATTTCAGCAGCACCTACTTTATTTATTTGCTGGCTGTATATACTACCTTTCTGCCAAGACATTCAAGTTAATTTATAGTTTAAAATTTAAAAAGATAGGGAATAGACTCATAAAGTAGCAGAGTTATTTCAGACAATTGGTGGTCTTTAGGAGTTGATGGCAGGAACGTCTTGGCCTGGATTTGTCTCTCACCTTGTATGACGCCCCCCATCCACTTCCCTCCCTCAGAGGCAAAATTTCCCTCCATTTTTCTTTCCCTTTCTGACTGAGCCACCCTAGGTATCTGTTTTGTTCTTCCTGAAGAACTCTGGCTGTTTCACCCTACCACAGTGTGATATTTTGGCTGGTGGCTCAGCCTTGGAACCCGAGGGAAGGATTGAGAGCCCTGTTAAACTTAAATGGCACTCAAGGCAATTTGAAATTCCAAATTAACACAATAGTTTATTCAGCCTAGAGAGGAAAGGTCAGGTGAAATCAGGGGTAAAATTTTTGAGGTAATTAAATATAGAACTCTGAAGAAAAACAGTATATGCACAGACTTTAGTTCATATGCTTCAGGCTATTGAGAGTTTCATAAGTTTTTGCCTGTGACTCAGGGTTAGGGATGGGCATGGTCATGGTTTGTAAAAATGGTGCTCTGTTGAAGTTTGGAGGTTCATGGAGTTTATAGACTCCTAGACCACAAACTTCCATGTTTAACAGACCAGGTCATGGTCCGTTTGGTCTGTGATGCCATGCAGCTTACAAAGCCAGTTAAAGAGAATGTGTTCCCTTTAAATGGCTTTTGTAAAGCTGCGTGGCATGCGAGCAAAGGCCAAGTGGCAACTTCACCCACTTCCAGTTTACTTCCTTTTTTAAACTTTAAATTTCTTACAAAACAGTTTTGACTTTAAAGAAGATGTTCTAAAACATTCCCTACCACTATGACTGTAAGCATAGGTCCTTCAAAAAGTAAGGAGTAAATTAAGAAATGATCAATTTCTTCAGCCTTGCCTTCTTGGCCATGATATAGAGTAGGGCAGACTGATGACAGAGACCAGAGTAGGAATTGTAAGCTGCCCTGAGCCGCCTCGGTGGGAGGGCGGGGTAGAAATTTAATAAATAAATAAATAAATTGTTGACCTTGGGAGACAGTGGTGTGGACTCAACGGAAGACATTTCTGAGGAGAGGACATTCACCCAGCCTGGTGAGAAACTGAAGTAAGGTGACAAAGGGAAAGATCACTCGAACCTTCTACTTTGAATTAACAATTGTTTGCAAGTAAGTTTCACCTTTTCACACAATAAAATCCAGTTGCAAAATGTATTGTAATTTGATTGGAAGTGCGTTATTCAGCATGTGTGAAAGTGCCTGAACATTGGATTTGTTCTACTGAAATTAGTGGCTTCCAATTTAAACACATTCTTATATTTCTAGATGTCCATCATTTGAGTTTCATTTCACTTCACCTCTCTGAAGATGACAACAGTTTTATATGCTCCAAAAGTCAATTAATGGGTTCTGAAGGACTATTGCCTCAACATTGGGACTCACTTTATGTTATCTGCCAAGTTCAAAGATTGAATCTGCTGCTGGTCACATGCAAACAAATCTGAGCTCACCCAATTGTATCATTAGGTTGTTTTTTTTAAAAAAAGAAAAATCTTTGATTCAACTGAAAACCAGATTGAAAGCCTCCCTCCCTTAAAACAGTACTTATATTGATTTCATTTCCTTAAGATAGTCATAAACAGTGAGGTTTCTGAATTCACAAACTAAATATGTAACCCGAATACGTTAAATGTGGTTAAATTCTTCTGAAATCAGTGGATCTTAAATGCTTCACCATGGTGAGGCCCTATTGAATGCAGTGCAAATTAAGCATGCAACTTCATTTTTACTTGTTTGGATCTGTCAAAATGATAAAGCAGGAGTTTGCATCTTATTTGGGGAGAGTGGAAGTTATTTGGACTTCATGACCAACAATTGAATAGCTATGAAATAGTGTAAATGTTTTCCTCCTAGACATAACTGAAGACAAAACACTGCTCTGTCTGCAAGGAATAACTCAAGCAGAGAAAACTGCCATTGCTAACTTAGGAAGCACTTTCACAGCATGCCTTACAAAGGCCCCTGGGTCCTGGTTAAACAACAGCTGCTCTGATTCTACATACTCTGTTCAGCACAGCACAACCTTTAGACCTATTACTTTAGCCCACAATTATTGAACCTTTATTAGTATTAAACCACATTCTTCAGTTGGTGTTCCCTTACACATAATATATTCCGGGGGGGGGGGGCTCTTGACAAGATTCTCAGTCAGCCCACTCAGTCCAGCCCAGCCCAGTCCAGTCCAATTACTGTTCCTTTGACCATTGTCATGAACAGAAGCACACAATCAGGTAAAAAATACATTGTAGTATAACCATTGCCAGGTATCCAGCCACCTGTACAGTAACTTGATTTTCTACATCTCTTAATAACCAAGACATTTTCTCATCCAGGGAATCAAAGCCAGCTCCGAGTAATGGGAGGATTAAGTTTGTTCTTAAATCTGGTAACCACAGAGTGGGCGGTCAGGTGGCATCCTTTTAAAAAAATTGTCTGCCATACATGCACAGAAACATTCATTTGATGTACCAGTCCATTGTGACAGCTCTGCGATCCCTCCACCAACTACCGCAGCCCGTCTCAACCTCCTTCACTGGAATATTTGGGGGGAGCGCAAGCATCATGCAGATTTACATAAGAGTAGTACCATTGACTTCAATACATTTACTCTTGTGTCAATCATGGTATGCTCTTAAATGACAACTCTGAAGCAGAATCAGGAGAGAGGTTTTTTTGGGGAGGTATTTGTCGCTCAAAAAACAACTCTCCTGGGGGCTCCCAAACCAGAATGGCTACTTGGCCGCTTTGATGTCCAAGCGGTGATTGACAACACCAGAGGCAATTATGAGCACTGCTACCTGGTATTTTAAAAGAGGGTGGGAAACAGATGGGAAGGTTCATACTTCCCAACTGGCCTGAGTTCTCAACAGGGGAGTTCAGACGTCTGGAAATGCAGGGTAGAAGAGCTGACATCTGTAAACACTGGACTTTCCCTGGTGCCTAATAACTCTGATTCTAGGTGGGTCAGAACAGGATGCCCACGACTGGGGAATGGGAGGCAGATATCATCTGATTATGCAGTTTAAATCCAGAAGGGAACAGCAACGACATCAGATCAAACTGCTAGTCTGACTGCAGCCAGAGTCTATTCAATCTGAACCACAAGTACATAATCTATCAACAAATGGTATGCTTTGGTATCTTCCCATTAAAACTACAGATGGCAACACATTCAATCACGCTAACATAAATGCCCTTTTATATCGTGGTACTGCCAGCAGGATAAAATATCTCAGCATTTTAACTGGAGGGGGAATACCCAATAATAAAAGTAGAACATACCCTCCAGGCTCCAGTGGTTCTGCTTCTGTAGTCTAGATCCTTCAAACAATATTTTATAAAATTACTCAGTTCCTGTTTTCCCAGGGTAACCACTCAGTCAGCCGACCCTTCTCATGTTGCCAACTGAAGTCTCACAACCTTAGCTGCAACCAGCAGGTGCAGAAGCTCATTCTCCCAGCCCTTGTTATCACCCCACAGTAGGAAACAGACACATGGGAACAAAGTGAAGAGCTGCTGGCAGCTTCTTTCTTCTTTTAGGCTCAATATTAGGGCTATGCAATTAGACTGTGCCTACCTAGAAGTCATCTGACTTTCCTGTCATTGGATCAGACAGCCGATACCTGACACAGTGGAAGTCTTCCTGAGGGTTTTCCACACCCCAATAATTTCCCTCTAATAATTATAGAAATGATCTAGAATCAGATCAGGAGGCTTATTCTCAGTCCTCTGCCTGCAGTCTGTTTGTAATTCCTGCAAAAGGGCGAAGGGGGGAAGCAGAGGCAGACCTCCCAGTCAATCTGATCCCAGAGAGAATTCAGCAGAACTGCTCTTGGCCAATAATGCTATTGTGTGCAGCAGCTTGTGTGCCACTGCCCCTTGTGTGCTGCAGACTGTGAAGAAAGCCTTGGGTTAATTTGGAGGCCTCTGCCTAGACCTTGCTTTGACTGTGCAGATTACTGTTGCCGTCCTCCACGTGGGGGCTATAGATCTCCTAGAATGACTACTGATCTCTACATTACAGAAATCGTTTGCTTTGTTGTTATTAATATGCTGTTGCTATTTTAACTGTTGTTCATTTATTGGGGGGTGGGGTTTAGGGGGAAATGCCATTTAGTTAAAAATAGTTGCACCAGAAATCATTTCCCTCCATATGGGAAGAAGAATGGCTGGGGACACCTTCTTCAAGGGGCCATAAAACTGGACTTTTTTGTCTGATACACTTGGAACTTAGAGGGTTCTTAGTAGAGAGGGAGGACTAGGTTCCCTGAGAATTTGTTGCCATTTGGTGGGGAAAAATCTGTTCTGGTAAACCTGTCATTTCCCCAGCTTTTTACTCCTTGGTGATAATGGAGAAAAGGATAGCTAAAGTCACTTTCTTCAGGAGGGCGTAAAATCAGACTACTTTGTCCAATTCACTTGAAACTCTAAAGGAGTCTGTGATTCCTACTCTTCTGCACAAGCCATTTGGTAGTAATAAATTAATGGTTGATTTCAAGGGAGCTGCTTGGTAGAAGACCTACTATTGGTGCTTCAGCAAATGTCCAATCATGTTGATAGCAGGCTTGATACTGATTTGGCTTGAACAATCATAGCCAGATTTATGATACCAGACAATACATGGCTATCAGTTGTAAGAAACATTAGGGATAGCTCACCAGAGTCAGTTCAGTGCTCTTGAGGTTTGTCCCGGTTCGTGGTTCATAGGATCTCATGAACCTTCCTGTTTACCAAACCGGTTCATTTTGTGAGGTTTGTCATGTGGTAGAATGGTCCCCCTCGTGGGCTAGGCATGCCAAACTCACAGTGTGTCTCCAGCTGACTCTCCTCTACCAGACCTCCAAGTCTGATGAGGATTGGATTGGAGGCAGAAGTTACAGCCCCTCAAAGCAGGTGCCCCTGGAAAAGTGCTCTCTGGGGAAATCACAGCCACAAGTTTAAGAATGTGTTGAACAGACCTTCTGCAAGCTAGAGGCATCAAACCCACAGCTGATTTCCTGGGATGCCCATTTACCTGTCCTCCAAGTTTGGTGAGGATTGGATTTAGGGGGCTGAGTAGCAGCCCCCAAACAGGTGCCCCCAGGAAAGTGGTCTCTGGGAAAATCAGCTGTAGGTTCAGGAGGACTGTGTTGAACAGCCCCCCCCCCCGGTAGAGCCATCTAATGCCCAGAACTCCACAGGATGCCCCTCTATCTGCCTCCAAGTTTCATGAGGATTGGATTTAGGGGGCTGAGTAGTGCCTGCCTCCTCATTGTAGACATTGTTGCTGCAGATGGGCAATTCTTCTCCTTGGGCCCAGAAGGCAGTCACCTGCCCGACTCCTCCTGGAGGTTATTAGGTTCCAAAGCGCAAAAGGGGGACCCAATGAGAGGTCTGGCACAGGAGGGGGGTGGAGAGTTGGAAAACCAAGACAAGGCGCAAGCACAGCAAGGGCAGCTGATGGTGTCAAGCCCAGTGGGGGATTCCCAGAGACATAGAAGTCATGCATTCTACAGTCCAAAGTGCAAAAGGGGGGAATCTAACAGGAGGTCTAGCACAGGAGGGGGTTAGAAAGTTGGAAAACCAAGATGAGAGGTAGGCACAGCAAAGACAGCTGATGATGCTAAGCAGGGGGTGGGTACCCAGAGGCACGGAAGTCAAGGATGTGATGGTCCAAATAGGAAAGGGGGAGGAGAAATTGAGAGTTCAAAATTCCCACTGAGGGGGAGTGTGGGTCCTCAGCTGAGAAACCCACTGGCTGAGCCCCTCTGCTTGACCTGAGCAGAAGGACAGGTGCCTCAGAGCCCTGAGTAAGCACCGAACACCCACAACCCCATTGTTTTCACACTGAGGAATGATTTTCAGTTCCTTTTCCTCTCTACCTCTAACTCTCTCTCTGCCTAACTGCCTGCTGGAAAATAAAAACAACTGCGTGTGAGCTTGGGGGTATATATCCTTTCTGCTCCCATAGAGCAGAATGGGAGCTCTCTTGTTGGCAGCCAGCACTGCCTGTTGAGTTTTGGAGGCCTCTACCAGTGTTTTCAGGACTGCAGAAGTCCATCTCCCATTGCTTTGACAATTAAGTGATTGGTGCCAGCATGTCTGCCACGTGAACCTCCAACATGAACTGCACAAACCTCCATGAAAACCATGGAGGCTTGTGGGAGGTTTGTTGCAGATGCAATTGATGACCCTTGGCTCATGAATCACAAACCAGGTGATTTTCATGACAATTTTAGGTTTGTGATGAGGTTCATGCCCATCCCTACTCTACACTGTGAGTGACTATTGCTGTAAACCATTAATAGGTCTATGCATTAGCTATGTAAATGTACAAAACCCTTTGAAGCTGATATATTTGTTGTTGTTATCAGGTATACAAAAGAAAATATTCAGCACAAACACTCTTAAAATATGAAGCTTTTAACATTTTTATCTTTGAATGTGTGCAAGACTGGATTTTAGACTCTGTTGAGAATTCTCCCTTATTTAGAACCTGTCTGAATCAATGCAGCAACACAAAGAACTCCTCAAGATCGGTATACCTCTTATGGATTCCTGTTTATTAACTGTGTATTATTCAGTTCTCATGCTCCAATTTGCAGGCTGGACCACCCAATTAAACAAATTCATTTATTTTATGTTTCAGCATCACTTGTACATTAAATCTGCCTTTGTGCCCTGCGGTATTAAATCTCCTGCTCAGTGTCTCAGTTTGACCAAATCTCTGCCACTCCGAGTCTATCATACTTTCCCTTCAACACATGTGTTTCTAATTTAACAATCTTGTTATATATTGTCATGAAACAACCCAGTCTCCCCCTCCTGGGTGCTCTTTGGGAATCCTAAGTAGCAGCCGTAGACAGGAACTCTCTTTGGGGGGTTTGTTTTAAAGAACATTCAAGTAAACAAATAATTCTACTGAGCCCACAAAAGGTCCCAAGGCCTAGGCTACTGTTTTATGTCTCTCAAGAGAGTTAGGCCTACTGCCAGCACAAATCTATTCCATATTACGAAACTTAAAACTCCTCAAATGTCTTAGGCATAATACCAATATTCAACCATTTGGTACTGGAATTTAACTTAATTCTGTTACTGTCGTCTTCATGTGCTTTTCCAATGAAGAATCAAAATCAAAACCAGGGGCTTTCTCTTTACAAATAGTAATGGCTGGCTGCTGGTTTTCTGATTACTTTGAGCCCTTTGATTAGAGTGGCTTGACTAGCAATCCAGAAATTTGCTTTCCTTTTATTTCAGTGGGAGACATAGCTACCAAGGTGCAGACTCAAGGTAGTCATGCAGGCATTTTTTGGACTTCCCTGAGGAGGCAGCTAAATGGTCACAATGGTGTGAATCCAGTCTGTACTGTGAGTTGCCATGTCCAGCTTGAGAAATCCTTCAAGATTTGGAGACAGTGCCTGAGGGAGAGTGGAGTCTGGAGAGAGGACAGGATTGCCAGTTACCCACTGGGGGGTGTTGGGAGATCTCCCTTTTGAGGTCCAGTCACCATTAGTTAGCAGAGTGCTTAAATAAAGCTACAAATGCAGGAGCGTTACTTTACTAGGTTACTCAGCTTACAAAGCTAAACAGAGCCACATTGCAAGTTTAAAAGAGAAATACTTCTCTCTGTATTTGAGAAGTACACTTTGGATAGGAAAGAGGAGAGACATGATAGACTACTAACTTAGCAGCTAAAGGCTGGAGACAGACGACGAGAGGTCCATCTGCCTCATGGTGCCAAGAGAGGACAGCATGTCCCTCTCTTGGTGCGTGCAGGTAGAGAGCGAGTCTTCATTCAGAGAGTGAGAGAGAAGCAGGAAAGGGAAATTGGTCCCTGAGATTATAACCTGCAAGAGGACAGTGGGAGAAGAGTAGCTCCAGGAAGAAAGGTCAGTGTGCCTCTCTTGCCTCTCTTGCCACTCAGTCTGGAGGTCTGAGGCAGGGGACATTGCATCTGGAACTTCCAACACTTCCACCCCCAGCTCTCATTGCCTGCTGCCACTCCAGCATTTGGGGGCGGGGAAGAAAAACAAAGTTAAAAATCACCATCAGCTCAACAGCATTATATCACTTCTGGGGGGGAACACACCTCTGGCTGCTTCTCTTGTCAATTTAAAGGAAAAATGAAAATGTCCATGTTAAGTATGCCACTCAACAACAGGATTTCAGCAAAAGCGATTTCAGCTTTATTTGTAACAGCAAACACCAACTCGGAACACACCAACAAACAAGTGGAGCACAGCTCCCTTTTTAAACTCTCCTGGGCTGTCAAAGCCACACCCATAACATGTTCAAGACCAATCATAACACAGGGATAAAGGCCAATCAGGACCGTTCCCTCTTTGCTACATTTTCACACAGTGATTGGATATTTACAGAGGTTTCTCAGAAACCAACCAATGGTAATGCGACGGATGAAGAGCCACATTTAGAATCAAGCTTAACATGGGAATGTATAGCATGGATTCACATTCCAATACACAACAGTCCACTCTTATTTAACATGGCACCATATCTTAAATAGAAGCAGTTAATTAAATTTTACCCTTACTATATAACCCACAGCAGTTGTTCCTTTAAAATTCTAGTACATTATTACTGGAGTGTTTATTGTTTCTAGTTCTTTACAATGAGGTCTGTAATCAGGCTTGCGACCTTGTACAATGCAGCCAATGGGCACAACAGAGAGAGAACGTATTTAAGCTGTTCTTGCCACATCTTTTTCAGAATTTGGTCAGCTAGATCACTTACTGTCCCTTTGAATAATGTGGGACTATCCGGTTGCCGTTCAGTGGCTGAACAAAAATTTTGAAGATTCATTCACTTTGTCATGGAAGGAGAACTTTTTTAGTCTCTACATCATATACGTTCAGTGTAGCCAGGCCTCAACTATGTTACCAGGAATAGGGTGGGTTGAAACCTCTTCTAGAAGTGACTTCATAGAAATCCCTCAAGTTGCTCTGGTTTGGGACCATTTCATCATGGAGAAAATTGCTGAAATCTCCAATCGCTCTTCATCCAACTCCAACAAATCTTAAGATAGAGTCGTCAGAACCTGGTTTCCTCTTCTGCGATACATGACAGATAATGAGATTCTTCCTTTGAATTCTAATTATAAAGCTTGGCTTTACTTCTGAACAATAGTATACTTAGACTGAACACTTTTGTTAGACTTGTTGTGAGCTCTCCTAAACCTTACCCTACTTAACTTCTTTTTATTTCTCTCTCTCTTTCTCTCTCACGGTATTAAAATCGACTTTACATCATGACACTTTTGATATTTGGATGACGTTATAGTTTCAAAGTTGATCACTGTTTTGCAGTATTGTTACAATGTCAATTAATTTAATTATGGTAACTGTTATATTTCTTGGGAATATTGTTGTATTGCCTGAATTACCTTCAATAAACAATTTTTTTAAAGTTGCTCTGGTTATAATTGCTAAGAAATTATGCCCTTACTGACCTATTTGATGAATGGAGATACAGGTATTATAATCTAATTGTTATGTATTGTGTTATATAGATAGCCTGAATTGTAGAATGAACCTGAGCTTCAGTCACAAGCTCCATAGACTCTCAGTATCCTGAAATCAACAGCCTGATTGGCTGCCGTTGTGTGCAATGGACCAATCAGGGAAGACTATGCCTTTCAGTGGGAACAAACCCTATTGGTCCTGCACACTCGCTTATGATCAGGCCTTACTGTTCTAGGGGGGTGGTTTAGCCAGTTCCAAAGTGTATATAAGTTGGGGTTGTTCTATGTGTTCTGTGTTCTGTGTTCTGATAAACTGAAATCACCGATTAAAGAAAGAGCTGCCTGATCTTGAGTTACAACACTAATCCATTTCAAAATCACATAAAATATAGTGAGTTTGTTTAGCAATCAATTATATAATGTATAGCTGTTATCCAACACAACAGCTGGGATATAATTTGTTTTAGAGCAGATCTGGAAATTTAGAATGTATTCATCCATAGAACCTAATATTGTATTTGCTTCCACAGTGTTGGAAAACACTTATCAGTAATATAAGCCAACAGGGAGTATGTAAACTTAGCCAAGCTGTTTGCTTTATTGACTTAAATATGTTGCTGTCTAGATGGTTTCGATAGATGTCCTAGCCTCATCAAAGTCTGGATTCCTCTAATAAAAATGAACTATTTATTCTGTAGCTGTCACATGGCATTGATTTGTTTCAAAGCTAAGAATTGTGTTTCTGTAAGAGTTTTGCACTAGACAACATTTCACATTTTCTCTTTCCCAGATTCTAAATTCTCTTATTTCCCAGCTCTGACAATATACTCCGGCAATATTCTAATTTATATAAGTTCCATGGTTTCATTTCTTTCTGTTACAGTGCCACATTCTAGACTGACCAAGAGATGGAACCCAAGATGGAGATTCGCTGAAAGGACATAAACATAAATGAATCTGGGATCATATGAAGGTGTCTTAAGTTGGGAAGGTTTTTTTGGTGTGTGTGTGTGGGGGGGGGTGTAGGAAGAGAAGCAGCAGTCAAGGGGGCTTTCTTTCTGCCATATCTATTTTTAATTTTCTACCTCATAAGAACATAAGACGATACCTGCTGGATCAGACCAGTGGTCCATCTAGTCAATGATTCTGTGTCACACAGTGGCCAACCACTTCCTCTGGAGGGCCAACTACAGGGTATAGAGACTGAGGCCTTCCCCTGATTTTGCCTCCTGGTGCTGGGATTCAGAGGTTAACTGCCTCTGAATGTGGAACCTGACCGGAAGAAAAAGAACTATGGGGAATCTTTCATGCTAGCTAATTCTCTGGCGCAAATGTCTTCTCTACCTACCTTCAGTTCTGCCATTCCTGAGCTTCAGAGCTGAGCAGGATTTCAGCCTGACAACACATGCCCCCTCCCCAAAGCCAAGAGCCAATTGTCTTCATTTACTACATTGCTTTCAGTATTTGGTGGCAGTCCAAACACTGCCTTGGGCTCACTATGCATGAAGAAAGAGGCTTACAAGTACTGAAAGAGATATTTTGAATAAACCATATTTATATGAATAATGAATAAGCCCCTCCTTCCATGCAACAGTGCTCTACCGTTTTATTTTCTGATCTTCCAGTTTAATTGAATTTTGTGTTGAACTTGAGAGTCATTGCATACACCTTCTACTGTAATTAAACAAGTTGACCTGAAAGTCTCATTTTATTGAATGGGGATTGGTCCCAGGAAATGTTCTTACAACTGCGGCCTCAGCCTGTGATGTGCAGATGAGATTTTACAATATTGTCCTTTGCAAGGGCCTCATGGATTTGCCGCAGTAAGGAAAGGTTAGAAAGTCTTTGGACCATGATTTAACTGATTGTGTGGAAAGGTTTAATATGAAATTAAGATGATATATTCCTTTGATTTGGCTCATGTAGCCTCTGCATTCATGTTCTGATTTTTTTTCCTAGTTACCAGTTTTCTTTTTTGGTAATATAAAATAGAAGCATTCCTGATGCATTTTTAAAAGTATGTATAGTGACAGAATTTTTCCAGTGCTCATATTTAAGATCTTCACTGGGTCAGGACTGCACATTTAGCACCTTGTCATTTCAGACCTTTGATATACATCATTATAGTGAACTGCCAGTCATTTCACCTGTTAATAGTCGGATCTAAATGTAGAGATCAAAATTAATGACAGTGTAAGAAAGCTCTAGGTTAATTTCTCTGAGCTACAATAATGGATATTTCCCCCCATGCAGCATGTTATTAAAAGTTTATTTTATTTTTTTTTACTATCTGATTCAGTATAAATGAGAGAAAGGACATTCAGGTCAATATTAGCTAAGAATTCATTGGTATGCATTGATTTTTATGACTAAGACTGCTAATTGAACAGAAAATGCTGAACCAAAAAAAATATTTTGAAGCCCATAAGGTGTTTGCCTGAAATATGTCATTTCTTGCAACATCTGAAAGTTTCTTCCAGGCAGAAACTATAGAAGCTCCAGTATAGCTGAACATCTGTCTTGTCATGTAGGCAGATATTAGGATTAAATTAACTAGAAATGAATAGAATGATACATGACAGGGTGCAGATGTCCCAGCCACAGTGTGATAATTTCATTGCAAAACTATGTAATGAATTCCATACATTACAGAAATACAAATGTACCACTTTAGGTAATTGTGATGAAAAGGTATAATATGCAGTGCATAAACAGACTGTAGAGCCAAGGGCATTCCCCCCTCCCCTAGTTTGCTATTTCTCTGCAGTCATTTTAAAAATGATTTTATTTGGTTTAATGTATGCCTATTATTGAATCAATCCTGCATATTTTTTCTCCTTCAGCATTTCAGAATCTGGATTTCATAGTGACATTAGAAAACTTATTGCATGCCTGCTTTTCCAGGAGATTGGTTTGCACTTCTTTCCTCTGTCTATAGTGTACCTTAATGTTCAAAACTGACATACTCTGGAATTGGAAATACTTAAAAGCTTTTGGGCTTTGCAGTTTCTAAATTAGTGTCTGTTCCCTCTATGCTCCTCAGATTAGCAGCAATTGTTCACACTTTATTAGAGATTGTTAGCTAATTTCCCATTATTTCCTGCAAGTGGACAGTGTGGGCGTTCTGAATTTAGCTTTTTAAAAACAATCATGATGATTGTATTACAACATATTTTAGTGAGTATATGATTTGTCATGGAAAGTGAGAAGTTGTACGAAGTTAATAACAGCAGCATCATATCACAATGGAAAGTTTTAAAATGCTGCAAATAATCAGATTGCAAGTTACGTGAGTTTTGTAAAAAAAAAACCTCAAAAGATAGATCTGTACTATTGATTTGGATTGTTCTCTTCATTATAAAGATCTGTGGACAGCGTGAGAATGTACAAAGTACAGTTTGAAACATGAATATGGTCGTCTTTTTGCATCAAGAAACTGGGACATTCAGTCCATGTGAGCCATGAAACAAAATTCTGCTTTATTTCCGAACAAGTAAAAAATACAGTGTTGTCATGGGTTTTCGGTCTAGCCTGAGCCCCCTGGACTCTTGAGCCTTCCATGTTCAGCATGCCTGATTACGATTACAGTTTTTGCTATGATTTGAACTATGTATATTGAAACCCTGTGATTAAGGAACAGGCTTCAGTATTTTGGCATGATGTGGAATTTAGAAGGAGCATGATAGGCCATTTGTGCACAGAGTTTTTTTCTGTGTCAGTTTGTTCCTGGCTTACATAGAGTATTATTTGCTGGCCATTGCTCTGCAGTTTTTTTCCTACCCCCTTCCCCTTTTTTCTTACCATCGTTGCTCTGATGTTTCCAGCAAGAATGCACCTGAATCAGTTTTTGTGGCATTTGTAATGTTTGCTATGCTTTTAAAGCGGCCACCTATGTCTACCCACTTCCCTACTCTACTTCATAGCCATCTCCTTCTTCTTCTGAGCTGCCATTTTTTTCACTGGTGTGGCTGTTTTTTTTTTTCTTATTTAGGTTTATATATTGCTACAGAAGACTCATTGAATAAGCGCCAGTGAATTCAACAAGGTTTACTCTCAAGTAAGCTTGCACAGGCTTTGTGGCTCTGGTGTGGTTGGGCGATTAACAAATGTAGAGCAGAGCAGGGTTCTGAAAGGCAGGGGGAAGCGAGGGCCTTTGTTTCACCTTGTAGCTTTGGGGTGGGGGATTTTAACAAATGCAGAGTACTTTGATGGCCTGTGTTTGATCTTTCCCCCGTAGTACCCCCTCAATAGTGATATATCACAGAAAAGCAACTAGCCCCTCCATCATATCGGTATAATGCATGTGCAAAAGAAAAACTCTCATTGGTGACAAAGAGTAAAGGAATGCCTGAGACACAAACTAAGAGACAAGTGGAAGAAACCCACCATCAGGAACCACAGATGTCAGCATACTTCAGGATTTGGTGTGGAAACAGTCATAAACACACTTGCACACATAACACCATCCATCCAGTTAACTCTGTAACATCAGTACCCCAGATCAAATACGTAGCATAGAGCATAATGATTAGTTCGTCTTATGTATAGTTATCTGGCAAAGAAAAGAGAAAAATGTCTTGAGTTGGCAAAACCCTGCTAAATTGGATACTTTTAAAAAAATATTTAGAGATGCATTTCTGTAGGCATCTTTAGTTTCCTACACCATGGTCTGCATTCATAAGGACTGGGGGAAAATGTGTGCATCCAAGTAGTTGCTTACCAGGTCCGCATCAGAAAATCTATATTTTATAAGTTTGTTTCGAGCAACATCATTGAAATAACATGTGTAGAAAACAGGATACTTCTGTTGGATGCGCAAACATATCCTTTTTTTTTTAAATTCGCCCCCCGAAGGGGATTTTAATGATTTTACTTTACTACGGGATATGGGGAAAGGTTACTAATCTCTACCTCTCAAAAAGTTATGGGACATGGGTAGGGAAAACTAATACAAAAAAAAAACCCCTACCAGGATGGGGGAAGGAAACTACCAGGATGCGCAAACATATCCTGATGACTGGGTAATTAATCTCTCCCTCAACAAATGCATAGTTCTGAAAACCTAGAGCACACATGTTCCTAGTATTCTTTTATCAGAATTTCATTACATAAATGCTACCATTTTAACAACTGAGCATGCATGCTTGTTTTTAGGTTTGGGGGGTTTTGGTTTGTGTGTGTCTCTTTTTACTGTATTACTCCAAACAACAAACATGAGTTTGCAAGCAAAAATCCCACATTTTGGAAATGACCATGATAATTTTAACAGTCATGGGAAATGCTATATATTATTTAAACATTTAGCAGTATAATATAAACAAGTCAATTGTATTTTCTTTTTCCTTATCAAACTGTTATATAAATGCAGTATTTATTTTCCTGGAATCTTACACAGGTATCACATACATATCATGGTCATCAGAGCAGCACATGGAAATCTATGCACATGCACTGGAGCCTCTTTACAGTGATGTGACTGAAGGGCTCAAACCCTGGTTAGCATTGCTGTTCAGCAGCCAGTACATTACAATGCTGGACACTTTTGCAGCTCAAATTATAATTTCCATTATTTTTTTTAGAAGAAAAAAGCAATATCTTTAAATGGCATATGTTTTTAAATATGGAGAAAGAACATTTCATTTTCTCGTGATAAAAGGAAGATTTTGGGTAATCAGGGTTTATTTTTCCCCCTAGCAGATGCCGAGTTTAACTCACTTAAATGGACTTGTTTTCAGACTGGATCAGTTGCCGGGTAAGTTAATTGAGCATGGCTGGAAGCAAAATGTTATCTTTATTGAGAGGTAAGTAGTATGAAGCTTGTTAGGTTTCAGTGAAGGTGTTTCATTGTTTTGTTTTATTCTCCTAACAGAAGGTGTACACAAGCCCAGCCCAGTGGAAATAATTATGGATAATTGCACTCCATTACTTTTGGTGAAATTGACTCTGCTCACTCTACCTGAGTACACTGACATAACAAGGAAACAGGAAAATAATCACATTCATGCATTCCAAGCAAGTGACTGACATACAACTCAAAATGGTACTTTTTGTCCCCAAATGACATACTTTGTACATCATTATTATATTAGCTGTCAGTAGCCATGCATCGTTCCAGAGAATCAACATTTTTGGAAACACTGTTCATTTGCATCAAGCAAGTGCCCTGTCATCTTGCATGGATCACAGCTGTTTATAGAGTTCACTCCTCAGTTTGGGATTATGCTATTTCATTTTGACTTTTTCCTTCACTGAATTTTTTTTGGATACAGGATTAGTATTTTGGAAGAGGAATAAAAAGTTCTTTCTTTCCTCTCTCTCTCCCCTGTGCATAATTTTATAAACCTCTATCATGTTTGCCCCAGCTGTCTCTTTTCTAAACTGAAAAGGCCCTTTCCTCACAGGAAGGTTTCTCCAACCCCTTAATCATCTTGGTGACCCCCTTCTGTACTTTTTCCAGCTTTGCAATGTCCTTTTTGAGATATTTGTGACTGGTACTGCACACAGATTTTTTTGGATTGGTATGGCAAAGGATGTTGCAGAGTGGGCGCATGCTTGCCTTGTCTGCCAACAAAAGAGAACACCAGTAAGATGAGAGAGAACACCGTTAAGGGACATTCCACAACCTGCAAAACCATGGGAATTCATTCAAGTTGACCTGAGAGGCCCAATACTAGAAATGCCAACAGGGAATCAGTATTTTCTGGTAGTGTACAATGCTTTTTCAAAGTATGTGGTGGCACAACCAATTAAGAATAAAAGAAGTAAGTCTGTGACAGATGCACTCATGAAGCATGTTCTGTTGCAGTTTGGACTACTAATCTGTATGTGCAGTGATCAATAGAAAGGACTTTAATCGCAGTTGCTAGTGGAAAGAGTAAACCACACAACTTGTTCTATGTGTGACCATCTGAAGGATTGGGCTTTAAAGGCTCCATATGTTGTGTTTCTTTAGAACACTAGCAGACATTCAACAATCCAGCACTCACTATATGGAATTATGTTTGGACTTCATAAATCCATGCTCCTATGTGATATACTCTTCAGGCAGCAAGAACAGGTGAAGCGCACAACTCCTGCACAAAACAGTGACTTAGCACATACCTTTTGGAAAGCAGAAGCCCAGACAAGGTGGAAATGTGAATGAAAAAGAAGATCCTAAGGGCAAGATGAAATATATTCCAATCCAGGCAGGGGAGAAAGTATGGCTCCACAAGAGGAAAAAAACAGTCTGGAAACAAATTAAAAATGTATGCCTTTTTGGAGGGAGACTTATGCAGTGATTAAGAAACTAAGCAACCTATTCTTGCTGGTAAAGAAAGGCCACTCTGTCCCATTTGTAGTACAAAGGGATCCATACATCAATTCATTGAAAAAAATGAAAGGGAATCAGTGGAAAAGGATGAGCAACACACTCAAGAGTGTACAGAATAGGAAGTCATGGTCAATATGTTACTCTAGGTCCCCTATCTATATATCTAATTCCCAAGTGGCCCCCTGGTGCGGATATCTAAATCCGTACATCGGGGGCACCTGGGGGGCAGGGAGATTTTCCTGCACATGTGGGGCAGTCCCCACATGTGCAGAAAAATCTAAAAAGTGTTTAAAAGTCTAGGAGGGATATCTAAATCCCCAAAAAAGTAAGAACGTTCCCAGCGCATGTGCAGGGAATGCTCTGGGAACTCTGCGGTGGCCGGTGGCTGGAAGGCGCTCAATCCTTGCCACCAGAGGGAGGCGGAAGAGGAGATCAGGGGAGGAGGAGGATCACCGGAGCAGGGACAGGGAGGAGATCGGTGGGCCCGGTGGCTGGAATGCTCGGGCCTCGCCTCCAGAGCCGGGGGGGAGGAGAAGATCAGTGGCGGCGGAGGAGGGGGACATCGCCGGAGCCGGGTGGAGGGAGGGAGGAGATCGGCGGTGGTGGCAGAGGAGATTGCTGGAGCAGGGGGGGGAGAGGAGATCAGCAAGCCCGATGGCTGGAAGCTGCTCAGGTAGCGCTGCTGGGGCCGGGGGGAGGACATGATCGCCAGAGCCGGGGGGGGAGGACATCGCTGGAGCCTCCCACGCAAATATCGTGGGTCCCTCTTCTTGTACATTCTAAATGGCATCTATTGTTTTAGGAGGAGTTGCCCAGAAATTCTGAGGACTCTGATCTACTACTGAATTATCAAAGTCACAGGCTTGGCTCATGAATATAAGCTTGAGTAGGAAGACACCTTTCTGGTTTACAGATTAAGAGCCTGTATAAATATTATGTTATAAATTGAATTGATGGGGGAGTTGTAATGTAATCCTCCCTACCAGTGAGTGATGCTGTTGCATATTTGTGTGTTTGGTTTGGTTCTGTATTGGTTCTAATTGTTCTGTGCTCTATGGCAGTTGACTGGTTTAACTGTATTATTAACTGTTTGTAAGATCTGTGTTGGAGGCTGTGCTGGTAACAGGCAGTTGGAAACCTTTTATGAAAGTTTGTTCCTTATGAAGTATGTTACAGTATTCCCTGACAGTGCATATCACCAAAGGCTGTCTATGAAATTAAACTAGAAGAACAGAAGTAATCTGCATTCTTAGCTGAATACAATTAATGTAATCTTGGCATCATTTTTATGAACATGGTAAACTGAAAACTATAGATGGCAGATTTTACTATCTGATTGCAATGTGTAGTTGCCAAATTTGCAAAATCCTGGGACACTGCTTTAAAAATCTAGATATTATTTTTGTTGATTAAAACCTAGTTCAGTTTTATTCTTGTTTTATCTCGAGATTTAGTGCACATTTCTATCATTTTTGTTCAAAATATATGCATCTTCCTAATCATGAGAGCTAGAAATCATCTTGAACATTGACACTTCCATCTGTTTGTCACAGGGTGCCAAAGGGTCTTGAGTGCTCCTTGGGAGCCAGATCCTGCATATCACTCCATTAGGATGAAGTATATCAGTTAATGTCATATGTAGTGAAAATCTGGTACCCTGGTATCTGTCAATTGGATTATACTCCTTGTTGTTAATATTCTGTAGTAGTAGCCTCCAGTTATAACAGACTATACAACTGTGGAGACAGGCAGATAGGAAAGAAAACAATAATATACAGATATTATTATGCTATTTGTATGTAATAATTCTGAATGTTATAATCCATTGAGTACTGTGAGTTTCGTTTTTAGTTCCTGAATCATGTAGCAAATTTGAGATTGTGCTATGTATCTTATTTGGCAGAGTGCTAGCTGCAGCATATGAGCATTTAAACTTTACTTCTGCCTCTTTGATTTATTTATGCAAGCAAGATTTGTTATGAATTTTAATCCAAGCAAAATACTCTGACATCCACAATTGCTTGTATGTTTTCTTGCTGCGGCAGCAGCTCTATGAAAAGAAGCCATGGAGAATATTCGTAAGCACCGCCAAGTCAGTTTCTCATCTCAGGCATTGTTGCATAAGATGCATTTTATATAGTGGAGGGGAAAATACATCTGGAGTCTTTAGTTATTTTTAAAACAGAAAAGTTGGACCCCAGGGAATTTTGTGATTCCTGACTTTTCAGATAGGGCTGCTTTCACAGCAGAAGTGGTTTTCTTCACAGAGGTATACACTACTAGTAGTCTTTATTCATTTATTTATCATGCTACGATTCCCTAAAAAGAAAAGACTTATCCAGTGAAGAAAACAATGCTTCACCAGAGAATCACAGATTATGTTTAAATAATTGATATAAAAATTACTTTTGCCTGGTTAGTCATGTGACAGGGCTATCTTTTTCTTTTTTTACTGAAACAGTTATTAGCCAAAAGAGTAATGAGAGTGAGGCAAGTGTGGCTTACAACATGGGTTTTCAAAAGGCAGTAACTACCTTTGTTTACGATCTTGAGTTAAGAGCATTGTAGTCTGTGCAAGACACATTAATTAACCTTTTGTTTTAAATGTGTTAATTAACTTTTTGCTTTCAAATAATTAAAACAAAGCTGTCTGTCCATGTAAGAAATTACAAGCAGGGCGCTCACAAGGATTTACAGGGGGAGGGCATCTCATTTCCCCCCACAGCCTCTCTCTGTCCTGCTTCCTTCTCTCCTTCCCACACACCAGCCAATTTACGTTTACCCAACCCTACTGCCTTCAGCTTTCCCTCCTTCCCCATCCCCCCCCCGCTGCCTCTCCCTGGGAAAACTATGGTTGTAGCTACTGAACTGGAGTAGGCCCAGTTGCATTGTGGGGAACCTGCAAGGACTTGCTGGGGGGGGGCACCTGACTGTCCGCTGTATCCCCTTTCCCACAGTATTTCTTTTTTCCCCTCCTGGCAACCCCATCTCCCAACCTTTCCATGCTTCCTTTTATCTTACCCACAGACCTACCAACACAATAGGGACCCCAAAGCAGGTTACAGATTCTCCTCTTCTCTATTTTATCCTCGAAACAAAGAAGATGTAGGTTGGGCCAAGAATGTGTAACTGGCCCAAGGTAACCCCATGAGCTTCCATTGCAGAATGGGAATTCAGACCTGGCTTTTCCAGATCCTAGTCTGAAACACTAACCACTACACTACACTGGCTTTTGTTGGGTGGGTGCTGTTGAAAAGTAGCAAACAGCCAGGCCTGGGTGGGTCACACAAATCATGTGGTAGCAAGGTACCCCCTGGTTGCTGCCTGGCTTCAGCCCTTAAGTCTCCTGACATATTCCTTAGGTATCGTGGGCTCTAGCTGATAAAATCGTTATGGTCCACTTAACTATGAAATACAAGATTACTAAATCTTTGAAATATAAGATTGATTGCTAAGGCTATCCTAATGGACCTATGTTTAGTTCTCTCAAGTTAGTGTCTCAGGAACATTCTAGAATTATGGGGTTCACTAATGGTTTATGAAAGCCATAGATTTGTTCCCTTCCTTTCAGGATTTCTACCAACTAGTTAGTTTGCTAGTACAGTAGTGGAAATTGAATAATCTTGTGCCATCTCCTACAATCATGGCAGAGTGAATTTCGATAACATGTATGCCAAAAAGCCAGTTTTGATGAAGCACAATGGATCCATTCCTGTCTCCTACAAATTGATCTGAATGAAACAACCTAGTTCCACTAATCTCTAGCATTTATCTAAACTCTGTATTCATCAGCATTAGTCCCAAAGCAACTTCCTAACACCATCTGAAAGCCATAAAATAGTTAAAAATAAAAAACTTGTCACTGCATTCTGTGCTAATGGAAGCTTTTGAACAATCTTCAAATGCAGTCCCATATAGAGTGCATTGCAGTAATCTACCATGGAGATGATCAAAGCGTGAGATTGCTGTGGCCATCTCATGTTTCTCAGTGAAGGGATACAGCTGATCAACCTGCCAAGGCTGGACAAGCTTGCTGCAAGGAGTTCTGGTGGCCACCTATAGACACTGACTGTAAACACCTCAAGCTCTGAACCTGCTCATTTCAGCACAATGCAACACCACCCAGGACTGTTCTCACACAAGAACATTTTTCCATGATGATCATATTGCTGGTGTGACTGTTCCAATACAGGGTAATCCAATATCTACCCCTCTTAGCCATGGTTTTCCTTTCACGCCAAATGAGGTGTGCATTCTCTCTACACTCATTGTTGTCATTGTTGTCTCTACCCACTCTTTTTGGGGGTGCATGCATAGAACTTGCTCAAGAATAGTGCAATACTACACTTAAAACATGCATTTGCACAGCGCTGCTCTAGAATAAGGCCATACTTGAATCTTTGGGTAATGCTAATTGCTGGAAGGTACTAGGTGTCCCATTGTGCTCATCTACATTGAAAAGACTAATTGCCCTCCTACTGCTTGGAGGAAGGGGGAAGAGCACTTCTGGAACTTTTCAAATGTTAATCAAGAGAACGGAGAAAATATTTGCCACTTGCATTGTCGTAATATAATAACAGTTCTACGATATTGCCCTGACCCTCCCCCCAAATTTAATAAATCTTAATTTTTGTTGGTATCAGCATTGATGCTTGGGCATTTCACTGTGAAAATGCAGAGGAAGGGGGTGTTTCTTTCCATTCAAAGACAAAACCTATCTTCCCTTCTGGACCCATGAAAAAGATGGTTCCAACAATGCCATGCCTGGGCTTTTTTTAAAACAACAACAACAACAGAGTTTTTATCAGAAAAAAGGGGTGTTCACAAGTTGTACAAGAATAGAGGATGATGTCATTTGGAAACCAAAAGAAGGGTGGGCACATGGCTAGCACAGCTGAACTGGAGAAAAACCTCCAAATGGAATCAGCCCAGTTGGCAGGGTGACAACTCTTAGATGGAAACCTCAGGCTATACTACCAACCAGCAGAACCTATGTCTCATCTGGATTGAGCTTCAGTTTATATTATTACATAATTTAGTTATAGTCAAATGCATACATAAAATTCATTCTCAAAATTAAGCAGCATTTCCTACTTGAACATAACAGGACAAATTATTTGGGTTTTCAACTAATGATTTATTTTAGAGAGAAAGACGTGTGACCTATTTTAATAATGAAAAGCAAATATAAACTGATTTTCAAACATTTTAATGCATAAACAAAATGATCTGTTTAGGTTGTAAGTACTGTAAAATGCACAGCAGCAGCTCTGGCATCCATCACGTCTCTTTTCAGTGAGTTATGTAAAACCATGTAACTTGCTGGCATGTAAGTTACAGCTCCCCTCAGGCTAACTTCTACACTCTTCTTTTTGTACAGCGTTCAAGTTTTGTTCTGTGGGATATGCATATTTTGCAAACAAGATCTAATGGAGGCTGTTATGTGTTTGGCTGATCATGCAGTTTTACTTCTGGAACAGCAAATGCACATGGTTTTGTTTTTGGAAGGCTCAGTGGCTGAATTTCTTGGGAGGGAGTAGAGACTTCTAGAGCTGATTCCAACAACCATATGCTTGTGGGTGGTTATCTAGTATAGATGACATAGCAAGACCTTTTTTTGGCATTATCTGGAATTGCCTCCCCCCCCCATTAGTCTTCTGTATGCTTCAAGATATGTCCTCAGACCCCTAGTTCCTAGCCCATCCTGCCTGTTGTGGGCACTGATCTGAACATATACTGGAGTTCTCAACTTGTATAGTCCAGAAATGTAATAGTTATATTAAAAAAATATAGTTCAAGAATTGCCCATATGATAGGTGTAAGATGGAAGATTTCTTCCCTTGGCTTGGTGTAAAACTCTACACATACTGGTGAGAAAGCCATTATTTTATGCTATCTCCTCCTATGCTGACTGGCAACTTTTTTTTTATTCCTCATGATTCTAATCTTGATTTCATGGTCAAACGTACAGGGCACATGAGTGTCCTGAAGTTGAAAGAATATCTTTTCAGATTACCTTGTCTTCTGATGAAATTGCATAGTTCTTGCTATGCGTCAAAACAGGTCATGAACCAGGAAGAATCACTGATGCCATGTTTAGGGTTTTGGCCCAAGTGCAGAAGGCATTTCACATGGGAGAAATCACACCAGTATATCCATACAGCACAGCTTTCTTGTAAAGCCACTTCTAAGGACATTACCACTGACATGTAACGCAGATAAAGCTATGATATGCTGAGCTTTAATATTTAGTTGGTACTAGAAGTGTAGGAAGTATACTGGGACTAGACCAAACCTGGCAAAGGAGAAGCGCCAAATATGGGGAAATCATTCTACTATATATGATATAACCTGAATCCACAAGCAGAGCTACATTGATCTGATCTTGTCAGATCTCAGAAACAAAGTATGGGTGGACCTGGTTATTACTCGGATGGGAGGCCGTCAAGGAAGTCTAGAGTTGCTAAACAGAGACAGGGAATGGCAAATGACCTCCATTCATCTCTTGCCTTGAAAACCCTATGAGGTCACTATGGCTCTGCTGTGACTTGATGTCACTTTTCCCCACCAGCACAAACAGAGATGTAGGGTGGTGGCTGGGGCAGCTGGCTGTAAGACGGTAGAATGTCCCATGTCTAAGACCACCTCTGTAGACAACCAGCACATCTCAAGAAGGTCAGAAATAACTATGTTATAATTAGTCTGATGTGTTGATTACTTGAGTCAGCATAGCTGTAATGAATATAAGAACATAAGAAGAGCCCTGCTGGATCAGACCAATAGTCCATGTATTCATTAATTTTTTATTGAATTGAATTTCACATTTGAAAAGCATATAAACATATCAAATTACACTAAGAAGTAGAATATGTAGAATAAGTAGATAACGATCAAAACTGGGGGCAGACACACAACTTTGTAAATTCTAGTATGATAAAAGTTCTGTACATAGAAAAGCTAGCAGACTATTGGAGTCTTAAAACAATTATTTACTGAATTAATGTAGTGATATATTCAGAACAGCGTTATACAACCAGCTTACTATAGAGTTAAGGAACTTAGAGAGCATAATGTTTAAATGCAGAGTAGTTTGAGGTATATTTGTTTGTATGGTTGAATGTCATTCTCTGTTATTGTTTCAAAGAATGGGAACCATTTTGCATGGAAGGTGGATTTCTTAGGAAATTGTTCCACATGGTGTAAGTGATCTCTAGTATGAACAGTTCCCAGACTTTTGTGTACCAGAATTCAATTGTAGGGGCTAGGTGGGACTTCCACCTTGAAGCAATACAGGAGCATGCTGCTGCTATGAGGCTTGATATAAGCTCTTTCCTGATGAATGGGATGTGGAGGTCTTGCCAGATGTTAAGGAAAAGAAATTCTGGTTTGAGAGGTACTTCATAGCCTGTGATGAATTTTATTTGTCCCAGCACTTCTTGCCAAAAAGATTCTATGATTGGACACTCCCACCAACTGTGGGTGTAGGTTCCTGTATTTCTGAAATTCCTCCAACATAGCAGTGAAGATGACGATGAAGAAAGTGCAAGTTTCTGAGGGGTCAGGTACCAGCGGGTAATAATTTTGTATGACTGTATTTGTGTGTTAATAATTGGTGAAGTGAGCATAGGTGAAGACCAAACTTGTTCCCAGATTTCGTCTGTTAACGTAAAACCACAGTCTGATTACCACTTGTTGCAGAAAGGTAAATCGGTAGTGCTATGAAGACCCAGTAGGATAGTGTTTTTGTTGTTGTTCAGTCGCACAGTCGAGTCCGACTCTTCGCGACCCCATGGACCAGATTACGCCAGGCCCTCCTGTCTTCCGCTGTCCGCTGAAGTTTGCTCAATTTCATGTTCGTTGCATCGATGACACTGTCTAACCATCTCATCCTTTGCCGTCCCCTTCTTCTTTGACCTTCAATCTTTCCCAGCATCAGGGTCTTCTCCAGTGAATGCTCCCTTCTCATTTGGTGGCCAAAGTATTTGAGTTTCAGCTTCAGGATCTGGCCTTCCAGGGAACAATCAGGGTTGATTTCTTTTAGGATTGACTGATTTGATCTCCTGGCAGTCCAAGGGACTCTCAAGAGTCTTCTCCAGCACCATAGTTCCAAAGAATCTATTCTTCGGCGCTCGGCCTTCCTTATAGTCCAACTCTCGCAGCCATACATTACTACGGGGAATACCATTGCTTTGACCATGCGGACTTTTGTTGGCAAGGTGATGTCTCTGCTTTTTATCATACTGTTTAGGTTTGCCATCGCTTTCCTCCCAAGGAGCAGGCGTCTTTTAATTTCATGGCTGCAGTCACCATCTGCAGTGATCTGGGATCCTAGGAACGTGAAGTCTGTCACTACTTCTACGACTTCCCCTTCTATTTGCCAAGGAGTGATGGGGCCAGATGCCATGATCTTAGTTTTTTTGATGTTGAGCTTCAAGCCCACTTTTGCGCTCTCCTCTTTCACCCTGAGCAAGAGGCTCTTTAGGTCCTCTTCACTTTCTGCCATCAGAGTGGTATCGTCTGCATATCTGAGGTTATTGATCTTTTCCCCAGCAATCTTAACTCCAGCTTGTGATTCATCCAGGCCAGCATTTCGCATGATGTACTCTGCATATAAATTAAATAAGCAAGGTGACAATATACATCCTTGTCGTACTCCTTTTCCTATGCTAAACCAATCAGTTGTTCCATATCCGGTTCTAACTGTTGCTTCTTGACCCTTATACAGGTTTCTCAGGAGACATGTGAGGTGGTCCGGTACTCCCATCTCTTTAAGAACCTGCCATAATTTATTGTGATCCACACAATCAAAGGCTTTAGCATAGTCAATGAAGCAGAAGTAGATGTTTTTCTGGTACTCTCTTGCTTTCTCCATAATCCAGCGAATGTTGGCAATTTGATCTCTCGTTCCTCTACCTCTTCGAAACCCAGCTTGTACTTCTGGCAATTCTCTATCCACGTACTGTTGAAGCCTAGCTTGTAGGATTTTGAGCATGACCTTGCTAGCGTGTGAAATGAGTGCAATTGTGCGATAGTTTGAACATTCCTTGACATTGCCCTTCTTTGGGATTGGAATGTAAACTGACCTTTTCCAATCCTCTGGCCACTGTTGTGTTTTCCAAATTTGTTGGCAAATTGAGTGCAGCACTTTAACAGCATCTTCTTTTAAGACTTTGAATAACTCAGCTGGGATACCATCACCTCCACTAGCTTTGTTGTTAGTAATGCTTTCTAAGGCCCATTTAACTTCGCTTTCCAGGATGTCTGGCTCGAGGTCAGTGATTATACCATTGTGGTTGTCAAGGACATTGAGGTCCTTCTTGTATAGTTCTTCTGTGTATTCTTGCCATCTTTTCCTAATCTCTTCTGCTTCTGTTAGGTCCCTACCGTTTTTGTCCTTTATCATGGCCAGCTTTGCATGGAACGTTCCCTTGATTTCTCCAATTTTCTTGAACAGATCTCTAGTCCTTCCCAATCTATTGTTTTCCTCTATTACTTTGCATTGTTCATTCAGGAAAGCCTCCTTATCTCTCCTTGCTGTTCTCTGGAAATCTGCATTCAGTTGGGCAAATCTTTCCTTTTCACCATTGCCTTTAGCTTTCCTTCTTTCCTCTGCTATGTGTAAAGCCTCATCAGACAGCCACTTTGCTTTCTTGCATTTCTTTTTCTTTGGGATGGCGGTGATTGCTGCCTCCTTTACAATGTCACGGACCTCTGTCCATAGTTCTTCAGGCACTCTGTCTATCAAATCTAGTCCCTTAAACCTATTCTTCACCTCTACTGTATATTCATCGGGGATGCGATCTAGGTCAAATCTGAATGGCCTTGTGGTTTTCCCAACTTTCTTCAATTTAAGTCTGAATTTTGCAATGAGTAGCTCATGATCTGAGCCACAGTCAGCTCCAGGTCTTGTTTTTACTGACTGGATAGAGCTTCTCCATCTTTGACTGCAAATTATATAGTCAATCTGATTTCGGTGTTGCCCATCTGGTGATGTCCATGTGTAGAGACGCCTCTTAGGTTGTTGGAAAAGGGTGTTCGCTATGACCAGCGTGTTCTCTTGACAAAACTCTGTTAGCCTTTGCCCTGCTTCATTTTGTTCTCCAAGGCCAAACTTGTCTGTTATTCCGGTTACCTTTTGATTTCCTACTTTAGCATTCCAGTCCCCTATGATGATGAGGACATCATTTTTTGGTATTAGTTCTATGAACTGTTGTAGGTCTTCATAGAACTGGTCCATTTCAGCCTCTTCTGCAGCAGTGGTTGGGGCATAGACTTGGATTACTGTGATATTGAATGGTTTGCCTTGGATTCGGACTGAGATCATTCTGTCATTTTTGAGATTGTATCCCAGTACTGCCTTTCTCACTCTCTTGTTGACTATAAAGGCCACACCATTTTTTCTACGGGATTCCTGGCCACAGTAGTAGATATAATGGTCTTCTGAGTTAAATTCGCCCATTCCTGTCCACTTTAGTTCACTGATTTCCCAAGATGTCGATGTTCATTCTTGCCATCTCATTTTTGACCACGTCAAGCTTACCTTGATTCATAGACCTTACATTCCAGGTTCCTATGCAGTATTGTTCTTTGCAGCATCGAACTTTCCTTTCACCGTCAGACACATCCACAACTGAGCGTCCTTTCGGCTTTGGCCCAGCCGCTTCACTCTTTCTGGGGTTACTCGTACTTGCCCTCTGCTCTTCCTCAGTAGCATATTGGACACCTTCCGACCTGAGGGGCTCATCTTCCGGCGTCATATCTTTTAGCCTTTTGTAACTGTCCATGGGGTTTTCTTGGCAAAGATACTGGAGTGGGTTGCCATTTCCTTCTCCAGGGGGATCACACTTGGTCTGAGTTCTCTGCTGTGGCCTGTCCGTCCTGGGTGGCCCTCCACGGCATAGCCCACAGCCTCATCAAACCATGCAAGCCCCCTCGCCACGACAAGGCAGTGATCCATGAGGGAGGTAGGATAGTGTAGAGGATATTAATCCTCTAAAGGAGTTTCCAGTGGATTCTCAAAAGGAGACTTAGCAAGTTTTTGGGAAGACGCATTTTTGATAGTTGACATCACATGATTTAGCTGCATGTAGAAGAACCATGGGATGATGCTGTTTAACTTTTGTTCTAGGAGTTGTTTTGGAAGCAGGCCCTTTGAGTTTGAAACGTCCTTGATACGTGTTAAATTTACTCATCTAAATTACCTGGCTATTGTGATGTCATTTCCTGGGGGAAACCAGTTTTGGAACAAAAATACAGATTGCCCAGATAGTTTCGGAAGAAGTTTAGATCTATGAGTGTCCCAGATGTGGAGAATAGATGAAAGAAAGATATTGGAGTGAATCAATTTAAGATATTGGAGTGAATCAATTTAGGACATACCAGCAGTTCGTCCCAGATTGTTTCTTGGATAGTTTCTGGAAACACTAATCGATAAAGTGGTTGAACCAGCGAATGTTGGCAATTTGATTTCTAGTTCCTCTATGTCTTTGAAACCCAGCTTGTACTTCTGGCAGTTCTCTATCCACGTACTGTTGAAGCCTGAGACTATTGTACTTCAGTCAGAAAATGAGAAGACAAGATCCCATTAATCATCTTGGTTGCCCTTTTCTGTACCTTTTCCAGCTCCTCAATGTCCTTTTTTGAGGTACAGTGACCAGAACTACACAGGGTATTCCAAATGAGGTCACAGAATAGAGCTGTACGGGGGCATTATAATATCAGTCATTTTAGTTTCAATCCCATTCCTAATAATCTCCAACATAGAGTTTTCCCTTTTCACCACTGCAGCACTCTGGTTTGACACTTTCAATGAGCTAGCTACTACAACCCCAAGATCTTTTCCTCTCTCAGTCTCACCACATTCAGACCCCATTAGCTTATACTTGTAGTTGTGATTTTTTGTTTCAGTGTGCTTTGCTTTATACTTACCAACACTGAATTTCATCTGCCACATTGTTGCCAAATCACCCAATTTATGGAGATCCTCTCGGAGCTCTTCAGAGTCAGCCTCGGTTTTTACAATCCTGAAATATTTTGTTTCATCTGCAAACTTGGCCACAACACTACTTATCCCTAGTTCCAGATCATTTATGAACAAATTAAATAGTACTGACCCCAATACCAATCCTTGTGGGACTCCACTTCATCGAGAGGACTGTCCATATATTCCTACCCTTTGCTTCTTGTCATGTAATCATTTTTTAATCCATAAGAGAAACCTTCCTCTTATCCTATGACTGCTAAGTTTACTTTGGTGAGATACCTTGTCAAAAGCCCTGTGAAAGTCCAAGTATATAATGTCTACCAGGTCATCATTGTCTACATGCTTGTATACTTTCTCAAAGAACTCCAAAAGATGCCGAGGCAGAACTTCCTCTTGCAGAAGCCATGCAGATTTTCCCTCAGCAGGCTTTATTTCTCCATGTGCTGAATAATTCTTTGATTACAGTTTCTACTAATTTACTTGAGATAGATGTTAGGCCAACTGGACTGTGATTTCTTGATTCCCCTCTGGACCCCTTTTTAAAAATCAGTGTAACATTTGCTGTTCTCCAGTCTTCTGGTACAATGGCTGAATTTATATATACTGGGTTAGTAGATCAACAGACTTGCATTTGAGATCCCTAAGTACTCTTGGGTGTATGCTATCAGAACCAGGAGTTTTACTATTTTTTAATTTCCACAATAGATCTATAACTTCATCTTGTCATCTTGATTTGACTCAGTTCTTCAGACTCTCTTCATAAAAATAGTAGCCGTGGCATGGGCATATATCCACACTTTCCACAGTGAACACAGAAGCAAAAAATTCATTGAGTTTCTCTGCCATCTCCCCATCTTCCTCTAGAAATCCCTTTATTCCTTAGTCATCCAAAGGCCCAACTGCTTCTCTGGTGGGTTTCCTATTCCGGATATATTTAAAGAATTTTTTATAGTTTGTCTTCATGCTTTTAGCAACCTGCTTCTCAAATTCTCTTTTATGCATGTCTAATTATGACAAAGGGTGTGTTCAGACGGATCTTTTGATCTGCCATAGGAACGACTCCCTTGCGGATCAAAAATGCACGACCAGACAGAAACATCTGGGAAATATTCCGGTCCCATAGGCATCCCGTTCTGCTGCGCCTCCAATCCTGATTTAAAAAGTAGCAGTTTCAATGTAGGGTTTTCGCTTACCCGCGCAACAACTGCAGACTTTCTTCCGTCTGGTCACTCCATTAGCGCGCGATGCTCCCATCGGCTCGGTCTGACGTCAGACCGAGCCGACGGGGGCGCGATTTTTAAAAAATTGAAACCCCATGTGCGCTTTAACGAGGAAACGCATTCAGCGATAAGCGCTACGAGGAATGTAATATTCATGCTTATTTCTTTTAGGGACAAGATGTTACCGCGATGGGAGATGGAGGGGGGGAAGGACTGTTCTAACTTGCAAAATAGTCCCTCCATTGATCATGATGGCAATGGCAAGGGGGAGGACCGGGACTTTGCTGAAAACCCTCTGCGATCGCCTCAGTTCTCCAAGGAGGCGCAGCCTTGCCTATGCGAATGTACAAAACTTTTTTTAAAAAATCCTCGGTGGATGCCGTGTAGACAAATCACGGTGGGAACAATGCGCGGTGAGGCTATTTCATGGGGGGCGTCTGGTAGTGCTAGGCTGGATTAAAAAAATCGGGATAAAATTTTAGGAGGGCTCATGGCGTGATTGACTGGCCGTCTGAACGCAGCCTTACATTTCTTTTGCCAGACCCAGTGGTCCCTTTTGTTCACTTCAATGGGGCAGACCTTCCACTTTTTAAAAGAAGCCTTTTTTACTTTCTATAGCTTCCTTGACTTGAATTGTTAAGCATGCAGGCATTATTTTAGACTTAACATAAGAAAATAAGAGAAGCCAATGTTGGATCAGGCTGATGGCTCATCCAGTCCAACACTCTGTCACACAGTGGCCAAAAATACCAGGTACCATCAAGAGGTCCATCAGTGGGGCCCAGTAGTGCCTTTCTTCACCTGGGGAATGCATTTTATTTGGGCTTCAATTAGTGCAGTTTTAAATAGCTGCCATGCATCCTCTAGGGAATTTGATTCTTTTATTTTTTTCTTTCAGCTTCCTTTTAACTATTCCCCACCTTTTTGTAAAGATCACTCATTTTAAATCAACTGTTACAGTTTCAGACTTTAGGTGTAACTTTCCATTGACATGACTGCTGAACTTAATAGCATCGTGGTCACTGTTCCCAATTGGTGTACCAACCTCTGTATCTTGAGGTCTTGAGACCCACTCAGAACCAAGTCCAAAATCACTACCCTTCTGGCTGGCTCTGTAACCAACCAACCACAGTCATTTATGATGTCTAGGAATCTCATTTCTACAGCATGACTTGAGTGCATGTTTACCCAGTCAATACGAGATTAGTTGCAGTCTCCCAGTATCATAACATTATGTGCTTTAGTCATCTCCCTTATTTCCTTCTCCATCTCAAGATCAGTCTCAAGGGTTTGATCAGGTTGGCAATGGTACACCCTCTGCTTTTAAGTAACCCTTGGGGTTACTTTCCACCCATATCACTTCTGTTGGGGAGTTTTTCTTTGATGTTTTCTATCTTATTTGATTCTATGTCCTCTTTGATGTATGATGCAATACCTCCCCCAACGCATCCCTCCCTATCTTGCCTATACAGCTTATATCCAGGCATGACTGTACCCCATAGAATTTCCCCATTCCACCATGTTTCTGAGATACCCAATATATCTAAATTGTTATTTAACATCAAGCACTCCAAGACAACACAATTGCATTTCCCAATTTCAGTGGTGCGAACATGCGCCATGCGCCCCCCCAGCACTATATATCAACCTATCTAGACAATGCATGATGTCTACAACCTTCGCACTAGGCTGGCTGACAGTGAGTGATGTCTGCAACCTCTGCACTAGGCTGGCAAGTCACCATGCAGTCAAAACACCGGTCACAGAGCTCTGTCTCTCTCCCTATGTTCCTAATAATTGAATCACCTACTACAAAAATCCCACCTGCCCCAAACCTCAGAGGAGTATCCTCAGGATATTGAGCCATCACCAAAGGAATGGGTCCCTTTCTATGGGATCACATCCCTCCTCCTCAGATTGATGCCCTCCAACCTTGAGACTCACTCTCTCCACAACAACTCCAAACTCGGGTTCAGAGTGCCCGACTGTGTTAATGGAAAACTTAGTGACTGAACTTCTATTCTTATCACCTGTTGCTCTTTTCTAACGAAGCTTCATTTCCATTTGGTCCTGCTCACTGGGTCATTTTATTATGAGGTTTTTTTTAAAAAATGAATTCCTTCATTTGTTGTTATCGGAGCATTTATATTTTTCTTTTATGTCTGTTTCCCCCCTCCCAGTGTTCGTCTAGCACTTACTTTTCACGACCCCTTTGTTGCTGCAGCTGCTGCTGGTTTTGAATTGTCGGCTCTTTCTCTCGCTTATCAACCCAAAAGGCACAAAGGAAAAGTAAAACAAGTCCCCGAGAAGTGAAGAATCCATTCACAGAACCCCTTCCAATTTTTTGCCTTAAATAATTTATTTTTATTATTCTTTAATGAGAGAGAGACTCATGTCAGTTTCATTATTCAGAAGTGATGTTGCCTGAACCATTAAAGGTTGCATCAGATATATAAGGGGGAATGAAACATTCCAAACATCCAGAAGGACAGAGCTGTCTTAACAAAACATTCTGTGGGCTACATTTCTAGACCTGTTCAATTTTCTGGTTAATGAAAATATAGACTGACAGTGGAGGAAAACTTGTAATAAATATAACCAATCACACTCTGGAACTTATATTAGAGCACACTCTGTGGCAGGAAAGCAGCAATGAAATGTTCTCTATCACAATTGTAAATGCATAGTGTCATTCTGCAGAGTTTTGCCCTATAGTGTAAAATCCATTTGATCCTGTCCTTCAAAGGGAATCTGTAGCCTTTTGTGACTACCAGTTTGCAAAACATCTTGCAGATAAAACCCTGTATGGATGTATCTAGACTGCTGTGCTGTCAGGTTTATAATGGACACCTTTTAGTTTGTGCAACTTAGGACATGGGCAGGATTCTTGGAGAAGTGAAGCCCATCATGTGTCTGCTAAGCCCATGTTGGTCATGGCTTGTTAAAGCAACTGGGAAGTCTGACCTAGTGTTGAGTTTAAAAGAGGCAGAAGTGCAGCCTCTTCAAAACCCTTCAATGGATCCATCTGACTTAAGCAACTACATGCTACTATCAACTATTCTATATCTGGGCATATGGTAGGAGCCCAACTCCAGCTTTTCTAGGGTTAAATTAATTATGTAGATCTATTTCAGTCTAGTTTTCAACCTGAATCTGAGACAGAAAATTTCTTGGGCTGCGATCACATGCTCCTTTGGATCCAACATAGGTGCGAATGCCTGACAGATCTAAAGGGAGTGATCAGACAGCAACAGCTGGGAAGCATCCCACAGTCATCAGCAACCCGTGCTGCTCTGCCATGGAAGCAGAGTTAAAAGACACTGGGGAAGGTCCAGTGTTATCCGAATAAGGCGGGCCACAGGCAGACTTTCCCGTCTGATTGCTCAGGCATGCTCTCATGCTCTCAGGATGGTCTGATCAGACCATCCCAACTCCATGCTATTTCCCACCCCCTTCCAGTATGCACATAATTGCATACTCCATAGGGGGCCCTCAGTGCAGAGGTGTGATTCCTCAATTGTTCATTTAATGTGCAAGGAAAACAAATGGCAAAAAAACCCATGATTCACCCACAGTTGTGGCTGATCACACAGTGACGGGCTGTGCCTGCAGCTTCAAAGGGCTGTGTGATCTCATAACTGCATGTCAAATTCCTTCTGAGGAAATAGTCCTCTTCCCCTGAGGTTCAACTGGCTCGTGTGACCGCAACATAGATGGCCTATGTTGGGAGATACCAGGAGGGAGAACAACCTTGCTGATTCTCTTGAATTTCTCACTGGCTTTCAAAACCACCAACCACAGTATCCTTTTGAGATTACAGGTATGCAGTGGTGGTTCCTTGAGGGTCAGCTCTAAAATGCAGTGCTGGGGTAATTACTGTTGCCCTCCATGGCCTAAGGCAGATAAAGTACTATGGGAATCTATTTTGTCTTCTATGCTGCTTAATATCTACATGAAACCACCAAGAAAGTTCATTTGACAATTTTGATGAGGTTTCACAGATATGCAGATGACACCCAAGTCTGTTTCCCCCCTCTAATTCTAGGGAGGCTTTGCAGACTGTGATCCAGTATCTGAAAGAATTTATGGACCAGATATGAGTGAACAAATGGAAGCTTAATATAGATGAGAAGGAGGGTCTGTTTGTTGGTACTTTGGCTGATCTGGGGAAATAACACAGAGTCTGTTTTGGATGGGGGGCACTACCCCTTTAACATCAGCCGCACACCTTCCATGACTGCCTTTGGATGTTCAGTTTGCTGAAGTTGTCAGGAATGCCTTTTGAAACAAAGTCCGGTAGCACCTTCAAGACTAACAATATTTATTACAACATAAGCTTTTGTGAGTCACTGCTCATGATGTTTGAAGAAGTAGGATGAAATCTTTCAATAAAAGCAAATAAAATAGTTACATGTAGCATCAAATTAAAAATAGTGTCTTATCTGTTTCTCTATCCCATGGCTTTTCCTTTCAAAATACAAACAGCACCTTGAAAAGGTAAGAGTTATACTATTTATACCTACATATATTTTGGATTCAGAAATTAATCACTGAGTCCAAAATCCCCCCCAGTGCCCTCCAAAGCACAGTATCTTTTTTGAGGTAGTTTGAAAAAAGGCAATTCTGCAAGCAAAAGGAAAGTTCTATCAAGAAGCTGAAGACTGCTGTCCTCTGAATTGTTTTGTACTCTTGGCATCTGAGGCTTCATTAGCACATTTGAATTGTTCCAACTCCCACTTGGTATTCTGGATATAAATGTTTAGGATCATGTAGGGACTAGGGGAAATAATTAGTTGTGGAACAAATTACTGTTAGGATACCTAAAACAATTGACATTCAAAGTACAGAGGCAGCTATGTGCCATTTAGTGAGTTGGAAAATCTCAGCTTTGTGTCCATTATAGTTGAACAAAGCCTAATTTGATGGCCGTACATATATCCTTTCAAATTAGAGTTGGGTAAATTCCCTCCACAGAATGTGGTATTCTGTCACTACAGTAAATGATTAACACGTAGAATAGAATCATGACAGTAATAAAATGCAAATTGTGCATAGACAATTCCATCTAATTTAATTCAGTAGTGAAAAAAATGCTTCTTTCCCTGTTTGTATATATTTGTCACAGATTATTGAGATAGTAGCAGCCTCTAAAATAAGAAGCAAATAAAAGGTCCAAAAAGCCCTACTGTCAATATATTTGAATTGTGTGATGTGCTAATGAAGGACCTTAAGGGGGTTGTTCCATCCCCCTCCCGCACAGTGGCATACCAAAGGGGGTGTGGTCCACCCTGGACACAGCTTAAGGAAGGCCTTTGAAGGGGGCCCTTGAAGCCAGCGTTGTTCTGCTGCCTCCAGCTGAACATCTTCCCTTTTATTTTTAAGATACAGTTCTGATGTCTAGAGGCACAGGGAAGTCTGAGCATAGCGAAAAGCTCTAGGATCGAATAAGCTTCCCTTTTCTCCAAGAAGACTTCTTTAACAGATCACACTGATATTTGCTACAGTAAGGCTGCGATCATACGCACAATTAGACCTGCCATAGGCACAAATGCTGGGCGGATTTAAAGGGCGCGATCAGGCAACAACATCTGGGAAGTGCCCCACAGCCATCGACAACCCGTTCTGCTTCACCACAGATGTGGAGTTAAAAGACACCGGGGAAAATCCAGTAGAAAATGGACTGTGACAGGCCACGGCTGTTAAATATATGACAGTGGACATGGGGTTCTCCCCCTATATCTATCAGATGCAACTGTGGGTGAGTCGGGTGTTTTTTTTATTTTTTGCTGTTTGTTTCCAATGTGCTTAAATGAGGAATTGATGAATCGCATCTCCGCACTGAGGGTTCCCTGTGGAGTTTGTGATGATGGGCATACTGAGAAGAGGGGAAAAAACAATGGCATGGAGTCGGGATGGCCTGATCAGACCATCCCAACACCATGAGAGTGTGCTGGAGCGATCAGACATGGGAAAGTCCATCCGTGGCCTGTTGCAACCCGTTTACTACTGGATTTTCCCCAGTGTTTTTTTCCTCCACTCCTACGGTGGAGTAAAATGGGTTGCTGACAGGTGCAGGGTGCTTCCCAGATGTTCGTGTCTGATTGAGCCCTTTAAATCTGCCTGGCATTCGTGCCTATGGCGGATCTAATTGTGCATGTGATTGTGCCCTGTATTTTCTATTTATTGGGAAACCTTAACTTAGGTAGAAAATAGTTGCCAAAATTTAAATCCATAACTAATAATGTGCATCATGAGGTTTACATCTGATCATTAAATTAAATTAACTTAAACAGCTAGCTACATAAATGGGTTATGGTAGTTTACCAAAGTACTTGCTGCGTGTGTGTGTGTGTGTGTAAAGTGCCATCAAGTTGCAGCAGACTTATGGCAATCCCAGCTAGGGTCTTTCAAGGCAAGTGAGAAACAGAGGTGGCTTGCCATTGCCATCCTCTGTAGACTCTTCCCTGTGGTCTCCTTTCCAAATACTACTGACTCTGTTTAGCTTCCGATGAGATTGGGCTATGCCATCTTCCCATGCATATATACAGGGCTTTTTTTTCCAGCAGGAACTCATTAGCATATTAGGCCACACCCCTGACAGCACAGCTTATTAGCATATTAGGCCACAGCTCCGTGTTACCAAAGTGTGGCCATCCAGCCACACCCACCTTTTGCTTCTTATTCTATTTACCTTGTTTGTTGTCAAAACCCAGGGCTTTTTTTGTAGCAGGAACTCCTTTGCATGTTAGGCCACACTTCCCTAATGTAGCCAATCCTAATGAGTTTGTGCTGTTGGGTGTGGCCTGTTATGCTAACGAGTTCCTGCTGGGCGTGGCCAACTCAGGAGACAGCCGGAACAGAGTTCCTGTGCGTTCCTGCCCCAAAATAGCCCTGCATATATATCTAGATTTGCTATCAAGGTAGAGATGTTCTGAGGTGGTTTGCCATGTACTTTAAAAATACTGTTCAAAAAGAGCAGGGAGAAGCATTCTCAACCTCCTTTGCAAAAGGAGTAAGCAATTTGATTTCTTTGCCGCAGGACTCATTAACTAACACGACTTTACGTGTCCACAATCCACAAAGACATTTTGTGCATTGCTTTAGCCATGTGCTTATTTAGTGTGTTTTTTCTGTGATAGCTCCTACTGCTATGCTGTTTATACAAATGTTCTCAAGCAACTTTGCACTCAGTATATATAATTTTATTGTTGTGACTTAAAAGTCACAGGGATGAAATGAAAAAGGCATGGGTGGCACCTTGCCATACTGCCCCTAGAGAATGAGAGGCCGACAGCTCATGATTCAGTGCCAACAGGTTGCTGGAAACCCGACTAAACGAAGCAGCAATAAGTCTACACAGTGGAGCTTTGCTGAAAGATGTGATCACACCTCCTAATGTGACTCCGTGGCTCTGTTACTTACAGCTAAATTACATTATTATGACTTCATTGTTGAATCCCAATTCTCCTAATTATAGCCTAGAGATCTATTATTTGATTTTGTAACACCAAGTGCTTCTTTTCTAAATCATGTAATCTCTTGTAGCTTATTAATGTCAGGTTTGCGCACACACAGGGACTTGGTTCTTTGCCAGGGAGAATCAAATTTTCAAATTTTCACTGTGTTATGTTGCAGGGGTTTGCTTGTTACAATCTAATTATATTGGCACTGAAAGCAAAATTATATTATAAAGCACTTTAACTCTTTCGCTGTAACAGATTTACATATGTTAAGTGTCTTCATTGCCATTGGTTTACTAGCTTTTTCATCAGGAAAGATCTCATGGAATTGTATGTAGAGGATAAAAATTTCTGGGACATTAACTCTTGATTTTCATCAGAATGTGACTTTGGATTAATTACTCTGTATTCTGAATCTATGCAGTGTAACTTTAGCTCATAACAGTGTGAAAAACAAAGTATCCCATAGCATTTGTTGTAACATAATCTTTCATGGGCTAGAGCCATCAGATACAGAAGTGCCTATATCAGCAATCTTATGGGATAGAGATGACAGATTTCATATAAATGGTATTAGTTGCAGCCTTTGGTCTGTATATTGAGGAGCGCAATACCCTCAATTTATGTAACAGGAAGCTACAATGGACATTTATTTATTTTATTTATTTACTTCATGAGATTTTTACCCCGCCCTCCCAGCAAAGCCTGCTCAGGGCGGCTCACGACAATATAAAACAAGACAATAAATAATAAAACCCAGTCAATACAACATTAAAACCATAAATATTATACAACAAATAAAACCATAAACATACAACTAATAAAGTGCTACATCACAGTAGACAAAATGTAGCAATTATTCCTCATCGCAATTGGCAAATAACTGAAGGCCGATTTACACACCCATTTTCATGTGGTGGTTCTATGGTGACAATTTCTCTAGCTGGCTTTACAAGTATAGCAATCACTCTTTTGAGTGCTGAAACTGCAGTGTGTACAGTAGTAGAAGACATAATTTTCAACCTGGAGAAACTTGACGGTGTTCTTTGTGACATTAATACAAGTTAGAGTATGTTGGCTGGTCATCTGCAGCTCCAAAACCCAATTTGGAGTGATATCTTTCACAAATTACGCATGTGAATCATTCAAAAGGCTCCTTCGTGCACTATGCACTGAATGAGTTATTTTCTTGCCTTTCCCTTTCTTACCCAGTATTAAAAGAATCACAGAATTAAACAGGACATTAATCGTTATCTGTTCCAATATAGAAGGTTAGATCAGAGCAAGTTACAGAGTCTAAATAATTCTAAGCAATGTTACACAGCTGTTCCTTTCAGGACTCTAAAAGTTTTCTTAATACTTAATCTAAATCTATTCCTAATATAATTTAAATTGTCTTTCCTGTAATGTAGAAAGTCCTCTATCCTTTCCCACGTTGTTGTTTTTAGTGATAAAGGCTTGGAATCCCTCAGAGCACTTCCACAGAAAGAATGATTTCCTTCGGTGCAGTGCAACTTTTTGACATTCCCCTCCTGCTGCATCCCAAACTACGTCCTATTTCAGAGGTGTCGAACTCATTTGTCATGAGGGCCTGATATGACATAAATGAGACCTTGTTGGGCCGGGCCATGTGTGTCATAAATTGTAATGCCAGGTAGTGGAGATATAAACTTTATAAAAGACACAAATACAAAGGGGTTTTTTTTTAACTTAAAATAAAAACATGCTTAAAACATTAGCACTCTTGCAATATTTTGTTTATTTAACAGTGTCTGATAACAGACACCTCTTGCTCTGAATTATTGCATCAAAACGTCTGTGCTGTTGCAATCTTGAGTTCAGGTGTTTCTGTAAGCTGCAAACCTATGATGACGCAGCAGTAGCAGAACTGGAAAAAGAAGCAGAAGACAGCCAGTTCCACTGTGGGCCTGATAGAAGCCCTCCGGGGGGCTGATCTGGCCCCCGGGCCGCATGTTTGGCACCCCTGCCCTAATTGCTGTGCCTGAGGGTTCCCTGTCCCCCAGGAGCAGCATTTGGGGGCATTTTGGCTGTAGTGGAAAGGGAAAGGTAACAACCATATTTCACCTGCAGAAATCCTTCCATCCACAGAAATATTTTGGTGGATGCTAGCCAAATTGTATATGTCCTAGTATATAAACCTGCATATTAAGCATTTAATTTTCATTACCGCTTCAGTATGAGTTTTACCTATTAATCACAGCCAACGACTCTGAATTAATGAACGTTTTTACGTGACAAGCAGGTCTACAGAACTTATCTATGGGATTTCTTTCACTTCACCTGCTCCTGCCCCCATGTAAAAGTCTGCTGTGGTGTAAATGTCACTGAAAATTAGGGCAGAATGGGATGTAAAAAATAACTGCAGATATATAAACATGTGAGGTTTATTAAATATAGACTTCACATGGCATAGGTGTTCCAATTCTATTCACACTAAGATGCCCATTTTTCACAGGAATAAACTGAGGCCTTGGGAAAATGTAATGCTTGGCCAGGATTGCATGGCAAATCTCAGGCCCCTACTTCTGGGCTTTAACTGCAAAGCTGACCTTCTTACCTGATTATAATATATTTCATTTCCCTATTATTAGTCTGTGGTGTCTGAAAACTCTGCTGTTTCAGCTGGATTTAATGTTATGTGCGTTCCAGTTATATATATACTTTTTCTGGGAAAATATTTAATACAAAATCAATTACTAATAAAAGGAAATCTGAACCCAAAGGAGACTCCCACAGAAAACCAATTTTCAGTGGCAATGTGACCCATTAATGAGCTCTCCTCTGTGCTGCCATTGTGCTGAGTGCCTTCTAATGAAATACAACAGGTTAATGGTTGTGGTACAGTGGGCTTAAATATGAGCCACAGCAGGTGTGTACCTTAATGAGGTGTTAATAGAGAGGCAGGTGCATGTAAATAAGAAACACTGAGGGGTAGCAATGGGTGCGTCAAGGGGGGCAAGTACTGTGAACACAGCTATAACACAAATAATGGTTTATTGAAGCTCTAACTGCTGGCTTTTCAGTGTTTGTTATCCTGCACGGATCTGAAAGATGATTTTAAATGATCACATTGTCTTCTTAGCGTCTGTTTTAGAAGGTGTTTCAGGAAATCTATGGGAAAACCTTGTACATGAGCCTGGTCAGACGAATACTAGCTTCTATTCGTCTTACTCTCCCAGTGAATTTTATGAAAACAGGATACCCCATCTTGGTTCTCCTGTGAAGCTCTCTTTCATTTTGTAATTAGGCGTTGTTAAAGGTACATACTTGTAATTTTTTTAAAAAAGAAAGAGTTTCATTTTCCCCTCCTACTGGGAAAATATATTGACACGTGTACCACATTTGTTATAATCAGGGGCCATCTTCAGATGTCCATAGATTACTTTTTTTTACAGTTAATGCTCTTCTGGCTTTAGTCCCCATCCTGAAACTCTGGGACTTTAGTTTGGAATGTCTGGATGACTAATAATAATTAAATGCTGCCAAGTCACAACCAACTTCTGCTGAACTCTCATGGAGTTATCAAATCAAGAGATAAACAGAGTTTGTTAGCCATTGCCTTCCCTCTGTATAGCAACTTCCTTGGTGATCTACCAGCCAAATATTAACAGAGGCCGATGGTGCTTAGCTTCTGATTTCTGACAAGCTCGGGCTAGTCTGGGCTCTCTGGATGAAAACTTTCATATGTTGTACCTAAACAAAAATATTTCTTTAAAATCAAAACCAACATCTTGTTTATATCTAGATGTCCCATATATATCTAGTTATACCACAAATTCAAGGACACTTTATGCACACAGCCTGCATGCAGTAGAAAGACTATTTTCCTGAGACCTATTTATGGTTATGCCTCAGGGGGCAGATCTCTGGTTAATATCCAAGACTCGTTCTGACATGATTCTCAGTAGTTTGTGTGTGCGGCAATAAACAAGGTCAGCAGGGGGCAAAATCACAAATGGATTCAAATATTTTCTTCGGTCTCTACAACTTGTTCCTTCATGATATCCAGGAGACTAGCAGCTTCCTTCTGCTTTAAGTCAAGATATGTGGAAGGAGACCCTATTCCAGAGAAGCAGTGCTCCATCTAAGACATATCTCTGTTGGTAATTCCATTCCTAGTTCAGGATTTCAGCTTAATGGTGACTCAGAAGCTAGTAGTAGTCATCTTTCTTTGCCTCAGAAAAGACAGATGTCAATCTTCTTTCCACCAGTCACAAACCTTTCAAAATCTACCAGCTCAAAGAATTCTGAGAAAAAAGTTGCTCCCAGCGACTGGTTGTCAGATGAGGGGTTTTGTATAATGGAAATAATAAGAGAGAGGATGGCTTTTAACTGTTTAGTGTTTTTTAATGCAAAGAAATATGCTCTGCCACACTTTTTAAGACTCTGCAACACTAGGTTTGCAGACAATTTCTTCCTTCATTGAGGTGGGACTGGACTTTACAGCTGGCTACCAAGCCTAGACACAACTTACGGACTTTTGGACCAAACCATCATGGATATACAGAAATTCATATTTTGGACTTTGCTCCAATTCGGCAGAGTGGTACAGGCAGCCTGCTTCTAAACATGCTGGTCAGCTAGCAGTAGTGAAAGAGCACCACCCATCAGAAGCAGCCAGCAGAGCAAGTCAATCAAAAGGTCAAGGAAAGAGAGACTGTATTTGTATGAATGCCTCCATAGATTCTGAAGTCTTTCTGCTATGGATTCAGTCGCTCTGTGGCTTGGCTCACTTTCTTATGTGATTATCTGCTTTGCATGGGTTTGAGTACTATAAAAGAAACCAGATCCAACATGAAATGGCTGAATGAGAAATTATTAGCAAATCTAATTTTTTCAGTTCAGACATATATATTTCCTATCATAGAAAGCAATTATTTCTTAGTGTCAAACTAACTTAATAAGGTTATCACCACTGACTTCTGTCATGAATGGGTCACTGTATTTCATGTTGCATACACGTGAGAACTACATAAAATGTGACACATTTACTATTTTCATTAATATTTCACTAGGGATTTTGCCCACTTTTGGCCGTACCTGTGCATTAGTCAGCTGAGGCTAACACAATGCATGAAAGTTTATGCCACAATAAAACTGATAATTTTTGTGTTGGAATGCCAGGAATGTAGAGAACTATCATTCCGTTGGGAAAACATAGGGATCTATAACAGAAGACTCTCAATTCTTCACCAAACAATCAGCCCCATCATAAAGACAACTTTTAAACAACATGATTATAGGCTTTTCACTTGAAAACATATTGAATACTGTAAGTGGTTGCACTAGAGAAACAAAGCAAGCCAAGTTGTACTGAATTGTTCCACTTACGTGGAACAAGAGAAAAGGAGGATATTTAAAAATATAGTTTCAAGACTTGTGTGAACAGAGAAGAAAAACTATGCTTCAAAAAGCCCGTGAATGTTACAATATAAGCTCATCTTGTGAGGTGTTCATTTTTGTGCAATCTGTGTGGGAAGCTGACAGGCACTTTAGACAACTTATCATGACACGGCGTGCCATAAATGTGACGCAGAGCTTCATAAATGTGACAAAATGCTTCCCAAACAACTGCTGACTTTTAAAGCATCATTCTCATTCTCCAAAAGTGGGATATTTACTGTAAGTGCAGATTGTTGAGATCTGCAGCTAATTTGCTACCTGTGCATCTTTAATATGTTTGTGAATACTCATAAGAAGCATGCAATTATAAGTGTCTGTGACTTGACTGTGCTGCAAACCAGAGGTGACAGTACAATAGAATACAATAAAAGGAAGTGTCAGCATTGCACTCCGGATGCTGGCTGAGAGAGAGAAACAACACAAATGCAAGCCAAAATAAAATACCTAATTGAGAGGAGTAAAACAGCATGTATATCTCCCTGCCGTATGCTGTTCTTACAGCATCTCGGGAGCTAAAATAAAACTATAAAGGCAGGTCCTTATGATAGTTTGAATTAAGGACAAGGTGAAGTTTTGTTGCCTTATAAGAAAGGGAAACAATCAGAAATTATTTACTGCATTGTAGCTAGCGACTATAAAAGATCCTCCTCTTTCGGTTACTTCCCCTTTCTTTTTATTGCCAATAATTGTTCAGTGTAGCTTAGCTATGAGGATGAGTCGCTGAAAAATACACTGAAGATAGATTCTTTTTTTGCCCCCAGAGAGCTGAAGATGGCTTGAAAATGAAATCACTACTTATGGTTTCAGCTCTGACCCCATTTTCATCTCTGGTGAATAGGTTTTGCAGGGGATTGTGCTGTTTTGAAAACGTGCAGTCAAACAAAAGAAATGTGTCTATAGTGGTTCCTATAGGGTTTGTGTGGTTTCCTTGTTGTTGCTGTGGCTACTGGTAGAGTACAGCAGCAATATGACTTCTGCATGTCAGGCGTCTCCACAGTTCCCTGCGCCAGTCTCCCAGCAGTGATCATTCTCCTTCCCCAGGCCACTGGGCCATTTTCATTTTTTTTAAATGGCAATTGAATGTCTTTATATCAGCATGACGTTTTAACAAGATGTGCAACAAGTTCTCATTTTTTCAAACAACATTTAATTTCTTCAAAAATCCAATCTCTAGTCCCTTCCATTCTGGAGAGAAGCCTTCCCTTGTTATATCTTTGCAACCCAAGGGACTAGAGACATACTTTGAAAAAAAAAATGAAAGCTGAGAATTCACAGAACCTGTTAAACTTAGAGTTACGATGGCATATTGACAGAACAATATGAAACTCATGACTTAAATAAATAAATAATAAAAGCCCCCTGGTGGTGGTGACAGGAAATGGCCACTGCAGGGGCAGTGTCGGGGAAATGGTTGCCAGGTGGGTGGGAAAATATGAATTTCACCACACACATGGCTGTCATCCAGGCTTTACTGTGATGATACTTCCCAACATTTTACAGCAAACCAGGTTTGAGAACGATTAGACAAAAGCTGAGGTAACCCTGGTAGGTACATAAATGCAACACGATGTTGTAAGGAAGTAGGAAAAAAATGTACTTCCCAACAGCATTGAACCTGAGGCATATAACCCATGTGGAAATGACTTGAAAGAAGAGTAATATTTCCATCTCAAAACACTTCTACCTCTATGCAATCCGCCTATGCATTTGAAGCATAGAGCTCTGAATCCTTGCCCCAATGTGGGATCCTTAGAATCTCTCTTCTCTTAATAATGACTTCTACTGCTGAGCTTTTATCTTCTCTCTTTCTTTCTTAATATAGTCTGTACCTCCTCAGATATGCACATGAGCACAGGAAATCTGCTTAAGCATGATACTATACTTGGTGTCTCTATTGAACAAAAGCTTAGGACCAGTTCTCCTCCTTACCCTGCATATGACCAGATGCATCTCTGTTCAGGCCAGGTTTGATTTCTATGCAACAAACAGTGGCTGAGTTCAGACTGGCAATTTGCCCTGGTAGGGATCCATTTCAGCGATGCTTCAAACCTGCAGTAAACAGGGTGTTCACACAGGCACATCTGCCTGGCGTCCCCCACCTGTAGCCAACCTGTTCCGCTTCACTGCCGCATTAAAAAGATGCCTGAAGAAACGGTAGCAAATCCCTAAAGCGTGCATGCGTCGCACATTTCTCCGCTTCCGGGAAGTCTGAATGTGCAGCCGAAAAGCCAGGAGAAACCCACATCGGGCAGAAGGCAGCAGTGGTATGATTGACTGTGCTCCGCTCTACTGTCCCATGCGGTGCTGGCACTGCAGGGTCTGAATGTTCTGGCGTGCCTCGTCCCGGTATGCTCCCACAGCAGTCCAGGCTGTGTGAATGGGAAACCCCAGAACAGTTTGTTCCAGGGCTTTTTTGCCGTGACTGGCTCCCACAGCAAATTGCCAGTCTGTCCTCAGCCAGTAAGTCAGAATTCTGTAATAGTGTCTGTAGTCACACACACTAAATGATCCACTTTCAGTCCTCTTTCAATCCACTTTCCAACTGGATTTTGCCAGTTCACACAGTAAAATCCAGTAGGAAAGTGCACTGAAAATGGTTTGAAAGTGGATTATTTAGTGTGTGTGACCACAGCCAGTGACTGGCAAAAGGCATAGTCATGGTCCCACTGAAATTAAGCACTTCTAAGTACTGGAGCATTCAAGAGAATTTCAGAATAAAATACACATTTCATAGATTACAGCAAAGCTTTTGACTACGTGGATCATTAAAAGGTGTAGTTGTGCCATGGGTAGTCTGGCCAAGAGGCTACTGTTAGGACAGAACATGGAGAAACATAATGCTTTCCAGTTGGCAAAGGTGTCAGACAAGGCATTTTGTCTCTCTGTCTCTTTAATCTATATGCAGAACATATCCCAAGTTAAGCTGTATTAGCTTTAGATAAAGTTGGAATGAGAATTTGTAGAAGAAACATTAATAATTTCAGATATGCAGATGTTACCATATTACTAGTAGAAAACAGTGAAGACTTGAAATGGCTACTGCTGAAGGTTAAAGCAAAAAGTGCCAAACCAGAATTACAGCTGAACATGAAGATAACAAAAATAATAGATATTGAAGAATTTCACAACTTTAAGGTTGATGATGAAAAAACAGAAATTGCTTAAGATTTTCTGTTTCTTGGCTCCATCATCTATTCCTTGGCTCCTGTTGGGTTTTGGCACCTACACAGTGGTCCTGGTTCTGCTGCTGACCTTGCAAACATGCCCCCTCCCTCACTTCACTTTCTACTGCAGAGATTCTCTGGGAGAATCTGCAGGGCTTGTTGTATGGCTGCCTTGCTTCCCCCCCGCCAACCATTGGAAACAATGGAGGATGGGAGAACCCTCTTTGGGTGTCCACAGAACTGGACCCCATAGTCCAATCTTTTTGAAACTTGACAGTTATTTTGGGGAGAGGCTCCAGCAGCTACACTGCAAATTTGGTGGCTCTACCTCAAACCCCCTCCCCCCAGCCCACTGAATATACCCTAGGAGATTTGCCATCGACTATAATGGTTCCATAGGGTATAATGCAGCCAAAAAATCCAGGATCCCGAATTTTGTCCAAATTCCAGTACAATACCAATACTTGGATTTGGGTTTTCAAAGCTATACCAAAATTTTAAGGATCCCCAAAAATACCATTTTTTTCTCTTTGCACATCTCTAATAGGGAGCATATCACTTCAGTCTTGCCCCATCTACAATGGCTCCCAATCTGTCTTCAGGCACGAATCAAGGTGTTGGTTAGGGTTTGATCCTTCCCAATGCAGGTGTTTCATTCATATGTAAAGAAATACCCACATGTCTTAAACCCGGTCCCCCGACTGCAGAACTAATGAAAGCTTTGTTAAAATGCTTCAGTCAGAGGCTGTTCTGTGAATATGTGAATATCTGGAAATGCAGAGACATTTCTTTACGCACACTGCACAGAGTGCATAATGTTCTTGCTTTTTATCCCATTGCTTCAAGCAATGCATGAATCCTGATAAATGCTGGCAATTCTAAGGGTAGAAATGAATGTGTACAAGGCCACACATACCCATGATTCAAAGAAAGTGAGGGTTACCATATGCTGTGGTTTCCTGAACAAAACTGGAATCAGGAGATGGTGTGAACTAGAGGATGCTATGTTATGATCAGTTTTAAGTCACAGCTTGTTTTTATTTTTACTTATTTATCTTGCCTTGCCACAAGATTTAAACTAGGGTGCTTAGTTGGAAAAACATGTTTAATTGCATTTTGCATACATTCTCATTTGAAAAGAAAATGTTGTTCAAATAAAGTTCTCAAATATTTAGGAAAACATCTGGACATTTTTATAAAGAGGATATGAAAGAAATGCAGAACCTCAGACTGCTAAAAAGGCAGCATGTTGAAATGGGCCTGATATAACAGAAGCAACATGCTTCGGAGAAATCTTTTTTTTATTGTGGATGCAAAAACATCCTGTGTTGCTAAATATGGATTTGAATCACTGGGGTCCACTAATATTAAAATCCAGAGTCACAACGGATCTGAAAAAATACATTTATATTTGGTTTTTCAGAAATAAATGCTTTGTCCTTTTATGCTTAAAGGAGCTATTTGATTAGAATTAGGCTCAACAAGTGGGGAGGTCCACAAGGATGTGTGGGGGCATTTCATTTTCCCTCCCCACACTAGGCTCTTCCCTTTTTCTCCTTCCCATCCACCAGCCAAACTACCTTTATCTGTCCCTCCATCTTCAATTTTGCCTCCTTACCTCCTCCCGGCAGCCTCTACCAATGAAAACTATGGCCCAGTTGCATGGTGCCAGTTCCTGGGATGCAGTGGGCCAAACCAAGTTGTACAGTGGAGAACCCACAAGGACTTGTGCAGAAGACATTTCCCTTTTCCCCTCTCCCCTTTATTTCCTCTTTCTCTCTTCATGGCAACACTCGTATTCACAGCTTTTCCTGCTTCCTTCTTGTTTTTCCTACCCAACAACCAACCAAACTTTAATTTGCCTGCATCTTCAGCAATATTTATTAGTGGTTTACTTCCATTATATACCACATTTCTCCACAAAGCAACTTACATCATTCTCTCCTCCTCACAGCAACCCTGTGAGGTAGGTGAGACCAAGAATGTGTAACTGTCTCAAAGTCATCCATTGAGCATTCAAGACACAGGGGGGTTGGCACCTGATCCTAATTTGAAACTCTAACCACCAAATCACACTGGCTATTGAGTGTTTTGAGCAACAACAAACAGCTGGGTGTGGGCGTGTCTTGCAAGTTGTATGGTATCAAGTCAACTCATGGCTGCTGCTGGCCCTGGCCTTGTAAATCCTCCCTCAAAGGCCAAAAGAGCTGGCCTTTTAATGCCATAAACCAAGGCTGGCAGGCTGGCAATACTGTTGTGTCTGCCTAGCAACACCCACTGAGGGCATTCAGTTCTTAAAACCCCATATGCGAGCATGGAACTTTTCTCAGGTTTGTAGAAAGATCTGTCTTGTATATCTATGGCTCCAGTCTCCAGATTTAAGTATCCACAGATGGGACCATGTTGAGAATTAGATAGTCCTTATCTAAAATGCTAACCATTAAACTACATTGGCTATTGTGAGATGGCTGCTTTTGAACAGTACCAAGCACCTTGGCCTGGTTGAGTCATACAAGTTGTATGGCATCAAGTCACCTGGTGGTTGCTGCCAGGCCTGGCCATGATGAGTCCTCCCTTAAAGGCAAAACTGCCTTAGAAAGTATCCTGATGCCTCTCTCTGCCAGCTGCTGACAGAAACCAAGGCTTGAAGACTGGCAGTACTGGTGTGGTTGCCTAGTAAAACCCACTCAGATATTTAATTTCTTAAAGATACAGGCACTATTCTATAATCCTGGCACTTTTCTTTGGTATGTAGAAAGATCTGTCTTGTCTGTCTATGGCTCTAATAACTGGATTTAAGTGTCCATAGATGGGCCACATTGAGAATTAGATATACTGATTCCTGTATTGCTGGGAGGCTCTATAGCACATTATAACATATGGAAGATGTTCACATGATAGACTTCCCATGCAAGTTGTCTCAGCTCAAAATGGGATGTTGGGATGGTCAGGTTACCATATCCCTCCTGCCTGCACATTTCATACCACATGTGATTGTTTCTTTTATTGTTCAGAACTCAGAGAAAAGGCTCTTAAACCATTACTGAAATTTGCAATCCAATCCTGAACTTATTAAAGAACAGACTTGTGAATAGTGTTGTCTCTCCAGAGAAACTTGAAGTGCTGTCCTCGGTACTTCCAAATAACCCCTTTGGACAAATCATGGTCTCCAAATGCATACAGAGATGGTCTCCAAATGCATGTCCATGGAGGAGATGCATGGGTTGTCTTCCAAGGGAAGGCAACATGCAGCAAATAGAATTAGTACTTGGCACATTCACTGTTCTTCTTTATCCTCTTCTGAGAATTAGTGTACTTCAGAGACTGAGCTATGAAGCTGAAAAAATGGTTTCAGTCTTGTCTCTACAATGTACTCACTAATAGTGCACTCCTAAGTACAGTCACACCTTTATGAAACCCATTGGAGTCAACAGGCTTAGAAGGATGTAACTGGGCTTGGAGATGCATTGTAAGTTGACTAAGGCAAGCCACTCTTTCTTGAGCCCATCTACAATGCTGGGATAGTAAGTCTGACATTACTAAATTGTTGTAGAGATTACAAGATAATTTATAAAGTGCTATATATGAAAGCTAAATATTATTATGTACAAAAGTAAGAATAGTATGTTTTTCAAGAAACCTCACATATAGTATTTGTTGTTGTTCAGTTGCACAGTCGAGTCCTACTCTTTGCAACCCTATGGACCCCATCACGCCAGGCCCTCCTGTCTTCCATCATGCTCCGGAGTTTGCTTAATTTCATGTTCGTTGCCTCAATAACATCATCTAGCCATCTTATCCTTTGCCGTCCCCTTCTTCTTTGACCTTCAATCTTTCCCAGCATCAGGGTCTTCTCCAATGAGTGATCCCTTCTCATTTGGTGGCCAAAGTATTTGAGCTTTAAATAATACACTGGGGGGAAAGGAGTGACAGACAGAATAAAACAAACACTAAAGCAGCAGCTGTCACTAAAATGATATTATTTTAATTTGCCCTACCAATTGGATCTCCAGTGGCCAATCAGAAGCCCTGTTGGGCTAGTGCCCCGTCTAGCCCCACTCATTTCCTAAAAACAGTTGGTAGGTACCAGAGAAGGTATTGGTGGGCAACATGGAGCCCACAGACATCATGCTGGGGACCCCTGCTCTAATCAAAGAGTGTCTTGTAGTGTAGGAGGCTGACACTGAAGGAAGACACCAAGCATAAGACCAAGGAAGATGCATCCTGTTGAGTAGTAGCATTGTGCCAAAATTCAATATTATCTGCTAGCACATATTATCCATTATATTTTCTGATCTACGAGAACTCTGCATAGGAACAATTCAAAAGAGAATTTTCAATTCTTGGGAATTAGTTTCTATATCTTTCACAACATTTTAATGCACACTGGATATAGATTCTTCAGCAGTACATCTTATGTGCCAAGGCAGACCACCCTAATTTTTTTGGGGGGTGGGGATAGTGTTGATGCCACAGTTGAGATGGCCATGTCCACCAGTTTCCAATACTTGGAAAACATGAAGAAAAACCTCTGAGAAAGAGTCTAACACATGAGTACGTTCACGTGGAAGTAAACAGTCAGTAGGTATTCTGGAACCTAACAATTTAGGATATTAGCATTTAAATCAACATAAACATCAACACTTTAAGCTGGGCTGAAAAATGAACTGGCAGCCAATGATATTGGTATAAGGTGACCCAAATGGCTAGTTCCAGTTAACATTACCATCATCACATTCTGAGCTGTTGTATTTTCAAAGACAGCATCATACACTGTGGATTACAGTAGTCTATTTTGGCCATAATTAAGACATGGATTACTATGGCTAGGTTGTTCTTCAGGAAAGGCTGTGAGTGACTGACGAACCACTTTAAACTAACAGAATACTGACAGAACCAGCCTAAGTCAATAGACTTAAAGGGGAATTTCAGACAGATGATATAATCCGGAAGAGGAACGGTTCCCAAACGGTTTCTGGTCTGGCATTTCAGACAGAACCGTTTTAGAACCGGTTCCCTATCGGAATATATTTGTAATTTCACACAGAATCGCTTCTGTCCCGTTCAGGAAACGGGGCTGAAGCGTTTTACCTGTCAACCGCTTCCATGTAGTCATCAGTTTCTTCTCCCGGATCCGATACGCTTTTTCCCGCGCTTTTCGCCCGCGCGCGGGCGATCTCCGGCTTTTTTTTTTTTTTTTGAACATTCGCTTTAGAGCGTTATAGCGCTATAGCGCTATAGCGCAATAGCATCATAGCAACCCCATTGGAATGCCTGCAGTGTTGTTTTTATAGCACTATAGCGCTATAGCGCTCTAAAGCGAACATTTTTTTAAAAAAAAGGCGTGGCGGGAACCGGCGGGAAAACAAAGCGGTGCAATCTGAAATGCCAAACCGCTTCTGATTCGGCTCTTTTCCGGTCAGGGAAAGCCATGTGTGAAATGGCAGCCCTGTACCGGTTTACTTCAAGACGAATCAGAAACGGCTTCAATCCGGCAGAGTCTCGGTAATGTGAAATTCCCTTTAGTGATGGGATCGGGAGGAAAGTCTATTAGCCACCTACAAAGCAAATGTGCATTGGTGAGCAGTTTCCTTATGTGATACTTAATGGAAAATACAGATATCTGCAAATAAAAATATGGCTCTAAAGAAGACAGTCTTTCATTTTAAGCAACTACTGCAATGAAGCTTTGTTCACCACAATGCCTTGCCAACATAGGATGTGAAACTCCAGGATTAGTGCTTTGTGGAAGACCCACATTCATATGCTGATCTTGGAGTCATGTTGTGGCTAATGCTGGTATCAGCACTGAAATCTACTACAGGGCATGATTTTCTGGTTATCCCCCCTCCCCCATCTATTAGGGTACACAGTATATGCTTGTCTGTGTTTTCCCATTACAGACTGCATGGTTCAGGCTCTAAATTGGAAAACAAATAGCTGCTGGCAGCTTGGATTACATCTATAATTTTAGAAAATGGTGGACTATGGGGAGAGGGCAGAAAGTAATGCAATACAGGAGTCAATGGAATGACTTGCTTAAATACATATTAAATAATAATATGGTAAATAAATTGTTTAGTTTTTAAAAGCCTTCACAGGCTGGCACTCTATTCAGGAAAGCAAGAACACGCTGTCCCTGTATAATCATTTTTGAAAACTCCTGTACAGTTTATACATTTCAGCATGCTTGAATTATCATATGCTGCAATGCTGTTCAGTTTCAGCTGCACTTGGACGATTTGATCTAATATAACTACTAACAAACCTGCTTTTGTGATATGCTGCTTCATTCACATCTATACACACCTCTATAAATATAAATACATTTGTAGCCAAACAATAGCACACTTCTATAATGTTTTCCAGCACATCAAGAGGAAAGTTAAATAGCAGTATATGTTAAGGCTCATATTGGAAGAGGAGCTTTATCTTCTTTTTTTTCTTGTACAGATGACACAACAGCTTGTGCAGTGGTTGGCAAACCTTCTATGTTAAGGGAATATCCAGATTGCTGGTTGAAAACTCTTTGGCCAAGTTCAGAATGGCAGTTTGCCCCAGAGAGGCACATTTCAGCAATGTTTCACAAGCGGATTAAAGGGGGCATTCACACAGGCACATCTGTCTGGCATTTCCCAGCCATACTCAACCCGTCTTGTAACGCTTCGTTCCCAAGTTAAAAAGATACCTGTTAAAAGTGGTATCAAACCCTGGAAAGCGTGTCTATGCTGCATATATCCCACACCAACACAGTGTGGATGCTAAAATTAAGATTAGTGAAACAAAAAGCCATGCCTTACAGCCGCGCCTTTGGGCCAACAGTGTGAATGCTCCCTCACGCCTCATCTCCAGTATGCTCCCGCACCAGTCGGTGCAGTGTGACTGTGGCTTTTTTGTCACAACTGGCTCCCACTTCAAACAGCTAGTCTGAACTCGGCCTTTGAGCTTCTGCCATGGAATCCCTGCATGTTGCAAGGTAGCTTTTTAAAAGAGCCTTTCCCCTTGAATGTTGGCTTTATATTATGGGTTTTCCATTAGTATTGCATTTTTAGGATTGATTGCAAATGGAAGTTTTATGCATGGAAAACATCCTTTTAAGGAAAAATAGTATATCAAATACATAAATAAGCAGATCAAAGTGCCACTTTTCCAGAATTCAAAATGGTTTACAAAAACAGAACCCAACATTAGTTAATAGAAGAAACAAACAATAAAGAACAGCACAAAAGAAATCAGTACTGTATCCTTCTTAGGGGAGGAGCTGTGGTTCAGCGGTAGAGCATCAGCTTGTCATGCAGAAGGTCCCAAGTTCAATCGCCGGCCCCTCCACTTAAAGAAGAAAAGGCAGCAGGTGATGTGAAGGATCTCCGCCTGAGAACCTGGCGACCCACTGCCAACCTGAGCAGACTTTAATGGACTGATGGTCTGATTTAGTGTAAGGCAGCTTCATGCATTCAACACATAAAGTATTAGTGAAAACTAGCCATCCATGCCAAAAGCCGAACAGAACAAGGGTCTTACAAGCTTCTAAACTTACTGACATCAATGGATTTAGGAGGGTGTATAGGATTGTACTGTTAAATTTCCTAAAGGCCAATAAAGAAAAAAAAAGCTATAAACATTTGAGAAAAATAATTTCATATTCCTGGGGCAACTTGTGCTTTTTGCAGCAACAGTTCACACCCTATATTAAGCCAGAAGGAACATAAAGCAGAACCGGGCTCAAGAAACTAGAGCTGTGATCTGAAAAAAATTCATTATAATTTCACAGCTGGATTCGGGGAGGACACCTTTATCATTTATTCCTGATTTTTGGGTAAGATAGTACTAGTTCTGGATTCAAATCTCTTTTATTTCAGCTTCCAGAATTTTGGGACCATTATTTTCAGTGGGGAACAATGGCAACAAATTTGCACAGAATCTAATCTAAAGACACCCTAAATTTCAGAATGAACAAAGAGGTTTGATTTTAGAGATCTCTGATTTAGGTGTTCCTTGGTGCACTTCCTTCCAGTGTTGCCTGTCGAGGGGGGATAGTAGCAACCTGGCATTTAAAAACAATCCTGGCTGGTTTGCTTACATATTCTTATTGTAACTGACATTTTTTTTTAACCTTCTGCTGAAAACTCTGAATTGACCAGCCTTCCTTGTAATCTGTTATCTCCTTTTACAAAGAAAGAAAACTTTTTTTTGCAGAAAACTGCCCCCTAGCCTGTTACTGTAATCTCTGAAAACAGTATGTGATTGAATGTGATAAATCAATCCTGCAATTGCTATGAAACACATCTACATATGGGGCATCCACTGGAGGGGTACCTTGATTATTTACTGTTTAAGGAGTTCCTGGTGAGTGGGATCTCTCATTCCTCTTAAAATGTTGTTTGGGTTAAAGCAGCAGCTGTGGGCCTTAAGAATTCCATGTCTGGTGCTTACAGCTGTCTCCAATGGTGATTGGCTGGGAGCACTCCTGATCCTGTGCAAGGATCCAATGGGAAGGGGGAAAGCATGAAAATAAAAGCAATCATGAAAATAAAAGGAAAACATGATGCCTGCTGCTGCTGCTGGTAAGCTCCCGAACATTAAGAAGAACACAGAGTTGTTTGGAAGGTGTTTTTTTCATAATGCCTAAGAATCTGGGAGTTCCAGAAATTACAGTAATGACCTGAAACAATGATGTACATATTCATTTCAGGAATTTTGGGGTCCTCACCCTCCCTATAAGAAATACAACTGGTGTTGAAGCCGATACAGGGAGAGGCAGTCCTTAAGCTATGTAGGGCACAAACTAAGTTTACAATGGTAATTCTAAGCATAACTGGTTTAACTAAGTTTACAATGGTAATTCTAAGTAAAACTGGCACCTGGTATTTTTGGCCACTGTGTGACAGAGTGTTGGACTGGATGGGCCATTGGCCTGATCCAACATTGGCTTCACTTATGTTCTTATAACTAAGTGCACAGATCCTTGTGCTAAAAATAGTCTTTTGTATGTAAGGAAGCTTCTTGTGCCAGGTAGTGGAATGGGCCTGCTCTGACCTGCAGGCCATGTTCCACCCTGTCACTTGGAGAGGCTTTTCTTTCTCTCTTGGGTACCACTGCCACCACCTGACCTTTGTAAGGAATTGCCCACTGGGAGGTTCAGGACTCCCAGCTTCCCTTCCAAGTTCTGAGGCCTTGCCTCTCTGTTTCCTGCTATCCAGCACCTGGTCACCACAGGGACTGTTTACTGCCTTGTGAACCCCCGGAGGAATAGCCACTTGCCAACTCACTACCCTCCCCTGGTGCTTCTTTTAAAATAGCATGTCCAAGATGGTGAAGGTCTATGTGGTACAGAGAACCACTACCAGCATCAAAAGTTATAAAGTGTTTATAAAGAAAATATGTTCACAAGAATACTTTTGGCACAGCACCAGATTGACCAAGGGATTCAAAAGAAATGGGTAAAATGCAATTCCTCTGTCCCTCTCTCTAGACATACCTTATCAGATGTTAAAATATAAGACAGGCTCCTTAGCTTAGGAAGTTAGAACTCTCTACAGAGTTGCCATTACCTTCAGCTATCCAGGCCAACACATGGCTAATGGCTGCTTCCTCTAGACCTCAGTTTAAATTTCTGTCTGCTCTGATGGACTCAGCAGAAAAGAGAGCTTCCTCATTGCTCCCCCGGGTTTTATCACTTGTCTTTTCCCCACCCACTGACCAGGCCAGGCCAGGTCAGAGAAGCTTTTCTTGAAATCTCCAGAATTTCTTTCCTGAAATTTCTTTCTTCTCTAGTATTTAACACCTCCAAATCTCTGTTCCCTGCTTAAAGGGGGGGGGAGCTTTGTCTAGACCAGGGGTGTCAAACATATGGCCTGTGGGCCAGAACCAGCTCACCCAGGGCTTTAATCTGGCCCATGAGCCTCCTCAATCTCCAGCAGCTTTGCAAAGGAGGGAGCTCACTCAATCACACTGCCTGGCCTCGCATCATTCTGAGGACTGTTTAAGTTGTGCACCTGTGGAGGTACAGCAGCCACTCTGCAGCCTCCTCCCCTCCCTAACCAACAGGTTTGCAATGGCAGGAGCTCACTCAATCACACTGGCTGGCTTTGTATCATTCTGAGTGATCTTCAAGTCCGCCTTCTCCCCTCCCCACTGAACAGCTTTGCAAAGGAGGGAGCTCACTCAACTATGCTGGCTGCTCTGAGGCCTCTTAAATCTCACACTTGTTGGAGTAGAATGGCAGGCCCAAAAACTCCTGTTTCTAGGCCCTAATTACCCCTAAATTAAGCCTTTTGCTTCTAAAATGACATTGTCTCCAGATTTCGATGCACTAATTCATAGCAAGAGGTGTCAGTGATCAAAGACTGTTAAATAAACAAAATATTGCAAGATTGTTAATGTTTTAAGCATGTTTGTATTTTAAGTAAAAATAATATCTTTAATTGTGCTTGTCTATGTCCTTCATAAATTTTACATATCCGCTACTTGGCATTACATTTTATGACACATGTGGTCCAGCTTGACGTAGTCCCATTTATGTCAGAACCAGCCCTCATAGCAAATGAGTTTGATACCGCTGGTCTAGACCAATTAGTATTTGTATGAAGGTGGGCTGAAATAAGTCTGGAAAGCGACTCAATTACTTCCCCCCTTTCCTGCCTATTCTCTGCCCAGAGAGAGACAGGGGGAAAAATTAGTTGCTGTAGATTTTCCAGGTTGTGTGGCCGTGGTCTTGGCATTGTAGGACCTGACGTTTTGCCAGTAGCTGTGACTGTCATCCTCAGAGGTATAACACAGAAAGATGTAGTACTCTCTGTGTCTCTGTGTCCTACAATGCCAAGACCATGGCCACACAACCCGGAAAATCTACAGCAACTAATGAACTCCAGCCGTGGAAGCCTTCAACAACATATAGGGAAAAAAAACCCCTTTTAAAACTTAGAGTGAAGGTTTTGCTCATTTCAGCCTTCAAAGGAAAAAAAAATGCAATTCTTCACATACCATAAGAAGGCTCTACACTTAGTGGAGCAGAGCAGAAGTTTCCAGATAATTGTTTTTGAATGCTGTTTATTTACCACAATAGGCAGCTAAAATAACCACCACAACAAAATCAGTGTTGTTCACCCCCAAATTTAGATCTCTTCTGAAATCCCAAAATGAAAGGAGCATAGTATTAGCTCTGAGTTTTCCTTCATGTAATTTACACAGCTGCCCAATTAAATTATCATCCCAGTTATTAATGACTGTTAAAAATACATTTTATTGCAGAGAGTTAGACACTTTAATTTCACCTGGGTGTGAGAAATATTATACAGAAAAGCAAAACATGTTACAAGTATATTGGAAGTAAGACTAATTCTACTTCACAAAAACTATCTTCTAAAAGTGCGATTGTGGTCATTTGTGTTATTATTGTGTTATTTCTCAAAACACTGTCCATACAGACATCTCCAGGTCAGTTCACAGGCCAAAAGGTTTATTTGTATAGCTATCATTACTGAAAATTAAAATATGGCAGGTTGTCTTTTTCAGTTGTTCCTTTCTTCTTTATTTTGAATCAGAGTCAACCTTATGTGAAAATCCTGTCCCCTAATCACAGATGTCAAAATGATTTGTGCTCCATGTTTTTCAAATGTTTCCAACTTAGCCCTCTCCCTCATTAACTTGTGCTACTTTCTGCACAGCAGTTAGTGTGTGACATCCTTGCATACTGCAGTAGCACAAGATACTTTCTAATTCATGCAAAGTTCTGCAGGTTGGAGCATTGTACAACACTAGCAATAGAAGAAAAATAGAAAAAGACACAATATACACATTCCCAAAATAGTGCACAAAGAAATATAATTAGAACAAAGCAGGTATTTTGTATGATTGGCAAGCCTTCCTTGCTTGGGGCTGCAATGTCACCTGCTGTTGCACTGTGGGTGTTGGAGCTATCCAGTGTCTTGCAAGGAATTACATATGTCTGATTATCTGACCACTGGGCATAAATTATAGGTGTGTGCTTGATGCATGGAACTCTTAGCTGTCAGAGAGTAGGATTGTTCACTGACCTGGAGAGGCTCAAGGAGACAGAGATGTATGTGGAGAAGACCTTCAGGGACCTGGTAGAACAGTCCCATACCTGTGCTGACACCTTTTCTGATGTCACAGAGATAGAGGGTCTTGAGGTTGGAGAGCATCAGGCTGAGGAGGAGGGACATGATCCTTAGATGGGACCTCTTCCTTGGACAATAGACCAGTATCCTCTCATACTAAGGTTGGGGTTGGGGTTGGGGAGGGATGGGCTTTAGGCAGTGGGTGATTTGATTATTAGGAATATAGAAAACTATGTCTGACAGGTGTTTTGACCATGTGGTACTTAACCTGCCTCATGCAATGACTGCAGATATCACACACTGTCTAGATAGATTGATAGGTAGTGCTGGGGAGAAATCTGCAGGTATAGTACACAATGACATTGATGACACTGGGAAATGTATTTGTCTGGTCCTGGAGGACAATACTGTAAACACTGAACGTAATATTGGAAGGAGCACAGTAGAACTTGAGAGTAGAATGGCAAAAGAGGGCCATGTGCATAGACAAATGGGCTGTGGGAGGCAAGGGCTGCTGGAGAGGGAAACACATTGTAGGTATCTATACGCCAATGCTAGAAATATATTAGATGGAGTGCTTGGTGTTAAATGACAATTTAGATATAGTGGGCATCTCAGAAACTTTGTGGCATGAGGAAATTCTATGAGATATAGTCATCCATAGGTATAAGCTATAAAGTCAGGACAGGAAAGGACACGTTGGGAAAGTGTTGCATTGTATATCAATGAGGGCATAGAATCAAAAAGAATTAGTGAAATGAACTCCCCAACAGAAATTATATGGGTGGAAATACTGGGCTCTAAGGGATACTTATAAGTGGGGGTGGGCTATCAGTCACCTGATGAAACTTTTGATCCTGATCTTGAGATGGAAAAAGAAATAAAAGAGGTGAGTGACTAAAGCAGACAATGTTGTGATACTGGGTGAGTTCAATTACCCTCACACTGGGTAGGTAAACATGTGCTCAAGTCATGTTGTAGAAATGAGATTCTTAGACTCACGTTCGGCATGTGCTCTGTCAGCTGCATTGGCTGCCAGTTGAGTACCAGATCCGCTTCAAGGTGTTGGTAATTACCTTCAAAGCCTTATACAGCCTGGGACCAATATACTTAAGGGACCGCTTCTTCCCATATAAACCTCGGAAAGCATTACACTCTGAGAGTCAACATCTCCTGGTGATCCCTGGCCCAAAGGACATCCACTTAGCCTTGACCAGGGCCAGGGCTTTTTCTGCCCTGGCCCCCACCTGGTGGAACATACTCCCTATCACGATCAGGGCCCTGCAGGATCTTATTCAATTCTGCAGGGCCTGCAGGATGGAGCAGTTCCACCAGGCCTTTGGATGAGGCAGCCAGCATCCAAATATGCCCCCCCGAGGTTGCGGTATCCCACCTACTGATAACTGGCCATACCTAGTTACATCAATGGGCACAATTCTCCCTATGGCAAGCATGGCTATTGATTTTATATGTTTTAATGATTCACCCTGAACCTGTTTACGGGATGGGCGGGATATAAATGCAATAAATAAATAAATAGTCATAAATGTATGCTGAAACAGTTGGTCACAGAGCCAATGAAGGGATCGTGATCTTAGACTTTGTTCTGAGTGGGATTCCAAACCAGTTGAGAGATGTAGATATTGTTGCACCAAGATCTCAACACTATTAAATTCATCATTCTTGTAAATGGAAAGTTACCTCTAAAGCAGGGGTGTCAAACTCATTTGTTATGAAGGCCGGATCTGACATAAATGAGACCTTGTTGGGCCGGGCCATGCGTGTCCTAAAATGTAACACCAGGTAGCAGAGATATAAACTTTATAAAGGACACAAAACACAAAGGGTTTCTTTTTTACTTAAAATAAAATCATGCTTAAAACATTAGCACTCTTGCAATATTTTGTTTATTTAACAGTGTCTGATAACTGACACCTCTTGCTCTGAAGTATTGCATCAAAATGTCTGTGCTGTTGCAATCTTGAGTATGATGTTCAGGTGTGTATCAGTGAGCTGCAAACCTATGATGATGCAGCATCAGCAGAACTGGAAGAAGAAGCAGAAGACAGCCAGTTCCACTGTGGGCTTGACAGAAGCCCTCTGGGGGCCTGATCTGGCCCCCGGGCCAAATGTTTGACACCGCTGCTCTAAAGTCTGAAACAGTAGTATTTGAGCAATTTACAAAAATTAGGGGGAAAGTTAAAAGGAAAAGTGATGCAGATTGGAACAAAAAAATGTGTACCACAGCAATGAAAAATGCAAAGTCTATGCAGGAGAGTATTAGGAAAGGGATTGAAAATAAAACAGCCCCAGTATGGTGGTGTGACTTCACTTGGAATACCGTGTGCGGTTCTAGTCAATGAATATCAAAAGAGACATTGCAGAGCTGGAAAAAAATACAGGGGAGGGCGATGAAGATGGCTAAGGGGTTAGAGCACCTTTACTATGAGGAAAGCACCTCTGGGGCTTTTCAGTTTAGAAAAGGAACTACTAACAGGGACGAGGTAAGGGTTTATAATATTATACATGGGGTAGATGGAGTGGACAGAGGGAACTTTTTCTCCCTCTCCCAAAATTCTGGAATTCAATGGCAGTAGATTCAAGACAGACAAAAAGAAATAATTGTTTACACAATGAGTGATTCAAATGCGGAATTCACTGCCAGAGGACAGGGTGACTGCCATAAATATAGGCGGCTTTAAAAGGGGTTTAGACAGATACATGGGTGATAGGTTACTAGCCATGGTGACTAAGGGAACCTCCATATTCAGAAGCAGTAAATCCCTAAATCCCAGAGCCAGGAGGCAACATCGGGGGAAGGCCTTGGCCTCTATGCCCTGTTACTGGACCTCCAGGGCAACTGGTTGGCTACTGTGTGACACAGGATGCTGGACCAGATGGACCTGTGGTCTGATCCAGCAGGGCTCTTCTTATGACACTTGAAAGTTGTAATTGCTTTATTCAATCTAGAAGACATGCAGTAGTACTGCAGAATATTAGGATGTTAGCAGAAAGTGACTCACTAATAACTTCTGACTTTCTGGTTAAATTCCAGTGCACACATGTCCATGTGCGAGTTCACAGAATGTTATAGAATTCTATGGAACCACAAGCCTAAATTCACAGAGAGTGAAGTGTCCTGCAGTATTGGAAATGTTTCACTAACCCACACATAGCTATATCCCTCAAATGTTTTCTGTTTTTTCTTTTATTTCAGTAGTTATGTGTCTAGAGAGAGAGAAATTATCCTTCAATGCCCATCTTTTCCTTGTTTTTCAGAACAGCAAGAGCTATTTTGTCCTGTTCCATTTTTCAGCCTTCTGCACAACCTTCTCCTAACATAAGACAGGATATTTTCTGTAACATAAATAAATAGGAAATGACAAAGTATCAAATCCAAGTGCTGCTGGTTGCTGTTAAGGAATTGTAAGGCACATAAAAATGGGGGTGGGGAAGTGGGTTTATGTAAATCATCTGTTAAAATTAATAACAAACAAAATCGAGTTCCCTTTGTGGTTGATTTTCTTCTTTGCTGCACCCTACAATAAAATAGTTATCAAAGAAAGCTACCAATTAGTTGTTAATTCAAAACATCTCCAAAAATAAGCCTTCAAATCTCAACTGATATCTTTCCAACAACCTCCTAATTGCAGCAAGTTGGTGGTAAAAAACATTGCATTAAATAAAAAGATGTATTTCATTTGCTAGAGTATATACTAGCCATTGCTTAATTATTCCCAGAATTTCCTCATTATACCACGAGCTTCTCAGAAGATTTGTTATGTATATGTCTATATTTAGATACAAAAGAAAGCACAAATTTTTATGTCCCAGACGTTATACTTTACTCAGGGGCTAGTGTCTCTGGTCTCTGGCAGTGGGAGGGGGGGCTCCTACATACACAACTTAATTTATATTAATAATAATTTCCTGCCAAAACAGGAAGATACAAAAACATTTCCTCAAATTAAGTTAAATGTTATATTTGGAAAATCAATACCTGATGTTAGAATAAACAAAAGAGAATCATGAAAAAATATACTTAATACTCATCTTAGGTCCCTTGTCACTTACTTTGGGCATTCGATTAGGACAGCACTTTCCAGAAATTCTACCTTTATGGAGTCCTTCCACATGAGCAGAGTAATCCCTGTACTAGAAATTCCTGTACTACATATCCGCTGTGGAACCCTGTGTCATTGCCAAAGATTCTGGAGCATATTTGAAGGCATTCTGAGGCATTGACTAGGCATATTCAGCCTACTAATCCTTTGAATTGATAGTCAAATCCAGAACATATCTAACCATCTCCTGCAGCTGTTTATTGCTGGGGCATATTCGTAGGCTTTCCTGTTTTCAAAGGAAAGTCTCTCCTTACATTCTAATTGGTGAACTCTGGAAAAACTGGGATACCATGAGTTCCACATTGAAAATATTCCCCAGTGAAACATACCATATTCAAATGTGATGAACAGACATGATAAGATAACCTTGTCCGTACTGAATGACTCCAATGCCTGCCAATCAGGTTCACGCCCCCCCCACAAAAAGTGTGTTCATGAAAAATTCAGCCAATCCAAACAGACTACTTAGATGGACATTTTTAAAAGACACAGCATTGATTTATGACTGACTTGTAAAATTTGTGACTAATTTAACTATCTATGGTTTCATCCATTGTTCAAAAAAAGGAGATATCAAAGGTTGCAGCAACTATCAGACCATCACATTAATTTCTTATTTGAGTAAAGTGATGCCCAAAATCTTATAACAGTGACTGTTACCATAACATAAATGAAATGAGAAATGAGATGTTCAAACTGCATTCAGAAAAGGAAGAGGCACGAGATCATATTGCAAATTTATGTTCCTTACCAGAGCATATGGGAAGATTTCAGAAAAAAATTGGCTTGTGTTTCATAGATTAAGGCAAAGCTTTTGACTATGTGGATTATGAAAACCTAGGGTTGGTTTAACAGAAATGCATGTGCCACAAAATCTGATTGTTTTGATACACAACCTGTACTCTGAACAAAAAGCTACTGTTAGGACAGAATATGGAGAAACAGAATGGTTTCCAATTGGCAAAGGTGTCAGACAAGGATATATTTTGTCTTGCTATCTCTTCAATCTATATGCAGAATGTATCCTAAGGAAAGCTGAATTAGAAATAGATGAAGGTGGAGTGAAAATTTGTGAAAGGAATCTTAACTTGAGATATGCTGAAGACACTACATTATTGGCAGAAAATAGTGAAGATTTGAAATGAGTACTAGGGATGGGCACAAGCTGCATTTTTGCAGTTCAGTTCAGTTTGTGGTTCATTTGCTGCTTAAAAGTTCATCATGGTTTGTGATTAGTGAACTGGGCATGCCACGCACCATAAACTGAACCCAGCCTCATTTTTCTGACCCCTACCTTTACAGCCCACACAAGACCCAACACTATTAAGATGATTTCCCTTTATTGCATTATTGGCAATGTTTTCTTCCTATCTTCAGGATCTTCTGGCTCTTCAGGAAACAGTCCACCAACAAGCAAACTGACATCCTCAAGATCAGAAAGGCAGCCCTGGGGACTTGGAGCATTCACTTTCCTCACCCACCACAAGAGAAAGACCCAAGTTTGTTTGTGAAAAGTGGATCTCCTGCACTATGGAATGGTGTTCACCATCCAGCATAACTTTTGCTGGAATAAATTTTTTGGGGCCACTGTGTGTCAGAGTCTTGCAGCAATCAGTTCTCAACAATGTTCCTTCAAGAAGGTTTAAGTTTGTTGAGTACAGTAAAGGCAAGTCATTTGTGCATACATTCAGTGTCAGAACTAATCCTAAAGGTGGGAGGAAAGTAGATATAGGGAATTCAAAGTGGGGTCCCTTGACAAGGTTGAGCCAATCAGGGAAATAGCTACAGCGCACCTAAACTAACGGGTTCACATTCCCAGGGAAACATCAGGAGAGCAGTACCAAGGTCAGATGCTCAGACTGTGAGATAAGATTCAGCGAGGAAAAGTGAAAGTTAAGGTTCCAGCATTGCAAGAAATAATACATCAGCCACCTCACCCCCACCAGCAATGGCAGCATAGCTGACATGTGCCACTGAATTCCTCTTTTACTGAATTAAGTAAAGAATTCCACTGATTATAGGGGCTAAACATTTTCAGAGCTTTGATGGCCCACTCAAAGTTACACCCTCTCCAAAAAAAGAGATGAGGGGTATTAAAAATTACAGCTACTTGCCTTTTGGCAAGATCAGAGAAGTGCAGAAAATTTTGGGGGACCTGCAAGGACTTGCTGGGGGCACATAATTTTCCCTTGTACCATTCACTATTTCCTCCTTCCTTTCCCTGGCAGTCCCTATGGCCTCTCTCTTTTTCCTGCTTCCTTCTTCTTTTTCTTCCCATCCACCAGCTATCCTACCTGTCTACAGCTTTTCCCCATCCCACCTCCTGGCAGCCTTTCCCCGAGGAAAGTTGGTCCCAGTTGTGTGGTGGCCACTGCTGGGCATGGTGCAGTTGCATGATTGCTGTGCTTGACCCAACTTTGTGGTGGCTTCTGCCAGGCCTGTCCCAGTTCTCTGGTGGCCACAGCTGGGCCTGGCCCAGTTGTGTGGTAGTTGCAACCAATCCAAATGGTGTGGGTAGTAAGTCTTCACTGGCTGCTGCTGGGCCTGTTCCTAGTGAGTCATCCTTCATCAAGGACATGAAGGAGAATAATGGAATCCTTTCCAAAGCTGTTCTGCCTTCAAAGTCCACTCCTGCTCCCTGCATGGGTTAACTTTGCTTTAAAGAAATCAAGGTTTGGAAAGTTCAGTAATATTGTTATGGTTTCTTAGCAGCCTCCAAATGGCAACTGAGAGCTCTGTGGGCATTCTTTTCTTAAAGTTGCAGTTACTGTTTGTTATTTTGGGTGATTTTAAGATTTTTAGATTTCAGATTTTTCTGTAAACTTGGGACTTCCTTCAGGTTTGTAGAGAGAATCCCCTGATCAGTCCTTACCTTCATTTAATGCCAAGGTGTCGAACTGACTTGTTATGAAGGCTGAATCTGACATAAATGTCACTTTGTTGGGCAGGGCCATGTGCACTATAAAATGTAACACGAGGTACCAGAGGTATAAACATTATAAAGATGATTTCAGATGCTAAATGGCAATAGCAGGCATGATTGGATTAGGTGTGATATGCAGAGAGGAAGTAGGTGTGGAGATATCAGCATTGGTAATGAGACAGGAAACCTAGATCTCAGTTCCATCCAGGAGGATTCAGTCCAGGAGGATGCAAAAAAATAAACGGACGTAAGTCTGACATTAGAAACCACAACATTCAGTTGCTGACCTAAAAGTAGCAGTGCTCTTACAAATGAATTTCAAAGGGAGATTAGAAAGAGAGACTGATGAATTGCATCCTCCTGGACTGGATTGAGACTTAGTTTTCCTGTCTCATTACCAATGTGTGCTATTATCATTTGGCATCTGAAACACTTTCCAAGCTATAAGGACCAATCCAAGTGTTCTAACTCCTAATCAAGGTCTTTTTGAAAGAAAATAAATCAAGATACGAAGAGAGAAAACCAATCATTTTTTAAAAAAACCCAGTTTTTCAAAATAAGCCAAAGTAATTTCCTCAATGTACATTGTGCTTGTCAGAAGAATCCACCCACCCACCCACCCACCATCCCTCCTCCAAAGAAGTGTGCTTGCACACAAAAGATCTCTCTCTCTCTCTCTCTCTCTCTCTCTCTCTCTCTCTGAGTGAGGGGGAGTGGCAGGCAGGCAGGCTGGTCTTTTTATCTCTCTGGCACGAAGCAGCCATGAGGCTCTCTCTATCTCTGTATGGGTGTGTGTGTGTGAGAGAGAGAGAGAAAGCAAGGGAGGGAGGGAAGAGGCAGGAAACAGGAAGCAGGAAGCAAAGAGCCACTGAGAGAGCTGGGGAAAAAGCCAGCTAGGTGCAGCTGCAACAGCGGACCTGGGAAAGGAAGTAGGAGAAAGAAGTTGCTTGGGGTTCAGTTTTGAGCCCTGTGAGGGCTGGATGCGGCCTAAAGGGTGCATGTTTGACACCCCTGATTGTGGATCTATTGATCCACACTCTATGGCCAGTCAGGAGATCTGAGGGGGCTGGATTCTGAGAGGCTGCATGGTTGACAAACTGTAAAGAAGGAAAGGCTGTTGAGAGGCTCAGAAAGTCATGGGTTGGCTTGGGGTTTCTGTAAGACATGTCTGTATGTTGTCTTATCCTTCCTGCCAAGAGGAAGCCAATACCTCTTCTTCAGTCCTCTGCTCTTTTATCTCTTTCAGTTACCTTTTCTCTGCTGTGGCCAGCCCTGGCTTCCAGCTCTTCTCCTTCCCTCACAAACATGTGTGCGTGTGTATGGGAAGGGGAAGACTGGCATGAAGGCCTGGTATTCAGTCTCTCCTGCCTGGTCTTCCTTCATCAGCTGCTTGGCATGCAAGGACTGCTGCGACTTTCAGTGTTCCCTGTCTTTCCAGGGGGGAGGAGAATGGAGGGAGGAGAGATGAAGGAGAGATACCATTTGGTCTCTCACTTTCCTTGCCTCACTTTATTGAGAGGAATGCAATCTTTATATTGTAACATAATCAGTGCCAAGCACGTGCCATTATTAAGGGAGAGGAGCAGCTGTCAGCTGAGCTGAATGAGTTGGTGGAGGGGAGAGGAAAGAACTTGGGGCAGGTGCTGGGACAATAGTGAGGAAGAGACTTACTTAGCTGTGTGTGCCATGCTGCTGCCGGGATGAGGAGGTGAAGCACACACATGTGCTGCTGCCTTCCCAGAGTGTGCACAGCTGCAGCCTAGCCCCCCAAGGAATGGATTGTTGGCAGGCTGAGCAGGCACAGCAAACACCCACTCCTCCATCCTTCACCTTCCCCCAACTGTGCCAGCATTCTCACTAGTCCCTGCCAGTCTACAGCTGATTTTGGTTGACCTACCCTTGGAAGCCCCTGTCTGAGACACTTGGGTAACACTAGCCAGCGGGGAGGGTTGAGGGGGCAGTGACAGTGCTGCCCCATGCCAGCAGCTGGCAAGCCTGCTGGTCTACAGCTGATTCAGTCCAATCCGGTGGTCAAGGCCCCTGCCTGAGACGCTCAGGTGGCAGCAGCAGTGCAGCAAAAGAAGTCAGGGTAACACCACAGTGTGGCCCACCCCAGTCCAGGGCCTGGGGCAGATGCCCCTGTTGCCCCATGACTAAACCCCTCCCTGTTGACAGGGCAAGTTTTACTTAGTCGAATCCGTTAGACTTTTCAGAAACCTCTGATACCAGTGGTTTATTTATTTATTTAAAACATGTATATCCTGCCTTTTCCTCTTAAAGGCAGCCCGAGGTGTCTTACAAACCAGTATGCCACACACATATGATAATGGTGGTAATGATGATTGGTGACGGGCAAAATCAGTCTAAACAAAGGCTGTTTTCCAAATCTCTTGCAAAGCATTTGAACCCACCTTGGTATGTTCTTCTTTCAATGCTAGAATGAGAGAGGAACCAAGGCAAAACAGAAATGTCTCCATCTTACTGGAGGCTAAGAATGCCTGGCCATTTATAAAAATTATGTCTTTTTTGCACATGCCATTTTAATTAGACTAATAATTTCATTATGACTACTATAAATTAGAAGCTTATTTGCTACATCTATTCTCAGAATAGCAACTGGAAGATTGTGAGTCGCATTTGAAAGTTAAGGCTTAAAGTCGCCCTTGCACACAATGAAGCTATTCTTAAAAAAAAAATAAAAATAAAGTAGGGGAACAGAAAAGCAAGTATGACTTCTTTATTGTGCTTTCTTCTTCCATGGAAGAGGTGTAGTTGCAATGCATGTACTCAAGTCAAAGTAACTATTTTGAAGGTTTCAGTAGAATTTCAACTAAATCAGCTAATCCATTTGATTCTGGATTTCCCATTCACTAATTAACTTGTTTCCCTATAGCTTTCTGATTTGTAACTCCATGGTTCTTTTTTGCTACTGTCATATTCATTTGGAGACAGAGAGCTCTTCTATTATTAAAGCTTCTTGAGGGCATTTACAGTTTGTGACAGTCTGGCAAACTTGAATGCATACTATCAGTGAGATAAAAAAAAGCCCTATATGGTCAGGGGCTGACATACCTGAGGGACCGCCTTTCCCCATATGTACGCCAACGAGCACTGTGTTCAGTGTCCCAAAATCAACTGACCCTCCTGGGCCCGAAAGAACCTAGACTGGCCACAACCAGGGCTAGGGCCTTCTTGGTGGTGGCTCCACACTGGTGGAATGAGCTCCTGGAGATCAGGGCCCGGCAGGACTTGATGCAGTTCCGCAGGGCCTGCAAGTTGGAGCTCTTCCACCAGGACTTTGGTTAAGGAGCTGTCACCACCACCAAGGATACCATCATTAACATTATTAGAGCCCATTCCCTGGTTTTCATAATTTACAGCTAGTGCTAGCGTCTGCTGCATGTAACGATTAAGGAGCTGAGAAACATAGAACAATATGTTCTACAGATATGATTGCATCGCCATCTTTAACTATTTATATCTATTTAGCTAGCACTTTATGATTGTGGATTGTTTTAAACTGGTTTCATCTATGTTTACAATTGTCTATTTATATTTTATCTTTTGTAAGCAGCCCTGAGCCTGCCTCAGCGGGGAGGGTGGGGAATAAATTAATTCATTCAATCAATCAATCAATCAATCAATGAATCAATGAATCAATCAATCAGGCTTTTCTAATTGTATCAGATTTTCTGCAGTCATTACTGATTCTTAGAAAATGTGCACGCATTTCTGTTTATTTTGTTTCCGCAAAGAAGATATATTTTTTTCTGATGAGGGGGCGTATATATGTTTATGTATAATTACCAATTACAAGATATTCACTCTCACTTCAATTGATAGAATATGTCGATAGCCCCTGAAAACCAAATACAATGTAACCAGCAACTCCAGTCTGCAGATGGCAAAGCTTTCATCTGGCAAAGGAGCTTTTCACTGGCACAAGCAGTGCTGTAAATCAATGGAAAGCTCCTTGTGCTGGCTGAAAGCTCCATTGCCAGCAGAATGGCAGATGTGGATTCAAAACACTGGCCCAGGACAGACTGGCAATTTGCCCCGGTATCGAGTCGCGGCAAAAAAACCCCGGAGTAAACGATACCGGGTTTTCCCGTCCACACAGCGGGGGCCTCTGCCGGAAGATACTGGACGGAGGCGCGCGGGAGCGTTCAGACTGCCGCGCCGGAGGCGCGCTATATTAGCTGTTCCCCATTATTTCGGCTGTGGGCGTATGTGCGCATGAGCGCATTTTGGCGATTTTTTTTTTTGCCCTGCAACGCCGGCACCGCATTGGGCAGTGGAGCGGAGCGAAGCCAATCACACCGCTGCTGCCTCATGCCCAACGCGGGTTGCTCCCGGCTTTTTGGCTGTGCGTTCAGACTCCCCGGAAGCGGAGAAACACGTGACAAATGCAGGCTTTTGAGATTTGCGTCGGCTTTTATCAGGTGTTTTTTTAATCCGGCAGTGAAGCGCGAGAGCACCGGTAGGCTACGGATGGGTGACGCCAGGCAGATGTGCCTGTGTGAACATTCCATTTAATCCGATATTGAGTCGTTGTCAGCCCGGGTCCCATCCCGCGGCAAATTGCCAGTCTGTCCTCGGCCACTGTCTCCATAATACAGCCCACTATAAGGAAGGCCAAGCGCCGAAAAATAGATTCTTTTGAACTATGGTGCTGGAGAAGACTCTTGAGAGTCCCTTGGACTGCAAGGAGATCAAATTATTCAGTCCTAAAAGAAATCAACCCTGACTGTTCCCTGGAAGGCCAGATACTGAAGCTGAAGCTCAAATACTTTGACCACCAAATGAGAAGGGAGCACTCACTGGAGAAGACCCTGATGCTGGGAAAGATTGAAGGTCAAAGAAGAAGGCAAAGGATGAGATGGTTAGACAGTGTCATCGATGCAACGAACATGAAATTGAGCAAACTTCAAAGGACAGCGGAAGACAGGAGGGCCTGGCATGATCTGGTCCATGGGGTCACGAAGAGTCAGACTCGACTGTGCGATTGAACACCAACAAAACTACTGACCATTGCTACATTCTATAACAGTGAATTGCATCACTTAACTATATATTGTGCAAAACCGAATTTTGGTCCTTCTAAGCCTACTATTCAGTTTCATTGGATGACCCACATTTAAACCATCATAAATGCCAGATATATAGTAATGACTTTGAACACTTGCCGTAACAACATTAAAGAATATGAGGAAAATTATTAATGAACTAAATGAGCCAAAACAAAATAAAATTGCTCTTGGCTACCATCCAGTTATCAATAACTTATACTTTTATGCCATCCAGTTATCAGCAATTTGTTTCACTTACATTTGTACTTTTTTTCTTCTATTATTCATACAGGCGTTTATTTCAGTGATCTTAAGAAAGTGAGCTTCCATAGGTGTCGCCGCTGTGTTGGCCTTTTCGTGTGTAAGAGTTCAGTTATTTTCTGTCTCTGGTTTAGGAGAAATGAACCATCTTTTTTCGCTTTCAATTTCTATTGAAATTTCTACTTCTCCTAAATTTCTACTTCTCTTTTTAGGCACTCTACCACATTTTATAGTCCATTTGCCTGTCATAACACAAAATCAAGTCACCAACATACACGAGAATAAAAGTACAACGTCCATCTTTGTGTTTAGTTTACAGACTAAATCCACTTCTCCTTGCTTGAAGCCTTGCACTATGAACATTATGTGTAATTTTTCATTCCAGGCACATGCTACCCATTTTAGTTCATACAGTCCCTTCTGCAGTTTACAGACTAAATTTGGTTGTTTGGGGTCTATAAAGCATTCTAGCTGCTTCATGTACAGATCTTCTTGGATCTCCCCATGAAGAAATGCTGTCTTTACATAGATGTTTGGCCTGCGTCTTCTTGGATGCTGCCATGTTTAAAAGTTGTCACAGAGTTGTCCAGTCTGCCTGTCTTCTCATTCCCACTTGCTTCCTGTGTTGTGCTGCTATGCATCTCTGGCATGATTGCTTCAGAATCTGCCTTCTCCGGTTGTGTGCCTTGTTCTGATGTTTCATCATTGTGCACTGGTTCAAGGTCCAAGAGCTGGTACTGATCATCTGCCTTTTCTGAGTCACATGATGCATTCCTTTATCTACTGGCTCTGCTTTCGTCACATGCCTGACATAAACTTCACCTGTTTCTGGGTTCAGGACTCTATGCCCCTTGCTTGCAGAATCATATCCCACAAAAACACTTTCTCTGGTACAATATTCTTTTTCTTGTTACCATTGGAGTCAGATCACCTTTGTAAATTGTTTGAACAGCATTTCCCCCTTAACTGGGAAAATGGTGGTGGATGGGGGATACTGTGTAAAGCTTTTGTGCTTCCACAGAGTGTTTGAAAAGAATCCCCATCACAACATCTTTGTTGGCTGCTTCCGGGTTTCTTTCCCACAACATTTTTTTTTTTTTGGGGGGGGGAGGGAATGTTGCTTAGCTGACAAGTGGTTTTCCATGTTTTTCCAGAGATACATTTTTATGGTTTCTGGAGTAACTGTTTATGAGAACAGACTATAACCACCAATATGCAAATTCTGTCAACACCTTAATAAAAACACAGTGTATGGGGCCTCTATAACATAATTTACATAAAATCAATAGAAGCTAAATAAATATTTTAGGCAATTAAAAAATGTTCATCCAAGTTGAGAATCTTTTATTTATTTTTGTTTCGATTTGTATCCCGCCCTCCCCGAAGGCTCAGGGCGGCTAGCAGTGGGCATAAATGCCAATTTAAACAACATAAAACAATATCAACAGATAAAATTATAAAATCAGACAATACAACATCAACACAACATTTAAAACCAAGATGATGGGAGTGCAATGGCACGGGTTATCGAGGTGGGATATCGAAGGTGGAATAGCGGCAGTGGCGGCTCCTACTCAAAAGCCTGGTGGAAGAGCTCTGTCTTACAGGCCCTGTGGAATCTTGGCAAGTATGCTCAGTTAGTAAAAGGTTCTAACTTTACTGTCAGTGTGCTTCCTAAGTATTTAAGCCTTGTATGTAGAAGAAGCTGGGGATGAGTGACTGGGAATGCATAAGAATGCATAATTTCCTTTTGATTTCTTGTAAACTTTCTTTCATCACAGACAGTGTTCTTTTTGATCAGCTGTCTGTCTAGTATATTTTAATGCACTCTTCCCCTAAAAAGCTCAGGTGCTCCCTTCCCCATATTCCCCTCACAATAACCTTCTGTGGTAAGTTAGGCTGAGAGAAAGTGACTGTCCCAAGGTGAGCCAGAAAGCTTAATGAGTGGGGATTTGAGCCTGGCCTTTCCAGATCCTAGTCTGACCGCAACACCACACTCAGTTTCTAAGGTGAACAAGTGTTCAATTGTTGCAGTTTAACTATCAGTAGATCAGTGTTAGTATCTTTACAATTACACAGAATCTACTGTAGCAAAGTTTTTAAAAACTGCTGAATGTTGATATATAGATGACGACATTCTAAGATTGTTCAGCTGACTACCAACATTGTCTAATAATCTACAGCTTCAATGTGCATTCAAATGCCTATTTAAACATTTAACTTGATTACTACTACTACTACTTAATTAGATTTGTAATAATTTCTTCCCAATAGTTCAGTTTCTCTTTCCATTTTATTCTGAAAACATCTCTGTGAAGTAGATACGCTGTAAGGTCACCCAGCAAAACTAGCTCTTATGTGGACAATACCATATGCCGAACATTTCTCCATATCCGAAGTGACTCCTCAATGAAGAATGTTAAGGCTTCCCTTCATATTGGAACATCACATGTGTAACAAAGCCCCACTGAAGTGTTAAGAGGCAATTATGCTTTATGGCATTTTTAAAATTAAGATTGCTTTAATCGATACCTTGCCAAGGCTGACTCTGCCCTTCTCACCTTTGACCATAATAATCCAAGGCATTTTTCAGGAATCCCAAAACTGAGCAAGATAACAGACAGTAAAATCATCAAAATCTGTCAGGCACTGACTAAATAGGAATTGAAAGAGAAAGAAAGGAAGTAAAGTATATATAGCTTGCACGAAGTAGTCAATGATAGAATCATAACAAGAAATTTAAATAATAATCCCCACAGATACAGAATAAAAGCCAGAGAATTGTCACATATTTCTATTATGTCAGCACAAATATATAATGTATGTTAAGAGAACATCCTAACCATTTTATTCAATGGGGCTTACTCCCAGGATAACGCGCTTAGGACTGCAACCTAAATCATCAACATCTGCACTCTGAGGTCAGTAACATCATAGCCTAGCTCCAGAATAGGAAAAAGTGCAAAGCGACAATATGAATTTAAAAGTTCTTTAAAGAACAATAGATTTTGTTTCTTCCAGCTGGCAAAATGCAGAGATCCTCACTGTCATTAACTGATTTCCTCAGCATGATGTCCTATAAATCTTCAAAATAATTGCAGGTTCTCCTGTGGATGCCAATGAATAGTTAGCATCTTGGGCAAGACTGGTTCCATGAAACGTTTTGCCCTCCAAAGCCAACCCCTGTTTTACTGAATAGTTTTGTTTGTGAAAATTCAATGTAACCTTTATGCAAAATGACAATGTGAAGTTCCCTTTTCAGGTGTGTTCTATCCAGTTATTTAATACCCATCCTTAATTTGTTTATAATACTGGCTAGTAAAGAATTAAACTACACATGTTTAGAGTGTGTTACAAAGCATGAACTTAATAGCGAAAAATCACAATGCCTGATCGATTGTTGCTGACCCATAATAATGATGAAAATATAAGAATGTGATTGGGGTTAACATATGAAATGAGAGGTCTCATGTATAATGATACTGCCAGCATTTATGGGCCAATAAAGCAATCACATTAGGCTTTTATTTTCCTAACTGGAAAGTTGCCAAAGCAATGAAAAATATAATAATGTCAAACAGGGATGCAAAAAAAAAGGGGGGGGAGGTAGACAACATGGTTTATACTTTTATTGAATCACTGGGCCTATCAGCAAGAAGTTTAGAAAAGGTACAAGATATAATTTAGATTAAATAATGCAATACCATTTAATTATACCAGCTCCAGTAGTGTACTATAATTTTTGGAAAGAAAGATAGTACAGTCATATTGTCCAGGTTTGCATTTTTCCATAGGATGTAATTCTAAAATTCTTCAATAATTTTTACAATGAGATTAATCTCACTGTAAATTAGGTGCCAATATGATGCTCAGCTGAATAGGATTACCTCTATGGGTTTTAGAAGAGGGTAACTCATTAGAAGTCATTGGCTTCAGTAGACTTAGAAGGGAGTAACTCTATTTAGGATCCCATTGCTTCCTGTTTTATATCTGAAAATACAGTTGCAAATCATAGAATCACAGAGTTGGAAGGAGCCATACAGACCATCTAGTCCAACCCCCTGCAGTAGTTGGTTTTTATCCATATTTATTTCTTTTTTTAACTTCTTCCAGTTTTTGCTTAATCTCTGTGGTCCTTGTTTCAACTTTCTTGATCCTTTTGTCTGACTTGTTGGCTCTTTTTTCCATGTGGGCAAGTTGTTTTTGCATGGAATCCAGCTTGGTATTGATAGTTGATATTTGCTCCAGCAGAGGGCATAATGCTGTGACAAGCATATTGAGAAAGTCTGCAGCCACTTCCTGTACTTTGGTACAATACTTTCGGGGGAAAGTTTCTTTTCCACTGCCATTCTCCTTGCTCTCCCAGCCATTTGTTTACAGAGAAAAAAGTTTTATTTTTAAAGTAAAGTTTATCTGAATTCAGCCTTTCTTGGCTTAAAATGTAGCTTTCAAGCTTAAAGGAAGTCTAGTGCCATTTTTTCTCTTTTTTCTATACCGCTTAAGAACCACTCCGTTTCAAGGGGGGGTGGATCTCCAATCCTTCCCCGCCTGCCGTTCCTTCTCTAATCGATCTGGCAGACCGAGACTTCTCTGCTTATACAGAGGTTTGATCGACTCACTGTTTAGATGAGTTCAATTGTTGCCGGAGTTAATTTTGCTTATTTTCTTGTCTGCTCATCTGGAGGCTAGCTTTGAGTGCCAAACTAGCTCCTCGGCGTCTGGACCTCTCAGGGACAAGCAAGCCTTGATCCCTCAGTCGTCGCCTTGGGAGAGACTTTATAAGATTTGTATTGGGGTTTTATTATATCATTCAGTGAAAGAAGATATTGTATAATTAAGGCAATGTTGGATCTCCTTGTTTGTTTGTTTTTTGATAAACTTCTGAATAATACTTCTAATACATCTAAGAGTGATAGAAGGAAGAGATATGGAAAATTATTTGCTTGTCACAGAACACTGGAACTTTGTAGCTTGGATCATCATATTTTTCCTATTTGTCTGTAATTTATGAAGTTTCCTCAACTTGGATGCTGCAGTTGCACTAATCCCTTTTACTGAGTAGCCAAGGGACTGGGTTTTGCTTATTTTTATTAATGGGATGGTCATTATAGGCTGTGGTCACACACACTAAATAATCCACTTTCAATGCGCTTTTGAATTGGATTTTGCCACTTCACACAGTAAAATCCAGTTGGAAAGTGCACTGAAAGTGGATTGAAAGTGGATTATTAAGTATGTGTGACTGCAGCCATACTTAATGTTCTGAAGGTCTTTTCTCCTGAGACAGACTGACTAACATCACACACACAAAATAATCCACTTTCAATCCACTTTCAATGCACTTTCCAACTGGATTTTTACTGTGTGAAGTGGCAAAATCCAATTCAAAAGCACATTGAAAGTGGATTATTTAGTGTGTGTGATTGCAGATGATAGATAACAATCATCTTCCCCTAGAAGTATGACTTGACTTCAGTAATGCAGTTTCAGAAAAGGAGGGGAAAGAAATTTTAAGCGTGAAAATTCTCAGCAAGATTGAAAGGGAAATCTCACAAAACTGATTTGTGAACTGAAACATCACATCACATGACAGTTAGTACAAACTGTGGAGGCACACCATATTGAAAACTTGGTTTGAAAACCCATTCTGGTGCGAACCAACAAACCCAAGTTTATTTGACCATTTGCATTTAGACACCATTTGCATTTAGCTGTAATGAGTGGTTATCATCACTATACCTGTGGCTGTATCCAGATGTCATATCAAAAAAGTTGTACCAGAAGGAATACACGACTGAGCCACAGAACCTCAAGTCATTAAATGAGGGCTCAAGCATTGCTCAGTGTTCCATTATGAAGGGAGGTCAATGTATCATCCTGAGCATGGGCTTTCTCTGCATCAGCCCCAGTATTATGAAATAGACTTCCTGAGGAAACGTTGGTGATGACATCCCTACCAGTGATCTCATGAAAGTGTAAGGCAGGATTGCTTAAACATCCTTTTGTTTAAGTTAATATGTTTTTGGCTCTAATGGGTGGGGTGATTAACTTTTAGAATTTTTTAAAGGATTGTTTTAGAATTATTGTAAAATCAAGATGTATTATGGATTTTTTTTTTAGGAGTCAATTGTGGAAACGGCTTTGAATAAAATGGAATCACAGAACATAAACATAATAAATAAATAAATAAATACACAAAAGACCCTGTGAAGCACACAGTTCTCACTTCAGGCCCTAGCTCCAGAATAATCCAAAGGCTACAAAATGCTCATTAGTATAGAACACAGTGCTCTGAAAGTGTGTGTGCACAAAAAAATTGCCACACAAAATATAGATTCAAAGATAGCTCCTAAGTGGAGAGTATCTACCATTTTTACACAAATTGTAAAAATACCATATGAGATTGTTAATGAAACATGGCTCTTCTCAGGTGCTGAACTATCGTTTTTGAAAACTACACCAAAGTCTCTCTCTTCTTCTTCTTCTTCCTCCTCCTCCTCCTCCTCCTCTTCCTATTCTTGCCATTTTCTTTATTTCTCCAAGATAGACACTGCTGCCTTCTTAATGCAATGCATGCATACTAGATGCTCCTTTTCTTCTGTTTGCTAGGAAGCAAATATCATATTTCCAAAGCACTTCAGTAACAAAAAATATTCTGACAAAAGTAAAGATTTATCTGCCATGCTGCCAAAGCAGTGTCTTCAAACAGGTTCTCAAAGAAAGCTTCATTCAAGCTTCATAACCATGCTGAATCTGCTTCACAGAACTTCACTGCTGATTTGGTCAGTGTGAATGTGATATTCGCATCATGTTTCTATGTCTCTAAAGCAGGTAAGGGAAAGGTCAGCTGGGTACAGTTCCAGTACTTTTTGTTGGCCAAACTCTGGGTACATAAGATATTCCTCATGTCATTATACTAAATGTAGGGAAAATTTTGAGCGGGTCAAAATGTGCTGTGAGGGCCAATCTTTTTATCCATTTTTTATTTTGCATCTTTCTGCAGATGCCTTAGTTTTCTTAATGTTAGTAATCAATTGCTCAACATTTAAATACACTTTTAGGTTTCTAAGCAGGTCTTTCCATTTTGGTAGTGTTCTCCCTTGAGTTATGATCTTCTCAGACTCCCCCCCCCCGCCAAACTCATCCAATGAATAGATCTTTTATTGTGTTGTTGCTGCTACTGTTGTTGTGTATTAAAGTCCCCTTCCTCTCCTTCCCACTTCCCAAACAAATCGTGAAAGGCGCATTCATGAGAGCGGGGGAATGCTTCATATTGAATACGTCCTGGACTGTAATAAAGGATCAGACTGGGGGGGGGGGCGGGGGAGTCAGATGGGATGCAGCACTACAGATCTACTTTTGTTTTTAGTTTTCTATCCTTCTAAAGGCTTTCAATGGGAAAGGACTTGCATATTAAGCCCAAAGCTTATTATATACTTATTCTCTTTGCTCCTTTACTAATAGGTGAGTTTGAAGAGATGTTAAATACAAAAAACCCCTGCTCATTTCTTCTCCTAATTATTACCAAGTAGTTAGCTTGTATCAGAAGTACTACTTAGGAATTCTCATTTTAAATGTTTTTTAAGAAAGAAAGAAAGAAAGAAAGGAAGGAAGGAAGGAAGGAAGGAAGGAAGGAAGGAAGGAAGGAAGGAAGGAAGGAAAGGAAAGGAAAGGAAAGGAAAGGAAAGGAAAGGAAAGGAAAGGAAAGGAAAGGAAAGGAAGGAAGGAAGGAAGGAAGGAAGGAAGGAAGGAAGGAAGGATGGAAGAAAACACAGCAGCTTCAGGAGGAATGGACATAGCATTGTTAATATATTAACCACACAATAATTCCCATAAATAAATAATTGGCCAGATGTTTCAAAAACAAAGACAGCTAGACTCCAAACCAGGTAGTTTATTTGTTTGCTCTTAGGCTTCAGGCATCAGATCCATTTTCAAGACGTGAAGTTCAAGATGCTTCTGTTAAACTCTTTTGTCTCCCAATTGCTATATATTCATGTTCACTCATTACAATCTGACACTCCGCACTGGCTTCCCAGCATATGCTTCAGAGTTCTAGACCTCACTTGTATACGGGATGTCCTTGACTTGCAAAGACACAAATTACAAATGACCCATACTTACAAATGCAGGAGAGACCAGGATGTGACTCATGTGCTTCAGAATGGTAATGGGGAGGTGAGGGGAGATGAACAACCATGATGGGACAACGTGAGAGCTGGGGAGTACTGTAGTGAAAGGAACAGAAAGTCAGGAACAACTGATAGCGATTGAATGGGGGAAGGGAGGCAGGCCAGCCTTTGCTTTATGTTAAACTGGTCAGACTCCTCCTTTTTTTTGTTTGTTATTAGATGCTCCTGAAAGAATAAAAAGGTGAAGCTTTTTAGCTCCAGACACTGTTGAAAGAATTCCCCACCCTTTCTCCAAAGTACGATCTGTGCTATGAACTCTTAGCATTCTTTAATAAAGTCTGCTTCCTGTAAGAAAGATCATGGCACTGGCATTCAAAGAAAATAATAAAAAAAACCTTATTCTACATTTTGGCTGAGTTCAGACTGGCAGTCTGGCCCGATATAGGCACGTTTCACAAACGGATTAAGGGGGCCGGTTCACACAGCCACAGCTGTCAGGTGTTCCCCAGCCGTACTCAACCTGTCCTATGATGATTCCCTACTGTGCTTAAAAAAGTACCAGGTGAAAGCTGTAGCAAACCCTGGAGAGCGCATTGATCCCGCTTCCCAGAAGTGTGCATGCTAAAAGTCGTGAACCAGCTGAACACGCAGGGATGTGCATAAGTGCCTATGTGCATAGGCGCATGTAGCCGGAGTAAAAAAAAGCCACTTACAGCTGCGCCTCTGCCGGGGTGGGCCAACAGTGCAAATGCTCCCTTGCGCCTCCTCCCCGGTATGCTCCCGCATCAGTAGGTGCAGTGCGACTGGGAATCCCCGGCACATCTTGGTCCGTGTCTTTTTGGCCCACCTCCCTCGCGCTTCCTAATGCCAGCTTGTCCTCAGCCATCATCTACCTTGTTTAACTACTGCACAATATTCCCTCTGTTTCACCATGCAAATATATAGGCCAAGCGTGAACCCGCAAGAACTGGTGGGGGCAACTGATTTTCCTCTCCCCACTATAATCTCTTTTCCTGCATATCAAGACTCTTTAGCCTCTCCCTTATCCTGCCTCCTTTCTTTCACACTGTAGTATGAATGGGAATATAAAGATTTTTTTATATAAGTTTTTTCTTCTTGATTGTTCATATTCATATTTCTTTCTTGGTTTTCTGGATTCCTCTTTTAAGTAATATTTTATTAGGATATAAGGATTTGTTATATTGAAGACTTTACTCTTGTAGGTCTGATATTGTTAGCAGACAACATAATAGGTACAAAGTTCATGATTCTGTAGTTCTTAAGGGCAAAACTTTGCAATGTCTGGGTCAGATAAGATTTTAGTCTCATATCAAGAACAACAAACACTTTTGTTTGGGATATGAAGAATCCATTATCATTTAGGTTAGGTTAAGTAAACACTTAGGTTTTACGTAGATTTGATGTAGATATGTTTCTTTACATCTGACAAATCAGAGGCTTATTATTCAAATGGCCACTGTCTTTTGTAACCAATTATGCTTTTTGAATATTGTTTTTTTGATGATGTCAGTCCATGTATAAAATATCATGTATTTCCTGAATATGCTCAGAATATGTTCAAGAAGAAGAAGAAGAAGATGAAGAAGAAAAAGAAGAAAGTAGTCAATTTTTTGATGAGTTATTTGGTCTAATTGTTTTCCTGTTAACTGAAGCCTAATTCCCAAATATGCTGAGAAGAAAGTAATCAATTCTGGATGGACTATTTGGTCCAACTGTTTTCCTGTTAATTGAAATAAAAACATCGAACTTCCTCCTCATTTGACTTCATTTTTGACATGGAATCAAATATGTACAACAACACTGACCAGTGAACCAACTTTTATCTCCTCCCCTCACCCTGATCTTCAGTTTCCCCTCCCTCTCTACCCCTGGCAGCCTGTAACCAAGAAAACTATGACCCAGTAGCATTGTGCTGTTTATGGGTTGGTCCCAATAGCATAGGGGCTGCAGTGGCTGAGAGGTTAAGATGCTGAGCTGCAGACTGGAAGGTCTGTAGTTCAGCAGTTCAAGATCCTAGTGCTACATGACAGAATGAGCTCCTGTCTCTGGCCCCAGCTCCTGCCAACCTAGCAATTCGAAAGCAAGAAATTGCAGTAGCTAAATAGGTACCGCTTCTGGGGGAAGGTAACAGAATTCCATGCGCCTCGGTGTTTAGTCATACCGGCCACATGACCACAGAAACGTCTTTGGACAACGCTGGCTCTTCGGCTTGGAAATGGAGATAAGCACCGCCCCCTAGAGTTGGATTTGGCTAGCTTTTGAACAAGGGAAACCTTTTACCTAATAGCATAGTGGGGAACCTTCAAGGACTCGTGAGCAGCATCTCATTTCCTTCTGTATAATCTTCCCCACACTACTACTTCTTTCCTGACAGTTCCCATATCCTTACTTTCAGTACTTCCTTCTTGCCTTCCCACCTACTGATCAACCTCATTTTAACCTGCTGCTCCCATCCTCACCTTGTTATGTGTTTAATTCATTTATATTCCGCCTTTCTCCCCAATGGGAAAACAAAGCAGTTACCTTACAACAACCCACTGGGAAGGTACAGATAGAGAGTGAAAAACCCTGGAAAAGGGGACCTTTGCAAAAGCCCACTTTGCCCCCTTCCCCCCAATGGGGGAGGGAAAGAGAGACAGACAGACAGACAGAGAGACAGAGAGGAAAAGGCAGTGTGCCTCAGGCTCGTAGCTAGGATTTTATTTGTGGGTGAGGGCTGTTAAAGTTTTAAGGGAGCTTGGGGTAGTGTCCCACCGCAGCCCTACCTTGCTGCTCCCAGCATGCTGCCACCATCTTGGAATTGTCTTCTTGCTCTTTAAAAAAAACAGCTGGGGAAAAAAGCAGGGGGAGGGTGGGGGAGTGAAGGGTGGAATGCACCCGTTTGAAGAAAACGAGGGTGAGCCTAGAGACTCACTGCAGTGCACCTTCTGCCTCCCCCCCCGACCCATAGCAGACCCTTCATGGGCCGTGAGCTGAGTGGCACTTGGTGGCAGGGTGGTCTGCCCGTGGTCTGCAAGGTGGGTGGGTGGCTGGCAAGGGTAGTGTGGTTCTTCTCCAGCTCTGTCTGGCTAGCTTCCCAGTCAGGCTACCAGTAGAGAGTGAGGGAGAGGAGTGCAAGTCAGGCAGAGCGTCTGTGTCAGGGGTCCAAAGTCCTGGGGCATGCAGGCATGCAGAAGGCTCCCTCTCCTCAGCACCAGGGCAGAGAGCAGAGGGGGGAATCTGGCTGGGCTTTTCCTGTGGGGCTGTGCATTTAAGAAAGAGGGCTGAACCCCAAATACCCCCACCGTAGCTATGGGCCTGGTCTGCCTGACCCTTTTCTGCCCTCCCAAATGCAGAAGGAAGGAAGAAACAGGCATCATGCCTAACCAGTTGGTCAGGTACTGCTTCCCTCACCCATCCCACATGGGTCTAGGGCGGCCCAGAGGTCACCTCCCTTGGATGTGGCTCAGCAGGCCAGGCCCCACTTCCTTCATCTTCAGCGCATGAGTCCAGGCATAGCCTCCCCTGCCCACCTCACACAGAGATAGGCTGTGCACATTGATGCCTCCTTCACCTGCCTCGCACAGGACCAGATGCCACCTCCATCACCCACCTTGCATGGGGCTTGGCCAGGCTCAGCACTTTTGCCACAGGTCTGGTCCAGCCTGTGTGAGGGGAAGGCTATTGGCCCACTCCTAGGGTTCTTAATGACCAACTTACCCGTGCCCGTAAGGTATATTGGGCTGAAAATTTATAGCTGGCCCAAGGTAGCTGAGTTTCCATAGCAGAATGGGACTCCAGATCCTAGTCTGAAACTCCAACCAATGCACCACACTGCCTTTAGCGACGTGGCTGCTTTTGAATAGTAGCAAGCCGCCAGGCCTGGGATAGTCGTGCAAGTCATGTGGCAACAATTTGTCTGGTGGTTGCTGCCACCTATGGTCCCAATGAGTCCTCCTCCAAAGGCCAAAACCGCACTGGAAAGGGCTCTGCCCCCTTCCTCTGCCTTTTACTGACAGAAAGCAAGGCTTTAACTGGCAATTCTCCTTCCCACCCCACCGCTCTCTTTCACCCTCCTCACTTTCCCACTTTCTCTCCCTTTCTCTTCATGCCCCACAATCACTATCTTTCTTCCTGCCCCCATCCCATCACTATTCCTTTCTCTCTTTCTGCCCCCAGCCAGTTTGGTGTAGTGGTTCAGTGCGCGGACTCAAACCTGGGAGAACTGGGTTTGATTCCCCACTCCTCCACTTCCACCTGCTGGATGACCTTGGGCAAGCTGTAGTTCTGATAAGAGCTGTTCTTGAAAAAAGAGCAGTTTCTGTCAAGAGCTCTCTCAGCCCCACCTACCTCACAGGGTGTCTGTTGTGGGGAGGGGAAGGGAAAGGAGTTTGTAAGCCGCTCTGAGACACCTTTGGATAGTGAAGGGCGGGGTATAAATCCAATCTCCTCCTCCTCCTTCTCTTTCTGCCTCCCCTACCTCATTACTCTCATCTTATGCATTAGTGGGAGTCGCTTGCCAGGCTGATCAGCCTCTTTACTGCTGCAGGGGTGGCTTATCTGCCCCTTCGGCAGCTTTGCCGCCTCAGTGGATCACCTGGCTGCTCACCCAGCTGCCTGACCTCTTTGCTCCTGTGGTGGTGGCGGCGGCGGCTACGTCAGAGGCAGTGGCTTGCTTGGCTCCCCAGAAGCTTCACTGCCCTGACTGGAGCTGCCCTCTGTCTTCAGCTTCCCAACCCCCCAACAGCCCCTACCTAGGAGAACTATGGCCCAATTGTACAGTGCTAGTTCCCGGGTCAGGCCCACTTGCATTGTAGGAAACCCTCCAGGATTTGTGGAGGGCACATAATTTTTTTCTTGCATCTCTTTCTTCTTCTGGGATGTAACCCATTCATAAGCTCAGGACTTGTTGTACAGTCTTGTTTCAGGTGTTAAAACCATGCACATCTGCAGCATATCAACCTTCCCGATTCACTAATGTGTAGCAGGTCACCAAGTGCTTTTCTCCATTTTACTACAAGTAGGCATTAAAAAGCTTTATGAAATAATCTGAAAGTTACCCAATCCAGGCGGTAAAATGCTACATAGCCATAGTTTTTGTGCTTTACCTCTCCTTGCACCCTTCTTATTTACTCCATTATGCTCATGCTGATTTCAGATCAACTTCCTCATCCCTCTCTTGTTTCCTTACCCTCCCATTGGTCTATGTTTTCAGTCAGACTGCTCCTTCTACTTGGGATAGCTTTCTTTTGTTACCATGTGTGGTTGGGAAGACAAATGTATACATGCACATGTTAATGAGGCCTACTTTCCAACCAGGTGATTTCCCCCTTAAACATAATAAGGAAAAGGGTAGTATTTAACATATTCCTGTTTAGTGTTTTAATACTTATTATTATTATAATAAAATAATTTGTGTATAATTAACAATACAGACATGCAATAGAGGGCAACCAAGATGATTAAGGGTTTGGAGCACATTTCCTGTAAGGAAAGTCTAAATGGTTGGGGAATTTCAATTTACCGAAAAGAAGAAAAAAGTAACAAAGGGGGGAAATGATAGAGGTCTGTAAAATGAAGTGAGGTACAGAGAAAGTGGATAGAGGGAGCGTATTTCTTTCCTCTCCCAAAACACTAGAGCCAGGGGCACCCAATGAATTGAATGGGGAATTGGTTCAGGACAGACAAAAGGAAATAATTACATCAACAAGTAATTTAATTTTAATGGTTTTAAGAGGGAATTAGAGAGTTCCTGGATGAGAGTTCCCTCAATGGCTACTAGCCAAGGTGAGCAAAGAGAACCTTCATATTCAGAGGGAGAAAACCTCTGAATGCCAGTGTTAGTAGGCAATATAAGGGGAAGGTCTTGGCCTCTGTGCCTTGTTGGTCGGTCCTGCAGGGCAGCTGGTTGACTCCTGTGTGAAAGAGGTTGCTGGACTAGATTGATCACTGATGGGATATAGCAGGGCTATTCTTATGCTGTTATGACTTTATATATTTCATAGTGTGGCTCTCTAGAGTCAATTTAGACAGCTTACATAAACAACTAAAACATCACCACGACCATCATCAAAAATACACTGAAATATCCTTGGTGTTTACAGTGGGAATGAGAAGAAGGAAAGGCGAAACAGTGCTGGACTAAAATAGGTCACAGCTGTGTTATTTGTCCAGAACTGTTTCAGGTTGAAGACACTTAGCAGAGTTCCCTCTAAGCTGCACTAGGGTTTGCTAGAACATAGCTTTTTAGCCTTTTTTTTTTTTACTTAGCGCAGGGCCTTTTTTCCTGTTAGCCTTTTTTTTTTTTACTTAGTGCAGGGCAACTTGTATTGGTGGCGGCCCCCGAGCTTCCCCTCAGGCACCACCACAGCAGACTAGCAGGATCTACTGAGCCCCCTTTGCAGTGCCAGGCTGAGCATTCCCCTCCTGTCTGCCCCTTCTTGCCTCCCCCTCTGCCTCCTGGAGCATGTCGAAGTGCAAGCTATTCTTCTTCCCAGGTCCTCCCCCTCCCTTTGGCCTGGGGTTGTGATGGAGTCTCTAGAAGTGGTGGCGGAGCTTGCTCTTGCCTGAGGAATCCCTGTCAGGGCTCATGGAGCAGACGTGAGGGGCCTGAACATGCTAGAGTGTGCCACATCCAAGCTCCCTCCCGCCGGGGCACCCTGGCTCTGGGTACCACCCCACAGCTTCCCTGCCTGTCTACCTGGGGAGGAGCACCCACCCCACTTGCTGGCCTGGCAGTAGCCCCATGACTCCCTCAACCATGACTCCCTCAACCAGGGCTGGGCTCTCCTGCTTCAGTGGTGGTGGTGGACTGCCTCTCCAGCTCTAGGAAGGGGAGGGATGAGGCCAGGGAGGGACAAGCCACTGCCTGGCATGTAACCAGCCTGGCAAGTGACCTTGGGAGGCTAGCCAGGCCCCAGAGGCCCTCCTTGCTTGGCCTTGGCGCCTTCCACCTGGGTGAGGATGCCCAGTCAGTACCACCCAGCTGTTGGAAATAGGGCAAGGAAGGTACTACCCCTGTTGCCCCCTGGAGCCTGCAAGGGCTCTAATGACCGGGTGTGGGGGAAGCCAATGGGGACTGCCCAGAGTTGTGTGCTCAGCCCCCATCAGCAAGGGAAGCCACTTTGTTGGCTGTGGCCCCCAAGACCGGGCCAGGAAAGAACTGTCTGGAAAAAGGATAGACCCCCCTCCCCACCCATGCACAGCTGCCGGGCCCAAAAGGAATTTTCCTGGCAAAGCATCACATTCTGAGTCATGGTCTGGGCCACCCTGGACAAAAACGCACACAGGCGCACACAATCCTAGGAAGTCCCTTGGATGGAAATTAAAATAATGTGGCAAAGACACTGTTGCTGGGGGAGGGGGGGAAATCAGCTTGCCTTCTCAAGAGAGGGAAAAACCGATCAATTATTAGATTATATTTTATACAAATAAGGTCTCCGATAAGAACTGGTTTCCTTGTTTTTATAAAGAAAACCAATTAATATCAGGGACTATCCATTTAAATTGGCTCCATGGAGATTGGAAGCATTTGTTTTTAGGCTGGAATATGGATTGCCCATAAAATCTAGCTGTCATTCTTACTCGTCACTTTGAATGAGAATGAGGGAAGGGTCTTTGCTGTGGGCCCATGCAAAGTGCTCTCTGCCGTCATTATTTTGCAGTTTCCAAAAATGTCTTTTTTTTCCAGTTAAAAAAAAAATAGTGATGTAATCTGGTCAAAATGGAGCTAAAATATCAAAGAGCCATCTGTCTTAAAGGAAACTCTGTGGAACTGATCCAGATTGTTATATGCAGAATTGTTTTTATTATTTTATAAAATTTAGGGGGAGGGGAGATAATGTTGTAAGCTGCTTTTCTACCCAGGGGGGATCCAAAGCTATTTGCAATATTGCTCTCCTTTCTTCAGTTTTAGCCTCACAGCAACCTTGTCAGGTAGGGTTAAGCAGAATATGAGAGTGGCCCAAGGTCAACAGCAAGCTGGTATAACTGTGTAGGGATTTGAACCTGGCTTTCCCAGATCCTTAGTATGACACTCTAACCACTGCCTGTCTGCAGTTAGGACACCTTCAATTACAGTTGTTAGCTCAGTGTTATATCTGAGTTTGCTGCAGTGGTCCAATAGATTGTACATGCATATATACATTTTTAAATACCTGTGCACATATGTCTGGGAAATCAGATTGGAACTGGATTCCCACACATTTTTAAATTGGGTATTTAGTACATTTTTATCCTGACCATTCCCCTTAGTTGCACACAGTGTTGTCCATTGTTTTCTCATTCTCTGTCTTATCTTCACAACAATCTTGTGAGGTAGGCTAGGTTTACACGATAGTCAAATGTAAGCTTGCTCATGGCTTTAATGCTAGTAGCTAATGAAGTAGAATTTTTGCTCAGAAGACTCCAAAGCTTAAAGGGGACATTAAACCTGAGTAGTAGTAGTAGTAGTAGTAGTAGTAGTAGTAGTAGTAGTAAGTAAATTTATTGTATTATAATATAAATATATATACAATATAAATTTAAGGTTCAAAAGTACTGTTCTAAAAGCAAAGCCTTCAGAATAAGACTTTATAACATTTCAACAATAAAACAATCGAAGTTTTTAAATCATAGAAGCTATGCTACCAGTTTTGTAGCTCTATGTAAGACAATGAGAAACCACCTTGGATTTTAGTTTTCTGGCTGCAAGCGCAAAAAGTGCTACCTTGCGAGTAACCAGGGGATACCTGTCCGACAAGACGAAAACCAACTTTTCATTGCCAGGTAAGTTGCAAAATTGGCTTAAAATTCCAGATAGGAATCTAAAGGTAAAGGTAAACGTTTCCCTTGCTTGAAAGCCAGTCAAATCCAACTCTAGGGTTGCAGTGCTCATCTCTAGTTTCCAAGCCGAAGAGCCAGCGCTGTCCGAAGATGTTTCCATGGTCATGTGGCATGACTAGTTCTCATTAAACCGGAGTGGTCCTTCTGTTGAGCAGTTAAAAACATAAGAATGAATGGAGGCTCAGAATTACTCAAGTCCTTTAGTGCTGTCCTCAGTTCTTGTCTGGGGACAAGGCTTTCAACTAGAGGTGCAGCACGGCCATCTGGGCATTTGGATGTGGCTGTTAGTGACATTTCAACTAAACTGAACTTTTAGTTGGGGGGATCCCTCCTTAGATCAAACATCTGAGGGTGCGATTAGATGAGCTGTTTGATCTGTTCTTGAGGAGGTTCCCTGATGGATTTGAAACGCACAATCAGACAACAGCATCTGTTACCCTTTCCCCGGTCATCAGCTTCCTGGACTCATTCCTCTTCTAGCACAAATTCTTTGACAATGGGAAAGGTCCACCACATAGGGATCTCGGGCACCTTTCCCAATGTCTGATCATTCCACCGTGCAATCAAGCCACAATGGATGAGAAGCATCCCTTCCATCGTGGAGCCATTTTTTTCCACCCCTTTGCAATATGTGCATAACCACATTAACACGGCTTAGATTGTAACACCTGTATGCTCCTATGAACGTTTTTTGAGAGGGAGGATCGGGAGCCTGGTGAGGCTGCCATGGGTAACCGTGAAGGACTACACTTTCTGTTGTTTGTGTTGGCGGGACAGCTTTGAAAATAGTCCCTAGTCAGGCTTTCCTATCAGGGCCATGTTCCTCAGCTGAAACCTGGGTCATGTGGAAGATATCGTGGGCCAGCCTGCTTTAGGTGAGGATCACTCAGCTGATGGTGATAACATCCCCATCAGCAGCTCTGAGACCCAACCAGCTGATACTGTCAACAACCCTGAGATGGCGGAGGCAGGTCCTAGTGCCCCAGTTGTCGAGGACCGGATGCATTCCAGCCCCATGAGCACTGGGACCATGGAAGAGAGGTGGTGCCTCAACAACCCAAGATCTTGGGGAGACTTCACAGGCTGCCTCCCATCCCCTTTCCCTGGAGCCAGGGGAACAAAGGAGGAGGTTGGTGCACTTGGAGCTCCTCAAAAGGAGGTGGAGCATATGCCTCGCTGCCCGGTGACTGCCAAACAAAGAGGAACACCTGGGGTTAATGAGCCAAATGGATGGCTTTCTCACAAGCAACAAGACCCAGCTGTGAGCCACTGATAAAATACAGGGCTTCAGATGGGGTAGGTGTGGGAGCAACTCATCACCATTTTGGAGATGTGTAATCACACCACCCAGACTTGTTCCTGTTTCCAACTTCTGAACCTTTGGCTTTGACCCCAGACCTGCTTGACTACGCCTCTTGGACCTCCTCAGACTCTGCTTCTTGGACCCTCATCTGGCTTCTCTTGTGTATGACTCTTGGACGGCAATCTTGACTTTGCGCTTCTGGTCAGTGATTCTGTCTCTTCCCCTTGGTCTCGGCGGAGTCTGCTGTGACCCAGGAAGAGAAGTCTTCTGTGGAAAACATTAAAATGGCAGTGGTTCATGGAGCTTCTTGGTGATTGCCCAGTGATTCACATATACTTTTATGTGCATGTGCAATGGACAAGGGAAAAAACCAACCAGCAGAGAGTGCATTCTGTGGTTGACATTCAATAAATGTCTGGACAGTCCTCAGTGGGGTGACCACACAGTAAGGAAGGTAATGGGGGATGTCTGGATGTTCCTCTATGGGATGCTACAAGAACAGATCAAATTAGAGATGCAATCAGAACACGGTAAGCATGTCATCTGATCACACCCTCAGACTCTTGGAAGACAGCCAGTAGGATTTCAACAAGGATAGTGAAGTGTCTCGGGGGGATTCAAAGGCAGATGTTCCCAGATTTTGCTTCGAGGAAAACTCACAGAAAAATTGGAGGTTATTTTCACACAAAATCTATGACAAAATGAAGGAGTCTAAAAGATCTGATAAGACATTTCATAAGAAGGATTTGCATATTTCATTGGATAGAGTTCTGTTATGCATTAAGCTGGATAACAATGATACCTGAAAACGTTCAGAACTGTACTGAATGTGCTGAATACTGAATTCAGGATTCCAGCTTTTTTATCACAAGACAACATTTTCTCTTTCCAAAAGGCCTTCCTTCATAGTTTGCAAACTTTGAAAGGCTTGCACTAAAGAGAAAGAGGTTCTGGAGGGCCAGTGCTCTACATATTAAACTCTGAAAATTGTCGTGAAGTATTGGACTTAACCTGAACCGCATCTCTAAGATGTATGAAACACAAATGAATGAAGGGGGAAAAGAAAGTAGCCATTTTAATTATTGAAAATCTAGGGAAAGCACTGAACAGATACTTTGAATATGTAATTGAACTTAATGCCCCAAATAAGAAAGAAAAGCACTGGGGCTGTTAACATCAAAGTACACATTGAAAAATGTTGGCTTTACAACTGATAAGCTCCTTTTTTAAAAAAGAAAATGATCAGAAAAATCTCCATATTTCAGTGTCACTTGAGTGAAACTGACACGATAAAAGCAAATATGTGAAGAAAGAAAAGGCAAGGGAGGGGGAAAGGGGAGTGTCAGGTTCCAGCTCCTAGCAATCTTATACCCTATAAAGTCTTTAAGGAATGAACTTCGTTAAAAAGTCAATGAAGTATTTTTCAGGCAACTGACAAATGAGGATTTCCCCCCTCCCCATAAGCTGTAGCTGTAATGGTAGTAGCCTTCATATCAAAGCAAATAAGTAAAAGTTATGCTGATAGAAGAACTACTCTTCAGATAAGTTTTGGTTCCAAATGCACGAGTAGTTAATGTCCTTTTCTCTGGAGGATGATCTTATATTATTTCATGGCCTCACAAAAGACATCATCTTAATGATTCTCAAAGGGAGCCAGTATGGTATCCGAGTGATGTGATGATGAATAAATAAAATATCTTCCTTTAAAAAGTGGTAGCATTAACTAGGAAAAAATATCTTAGCTTTGATGATAGTCCTAATCATTCTTTCAGTCAAAAGTGAGAAACATTTGTCTCAAGGACTCGGGTAAGTTATGATGTGCTTTCTGTGTCCCTTGACTTCTTGTTATAATTCAGGGATTTTTAATTTCAGTTTTTAAAAACAAAAATACATATTCTGATCCTCCATGGTTGTAGAATACATGCTGGCAGCCTTAATAGACGTTGGTGCCCTAAACAACTCAATGAAAGTAGAATCATAGAACGTTAGAGTTGGAAGGGACCTTGCGGGTCATCTAGTCCAACCCCCTGCACTCTGCAGGAGCATAGCCAAAAGGTAGCCCTACATACCTACAACATACCCAAAAGATGGTCGTCCAGCCTCTGCTTGAAAACGTCCAGGGAAGGAGCATCCACCATCTCCCGAGGCAGACCGTTCCACTGTGCAACCACTCTTACAGTTAGGAAGTTTCTCCTGATATCTAGCTGGTAATGACTCCCTTGTAATTTCCACCCATTAGTTCTAGTCTTGCAATCCGGAGCAAGAGAGAATAGATCAGCTCCATCTTTTACATGACAGCCCTTCAAATACTTGAAGACTGCAATCATGTCCCCTCTAAGTCTTCTCTTTCCCAGGCTAAACATACCCAACTCTTTCAGCCTTTCCTCATAAGACTTGGATTCCAACCCTCTCACCATCCTGGTTGCCCTCTTTTGGACACACTCGAGCTTGTCAACATCCTTCCTAAAGTGTAGTGCCCAAAACTGGACACAGTACTCCAGGTGAGGCCTGACCATAGCAGAATAGAGCGGAACTACCACCTCCCATGATTTGGACACAATGCTTCAGTTAATGCATCCTAAGATTGCATTAGCTTTCTTCAGCCACATCGCACTGCAGGCTCATGTTGAGCTTGTGATCAACCAGAACACCTAGATCCCTTTCACATGTGCTGCTGTCAAGCCAAGTCCCTCCCATTCTATACCTGTGTTTTGATTTTTTGTGCCCAGGTGTAGGACTTTGCACTTATCTCTATTGAATTTCATTTTATTTGCCTCAGCCCACTGTTCCAGCCTATCTAGATCATTTTGAATCCTGACTCTGTCTTCTTCAGAATAAGCAATCCCACCCAGCTTTGTGTCATCTGCAAATTTGATAAGTATCCCCTCTATGTCTTCCTCCAGGTCATTTATAAAAACATTGAACAGCACCGGGCCCAGGATCGAGCCCTGTGGCACTCCACTCAAGACTACCCTCCACGTAGATGCAGAGCCATTTACGAGCACTCGTTGGGTATGATTTTTCAACCAACCATGAATCCATCCAACGGTTGCTCCATCCAACCCACACTTAACCAGCTTATCCTCAAGGATATCATGAGAATCTTTGTCAAATACTTTACTGAAATATATGGGGTGTATAATTCGACTCTGCACCTGGATCCAGAGTGTGCCCATCTACTCACAACCCCCCACTGCTGAAACATGCAGCCAGTGCCCAAAGAACCGATGGAAAGGCAGCCATCCCCAGAGTTTCTACGGGGACCCCAAAAAATATCCCCACAGCAGTAGGGAGGGTAAAATTAATGTGAATACAAAGCCAAGGAACCCACTAGCTAGAGTGAAAACAGAACATACCCACCAAAAAGGGGTGTATTATCAACTCTGCACCTGGATCTGGAGCATACCCATCCATTAAGGCACATATTTCTACTGTGCAGATAAATGGAAATATGTGAAGCTGGCAGAACCACCCCTCAAGTCTTAAAAGACAGGTTTGAGGGACAGAAAGGAAGACCAGGCATCCCCAGAGTTTTGACGGGGCTCCCCACAATTACCCCACAGCAGCAGGAAGGGAATAAAGGTACTTGGCTGAGGAACCCACTAGCTAGGGCTGAAACAAACAGATGCAGAGCACACCCACCAACAGGAGTGTATTATTTGACTCTGCACCTGGATCCATAGTGCACCCATCTGCTCACAGCACCCCGGCTAAAACATGCAGCCAATATCTGAAAAATGGATGGAAAGGCGGGCACCTGCAGACTTTTGATGGGGGCTCCCCAAAGTACCCCCACGACAGCAGGAAGGATATAAGGGCACTCTGGGGAGGATGCGGAAATGTTTCCACAGGTTGGACTGGAAACAGGGCCCCCTAGTGGGACTAGGCACATTTGCTTTCTGGCACTGGGCTGGGAGGTGCCGGGCGCGGGGGTGTATTTGGGGCAGCAAGAACAGGAGGAACTTGGAACCTGGGAAGGGAAGATGCTTCTCCCCCAGGCTCTGAACCACTTCTGTCAAAGGATTCCTCTCCAAAGAGTTTTAGCGACGGCTTGTGTCTGGATGTTGCTAACACCTCTGTTTCTTCTTGAGAAAGCCCCAAGGACAGAGCAGGGGAAGAATCGGAAGCAAATTAAATCTGGTGTTTTACACCTAGATAAATGGAGTACAAATTGCCGAGCTCGACAGGTCTGCTCTTTGTATTATTTAGGTCTTCCGATTCCAGAATCTTTGCCCTCTGACTGTAAATCTTTGATGGTCCCCAAATACAGAATATCATTTTCCAAGACAAGATTAAATGTTTTGCCTCTTGGGGAACTAGCGGGCAGATTCCTAGGGACCCCTTTTTCAAAATGACTTTGTAATTGTACATTTTTTCCATTATTGCAGAAAACACAATGTGGCTCATGACAGATGGATCTCAGTGTGTATTCAAAAATGGAGCCCTGCTACTGATCAGAAACTTGTAGCTAATCTCTTAGCTGATACTGATCCAAATGTGACGTTGCCAGTGGCAAAGTTTTTATCTGTAACCCTGGGTAGTATTTAAATGAATTGACTCTTTTTAGGCAGTTAATATATATTTGGTAACCAGACTGCTTTATTTTGTGAAATTGTAACTGTAATTGTAATGAATTGTATGTATATATGTTGTATTTTGTATAATATCCTATTTGCTTATGACTTATGGGTCTATGAGCAATAAAAATGAATGGAAATGGAATGGATGGAAGCAGGTGTCAGGTAGTCCTGTCATGTCAATGGTATGCAGGTGGAGTGCTGCTGCCTCTTTCCTTTCCTCTGAAGTTTTCCACACACTCTCTTATCAGGTCCCTGACCTTGTTGCTCCAGCTGCAAGAGCCTCACTGGGAATTATAATGGTTCCTAGAATGTTTTGCTTATTAGCCTGCTATAGCTTCCCACGTGCGCGAACTGTATCAATTGGCTTCTACTGAAGGGGGGGTTGTTTGAATGTAGTATAACCTAGTAGGCTCTGCTGTATCTAGTCATTACTGACACAGAGAATGTACATGTGTCTTTAGTACTGTTCCATTATTAAACGCTGTCTTCTGGAGAAGCCCTGTGTAGTGTGACTGACTGAAGAACCTGACAGCAGGGGAAGAAGGCTCCAAGCCCCCTGGTGATGCCCTGCTGGTGCTGGACTCTGAGGGGAGGCTGGGGACAGGGGCCTCTGGTTCTCTGTGGGGGAGGGATTCTTCCTCCCATGATGAGCACGTCTTCCACCCACTTTCACTCTCATGGTGTTCACTGAGCCCCTGTGCTCGGTATGACCAGAAGAACAAGATGCCGATCTGATCCCTGATTCCAGAAACCTCCCAAACCCCAATGGCAGACAGCAGATGAGATCACTGGGGCAGGGGGAGAATATAGGTAAAGGTAAAGGTTCCCTTGCTCGAAAGCCAGTCAAATCCGACTCTAGGGTTGCGGTGCTCATCTCCGTTTCAAAGCCGAAGAGCCAGCGCTGTCTGAAGACGTTTCCATGGTCATGTGCCGACGAACTGGTGAGGGGGGGGCTAGAGCCAGACCTAAATAGGCTGGCTCTGCCCCCTGTTGGCGTCTTCCTTCTCCATGCCTCTCGCGGAGGCAAATCAGCCCCTTCCCGCCAGCGCAGGCTCGGCGGGGGCCGGGGCTCGCAATCCAGGCAAGATCTGTCTGGCCAAGCAAAGCATCTCTCCCAGGACACGGGGAGCACAGCAGCACACACACAGTGTGAAATGGTTAACAAAACTGATGGCTGCCATTTAAAATTTCCTTCCACTCCTTCCACTGTATGATTGGCCAAGGCAGTTCTCCTGAATGGTCCCAGGACTAAGTCTGGTTGGGAGAAATGCTATTTCCAGAAGAATGGGAGGGAGGTGGGCATATTCCATTAAGGTCCAAGTGATTAATTTGTCATGTTAGCAGATCCAGCAGTCATTCCAGGAGGCCTTTCACTGCCTCAGATATAGCCTATCTAATCTAATGCCAGGTTAGTCAGATAACATTTAGGGCCCACATTAACCAACTGCACATATCTAATGGCAATTCCTTCCCCAAACATAATGCTGGATATATCTTTCTCTTCCCCCTCTTCTCAAGCCCTCATTCCTGCAATGACTTCTGTGGGGCACTCTACTGATTTCTCCACTGAAGAATGGGAGTCGTTTTCCTCAGTACCCATACCCAGTTGAGGACATCAGCAAGCACGGGAACCTTCTATCTATGCATCAGCGCTTTCCAGGCTTGTGCTTTCATTGCTTGCCACTTCCTGAATGAAGGGAGAAACAACTGAGCATGATGAGAAGATGCTGTCCAGCTGAGGCTCCTAATTCTCTCCTACTGGGGCCATTCAGTCTGGCGGTTCTTCTGACTGGTCCAGCGTGTCTTGGATAGGATTTAGCAAGCCACTGTCATCTTCTGAATGGGAGAGGGGGAGAGGAAAGTCAACAGAAGGGAGAGGAAAAGGAAATGGTGAGCAAGCCCAGGATGAAGGCAGTTTTCTAAACATTGCTGGGCTAGAGGGCAGAGCCTGAGAGAAGAGTTGGAATGCTAAGTATGCGGTTTCTGTTAGGGGGAAGAACGAGCTGTATCTGAGTGCCAAGGGCAACAGTGATACCTCTTTCTTAGTTATGGTAACCACTTGTACTAGTTGGGGAAAGAGCCCGCTCTGCTTCTGTTTCATCTTCCTTTAAATGGTTACTCAGTAGTGTACTCGTAAGACATCACGAGCACTGGGCAGTTAGACCTTATTCCCAAGTGAAGTGGTCACAAGAGCGGCCACTTTATGCATGTTCCCACATGCCACAGAAGCTCCATTTATATATTACAAGCATGAACTGGCTTGCTCTCCAAACTCTTCAATAAGGCCTGAGGGCTCAAAGAGGTGGTTTTCTTGGCTCATAGAGACTGACCATGGCTGAATCTGAAAACATGGAACAGAAAGGCAGAAGAATCCCCACATACGGATTAGCATTGTCTGTGGAATTCTTTGTTTTCCTTTCTAAAATGAGAAACATTGTCAGTAACTCAAACACCAGGAGATCTATTTATGCTTCAGAACAAACAGTTTATAAAGTCTATTATATACAGATGTCTAACTGTTTTGAAAATGTTTGCTTATGGACTTGCAATTAAACTACCTGTTTTTATTTGAAATATTTTCTCCTGGAATTTGCATGCAAAACTAAAATCACTTGTTAGCTGACACTCTGCCACAAATGAGGCTTATTTACAGAGTATATGAAGTGTCTGAGCTTATGTCTGGATCCAGAAAAGCAATACATTTGAATTTTCATTAGATGGTTCCCTTTTTGCAAAAAATGATGCATTATATAAAAACAGTAGTAAGTGGCTTACTTTCTGTCTTTGTCAAGAGACAACTGGCAAATTGCTGGCTGTGTAATATTTCTGCTATTCTACTTGCGGGCCCATGGCCTATTGAGGAGATAATGTGTGGAAGAAAACACAACACAACAAAACATTTTTGTGGAAGAAAAACGGCCACAGCTTCATTGGGAGCATTGGCACAGCATGGAAAGGGATTCAACATCAAACAATCCGACTGTTGTCTGATGAAACCCATCCCCTCAGCCTGCCTGCTTGGGAGGGGGGAACTAAGAAGTGGCAATGTTGTAGGGACCACATGGCTGCTGAGAGGTTTCCTTGCCACTTGGTGGTGAAACCAGATAACAGACCCTGAGCTGAGCAAGCCACTAATGGCTCCACCCCCAAGACCCCTTAAGGGAGTCCCCAAACAGTAGAGGTGGGGACACAGGCCCCGCCTCCCAAACGTATCCATCCCGATTCCCAGACCACTGAAGCTGTGACAAATGTAAGACAAACAATAATGCAGAACATTCCATCACCAGAAAAGGAAGGGTGGGTGGGAGAGATACAGATCCACAAAACAGGGAGAGGCACCCAGCTGCAGCAGTTTAAATGCCCATGAGGAGCCCACCACCCCCATCACCATCGCTCCCAGCACAGCTTCTGCTCCTGAAGCAATGACATGGCAGGAAGGCCCAGAAATGCTGTTGGGTACAAGCCTTTAGCACAGCTAGCTGGCACACATGATTGCGGCAGCAGATGGGCCTCTTCCTTGCTTTTCTCCTGGCCTAGGCCACAAAATCAGTAACTGGTGAGTTGGGTTCATGTGCTTGCAAATGGAAGCTTGCTGCTTTGCAAGCAGTTTAATCAACAGGGCAAATAACCTGTACCAAATAGTCAACAATGTAAAAGCCTTTCAGTAATCAAAGTCACAACACAACAAAAATTCATACATACGTGGATCCCTCGTTTCTTACAATGGGACAGTGAGATCCTTCAGGACAAGAGATTTACAGTGCAATCCTAGGCCCAGTCTCTAAACAGTATGTCACAGCAATTAAAATTCACAATAGCAGAATGCAGAGTTATACCTAGTTCTGGCATGGATGTGCTGATGTTGGAGCCAGAAATGGGTGGTACCAGAGTGTGCATGCTTGTGGAGGAGTGTCGTACAGTCATTATCTCTGTCAGCCCATATCCTGCCTTCTAGTACTGGTGTAACGTTACATGGGTGAAAACATTGGCATAATATATGAACACTCCTTTCAAACTCAGTGGGAGTAAAACAATGTCTCATGCCATGACTTAAGTAATTTTTGCATGTGACCCCACAATGCACACCTGCACACCTTTGGGTATAACTGAGGGCAGAGGGAATGTAGTTCAGTGGTGGAGCATCAGCTTTGCTTACAGAAGGTCCTAGGTTCAATTGCTAGCATCTACAGCTAAAAGTATCAAGTAGAGCAGGGGTGTCAAACATGCAGCCTGCAGGCCAGATCAGGCCTTCCAAGCCCAACCTGGCCCACAGGGCCCTGGCTGTTTCCTGCTTTCTTTTCCAGTTCTGCTGCTGCTGTTGCCATGTCACAGCTTGCTTTACCAGTCTCTCTCAGTCACACAGGAGAGATAGATAGACAAGCCTCTCCTGTGTGATTGAGAGAGCCTGGTAAACTGGCTAAGGCTCCTCCCACTCCTCCTCCTGCGGGGAGGGAGGGAACAGCCAGAGCTGGCTTCCTTGCCAGGCTGCAGGAGACAAAGAGAAGCCTTTCTTTTCTTCCACTGGCTGAGGCTCCTGCCTGAAGGGAGGGAGGGAATGAAGGAAAGCTTGCTTTGCTGGGCTGCCTCAGTCACACGCACCTTTAAGACCAACAAAGTTTTGTTCAGGGTATGAGCTTTTGTGTGCCTTACTACAGTGTGTGTGTGTGTGTGTTTTGTTAGGTTGTTTATGCCAGGGCTCTCCTGGGTGTAACTGGGTTCCCTCCCCCTTTTCACTGTATTCATGCCCTCATGATCCAGTCTTTCTCAGTAAGAAAGCAATGTGAACTGTTTTAGAGGAGGAATAACAACAAGCCACTGAGGTGGATTAGGCTGGGAGTGTGTGTCCAGACCAAGTTCACCTTTGTAGGAAATTGTAGTTATTTCTCTGGGGAAGACTATAATTTTGTAGTCTGTGTCAGGATGCCTTCGCATGTTCTTGACCAGCACATGAAGCAACTTATGTACAAAACGTTACAATGCCCAGCCATTTCGTGTTTTCCCCTTGGCCTCAGGCTCAGAACGCCGAGCAGGTGATTGTCAATAAACCAAAAATAGGTTTGCAGCTTACAGATATACACCTGAACAGCATACTCAGGACTGCTGCAACACAGACATTCTGATGCAATAAATCAGAGCAAGCAGTGTCAGCTATCAGAGAATGTTAAATAGACAAAATATTACAAGAGTGCTAGTGTTTTAAGCGTTTGTGTTCTTTATAAAGTTTATATCTCTGCTATCGGGCATTATATTTTATGACAGATATGGCCTGGCCCAACAAGGTCTCATTTATATTAGATCTGGCCCTCATAACAAATGAGTTTGACACCCCTGAATTGTAAAGAATGACCAAGAGACTGGAGGGATGCTGCCAGTCAGAGTTGACAAGTCTGATTTTGGTAGACCTTGGTTGCAATATAAGGCAGCTTCATGTGTTCATATGTACATCTGCCTGACAAAGAGATTGTGAAGGAAGAGGGGAGAGAAGATGCAGGGAACAGTTTGGGATGTTAAAGGGCATGCGTATTCTGCCTCTTTTTTCAACTTGAGCTACCATAATGGTGAAGGCTATTTTTGAGAGAGACACCGAACCTCCTCTGTCAGTTCAGTCAAAGAGCCAGTCAACTTAAACCTTGTATTGTGAGTCTCATGACAGTTGCGGAGAGCCAAAAAATTATCTCACCAGAAACAGGTATGGGGACTATGCTAAGAGATGGCCTTATCTTTGCTGATTAACTTAAGACTGTGGCTTGATTGCTGTCTGATGGTTCAGTATTATTTTGGGAACTTGTTAAATAGGCTGGATTGTTCGCTAATTGTCTCTCAAGCACTGGTCACCAAGACTTAGAATGATTTCATGGGCATTTGTGCAAGATGGGTCAGGTGTGTGCGTATAATTCCCCATGGAGTTTGTTTGCGTCATCATGAAACAGCATTTTATTGCACTTATTTCCACTCTTGTGGATCATGATTCCTTGGCTCAAATCTTGGCAGAATATAATTAGAAGAGAAGGACCAAAGGCTGTAAAATATGCATAAAATAGGAATGGGATCATAATACAAAGAGAAAAATGATATAAATAGTTTGCATGCTACGGTGGCTCAAGTGGTTAAGACACTGAACTGCAGGCTAGAAGGTTGGTAGTTCAGCAGTTCAAGACCTGAGTGCCGCATGACGGAGTGAGCTCCCGTCTCCGGTTCCAGCTCCTGCCAACCTAGCAGTTCGAAAGCAATAAATTGCAAGTAGATAAATAGGTATCACTTTGGTGGAAAGGAAACAGCGTTCCGTGTGCCTCGGTGTCTAGTCATGCTGACCACATGACCACAGAAACGTCTGCGGACAACACTGGCTCTTCGGCTTGGAAACAGAGATGAGCACCACAACCCTGGAATTGGATTCGACTGGCTTTCGAGCAAGGGAACCTTTACCTTTATGCATGTTCTACCCATTGACAGAGGAAGAAACAAAGAAGCTTAATTTATTTTGGTCCATTTAGCTCTGTTTAAAGATGACACCAGAACTGCCCTTTTTAAACAGGCCCACTCATGTGGTTTCCAGCATCAAAAGGAGGCTGTTGGCATAGTTGAACAAATTATTAATTTTCTGTTATGCTTCAGGTTAACTGCAACTTTCTTTGACATTTCTTTTTAGAAGGCCAGTAAAAGGCAAATTCCTGCACATCCTGTCGAGACTTCTGTGGGGGCTCTATAATAAAAAAGTTCATTGTAATGTTTGAAAATAGCTTGCTTGTTTAAAGATTTTTAAGCACGTCACTGGCTGAGTATTGCAGAACAGAATCAAACATAATAAGGCATAAAATAGTGAGTTTTACTGTAGCTCTGTTCACAAGTGAATGTGTACAATCCATGTACAGTCTATGTGTACAACCCATGTACGGTGAATGTGTACAATCCATGTACAGTATACACTTTAATTTTTTTTACATGTGCATTCAGTACAGCTGAACATGTGATTGAAACCACACATTTATCCAGATACCAGTCCCCAGTTTCATTTGTAAAGTGAACACATGTTGGCTGTTTCTTACAAACAGCTCTGCAGATGTGTGTTCACTGTAACATGTGAACAGGGCTTCAAGTATTACTTCAGCACCAACGCAAGTACACATCCTGAAGAGGAAAGCTGCTCTACATAGTAAATAGTTTACATATAGTTGATAAACAAAAGGTAGTACTGAAAAATGAAACTGAAATAAGGCTGTAATCCTATGCACATTTCACTGGGAGTATATAAACTCAGTAGGAGTTCTGAAGAATTATTACATCTCAAAGACCATGTGATTTGCCTTTGTTTAACTTTCTTGCAGTTCCTATCACTCACCTCAATGAATGTCAAGAACTTATATCCGGTATATAAACAGTGTGCATACTAAGCTGCTTTTTCCTTTATCAACAGAAACTGTTACATTATAAACCTGTTTAACTGAATTGATATCCCTCTCCAATTCAGATACTTAAAATTTCACATTAAAAAAGGAGAACAAATCCAAAGAGACCAAGGTTTCCGAAACATTTTCTGAATATCTCCAATATCTATGACAATAATTCTGAAAGCACTTGTAGGTATTAAGTAAGCCCTTCCTTGAATAAAGAACAACTTCCAAGATAAGGATGTTGCTGAATTTTATGAACAGCTGGTTCAGTTCAAAAGTTCAAATTTTGTTTATGTTCTCCACCCTTGGGATGAAAGTATGATTGTGTTTTCTTCAATTCAATGGAAATAGTTGAATATAAATGTGATATTATTTATTATTTATTATTTTTTATTTATAACCTGCCTTTCCTGCACAGGCAGGCTCAAGGTGGCATACAACAGGCTAAAATACAATAAAACACAAATGCATAAGTGCAATAATATAAAATCCATGTAACAACAATATACATACAAAGTGCAATTAAGTGCAGATGGTGATTGCTGTATGGTGGCCCAGTGTAGCTAGACCAGTATCCATAGTTGTTCTTAATGCCAATCACATAAGGGCTGTAGCAGTTCAGTTTTTAATAGCTCATTCCTCAGTGGTGGCCCCTAATTGAAGACCTAGTGGAAGAGCTCCGTTTTACAGGCCCTATGGAATTGTAAAAGGTCCCACAGGGCCCTGATGTCTTCTGGGAGCTTGTTCCACCAGTGTGGAGCCGCCACTGAGAAGGCCCTAGCTCTGGTAGTGGCCAATCTGGCGTCTTTTGGACCAGGGAGAGTCAAGCAATTTTGCGACCCTGACCTCAGTGCTCTTTGGGGGACTTGTGGGAAAAGGGGGTCCCTCAGGTAGGCAGGCCCCTGACCATATAGGGCTTTAAAGGTCAAAACCAGCACCTTGAAGTGAATCCAGTATGCTATTGGCAGCCAGTGCAATGCCTTCAGCACAGGCCAGATGTGCTCTCATATAGAGAGACCCATCAACAGCCTGGCTGCTGCATTTTGCACTAGCTGCAGCTTCTGGATTTGAGACAAGGGCAACCCCATGTATAGAGCATTGCAGTAGTCCAATCTTGAGGTGACCATAGCATGGATCACCATTGCCAGGTCATTGTGTTCGAGGAAGGGAACCAACTGCCTAATCAGACAAATGATGTTGATGTTCTTCACAAGGCCACAGACCAGTTTATGGCTGTTGATGGCTGGGTACCAGTATATGTGCTATATAACAACACTGGCTCTCAGTAACTCCTAAATTTGATGAAAATTTGACACAACCCACAATATCACAGTCAATTTTATTGGACGCCGTCCTAATTTAATCCAGTAGCCTATGAATGCCTATTTATTTATTCATTAATTTTTTTCCTCTTTATTCCCCCCCCCGCCATTTGTATAACCCAATCAGGATAGCCAATCATTCAATATAATTGAATAAACTGGTCTATGGCAATTTTACTTTAAGCACCAGATGACCTCCTGTTAATTAATTTGTAAATTTAAGTGGCAAATTAATTAATTAATCAATCAAACATAGGGCATTCAATATAAATAATTTATTCATCAAATTAATCAATAATTAATTGGGGAACAATAATCATTAACACAATCAATTTCTACTTCCATACCCTAACCCAATTAATTAAATCTAAACCTATCCATTCTCTAATTCTTCACCTGCATCTGTTGCCAGCTGCCAGTCGGTAGGTAGCAGTCCAATTTCTGGGTCAAGTCCAATGTTCTTCCTTGGGCCCAATAAACCCGTCTATGAGTATAAGTTGTTATCCCTTGGGCCTGCTCTCTAACAGCATACCGGACTCTGCACACCTCTCCGTGGCTCCCCAGACTAGCCATTCCAAGCCCTGTGGGGATTGTCCGTCACCTACATCCAAGGATCCTTGCTGCTTCTGCTGCTGCAGTCCCTGGAGGCAAGCCTGAAGAAACAGGATGCTGTTGAAGCAGTACGCTCAGCCACCACTCCACTGGCTCGGGTCCAGTCCAGGGGTCTCGAGAGAAGGCAGAGACCCTCTCTCAACTCCCCAGCCCCAGCTGGGCCATCTGGAGTGCTCCCACAAGCATCAGCAGCACTTGGAGCAATTGCAACAACAATGGCCGCTGCAGGGACGGCTATAGGTGGACCCCTTCAGAATGGTGGCCACACAAGCCGACTGAAGCAGGTGGAGCCCAGGACACCCTATAGCAAGCTCCCATGCTGCTGGGGAAGCTCTCATGCAGCACCTCGGCTCCTCTGAACAGCATCGCTGGGGTCAGGCCACACTGGAGGAAGGGAAGTAAGTGTTTGTTTGGTCAAAAATAACATTGGTATTTCTGAGCACAATTTGGTCTGCCACCTGCTATCAATCAATTCAAAGCCTTTTATTAGCATATATATAAAGATACAGTAGTCTAAATGCAAAATCAAGGAGAGTAAAATTAAAATTGCAGATTAGCATCACAGGGTGACATCATAATAAGAGTAGCATCATAATAAAACCTAGTTCAGAATATCACTTAGGCCGTAAAACCATGGCACTGCAGAGAAACTTTGCTATTATTTCAGTTATTTCTGTATCTGGATTATCAAGCAAGAAAAGGAGCTTAAAATCATCAGGGGTCTCTAAAAATTGGCCTAATATGGGATACAAAAGATCCCAATGGGACGCCAAATAGAGAGGGCACTGGAGGAGGACATGTGCAACAGTTTCAACACAGCCCTTGGCTAGATTTAATGTTCTTCCTTCAGCCATCTGCTATCCTGACTGGCATAGTTGAAAAATGTGTGGTGTACTCCAAATAGTTTCTTAGCTGGCTAGAATTAGCTGGAAATAATTTAAAACACAGGAGCCCCCTAGCACTAAGGCTCTCTGCTCGACGCCATCTTGCAAAACATATAACATAAAAACGGCACAAAAGAAACAAAGGTAATATTGCTGACGAAAATACACAGGAAGAAAATGAACTTGCTAACCATGCATGAGAATTAAAGTGAATAACGAGAGGAATTATAGATGTGCTTTCCTTTGAGATTTTTCTGTTCTGCTGTACCACAAGGGCCAGATTGTCCTGTCTCATCACTTCTGCAGCAATGGCATTGTGAAATCATTTCAGCAGAGGTCATTCTGGAAGCGATTTGGAAGCAAGCTTGCAGGTGCTGTTAATCCATTGATTCCACTGGCTGGGCCAGATTACCCTTTCTTCTCATCTTTGCTGTCCAAGGGCAACTGACGATTGTACCAAATTCTTTCTAGAAAGAAGATATCATCTCATCACCATTCCTTTCTGGATCTAAACATTAAATGAGGCAAGGTGATGGAATGGACCAGGGCCCCCCAACGTGGTGTCTTTGAGTGCCATGGTGTTTGCCAGTACCTTTTCTGGTGTTCACCAAGCGTTTGTAGGAAACGGGTGGCACCAGGAAGGGATTTTTGCCCTGCAAGGCTTCTGATTGACTATCGGAGATTTGATTGGTTGTGCAGATTTTTAAGGGTCGCTTTAGCAGTAGCTGCCACCACAGCACAAGGATCTGCAATGTGGTGCTGAAGTTAAGGTGTGGTGATCATTTTGTGTCTGGCTCCACCTCCTCTGGCAGCCATTTTGTTGCTGCACCCACCACGCTGTGCCAGAATTCCTTTTTGCCTTTTCCCCAGTTCAGAAAAGCACACACCCTTCTCACAATGGGAGGACAAACATTATAAACTCAGTTTCTGGTCTGACTGCTGCCTTGGGTACAGCAGGCAGCTGGGTATCCTTTGCCTCCCCCCTACTTCTATTTATTTATTGATTGATTTATTGCTTTAACTTTTACCCCGCCCTACCCGCCAAGGCAGGCTCAGGGCGGCTTCCACAAAACTGACGGACAATATACATTTTACACCTGATAAAATACAATGTCATTTAAAACACTGACAAATCAATTGAAAACATAACTTCGATGGCAATAGAAATAAAGTGCAGAGTAAGGACACATTCAGTGGTCCCACCACGCTAGGGCATGCTGGGTCTGAGTTCACTCAGGGCGCTGCTGGTAAGACGCTGCTCCTAACGGAACGCCTGCCTAAAAAGCTCTGTTTTCACGGCCCTGCGGAACTGTGAAAGATCCCACAGGGCCCTACTTCTGCGCATTGTATCAAATCACTCATTCTTGACTGCGTATAACATAGTTTTGAAGCTATCTCAAGAACGAGCAAAAGTATACAACTTGTCAGGGAAAGGGAGTTCTGGCAAAACAATTGCTGAATACAACCGTTTTATCAAATACATAGGACAGGGGGAAACAAAAGCTCGTAGAAAGGCAAGTCAGAAGCCCAACGTGTCTTCTCATACAGTCTTGTGAAATCTTTTGCTAGCAGTTGTTGAATTTGAAAAGAGAAGATCGGCAGACACTTATGTGTGACTCTGAACACGTTTGGAAAATATCCTGACTTCCTGTTACCAAGAGGCTTTAGATGGGGGATCTGGCAATCAGCATCAGACAGCTATTCAGGCAGCTCTTATGAAGAAGAAGCATCAAGAGCAATTTCTTTTTTAGTTGATGACAGAATGAGGAAGTATTTGTTTCAGGAAGGATAACAGATCTTATACCATGGAAATAAAAAGAGAATGAACACCATAATTGTATTCTGACATTTGTCTGCCTAATTTTTATTCTACCCTTAATCCACAGATTACATTGGCTGGAATCACACTATCTGGTTTCCCTGCAGAAAAACCCCCTACTGCTTGCCCAGTCCTGGTTATGTACTCCTTCCCTACCTGGTGGAGATGAAGGCTCACTCCTAGGCTCACTTGCACTTTGTTTGCCCAGCTCTGTAGGAGACACATCCTTAGGACCATCCCAACAAATGCCAGTCTACCACTTAGGGTTGCCAAGTCCCATCTTCACACCCACCATGGGACTTGGGGGGGGGGCATTCCTGGAGGGGCGGGGCATCCCCGATGTGATGACATCATGTTTGGAGACTGTCAGGTCGATGGCCTTCCACCTGTAGCCGTGACGACCAGCCTTCCTGCGGGGGTACGGTGCTGGGAGCTCCAGCGAGCTTAAAGGAGTTGGGGGTTGTGAGGCCTCAGAAGTGGCAGGGGGTGGGGTTAACAGCACCCCTCCTGCCCCTCTGCCCCATGTCACGGAGTCCCTCTGACTGCCCAGCCCTTGGCTCTCTCTCTCTTCCAGTCGGGTCGTCCTGGCACGTTCTTCCTCCCCAGCCTCTTTCCCCGCTCTGCCTTTTATTCTCTTTTCCTTGCTCCTAGCACCACTCTTGTCCCGCGTCAACCCCACCCTCCTCTCAGCCCCGCCCCCCTTGATAAGACAGGACACGCTCCTGTCGGTTGGGGTGTTAATTTTAAGTTAATTTTTCTCCAGCATAAAGAACAATGGAGGGAATGGGGGCAACCTGTTTAGGGGCCCATAGAATTGGACCTCCTGATCCAACGTTCTTGAAACTTGGTGGGTATCTTGGGGAGAGGCTCCATCAGCTACCCTGTGAGTTTGGAGCCTCTCCCTCAAACCCCCTCCCCTCCAGCCCCCAGAATATACCCTATGTTTTCACCATTGACTTCAATGTCCCATAGGATATAATGGAGTTCAAATTGACATTCGGCTGCCTGAAAGACTCCCCGGGACACCGGCTGGGGGCGGGGCTTGGCTCCTGAGCTCCCGGAGCTGTGCTCTGGTGCTCCCCCCCCAAAAAAAGACCCCTGTCTATCCTAACAGGCAAGGAGTTGGCTTCCATGGCTTTCCTCCACCGTGGAGAGCAAACTGGCATCTACCCTAAGACTGTGCATGCCTTCCCTCCTGTGCTGCCAGCTCTGCTCTCTCCCCCTACCTTCCTGCCTTCAGCCAGGAGTGGACACTCTGACTAGCAGCCTGATAGGACTGGATGGCTCACTTTCGTTGGTAAGGTAAGGCTTTTTCCTGCATTCCCTTTTGGACCATAATGCTCTAGTACAGTAACACTTGAACAATCTATTGCTTCAGTCTGGTAGTGTGATAATCTGTGGCCATGATATATAAGTTCCTCCAAATCCCCAAATGAACTCCGTGAACTGATACCTCTTGTTATGTATGGAATGTTTTATTTGTATGCAGTTCAACAGAGTGGCCAACAAGTGGCAGTGCAGCCCTCACAGTAACAACACCTTTTTAAAATATGTAGTTAAATAAATGGCCAGTAGGAGACAGAACAGCCACCACAATGATTAGCGTTCTGAAGGTAAAGCATGCTGGCAGATGCTGAGCCATGGGCTGTGATGTAAGGCACAAATGTAAAAATAATAATGGGTGAGTCTTAATAAGCCTATAACCAATGGCAGGAAGCCCCTAACTGTCCCTTACCCTCAGCCAGGAGATACTGTGACTTCCCTCTATACTAATCTTTGTGTTCCTACCCAAGGAGCGTTCTTGAGAGAGGCACAGGCTAATCCATTGGGCTCAGCTCCACCTACCTTATGAAGCCTAATCAGTGTACTCAGCAAGGCTGTAACCAGCTAGTTAAAGAACCACAGAAAGGGCACTGTTGGCTTGGAGCAACAGCACTGGGTTTGCCCAGTAAAGAAATTATGCAAGCCACCAATCCACCAGAGGCAGAGGTGCTATGTTATTGACACACTAGTGGAGGGAAAGCTGGAGAACAGCTGACAAGAGGATTCAAAGAGATACAGCGCTGCACCTGGGCCAAGGACCCAAGTAGCAGTTGCTGCAACTGACACTCATGCTCTCCCCTTGCTTTGTTCCCCTGTATTAAGTTTTTTCTAAAGCCTGTTAAGAAGGATAAGGTAGGTGGTGATATGTGCTTTTCTCTTTACAGAACTTTGCAAAGTTCCAGACAGGAGCAAACCACACAGTGAGAACTAAGTGCTGCCACCCGGCCAAGCTCCATAACAAAAGGTACCAAATGCGTCACAAAAGCCTTCCTTAAAGAACCTCCTCATCTCAGCGGAGGACTAGCTGCATTAAGAAACATGGCCTTAACTGCTCCTTATCACCACTTTGAATTCTTAGGCATTGCAGGTTTAAAGTGTCTATGCCTCTCATTCATAGTTCCCTCTAAGTTGTGCTAGAGGGTGCTGGCTCACAAAGTTTTAGATGCCAGCTCATGGGTTTCTGTTTCTGCACACAATTTTTTTTCCTCCTTCCATTGGAAACAATGGAGGATTAGGGCACCTCCTTCTGGGGCCCATAGAACTGAATCCCCTGGACCAATCTTTTTGAAACTTGGGGAGATTTTTGAAGAAGGGTACCAGCAGCTATGCTGCAAATTTGGCACTTCTATCTAAAAAAACAGCCCCCCCAGAGCCCCAGATACCCCCAGATTGATTCTCTGTTATAGACTTTGGGGCCTATTGACTATAATGTTCTCCATAGGCTATAATGGAGCCAGAAAAACCTGATTATTATTTTTTTTGCTTAACCCTGTTATACATTTCAGTAGGATTTGTAAGCTGTCTTGAATAAATAAGTAGTTTGGGCAATTTGATAACATTTAAGCAACTTCCTGTTTGTTAGGTTAGGCAGGATTCTGACAGCGATTGTTCCTCCTCTGTTACACGTGATCTGTAATGCTGGTTGTCATATTTCACTTTTAAAAAACCAAAGTATACTGGTATCTGCTGGAATGATTTCTGGAATGATCAGCACAAAGTGATGGTCCAAGCCCAGGTCTACCAATATAGTGGAAAGGGGTGGGTTGACCTATTTCCTGGAGGCCAGGTCTACCAATATAATGAAAAGTGGTGGGTAGACCAGTTCTCTAGAGACCAAGTTACCAATATAGAGGATTGGGGTAGGTAGACCAGTTCTATAGAGGCCAGGCCTACCAATATAGTGGAAAGGGATGGGGAGACCCGTTCTCTGGAGGACAGGTCTACCAATATAGTGGAAAGGGGTGGGTGAAATTTGACTTGATTCTTTCTTTTATAATGTTTAAATTATTCTTAAAATATAGATTAAATATAATTTTTAAAAAATTATTCTGAGATTTAACAAGGTTATGGAAGTAATCTTCTAAAAAAGCCTAATTTACACGATAATCAAATGTGTACTCACTTACAACTTTAATGCTACTAGATTTTTTGCTCATGTGGTAGAATTTCTGCTTCCAACACTGTGGAACTTAGAGGAAACATTGCTGTCATTGTCAGTCACTAACTTCCCTTTTATAAAGGTAATGTTTTGTTGCTCAGAGGTGAAGGGAACTGACAAAGAAAGTGATAACATTTAAGAAACAAGTTTTGAGATCGGCTTATCAGTGGCTCAAGTGGCTAAGATGCTGAATTGCAGACCAGGAAGTTGGTAGTTCAGCAGTTCAAGACCTGAGTGCCGCATGATGGAGTGAGCTCCCATCCCTGGCCCCAGCTCCTGCCAACCTAGCAGTTCAAAAGCAAGAAACTGAAAGTAGATAAATAGATACCGCTTTGGTGGGAAGGTAACAGTGTTTTGTGAACCTCGGCATTTAGTCATGCTGGCCACATGACCACAGAAATGTCTTTGGACAACGCTGGCTCTTCAGCTTGGAAACGGAGATGAGCACCACATCCCTAGAGTTGGATTCGACTGGCTTTCGAGCAAGGGAAACCTTTATCTTTACCTATCACTTGAAAACCCCCTTCAGGATTTTTGAATATTTTGTTAGGTCCTGAGGTAGGGAGGATTGGCCATGATCTATTTTATTCAATTTGTATTTTATATTTTATTGTTTTACTTGCTTTTAAATTTGTACATGAGTTTAGGTGCCTTTGGGCAAAGACTGTGATTTATAAATATTACAAATAAATACATTTAAGGGTTTAAAATAATATCTGAAGTTTCTATAAACATAAGAGAGCTAACAAATAATCCAGTGTCCTACTATGTTCCCCAGTCCATGGATTTCCAATCTTATTAGTTGTGGCATCTATTTGGTAGCCAAATAGAGATTCCTAAATACAATTTGGCTTTATTCAGCTATTATTCGGCTCCATTATACCCTATGGAGCCATTATAGTTAATAAGAAATCTCTTAGGGTATATTCTGTGGTCTGGGGGGAGGGGGTTTGAGGTAGAGGCACCACGTTTGCAACATAGCTACTGTAGCCTGTCCCTAACAGGTCTGCCAATGTTCAAAATGATTGGACCAGGAGATCCAATTCTATGGGCACCCAAAGAAGGTGCCCTCATCCTTCATTGTTTCCAATGGGGAAGAAATTAGCGACACAATACAAGCCCACAGAATGTCCCAGAATCTCTGCAGTAGAAAGTGAAGAGTGTGTTGGGGGCATGTTTGCAAGACCAGCACCAGTGGCACTGTGGCAGTGCCAAAACCTCAAAAAGCTAAGGTAATTTTGAGAATCTCTAAAGTAGAAATTGAAGGAGGGGACATTTTTGCAAGGACAGCAGAGCCAGTACTAGTGTGCAGCAGCAGAACCCACTTATTAGTGCCCAACAGCAAAACCCAGTGCCAATGTGGCAGCAACAGAACTAACCAATGTCATACCAGAGAATTCCAACAGGGTTTTTTTTTCAATTACTGGCAGAAACAAGGGTAGTAGAAGCCCAGCAGAACACTCAAAAGTCAACAGGCACTTTTGATAGCCCACCTGAACCAAGGCCAGCTCAATACACAGAAACCCAGTAATGTTGAGCTGGCATCTGCCACAATGGCACTGGGTTCTGCTGCTGGGGTTATTTGGGGAGAGGCTCCATCAGCTATGCCTCTACCTCAAGAAACATCCCCTCAGACCTCTGAAAGTACCCCATGTTAGATTTGCCATTTACTTTAATGGTCCCCATAGGGGATAATGGGCTCGAACATATTCGGTATTCCCAAATCTTTCAGGAATCTGAATAGAATACCAAATCTGGTATTCAGGAATATGGGTATATGCTGATATTATCTGAAACTAATATACCCAAATCAGAATAATACTGATTTTTGTGTGTGTGCACACCCCTAATTGTAGTCCTGAAACTTTTGGCAGACCGAGAAATATAGTAGTCCCAACCTCACAAGGCCTATGTGACACAGTCACCAACCAATAGTTTCCTTGCCTAGCAATATTATTGTCCAAAGCCTAATCAGCCCTGACTTCACAAACACAGTGAAGCAGGGAAAGTAGATGATTGTAAACAGACTGAGAAAGGCAAACCAATGGATGCTCTGTCTTGAGTCTGGCCAATTTAACAATGTCAGAAAGAATGAAACTATCCAGACTCTGGGAAAGAAGCATGGAATGTAGATGGGCTGACAAAAGCATATGCGGCAGGAACTGCGTATTACTAATAATAGTAAAATAAGTGCGTCTCTCAAATCCAATCTGCACATTACACTTTTCAGACATGTATCATTAAGTTAAGGAGATATATCATCTACTTTGATTTGCTTCCCAAACTTAAATTGGTGTGCTGAAAGAGCTGTTGATATAAACAACAAACACAACCCTGCACAAATTAATGTACGATAAACACGATTGATTTCGGTGGGCTGAGGTATGATCGCGCCCGTGTTGGGTTGTGGCCAAAGTGTTAAGCATTTTAAGAACTCCATTACAGATCAGGTAATCCTTCTGTTTCCCTGAACAACGTGCTTCAAATAAACGCTATTGGGAAGAAAGATTATTGACTGAAAACTTTGGGTAGAGATGTATTATAACATTATTCACGAGCAATTTCTATTTAATCATTGTAAATCTTTGATTATTTATGGAACTGTAGACAATAGTGTCACTGATTATGATAACAGTTGAGTCTGTAATTCACTCTGACATGCAAGATTAGCACAAAACAATCTATCAGATGAAATTTCGTGGATCCGCTCCACTCATGGAGGCGTTTTCCTCTGGTGCTTCTCCCCTTTCTTGTACCATCAGAATAGCCTCTTGCACTAGAGAAACACTCTTTGGTGCTGGAGCAAAGCACCGTAAGTAGCAGAATGAATCCACAAGACCCTATGTATTATCTATCTACCATTTCCAAAGTTGGAATCCACAGACTCTAATGGTAGATAATTGTGTAATGTAGGATAGGGAAGGGTTAGCCGTGCCACTTCTACTGCTACTGCTGCTGCTGCAAAAAAGTAGGGGATGGAGCATCTGAATTAGGGTATATCCACTTTAAAAAACTGTATTCTTTTCATTCCAGGTTTTAAGTGAGGACAAGCATTTTGTTATCCTAAATCCTTGGGTATGTTATTACTGATTTGGAATTCCATTTTGGATACTTTTTTCAGATGTTGGGACTATTATTTTGGGTATTGCCCCATTTCCCCCTTCCTCTGAGGCATCAGGAATGTAGAGCGAGGGAGAGATGAAAAGTGCCCCAAGTGTGAGGTAGATCTGGTTTGTGGACTCTGGAGACCAGGTCTATCTCCTACTGAAAATCATCTCCTTTTAAAGTTCAAAGGGATAATTCATTCAAAGGGAAGTAGGCCTGGACTCTGAATTGTGTAGGCCAGGTCTGCTATCATTTAGAATGCTCCCCAGTATTTTGGCAGTACATGTACCCTTTAAATTTTAAAAGGTTATTTTTTTCCCCTAAGGGGGTAGACAGGGCTCTGGAGCTTAACGGGCCAGGTCTTCACACAGAAAATACTGGGCCATTAAAATTTAAAAGAGGGTGTGATTTTGTCTCTATCTGTACTCCTGCACCTCCTGAAGCATTCCTGAAATTCTAGGAGATAATAATTACTTCTGGGATTTAAGGGGTTTGGGGGTCATTTTTGATATCTCTGAGCTAACTCAAAACAGCTAGTTTCTGGTTTAATTCAATGTTTGGTAAATTTGAATGCACACCTCTAGTTTGGATGGCCTGTTGCTTTCCCCCAAACCATAGTCAACATTTGAGTCCCTTGTGCTGTCGAAGAAAATCTCCAGAAGCAGAGGGTAACATACCATTGCTTGCCTTCCCCAGTGCAGAAGCAAAGTAATTGCTCCTCACTGACCCACCCCCTTGATCTTGTTTGACAGTGTATTTCATGGCCTCAACTTCCCAGTTGTGCCATACAACAGCACATCTACACATTCCGAATAACAACACATTACAATTCTGTTGGAATGTGTCATTTCAGAATGTATGTGGGGAACTGCATTTCTGAGTGTTCCACTATATAAAATGCATTCATGCATTTAGAATGTCAACTATCAGGGTATTTTCGTCCCTGATGGACAAGTTTTCCAAGTAAAGGAATTTCTTTAAGACCTGGACGAGCAGTCTCTAGCAGCAGAGCTTGAAACTTACAGTAGGATCCATGGGAGCTAGGTTTCTATTTTGCAGAAAGAAAACAGAAGGAAAGTAGAGATGGAACTATAGTCCATCTGTTCAAATATCACACCGCAATATCACACCGCATCGACTCCTGTGACTCTTGGACTGTCTTGACTCTGCTTTCAGACTCTCTCTGACTGTAGCAACTGACCTTGGACTGTTTGGACTATGCTGTGAGCATTCCTTTGACCTGCTCCTGCCTGCATGACCTGGACTTGGACATGGAGCCTGAGAGACCAGCTGGGCTACAATAGAACCTTACCCTGTGCAAGACATGTATGTTCTATGCTCTAAGCTTGCATTAGCAGATCCTACCTCCGTATGCAAGATTGTTTACAATCCCCAGCCACAAACATGTCTTTATGCTTGCTAGATTAAACAGTTTTCTGACTCAGAACAAAAGGGTCACATAGCAAAAATCCCATATTCTAACCAGTTATGTAATTGTGCTTCTAGCACAATAGAGACACTGGACCATCTTTTACTATTCTACCATCAATGGACAGTCCATGGGTCCCTCTGGATTATCCCAATTCTGTTCAAATATCAACTTTCTATGGAACCTTGGGTAATATTTCCACTACTGGCAGATTCTGATCCAGAAACAGCCCGCTGTGTCACAAAATACTTGACAGTAGTGATCTCTCCTAAATGCTGAAGAAATGTGCCTGTGTTAGCTATAAATGAAATGAGGAGAGAAGGCACACCAGGAAGACTGTCACAGCTCCAGCATGGCAGGACCTGTTAAAATTGCCCTTGGTACTGAATACAGACATCTTCCATTCAGGCGAGCACCTGTCAAGCCCAGTCACTTCCTTATAATGGCAAAGATGTCCCATCTCTTGGAAAAATAAAGTCTATTATCTATCTGCTTAACAAGGATACTGTTCATCAGCCCATTCATAAGATATTGTAGAATTGCAGCCGAAAGTCCTTAGGCACTGCATTTGTTGCTTCAAAGTTTGACGGAGGGTCAGGTAGCAGCAGCTCTCTAACGTACAATAAAGAGTGTTATGATTAAGCAGATAACTGAATCAGTACAGGGAGCATTTCCCCTTCTTTCATCCTTCCCGACAGTATTTGTCCCTTTGATCCCGGAATAGATCAAACAAAACCCACTAATCAATTATTTCCCTTTTTGTCTTTCAGACACTGCCACAGACCTTCAAACACGAATGGCAGATCGCATCAAGAATTCTTTATTTGTTTCTTTCCCTTAAAACAACTGTGTGCCACAAATGTATATTTTAAAATCAATGTTGTGATTTCTGTTCCTCAAGATATTACTATATAAAGGGTTTGGGTTTTTTTTTTTTTTAAATGCAGTGTTTGCTATCATCAAGTCCAGCCTGCTAAAGAAATATCTCTGGTCATTTCAAGTGAAACTAATCTATATAAAATACCATGTTAGCTGTAAAATTGCACTAACTGTGTTCACACTGAAGATAATAAAAGCCCTCTCCAGAAGAAAAGCCTGTGGTCATAATTTGTAATGGTTCTCATAATACTTAACAGCCACTTCCTGCTTGCTGTGGCTTTGCTTCCATTCATGGCAGCATTTTTGCATCTTTCCCACACTGGCAGTGTCATTCCCTTCTGTGCGCTTGCCCTCCGCCATCACGATGATATTAGCAAATTAGCCCTGCAAGATCTACCCTGCCAATAAAGTCAGGGTCACCGCAAGGTTCTCAGAGAAGCTGCTAGTGTTACACCTTGTCTCTTCCCTCCTCTTTTCCATTTCCTTCCTATTGAGGCCATTTTGCCAAACTGCAGGGAAAGGGTGTAGTCAATGCACTGGCAGCTAAATTAACCTCTGGATCAGGAGAAATGGCCAACTGACATAGCACTGTATTGGGTGTAAGGAACCCAGATTCACGTTCCAGCTCCAGTGTGCAGCTAATCAGATGGCTTAGGTATGTAACTTTCTTTCACAGGATTGCCACAAGGGTAACGTAATAACCTGATATATTCCAACCTGAGCTCTTTCTAGACTGGCCTGTTTTGGCTTCAGAATTCCTTCCGACTTTTTCATTTCCAAGTCCACTGTATCATTGTTGGGTCTTTAGGTAGGGGTTTCTTCACAAGCTCAAACCGAAAGATTTTTGCGTTTTAAAATGGAAACAGTAGTTGTGTAGGCCCCTGAATCAAATTGGACCCTGTTGTAGCATGAGAAGTGGTTTAACTGGTCCACTCAGGCAGTTTTGACCTTCAAAGTCAACACCCCCTTTATTGTCGATAGCTCTGGAAGAGGGGAAAAAAAGGCAGATAAAAGTGATATGCCTTATTTTACTTCCAGAGCGAATAAGAGGCAGAACAGTAGAGCTGTGAATCTTTGCTAGGAGGAACCCACCTCCCCTTCATCACAGTTTGATATAAACTGGGACAATGAGTGGCTTCTACTTCCCTTTATAAGACTTCTGGGAAGAATTGTTCATGACCTCCCAGTGTCTTGTCTAATTCTGCTAGAGCTCGTAGGCATCACACACAATATTCCAGACATTAATCCATCCTGTCCTTTGAATTTCTTAAATCTGTTATTTGCCTAGCAAGAGAAATAAGAGATTTGTCTTCTGTTTGCCTGATGAGTTTCATTTGGCAAACTTCTGTACCACAGTAAAGAAGCCCTCAGGAGCATACAGAAAATGTGATATGTGGGAAAGACTTTGGCCCCAGTAATAGGGCAAGGGGCTTGAGCTCAAACCAAAAGATTATTCTCTTCTAAAGCTTGGGATGAAAAGAGATGACAAGAGGAACTAACAAGGGATCCATCAGGTTGGCTGCAAGTGAGAAGAAGAGTGGACCAAGGTCCTACCAATATTTTATATCTCAGTGGGAAGGATGTGTGTTTGGAAGCAGTTTTACTTACCCCATTGGACTGGCTTTTTAGTTGGCTTTTTTGTTTGGTATGGAGATTCAAATAGCTAAATTAAAGCAGTTTGAACTCAAACCCATTTTCTCCTCATCATCTTCATCATCAGTTAAGTCTGACACACAGACAGAATCATCAGCACAATTTTCAAACCACAAGATAGTACAAACATCTCTCCTTATATATAATTGTGAAATTGGGCGGCACTCTGTGAACATTCCACATGCTCCTAAATCAGTTGGCTCCATGATGTGTCACTCAGAAGCTTACCCTATCCACTGGCTGCATTGCTTGAGTCCTGCCCATAGCAGTGGCACCTGTCAAAACTTTCCTCTGAAGACGGTTGCTTCGCCATGTGGAGAGATCCCCCTGGCCATTCAACACAAAGGCCAAGGGGGCCTAGGGAATGGAAACCCAAACCCACCGGTAATCACCAGAGAGAATCGCACATGATGACTAGAGTAACCTAGATTAAGATTGATGAGCATTTAAAGTGCTGTTTTGGATCGATCCCCTGCCCTTTGCTGGAGCCTGCCCAGCCTGCTGGCCAGTGCGCCATTACACCGCCCTGCCATGGGGGGAGGACCAGGGGATGGGGAGGGGAGAGAAAGAGATAGAAGTGAGGCAGCCAAAGGGACCCTCTTGCCTTAACCCCTGCACCCCTGGAGGTCCCCACTGCAGGAGCTCCTCTGCCTGGGGGTTTCAGTGGATGGTAAGAAAAATGCACTGGGGGGAGGGAGGGAGGCAGGAAAGCCCCCTGCTTGCTGGAAGGCAGCTCCAGTAGCTTTAAAGTTAATTTTAGCTAAAAGCATACTGCTTTATACCAACTTCATGCTTCAAGTGGTGCTGCCCCTGACTCTGATTCAAGAAGGGCATTGGGAACTAAAAACCACCACCACCACCACCACCACCACCACCACCACCATCATCATCATCATCATCATCATCATCATCATCATCATCATCATCATCATCATCATCATCATCAATAATAATTTATTGGAAAATAGAGATTGCTAGTATGGGCCTAATTCTTTGTTGGCAGGAATGTTAATGCTGCAGGAACCTTTGTCTCCCTGTATCTTGATTGATTAAGTGAGATATCCCACTTAATGGCCCATTTGCATGATTCTGAAAGAACCTTATCTTCTTTTTAGAACTATTATTTCCCAGTATGTATGATTCAATTAGGCATAGTCCTACTCCTTCTGCTAACTTGCAGTCCTTTGAAGTTCTAATGACCAGAAACTCTGATTCTTAGCCTCACAGGACTAGCAGACAGAACCTGGTCCCATCTCTTCAAAATGGAAGGGGGGAACTAATAGCAACACTATAGTGCAGGGGTGTCTAACATATGGCCCGGGGGCCAGATCAGGCCCCTGGAGGGTTTCTATTAAACCCGCAGTGGAACTGGCTGTCTTCTGCTTCTTCTTCCAGTTCTGCTGCTGCTGTATCATTATAGGTTTGCAGTTTATAGAAACACACCTGAACAGCATACTCAGGATTGCAACAGCACAGACATTTTGATGCAATAATTCAGAGCAAGAGGTGTCTGTTATCAGACACTGTTAAATAAACAAAATATTGCAAGAGTGCTAATGTTTTAAGCATGTCTTTATTTTAAGTTTTAAAAAGCCATTTGTGTCCTTTATAAAGTTTATATCTCTGCTACCTGGCATTACATTTTATGACACACATAGCCCGGCCCAACGAAGTCTCATTTATATCAGATCTGGCCCTCATAATGAATGAGTTCGACACCCCTGCTATAGTGTGCAACCACACCATACATTTATACAAGGTCACAAATATACTGGCCATTTTATTTATAATTACTTTGAGAAGAGTAAGTATAACAACAATGAGATTTTTTTTATCATAGTGAGTCAAAGTTTTCAGTAAGCTGTTCGCCACAGTTCCAAGGTCCTTTTGTTGGCTAGTCAATTCTACTTCAGATGGTATAGATGTGTTTAGAATGTTTGGTCCAATAAGCATCACTTTATATTTCCTTTCACTGAACCTCATTTGCAATGCTATTGTCCATTCACCTGGCCTGGAGATGTTCACTGAATTCCACCCTCCTGAGTAATTTGATGCCATCTGTAAATCTGGCTCACTCACGATTCCAAATCACTTATGAACAAGATAGACAGCATCTCTCCTAGTACAGATCCCTGGAGGACACTTCCTTTTACTTCCCTTCATTGCAAGACAAGTTTTTTACTACTACTCTCTGTTTCCTGTGGTTTAACCAAGAAAAGGGCCCTCCTTATTATGCCATGAGATCTACATTTACTTAGGACCCTTTGTTGAATGACTTGGCCACAGTTCAAGTACATAATTTCTACTGGTTCACTCTTTTCCACATCCCTCTAAAGCCCAATGGGAAGTGAAAGCAACCATCTTTCCTTTCCTCTACTACATTCTATATGAAGGAAAGGAGGAGACTCCAGGGTGGGTGGTGGGGCTTCTTTTGGGAAGTGGGAAGGCTCAGAGCATGTGCAAGCCACCCACAGCCACCCACCCTTCCAGATGCTGAGTTTTCATAAGAATAAGCTCTGTTATTTGCGGTTCCATGTCTTACTTGGGATGCCGAGATCGGCCCGCCTTGTACACCCCCCCTTTGCAATGAACACGCACAACCGGTTTCTTTGGAAATAATGTGGATAAATTTGGCCACAACTTTTATTGGTTACAGCTGTAGAGCATTGGCACAGCATGGGTCCACCCGATCCGACCTACTGGCTGGCCCGCATGCCAGCCGAGTTGACCGTTACCCAGCCAGCCGGCATGGGTAGAGAAGGCGGGATGGCAGGTTATCAGAGTTCACCTGGACGCTTGCCCCTTTGTGAGCTCCCCTGCCCTCTGGCTGTGTGGGCAAGCGCTGTTATTCCTTGAGCTAGCCAGCTCCGTTCAGCCCTCACGCCAAGACCCTTAAGGGGTCCCCAACTCCGGAATTGGCGTGCAGGCCGAATTCCGCCAACGGATCCGGCCCCATGCTGTTACCGCCACAAGAACAGGACGACCCCATTAGTCCTGTTCCCGCCAACGCCCCTACGGCTGTAGCCAAGAAAGCAGGTAATGACGGACTCCGTGCAACCAGACATCCATGCCCCAGGCCGACAGGTGTACACCATCCGCTCGGAACAGGGCCTCCATCTTGTGAGAGATGTCAGGGTGGCGGATCCAGATACCGCCCGCCAACTCGACTGCCCGGCCCAGCCTGCCGGACACCTTCCGCCTCGACACGTCCACCTTTTTGGGATGAATTGCGCCTCGCCACGACCTCCGTTCCAACCACTCCGACCAGAAGATGATGGTCCCAGGCATGCTCTCGCGCAATAAGGCCAGGTCGGCCAGTACCCGGCGCTCGAGGGACACCCCGGGGTACTCGGTCAAATCATTTTCCCCGAGCTGCAGCAGCAGTGCATCAGGAGGGTGGTGCCTCACCCTGACGCGCCCCAACCAGGGCAACAGGGACCTCCACCGCATGCCTCGCTGTGCCATCCACGTTATGCGAACTGCACCTCCCAAGCCCAAGTCTTTGCCCCAGCCCGACGAGGATGCATACAAACCTGCCCAATAGACGATGCTGTGCCCAAAAATCCAGACTGTCCTGTACACCTGTCCTGGAACTGAGGAGTCAGAGAGTCGGTCACTGGCTGGACTCCAGCTGCGGCCTGATGTACGCCCTAAAGGCCGTAGACCGCCATCGGCCTATGGCCCGTATTCGTGCTTCTGGCAGGCCGATACTGGCAGCCGTGGTGGCCGCCCCGATCCTAAAGGAGTGAGGCCCAAATTCCTCACCTGGTAAGCCCAAAGCCCCCAATGCCGACCTGAAAACCCCCGTGAACTGATACCTCGTCAATGGGGCCCCGTCTCTATGGATAAGCAGCGGACCATCTCCCTTAGGTCGCTTTGCTAAAAAGGCCCACGTGGTCTGCACAGGGCACGGGCCGCCCGGTAGTGGCCCCAGGTGCAGGCGCGCCCTTTTCCCAGCTGATCTGTCTTTGACCTCCGAATATACAATGACAGCCCCCTCGGTCCGAAGGAAACATCCTGAACACCCAAGGGTGTGTTGGTGAACGAGATTCTGGAGCTTGCTACCAGTTCCCCGACCCTCAGGGCCCCGAAAAGGCCAAGACAAATGCGGTCTCAAAGAGTGCGGCCTCGTACTGGGACCAGCACAGCGCTGGCAGCTCCCGCAAAATCCTCCCCAACAACTCCAAGGTCACGGGCCGTCTACGATCCGGAGGCCGCGCAGCTTGCCTCCGCCAGCCCTCGACCGCTCTACGAGCTTGGAATGAGAGGCATGGATCCTCGAACCCCTCAGCCTTGCTAAAGAACGTGATGGCGGCCATCCGACCCCTGATGGTGCTGTGGGAGAACCCGCTGTCCTGCAGGCATGCCATGTAGCGAAGCACCCATTCCCTCTCCACCGGCAAGGTCTGCGGCCCCCCAAACCCCGCGGTAAAGTCGAAAAAGGCATCTATAGCCTTGGCATACGCGGCTAGAGTGGAGGGGGCTATGGACCCATAAATGCCCCGCCTTATTGTACCTTCCCAAGTCCCCACAGCTCCTCCGGAAATGGGTCTGAAACGTGGTTGGCTCCTGGCGCCAGGATGCGGAAGCGTTCCTCCTGTTGGCGAGACAAAGCGTCCGCTATGCTATTATCCACGCCCGGCACGTGACGTGCAGTAAATGTAATGTTATTGGCAAGGCAGGCCAAAACCAGGCGGCGAACCAACCGCATCACCCTTTCTGACTTGGAAGTTTGCTTGTTCACCACCCGCACGACTGCTTGGTTGTCACACCAGAACCGCACCCTTTTGTCCCTAAAGAGATCTTTCCAAATGATCACAGCTACCAGTATTGGGAAAAGCTCCAAGAAGGTGAGATCCTTGAGCACTGCAGAACCCTCCCACTCCTTGGGCCAGGGCCGCGCGCACCACTTGCCGTCGTAGTAGACGCCGAACCCAGCCCTGCCGGCCGCATCAGAGTGGATCTGAATGGCATCCTGCAAATTCATCGGGTGCTGCCAAATGGTAACCCCATTGTATCCTGCCAGGAATCGGAGCCACACCCCCAAATCCTCCTTCATGCCCTTGGTCACCCGTATCCGGTGATGAGGTGCCCTGACTCTGGCCGTCGCTCTGGCCAGCCTCGCGCAGAAAGCCCTGCCGGGCGAAACAACTCGGCATGCAAAGTTCAAGTGCCCCACCAGTGACTGCAGTTCCTTCAGTGTGCACTTCGGCCGGGCCCTAACCAAGGAAATGAGAGCCTGGAGGGCCAAGAGTTTGTCCTCCGGCAACCTGGATGCCCCAGCTACAGAGTCTAATTGGATACCCAGGTATGTTAAGCTAGTTGTTGGCCCTTCGGTCTTGTCCACCGCCAATGGTACGCCGAGCTCTTCAGCAAGCTCCTGAAATGCTCGTAGGGACCGTGCGCAAACCTCGTCGTCCCCAGGGCCGACAAAAAAGAAGTCATCCAGATAATGAGTAATCCCCGTGGACCCAGTCCTCAACTTCGCTGCCCACTCGAGGAAGGTACTGAACGTCTCGAATGCTGCGCAGGCCACTGCGCAACCCATAGGCATGGCCTTGTCAATATACCATGCCCCTTGGAACTTAAAACCCAGTAATGAGAAGGACTCGGGGCTTACTGGGAGCAATCGGAATGCCGACTGAATGTCGCACTTGGCCATGAGTGCCCCGTGCCCGCAAGCCCTGACTAATCCGACCGCATGATCGAAGGAAGCGTATTTGACCGAGCAGAGCTCAGGGGGGATACTGTCATTTACCGAAGCTCCCTTTGGGTACGAGAGGTGCTGAATGAGGCGATACTCGCCTGGTGTTTTCTTCGGCACCACCCCCAGGGGAGAAACACGCAGGTGTTCAATTGGGGGTGCGCTGAATGGGCCCGCAACACGCCCTGCCGTCAACTCTTTTTGCAATTTTGCGGCAACCACCTCAGGCATCTCCCTGGCTGACTTAAGATTGTTGGAATCGGTAGCAATGCGCGGGCCTCTGGCAGGAATGGGAAAACCCTTCGTGAACCCGTCCAGGATATACTGTCCAGCCTCCCGCAAGGGGTATTGCGCCAGGAGTGGTCTCAGAGCGTCCACCCGAACTGGGGTGGCCGCCAAGGACCACCAGCCTTGTGGGGCACTAGCGCCTGGAAGCGGAAGTGGCTGCGGTGCCTGATGACCCCCTCCCCCTTTTGTGTTGGCACCCCCGGAGAAGGGTTTTCCACCCCGAAAGGGCTGCTGGGTGCCGTTGGATCGTGGGCAATACACCCGCCCGTGCCCCCCCCCGCACACCTCGCAACTGTGGTGGAACTTGCACCGTGCCCGTCGACACCGGCCCTGGTTATATTCCCAACAGACCCCACGCAACCGGTCCTTGCGCGTGGCCCATCGGTCGGTCTTCGCTTCCCCTTTTCCTTTAATGCACGGGCCGACCTCCCTGAGCCATACCTTGTCCTGTAGCAGGTCCCACCGAGCCCTGTCATTGCGTGACGCCAACTTCCGGCAGGTCTCATCGTAATCGATAGCAGGCCCTTCGCCCGCCAATACCCTGGCCTGGACCACATTGCTCATGTGGTTGAGCAGGTGCCAGCCCCTCTCAGGGTACGCGGTAGCGACTACCCCCGCATACACCAAGTAACCTGAAACCCAGTTGAGGAACGTGCGCTCTGCTTCCTCGTTCTTCTCCTTCTTCTCTTTTTTGTCAGGGTGCGCTGTGCGGGCCTCGGCCCCCCGTTTTTGAAGCAAAGTAAAGACATTCACGTAATACCCGTCCAGAATACTATCCCTCAGCTCCTCAGATAAATGGAGCCCCGGGGTTCCTCTCCGTTCGAGTACGTGGAGAGGATGGTAGAAGGATCAGAGACATCGACGTTATCCCAGACCACCCCAGGATCCCGCCCGGCTTGCATGGCCAGTGCCCTGCGGTGTATAGCCCAGGCTGGAAGCCCTGGCTCGTGGGCCGCTGCCGCCCAGTAATCGCTCGGAGGCTGCCCGCTACGCCCCGCAGCTGAACCCTCACCTGCGGAGGCCTCGCCCTCGGCCTCGTCGTGGGAGCGAGCAGAGGAGCCCGAGCTACCCCTCTCCCGTCCCCCGTCCGTGGAGCGTGCTGCAGGCTGTGACGCCCGGCGACTAGCCGAGCTGGCGGAGGCCCCCCGCGCAGCTGGGCTGAGCCTCCCGCAGACTCGGCCTTCCGGGCTCTTTTGGCCACCGGATCCTGGCTCATCTTGGCCACCTTCTCTGAGAGTTGATGGAAGGCCTGCTGAAGGCCCCGCATGGTGTCCGCCAGCTCCGCGACGCTGTCCGACCCCTCTGTGCCGCGCGGCACCGCCTTCCTCTTTGCCGTCACTCCTGCCGGTTTGTCGACTGCTGCGGGCCATACTTGCCCATTGGTCGCTGACCGGGGTGTTACCCCAGCAACTGCGCCTGTGCGCCGGGTGCTGCGTGATGGGGGCTTCATACCTGCTCAGGGATGCAAAAGACGACACGTTAAGATCCCCCTTCCCTTGTTACCCGCCCCTGCAAAGGCAAGCGGCTGTTACAGAGAGGCAGGAGTGCGCTGGTGGGGAGGTAACCCGTCCCGTGGACCGATGGATCGTTCGTTCTGACCGCTGCCTGACTGGCTGTTTCAGAGAGGCGGAGTGCGCTGGTGGGGAGGTAACCCGCCCCGTGGACCGATAAATCGTTCGTTCTGACCTGACTAAGAACTGCCTAACTGCCCGACCCAATGCGCCGCTTTCCGCCGCTGGATGGGCTCCCCGGCCGCTGCGACCGCTCCTTGAGCTGTGGAATGTTGCGACCGAGATTCCGCTCTTGGGAAAAAGGAAGCGACTGGAGGCCGCCCACGCCACCCCGTGGGCACCCATGCGGGCCCCACTTCAACTGCTTCTTCCCTTTTTTTTTTTTTTTTTTTTTGCAAACGGCGGGCGGGCTGGAAAGGTAGTGGTCTGCTTCAGCCGCCCCCGCTGCGGACCCGCAGGCCCATCGTGGCGTCGCCGAGAACCCCAGAGTTCCGCTGCCCCCCGCCGCACGTGGGGACCCCCAGCGAAGCCCTCACTGGCCCGTCCCAGAGCTGGGGGGGGTGGGCCGGTCTCCCCCCATCCCCTGACCACCAGGTCAGGCCGGAGGCAGAAACCTTCAGGGCTTGGCGGCCGGCCAGCGTGGGTAGCTGGGCCCCCGTGCCGAACTACTGGGCCCCCAGCCCGCGAGGCCCACGCCGGGGCAGGTGGGCGGTCTGGGGGGGTAGGCCGTGTCCCACCTCACCCTCCCACCCCGCCCGGAGAATCCCCCGGGCCCAGCTGCAGTGAGCTGCCTGGGGGTGTAGGCCGCGTCCTCCCACCACCTGGGAATCCCCCAGGGCCCAGCCGCAGTGAGCTGGGCCTGGCTGCCGGTCTGCCCGGCGGGGTCCTTGCTGGGACAGGCGGTCTGTGGGGGAGGTAGGCCGCCCCCCCAACCCCTGTAGGTCCCCCTTTGGCCTGGCTGCAGTGAGCCGGGCCCGGCCGCCGGCCCCCGCCTGGCGCGGCGGAGCCCAAGCTGGGGCGGCGGGCGGCCTGGAGGGGTGGCCGCGCCTTTCCCCCATCCCCCCCGCCCGCCCAGGGAATCCCCCCGGGCCCAGCTGCAGTGAGCTGGGCCCGGCAGCCGGTCCGCCGCGGAGCCCTTGCTGGGGCAGGCGATCGGGCCGGGGGGGGCAGGCCGCGCACCCCCAACCCCTTGGAGGACACCCCCCTGGGCCCGGCCGCCCGCCCCCGCCTGGCACGGCGGAGCCTCGGCCGAGCCCTGGCTGGGGCGGCGGGCAGCCTGGGAAGGCGCGTCTCACCCCCCCGCCCGCCCGGAGAATCCCACGGGCCCAGCTGGAGGAGCTGGGCCCGGCTGCCGGTCCGCCCGGCGGAGCCCTTGCCGGGGCGGGCGGGCGGGCTGGGGGAGGCAGGCCGCGCCCCCCCAACCCCCGGAGGATCCCACCTGGGCCCGGCTGCAGTGAGCCGGGCCCAGCCGCGTCTCACCCCCTCCACCCCTGCCCACCCGGAGACTCCCACGGGCCCAGCTGCCCGGCTGCCGGTCCGCCCGGCGGAGCCCTTGCTGGGGCGGGCGAGCGGGCGGGCTGGGGGAGGTAGGCCGCGCCCCCCAACCCTCCGGGGGATCCCACCTGGGCCCGGCTGCAGTGAGCCGGGCCCGGCCGCAGGCCCCCGCCTGGCGCGGCGGAGCCCAGGCAAAGCCGTGGCTGAGGAGGCGGGCGGCCTGACTCCCCCCGTCCCCCCCGCTGCCCGGAAAATCCCCCGGGCCCAGCTGCAGTGAGCTGGGCCCGGCTGCCGGTCCGCCCGGTGCAGCTTGCAAGGGCAGGCGGGCGACAGGAAAGAGGCCGGCCGCATCCCCCCACCGATTGCCCAGGCGGCCTGGGCGAGAACTGGGCCCAGCCGCTGCTCGCATGGGCCGGGGGCGGCTGCAAAGAGGTAGGCCGCGTTTCCCCCCCCATCCCCCCCGACCGCCCCAACGGCATGAGGTAGGCCCCCCGCCCTACCTACAAACCAGGCTCGTCTCGTGGTCAAGTGGGGAGGGGGAGCGGCTTCCCTTCACTTTATATCGCCTCCCCCTCCGCGACCACCCCCACTGACCTTCCCTTAGCCGGTGGAAAAGGGGGGGCGGCGCGTCTTTTCCCGCCGCGCACTAGCCCCCCCTTCCGGCTGGCCAGCCTCTCGGTCCCAACCCGTCCCCGCAAATGGCGGGCCCGGCTTACCCGGGCCCTTTCTGCTTTTCACTGTATTTTGAAGATGCTTTTTAAATGTTCAAAATGTCATCAATCCATTAGGATAGTTTCAGAGGGTAGCTGTGTTGGTCTGCAGTAGAAGAGCTTGATTTGAGTCCAGTAGAGACAAAGGACACTTTGTCCTGATATATAGGACCAGGGATCATTTTGAGGTGAAACAAAACAGAACGGCGTTCTGGCAGTAAACAAGTAAACAGTGATGGAAGGGGGAAAGAGTTTTCAGACAGACAACATTAACACTTCCCAGTCCTTATGCAGTGTGCATGGCACCGCCTAGCTGGGCTCAGAAGTGCCATTGAGGTGAAGGGATGTGGGAACATGTAGGGTGGATTCCTCCGCAGCTGTTTGCCTGCCTTTCCTCCCCCCACTTTTCTCTGGGTGACAGTGGGCTGAGAGAGCTGACGAGGGGATTAGGCTGGCTGGGCCCCCAGTGGGGGCCACCATGGGCCTGGGTAAGTCATTCCTTCCTGGTCTCACTTTGTCCTTTCGGTTTGGGAGCACCTGAGGGAGGGGTGGCCAAACTGCAACTAACGGAGCCATCTTTTGTGGCACACAAGGCTTTCTCTGCTCCCCCTGCCTGCCCCCACATTCCCCATCCCCCGGTCAGGTAACCCACAGCCCAATCTCTGTGGCCCACAGAAGGCTGGCTCAGCATGCACATGGCTGCCCACCACTGCCTGCTTGGCAGAAGAGCCCTCCCTCCAACCGAGGCCGGGTCCAGTGGCCTCACCCCGGCCACCGGGGGCCAACATAAACGTGGCTGCAGCTGGGGAGTGGCAGACCCCTCCCGGCCATATGCAGATGGGCAGCTGTGGCAGAGAGGGCAGCTGCCACTGCCACGGGATAATTTGGTGGTCCCCTCTGGGCACAATTACTGCCAGAGGAGTCACGCTCTGCTGCCCGATGCTGCTGCTTCCTAGTGTGCTGATCTTAAACACAGGAGACTTCAGGGTGGGTGGTGGGGCTTCTTTTGGGAAGTGGGGAGGCTCAGAGCATGTACAAGCCACCCACATCCTCCCTAGCCTGACTGCAGGAAGAGGGGGGAGAGAGTCTTCTGTGTTTAAAACCAGTGTGCTGGGAAGCAGCAGTGGGTAGCCGAGCGTGACTCTTCCAGTGGCGAAGATGCCTGGAGGGTGCCCAGGGCCGGCTCCAGGTGTCTGGGTGCCCTAGGCGGACAGCCTGGGGCGCCCCCACTGAGGATGCCAACCTCCCGGTGGGACCTGGAGACCGGGGGCGTCGGCGGGCGCTGGCTTTCCTGGAGGCTCCGCAGCTGCGGGACCCCCAGGAAAGCCGGGAAGGGGGCGGGGGGTCTAGCCTCCGCCCCCTCCCTCCGGCGCCGGCTTTTCTGCGGGCCCCGCGGCTGCGGGACCCCTAGAAAAGCCGGGAAGGGGGTGGGGGGAGGGGTCGGGGGGTCTAGCCTCCGCCCCTCCCTCCCGGCGCCGGCTTTTCTGCGGGCCCCGCGGCTGCAGGACCCCCAGAAAAGCCGGGAAGGGGCGGGGGGGTCTAGCCTCCGCCCCTCCCTCCCGGCGCCGGCTTTCTGCGGGCCCCGCGGCTGCGGGACCCCCAGAAAAGCCGGGAAGGGGGCGGGGGTCTAGCCTCCGCCCCTCCCTCCCGGCGCCGGCGGGCCCCGCGGCTGCGGGACCCCCAGAAAAGCCGGGAAGGGGGCGGGGGGGTCTAGCCTCCGCCCCCTCCCTCCCGGCGCCGGCTTTTCTGCGGGCCCCGCAGCTGCAGGACCCCTAGAAAAGCCGGGAAGGGGGCGGGGGAAGGGGGCGGGGGGTCTAGCCTCCGCCCCCTCCCTCCCAGCGCCGGCTTTTCTGCAGGCCCCGCGGCTGCGGGACCCCTAGAAAAGCCGGGAAGGGGGCGGGGGAAGGGGGCGGGGGGTCTAGCCTCCGCCCCTCCCTCCCGGCGCTGGCTTTTCTGCGGGCCCCGCGGCTGCGGGACCCCCAGAAAAGCCGGGAAGGGGGCGGGGGGGTCCAGCCTCCGCCCCCTCCCTCCCGGCGCCGGCTTTTCTGCGGGCCCCGCTGGGAAGGGGGCGGGGGTCTGGCGGCGCCGGCGGGCGCTGGGTTAGGACGGCGGGGGAGAGCAGTTTTCGGGGGGGAGTGGGGCGCCATTTGGCGCCCCTCAGGCCGGAGCGCCCTAGGCGGGCGCCTAGTTCACCCTATGGGCGGTCCGGCCCTGAGGGTGCCATGAATTCATCCCACGATGGCGTCAGCAGTGGCAGCTGCCCTCTTGGCCACAGCTGCCCATCTGCACATGGCCTGGGGTCCGCTGCTCCGGCTGCAGCCACCTTTATGCATTGGGCCTCTGGCAGGCTGGGGCAAGGCCACTTGGCCCAGCCTCGGTCAGAGAGAGGACTCCTCTGCCGAGCAGACAGTGGTGGGTGGCCATGTGCACACTGACCTGGCCTTCCGAGGTCTATGGACATTGGGGTGATGCCTCTTATGCGCTTGGGTGGTGGAGATTGGGAACTGAACCTGGGACTCCCTGCATACCAAGCAGATGCTCTCCCCCATCCAGGTATCTTATTTCAATATGGCCATTTTAAAAGCCTTTGCTCCCCCCGCCACACCCAGTCCTCTGTGTTTAAGACCAAAAACCTTTTATTCCAGGTATGGGGGGGGAGAGTCTTCAGTGTTTAAGACCAAAAACCTTTTATTCCAGGTACAAGGGGGAGAGTCTCCAGTGTTTAAGACCAAACATCTTTTATTCCAAGTATAATGAAGGTGGAGAGTCTACAGTGTTTCCAAGAGTGGTCCTTGATCTGCCCTTTTGACTTGCCTCCCTTTCGCAGTGCTGATCTAAACAGCTGTACCTTTTTAAGTCCATTGATGTCAGTGGATTCAGAAGGGGGTAGTTCTGATTAGAACTGCACTGTTGGTCTCTCTGTCCTTTGCTGTACTGATGCTTTAGAAATTAATGAAAATTGCATTCTTTTTATTGTTTTAAGCCAAAGGTAGCAAGCAAGCGAAAAAATGTGTTCTTGTCAGATGGTTGGAATTTGGGGGGAACATTCAGAGCCCCAGATGTATCCAGGTGGGAAGCTATATTGGTCTGGAGCAATAGAACAAAGTTAGAATCCAGTGACACCTTTGACCAACAAGGTTTTATTCAGGTTATGGGTTTTTGTGTGCACACACACTTCCTCGGATGCATTGGGACTCTAATGTGTGTGGACTTTAATCTGTGAGGACTGTAATCTGGGAGAACCGGGTTTGATTCCCCACTTCTCCACTTGCACCTGCTGGATTACCTTGGGCAAGCCATAGTTCTGATAAGAGCTGTCTTGAAAAGAGCAGTTTCTCTCAGAGTTCTCTCAGCCCCACCTACCTCACAGGGTGTCTGTTGTGGAGAGGGGAAGGGAAAGGAGTTTGTAAGCCACTCTGAGACTCCTTTGGGTAGGGAAGGGAGGGTATAAATCTAATCTCTTCTTCTTCTTCATATATATATGGAGACAGATGCCTCTCTATATGTGAACTGTTGGCTTCCATTTCAGTGTGTCTGGAGGGGTGTTTGTGGACATGCTTTGAATGGAACTTTGTTGGTCTTAAAGTTGCCCCTGGACTCTAACTTTGAACCAAATACAGTTGGTGAATGTTAGTGCTTACCAGCATATGTCCAGCAAGCAGAAACATAGCCAGTGGGAAATTCGGTGAATGCTCAGGCTTGTCATATATGCCAGTGAACACTCACAACACCTATGTTCACTAGCATTACATCTTAGTGTATGTAAATGTCTAAACTCACCAGGAACCGGGATTACTTGGATTCGTAGAAGTGTCCCCTTAATTTTGGACTCTCACCATAACATGTTGAATGCAGGAGCTGCAAGTTGCTCTGCTGCAAGGATCCAAAGCCACTAAATCTGACCGACTCTGTTACCATTAGTCCTATCCATCTGCAGGCTGTGGAAGGTCAGTAGTTCAGCAGTTCGAGACCCGAGAGTGCCGCATGACGGGGTGAGCTCCCATCTCTAATTCCAGCTCCTGCCAACCTCGCAGTTCGAAAGCAAGGAATTGCAAGTAGATAAATAGGTACCACTTCCGTGGGAAGGTAACAGCATTCTGTGCACCTTGGTGTTTAGTCATGCCAGCCACATGACCACAGAAACGTCTTTGGACAGCGCTGGCTCTTTGGCTTTGAAAAGGAGATGAGCACTGCAATCCTAGAGTCGGATTCGACTGGCTTTCAAGCAAGGGAACCTTTGCCTTTACTTTTTATTTAGGAAGCACTTTGAAGTGCCTGAAGCACTTTGGCACATGTTGTCAGTAATTCTCAAAACAGTCCTATAAAGTAGCTTAATATTGTCCTGTTCCCCATTGCAGTTGCAGGGCTGAGGCCAAATGCCCCTAGCTTGTCAAAGGACACATACTCAGTGCATTGCAAGCCAAAACCCATCTTCTGGGTGTGGAACAGTGGTCACGGTGTGTGTGTGGGGGGGAGGCATTTGTGAAGTTCCTGCATTGTGCAGGGGGTTGGACTAGATGACCCAGGAGGTCCCTTCCACCTCTATGATTCTGTTCTGATTCAGACCAGTAGGGAAGTACCTAGCCAACTTCCATCCATCATTGATGGCAGCTGAAAATACATCGGGTCAACCCTCACCCATAATAGAAGCAGCACCTGTAGCTATATCAAAGGAATTCTCTCAGTGGCCATTGTTTGTCAACTGCAGCAGTATTTCCAGCCTTCATGCACTTGTTTCTGTCAGTAAAATGTAGGGGGGGAGAGCATGTCAGGCCTGACAACAGCCACTGGACAACTTGACACCAGGCAACTTGCATAACTCATGCAGGCCCAGCTGCTTGTTACTGCTCAGCAAGCTGCTGCCCCATGAAGTGTTGTGTAGTGGTTAGAGTTCTAGACAAGGATTTGGGAGATCTTGGTTTAAATCTGAGTCAGGAAATACCTGAAGATTTTTGGGGTGGGTGTTTCCTTCTGACGCACTTACGGTGATGGCAGGGAGTGTGGCAGATGCAAATAAGTTATGCTAATGAGTTATGCTAATGAGCTCCTGCACCTCTTTTTCTACAAAATGACCCCTGCATAGGACAACGCTAAAAGTTAACATGTAGTGATCATTCCCTGTAAGTGGTACTGTTCAAACTTGCATTTTGCATGCATAAAGTTCTATATAAATACTTATACTATATGCTATAAATTATGTTTATGCACCAAGCTTTCATGAAAGTATTCACCTCAGGACACTGTATTCCTTCCAGTCTCCCTACTCCCTGTTATAACGCCCCCAATTACCCCTTTCCAGGAATCTACAGTGACTCCAGAAGAGGTCAAGCAGTTTTATCTTTGTGATGATATCCAGAACTACTCGTTCAATACACCTGACTACCCCATTCAGCTTAGGTTGGACACAGCTTCAGTAGAAAAGGGGACACAGAATGAGAACTGTTAGAACCGATTTTCTCTGTTTTACTTCTGTCTCAATTTCCAGCTACCTCATCACCATTATAATGTGGGAACACTAGGAAAAGTCTCATTTCCAGCCTCCATTTGCCCTATCTCTGTAAGAGGGTTCATTCTCTCATATAAACACTGTGAGGATGGACCAGTGTTGTCCCCATTTTATAGATGAAAATCTGTAATTTACCAAGAAGTATTAAATGACTTCGTCTTATTTGTTTATGAAAAAAGGTGATACAAACTGAACTTAGCCAGAATGTAACTTGGGTATTAACGCCTCAAACAGGCTGTGAGGAATCTCTGAGTTGTCTCCTCTTCAATAGTTATCAGAGGGCATTGCAAATGGAATAAAAAAAAACCCCAGAGTGAATAATTCTGTTAGAACAACATAATAATGTTAGAAAAAAGAATATTGTAACTTGCAAGTCAATAGAGAGCTGCTTCTCCCTCTCCTTTGCCATTTGCCTTGGGTATTCCTGAACCACATTCTCATGTTTTGCTCTAGGGGATTTGAGGGGCATTTTTTGAGACTTCAGGGATATCTTTCTGATGTTAGCGCCACAGAAACGTTTGACTATTATGATTCTGTGTCGCTTTTGACCCAAAGCAGTAGCTGCAAGAGTGACAATTCATAATCTGAACAGGGGAACTGCCAGTAAGCCAAATTTATGAACACAAGGCCCTTTGATCCACAGTAATGCCCAAGGGTATTGATGGATGCCTTTGATAAAGGGACCAACCAATCACAGTGCTCACGCTCTGGTTTGACTTATACCAAAGTAGCTTTGATGCACTGTCAGTGTGCCATGCACCCTTGTAAAGAAGGCATTATTTTGTGAAGTTGCCAATACTACGGATTAAGAGAATATGGAACTAACAGTTCTATTCAACATAGACAAGGAAAGCCACTGCAGATGATGTTCAGATGAATTTCTTTTTGCAAATCAGAAATTATGTTCACACTAAAAAAAATGTATACATACTTCGCAACCTATGTACTAAAGCAGAATAACCACTTGCTTTGCACTTTGGAAAGAAAAGTTTACACATTTTTTCTATGTGGAGTTTATATCCACACAGGAAAACATAAAATGTAGAAATGATTCCCAAGTTGTGTATGTGAAATGGGTTCTTAAAGGAAATAAAATACAGTTCTGAATTTGCTAGCTAGACTACTGTGGATTAGTTGTTAGGGACTGAGGAAAAGTATAAACATGACTATAGGCCCGTTTATAGTTTCCTGTTGTTTAATTAATTTATTTATTTATTGAGATTTATATTCCACCCAACTCTTGCGACGCAGGACTTGGGGTGGTTTACATCATTTTAAAAATACAATATCATAAGGTTCATAATTAAAACCTTTAAAACTGTTAAAATCTTTACATGCTCCTGGTACTTAGAAAATATTCAAAAGAGAAAATATCTTGCAAACCAATTGCAGCTGAAATCAAAAAGGTAAACTAAAGGCTTGTCGGAACAATTCTCCTCTGATAAAGCATTCCACCCGGATGGAGCTAGGATGGAAAAAGCCCTCGCTCTGGTTGAAGCAGGACAGATTTCCTGAGGACTAAAGGTAAAGGTAAAGGTTTCCCTTGCTCAAAAGCCAGTCGCATCCGACTCTAGGGGTGCAGTGCTCATCTCCGTTTCCAAGCCGAAGAGCCAGTGCTGTCTGAAGACTTCTCCGTGATCATGTGGCTGGCATGACTAAATGCTGAGGTGCTGTTGCCTTCTCACCAAAATGGTACCTATTTATCTACTTGCAATTTCTTGCTTTCGAACTGCTAGGTTGGCAGGAGCTGGGGCCAGAGACGGGGGCTCACTCCATCACGCAGCACTAGGGTCTTGAACTGCCGAACTACAGACTTTCCAGTCTGCAGCTCAGCGTCTTAACCTCTGAGCACTAAGCACTGTCAAAAAATTGTGTGATGATGAGTGCAAGCAGTGTAAGGGGTTATATTGGGAGAGGCAGGTATGCTGGTTCCAGGTATGCCAGTCCCAGATTGTTTAGGGCTTTAGGGCTTTAAAGGTTATAACCAGGACCTTGAACCTATCCAGAAACAAACTGGCAACCAGTGCAGCCACCTCAAGGTTTGCTGTATATGAGTAGACCAAGATGAACTAGTCATATAGTTTGCTGTATATGAGTAGACCAAGATGAACCTTGGCAACTGCATTTTGGATTAGCTGAAGTTTCCAAAGTATCCCTAGGGCAGCCCTGCATACAGTGCATTGCAGTAGTCCAGTCTGGAGGTGACTGTGGCATGGATCACTGTGTTAAAATCAGGCTGGGCCAAATAGGGGCCAGTTGGTGGGCTTGGTGTAGAAAGAAAAAAACACTGACCCTGCTACTGTGGACACAAATGTGTCTAACAGAACTGAGAAATCAAGCCACACCCTCAAGCTCTTTACTGAGTCCACTGGATTTAATGGGATTCCGTCAAAAGCTGGCGATTGCACTCCCATCAAAGACCTGGCCTTCCCCAGCCACATGACCTCTGTCTTTGATGGATTCAGCCTCAGCCAGCTCTCCCGCAATCAACCAACCAACCATTGCATCCAGACACTGATTTAAGGTGGAGAGGGCTGCATCTGACTCCTTATCCAGCAGGAGAGAGAACTGGGTGTCATCAGCATATTGATGGCACCCAGTGCCAAATCTCCTGATGAGTTCCACTAGAGGACACACAGAACCAGTTTGGTGTAGTGGTAAAGTGTGTGGACTCTAATCTGGGAGAACCGGGTTTGATTCCCCATTCCTCCATTTGCACCTGCTGTTGTGACCTTGGGTCAGTCACGAGCTCTAGCACAGCTGTCCTTGAAAAAGAGCAGTTTCTGTCAGAAGTTCTCTCAGCCCCACCTACCTCACAGGGTGTCTGTTGTGGGGAGGGGAAGGGAAAGGAGTTTGTAAGCCACTCTGAGACACCTTTGGGTAGTGAAGGGTGGGGTATAAATCCAATCTCTTCTTCTTCTTCTTCTTAAACAACATTGGGGAAAGGACTGAACCCTGCAGAAGACCACAATCTAGTGCACGCAAGGAGGAGACCTGGTCCCTGATAGCCACCCTTTGAGTGCATCCCTGGAGGAGGAGGAGGAGGGTTGGATTTATACCTCGCCCTTCCCTTGGAGTCTGAAAGCAGCTTACAATTCCCTTCCCTTCCTGTTATGTATTGAGACTAAGCCATTCCTCAAACTGCACGAGGAATGGGTTGGGCTTGCTACTTTAGAACGATAGCTCACCAGGATCCTGGAGCTAACCAATAGATAAGTAGTGTAATGTAAATAGCCTATCACTGGGAGTGGGTGTGTGTTGGTGCTTGCATGCTTTATAAGCAGGGCTCCAACCCTGCTAGTCGTCTTGTAGTTTGCTGAAATCACTTAATAAACCAGAACTGATCACTGCAATGCATCTAGAATGCAGTTGGCGATGAAGGTGGGATCCTGTTGAATCCAGAACCTGACAAAGGTTAGTCAAATGTGGGAAAGGGGGCCAATGTTAAAAACTTGATAAAGGAAATATAAAAATACATGTATTTATTGATCACAACTTTAAAAATATATAAGGGCCCAGTCACGCGTTATTTATAAGTAACAAACGATAAAACACAAGGGCTTGTAAATCTGACCTGACACGTTTCGGCCTACATAGGCCTTCCTCAGAGGTCAATAGTGAGGAACATATTGGCTATTATAAAAACATATAGGCCCAGGACAGACTGGCAATTTGCCCCGGTAGCCAGTTGCAGCAAAACCCCCCGGATTAAACAATACCGGGTTTTCCCGTCCACACAGCGGGGGCCGCTGCCGGAAGATACAGGACGGAGGCGCGCGGGAGTGTTCAGACTGCCATGCCGGAGGCGTGCTGTATTCGCCATTTCCCCATTAATTCGGCTGTGGGTGTATGTGCGCATAAGCGCATTTTGCCGATTTTTTTTTTGCCTTGCAATGCCGGCACCGCATTGGGCAGTGGAGCGGAGCGCAGCCAATCACACTGCTGCTGCCTCATGCCCAATGCGGGTTGCTCCCGGCTTTTCGGCTGCGCGTTCAGGCTCCCCGGAAGTGGAGAAACGCGCGACGAACGCAGGCTTTCAAGATTTGCGAAGGCTTTTATCAGGTGTTTTTTTAATCCGGCAGTGAAGCGCAAGAGCATCGGTAGGCTACGGGTGGGGGACGCCAGGCAGATGTGCCTGTGTGAACATTCCATTTACTCCGGTATTGAATCGTTGTCAGCCCGGGTCCCATCCCGGGGCAAATTGCCAGTCTGTCCTCGGCCATAGTACAATCATATACAATCATATACAGAGCATGAATACAATAAGGACCAGAAGCAAGTTGTTTCAAGATAACCCACCAGGCATAGAGCAAGAAAATACAAATTAGGCCTCTATTAGTGCAATCACATGCCAAGTGGTTCTCAGATATAAACTTCTGGTCCAAGAAACACCTTCCTATGGTTGTAGAGCCAAATAATCCTCAAACAAAGAGCCACCAGCACCAGCCCAGTGCCACGTGCATCGCATTCCTCCTGGGACCATGGCTGCTGCTCCAGGACACTTCGATGCATTCGATGCCACCATGGAAGACTGGGAATCTTACCTCTCCAGGTTTGTGTTTTCCCTTGAGTCTTTCGGGATCAAGGTGCCAGAAAAGAAGCCTGTCACCTTCTTCTGAGTCTGCGGCCGCTTAACCTTCGAGATCACCCATTTACTGATTGCTCCCTTGGAACTCAAGGACACTGAGTACAAGACAATTTTGGATTGGCTAAAGGAACACTTCTCTCCAAAAACATCCATCATCATCGCCCGCCACATGGTCCATACAAGGAACCAGGCCGTAAAGAATTAATCACAGCCTTCATTACAGCTCTCCAACAGATTGCCCGGCATTGCAACTTTCACAGTCTTGAGGACATGCTTTGTGACCAGCTGGTCTGCGGTCTGAGGGACAGAGCCACAGTTGGAGGGTCAAATGGATTTAAACCTTCTACCTCCATTTGGTTTTGATAACTGAAACCAACCTTCTTGCTATACTGTATAGGCCTTCGGGGGGAAAGGCCATTCCACCAGAAGGGAGCTACAGCAGATAATGCTTGTGTTCCAGAAGCTCTTTTGACTATTGATAGTATGAAGGACAAGCACCAGTAGGATATGAAAATATAAGTAGTAACGTATGCAAGGCAATAACTTTGTTATGGTGCCAGTGTACTTCAGGTTTTCTCATTGAAAAGGATTTAAGAAACAGGCTCAGTATTCTATTGTTACCCTCTCACCACTTTTCTGAGTGGTGAGAAGTTCTAGCAAAGCACTTTCCAGGTTTCATTTCTTTTGGATAAGGAGCGCTGGAGACTCGGGATTTTTGCAAAACGAGAGCATTGGTGGAAACAGAGAGGTGCTCCTACAAAGCAGCAGATCTGCTACCCCCACATGAGATGCCCACAGATAGAAAGTCCTTGAATCCTAGTGGCCTTCACTTTTAGCCAACTCACAGATGGCTTCTATCTGTTTCTCAATCTTTTCTAATATTCAAAAGTGCTGTCATTTTGGGGTTCTTTAAGAATATTCAAGGATCCCACATAATTTCATTTTCTTTTTTCAAATAACAGCATCAACAACCAGATTTGGCTGTTATGCTGAATTTTACAGTGCAATCCTAAACAAAGTTATACCTAGGAGTGTGCAATGGAAAAAAATTCAGTATTTTCTGGATTCGGGTATAATGAAGCTGAATTTTTTTGAAACCCAACAGGACTAAGATAAAATCTGAGAGAAAAAACTGAAGGGGCATGTTTGCAAGGCCAGCAGAAGAACCAGTGCAATGTTCTAGTGCTACTGCCCAGCAGCAGAACCCAGTGCCAACCTACCTATCAACCAAATGCAGTGCCAACCTACTAGCTGAACCCAGTGCCATTGTGCCAAATGCCAGCTCAACAGGAGGACTGATGTCAGCTTTAGCACAGAATCATCACAATAATACAGAGAAGCCCTGCCCAGTTAATGCCTCAGAAAGTTTTTATTTTAAAAACAAAGTGTTTAAAAACTGGCTTTAATTAGTCAAACCAGTGGATGTCTTCAGTCTTCTGTTCTCCAGCAGGCAGGATCTTGATCTGAAGTAGTCCAGGTTAGTCACTCGGGAAGCAGGAGGGTCAGGCTCAGAGCAGTAGCTGAAGCAGAAGCTAGCCACACAATCTCCAAAGCTCTTCCAGCAGGAATGGAGTCAGCCAGCCAGAGACCCCTGCATTTATGCTTTCTGGCCATGCACAGAAGAATTTCAGAAAATAACAAACTTCTGTGATTGGCCAAAGAGCAGTGTGCCCACTCTTACCTGTAATTCTACTGACCAGTGCTCCTCCCCCTCCTGTCCCTGGGAAACTAAGTTCGTAGTTGGGCTTCAAGTTCAAAGCCAGCAGCAAAAACAGCTTTGCAAGCTGCAATGGCATTTGCAAATGCATTACAATGATTGGCTGTATGTAAAGTCCTGCTTCCCCCTCCCTCCTGGAAAGCAAAGCAAAGGGCAGGAAAGAAACAGAAATGGTTGGAAAGAGAACGTAAGTGTAGCACTTTAAAGTTTAAACTGCCTCCAAACCTGTATTTGGTAATGCTGGAAAATGCTGACTAAAAGCCAAATAGTTTCGGTTTTTTCGGCATTCTGTATTCAGCAGCCAAATCAGATCAGAGAATCTGATTCAGCTTGCCAAATACCTGAAAAATGCCCAAAAGGCATTTTTTTGAGGGGGGTCAGTTCAGATTTACCAAATGCACTATCCTAGTTATACCCTTCTCAGACCACTGAAGTCATTACACTATGGCTCATCTATTTTATACCTGTCACCTGTAAAAAGGGTATATCCCAAGTATTTGTAGTGGGAACAGTGCTAATTATTTTAGTTTTTTTATAAATGGTCTGAATTAGTGATGGATTAATACTTGCAGATGAAAATTATTTAGAAGATAGAAAATCTCAAGGTCACTGCTTTTATTTAAATCAAACATTTCCATGCTGTGGAATCCCTTCCCTTTCCACTGGCTTGAGAATTTATCTCCTAACTTGCAACCATTGAGGAGATACCTGCAATTAATCTGAGTCATCTACATAATTAAAAAAGCATCCAGCAGAGAGCTGTAAGTTAGAAACAGTTGCTAAATCCCTAAACGGGTATCAGTATTTCATTTATTTGTTTAGATATTTATACCTTGCTTTTCTCTCCATCTGGAACCCAAAGAAGCTCCATTTTATCCTCCTTGATTTTTCCTCAGAATAATAACTCTGTGAGGTATATTATCCTGATAGATAATGACTGGCCCTCTCCAGTCATTAATAACTCTGTGAGGTATATTATCCTAATAGATAATGACTGGCCCAAGGTCACAAAGTGAGCTTCCATGGGAGAATGGGGATTTGAACCTGGAACTCCCATATACTGAGTCCAACTACTACACCATTTGTGTCTATTGAGAACACCTTTTTCTATCATGTTTTCTGTCAATCAAATATGCTCAGCATTTTTGGGGGGATAAAAGAAACCACCTGAGTCATCAATATATTTTTTTTGCTGAATCTAAAACATGCCAAATCCTCCTGCCTCCCTGCTTCACACATATTCATGTTAGTTCTGGGGAGGCATATGGGGAAAATGAGGCATCCTCTGCAAGTCCTTGCAAGTTCCCAACCATGCAAGCAGGCCTGGCCTGGAGGGCAACACTAGACAACTGGGCCCAGCCCAGTGGGCAGTACCACACAACTAAGCCTGGCCTGGTGGGCAACACCACACAACTGAGCTTGGCACGACACACAACACCATGGAACTGGGACATAGTTTTCCCAGGGAGAGGCTGACATGAGAAGGGAAAGCCAAAAACAGGGGCAGAATTGCTGTTGGAGGAGAAGGAAGCGAATGGAGCAAGAAAGAGAAAGAGGCTATGGGGTGGGGACTTTAAGGGAGGGGAAAGAGGAAACAGTGGGAAGGGGGATTCAGTGTAATTCCCATAGTAAGTTCACATCTTCTGTGTTTCATACTTGCAAGAGGCAAGCCCCAAGTTTCAAATCTGACTCAGTTGTTTTTCACTGTGACAGGTAGAAGTGAATGAGGCTTTCAGAAACTTGATTCAGGGCAATAAAAAGGATGTTTTAAAACCCCATAAATGGTGGGAGGAAAGATTAAAGATACTGAACAATACCTGTCTATGGTCAATGTTTGATTTGAGTATCTGTATTAGGTGTTGTTTGTAGTCTCTTCATGTAGAGTGATGGAAAAAACAGATTATGGCTGTGCAAGTTGCAGAACAATGTGGCCTGATGCTTTGTTTCCACTTTTCAAAGCTTTTTTTTTTATTTGATAAGGCCTAGGAAATTGTTAGAGACACGCTGGTGGGAACCTATGGAAAAGAATACACACTCTATCAATAGTGCAGTGCTTATCCCAAGAGCTGTGTTTGGTGGGTGTGGGAATAGCGTTCTTTTAGTGTCTGCTGTTGCAAGGAGATAGCATTGAGAAACCAGGCAGGAGAACAGTACAAATTCAGTCTGGGGACTAGGGGCTTTATCCAGATGTAATGTGTGTACAGACAATATAGCACTATATTTGGCTGAACAACAAAGACTTGTAAAAGGGTTTGATAGAAAGAGATTGGCCATAAAGCTGGTTTGGTATGCAATACAATAAGACCCCCCTTTTAAAAGGCATTTAAGTGGTATAGTTATGACCTAAAAAGAGAGTATTTGAGATGATTCATTATGTTTAATAGGGATCATTATTTTTCAGTATGTTCAATTGATATGAGATGAGTAGTATTTAATAAAGGCTTTAGCAGGTTCAGTTATGTTACAGCAATTGGAGAGTGCAATATATTATTAGAGCTGGAGTGTAAAAATAGGCTTAATAATCAATTAATTTTTATAGGCATGAATTTGGTTTGGATTACTGAAAAGTCAAGGGTGAGCATACAGTTTTTACAGTACCTAATGTATCAGATTTGTTCCTACATAAACCTTCATGTCCCTTTCCTATCGAATATTCAGAAGTGAGTTTTGTGGCCCTTATAACGGCAACCTTGCAAAAGCAGTGCTGAATCAGAGTCAGGTGGACATTGTGCAGTCACTCCAGCACTCCGTTTCCCAGAGGGGATGGTTTCTGGGGGGAAATGGCCTATACTCCATTCCTAATGGAAGTAAGGCATGATGGAGCAGTAGCTTGGGCTAAGGCTGGTTTGTTCCCTGCTCTCCAGTGCAGGATTGTGCCCATACCTTGAACTGAAGACATTGGACAAAAAATGCATGGTTAAATCAGGGTTTGTTCATTACAATCTGGACTACACAAATAGCTGAACCCATTCCTCCTTTGTGTGGATTCCCTAAGAGGCTCCCCCATTGGGTTAGCCGGCATTTGGGAAACCCACCCTGGCTCCAAGCTTGACATGGCTACAGGCCACACTTTTGCTTTTTCTGGGTGGCACTGGACTTGTACAGAGATACGTTGCCATCTACCCTGTCCCCCATACCATACAATGGAAAGGTTCAAGTGCAGCAGTGAGGGATTAACACTCCCCAGCCCTCTGGGACAGTGCAACCCTCAGTGGCTGGTCTCTGTCTTTAGCTCCCTGTCTTTCATTCACTGAGGATTTTGTCTTGCTTGAGAAGGCTGTGGTGCTGCGTACAGATGAACTTCATTCAAGTTGGGCTAGCAGATGGGTTGGATTTATGAACAAGGAGAAATGAACCAAAGGGCAATCAAAATACCAGGGCCACTTAATATACTTGATATTACAACTGTTGCATATACTTGATATACAAACTGTTAATTTGGACTATTTCAATTTCTCAGATTAGTATGGATCCCAATATGCTGGTGAAAAGGGGAGGCGAGGCTAATTTTGGCCATTAAAAAGGCTATGCTGGATGTTTGGGGGATCCACATGGACAGAAACTACTCAGGACAGGACCCAGTTAAGTGCTTGGAGGTGCTGCTGGACCCAGCTTGGTCGCTGCTGTTACCAGGGGCACCTAATTGAAATTAGGTGCCCCCGGTAACCCTGTTTAGCCCATAAGGTGTGCCCTGTTTAGACTCTGTTGACCTAGCTACTCTGATCCAGGCGATCATAACTTTCGAATTGCACTGACAGCAATTTGTGTACAGCTGCCTCTGAGGATGCCTCAGAAGCTTCATTCAATACAATCTGGGGCAGCAAGGCTTCAGTCCAGGTTCACCCACTCAGAAAACATAACTGCAGTGCGGTGTCAGCTACGATGGCTACCTATTTGCTTCCAGGCCCAATTAAAAGTGCTGGTGATTACCTTTCAAATGTTAAAATCTCAGGGCAAACAAAAATAATCAAATATTTTCAAGGGCCTTCCAGTAAAATAATATATGTTTTGAACTGTGGTGTTTTGAACACAGAAACAGGCTTGTCTGGTTTTGCTCGTTGCCAGTGCTGCTGCTGAAACAGTGCTGTGGCAATGGGCTTCGACATGGCAGGTTTCCCCACAGTTCCCCTGCCCCAGTCTCCCAGCAGCAGCCACCACCCCATGGGTCACTGGCAGTGTTCCCTCTAAGGTGAGTTAGTGTGAGCTAGCTCACAGCTTTTTAGCCTCCAGCTCACACATTTTTGTCTTTGCTCAGGAAGGATGGCTCCAGAGCAAACTACTCTGTGCAGCAGCCAAATGGCTCACTCACAACTTTAATGCTGGTAGCTCACAAAGCAGAATTTTTGCTCACAAGACTCCATGGCTTAGAGGGAGCATTGGTCACTGGGTTTTTTTTTTAATTGTCAATTTCACATTGTTGTGCTGATGCACCATTATAAGAATAGGAAGTAACAGATTCTATGAATTACCAGCAGGGTTAGGGAAAATGGCTGCCAAGTTGGTGGGAAAATCTAAACATTTCCACCCACATGACAACTATACCAGTTTTATTGTGATCTTTATTATGTCTTTCCACCTTCTACATTGGACAAACAAGCCAGTCCTTTTGACAAAGAATTAATGGACGTAAGTCTGACATCAGAAACTACAACATTAAAAAAACAGTGGGGGACATTTTAACCTTCCAGGACATTCAGTTGCTGACCTAAAAGAAGCAATTATCTCACAAAGGAATTTCAAAGGGAGATTAGAGAGACTGCTGAATTGCAACTGATAATAAAGCTCAAGACGATGCATCCACCGGGATTGAACTGAGATCTAGGTTTCCTGTCGCATTACCAATGCTGATTTCTCCATGCCTACTACCTCTCTGCATATCACACCTAATCCAATCACACCTGCTATTATCATTTGCCTGCTAATGTCCTTTGGCATCTGAACAGGGTTGCCAGTCCCCAGGTAGGAGTGGGATCCCCTGATTTTGCAGGCTCCTGCCCACTACTGCCCAATTTTGCCATAGGGTTTGCCCAAAAATCAGAGTATTGCTGCATGATGTCCCTGGCATGATGACACCATCACGTCAGGGACATCATGCACAGCAATGTCACCCTGCCCCCCTCACTCCTGGAAAGCTCCCTCCCACCCCCCTGCCTGTACAAGGTAAGGACCTGGCAACCCTACATCTGAAATTACTCCACTTTCCAATATATGGGACTGATGAACTCACATTCTAGCTGTATCTGAAGAAGTGAGTGGTGACTCATGAAAGCTCATACCCTCTCACAGATTTTGTTAGTTTTTAAAGCGCTACTGGACTCTTGCTCTTTTCTACCACTACAGGCAGACTAACATGGCTACCCATCTTGATCTGTTTCAATCGTCTGAAACTGAGTATCCCCAAGAATTCTCTTACTCTGAAAGACCAACATGGTATGTGTTTAAAACTGAAATGAACAGCTGAAATCTTACTCTTTAAATCTTTAAATTAATATTAAACTCTGACTATTTTGTACATTTTATGGACAGGGCAAACAAACTGGAGTCAGTCAATTGAAGGGGGCGGGGGCGGGATAGAACTGTCATACCCATCCCAATCACATTTTGTAGTCTCGCAAAAACTTTTAAAACTTGTTGCAGCATAGACAACAGTTGGATAAAGAATGGAATTTTCACACCAAACCTCTTTACCTTTCAACTATATTGTCCCTCTATTCATTATTTTGCCAGGTCAAGTTCCAGGTCAATTTAGGTTATGACTTTACATTTCTTTAATATCTTTTAAGAAAGAGGGATCTTGAACGGACCAGTCTTCACATTGCTTCAGGGGTGACAAAAGAATGAAGGACAGGATGCTCAGTCCTCTAATGCTCCTTTCCCTTACTCTCCCCATCAGACATCAGTACTTCATATGTGCTCCAATCATATACATAATTTCCTTTCAAACATTTTGAACATATGCCAGCTAATTCAATGTAGCATTCAGCACACAGTAAAATTTTGACTTATTTAGTAGCAGAAAGATTTTTCAAACACAAAAACTATCAGTAAAAGTGCAATTTCTATGCAATGACTTTAAGAGAACAGAATGGAAAGTTGTAAAAAGCAAATTAATCCAATAAAGTTGTCTTACCTGTAATTACACACCCGAATGAAACCACAGGAATATTGACTGCCCTTTGCTAAGTACTATGCCTGCTCCCCAAATACCTTATGCAGATTATATTTTCAGTGAATTATGATTCTTTGGCACATGCTAGGGTACACTACTGAGTGCTTCAGGCACTGGAGAGGTTAAATAAAAATATTAAAATTGTGCAAGGAAGAGGGGAGAATCAGAAAAGGCTTTTCTAGAAAATATTTTCATTTATTTCAGTCTGCTGTCTTTTTTCTCTTTTTTAAGTGGATACACTTCAAAGATAATGCAAAATCAGAATTATGAATATCCCTGCTTTGTAGTAAATGCATTGCAAGCTTCTTAAATAATTAAATTATGTGAGTTCTGAAAATGGAGTGTAATTAGTCATTAAGGAGCAACCTCTATTGCTGCGCAGGGCTACTAAGCTCCATACAGAATATCGAGCATATTATTATAGTATCTTTTCAAACATCAGTAGAGTAAAAACAACTATTGTCTACTTTGCATTATAAATACTAAGTTGTGTTTCAACCCAAATATTAAACTGTTGTTTAATAAATTACTGTGTAGTTAACAGCCTTTGGTTTTCTTGTTTTGTACCAGATATCTGAAATAAACCATGAGCCAGCCCAACATAAAAGGTTCCAGTAGCCAGTGTCTTGACATATGCTAAAAAGGACATAGTAATCTGGATGGCCTATTATCTCTCAGAAAAGTCAACTGCCACTTTAACCACCACTTACCTAATGGTACTACATCAACCCTAGCTAAAGACTGTCCATTGAAGTCTTCCAACACTTGATCTATAGCCTTTCAAAACATGGAACTTGAGGCTACACTCTGAAGCGAATGTCATGAAACAGTGCCAAAACATAACGATATCAAAGCATGAAATGAGAGCCTGTACATAGATGGACTGAAGGGAGGTGCCTGAGGAAACCATTGGGACAGTCTAGTATCACTTGATGCTGTCATAACTGTGCACCGTCATATTTTTACACATTGTTCTAAGCATATTTAATACAGATTCTACAGATATGAAAGAAATGAATAAAAACAGGGGCAAAGAAGGATGCATTTCAAGCCTCATTAGGGATGTTTGGGACATGTCAGGTGGGCAAGTTTCACAACAAGGTATGCTCAAGTTTTTTAAAAATATATTTAGCAACATTTACTGTGGTTATCATTTTTATTTCAGAATAACTAGAGATACCAACTTTTCTGAGGTCATGATCACATGTGGTCTGAAGCATGTAAGATTGGTTAGGCCATTGTTTCATTTCCACCTTCTCTGAAGAAGCACTGCAAGACCAGCAAAGGGGATGTACACAAAAAGGCAGGAAAAAAGGAATGAAAATATAAAACAAGATTAGATATCAAAACCAGAAAAAGAAATCTAAGAATTGATGCATACCTTAATCTTATCTGGAATGCACATAGACACAAGCTCAGTAAGATCTATAAGCAATGGAATAAGGGACTCCAAAATGGCATATCAACTTATGGAAAGCACAGAGAAAGTCAGCCTAACATTCTTATTTTCCCTTTGTTTTATTACTCAAGCGCCATGCAGAGGACCAATGAAACATCCAAGTAACAAATAAAACATAATAGGAAAGTAATTTTTACACAGTGCATAATTATCAATTTGACATCCTGAATGCTAAGGGATCACCATGGCTCGATTATTTGCCTCTGTGGAACTTTATATGGATTTATCATTGAAACAATAACAACAACTGCATAAATAATAAAAGTATGTGCCACATGCTACAGGGAATGGGGCCTAATTGTTAAAAAGCTGCCTTGCAAAATGGAGCTAAAAGATTTAATTCATGGTGCCGTTCTTATTTGTTATGGTCTGCTCTTGCATCTCAGTTTTGACCTCTGGCGAACAGGAACAGAAATACTTCCCTATACCAATACCATGACAGGGATTTTGCACTTATAAATGAATGCTGGTCAGAGGCACCTATAGGGTCTATATCTATGAGCCGCAAAAGTCAATAAATTGTGTTTTAGTGGGATGGCTGGGTACTTATGTAGCCCATGACATTTGAGAAAAAATTACTTTTATTTCAAACATGGCTTTCATTCTGGTTTTTTGCTATCCAGAAAAAGCCACTGCTGAGGCCCATTTCAATTTATACAGAATATTCAGTCAATCCTAAACAGAGTTAATGGGCTCAGAAGAGTGTTAATCTTTTTAGAATGGCATTGTTAGAAATTAGGAAGCAATATGATTGCCACTGAAAACCATAATATATTGTGTCTATATCACACAAGGGCATGGTATTGGTGTTCTGTAGCATCTGACCACACAATTAAGCCCAGTGTTATTATGCTCTATTTATCTTCATTTTGAAAAGTAAAGTAGTGGTATAACTCTTGGCTTAACCGCATTATTAAAAGTTGCAAATGACCACCACTCTCCACCACTTAAATATCACACTACGGGTAACCCATAGAAGTTGCTTAAAGTACAAGAAATTGGTTTATTTAATGTTTGCAAAGTTTTTTCAGGACCTTGTATAGGAGGCACTATAGAAGTGCAAAAGCACAATGGTTCAATTATATGTTAAGCATTATGTTGAATGTAAAAAAGTAGTATATAGTATTTCAAAATGGGGGGAAGTGTCTTTTTTGTTGATATTTGCAAAGCATACATTGTAAGAAGGTCTTTTTTTAAATTCCTATTAAATGGGTAGGCAAAGCACATATGGTTACTTCTGCTGTTGAAGAGATGCTATGCGTTGATCATCCTTTAGTGCATTTTGAATGATAGTTGGTCTACAGGGACCAGTGAAGACCTCCAATTAATTATTACTGGAGAACATGAAATCATAAACAAAATTCCTTGTAATAAATTTTTAAAATGAGATTGCATGTTTTATTTACATTACTGATCCATTTTGGGCTTTAAATCTATGAACAAAAACAAACACGCTTCTTATCAAACTGGAATAGAAATATCAATAGGATTTCTATCCTATCAAAGTAGGACACACAATATGCGGAGTGGACTTTTAGACAGCTGTGGCGGGGTGAGGATCATTGCACAAGAAGAATAGATTTACTTCTTCCAATTCATTGACAAGGAACGACGACAAGACGGCAAGAAAGTAGGGGAAACAACAAACACCCCAGAGTTTTGTGTTATACAGTTTGTACAGTAGCTAACACATACTTTTGTTTTAGAAGAGGCTTCTTGTTTTAAACCTGATATTACCGTCAAATTAAGTTTCTGGCAAAAATTTCCGATAGTTATTTAAAACATATACTTTTTATATACTTCCTTGCCCCAGGGTCTGTTGCCCAAAGTGCCTCTGCCATCAGCAACATAAAGCACTACATAGGGTATTTTATGCTTCTCTTTTCTCTGGGAATTAAGACACCACAAGGAAGGCACACAGAGAAGAGTTCCCCCTTTTTATTAATGTGAGACTGGATTCCTAAGTGGTTCTGGGGCTCCAGGGTTTTCTAGGTAAGGTTTCCCTTGCTTGAAAGCCAATCAAATTTGACTCTAGGGATGTGGTGCGCATTTCCAAGCCAAAGAGCCAGCGCTGTCCAAAGACATTTCCATGGTCATGTGGCCGGCATGACTAGACACCGAGGTGCACGGAATGCTGTTACCTTCCCACCAAAGCGGTACCTATTTATCTACTTGCAATTTCTTGCTTTCGAACTGCTAGGTTGGCAGGAGCTGGGACCAGAGACGGGAGCTCACGCCGTCATGCAGCACTCGGGTCTCGATCTACTGACCTTCCAGTCTGCAGTCCAGCATCTTAACCACTTGAGCCACTGCAGCCCCATCCAGGGTTTTCTATAGAGTCCTGAAGGGAGAAAAATGCATTAAGAAACAGGGGACCCACATGGACTTCTGAATCCCAGAGCCAGGAGGTAACATCAGGGGAAGGCCTTGGTCTTGATCCCCTGTTGTTGGCTGTCCAGAGGAAGAAATTGGCCCCTGTCTGAGATAGGATGCTGGACTAGATAGACCACTGGTCTGATCCAGCAGGGATCTTCTTATGTTCTTATGCTCTTAATTCTGGTCCCCAGTCTAAATATTGATTTATTACATTATTTAATATTGATTTATTACATTATTTAAATCTTCAGGACCAGTGAGTATTAGCGTAATGTAAAGGAGCAGTATGCAGTATGACTTTTAGGAACATGGTGCTTACTTTTGACATGAAATCTAGACTACATATCGAGGGCAGAGGTAGAACTGGGGCATGACTACTTTAGGCTGCTTTCGTTGCTGCCTTCCTGTGTAGTCACCAGCAATGCTCCCTCTAAGCTATGGAGTCCTATGAGCAAAAGTTCTACTTCATGAGCTGCTGGCATTAAAACTGTGAGCAGGTGATTTAGCTACTGCATAAGTTAGTTTGCTCTGGAGCCATCCTTCCTGAGCTAAGACAAAAATGTCTGAGCCAGAGGCTAAAAAACTGTCAGCTAGCTCACACTAACAGCTTAGAGGTAATACTGGTCCAGCAGATATTACTTCCTTAATTTTGAAGGACAGGCACAGTTCCTGCTGGATTAGTGCTATACATCAGAAGCTATCCATGCTTGGCTTCTCTCCTGAGTCCTTGTAGATAATGGCTGTAAGCCAAGCCAGGGCCCTAGTTAAGCAGAGAATATTTGATGTAGAGAGGCAGAATGACATTGCCAGGGGTTCACATCTTTTAGCCTCACCTCGAACAAAATATATTGTCTCCTCAGCTTCATACTTGTCAAATTTGGATATTCCATCCCATCGAAGGGCCTTTTCTATGGCCCGTTGTAATATTTTTCCCTCAGAAATGGTAGCAGGCTGATACAGAAAGATACCAATGGCTGAGCGTGTCTGCCTGTGAGGTACTGGAGAAGTGGATATGATCACACATATCACATATATGCTTAGTTATGGGTATTACAATCAAATACGAGCTAGATTTATTCAGCCTATACAGGAAAGACTTTCAGGTTTTTCAAATGCTGCAATAAGCAATATGCTTCTATCAGATTCTAACCCAGAGATCACGTTGGTGTGTGCAAAATTTTTAGCAGCAGCCTACAGAATTCATGAACAGTATGTAAAGGTCTGATATAGAAATAGACTGTATGATATTTTATCCTAATTATTTGTAAATGCTTCAGTTTTGTTCTGTCTCTATATTGGTGTCTACATTTCATATTATTATAGTTATATTTTGATATTCAGTTTTTTGATATGCCTGGACTGTTTTGTGCTGGTTACGAACTGTAATAAAGTGATGATGATGATTATGATGGTGATGAGGTAATACTGGTTGCCAGTTGCTCAGACTGATCGGGGTATCTCTACCAGACAGCTTTGCAGTGCTGCGGCAGCACACAGAGTGCCTTACTCTGGCTTAGGCTCAACGAGACACTGTGAAAGGCTAATGAAACACTTTGTCCTGTTATGCTGCATGTCAGTTGCCGTCTTCCTAATACACAGTCTGAGCACCCTATTTCAGATACAGTTTAACATTGATGTAACTGGATACATGTCAGCCTGATTGTTCCAAACTTGCTAACAACACTGCTGAGTATCTTGACATTTCATTGGCAGAGCTATCATTCCGCTTCATCCTTAGTACTGCTGTTCAAGTACAGAGGTTCATAGGCTCACAACCGTACCATATTAAAAAGCTGTACTGATGTATGGCTCAGTGGCAGAGCTTCTGTTTGGCATGCAGGAAGTCCCAGGTTCAATCTCTGGCATCTCTAGTTAAAGGACCTGGCAGCTGTTGATATGAAAGACCTCTATCTGAAACCCTGGAGAGCCTCTGCCAGTCTGAGGAGACCATCCTAACTTTGATGGGTCTGACTCAGTACAAAGCAGCTTCATGCATTCATAACACTTTTTGTGAATTTTGCATATGGGCAGAAAAGCGTAGCAATACCGATATATTGTATAGTAGGATTCAAAGATGTCCCCCCCCATCAGTCTAGAGCTGTTTTCCTAACAGAACATATTGGCTGGAGATACTTACAGTATCCTTTAAAAAAAATAAATTGAATTTGTTCAGATAAATACAATTATCATGTAATTCCAGGGTATTGTTCCATGCTCTGCTAATGAGCCGGCTTTTGGTACAGTTTCTCCTCAACACCCATGAACTGTTAAAGGATTGTACCACAATTTATCTAAGGTTAAGGCCCATTTCACACATTACCCTCTTAATGGGAAAATACCCATATTCAAGCACTCACTCCCATGCCTATAGTGACCTCTGGATCCTATGTTGCCAGAGGCACTGCCTTTTATTCTTGGGTAGCCCAAAACAGGGGTGCCCTACTTTCTAACATGAAGTCCAAAAAGCCAGCCACTCTCAGCTTGACCACAGAGTCGGGCTGCAGGTGGTCTGCAAAACTCTGAAAAAAAATTCATATTCAGGTTTCATAAGGTGACCTCAGAGCAAGCCTCTAGTCTTCCCCCTCCACCCAACAGAGATTATGTTTATGGAATAACAATGAGTTCCAGAGGTAAGTCTTTAGAAGCCACCTGGCACTCTCCAGCACCTCACCCAGCCTTTTGTGTCCTAAGTGTAAATTCTTTGTCTTTCTTGCCTCGGTCCCTCAATCCTTCCTGACGCTAATCAGGGATGGCTCCTACCTTTTGTCTACCCCAGGCCAGGACCATTAGTGAGTCAGATAATCCATTTAACTAGCCACCCAACACCTGGCTTCTATTGTTAAATCCAGATCCTGCCTCTCTGGAAGCTCATTGGTCATACCTAAGGTCTGCCCCTACTGGCATCATACACCCCTGGGACCCATCATTGGTCCAGGTAATCTAGTGTTCTCACCTGAGACCAGCCTCCAGGGTCACCCATTGGCCTGCATTCTTTGCCAATACCTATATCCCAGCACACAGATGGCCTTAGACGGTGTGTTTTCTGCCATGATCCAAAATGGCAGGCCACCCCTGAACTCTCTGAGTTTAGGCCAGAATCCATGGACCTCTGCACATCTGGACAGGTTGTATCACCCCTCTATAACCCATCAATCATCTCTGCTTCCTTAGTGCTATATTGTGTGAATATTGTGTGTATGTTTGAGAATATTTATTAAAGAAATCATTATTTTAGCCACCCAATTTCTGTGTCTGTTCCTGGGTGCTTGGGAATTCTAACTCTGGTATACAAAGGTCAGATCCTATAGATAAGCCAATTGCATATTAATAATTATAATTCCCCATCTTTATTAAATAATAGAGCAATTTGGCTAACACCTACTACAGAAAGTCCTGCTAGGAAAGACCTATTGTTGCTTCCCACTTACTTCATAATAGCCCTTCTCTTTTCTTTGATAGAAGAAACAACTAAAGACAATTGCTCTTCTCATCCCTTGTTCTCTTTGGCCCTGATGGGTTTCCATTCTCCCCCCACAAACACTTTCTTTTCCCTAAACAGTTTCATTTACTAGCCATTCCAGTATCAAGACTGTCAAACTGCTCATGAGTAACTGTGCTTGAGGACTGCAGCCTTTCACTCTAATCTAATTTCTTTTTATGTGAGTAGAAATTCCAGTGAGTTCCCATAACCACAAGGGCTGCCCCCTAACAGAGGCAATATTCCTGTACACAGAGATATCCCTGTACACACATTCTTCTATTGGCACGTTTTATCTTATGCAGGATTGTGGATGAGGGCTTTCAATTTCCTCTTGCTATGGTGCAATTACTTCTTTTTTTAATATTTGTCTTTTTTATATTTTAAATTTCCAGAGAACAGCAAGGAGAGATGAGAAGGCCTTCCTGAATGAACAATGCAAAGTAATAGAGGAAAACAATAGAATGGGAAGGACTAGAGGTCTCTTCAAGAAAACTGAAGAAATCAAGGGAATGTTCCATGCAAAGCTGGTCATGATAAAGAACAAAAATGATAGGGACCTAACAAAAGCAGAAGAGATTAAGAAGGGATGACAAGAATACACAGAATATACAAGAAGGCCCTCAATGTCCTTGACAATGTCCTTGACAACCACGATGTGATCACTGACCTCGAGTCAGAACTCTTGGAGTGTGAAGTCAAATGGGCCTTAAAAAGCATTACTAACAACAAAGCTAGTGGACGTGATGGTATCCCAGCTGAGCTATTCAAAGTCTTAAAAGACGATGCTGTTAAAGTGCTTCACTCAATATGCCAGCAAATTTGGAAAATGCAGCACTGGCCACAGGACTGGAAAAGGTCAGTTTATATTCCATTTCCAAAAAAGGGCAATGCCAAGGAATGTTCAAACTATCACACAATTGCAGTCATTTCACATGCTAGCAAGGTCATGCTCAAGATCCTACAAGCTAGGTTTCAGCAGTACATGGACAGAGAACTGCCAGAAGTACAAGCTGGGTTTTGAAGAGGTAGAGGAACTAAAGATCAAATTGCAAACATTTGCTGCATTATGGAGGAAGCAAGGGAGTACCAGAAAAAAGTCTACTTCTGCTTCATTGACTACACTAAAGCCTTTGGTTGTGTGGATCACAACAAACTGTGGTAAGTCCTTAAAGAGATGGGAGTACCAGACCACCTCACATGTCTCCTGAGAAACCTGTATAAGGGTCAAGAAGCAACAGTTAGAACAGTTCAGATATGGAACAACTGATTGGTTTAGCATAGGAAAAGGAGTATGACAAGGATGTATATTGTCACCCTGCTTATTTAATTTATAGGCAGAGTACATAATGCAAAATGCCAGCCTGGATGAATCACAAGCCGGAATTAAGATTGCCGGGAAAAACATCAACAACCTCAGATATGCAGACAATACCACTCTAATGGCAGAAAGTGAAGAGGACCTAAGTAGCCTCTTGAGCACAGTGAAAGAGGAGAGTGTAAAAGCTGGCTTGAAACTCAACATCAAAAACACTAAGATCATGGCATCTGGCCTCATCACTCCTTGGCAAATAGAAGGGGAAGTCATGGAAGCAATGGCAGAGTTCACGTTCCTGGGATCCAAGATCACTGCAGACAGTGACTGCAGCCATGAAATTAAAAGATGCCTGCTCCTTGGGAGAAAAGCTATGGCAAACCTAGACAGCATAATAAAAAGTAGAGACATCACCCTGCCAACAAAAGTCTGTATTGTCAAAGCAATAGTATTCCCAGTAGTAATTTATGGCTGTGAGAGTTGGACCATAAGGAAGGCCAAACACAGAAGAATAGATGCTTTCAAATTATGGTGCTGGAGAAGACTCTTTAGAATCCCTTGGACTGCAAGGAGATCAAATCAGGCAATCCTAAAAGAAATCAATCCTGACTGTTCCCTGGAAGGCCGGATACTGAAGCTGAAGTTCAAATACTTTGGCCACCAAATGAGATGGGAGCACTCACTGGAGAACACACTGATGCTGGGAAAGACTGAAGGTAAAGGAAGAAGGGGATGGCAAAGGATGAGATGGTTAGACAGTGTTATCGACAGGGGTCTTTTTGGGGGGAGTGCACCGGAGCACAGTTCTGGCAGCTTCGGAGTGCAGAAAGGCTCCTGCACGTCAATTTCGGTCATACAAGCCCATTCTGGAGTCTTTAGGCCCGCTGAATGTCAATTTCAGCCCCATTATATCCTATGGGCCATTGAAGTCAATGGTGAAAACATAGGATATATTCTGAGGGCTGGAGATGAGGGGGTTTGAGAAAGAGGCTCCAAACTCACAGGGTAGCTGTTGGAGCCTCTCCCCATGATACTCACCAAGTTTCAAGAACATTGGACCAGGGGATCCAATTGTATGGGCCCCCAAACAGGTTGCCCCCATTCCCTCCATTGTTCTCTGTGGTGGGAAAAAAGTTACTTTTTCCCCATGGTGCTTCTCTCTCTTTCTTTCCCTCCTTCCTTCTCTCTACTCTCTCTCTTTCCTTCCCTTTTCCCTCCTTCGGTGGCCCAACTCTAGTGGGCCCTTCTCTCTTCCCCTTCTCTCTTCACTCCCCCACCTAGGCCAGCTGGGGAAGGGAAGGCTTTTGAAGATGCCTCCCCCCCCTTTTGCTTCCCCTTCTGACATCACTTCTGGTGATGTCAGGGGGCATTGCATATGCTAATAGCCTAGTAGCTCATTAGCATACCATATGCTAATGAGCTCCTGCAGCTCTTTTTCTATGAAAAGACCCCTGGTTATCGATACAACAAACATGAAATTAAGCAAACTCCAGGGGATGGCAGAAGACAGGAGGGCCTAGCGTGATGTGGTTCATGGGGTCATGAAGAGTCGGACTTGATTGTGTGGCTGAACAACAACAAGACTTACAAAACAGAGAAAAAGAATATGCAAGTTCTGCCACCTCTCAATTACAAGGCCCTCCTTTACTGTTCCATGATGACATGCGTCTATAGTTCGCTCCTTGCTGTCCTATATCTCACTACATTGCCTGCAATTTGGTGCATGATGGGCTCTTGGTCTGGTGTGTCCTGGTTCACCTAAGAGTTTCTGCCCTCTGTGTCTGTCAGCCCTCTCAACTGAAAATGTAAGAACATAAGTAGAGCCTGATGGGTTATGGGCATTTCCACCTTATCTGATATGCCTTTTGATGGGTCTGCCCCGGGGGTTCACAGTAGAATCCTAAAGAATATTTCACCCTTCTAAGCCCAGTGTCTTCAATGGTCTTAGGAAGGTTTAACCTTGCTTAGGATGGCACCGTCAGAGTCAATTGTATCCTGTTTTCTCTTGTGTGTATTGTAACACATTTATCAGTGCCTCCCAAGCTTTTAGCAATAGCTTTTAGTATCTACATTTCTAAATACTCTGGCCTAAATAAATGAAAAAAATGCCCACTATTGTGCTATACTTTTATTGTTTTACATTCCAAACTACTGTATATTTTTCCAATTAATCATTTATATGACTTTGGCAGGAATCTTATCAAAGAGGTATAAAAAATATTAAATAGAGAAATAAAAGAAGACATTATTATACCTGTAATGTAGGACTAGATTAAAAAAACTGTGCAAAGAGTACTTGAAAAACCTATTTTCAATAAGAGAATCAACTAAACCAGTTAAATGAAGAACAAAGATCGCAAAAGGATTTAATACCCCAACTTACTGTGGTTATATTTATTATCTATTTTACTTTTAACTGCAAGGAAATAAAAGAATGGGGCATTTTGCTTTTCCTAAGTACAGAATGCGTTCGTTTGTCCCATTTCTCCACCCCAAATAATATACATTACAATGTTAGTATATCACAATATTCAGAATTATTAACTTTACAAACATATATGAAAAGGTCTAAATAAAAATGTGGATGGCCATGTTCAGTCATTTTGATTGGTCAGAGTACATTTGTCCCAGGATAAAACTGAGGGAAAACTGGTCTGCCACTTTGCAGCAGACAATATCTTTGCACAGTGCTAATTGTCTGGTAGACGTAACATTACAACCCCATATGTAAAGTAGCTTTGTAGTTCTTTTAAAACAAACAAGCAAACAAATAATTAAAGAACAAATTTGGCAGGGAGAATCCTTGGGAGGGGGGAATACAAGTCCTAGATAATTTTAGCTGAATCCCCAATAAAAGCACTGGAAAGAGATTGATGAACTAATACGACTAACTTTAGTTATGATAGTAAAGAAACTAAAGCAAGTTTTTTAAACAATAAAATATCTGTATATGAATGTTTTTGCACACTTATAATTTAGTGCATTGCACAATTCCATAAATTAACATTCAAGAGACAGATAAACATTTTTATGTTTGTCTGGAAGCCATTTCTTTTTATCTTGTTGCCATTCCGTTTGATCTCAACGTTGCCATCCCAAATCCGAACATACGGTGTTTTGTTATGCTTGCAAATGAGTTATGGTTATCTGGACCAGATATCAGCTGTGACCTAGAGAGAGACTATTAAAGAAGTTGCCTATCCTTGCAATTTTGAAATAGCATTTTCTCCTGTCTTGTGGATATGGATGCCTTTCATGTCTGTCTGTGATCAATGGTATACCTTTCTTAGTTATCAATTGCTGTGGATTGCACACATCAGGGCATATAATCTGCTCACAGATTTCTATATAGGGTTGCCAGCCAGTGGGAGTTTGGGTGTGGGTGTGTGTGTATGTGGAGACATGGAAGACAACATCGGGCAATGGCATGACATCATTTCCAGGGAAAACCCAGAAGTGACGTTACCCCTCTCCAGAAATCACTGGAAACTTCATGGTAAAACAATGGGTTATTTCCCCTCCTGCTGGCCACAGAAGCAGTGGTGGGAAACAGGAGCCAGCAACAGCAGGTCCCATGCTCTGACATGAGAATGGCAAGCCTGTCCCTACAGGGCTTAATACAGCATTTTTTCTTCCCCTTTCTCCTCCTGCAGTACACATAAGCAGCTAAGCATTCCAGGACCATCTAGGAAATGAGACAGCTGTGTGGGCCTTCCATAACCCATTTAATTCCTTCTCAACAGGAGTGGATTCAGAAGTGAAAATGGCCCAGGAGCAAGTGAAGCCCGATAGCCCCTGCAGTGCTACAGGCGAATATGGCAGGGGCCACTTGTTGTAAAATATTCAAAAGTATTTAATTACTCAGAGTATCGATGGATCTCGCTCTATTGGAAAGAAGAGATTTCTTTGTGTTTAAAAAACCTTTATTTCTAAGGGTAAAAGGTATACGGGAAACCTAGAAATAAACAAACATCTAAGAGCTACATTTCTAAGCTGCTTACAGTTCAAGTCATGGCTACTCACTATACTCAGACAAAGGAGAAGGTGTGCTTCTTCTTGACCCCCTAGGAAGGAAGTCACCTGAAACAAACAGCCGATCTGTATCACAATAGAAGTTACTTTTCCCGGGCTAAAGCCCCATTGGCTCTGTGCCAGTTTTCCCTTCCAGGTCAGTCTAAACAATAGCAATACTAGGTAAACAAGTTAGCCTGGATTGTCAGACCTTGCAAGCACATACATTTCCAGCACCACTAAGCTCCACAGCAAACTTTAGCTCCTCCATTGCTTCCTCCTTGACAGTGGAGAGTCTGAGCCAAGTGGCCCCTGAAGTGCTGACCAGGGCTAGGCTACGCTTGCTGCTGGATATCTGTGGCCTTTCTAAGACAGTGGCCCAGTGTGAAATTTCCTGGTAAGTTAACTAGCCAGTCAACCCATGCCCTGAAGCCCTCCTTGATTAATCTACTCAAGTTCCAGAATTTAGCATGGCTGACCAAAGAGAGGGTGTGTGCTGAATGAAGAGTGTCTCTGTGTATGTATACTAAAGGGCACTCTTGAACACTGCACAGTGACCAAGGAAAAGTGATTACTAGGGGAATATCAGTGTAAAGATCTATCTCTATTATAATGCTACAGTCAACGATTCTGTAAATCTGAAGAAACATCAAGCTATAAAAAAAGCAGGATCTATTGAGTTAACATATGGCACGAGAGCTCTAATTTAAGGGTACAGGAGTATTAATCGAAAGGTATTATTATTATTACTGTATTGGTATTTCCAAATGCTGCTGTAGGATATATTCACAGTGATCTCCCTCCCAAATAATCCGCACAATCATTACAAATCAGAGTGGGGGGGATCATATATGCTGGCTATCCATAAAGAATGAATGGGTATATAAGAGAGGATAGGGAGCTACTTGCCTTGGCACTGTATTGCCAAACTAGAAGCATCCTCTAAGGGTTAAGGATGCGGGGCAGAAAAAATTTAAATAAATGAAATAAATTAGAACATGGTGCCTAGAAACCTGTGAAAACCATAGAAATCAGATTATAGTCACAATTTGACTGTAGGCACAATAGGCTGATCAAGTCCTATCCTGCTGCTTTCAGTGGTGCTTGCTTGCAACACAGGTTTTGTAGCCCTACTCTGACAGTCATGGTTAATATTTCATGTCACACATGTGCTAAATAAAATGGTATGCTGCAGATGTTTTAAGAACATGCAAGAACACTAGTATTGCCAAAATGAGACATAGGATTAACTAACAGAATTTGTGGAACAGGATACAACAATGAAAACAGCCAAAATACTTGATTGGGATTCTAAGGGCTTTAAAAAAGATCATGGTCTTCCACATTTCCTGTTGAGAAGTCTTCCACACTTTGTAAGTGATGAGTAAGCAAGGAAGACTTCTCCAGGGCTATTTTTGGGCAGGAACGCACAGGAACTGAGTTCTGGCTGGCTCCTGAGTTAGCCACACCCAGCAGGAACTCATTAGCATAATAGGCCACACCCAACAGCAGAAACTCATTAGGATTGGCTACATTTGGGGTGTGTGGCCTAACATGCAAAGGAGTTTCTTCTACAAAAAAAAGCCCTGGGTTTTGACAATCAACAAGGTAGACAGAATAAGAAGCAAAAGGTAGGTGTGGCTGGATGACCACACTACGGGTAATATGGGGGTGTGGCCTAATATGCTAATGAGTTTTTGCTCATGGGTGTGGCCTATTATGCTAATGAGTTCCTGCTGGGCTTTTTCTACAAAAAAAGCCCTGCTTATATCTATGTTTGCATACAGCAAGCCTTGCCTTGGCCCCTACCTTGTGGAACTCTCTGCTGAGTAACATCCATGCCCTGCAGGACTTGTTGCCGTTCTGCAGGGCATGTAAGGTAGAGATGTTCCACCAGGCATTTGGCCAAGGACAGCAATGGTCCTCCATCTAGTTTGGCACTCCTCTTCCTCTTCCTTTCCCCGCCTCCCTGGGCTTTGTTCTGAATTTTCAGCAATGTCTTTTGAATTAAGGCACATGAACAGCAGTCCTAAAAAAGTTAAAACTCTGTGAAGAGGGAAGTTATTTTCACATGTACAGAGGTAATTACAGCAACCCGCTGAGCTGTACAGACATCAGAAATCAGCCTTTGAGAATAAGATGTTTCTGTATTTGTTACTGTCATAAATACTATTGAACTACCCTAGTATTTAAATTTAATAATTTAAATGTGTGCCTAATGAACTGAACTTGATTAAATTAAAACATTCTCAATTAATTCTGACACACCATCAAATGGTGAGGTATGTTCTTTCAAACAACAAAAAAAAATGATTTATGTATTTTGCGCTAAATATCTGCTGAATGTGTATTTCTTCATGTTTTTTAAAAGGAAATTTTTGCCAAAAAGAATTAAAGAATGGTTTAAAAAAGGGAGGAAGGAATAAAATCAAGTAAGATTATCACCTACGGTCAAACTGCAGAGGAGTTCCCAACATACTTCTTCAAACAGACGATCATAGCCTAGCACAAGGTATGTTAGACACTTGCTGAGATGCAAAATACATGATACATGATATCTTTCAGTAAAAGAGGCTACAATATCATGATTATTCATTTCTATGACACTACCTGTACAGCATGTGCTTCACCATGTTATTCTTGGCCAATCTACAAAGCTTGATACATTTACCATTTTGACTGGTGTAAAACAGCATGGTTATCAGGCACATGACAGGATACAGTATATAGCTGATAGGCTGTGTTTAGCTTGGTTAGTCTCAGCTTGTGGAAACCTGCTTTAATCAGATACTGAATTATTCAGAACCATCACGCTTTGAGCATTCCCACAAAGAAGAAGAAGAGAAGAGATTGGATTTATACCCCACCCTTCACTTGGAGTCTCAGAGCGGCTTACAAACTCCTTTCCCTTCCCCTCTCCAAAACAGACACCCTGTGAGGTAGGTGAGGCTGAGAGAACTCGAACATAAACTGATCTTTCAGGAATAGCTGTGCCAGAGCTTGTGACTGACCTAAGGTCACATCAGCAGGTGCAAGTGGAGAAATGGGGAATCAAACCTGGTTCTCCCAGATTAGAGTCTGCACACTTAACCACTACACTAAACTGGCTCTCTAAAGGGACAGACCCCCCAAAATAATCACAGTTGAGTGCCAAAGGAACACCTCTGGAAAAAATGGGCCTGAACCTTTAGATATGAATTTCTTTCAAAACCTGACTTTCAGTTCAGTTTACCATGACACAACACCTTCCTTTCCTTTATCTTCTACTTCCCTTCAACATTCTCCCCAGCACAAAAGTCAAGTCAAAATGCCATCATTCACTAACTTACTTCAAGGGAAAGACAGATTGTGAATTATCTGAAATTCCCTTACCATTTTCTTGGGGAGACGGACAGTGCACCAAATTCTGCAATTCTGTAAGTCTGAACTCTTTCCATTTTTAATTCAATTTATGTCTAGCAACATGATAGTGTCCTAATAGATATGAAATTCCTTTGCCTTTAAAAATCTCTAAATACTCAGAATTAGCTCTGTTCCAGTACTCTACCACCCAGTCTAATAAAGCTTGAATCCAGATTTTGCTGCAGTTCTTTTGGAGCACTGGCTCCAACTGAATTTCTTACCTTCCCTCTTGGTCACAGCCACTGGGTCAGCCTCCCTTAAACTGCAGGAAAATCCCAGGCAGGATCTTCTGCATCTAAGACACAGGTATTTACATCTGCAAGATTTATTTGTTCAGGGTCTTCCATTAAAATCCCAGCACAGCAGACAGGGTTGAACCCCTAGTGATTGCTATCACTCACCAGTAGCCTTGGAAATTAAATGGTATCACAATATTTCTCTGTAACTGGGTGTGCTGGGCCTAAACACTGCATCCAGGGCTGTTGGTGTTCCCTGTCACAAAGCAAACTGGGGTCCAATACAGTCCTTATTATACATCATATTGCAACCATGTGGATTCAGCGTATGAATAATGAATAATTTCCTGATATTTCACCAATATCATTTTGTGCCCCAAGTGTTCCTGCAAAATTAGTTGTGCCCCAACTCTTCCTGCAATATGCATCTAACCAATTATCTCACCTCTTGTCCATTCTTATCTTCATTGTTTTAACCTTTTGTGATTCTCATTTCACTTTTTTATAACCATACTTCCGGCTCCCTGAATAGTTATGCTAAAATATCTACATATTTCCACCTTCCAAATCTTTGGCTCACAGGGAGCACACAGTCACCTAAAAGAGGTGGCTTGCCATTACCTGCCTCTGCATCACGACCCTGGTATTCCTTGGAGGTCTCCCATCCAAATATTAGCCACGGCCAACCCAGTTTAGCTTCTGAGATTTGATGAGATCAGACCAGCCTGGGCTATCCAGGTCAGGGCCCATGAAGTATCCAGCTAATCCCAAATCAAAATGGAGGTTGGGCAGACCCATTTGCTGCAAAATGTCTGCAAGGAAAAAACTGAGCTAGCTTATACAACTGCTGACAAAATTGGCATCCCCACACCCCATGAACATTGAATGGGCTTTTTAAGTTTTTGAGTGAATTTCAGTGACTGGCTAGGTCTGTATGGGTGATGGTTGCAGCCTACAAACTTATGTATTAATGTGTATTTTAGACCACAGTTTATATTTGTATTCATTGTAAGAACATTTATCAACCCCAGCCCCTGAGAGAGAGAAGGTTAATTTTAAAAAGTGCTGTAATGAAAGAATATGCTCAACTTTGTTTATGTTGAAATTATCCTGATCTGTGTCTCTTCTTTAGTAGACTAAGAAAGCACTACTTTGAAAATAAAGGTGGCCTTCTTGACCCTTAGAACTGTCAGGAGTTTTCTACACATGTCAAACCAAAGGTTCTCAGATCATAACAGGTGCAAAATATTTGTGACTTAAAGTAGGGACATTTGGAACTTTTAGGCTCCAGGCCATACTTTAACATGACCCTGCCATACTCAGACATTACCTCTTGCTGCCCATCTGTCTCAACATATCTATGCTAATTCACAGGCCAGCTTTCAGCTTCTGTTTACCACCAAGCTGTGAATGGAACACAGTGTATAGATGAGGGTTCCGCCATAAATCCCTAAAATGGTTTATTCTTCCTGCTTCTATGCACCTCTAAAAACTAATGAAACAATTCTATTGAAACCCAGGATGTATCTGCAAGGCAATATATGTTTGTTCATTTTCAAATACAGTCACACTTGAAAAATGATTAATGCTTACGAGGTACTATGAAGACATGCTTGTATTGAGAGAAGTATTCCAGTTATTAATGCTGCTCTCTGATATGCAGAAAGGGATCTTACTCTGCCACTTACTTTTAGGTATGATCCAGGGTTATCCACTTAAATCCTAGCTCTGAAACTTTTCTTCCTGCTTGCTGTTAGCTTTACAATCTGATATTTAAGCGTTGCGTTGGTAAAGCCTGCAGGGGTAGAGTTGGGGGGTGGACGCTGGAGGTCTGGCTCATGAGTTCAGTAGGTCTTCCAAAAGCAAGCTGGGGCCACATGAGGCTCAAGTGGGCTGAGTGCTGCCTCTGCTGGCCAGGTACTACCTCCCCCGGACAGTGTGGGGTGTGCACTGCCTCTCCTAGGCCAGAAAACATCTCCCACAGGCCATGCAGGGCTCTCACAGACTGAAAGGCCCCTGTATGCTGCCTCCCCTAGACCCAGGAACCACCTGCCTCAGACCACATGGGGCTCAGAGGGGTCACGTGCCACATCCCATGGGCTGGGTTGGGCTTGGCCAAACCTGGTACCAAGTCCCCTAGGCAGAGCTGGGATGGGACTTCCCTGGGTTGTTTGGGGACTGGGGTCACCACCTCCTTATCGGCCTTCTACAACTTGGCAGGCCCAGCCCAGGTGGGGGTGGGAGACCACTGCCCTGCCGAGAGAAATCTTGATGGACATAATGGCCAATCTGCTCCTGGAAGAAGCCTCCTCAAGTCCACTGATTTCAGAGTCTAAAATTATCTAGCCACACAATGAGCACCTGCAGTGAAGAAACCTCTCTCCATTGTAAAGATGGAGCACAAGCATCATGGAGGGAAGGCCTTATTTATATACAATATTCTGCCAGTAAAAGGATTCTCAGATAGTAGTATCCCTGTTGGGAGAGAAGGCGACACAGTATAGCCTGATCACATCAGATCTCAGAAGCTAAGGAAGGTCAGTACTTGGAAGGGAGACCACCACGGAAGGCTCTGCAGAGGAAGGCAAGGGCAAACCACTTCTGCTTCTTACATGCCTTGAAAGAAGAAGAAGAAGAAGAAGAAGAAAGCCCATTACTGGGGTCATGACTTGACAACAGTTTACACACACACTCAGACACACACACACACACACACACAATCCCTGTTTCATTGCAGGCCTGTAGCCAGGATTTTTTTTTAATTTGGGGGGCCTTTAAATAAGTCAGGGGGGCATCCTCACACACCCCAAGCAAGCACCATAAATAAAATAAAAATTGAAAGTTGGGGGGGGGGGCTAGGCTGGATGGGAAGTTGGGAGGCTTGGTGGTAAGCTGGGGGGCCGGGCCACGAGAGGCCCCACTGTAGCTACAGGCCTGTCTCATTGCCTCAGCTTCCAAAATAAAGTTGTAATGAGCCCCCTTTGGCTGATTAATGGCTCTGTTAACAAACATCAGATAGGAAAGCATATGCCTGAAAGTCTACTCCTACTCTAAGTTACAGTTCATGATCCTCAAGGCTGTGCAGAGCATTTTTAGTTTTCATTTTTAAAAAATATTTGCATCTTCATTGCATTCATTATTGTATTTGCTTGTTTCGATTTTCCTTTTAATTTCAATAGGACACACATTTCAATACGAACCATATGATTGCACATTTTATTTTCCATCAGGTGAGAAACACTCAGGTGTTCACACCAAGAAGACAGGCACAGATGAGCAGCAAGCACATTAACTTGCATTTGGCACCCCAAGGAAGTCAGGTAGCATAGAATCGCCACAGTTACTTTGTTATGTGTGCTATTAATGAAAGCACATACTTGATGAATCTTCATTTTAGTAAGAAAAACAAGCCAGCTGGATAGGTAGAAAAAATGTGTTTGAACTTCTGACTGTGCAGTCCTAAAACCACTTTCCTGGGAGTAAGCACAGTCAATAGACTGGAGTAGGTTTCTAAGCAGTCCTGTTTAGAATATCACCAAGTATCTGTGATAAGAGAGTCAGACATTTTTATTAGTAATGTTATGTAAATAGCCTATCACTGGGAGTGGGGTGTGTTTGGGTCTGCATGTGCTATTTAACAGAGCTGAGGCTCTGGAGTCTTGTCTTGCTCTTGCTGAAATCACAAATAAAGTTGAGCTGATCACTAGACTCGAGCCTGCTCATTCATGGAGCTCCCTATTTAACACTGGCGACGACGATGGGATCCAGTTGAACCAGCCCAGAGCTCATCTGCACCACATCACGTATCAAGCTCCAGTGCCACGCACATCACATCGCAACCAGGACCATGGTTGCTGCTTCAGGACATCTGCTGGAATTTGACCCCGCTCACCCAAAGCTTTGAGAGACCTGGGTGGAGTGGCTCAAGTACTTTGTACTGTTCCAGGACATTGAGGGCGAAGAGAAGAAGAAGGCTCTCCTGCTCAGTTCCTGTGGGATCACAACCTTGAGGCTAGTCCAGGGTCTCATTGCACCCACCACACTTGAGGCGGCCACTTACAACACACTCATCAAGATGCTCACTGACCATTTCACACCTCAGCCAACCAAGATGGTGTGCCGTGTGGACTTCTACATGTGCCAACAAAAGTCCAACAAGATGGCCACTGACTTCATGGTGGACATTCATAGACTGGCCCTCGCATGCAGGTTCCCAAGCCTCAACAACACCCTCCTCGACCAGTTCATGATGGGCATCCAAGAGGAGAAACTCTGCCGAAAGCTCATCGGTCATGAGGAGCTCATCCTTGCAGAGATGCTACGTGAGGCCTTCACTTTCAAGAAACCCCAGCGAGACCGCTAGACCTCTGCTGTGCACCAGGCCTCTGTTCCCTCAGCTTCTGAGGCATCAGACAAAGAAGAGACGCATCAGGTTTGCCACCCAGTTCACTGTGACTTGTGACCTTCTGCCGCTGCCACTCACCCAGCGGAGACTTTTGCACCGACTGCCTGTGCCAGCTGTGGAGAAGCCCATGAATGCTGCTCCTGTCGTTTCTGAGGTGTGACATGCAGGACCTGTGGCAAGACAGGCCACATCACTTGTGCCTGCTGCTCCAAGGGAGCCCAGAGACACACCGCCATGCACCAGGAATCTGCAGATCTGCATACCATTGCCGTCCACCAACATCAGGTACTGAATTTGCCCTGGGACACCCCTGATAAAATTAAAGCAACTGTGCTAATAGAAGGGGTACTTTGCAAGATGGAACTGGACATGGGGTCATCCATCTCCATCATCTCGGAAGACTCTCCAGAGGCTGTCCACAGGGGGGTCCCTGCCTTAAACCCGCTAGGTTCACTCTCCGGGACTTTCAAAAGAACAAGGTAGCCATTAAATGGTGTGGCAAATTCCATGTGAAATACAGACAGTTTGAGGGAATGTTGGACTTGGTGGTGGAAGGACAGCTCATCAGCTTACTTGGACTGTCTTGGTTTATGCCCTTGAGGTTCAGAGTAACAGGGTTTCACCATGTGCAGCCCTCAGATTTCAGTAATGTGTGTGATGAGTTCCCTGCCATCTTCGATGGGACACTTGGCCAGTACACAGGTCCCCTGGTATCGGGGCCTGTCTGGAGAGTTCCATTCGCACTCAAGCCTGAAATTGAGATGGAACTAGACTGTTTGGTGGTGCAAGGAGTTCCCCATTCCACCTGGGAGACCCCCATCATAGCCCCAATTAAGCCAAATGGGGATTTCCGCATCTGTGTGGACTACAAATGTAGAATCAACAAGGCACTGAGTGACCACGCATAACTGGTGCCTGTGGTCAGCCATGTCCTAGTGACATTGGTGGGGGCTAAGGTCTTTTGTAAATCAGACTTGGCCAAGCATACCAACAGCCCCTGGTTGATAAGCCAACTGCTGAGGCACAGACCATTGTCATGCACCAGGGTGCTTTCAGAGTCAAGCGGTTGCAGTTTGGGGTAAGCGTGGCCCCGGGAATCTTCCAGAACTTAAATGGACTTTCTCTTGAAAGGCATCCCTGGGGTCTAACCATTCTTTGATGATGTATTAATTGTTGTCCCCATGGAAGAGGACTTCACCACCTGTCTACACACCATGCTGCAGGGATTTGACTCTGCCGGGCTAAAGGTGAAGCGGGAGAAATGCCTCCTGAGAGTCCCCCATGTAGAGTTTCTGGGGTTGTCCGTTGACATGAACAGCATCCATCCGGCCCCCAACAAGGTTCGTGCCATCATGAATGCTCCAGCTCCCACATCCAAGGCTGAGTTGCAGGCTTTCTTGGGGGTTCTGAACTTTTATCACTCCTTCCTGCCCCATAAAGTTGCACTCGCAGAGCCCTTACACTGCCTGCTTGACAAGAAGGTCCTGTGGGTGTGGGGCTAGTGGCAGGCCATTGCTATCTGGGCCGTGAAGGAGCTACTCACATCGAACGACGTCCTCGCCCATTTCGACGTGATGCTGCTGGTCGTCTTGGCGTGCGATGCCTCTCCTTACAGTGTTGGTATAGTTCTGGGCCTTCAGTTGCCAGATAGGAGGGAGGTGCCAGCGGCCTACTACTCCTGGACCCTGTCATCAACCAAGTGGAATACTCCCAGATCGACAAAGAGGCCCTGGCAATCGTGGTGGGAGTAAAAAAGTTCCATGATTACCTGTATGGCTGCCCCTTCACCATTGTAACTGATCACAAGCCCCTGCTCGGTCTCCTTGCCCCATCCGCCGAATACCATAGATGCTGTCACCCAGGGAACTGTGCCATTGCATTTTTTGGGGGGGTTACCAATATGCCCTGCAATACCAGCCAAGGAAGTCTATGGGACATGCAGATGCTCTTAGCTGCCTCCCACTCCGTCGACCTGGATCCGACCCCCGCGCACTAAATCCTGATGATGGAGGACCTGCCGGACTGCCCTCTGCATGCTATGGACATTTCCCACCACACCGCCAGGAATTGTGTCCTCTCCCATGTTTTGGACTGGATGGGGAAGGGATGGCCCATGGAACGGGTGGGCCCAGAATTCACAGTGTTTGCATCCCACCAGGATGAGCTCTCAGTGCACAAGGAATGCTCACCACTGTGTAAATGGGTTTTGGAAGCCCTGCACAAGACCCACTCAGGAATCGTGAGGATGAAAGCGTAAGATGTGATTTTATTATATATGCTTTAATTTGATAGCCCCCTTGGTGGCTGTTACAAAGACAGAAAGGGCAGGGTATAAATTCTGTAAAATATAATTTCATCCACACAAGTCTTAATGAAGTGAAAGGATACTAATGGGGCATAGACAAGGACTGTTAATCCTCATGAAGGCCAACCATCTGGATGAAGAGCTAGGTGAAGAGTTTGGAGGGGGTATTTATGGCCAGTGCTCCCTTTAAACTGTGGAGTCTTTTGAGCGAAAATTCTACTTTGTGAGCTCTTGACATTAAAATTGTAAGCGAGCGGTCTGGCTGCTGCATAAATTAATTTGCTCTGGAGCCCTCCTTCCTGAGCTAAGACAAAAATGTGTGAGCCAGAGGCAGAAAAACTGTGAGCTAGCTCACACTAACTCAGCTTAGAGGGAACACTGTTTATGGCAGCTACACTTTTCCACAGCAGGTATTTACCATGAGCTGGCTCACCAGCCCTCTCATTTTGAATAATGATGACTCTGATGTCCTTATTTGGTATATATGAGCTAAGCTGGGGACAGTGTAAACAATGGCAGAATTCTGCTATTTGTTTATTTGAAACATTTCGAGACTCCCTTTCCCCTCCGATATGGGCCCAAGGCTGCTGATTTGTCCAAAGAAACACTACTTTTACTTTAGCTTGCAACACTACTGCAAATGAAGCACAATCAGGCCTTTATTAGAATCCTCTTGTAGCGCACACCCTTTCCTCCATCACTGTTTTTTTTATTTTTATATGCTATTTACCATATCGTCTAGCGTGGCTGATCTGTGGGTATCTAAATCTGCAGATTGGACCCACACCGACAGGAGATTTTTCTCCAAACTTGGGTGACCCCCAACCCCGAGATCCGCAGAAAAATCTGAAAACTTAGAAAAATATATCGGTGGGGTTAAATCACCCCCAAAACAAAAGTGTTTTCTGCGCATGCGCAGACAGTGCACCTACTACTTTCTCCTCTACTGGTGGACCCAGCAGCACAGCTTAAGAGTGGTGATGGCAACAACAGTGGTGGTGGGGACAGAGAGACTTGCCTAGCCCAGTCGATGCAATCCTACTCTCTGCTGATTCCAGCTCTTCTCTCAGCCTCCACTGCCAGATACAGCATAGCTCCTAACTTTCCAGCCTTTACTGCTGGTCCCAGCTTACTTCCGCACTGTCATTTTTGTCACTTGTTTGTCCCTATTGCTTCAGGGTTACCCCCCACACAATATGTTTTGCTTTCTCTAGTAGTCCCAGAGGGAGCAAAACATATATTGAAAAAGGGAGGGGGGATCCAAAGCAAAAGGAACAAACAAGTGGCAAAAATGACAGTGCTGAAGTGACTTTGTTGCTCCATGTCTCAGCTGCTGGGTCCCGCATGGTTCTCCAGCTTTGCTATAGGGTTGCCAAGTCTTACCTTGGCTTTGGTGGGGGGAGTTCTTGATGCTGCTGGGAATTTTCTGGCATGCGTGCAAAGTGCATGCACCACGATGATGTCACCTGGAAGTGACATCATCGCGTTGGGCACGTTGGGGGCGGGACCTCTATCAATCGAGGGAAAACCATAGAGTGTCATCATGCCGGGCACTTTGGAGGCGGGGTTCCCCCTGGCTGCCCAATCCAGGCTGGCAGGGAACAAGCCAATTGAGTGGGGTTTCCCTCGCCCCCCGGGGGGACTTGGCAACCCTACTTTGCTATGACAGTTAAGCTGGGGAGATACATACTCTTTCCACTGAATCCATGAAGCTGGGATTGGGTGGAATCTGGGGTGCTGGGTGACTGGGTGAGCTGAGGTGGCAAACCAACAAGTGGGCTGCTGGACAAGCAGGTGTGGGAGTTCCCACCACAGCTGCTGAGGCAGTGAACAGGCAGCATGGGTGGCTGTGTGAGCAGCTGAGTTGGCAGGGGAGCTGCTGAGGTGAGTAGAGCACCAAGGATGGGGGGGTTAAGTACGCACAGCTGGGAGGGTAAGTGGAGTGCCAAGGATGAGGATTAAATAAGCAGAGCTGTGGGGGCGGGGATTTCAGTGGAGTGCCAAGGATAGGGTGTAGAAAGGCACAGCAGTGTGGGGGGGTGAGTGGAGTGCCAAGGATGGGGGGGTTAGGTAGGCAGAGCAGCAAAGGTTTGAGTGTAGATAGGCAGAGTAACAAGGGCGGGGGTGAGTAAAGTGCCAAGGATGGGGGTGTAGGTAGGCAGCGATGTGAATGTGTGAGGGGTAGGTAAGCAGGGCAGTGAGGGTGGTGTGGTGTTGAGGGGTACTAGGCAGAGCAGTGTGGGTGAATAGAGTGGCAAGGATGGGGAGGTTAAGTAAGCAGATTAGTGTGGGGGGTATGTAGAGTGCCAAGAATGGGGGATAGGTAGGCTGAGCAATGAATATATGTGTGTGCGGGGGTCTGTAGGTAGGCAGAACAGTGAGTTGGTACAGAGAGGGAAGGGCAGAGAAAGGTGGCCGGACTGATCAGAAACAAGAGTACTAAGCAGGGACAAATTTAGAGTCCAGTAAAACCTTTAAGACCAACAAAGGTTTATTCAAGCAGGGACAAGTGAGGGAATTTTTCATGGCTCCCTACTTGTGTTTATCTAATTATATTATTTTATAGTACCTCTCACTAATGTCAGATTCACCACATATTTCTCACTAGACTGTCTTTTAAATCAGTACATTTGTATTGTATCCTGTTTCTTGAATCACACGATTTGGTTACACCAGTACTGCCTACTGATTGGCCATGGCTGCCTGTCCCAGTTCTTTTCCTGCACTGTTGCTGGAGATCCCTTTTAAATGAAGATGCCAGCGTCTAAGCTTGGGATGTTATGCACACAAAACGTGTATTTGGTCACTGAGCTGTTACCTTTCTATAATGTCAATTGCTTGAACACGGGCCAGTTTGCAGTTTGAAGGACACTGTCTTCAAGAAATGCCAAGAAAGACTCTTGATGGTACTTAACTAGCAATGAAGGAAGAATCCCTGATGATAATCTGACATCACTGTTATTCTGTTTATATGCACTAGAAAGCCCTTTGCTGGTTCTGCTGTGTTTTCAGCTTTTTCTGACAAGTCTAGCTCATGTGAACATAATGCATGTATCAAAGCTCGAGACTAGTGCCAAGGATAAAAAACAAACAAACACATAAGGTAGACTCACACATGTTCTCCTGTAGCTCCAGAAGACAGTTGATGATATCTCTGCTTTTGATGGTCTCTTGTCCCATCTATGCCTCTTGCTTAATGCCCAAACAGCACCTTGAAGGGACTAAAACCAGAACTGTGGCACTTCACAGTAACCCAATAGCAGTTGTTGAAGTCGCTGATCCCAGTTGTTCAGATGTTTTACTGGGCAGCTCTTCAGCATGTGGTTCAAAGTGCCATTGAATCTTTCATTTTTACCATTCACTTGTGGGTGGTAAGCTGTGGTGGTGAGGGGTTTGATTCCACAAGCCTGCAACAGTTCCTCCATCTCCTGGGACATGAATGAGGTTCCCAAATCCATGACCATTTCTTGTGGAAAAACTAGACTGGAGAATACCATCAGTAGGACTTCTACAGTTTTCACTTTAATGTCCCTTAAAGATATTGCTTCTAGGGATGTTGTTGCATAGCCCACTATGGTCCAAATATATTTATTCCCTCGCCAGGTTGCTCTGGTGATTGGCCCTACAATGTCCACTCCCATTTTAGAGAATGCTTCTGACACAAGTGGAATCAGTTGTAAGAGTCCTTTTGTTTTGTCTTGTGCCTTGTCCACTAGCTGACATGACTTGCAAAATGCCTTGATGTCTTTTCCGATACTGGGCCAATAGAATCTTGCTTGCTACCTGGTCTTGTTGATCCCTAGATATCCTGACATAGGTGTCTCATGGGCCAGCTGTAAAAGTTGCATCCTATATTTTCTGGTGATCACTAGCTGTTTACGCTTCTTCCAGATAGCAGCACATTTATGCCTCATAGACACTATACAGTCTCTGTTCTAGGGTCTTGAACAGACAAGGACATTCAAATGTCATTTCCTGAGAAGTTTCAGCCTTCTGCCACAAATCTTGCTAAGTTTGATTTAGCCTTTGCTCATTAAAGAATTCTGCAGCATGGATTCCCTGAAACAAGCTGCCTGTATCTATCACTCTAGGCTCAGTTTGTAAATTTTCTGCTAGGTGGCTACAACTGGTATCTGTACCAAACACTTGAATCTCAGGCCTAGTCAACCGCCCTGAAGCCTGACTCTACGGCCTACACCTGGTCACTACTTTAACTACTTTAGCTTGTGAGACTAAGTCATTCATCTATAAAATTTGAACATCCTGTTCTCCCCACACTCCTGTGATCCATTTTCCTTGGAAAATCCCAAATTCATGTCAAACTCTGGGCCACTTATTCCCTTAATCCTGTATGCTCTTCTTGCCTGCAGTCAGATGACAAGCTTGGCATGGTCTGGGCGCACCTCTAACTATGACATAAATATGTTATAACAGAAAGTATTGATCAGAGATGCCACCATGAGCCAGCTCGCTCGCTTCATGGTTGATTGTTCAGATTATTGCTGCAAATCAACCATGGAGTGTGCTGTCAGGTGTTATCCTTTTTAAAAATCATCTTTCAGGCATGCAGAGAAGTGCTTAATTGAAGCATCACGCCATTTTGACAGCTCCACAACCCCTGTGCCAAGTACTGCAGCCCTTCTCAGCCTCCTGTGCATTGCCTCTCTTATGTAGAACACAGATTTACATGAGAGGAGACCCATTGACTTCAGTGCTTATACTCTTGTGTCAATCATGGGATGCTCTTAAATGGCAACTCTTTTCCTGCTAACACAGTTTGCATGGGGGAAGTGGGATGAGGGATAGGGCTGCCAGCTCCAGGCAGAGAAACTTCTAGAGATTTAGGGATGCAGCCTGGGGAGAACAGGGATCTCAGTGGGTACAGTGCCATAGATTCCACCTTCCAAAGCATTCATTTCTCTGTAGTCTGGTGAACATACACCCCCCCCACCCTGTGCATGCTTTAGCCAAGGTCCATGTGCAGAAAGCACTGCACACACTTTTGGGGGCATATACTCAGCCCACATTTGCTCAGAAGCAAGGCTGGATTTTTAAATTTTTCCAGCTTTCCCCAAATCTCCCTGTATTAGGGATGCCAGCCTCCCCAGGCTCCCTGCCAATATGGGAGTCCAACTAGTCCCTATTTACATGATTTTCCCACCCCAAGAAACAGGAGAGAGGGGTTTGGGGGTCAGAATTTGTCACTTAAAAACAACTCCCCCTGGAGGCTCCAAATCCTGACAGAACATTTGGGTGCATAAATGCACAAGCAGTGATTCACAAGCCTGGAGTGAAGATTCGCTTATGTGCACATTGTTAACTGCATTTTAAAAAGGCACAAAGACAGAAGTGTGCAATCAGACTTTCTAAATGGCTTGATTTTGCAAGAGAGAGTTCAGACATCCAGAAATACACGGTGAAAGCACTGACATCCATAAAGACTGGACTTTCCCTGGGGTCAAATAACTCTGAATCGAAGACAGGTCAGAACAGGATGCCAACGACTGGGGAACGGAAGGAAGATGTTGCTGTCTGATCATGCACTTTAAATCTGGAAGGGAGCAACAATGACATTGGATCAAACTGCTTGTCTGACTGCAGCCCCTGGTAAGTATTGTTCTTTCTTTACTAAGGCTTTATTAAGGTGATTTCTGCCCCTTTATCTCTCCAGCCTATTACTGCTTCATTGTTTATGTCTACAGACTCCAAATATTCCCTGTTTAAATCCCCTGCATTTTCCATACTTGTAAGATGCTAGCTGGTCTCTCTGTTTGGGCTTCTTCTGGTACAGAGTCCGGTGGGAGTTCTGTGACTGCTTCTGTCCTTTTAACTAAATTGACAGTCTTGGCTGAAGTTGCTGTTTGCCTTTGTCTAACTTTGGGCAACAGCCTTTCACGTGTCACTCTTCCTGGCAGTTAAAACATTTCTATTTAGCTCAGGAGTGTTCCTCCTCAGAAGGTTGGTTTTGGATGGTTCAGTTTTTTCTCATGTGCCCTGAACTTTATTTTTCTTGATGAGGGGTAGGAAAAGAGATCCTCCCACCCTTTTCTGTCAGCTAATAAAGTGGCAGCTTAATCTACCATTTTTCACTTTTTATCCCTCAGAAACCACCTAAGGTGTGGGAACTGGTCTGTAAAACTGTTCTAAGCCTATTAATTGCTTTAGTTCTTCAAATGTACTTTGCTTCCCTTGACCCATCTGTTTAAGGCTCTGTCCACATGACAACCTAGCTGTGCATACATTTTACCCTGCTTTCTTTTAATTTCTCTGAAAGCTTTTCTACTTTGTTCAGCTGTCAGCCCAAATCCAAATCTGGCCCTTTCATTAAAAAGCAAATAATTTGAGGTTTCCTCATCCCTCATCTCTGAGTAAACTTTGCTGAGTTCTCCACAAATCTGTGGCTGCAAATCAATCATTCCTGATAGCTGACAAGAAATGCCTCCACATCATCCCTTTTTTGATAACATGGAAATTTCTTTTGTTCCACTGAGGTACTTTCCCCACCTCTCTGTGGAAGCAGCAATTCTGCCCTTACCTGGATTTCCTTCATCTTCATATTATACATTTTTTTCATGTTCCCTCTCAGCTTCCCTTTCTTGCTGTTCCATTGTAGCCTTTTCTGCCTCAGTTTTGTCTAATCCTAGTTGTTCTTTATTTGCTTGAAATGTTGGCTATTTTTTTTTCTTTTTCTGCCTCTATTTTTTGCCAGTTCAATTTTCATTCTCAAAATATCTACTTCCAGACTAGGATTTCCCTCAGTGGATGTTTCCTCTCCCTCACCTCCATGTGCCTTTCAAGGTCTACATGGTGGTGCCATTTCTGACAGGAATTCTGTGGTAATTCCTCACAGATTTATGAAATATTTTGTTACAATAGTTTGTATTTATGGTGGGACAAACTAGTTATGGGTTTTATTTTCGTATTGCAATGCTGCCACCAAATATGCCAGCCTCATCCACTTCCCTTCCTGACAGGCAAGATTTTCCATCCATTTCTGTTTGCCTTTCTGACTGAGCAGCCCTAGTGGCCTGATTTGTTCTTTCCTGAAGAACTCTGGCTGTCCCAGCCTGTCTCAATATGATATTTTACTGCTGTCTCAGCACAGGAACCTGAAGGAAGGGTCAGGATTGCCCTTTCTTAAACCACTGAAAATAGCACTTGAGACATTTTGAAATTCAAAATTAACAAAATATTTTATTCAACATAGAGGGGAAAATTCAGGTGAAATCGGGTTGAAATTTCTGAGGTAACTCAACATAGATAACTCTGAGGTAAAACCAGTACATGCACAGACTTTAGTTCCTATGTTTCAGGCTAATGAGAGTTTCTTAAGCTAGTCACAGTTACTTAAATCTTTATGTTGAGAGGCTTTAGTTCCAGTGTTTGCCCAAACACTCCAGTATACATTCTTTGAGTATTCTCCGACTCTTTTGGCTTCTAGAAGGCTGATACACTCTTTCCAGTACCCAGACCTCTTCTCTTGAAATACCAGTACTCATCTTGAGTTTTTAACTGACTCTTAAGGTTTCTACAGGCTGTTTCTAACCACACTAGACCAGGGATCTCTGCACTCTTCAGAGCTAACTCCCTGTTTGACTGGGTAGGGAATTTTTTTTTCCTTCTAGAAGATCTATCCCTTTCATTGGCCTGAATGGGAGTCTCTGTCTAACTACCCACTGGACCTTGCCAACTTTCCCCAGTTCTCCTGTCTGTGTAAAATGCTGTCAATCAGGGCTGAATTCTGAATGAACTCTTCTCAGCAATCAGCTCTAAAGTCTCTTTCTCTGCTCAGCTTATGCTAACCAATCAGATTGCTTGGAGCAGCCTGTCACTCAAGGCTCTCTGTTTCTGTGAAGAATCAACCCTTCACAGTCCTTTAGCTGTTTGTACAGCACTTCTAAACTTTTTAAAATTGCAGTGCGTCTCAGCTGATAATACTATTGTGGTTGCCTAGTAATGACTACTGAGGTCATCCATTTGCTTTTATCTTTGGGGAAGGGGCTAAACCCTCAATAGAGAGACAGACAGAAAGACAGATAGACAGGTTTTTCATGTGTAGACCATGTCCTGTGTGCAGAACCAGGGCTTTTCTCAGGTTTTATTTATTTTATTAAATTGGATTTGCTAGGCTGCCCTTCCCTGCAAGCAGGGCTCAGGGTGGCTTACAACAGTTTTAGAAAGACCAGTCCCTGTCTGTCCATGACCCCAGTCTCTGGATGTAAGTATCCACAGGGGTCACTTTGAGAATTAGATATATGGATGATTGTGCGGCCAACATAGTTAATGTTTATGCATGATTGTATAAATCAACTCTATTTAAGTTTATAAAACCAGCCAACATGAATTTCTTTTGAATTTTAGCCCAGAATGCAGTCCAATACTTCAAGTCTCTATACATTCATAGCAATGCTCTTAAAAATGTACTGTGTATTACTTTATTATTCATTTAACTTTCTCCTAGTATTTTGCAAAAGCCCTGTTTAGAAAGGAAGGTTTACAAATTCTCTTTGACAGTTCTTTTTCTTTCTGATAAATTCATAACTCTAGGGCTGCAAACATCTTGGACACATTTCGTTTTGAGTTTTCCTTTTCAATAGCAGTAAACTTTAAAAATGTAGATTCTTCACTGCCTACTGCCACCTGCTGCCAGATTAAAAGCAATGCATAGAGACCTAGTTTTGAAGAATTGTGAATATGAATTTGCTTAAATATCTAGTGAATTATCTATGTGAATTTGTTTGTATTTACACACATAAACATATATGTATGTGTGCACAAATGTATACAAATAGTATTGGCACTCATAATGTTCTGTTTATTTCTTAAAAGAAAGCAACTCATTGATACAAATTCAGCACACATTTTAAAAAAGCTAAATGGTTTCTCTTAACAGGTGTCATTTTTCTCATACATAATCAGATATATTGCATTGAACATATTTGTATAAATTATTGTCTTTTCATTGGCTTATTTTTCAATTAAAACCCCCCTTTGATGTGGTCACCCCTCCTATCTCCACTCTTTAGTTTAATTTATTTGATCTCTGAAATGCAGTAGCAAATATGAAACCATCTCTTGGGGGAGGTAGTGTAGAAGAGAGACCAAGAGAAGTTCTTCAATGCTCTGTTTCCTAATCACTATAAGTACATTCTAAGATGCAGTTTATACCTCACATTTTGTTCTACTAAACTTTGTTTGAAGCATAGGCAATATGCCACTTTTCTCCACCCTCCTTGCATGCTTTCTTCCTTTTGTCCTGTTATCCCAGAGCATAATTAATTGTGATGAGTGAACTGAATAAACCAGGCTTAGAACTTACCAGATCTGCAGTCATGGTTGCACACTCACTCCAAACTGTGCTTTCAAATCATGTTTAGAAGCCAGAACTAACCATAGATTGCTAGTTCAGGTGTCCTGGCAAACTATGGTTAAAAGACACCAGGAAAGAGAAAAGAGTTTCAGCCTATGGCAAGGTGCGGGGGAGGAAGTCCATATTACCTTTCTGGTTCTGTCCTGATAGACTCCAAGTATGGCACATTAATAAGTCTTAATATAACCAAGACAACCATGTCTTTAGTTTATATTCAGAAAACTTTTTAAAAGACTGCTGCCAATTAGTCACAAAGACATTCTATGTTTAGGCAATAATTTATATTATGATAATTACATACCCACACGGTTTTGCAATCTTGCTCATTTTTGCCAGTGTACCTTTTCTCAGCTTGCTTTCCCTTCAGGGGGAAAAATTACATTTTAGTATGTTGTTCTTAGGACTTCCTATAGAATATTCATTTTCTTACCAAACAAGGAAAATAAAGACATTCTGCAGATCACGAATTAAGCACCAGAGCCCACTTAAAATGTTTGCTGGGTAGCCGGAGTGCAGCAGAAAGCCCTTCCCAAATCCCATGTGTAGACCATGTCCTGTGTGCAGAACTTATATGAACACAAGTCGTGCATGTATATAAGCCCTGTACATGAGGTCTAGGACCTTGTAAGTCATATAACCTGACTACAGTCAAGTTATAGACACCAAGGAGGTAAAAATGTAGATACAGTCAGAGCTTTGCCTACTTTTCTTTGCTGCAGTCATTCCTGCTGCAGAAGAAATGAGCCACTTCTAAACTTCGATAGCAGCTAGCATCTTTACAAGCAGCTTGTTGTCTTTCTGCAAACAAAGTTTTGACTATGAGGATAGTCATGTCTTGCCTGTCCATGTCCTTTGGGTTTATAAAGGAAAAGCATCCACACATCAACATGAATGTGAGTACATTCTTCCACATGCAAATAAATAATATTAATAGACTTAGTGTACTTCACTCGCACAAGATCTTGTGCAATACCTAGTGCTCTTCTACCCAGTTATGCCCAGAAATTGCTTGAACAATTGACTTGTGGTAGCATGAGTTCCCCCCACCCACCCACTCACTTCATACTTGCACAAGGACCTTAGCACAAGTATAAATCTTCTGGTGGATCTAAGCCAATATTCCTAGTGAGCAGGGGCCTCATAGAGTTTCTGCCTGGTATCATCTTCTCCCTGAGATCTACTAAAAATGCATAGTTAGGTTAGGAGCATTCTTTTGAACATTTCATTTGGACTTAGGCAGAGGTAGCTGCTTTTTATAGCTTTCACCTCCCTGTGGATATTCATCAAAGTCTGAACATGAGCATCTTCTGAGTGGAAGGGAAAAGCGTTTTAGTAGGACGGATATCGATGGCTGGCGGTTAGGCTGCGGAGAAGGTTCATATTTATTTTATAAGGTGGGTTTTTAGGAAGAATCTACACACTGTAAGCTTAAACCATTTTCCACACTTATCTGTCATGGCCCCAACAAAAGAAAACTGCTAACTGTGGTACAGCAGAAGGGACTGGGAGGATATCCATTAACAGATCCTTAGCATTCTTACTCCCATTCCCAGAATTCTTTGAGAGAATCCAGGTAGGTAAAACTAGTTGCTATCTAGAAGTGACCACTGAAGTTCATGTTTATACTTTGTTATTTTAACATCCGTCTATAAAATCCTGAGCCCTAGAGAGAGAGAGCAATTAGTAAGATTAAATATAGTAAAGTACAATAAAATAATATTCTGCCTATTTTCTTTCTCCAGTAAAGGGTAGTGAAGTCATATTATATGTAAAAAATATTGCTTGCATATATTAAAGGCCTGCTGGTAATTTGCTAGGAATTACTGGAAATCACTGTTAGGCACTTTAAGAAAATGGCAGTTGCATTTTTAAAAGGTTTTTAAACACACAATGTGTGTATGATATAATCCCAAAGCACATATTTTCCTTCATTCTACATTTGAGTAATAGTCACCAAATTATGAACTTTATCACTTTGTTGTTCAGTGACAAAAATGCACACGCTCAAAAATACACATGCTAAATACTCAATTTCAGCTTGGCAGAAACTGCTGACTTTGGGAGGTTATTATGAAATCGAGTCGAAAGTGTCCCCAATTATACTTTTAAAAAGAAAATATATAGAATAACCTAATAGTTCTTTATTGAATAGCTTCTTGATGCATCTGCCAGAACTAGTCCTTCTTATAGACAGATAACTAGATTAAAACAGTACAATGAAACCCTTTTATTGGCAGATGGTCCCAAGTTTGTCTTCTTTATTCTAAACTTATAAGCAGGGAGAAAGGTAGTAACTACATCATAGCATTATTACCATTATAATGCAATTAGAAGCTTTTAAATAAATGGCAGGAGGCTCCAAGTTGCGAAAAGGGTTATTGATACATTGCAGGACAGCAGTTGTGGGTCTGAAACAAAAATCAATCATTTGATAAGAAAATTCATATTGCTGTGTATACAAGTTAAGAAGTGTTGTAACGTGAAGCTTCATCTACAGGATGTCCAAAATATGTGGATAACATACTTTGCTAAGTAATAATTTGGGTTAGCACTACAATGAAACAGAACTTAGAAAATGAGCAGCCATTTAAATAGTGCTGTATTGAAGTACAGAGGCCACAGGATGAATTTATATATCATATTTACTTAAAAGAAAGGCAACCATGAATCTAAGACAGCCCCCTGTAAAAAAAAGTCATACATTTTTTTTTAAACTGGACAGAAATGTCTTGTATGTGAATGTAAGACAACCCCCTTCTTTTTTGATGGCATATGTGGGGAAAAACCTGGTCTTGCATTGGAATAAATATTGTAACTAGCAGCACAATCCTATACAATTACTCCAGTCTAAACCCATTCATTATGAGCAGTGAAGGGAGTTGGTTCATGAAATTTTATTGTTAACATCATTGGGGCAAATCCTAACCATATCCTCACTCTGCTGAGCAAAGTCTAAAGCCTTCATTCAGTCTAAACTGCCATCCAGTGTAAGAAATCCTTCTGGGGAGGGAGGGCTTCTTGGAGGATGACTGGATCCACCCCAGCGTGACCACATGTGGCTAAAGAGATGGATGACAGTGCCACACTGACAAACTTGAGAACTGGAACTACCAAGCAAGAGAGGAGTGGACAGGTTCAGAGTCAGATTCTAAACAAAGAGCCGTAGCCTATAAATCAGCATAGAGGAAGGGGAAATGAAGGACGAAAAACAGGTAAGGAGGTGCCTTTTGGGACAAAAATAAATTATATTAAATTGTTGCAAAGCTAAAATATTGAAGACAAGAATAATAAGAACAAAGACAAGTTCCATAGTCCAAAGAAGGCTCTGTTCTGAAGTTCTCCAGGCTTTGCACAGGTCACTACTTTTACATGGTTATCTTTGACCTGAGTATGTATGTATGTATGTATGTATGTATGTATCTGCCATCAAGTTGCAACCAACTTATGAAGACCCCAGCAAGTGGTTTTCAAGGCAAGTGAGAATCGGATGTGGTGCACCATTACCTTCCTCTGTAGAGTGTTCCTTAGCATCTCCCTTCCAAGTACTGGCCCAGCTTAGCTTAGATCTGAGAAGATCGGGCTATACTATATCATTCCACATCCCCCCCTCTCCTGAGTAACTTATGTCTAAATACAAACAGTGGTAACAGCTACCCCAGATGAATGTTAGCATTGTAATGTGTTTATTTAGGTTTTGTTTCATATCGCTCACCTGATCTACTTCACGAGCCTGTTATGAGACTAAATGTTCAGGGCATGACTCAAGGAGTGAAGGGAATGTCGTCCCTTCACTTGCAGAGTTGTGTGCATGCCACCACCGTGGCATGTCTCAGCGAGTGAAGGAAGGGCATTTTGAATGCCTTCCCTTCATTCCCCAAGTCTTGGTGTGGCAGCGTGATTCAAGGAGTGAAAGGAAGGCATTTTAAATGCCCTTCCTTCTCTTGCTGAGTTGTGCATGTACTGCTGCTGTGGCACACCTCAGCGAGTGAAAGGAGGGCATTTTTAATGCCTTCCCTTCACTCTCCAAGTCGGGACGTGGCAGTGTGACTCAAGGTGTGAAGGGAAGGCATTTTAAATGCTCTCCCTTCACTTGCTGAGTCACACATGTGCTGCCACTGTGGCACACCTAAGCATTTTGAATGCCTTCCCTTCACTCCCCACATCTTGACGTGGCAGTGTGACTCAAGGAGTGAAGGGAGGGCATTTTAAACGTTCTCCCTTCACTTGCTGAGTTGTGCACATGCCGCCACTTCAGCACACCTCAGCAAGTGAAGGGAGGGCATTTTGAATGCCTTCCCTTCACTCCTTGTGTTGCACCGCTGCAGTCTTGCCACCACAGTGGCATGCCTTAGCAAGTGAAGGAAAGGTGTTTAAAAGACAATCCCCTCTGTTGCCTTGGCAATCCTCAGTGCCAGTGTGTCTGGCTCACGGGCCACTCCCACAGACTGCACGAACCTCTGTGGAAAATATGGCAGTCTGTGAGAGACGTGATGGCATGGACTGGGCTCATGGGCCACAAACTGGGCCCTGGCCTGTGATGAAATCTGGTCCATGAACCAGTCCGTGCCCATCCCTAATCCTGTGAATTTCTGTACTGAAACAAAGTTGGATGAATTATATGTAAAACTCAAAATGGCCTGTCCCAAAGATTCAGTTACAATACAACATGAAAAAAGTGTTGTTGTTTTTTTAAAAAAATCACAATACAATGCCATAAAATATTAATATCAAAAACAATGTCACGTGCAGATAAGAGCATTTAAATGAAATAAACAAAAAAGCATTGTTAAGTATCAATTTAATTTAGATCCGAGTGAAATAACTTTCTGACTGTAACAAGCCTACAGAAGTGGCTGTAACTGTCACAGAGTTGTTTGAGGATCAAGATAATTGCAGTTATACAGGATAACAGAGAATATAATATCCTGGCATCCTGTATCTATTCAGCTAATCTCCATCCCTTGACAGATGTTCAAACACAGGACTTATAAAAACTGCCTTAAAATGCACACATGCAGGATGATTCACTTATTAGATATTTTTTAAAAATGCTAAGGAATTCAAAGCATGCAAGCCATTAAGTTATAATTCATGCATACCAGCAACAAGAAATAAGGTAAAGAGTCAAATGCACATTGAACATATTCCAAATAGATTTTTTTTAAAAAAAGTCAATGTTATCTGTGCCTGCAAAATAAAGAAACAAGTCTGTAAGGACTTTAGAAGTAACTCTTCTTTCTCAAAACTTGTAATTCGAAGTAGGAATAATGGAGCAAGATTAGATCATGTTTGTACATTGCTGGGGTAATTAGGTCACATTATACAGTCAAATTCAGCTGCTTCTATGAGAAATTTTTGTTAAGCTGGAAGGAAATCAGACCTCTGTTTGACCAGATGAGACTGCAGATTTACAGTTCTAAACAGATCACAAGAAAATGGTTTCACGCTCTGTGTTTTGTCAGGTGAGACAGGGAATGGAAGTATGGTCCCAGACTGAGGCATAGATGACATTTCTGGGAAGATTGAATGCATTGTGTTGTCCTTTGGGTCTTACTCTATGCTACATATTAGAGGAAAAGGTGGGATTTAGCTCCTTTGGGGGGAAAACAGCAATTTTTTTGGAAGATTTACCATGAAGCCAGCTAGAGTACAGTTGCAGTACTGTGGGGGGGAAACTGCCTATCAAAGTAACAGTCCAGTCTCACGTTGAGAAGTGGCATGTTAGCCAGTCCATTAGTCAGAGGCATGTTAACTGACCCATTTAAAAGTCTCACAAGTGGGGCAGCGGCATGTTGGCCGGAATCCCAGGTGGCAAATTGCCACTGGGAAAGGAGCCCTGCACACGCCACAGCCCCCACCTCACTGGCAAAAAGACCCTTCAAAAGGCCTTTTTGCATGCAGAGCTGTGGCTGGCAACAGCCCCTCTCTCTCCCTGCTAAAAGGTTTAAACGGCCCTCCAGCTGGTAGGTGGGCCACATGCTCCCCACCGATCAGCTGAAGCCCTTTAAATCTTTTAGCTGGGAAGGAGAGGGGTGGCTGTGGCTTGGGAGTGGGGCTTGGGGTGGGGTTTCCCTGGTGGCTGGCTGGCTGGGGTTGGATTGGAGCCCGCAGGAGCGGGGGAACCCACACCCGGACCTGAGGGCTGGGTTCCCCAGACCTGCTTCTCAGTGGTTTCATGAATGGAGAGAGCTGGGTCAGGCAACAAATTGGGCCTTGAGTATATCACCTTCCCTTTGCTAATGAACTTGAGTGTGGAAAAGCAAACCATGCCTTAGCATTTTCATTAGTGGTAAGAAGCTAAGCCTAGTTAAACCAACCAGTTCTGGGCTCACGGGAGGGTGAGCTTGGCTATACATAGTGCATAAATGGGGAGATAACTTCTCAGGGGCCTGGTCCAAGCTATGCATCCCCACCCTCTGTGGGGGAATCAGATAAATATTTAATTAATTTTCTTGTTGCAGATTCTTTTAGTGTTAATAAAGTCGTGAATCTTTATTTAATCCATAAAGATTATGTCTATTCTCCTTATTTATTAAGCATGCACAAAATTGATTCTCATATAAATAGGGTCTCTATATGCTTCACAGCCAAATACTGGGTAGATGTTACTGAAAGGTATCCTGTCCTCCCACTACCAAGAGTAGAGTTGCCAGCCCAGCTTGTTGGGAAACTCATGGAACCGGATGCTTGTCCTGACATCACTGGAAACATGCTGACATCACTTTTAGTGTGACCCAGATGTGACATTATCATCATAGAGTTTAACCATAAGTTTTTGGGTGAATGTTAGGACATCATCTGGCATGAAGACATCACTTTTGGGTTGCACTGGAAATGACATCGCGCCATACCCAGTGACACCAATCCCCCCTCCCATTTCTTCTGAAGTTAGTCTCATACATTACATTGACCTTGTGTGCATCCTGCCTGCCTGCATGTATATTTGTGTAAGAAAGAGCCAATGTGTGTTCTCTTTCAAAATAAAGACAGAGGCAATTGCCTAAATAAATGTGGGATTTAAACTGCATATCCAGCAATACATGCCTTAAATGTAACATAAAAATGACCAATATTTGTACTCAAAAATAAAAAAAATCAGGTTGTATCCAATGATCTGGTAGCAGAAGACACTGAGGCCGATTTCTCACACGGCACTTACCACTGGTTTTCCTTGGAGTTTTCTGCCCCAGATCGTTTTTGTCAGTTTCACACTGTAGCCGTCTGCCCCGGATCCGCTCTGGGGGTTTCATTTTCCCATTACAGCCTTGGCGTGGCTTCCTGCAACATTCCTATGCTTCTGTTGTGTGGTTTGCTTTGCATTTGAGTACAGTGATTTAAAGGGCAAAAGTACACAGTTCGCCTTCAGGCTCCTTCAAGTAAATGTACAGCTCCCAACTGCAGCTTAGCAGAACAAGGTGAATTGTTTGTGAAGATACATCTGAAATAAATTTCTTGTATTTGTGAAACTGTTGTCTTCCTCATTCAATGGTGCAGGAGAAAATAAACCGGAACAGGGACCACAGAAAAATAACTGGGGGTGGGTTTGAATTGTTGCACATGTTTCTGCAGGTTGGGTTGGGAAAGGGTTAAGGAACGTGGGTGGAGATCAAGAAATCCTGCAGTTAACATAGAGGGGGGAAGGTGGGCGGGTTTGTTTTGATGCGGGGCAACAGGAAACTCCTGGGAATCAAGGATCACGCTGATCTGGAGTAAATGGGGGAAGCTCCAGACCAAAAGCCAGCCCCGGGACAAATGGTGTGAAATTGACATTTTGCAACGGATGAAACAGAGGATTGACCCCGGCACAAGACTTTGTGTGAAATCGCCCTGAATGTTGTGGACCTTTCTCACTTTCCCCTCCCCTCAGAAGCCATTTCCAACCCTAGGGAAGTTGATTCCTGGAGTTACAGGACCTGTATTGAGTATTAGTCAGGTGGGCCAGTGGGCTGCAGTGAGGACTTGGCAGGTAACATCACCAGTCCTCCCTCAGAGGCACTCTGCTGATGGGGGAAGGAGGGGAGAGTGATTACACTCCATGGTGAAATACTTCCCAGGCCATGCAACCATTAATTATGATGTCAGCACAGCAGATAGTGGGCATCACACTGGACATGTAGTCTTTCCTGGTCCCCCTGCCCACCCTGCTGGAGGCTGCCTGAGCAGAGACCAAAGAGGCACAATGACAGTAGGGAGTAACTAATATTCGTCAGTAACGACACAGAGCAAGTGGATTCCAAATGTCTGCTCATGGTGTCCTGGCGGTCAGCAGCTGAAACTGGAGGAGTGTAGGGGGAGCATTGTGTGTCCCCCTCAGCATGGTCTTCTAGGGGTCTACAACAGGGGTTTTCCTGGCATAACCTCTGGGCAGCCTCTGTTGGGGAGTATTATCCATGCCTTGTATGGTGGTATAGTAGGAACAGTGTCAGCACTGTCCGATGGGGCTGCTCCCTTGGGTCCTGATTATCAAAGGTAATAGGCATCAAGGGTGTTTTGTCAGCAGCAGCACAGAATAGAGTTGACTGGTAGTCTTCCCAGATTGCAGCTGTACTTCTTATGTTCCCCTTGTGCAGGGAAGGGGGAGACATCAACATGGTATTATGCTGGTGGCACACAGGGCTCATTTCCTGCAGGAGCGCACAGGAGCGAAGCTCCGGCAGTAAGGAGCCCAGGGGGTGGGCACATGCAGGAAGCCCTGCCCCTTGCTCCCAGCAGCCCCCTGCCTTTCCCAGCCCACTGTCCAACCCAGAGGAGTGCTGCCACGAGCTGGCCCTCGAGCCGCTCCAACACTGCCTGGGCCATGGCACCCAGCCCACCCAGGCTCTGCCCGTCCTCATGCCAGCCCTGGTGCAGCGCCTTTGCAAGGTGGACCCCGGCGACTCCCACAAGGCCTGTGAGGAGCTCCACCCCAGCCTCCTGCGCCTCCTTGGCCTCCTCCTGCGCCTCTGCCCCATCACCGCCCTGGCCCCCTACCTTCTCAAGGACACGCATGTCCTCCGTGCTGCCCTCCTCGACCCATAAGCAGCCACACACTTTCCTGCACTTGCTGGCCATCCAAAACTGTCCAGTGGCACCTTTAAGACCAAGGTTTATTCAGGTATAAATAACCTGCCTCCCTCCTCTGTGATGGCAGATCTGCGTGCTTCTCTCCCCCCCTCCAATAGCTAGCAATCCAAAACAGTCCAGTGGAGCCTGAGCGGTGGGTGTTGCCTTCTGACACACTTCCGGTGATGCCAGGGGGTGTGGCATATGCAAATAATTTATGCTAATGAATTATGCTCCTGCACCTCTTTTTCTACGAAATGACCCCTGGAGGGACAGTATCAGAGCGCCAGTATACTTGCCAGCCTTCTGTCCTTTTTCAGCACCATACATACTCTCTGCTAGCTGCCATTGCAAGTCAGGATTGTTGAGGCAACATATAGGGTAGATATGAGGCAGGGGGACAGGGGACATTCTAAGTGTGCGTGACATGACCCAGAGAGCTTGTCAGAATTGGGTCAGGTATAAATGAGGTGGAAAGATAAACTTCTCCAACCCCCCCTCCCCTTCCTCTTCCCCTCCTCCTTTGCTCTTGGCTGCCAAAAGTAGAGCAGGACACCTCGTAGCTTCCACCAGCCTGCCAAGAGGGAGCCTCCTTGAGCAGAACATAAGCAACTCTGTTACAGTTCTGCCTCCCTAGTTCAGACCTCACACTGCACAGCCCTGACCTAGTTTTGAGTTACTAGGCTGTGAATTCACTGAGCAATTGAAGGCATTTAACAACAACTGACTTCAGGGAAAACAAAATTTATTTGAGACAAGAAGAGCAAAGATGCAAATTGGGTGCTTAAAGACTCCAAGGATAAAGATCTCTCTCTCTCACTCTCTCCCTAACACACACACACAACACACAGTTCCAGATGTTTAAAACAATAGGCTTAATGCAATTCTAGATTGAAAGTGGATTATTTAGTGTGTGTGATCACAGCCAAAGGCCCTATCAGATGAGCTACACGTATACAGGCTAAGGTTTATATAGTGCTGGGGGGCAGTGCTGTGATTGGATGCCATGGGTGTGTGACTGGCTGCTGGGGAGGGTTGTGATTGGCTGCAGGCTTAGTCAGCATCCTAAACTTTGCCACTGTTTGGGGTGGGGAAGGAGGTATGGGGGAGCACTTCAGTTTCCCCTCACATGGTCCTCTAGGAGCAACACCATGGTTTAATCCAGCAAAAAAACACACACACATCACATCAGCCATGGTGACATATCTGGGGCTGGAGAGGTTTAGGAATCTGGCATAGTGCTTAGTCATCATCCTAAATCTTTTTGAGCTGGACCATAGGATGGGGGCTGACTTTCACTTCATCATGAACCCCAAATCAAGGCCAGTTTCTGAGCCATGACAGAAAGCCCTTAAAACCCCCATCAAGAGACAAGATAATTAATTTAAAACTAATTTGAATAATGCCATCTTCTTTTATTAATTTAGAGCACCATGTCAGATCCTTAATAATGTAGGCTTTTTCTTTCCAACTTTCCTTTCCAAATACCTGCATTTGTTGCATAAAAACTGTTGAGTCAAGCCATACTGAGATAAAATGTGTTTCCGAGAACCAAGCAACAATTTATGCCATTGATATTTCGGCAAGTAGCAAGTAAACATTAAGTTGGATGTAGATGCTTAAGGGAAAAAAGTCATTAAAAAGCATAAAGGATATAGCTTATTCCAGGAAATGCAGAATACTGGATAGAAGAGTTGGTTTTTATACCTCACTCTTCTATAGCCTAAGAAGTCTTAAAGTGGCTTACAATCACTTCCCCTTCTCTCCCCACAACAGACACCTTGTGAGGTAGGTGGTGCTGAGAGAGTTCTGAGAGAACTGTGACTGGCCCAAGATCACCCAGCAGGCTTCAAGTGGAGGAGTGTGGAATCAAATCTGCTTCTCTAAATTAAGGTCTTAATGAGGCCCGTAGCTTCCAGGAGCCCTGGGAGCAACACCCCCTCATGAATGTGCCCTGCCCCCTCCCCCCAATCCCAGGAGGCAGAAGGTGCCCGCTAATTGGCGGTGGGTCTTCCTTGTTAACTTCTGGGTTGGAGATCATTTGCAAGTGGGATTCCTGCCCATGCGTTGCCTTATCTCTCTCTCTCCCTCCTTCCCTCTCCAGCTTTCTGGTCTAAAAAGCCTCTCTGGAGCAAACAGTGTCTCTCCTGCGGACCCCCACCTGCTGGGTTAAGCTGGGTTGTGGAGGGGAGGAGCATAGGTGTCAACTGGGGGGGCTCAGGGCCTAAGGCCCCTCCAAATTTTCCTGGGGGGACAGAGCCTCCCCTGGGGCAACCAGTGCCAGCCAGTGTTCCCTCTAAACTGACTCCTGCTCCTCCGGCCATGCAGCCTGAGAAGAAGGCATGCCAAAGGGCCCGGCCCATTCGCCCCCATCTTGGCCTAGGCAGGGCGACCCAGCTGGCTTTCTCTCCCTCCACCCTGCTCCCAGCCATCCCCACCTCCTCTTCCTCCAGCCCAGGCTCAGGGGCGAAAAGGACCGTGGCAAATTTAGTAGGTGACTTGGCGGAGCGCACGCCGGAGCCACAGGGTCACTCACCCTCGCTGCCTGGCAGCAGGTCATCATCGTTGCCACTGATGTCCACCTCAGGTAACTGTGATGCCACAGCTGCCACCTCTCGCAGAGCCAGCTCACCTCAAGCACCCTCCGGCCAGAGGAATGTACTGCTCTCTGGTCCCCGCTTTGTGTACTGGCAGCTGCTGTAGGCATCATGGGAGGCAGCTCAGCCCCGCTCCTGCCAGAACCTGTTTGGACCCCCGGAGCCCAGTCTGCCCACAGGTCTCATGGTGGGGCTGTGGAGGGGGGAGTGTCTCGGAGGTGCCTGTGAAGAGCCCCAGGCTTGCAGGGGGGTGGCGGTAGCTCTGGCCCACCCTCAGCCCTCCCTGGGAAATTGGAAAGTCTACATCCTTGGGAGTAGAGATGCGAGGGGCGCTCCTGAAAAGCATCCTTTTAATGAGCTCTGATACAGGGGCTCTGCCTTCCATCATCACCTTCCCTCAGCAGATGCCAACTCACCCTGGCCTCCCTTGCATTCTCCACAGGCATGCACAGAGCCAAGTTAATGGGGAATAAAAGGGCTGGAGTCCATGACAAGTGCCTGCTCCTTACAAATGAGCCAACAGGCAGCATTCCCCACCTGCCCCCCCCCGTTCCTACGTTACTTCCAGCGTGTCACTTCTGGGAGTGATATAGTCACAGAAGAAGAAGAAGAAGAAGAAGAGATTGGATTTATACCCCACCCTTCACTACCCAAAGGTGTCTCAGAGCAGCTTACAAACTCCTTTCCCTTCCCCTCCCCACAACAGACACCCTGTGAGGTAGGTGGGGCCGAGAAGCTCTGACAGAAACTGCTCTTTTCAAGAACAGCTCTTATCAGAACTACGGCTTGCCCAAGGTCATCCAGCCAGGTGCCAGTGGAGGAGTGGGGAATCAAACCCAGTTCTCCCAGATTAGAGTCCGCACACTGAACCACTACACCAAACTGGCTCTACACCAAACAGCAGGATAGTGTCCCGCACCAAAAATCATCTAGCTACAGAGCTGCTTTTAGCCACTATACCATTTTTCCTTGCTACTTAAAAATCCAATTATGCTTCTGTATTAACTCCACATTTTAAAATATCTAAATATTCCAGCACCTTTGCATGAGCGTGCAGACCACATACCTGGTCTCCCTATGGAGATAGCTCAAGATGGGGAGCTGTGCTAGTCTGTCTGTACTAGTAGAAAAGACTTTAGTCTTTAAGGTGCTACTGGACTCCTACTCTTTTCTATCTCCGCGTGTGTGTGCACATGCATGCATGTGTGTGTATGTGTACCAGAGCTTGACATAAAATGTTTCTGATCACAGATGTTCTAATCAGGTGATAATCTTAGTTATAGCAGATGCCAGGGGATCCCCTCAAGCTAAAGGAGGCTAAATTTAGCTACTTATCACAGCCTGCTAGAAAAGGTCTACAGAATAAGATTCTGATGTATAATAACAGAAGCAAAAATGGGACTTATTCAAACCTTTCCTTTGAATATTACAGGGCTATTTTGGGGCAGGAATGCACAGGAACGAAGTTCCAGCTGGCTTCAGTTGGCCATGCCCACTACTGCCCCTCTGCGTGCATGGCTACAGAGGGAAGGCCTGGAGAGCAACCCCCCCCCAGCAACTGTGAAGCGAGCAGGCCAGGGGGGCCCTAGAAGGGTTGGGGAGGGATTTAAATGTCTCCCCGTGCCTTCCCTGGCCTGTCCAAGGGCCAGCTTGCCTGGGCTCCCCGCAGCCACAGGGGAACCAGGCAAGCCAAGGGAAGGCAGTTTAAACTGCTTTCCCTTCCCTTCAAGGGGGGGAGGGCTTGCCCAAGCTTTCCACGGCCGTGGGGCGCCCAGGCAAGCCAAGGGAAGATGTGGGGGGTGGTGGCCTAATATGCTAATGAGCTGCATTGTTAGGGGTGGGACCTGATATTCTAATGAGTTTCTGCTGTTGGGTGCAGCCTATTAGGCTAATGAGTTCCTGCTTGACTTTTTCTACAAAAAAGCCCTGTGAATATATGTTTACTAAACCTTATACCTGAGAGACACTGCAAAGAAAATGTTCCTCTCAGAGGAAAGGAAACTGAAAACTGAAACTAACTCATTGCATAGCCACTCAGTGTTGGATAAGAATGATCTGTCTTTTCTGGTACATTGAGCTATTCTGCTCAAAACCCAAGAAGGAGGTAGCAGCAGTTGACATTGAAATTAATGCATCCTGACAAGTGAGATCTATAATATTGATAAAAGGTATGTATGCTTGTAATTTATTGAAATAAATGCACTGCATTATGAGTTTTAGAGCACAATCCTAATCCCCATCTCTCAAAGATTTAGGATGGCAACCAACCAACGCTGCCATATCCCAAAAATAAATGCGAGGTATACCCTGCAAGAGTACCATATGCTGACCTTTGGAGATGACTTGCTCTTTGCTACTACTACTACACAATATTATTCACACATGTCTCTTTGGGCTCTGTACGACAAAGGGAGAGGCCAGGATGGATTCGACCCACAGTTTAGTGTCACCCACCCACCAAGCCTACAGCAGATGCATAAGCCAATGTGGTTTTGGGTGCCCTGTATAGTAGTCTTCTTTCTTGTTCTAGTTTGGCCCCACAGCACTACAAGCAAATAGACAGTTTGACAGGGCAAGTTGTCAGCTATGCCTGGGACTATTTTCTGGGTTTCCTAGCCACATACTACTTTGTATATACTATCCCTGTGATTCCGCAATGAGCTATGTCTTTCTCTGCTGTCTTCCCCACCATGGTATACATGGCTGGTATTAATGCTAAGATGGCTGGGGGAATCCTAATGGCCTATACACTGCTTTGGTCTTGTGTGGTTAGAGGACTGTACATGACTATGTAAGTTGTGGGCATCTGGGGGCAGCCCTGGCACCCCTGAATTTACCAGGGAGCCTGGACAAGAAGGGTAAAGAGCCAGTGTCCCAGTCCAGAAACAAATGAGCTGAAGTCATGGCAGTGCTGCTGCTGAATGCCAACAGGGGCCTGCTGTTGCCAGTCCAGATGGCAGGAGAAGTCTGGCTGTGTAGACAAGGATCAGGTGCGCCAACACCACTGCTGAAACCCAGCCAGGACTGGATACCACCAGTGCTGGTGGTGAGGGAGGATTATCCTGACAGGTGAGCCCTGGGCAATGAGTGCAGATGTGTGGCAATTCCATAGGCTAGGGCGGTTACCCCAGCAAATGAGGACCAGATATCACTGCACAGGGCTAGCCAGAACCAGGCCAGCACCTGAATGGCAGCCACTCCTCTCTTTCGCCTCTTGCAGGGGTTGCAATCTCTGTGAGAGGCCCAGGAAGATAAGGGGTGGGTGAAGTTCAGGCGATGGGCCTCACAGAGGCATGAGACTCAGGTCAGTATTATACACATGTGCAAACAAATTACTTAAAATGTGTAAGTTAAACCTTGATTTTAGTTGTGTCATGATACTATCACATCATCTGGTCACATATTCACACGTTCAACTAGGACAATAATGTCTATGAAGCAGAAATGGTCCAAAGACTTTAGAAATGCTATTATTGCTTCAAAATGGAAGATTACGTTTTGGTTTCTAAAATAGGACCGCCATCTTTGATTGGTTAGCAGCATGTACAGGGTGGCAATAAAACTTAAGGAATGTTGTCCTTTGATACACACATTTCTGATTCTCATAATTAATGCACAAGACCTTTTAACTTACAGTCTTCTTTGTAATAGATTTTGAAAGCAACCATGCACAGTAACATCAGTGTACTGTGGTATTTTTACTAGTCTGTAGATGAAACCATGCATTTGTAACTGATGGACAAAAGAACATTCTGCTGAAGACTGTATATATTAAAATTTTATATGCATGAAGCTGGAGAATGAAGGATAAAACACTGCGTTGATGAAACGGATTTACTTGACAAGACAGCTGATCCCATTGTGCTACCATTAAGTGAATATGATGTACTCTGAGTGTTAACACAGATAAAGAATTATTCTTTTATACAGAGCCCTCTGATAAAGAACTGGTAAAGATCTTAACAACCCATATATCAACAGTATGCCTTTTTAGCAGATATACTTTGTTTTTCTGTTTACATCATCAGCACAGATACAAATTTGACAGAATTGATAATTGATGCATTGATAAATTTTAACCCTCCAGTTCACAGACCAGACAGGTTATTATACTACTGATTACACATTACAAACACCTATATTTATTTGCATCCAGAGATGTGGCAGGCTGGCATCTCCAGCTCTGATGGAACCATCACCACTCAGGTGTGTGTCTGGGCCATTCCTCCACTGAGAAATAGTGGCCAAGAGATTACCAGAGCCCTGGGGCACCACAGAACCAAGGGATGGATGTGAGATGCTGGTATCTTGGGTGGGCACTTAGCTGGTAATGAGGTGGAAACTTAGGGCTTCCAAGGAAGAAGTCAGGTCAATCTTGTTGGATCAGGAGAGAGTGGGAGGGGACTGCCACAGCTGGAGAGCTATTTAAATCCTCTCAGCCATATTCTGAGGAAACATGATCAGCTTGGCTCATTACCCAAGCCTGTAGGCCAGAGAGAAGAGAGAGACAAAGGAGCTTGTCACTGTGAGGGGGAGTTCAAACCCTCTCCCCTTCCAACCTGAGTTCTTCTTGCGGGGGAAGAAGTAGAATGGTCTATTGAACTATGTCCATGTCCTCTCTAAGAGTGAGCCATTACCCTGCAACCTGAAAGAGTGTAAATGCTGACAGGGTCATTGGGAATGTGAGGCCCACCACTTGTGTTCAGGAACCATGCCCATCCTGGCTTTTAAAATCTTGTCAGAAAAAGGTATTGGAGCTAATAGCAAAAACAATCAATTCCTCCATGACTGAAGGAGCTCTCCCTAGCCCTTTGAAGGAGGCAATTATTAGACCTCTCCTAAAAAAAAAACTTATTTGGTTGGGGATGAGGTGGCCAATTACAGGCCAGCAGCCGGCATACCTTCGAGACCGTCTCTCCCCATATGAGCCCCGTAGGACGCTGAGATCCACAAATCAACATCTTCTAGCAGTCCCTGGCCACAGGGACATCCGACTAGCCTCCACCAGAGCCAGGGCTTTTTCGGCCCTGGCCCCCACTTGGTGGAATGAGCTCCCATGTGATCTATCACAGTTCTGTAGGGCCTGCAAGATGGAGCTCTTCTGCTGGACTTTTGGTTGAGGCGGTGGATGTCCCCACCTTTTCTTGGCCTATCTCCCACCAGTGACCTGGATCTAAACTGACATCAGGACACCACTGCTGTACCCAAATCAATCAGATTGACATCTGAACAAACTGCTTTACATGATATTTTATGCTGTTTTAATTGTTTTAATGATAGTAATCTTCCCCAACCTCCCCAGCCAGGTCTCATCCCCCCCGGCCCCCACCCTGAAGAGTGGAGAGATGGCACTCATGGGGTGGCTTGCTGGCCCCTCTGGGAGCAGTAGCAGGCCCGTGAGATGGGACACAGCGGCTATGATTGTCAGGGACTACCTTATGGAGCCCTGCGAGTCACAGTCCACCTGCCCACTGAGCTACTGGGCTGCGAAGGAGTCGGTCTGGCTGGCCCTCTCTCTCATGGCCCAGGGGCTCCTCTCATGCCCTCCTACAAGCATTCAGAGCAAGCACGTTTTTTCACATGTGGGGTACATCGTCAGCCCACATCACTGTCACCTGAGACCCTGGACAGTGGAGAAGTTGGTCTTCTTCAAGGTCAACTTGCCAGTCACTGTCACCTGAGACCCTGGACGTCGACTTGGAGTGTGACTGAGGTGAGCACAATCTTGTGGTGCCTGCATCCTCTCTTAGTCTCTGTGCTGGGAAGTTTGGTTAGAAATGCTCTTCTCAAAATTAAAAGTAGAGAGAGAGAGACCAGAGAGAGACACGCCCCCCCCCCCAATCATTCCAATTGGCAGACAGATGCCCCACCAAACTCCCCCCCCCAATGGCATTCTTTCACCCAGGCCACCCTCCCCAGAACACCTTCGTAGAACCCCAGTAGCTGTGTGGCACTGGATACCATCCATCCATCCCAATTGCATGCTGCAAAAAAAGTTTTCAGTCTATCTAGTAGAATACAACTCAAAACCCAGAAAAACCCACAGGACAGGAGTGCCACAGAAATCGAGAATTGTCTTTGCAGGGGTGAGTGGGCAGTCCTGTGAGCTACTGGCATTAAAATTGTTGTGAGCAGGCAGGCGATTTGGCTACTGCATTAATTGGTTTGCTCTGGAACCAACTATCCTGAGCTAAGACAAAAATATGCGAGCCAGAGGCTAAAGAACTGTGAGCTAGCTCACACTAACTGAGCTAAGCTTAGAGGGAACACAGGTGGCCAGTGAGGGAGGGCTCATGATGAGAGGGGCAGCTGCACCTAGGCTAAGTTTCCACAAATGAGACAATGACAGCTGATGCATTACTGCAGAGAGAGGAGGATCAGGGTGGACAAACAGCAATACCCCTCCCCCTCTTTTTCTGAGGCCTTCCTTCCCTGGCTTGACTCAATGGGTAAGGTTATGCTTGTGGACTGACTGGGCAGCAGTCCGACAAAATACCACTACCCAGATTTTGAGTCTTTTTTGGGGGGTGCAACTCTAGCTCACCTCCCCATGGTGCACCCTGGGTCGCGCTAAAGAGCTAGAACATCCCTCAGGCAGGCAATCCCGGATCCCCCCATCCACACTGCCCAGTGGACCATTAACAAGACAAGCCGTTCTTTTTGGAATTACTTGTCAAAGGGGTAAAGGGGATACTCAGTCTTGTAGAGCTCCGCTAGCATGTCCCACAATAGCAGTGGGTTCATCTGCTTGGAAGGGAGGAAGTAGTTGGGGGGAGGATCCAACCCGGGAAGGTAGGCCGAGGCTAAAAAGTTACATGGAGCCATGTTTTAAATTTAACAGACTAATACTAGTCTCTCTATTGCGAGAACTACAATGTGGATAGAAAAGATGAGAGATAGGATAAAGGAGTACTAGCTAAGGGAGGAGACAGGTGCAGGACGGGTGAAAGGAAGAAAGGAAGTTTCCCCCCCTGAGATCTCCATTCTACAAATCAAAGGGACAGTGAAGGTACAGGAGAGAAAAAACAGGAAAGTCAGTGTGGGAAAGTCTATCCAGCAATCTGTCTCTTGCTGCAAAGTCTGGAGGAGGCTGACCCAGGGAAAGCACCTTCCTGACTTGGAGGTGAGCATGTGCCACATGCTGTCCTCCCAAGCAGTCCATTCTGCAGTCCATCTGATCTTACAGGTGAGGTGAGGTGACAAGCTAGGGGGGTGTCAAGAAGGAGAGAGGTTAGCTAAGGTTGCATGGAATCCACTCCAACCTATCCTTCCTTTCCCAGTTTCCCCAAGTCTGGGGACGGACGGACATGTCTTGAAGCTTTTGAATGCAGTAATGCTGTACAGGTTGGCAGGCAAGCAGTGGCAGGCACAGGCTTCTGTCACCAGGCTGGCACTACTGCATTCAATGCACTGATTCTGCTGCCCTTTCAGAAAGGCCCCCATTGACAGAGATTCTCTGATGTTATACAAGAACATAACAGAAGCCCACGTTGGATCAGGCCAATGGCCCATCCAGTCCAACCCTCTGTCACACAGTGGCCAAAAATACCAAGTTCCATCAGGAGGTCCACCAGTGGGGCCGGGATGCTATTACCTCTCCCACTGTTGCCCCCCCCCAGCACCAAAGCATCACTTGCCCCAGAGACCAAGAGTTCCTTATCTATAGCTACTAGCCACCAGCCACTGATGGACCACTGCTCTGCTCCAGCATCCTTATGTTTGTCAAATTCCCTCTGGAAGCTGTTCAGGCCAGCTGCCACCACTACCACTACCTCCTGTATTCCATGTGTTAATCACTGTTCGGGTGAAGAAGTGTTTCCTTTTATCTGTTCTAACTTCTAACCTGACTGCTCAGCAATTTCATTGAGTGCCCACAAGTTCTTGTCTTGTGAGAAACGGAGAAAAGTACTTCTTTCTCTGTCTGCTCTATCCCATGCATAGTCTTGTAAACCTCTTATTATGTCACCCCTCAGTCATTGTTTCTTAAAGCTAAGAGCCCCAGGCGCCTTAAACTTTCTTCATAGGGGAAGTGTCCTTCTCTTATCATTGCAGTTGCCCTTTTCTGCACTTTTTCCAGTGCTATAAATATCCTTTTTGAGGTATGAGTGGTGTGAGTGGTCCAATGAGGTTGCACCATCAATTTATACAGGGCAAGTCCTGTATAAATGTTGTTCCTGTTGGTCTTATGGGGTTTCTGTGTGGCACTGTGGCATGCTTGCTCTGCCACAGTGCCACTTGTTCTGGAGTGTGCCACTTGTTCTCCTGGCAAACAAGCAGCTCCCAAGACAGTTCACTTTCGCTGAGATTCTCTGGGAGAGTCTGACTGCTGGTGCTGCCTGCTTGCTTGCCTTAAGTGCTGCTGGCTGGGTTTTCCCACTGTAAACATTGGAGGTAATGGGGTAACCTGTTTGGGTGCCCATAGAATTGGGTCCACTGGTCCAATTGCTTTGGGACATGGGGGTTTATGTGGGGACAGGCTCCTGAAGCTACCCTGAAAATTTTGAGCCTCTCCCTCAAACCCCCTCCCCCCAGAGCCACTAACAGTACCATGGGGAAAAAGTAACTCCCCCCCACCATAGAGAACAATGGAGGAGATGGGGGCAACCTGTTAGGGGGCCCGTAGAATTGGACCTCCTGGTCCAATCTTCTTGAAACTTGGTGGGTATCTTGGGGAGAGGCTCCAGCAGCTATCCTGTGAGTTTGAAGCCTCTCCCTCAAACCCCCCACCTCCAGCCCCCACAATATACCCTATGTTTTCGCCATTGACTTCAATGCCCCATAGGGTATAATGGGGCCAAAATTGACATTCGGCTGGCCGAAAGACTTCCAAATCGGCTTGTATTGCTGAAATTGACATTCGGGAGTCTTTATGCCAGCCGAAATTGATTCTGCCCGATTCGCCCGAATCTGAATCAGGCTGAATTGTTGTTGTTGTTTTGCACACCCCTACTCTTCACATTGCCTTTCAGGAAGACATATGTCTCTGCAGGCCACTTCTGTATAATGCCCTCATCCTCCCACACACATGATGCTGGACGAGCCAGCCATTTGTGACAGAGAAAGTACTCTTTAGATTAGGCTTCTTTCTATTCTTCTTTTGATTGCAACCTGAATGTGAACTTCATCTACTTGAATAAAAGTAAGTTTACCTTTTTTGCAATATACTTATCAGGAGATTTATTTACTGCACTTAGTATCATGCTTCTGTGACTGGGCAAACTCTGCTATATTAACCAAATATCCCAGTACTTTTTACTGAATACTTGAAATTGTTTCAAATAATATTTCAAATATTTTGTTTATGTATGTTCTCACACTTCTTCCCCTTGAGTACTTCTGCTTCCCCATGACCATCTCTGTTCCTCTATTTGCCATCTGCATAATCAATCTACAAGGAAAAGAAAGAAATACTAGTTTAGAAAAGAGATCTTTTCCTTGTTTTTCATGATTCTGTTTGAGGAGAGAAGAAGTGTGTAGCTGCATGGCTTGTCTGCCTAGTATTCCAGTTTAGCCTACTGAGCCTTCCTGACTCCCAAAACCAAATAAGCTCATTGATAGTTCTGAATTGGACCACAAATACTTAGAATATTCTAGCACTGTCAACTGGGAACTGTAGTTTAATCTGTTAACTTGTATTTTGATGAATTCTGCTGACTGATGAATGTTGTTAAATGAAAAAAGTAGTACATACAGACAAAATGTAGCCAACTTTAAATATTGTATGACCTGCCCATGAAGCTCTGGGACTGTATGAGACTCCACCAAACCAATAACTGTAGACTGTTGACCAACAGTGGCTGCTCCTAAATGCTGAATGCTGCCAACTGTGCAGATTAAAAACCCACTTAAAATACAACTTTTTGAACTGTGAACAAATCATCACTATGACTATATAGGGTGCTTAGGAGAAAACACACATTGTGGGGAAGATAAATGTGATTGCTGAATATTATCTATATGAAAACTGAAATGTTGCTATTTTTGGTAATGTTGAAAAGTATCACCTTCTTTCAGAGAGCATGTCAAAATTATGTTGCTTGTATGGACACCAGTTTAAAGATCAGATTAGGTGTCCATGGCCAATTTCTTGCTCAGTTAAAACCACAAAAGGGATCCACCAAGGCCGCGTTTTGGCCCCACCGCTTTTTACTCTATACATAATTCAGCTCCTCTGGCTGCCAGCCTTGTGGCCATGAGGCCTAGAGGCCATCTTTGCTTCCCTGAAAGAGGAGAGGCCATTGAAAAGCATGGCAAGCAAGCCGCATCCAGCATAGCACAGCTGTTGAAAAGCACGGCAAGCAAGCTGGCCAGAGGCTTTTTATGCCCGGTGCCCACCTTCCCAGTTTCAGTCTTCGTCCTCAGCTTGGAGGATGCTGGTGTGCGATGCGTCCCGCGTTCCGGACCTAGGGAGCTGAGCTTCCCTTGCAGGGCCTGAGACAGTGGTGGTGCAGAGCACACGGCGGAGCCGAGCTTCCCCCGCAGGCTTGAGGCAGCTGCAGTGCTGAGTGCGTGGCGGTGGGCCTGCGGAGCAGCGAAGCTGGGCTTCCCTGCGGGGCCCAAGGTGGCAGAGGCTTGGTAGGTGGGGTTGAGAGAGCTCTTTCAAGAACTGTTCTTGAGAGAATAGTTCTGAAAGATTTGTGACTGACCCAAGGTCACACCAGCAGCTGCATGTGAAGGAGTGGGGAATCAAACCCGGTTCTCCCAGATTGGAGTCCGTGCTCCTAACTACTACACCAAACCAAGCCACAGGCCACACCTTTCATCCTGGAAATACTAGGGTGAGTTTCATGTAGCTGAGTCAAAGCCTGCTTTCTCTATTTCACGGGTACTATCACTCAACTCCCCCACAAGGCATCCTGCATGAAATCCCAATTCCAACTGTCTTTGAAAAAATGGCTGTACAGACTCATCCTGGATGGTGCCTGGCCATCCATTCTATCCCCATGCCACAATGGGTGCCTACTCTCCATCTCTGCGTGTTTCTCTGCTGATGTGCTCAGCTGTCACAGATGTTCCACCAAGCATTTCCACAAGTAAGGTCAGATCTCCTGGGTCTGTACTCATGCAGAGGAGTCAGATAATGGCAATCTACGGCATGCATCTACTGCAGGCAATCTAGTGCATGGCCACTGCTTGGAATCTAATCTCGTACTGGCACAGGGCCCACAGCTGCATCCTGCTTGAGACCTACTTGGAAGTGCTGCTTTATTTTCAACCAGGAATGTGAGCAATGGTTTATGGTCTGTAATGATGTGACAGTGAACATATGGTCATACAAACAGTGATGGAACTTTTCACTCCAAAAATAACTGCTAAATCCTCTTTGTCATGAATAATTCCTGTCTGCTGGAGCTATGGGATGGCATGCAAATCCAATTGGTCCCTTTGAGCCATCTGGGTCTACATAGGACAAAACTGTCCCCACTTTATACTGGGAGGCATCACAAGCCATTGACAATCAAGGGTCAAAATATGTCAGCCCCTTGGACAATTGCAACAGAGTCTTTGAGGTTTGCAATGCTGCTTCCTGAGCCTTCTCCCATTTCCATGAAACATTCCTCTTTATTAACTCGTGCAATGGGGCCGATGTAGTAGACAATTTGGGCAAGAACCTATGATAATAGTTCAAAAGACCCAAATATACTTTTAATTCTGAAACACTTGTAAGTGTTGGGGCTTCAGCAGTAGCCTTTATCTTGTCATGTACTGGAATATCCACATATTCCAACTGCCTTAACTAGAGGTACCTTTGGGGTGGCCCATTGTGAAAACTGGACTGTGTATCTGGGCTCATGTGAATCTTTGCTGTCATTCCAGTTAGTGTCCCAAGCCCTGGAGTGGCAGCTGGGAGTTACACAGACATGCTAAGTGTCTCCTGTGCAGCAAACTGTGTCTTGAAAGTGACAACAGGCAGAGATATATTGTGGACCACAATGAAAATAACACTGTCTTACTTGGAACAGAAGATTCTAGCTGCCTCCCCTCGGGGAGGAGATGTAGTTTTGGTGCCAGCCCAGATTTACATGTTGCCATGCAATTCAGTCCCGCTGCATCCTCTTTCCCACTCCTCTGTAACTCCCACACATGCTGCACAGCCATTTCCATGGCCACAACAATGTTCACCGCTATTTTACAATCAAGGTCTTTTTTCGTCAACAAACAGCAATGCATTGCCTGATCAAGTATGCCTGCAACAGGTCTGTCACACAGCATCCGGACATGGGATGCTCTAAATTCACAGAAGTCAGGTAAATAACACATCTCAACCAGACACTCAGAAATAGTTTCACCAGGTTTCTGCTGGTTACTATAAAACTTATATGACTGGACCACTGCTGAAGGTTGTTGCATCATAGTGCACAATTCTTTCAAAGTTTTCTCACCTGGTTTTTGAGGTGCCACCAGCTTTCTTAAGAGGGTATATCTCTTTTGCCCACAGTCAAAAATATAGATTTCTGCTGGTCCACTGGTCTGCATCCTCAGTCTTGTTTGCTTGGAAGAAATGGTACAGCATCCCAACATAGACCATTCACATATTCCATCAAATTCCAGTATGGTAATGTACAATGTAATCTACAGTGTACATTGTAGCTTTATTCTTGTTGCCAGTATAATAACGCCACAGCACATGGTACCAAAACAGAACAGAGCATTTTTAGAACATAGGTTAGGCCTGGTCTGGGCCCTGCTAGGCCATAAACAGCCACAGCCAACAACCGATACAGAAGGTGAAAAGTGAAACTGAAGCAAAGGCCTTTTCCTTAAAGGATCATATTAAAATAGCCAGGGGTCTTTTTTGGGGGGGAGCGCTCCAGCAGCTCAGGAGCCACAATAAATAGCAGTGGTGGCAAGCCCCACCCCCAGCTGGCATCCCCGGCCCTTGCCAAAGTGCTGCGGCTCAGGAGACACATGAAGAGGCCCCCCCACTGGTGTCCCTGGGCCTGCGTAGAAGCACTGTGACCTGGGGGATGAGCAAAGAGGCCCCCCACTGAAGCGCTGTGGCCCAGGGGATGCACAAAGAGCTCACCCGCCAGTGTCCCTGGGCTATGCAGGAGTGCTGCAGCCCGGGGAATGTGCAAAGAGCCCCCCTGCCGGCATCCCCAGACTGCGCAGGAGTGCTGCAGCCTGGGGGATGCCAGGAGAGTGCTGCCACTGCATTCCCCAGGCCCACCGAAGTGGTAAGTAAGGGATCCGCAGGGGTGGGGGTGGCAGGGGCTTGATGGGTGGTGGTGGGAGAGTCTCCTTCCCTCCCTCCATCTCTTTGCCATCTTTCCCTCCTTTCCTTTTCTTTCCCTCCTTTTCTTTCTCTCTTTCCCTTCTCTTCCTTCCTTCGTCTCTTTTCCTCCTTTCCTTCTCTCTTTGTTTCATCCCCTCCTTTCCTTTTCTCCTTTTCCTCTTTCCTTCCTTCTTCCCTTCTCACTCTTTCTTTCCCTCCTTCTTTCCTTCTCTTTCTTTCCCTCTTTCCTTCCTTCTTTTCTTCTCTCTACTCTCTCTCTTTCCTTCACTCTTTCCTCCTTCTGTGGCACAACTCTAGTGAGAAGGGGTTTAAACTTTAAACCCCTTCTCTCTTCGCTCCCCTCCCAGGCCAGCTGGGGAGGGAAGGGGAGGCTTTTGAAGATGCCTCCCCTCTTTTGCTTCCCTTTCTGACATCACTTCTGGTGATGTCAGGGGCATGGCATATGCTAATAGCTTAGTAGCTCATTAGCATACCATATGCTAATGAGCTCATGCAGCTCTTTTTCTATGAAAAGACCCCTGAAAATAGCTATACAGTTCAATAAGAGAACATGAACAACCTCACAACTGCCCATGATATAACAATAAGTGTAACGACATCTTCAAGGGTAAAATTATGTGGGTTTTGTGAAATTATTTTAGCTCCTCTGATAAGAAAATTTTCACCTCCAAAATCAAAATGGGAAGAATACAGCCCTAGTTACATTAGGAAAGTTAATTTATTATGAAGTTTTTTGTTGTTGTTGCTTCTCTCTCTGACTTTTGAGCTTCAAATGGTGAATTGGGCCATTAATCAACTCTATGCAAATATATATATTTAAAGACTTCAATAACATACATTGTAAAGAGACCATTATGAGAACCTACAATGAAATAAAAGCTATCATTCATTGTTTTATATTTCTTTTTCATTGCATATGGAAATATGGAATATTTCCAGTTAAGGTACAACATCAAATCATAACAAAAAAGGAACTTAGCATGTTCAAGGCACACCAGTATTGTGGAATATCTAGGTATGAAAGAAGTATGTATAAAAGAATAAAAGAGGTTTTTTTAACCAAAAAGAAATTTTTTTTACTATTAAGGCTAATATACATCATCAACGCCTTCCAAAACTCAGAGATATATGAAAACATTTTCTTGCTTCACCTAAAAATACCCTTATGTAAAGCAATCATAATATTAACATTGCTATGGTTTCTTCAATGTTTTTTCTTCATATTAGCCTTTGGAAAAACTCCTGGCTAGTATTATGGTATGCTATAATCTGTTTAAGATCCAGAACACAATCCCTCTTCTTAATTTCTCTTTCCGACTTAGAAAAAGATAAGTTCCAGGTAACTCATATCTCTTATAAGACATGATTTTATAAAAAAAAATTCAGGAAGATAGAAAGGATGGGGGGAAACCCTGAGACTGTGTTAGATGTCTTCTGAAATAATTTAATTTATTGTGGCATTGTATTGGAAAATATCCAGTCTGCTGTATTTCCCAGCTAACTGCGCGTATCCTTTCTTTTGTCATTTTGTGTCACAACTTAAACATCCAGTCAATGTTTTGTGCATGACATACTGCTCACTTCTTATTATTAGACACAAGGGACTGAAAGTGAAATGAAAACTAATATTATCTTGGTGGGGTTTTTTTTTGAAGCCATTCCAACCCGGAGCAATAATTCTTACAGCATGGGATCTCTACGTTAAATACTATGTCAGCTGAAATTACTTCTGAGACTGGTAATTGACTATGCAATGTCACTAGTAAAGGAAGGTTTCATTCTGCCTTAACCACTTAGAATTACAGCTCTCTGAACCCTTTTATGATTTTGTTCCCTTTGAAAATCAGTTTGTATAAGGCTGTCGTTCCTGAACACGGGGAATAAAAATGAGTGAGGTATGTTTGTCATAGCTGGATCTTTCTGCAGATTTACAGGATTAGGATCCAAGAGATTATGACCACAATTATGACTCAGTCTGGAATATTGAGAAGGGGGATTAATTTGAGATATGGTACAAGATCAAAACTAATTTACATAACAAGATGCTTAGTATTATCCAAAAGTCTTCATTTGGAACTCAGAAGTTCTGGATTAAATTCATAACATTATAAACCTGGCAGGGACCAGAAGATTGTTGAGTCCAATTTATGCAGGAAAATCTGTAGAATATTGTGCAGGTGCAAAGCTGTTTGATATGGCATTCAACTGGGTCTTCAAATGAAAATATTGGTGTAAATTTGTCTTATCCATAGACTGTTTGATTATAGCAAATTTGAATGTCTCTGTTCACAGGAGTAATTATTTTGTCAAAAAGTGGGAAGGAATTGTGGAATGAAAATGGGGAAGAGGGTAGATTGCTGCGGTGCTACGAACCCCTTGTCACTGGAATGCCATTATAAAAACTGGTATCTAACTGAGCTACTACTAGTATTTCCCCCCCCTCCACAACTACAACATCCAACATGAGACAGAAAAATCTACATTTTACTTCCTGATACATTCCTGTAAAAAAATGAACAAATCACCTGAACTGTAAAGAAATGAAGAAGCCAAAGGAAGAAACAAATGGACACTCAACCGCTCAAGGACAGGGGTGTACTAAGGGCAGGGGTGCAGTCTGCACCAGACACAGCTTGAGGAAGGCCTTTGAAGGGGGCCCTTGAAGCCAGCATTATGCTGCATCCAGCCGAATGTCTTTCCTTATTTTTAAAATGCAATTGTGGCTGCAGCCACTAGAGGTGCAGGGAAGTCTGACAGCATAGCAAAAAACCACCCGGTTCCAGTTTATTGATACGGTCAAAGACCAGCACAATTCACATAAAAGCAGTACAGATGGATTATATGTGAATTACAGGGAATTAGTCCAAAATTACATATATATAAGCTATATAATATATATTAATATACAATATTACATGTTAAAATAATTAATAATTATTGTTAAAATTCTATTACGCTGCATAAAATTGCCTGGCAGATTTTGCAAGCAGCTGTGAAAAAACCTCACGCTGAGAGCTGTAATCTGAGGATTAGCACCTATAAGAAACCTCCTGGTAAACTCAGGGTCATAGTGGCCCAGATACCTTCTGAACAAAGGGAAAATAATCTTTGCATGAATTTCCTGATAGAACTGGCAGTGAAGCAAAATATGTTCAGTTGTTTCAACCACACCAGCTCCACAAGGGCAAACCCTCAGTGACATAGGGATCTTTTTATATCACCTAAACTTCCCTTGCTCCAAGACTGAAGCAAACTTACTTAACAACAACCAAGCCAGCTCGCTGATAGCTGCATCAGTAATTGCCAGCTTGCAGGTTATTTTCTCCAATAGTCTACCCTTTCTTTCTTCCTTTCCTTGCATTCAGCTCAGCCAGACCTTGCAAAACAGTAGTTAGGGTGTTGGAGCAAGATAAAACAACCTTTCCTTTTCTTAATCTCTCTCCCTCTTTTCCACACTTTTCTCATTCATTTCTGTCTTCCTTCACCGAATTTTTCTGTGACCCCCCCGTTTTCAATTCTTGGTCTCAAGACCTTCTCATCCCTCTCTTGCTTGGTGACAGAATGTATTTAAGAGTAGTATAGGATCAAACCTTTGTTAATATTATGAACAGAAGGCACTGGGTTTGCTGGGCACTGTACATTGCACTGGTTCTGTTGCCCCCCTCCCCCGCTTGGACTGTGTTTCTGTGTTTGACATCAGCTAGCATTGCCACATTGGCACTGGGTTTGCTTGGAACTGTACATTGCACTGGTTCTGGTGGGCTTCTAACCCCCTTGCTTGGACTGTGATTCTGTGACTGACATTAACCCTGTTGAGCTGGCATTGCCACAATGGCAGTGAGTTCTGCTGGGCATCCTGTGTTTGCACTGGTACTGCTGGACTTGCAAAATGCCCCCCCCCCAGTCTCTACTGCAGAGATTCTTTGGTTTGACTTCAGCCCTTTGAAAACAATGGAGGATGGTGGCACCTTCTTTTTTTGGGGGGTAGCGTGATTCTTAACATCAAGTCCGGTAAAGTTTGCAGTCTCTATTTTGTGATGTTTTGGCTAGTGTTAGTAAAGTTAGTACAAAGGCAGACTCCTAGCTCTCAAAAAAACGCCTTGTAGATATTTGGGGTGGTCAGCTCTTGGTCTTCAAAATGGAGAACAGAAGCCCTCCCAAGTTCCTGCTCAGAACACAAGGGGTGTGATGGATTTTTTTTTTTGCCATCAAATCACAGTTGGCTTATGGTGACCCTGTATGGTTTTCAAGGCAAAAGATGTTTGGAGGTGGTTTGCCATTGCCTGTCTCCATGTTGGCCCTGCTTATATTCTGAAATCTTGACAAGATCAGGCTATCCTGGGGCTATCCAGGTCAGGGCTATGTGGAGAGCAATGTGACTGGCCCAAGGTCACACCGCAAGCTTCCCTGGCATGAGTGGGGATTCGAACCTGGATTACCCAGATCTTAACCTGACATTTTAACCACTACACTACGCTGGCATTCATGATAGAATAGCATGTTGGAATTTGATTTTTATTTTTATTTCACTGTCTGCATTTCTTTTCTGGCCATTATTATTATTTGTTTTATTTTTTTCATTATTACTGACAGTAATTTTGTCATATTGAGGAGCAGCCTTGCCCTGGATAATCCCTGCCTAGCCTGATCTCATCAGATCTCAGAAGCTAAGCAGGGACAATGCAGTGATAAACCACCTCCGAACGTCTCTTGCCTTGGAAACCCTATGGGGTCTCCATGAGTCAGCTGGGACTTGACAGCAAGAAAAGAGAGGAGAAGGGTGTTAAAAAATTATCTGCCCCATGTGCCAAATAGGCTAGGTATGCCATTGTCCAAGGACTTCCCTGAAAGAAGAAGTCCACTTTAATAAGTTAGCTGACTGTTCCAAAACATTTTAATAACAGAACTTTGCAACATGCTTTTCTTGGGGCTTAGTCCTTCGCTTTGCAAAAATCAGGTATGTCTAGTGGTGAATGTTCTGCTTCACTTAACAAAAGGTGTTATTTAACTTTTTGAAGAGGCTTCATTTTGTGCACAGGTTCTTTGTGAACTTGGGTCTTTCACAAAGAAATATTGATTGTTCAAGTATTCTGTGTACGGATGTAGAACTTGAATTTAGTGACAATTACTTTCTGCTAGCATTGTTTCTGTCACCAGTGATCCAGCCTACAGAAAGTGATCTCATTGTAGGAATATGGACTTCCATTCTCAGGACTTTGGTCAAAGTTATGATTCTATTCCTCCAAGCTGGTAATACTACTCTTGGGTAAAATAAGTTAAATCTGATGTTCCTTGACTTTTTAGCACTGACATTAAAATAGTAATCTGGATAAAATCCTGAGTTGCAGCTTCTGTCATTTAAAATTTAGATCATGGCATATATCCTGCTTAGGCCAAATTCTCTGGTGAGGTAAATATTGAAACTCTATTGACTTCATTCATTTTCTGCTCATTCACTCCAGCAGCAAATTTGGCCCGGAAATGTTCTTCTTAATTGGATTGTGTTTTATTAAACACAAGAGACTTTTCAGTCATCCAGGTCACTTTGCCAGAAAGTTGATGATGTTATACGATTAATCATGGCAGATTGTACATGGCATGATGATAATGGTGTCAAATCATCATATGTCTGCATTTAACTAATGAGATAGAACAGATACATTTACTCATCTTCTTCTTCTTCTTCTTTTTTTAAAAAAACCCTTTAATCAGAACTGCTAAAATAAATATAATGAAAAAGTTGTCTCATAAAGCCATCCCCAAGGAGATCCTTCAGAAAAACCAGTTTCAGATTGACAGCCAGTGTGATATTATGTTGAGAATGTATGAGTAGGACTGGGACAGATGGCCCTAATGGGCCATGATGCTCACCAAATTTGAGCCAAATTCTCTCTCAGCCTAACTTATTTTACATTCTTGCTGCAGTGATAGCAGAAGAAAACCATGTATGCTTCCCTGACCTCTTCGGAGAAAGCATTATAGTAGTGGACCACCTCTTCAATTTATCAGTAAAGTTCTGGAGGACCACTGGTGGCCAGGAGCCGGCCAAACAACCCCAGTGAAGCCTACTTGGTTTTGACCAGGGCTGTAGCAATTGTTATCTTTGCTGTTATCATGGCTTGCCACTGGGCTATTTATTTATTTAGTATATTTTATTCCAGTTTTCTCCTCAATGGGCACCCAAAGTGACTTGCAAAAAAAAAATCACTTCTAAACAAATGTACATAAAATGCAATATTAAAAATAAGCAAAAAACATAAAGTAGGCAATGTATCCTGGATTGGTGTCCATGAGATTAATCCATCCAGCCAAGGCCACAGCCTTTGAGGTGAAGGCTTGTGCCTCTAGCCTTTTCCAGATTTCAAAGACCTGCAACAAGAGAGAAACTCTGAGACTAGATACTGTAATGTGGCAGCCATCCTCCCTCCTGCTGAAAGAGTCCCCAGACGGGCCAAGGCTTTAAATGCCTGCAGCAGAATAAAGAAACTCAGCCTAGATATTTCAAGCACATAGATCTGCTAAATGTGGGTGATGTCTTCTGCATGTGCAGTTACTGCTTCTAGCAATAAGAGTGGGGACACAGCAAAAGATCTTTAGATTTTAGCCAGGCAGACGGATACACCAAGAGAGGCTGAAGAATCTGAGAGAGAGTGGACAGAAAAGAAGTCCACAGTATCGGGAATGGGTGTGTGTAGGCATCCTGCCCAATGCACATGCCTTTGTAATTGCATGCAGGCTTTCTTTAGAGTAAGCCCACTGAACTCAATGAGAGTTAATTCTGAGAAATCATGCATATGATTGGGCTCAGAGAAAGGTAGCTATGCACTAAGTCCCCCTGTACTCAGTGGAGCTTACTCTTGAGTAATTGTGCATAGGATTGTACCGTTAGTCTGTTATAGCAAAACCTGGATGGAGTACTGTAAAGGTAAAGGTAAAGGTTCCCTTGCTCGAAAGCCAGTCGAATCCGACTCTAGGGTTGCGGTGCTCATCTCCGTTTCAAAGCCGAAGAGCCAGCGCTGTCCGAAGACGTTTCCGTGGTCATGTGGCCGGCATGACTAAACACCAAGGTGCATGGAATGCTGTTACCTTCCCACCAAAGTGATACCTATTTATCTACTTGCAATTTCTTGCTTTCGAACTGCTAGGTTGGCAGGAGCTGGAACTAGAGACAGGAGCTCACCCCGTCATGCGGCACCCGGGTCTCGAACTGCTGAACTACTGACCATCCACAGCCTGCAGTTCAGCGTCTTAACCACTTGAGCCACCGCAGCTCCACACCTTCAAATACTGAAATATATTGTAACATGAAATTTTGGTGAGCTAGAGCCCATTTCATTAGATGCTAGAGGGATATGCTACAATGCAGGTATAAAATAAGACCCACAGCTATAAATAGTGAGCGGTACTTCCGTAGACAATATACAGGGATCCTCACAGGATGACTCAAAGAGAAGGATAGGCGAGATTGCTGAATCTTTAGCAGCAGAAGAAGAGGGAAATTATTTCTTTAGAACACATGTATGCTACCTTTCCACCTAGGGCTGCAAACAATTAAGAGAGATAAAAACAAACTTTTAGCAACACCCCCCCACACACATACACAATTAAAAACAAACAAACAAGGAGAGTCAGTAAGATTTAAAAATATACCAGGTGAAATGGAACAGTCTTTACCCACTGGCAGAAGAGAATGATTTCAGGGGATAGACAAATCTCCCTGGGGAGGGGAATTCCACAATTTTGGGTTCATTTGGGCCCATGCAGCAGGGCTCATGAGAGGTTAAGAAAACTGCTCCTTCCACCACCCCCTTACAAAGTTATGACAAAATGTTATATGATAATTTAGAGCAGTTCACAAACTATGGTATTGGGGAAATGGAGATTTCATTCTTACCTCACTACAAGGAATTTGGGACACCCATAATGAACTTAGTTCGCAGTCTAGACAAAGGATACAGTACACCACACTCTCAGTAAGAGAATAGAAGAGTGCTGTTCTCAGTATAGGCAGCACTGAGCTTATTTGGAAACAATAAACATTCTGCATCCCAAAGGAACAGCCACTTATTTTCTGTAAGCCTCAAGGTTATGAGTTATGAAAATGAAACATATTGTGGGCATTCTTCAATGAGACATGGCCAGTCATACTCCTAGGTTTGCGTTTGCATTGTGTATTCGTAGTAAAATTCTATAAATGCTCAATGCAGGGTATCTTTTAACAGAAATTGTATTTCATGTAGTGCTGAATTTTATTTCCCAGATAACTATGTTTTTATTTCTGTGAAATGCTAATAAAGGAATTGCTGTGGGGGAATTCCCATATGGGGGGAAATGCAATTGATCCACTATGGAATGTTTACTATAATGTGTGACGACGTGGCTTTCAGCCTGAGACCAACCAGAGAGAGCCAGCTATTTTGTAACAGTAACCCCCCCACCCCATAAGGACATGGCACGCCAATATGTGAGTTAACTAGTTTACTAATGACTGATTTACAGCATTTAAACACTACTAAATTGCTGTTAGTAAACATATATACTGTGGCTACCAGTGTTTTGGGTCCCTGGCTCCAAACTTAGCCAGCAATACTGCTGTCTGTTTATCCTCGTGTAAAACAGTGCCAAAAGATGTTAAGCCATGTTTCTCTCCCTTCATGTACATTTCTGGCAACTAAGGGCTCAGCTGATGCTGCTCGTTCACCACATCTTCTATCCAGCCATGCAAGCCAATGATAGGCTAGTTTGGAAATAGTCCCCCATCCTTAAGTCACTTAGGGCGCTTGCCAATTATTTCCACCTATACGGTAGAAGCTTGCACTATTTCTGCCGTAAGTAGTTATGACCGCAACAGTCAAAAGACCAGGCCTCATTAGAGAATACTATCATGCACCAGTATACTGTGGACCAGTATACTGTGCCTTTAGGGATGGGCACAAACTAGTTCACAAACTAAAGTTCATCATGGATTTTGGCTGGCTTGTGGTTCATGAAGTGATGTCCATGGAAGAGCACCCAGCAAGAGCATTTCACGAGCTTTGGTGCTGTTTGTGGAGGTTTCCAGACAGTCTCTGCTCAATTATTTATTTATTTATTTATTTATTTTGATTTATACCCTGCCTTGCCCGCACAGCTGGCTCAAGGTGGCGAACAGCAAATTTAATCCAATAAAACACAGATGCACCATACAGTGCAAAAATTACAATAAAATTACAATAAAATGCTTCGTACCGATAATATAAGGGCAAAATGCAATTTCATACAAAACTCCATGGCAACAGGAAGGCAGAATTCGCCAGCCTTGGAAACACCAACAGGAGCCCTCCAAAGCTTAACAGGCACTGTTAAGAGAGTTCCAGTTCAGAGGGGCTTAGCTAGCGGATTCCTCAACTGAGGACCCACATCTTGATTGTGATTCAACTCTCCCCTGCTTGGGTTTTTTTTTGGGGGGTCTTACATGTACTCAGAGATCTGAGCTGCCTGTCTCTCTGCTCACACCAAGCAGAGGGGCTTAGCTACTGAGTTCCTCAGCTGTAGACTCACATTTTATACCCTCCTATCCCTCCTGATTGGGACCCACCACCTCTGTGGCATGAGAGTGAAAGTGGGTGCAAAGGGTGCTTGTCATGGAGGAAAGACATCCACCACCTATTGTGTACTACAGGTCCCAGGCCCCAGCCATCCTGCCAATCCACAGGAGTCTGCCCCTAGCAGGGCATCACCAGAAGTCTTGGAGCCTCCTTCCCCTGATCTGTTCCTGGGGCTCTTCACAGAGGACAAAGAGTTTTTAGCGCTGCCCAAAGACCAGCGGTTGCTAACACTCTTTGGAAAAGTCTCTGACAGCAGTGATTCTGGGGGGGAGCATCCTCCCCTTCTATACAACTCCCTGTTGCTGCTCCTGTCTCCAGTTCACCCCTCCTTGGGCCCTCCCAGTTCAGTGCCAGAAAGCAGCTCTCCCTCCCCCCATCTTCTCCAGTCCTGGGAATTTCGTTTTCAGTCCACACTTTGGAAACATTTTTTGCACCCTCCCTAATGACCCCTGTGTGGCCAGAGTGCCAAGGGTGCCATACCCACATCTGGAGGGGTGGAAACCCACAACACCTGTCCCCCTCTGTAGGCATGTGCAAAGAGTGCAACCCAGTATGCTGCTACTGGGGGAAAGCGTGGCAGCCAGTGGGAGGAAGAAGGGGCTGATAACCTCTCAGCAAGGAAAAGCAGAGGGGGAAAAGCAGAGGGGGAGCAGGAGGCCCCTCCAAGAAAGGCTCCCCACACTCAGGGTGCCAAGGGTGATAGGACATTAAGTTAGGCCACCATTCAAGAGGTTATTCCCATGGGGACATTGACAGTGCCATCCAGAAAGGATACATGAAGGGCCCAGGAAGCTGTCAGTTGCCTTATTGGCAGGATGATTGCTGCAGATGGCCAATGCTTCTTCCCTGTGGAGGATGTGGCCTTTTGTCGGCTGCTGCAACATCTGGCTCCCTGGTACTCTGTCCCCTCATGGAAGACCATGAGCTAATGAGTTTTGCCCGCTGTGCACCAGTCCTCAATGGCAATAGTCAAGGCTGAGCTCTCCAAAGTGCAAGACAGAACCATGCATTTCAGGGCAAACCTCTGAAGCAGCCAGCCGCACGCTACCTCTCCCTCTCCGCCCAGTGATGACAACCAGAGTAGCCTGAAGGAGTGGGTGGGCAGCAGCAACATTGTCCATGGCTACTTGGTCATGGAAGCTGGCTCCAACAAGCTGGCAGCAGTGAAAACTGGGTGCCACAGGGGCATCGACTGCCTGGGACACACTGGTGGTGAAGGATGCTCTGGGACTGGGGACCACTGTCAGGGCCACCTGGGACGCTGCCACTCTTGAGATGCAGGCCTTGGTGGAGACCTGCTGGTGCCTGGCCGCCCACTTCTCATGCAGCATCATGCCTGTCAGTCTGCTGCATGAGAGGCAGGGGGAGGGCGATGAGCCTGAACACCGGCTCATCCTGGACTTACCCACCCACTGGAACTTAACCTACTCCATGATTAGTCATTTGGTGCAGCAGAAGAGAGCAGTGAAGGATGTTGTCCCCCTGCATGTCCCCCCATTTCTCCTCCTCAGTGGGTGATCTGGCATGCAGGCTGTGGGTTGTACCCTTGGCACTTGGGTGGGAGGGTGGCCACCTCTGCAGGGTGCGGGGTGGGCTTCCTCACCCAACACCTACCTCATGAAACAACGTCTACCACATAACACAACACCTACCTCATGATCACTGTAAGTGGATTTCCACTGGTTTGGTGGTTCTGGAGTGCCCTGCCCACTTAACTGTTGTGGGGTTACTTTGAGGAGCCCTGTCAAATCTCTATCTTTCTGTCATGGCTGGCATCACTAATCACTTTGAGTGGAAAACTCTGATTTCCACTGGTCTGGTGTGGCTGGGGTGCCCTGCCCGCCAAGCTGTTGTGGGGTTACTTCAGGTTACTTTGGAAAGACGGTAGAGGAGCAGGCAGCAGGGTGAGGTTCCCTGGGCATTTGGTGTGTGTATCTTGCAGGGGGTCCATTCAATACACTTTTGAGCCTGTGCCTGACATTTCCTCCCAAAGCACTTTCCTGCTTGGCTTTTGTCCTATTGCAGTGCCACAATGGCATTGATTCTGCTGGGCACATTGCATTGATCTGCTGGGTTTGCAAAAATGCCCCCCCTTCAGTTTCTACTGAGAGATTCTCTGGTTTGCCCATGGTCCTTTGGAAACAATGGAGGATGGGGCACTTGGGGGGGAGGGGCATAACACAAACCCCGTCAATCCAATCCTCACCCAACTTGGAGAACAGATAGAGAAGAGACAGTCAGAGATCCACTGGGAGTTGGGTGTTTCTAGCTTGCACAGGATCCATTCTATACACATCTGAATCTCCTGAACCTGTACCTGTCATTTCCCCCCAAAGCACTTTCCTGGGGGCACCTTCTTTGGGGTGTCATAACTTGGACCCCGTAAATCCAATCCTCACCAAAATTGAGGGGCAGGTAGGGGAGAGTGAGCCGGAGATCACCTGCAAGTTTGGTGTCTTTAGAATGCTGGTGGGGGGTGTTCTACTGCATCATGTACTTCACAAATGGAACCAGTTCATCTAGCGCAAAAAAGTTCATGATGGTTCGTGATTCGCGAACTGCACACACCATGAACCACAAACCAAACTGCTTTTTCCCAGTTTGTGCCCATCACTAGTCCCCTTCCAGGGCAATTTGAAGGATGCCTCCCAAATTTCTCCTTGGTCCCTCCAAAACTTAATCCCATATTAGCAAAAGGAAAGGAGAGTGGGACAATTTGCTGCAAGTCAACAGCAGAGAGCTCAATAGCTTCTCCATTTCTCTTCTAATTAGCTTCTCTACAAGAGGCAGCACATGGTTCACCAGAAGCCTACAGTGCTCTTGCCCCTTATTTAATATTAGAGTTGACACGAAACAGCAGCACCCCAGTCGTACAAGCTGTGAACTACTTTGCTGTAATTCTGAAAGATACGTCACTAGTAAGCCTACCTCAAGGAATCTCTGCTTTGTGAGTCCTTTGTTTCATGTTGTCTATTCACTGACGAGTAGTTTTAAATTTAAGATTAGTAAGAACATATTCCAGAACTCTAATGTTCACTAGAACTTTCCCTTGATTTATCTGGTTTACTTTTAGAATGGCTCTTGGGAAATATATCTATTTCATCTAGCTTTATGCCTGACCTGGACTGTTTTATGGCTCTTTGTGGACCTCTCAGCAGCAATGCTTGACCTCTGCTGCTTAGTAGGACAACAAGGGGGAGGGGTAAAAATCACCGTCACTTCTATGGTGCCATGTTACCTAAAGGATAATGCAGTGCTCCAGGACTCACTGCAAATTCTATGGTGAAACCATAGAGTTTCTGAAAAACCTTAGGTTGTCATGCCAACATTATAACATCACTTAATGGGTTCACCTCCCAAGTGACATTAGGTCATTGAAGTGACAGTACCCCCTATGTTCCTGACCTCCCATATCCCACCAGATGCCAGCCACTAGCTGGGAATCCTGCCTGCAATCTTAAAGTATTGATGTTCCTAAAGGACTATTTAGAGGGCATAGAAAACATTTGTTTTTATTGATACATACTTTTCATGCATGTCTTACAACTAAAATTCTGAATAATAGCGGTGTACAGCTTGGAAGGAAAACAATCTACAGTATGAACTGGCATGTTCAGAAATGTTTGTTTAACTGCATTTTAATGGAATCTGGATGAGGCATGTTTAGAAAGAAAAGGACATTGGCCCTGGATGCATAATCTTGATTAATAGACAAAAAATTCTCATTGGAAATATGCTCACTTTAGTAAGAAGAGTTATCTAATCTTATCCTTTATTCTGTGGAATCACTCATGTGTGACCCATTACCATCCCAATAACACAAAATGGAGCACTAGTACCAGAGAATTATTCCTGCGATATTGCTCATCAGATTGCAGGAAAATAGGTAGATCGTGAATTTCCTTGTTTTAATCAGTTTAAGTTGTGATTTATTGGCAAAGACAGTATGCTTATGTATCTCTCTTTAGTCTTGTATCTTTCCCACCTATAATTATTTTCATTTTATCTCAAGCATCATTCAAACTATGCAGCATTTAAATGTGCAGTCCATTCTTCACTGGGCTTACTCAAAGCGGAACATTTTGGTAAAAAATTAGCTACGTTGCCGCAGGAAAAATAATAAGAGTGTTATTGGAAATTAACCCATACGAGTGCACTGGAAACTAGTTTATTAAAGCATTTGTAGCCTACCTTTCCTTGTGGTTCAAGGCAGATCACAGAAATAGGAGGGGGGGGATGAAAATATGAGTTTTGAAGTGGTTGGAATTTGTGAACAGCAGGTAAACCATACCTGGTCGCACATATCTAGTGAGAAATATTATGCCTACAAGAAGACTGCACTATATATTACAAATCCATCAGTAGATTAATCTAATCACTGCTTTCAAGGAAATTATTATCTTCTATCCACCCCTGGCTATCCAGGGGAGCACCCCAAACAGCCTGATAGTATACAACAATTACTGGTCCCAGATGGGGTGAGAAAATATCTATCCACATCAAAAGATGCACCCAACCAGGTGTAATTCCCAGACTTGCACCCTAATTACGCTAAATGTATTGTGTGTGTTTATATTGTTTCTGTCATGCCTACTAACTCACAAAATTTCTGAGGTGGCTATATTTGACAAAACATAAACAATGAAAGAGACCGACAGACAAGCAGAAACAACCACATTAGGAAGCCAGCATTTAACGAAGGTCAGCAGAAGGTAGAAAAAACAACCTGTGGTGAAACTGAAAGACAGGATGGATTAAAAAAAAGAAAAGAAATCACCTAGCACCTGAAACTCAGCAACAGAAAGCAGAAGCAAATCTCTGTTCTTTAAAAGGGAAATTACTGTACAGGTGTCCATGCATCAGGGATATGTAGGGAATGAATAGGTCTTTAACTATTTAGCCAGTGTAGTTTTGCTTAGAAATCTCCTGACACGGATACATAAATGGACACCCATCACCTTCCCTTCCCTAAGACTGTGGGGAGTAACCAGTTGGGGAGGGCTTGCAAAACTTGAACTTCCAGTTTCAATCTTCTCTGGACAGCACTCCCTGCCAAGGTTTGCAGAAAAGGAAACCTACAATTTATTTATTTATTTATTTATTTATTTATTTATTTATTTATTTATTGTTTCCATTTGTACCCCGCCCTCCCCACAAACAGGCTCAGGGCGGCTTACGTTAGTTGGTATCTCGCACCATAAAACCGCATAAACATTAACATTAAGCATCAAGCATTAAAACATTAAAACAATCCAATAATTAAATTGCTAGTAATGGTGTCATCTTTGAGTAAATGAGATGGTGTACTAACAATTATTTCCAGCGTAGTGATCTTCAGCATAGCGCGATGATATAATATGACCTCCAGACCAGAGCCGACCCGTAACCACGGATGTTGTTGTTGTTGGTGTGGTGGCCCCTAATTGAAAGCCTGATGGAAGAGCTCCATCTTGTAGGCCCTGCGGAACTGCAAAAGGTCTCTTTCAGGAGCTCATTCCACCAGTATGGAGTCACCACTGAAAAGGCCCTGGCTCTGGTGGCAGCAAGCCTGGCGTCCGTAGGGCCTGGAACGGCCAGTCAATGTTGTGTTTCTGATCGTAGTGCTCTCTGGGGTATATATGGGGAAAGGCGGTCTGGCAGGTATGTCGGACCCTGGCCATATAGGGCTTTAAAGGTCAACACCAGCACCTTGAAGCAAATTCGGTATGCTATTGGCAGCCAGTGCAGTGCCTTCAGCATAAGCTGGATGTGCTCCCATTTAGGGAGGCCCATCACAAGCCTGGCTGCAGCATTCTGCACTAGCTGCAGCTTCCAGATTTGTGACAAGGGCAGCCCCATGTAGACAGCATTACAGTAGTCTAGTCTCAAGGTGACCATTGCATGGATCATTGTAGCCAGGTTGTCGCAGCTGAGGAAGGGGACTGCTGGACTGCTGGATCAGCTGAAGATGGTAAAAGGCCAACAACAGTGGCTGCTACCTTGGCCTGCATTGTTGAGGAGTATCCAGGAGCACTCCCAGACTCCTGACCTCCAGCACTGGCACCAATGGTGCCCCACCAAAGGTTGGGAGTGGGAACCTCACCCCCAAACCACCCCGACTCAGGCACAGGACCTCTGTCTTCACTGGGTTCAGCTTCAGCTGACTCAGTCTGAGACACTCAGCCACGGATTGCAGAGCCCATCTTTTGCCCATCACCCTCAATCGCACGGGAAGAGATAAAAAGCCAAGGCTCCCTTCACTCCATTGGCTGAGGTCTCCACCCCACTCCTCCTTTGGGGAAGAAGGGAGGGGGAGAGAAAGAGCACCCACATGCAAGAGAGAACAAAGTCAGAATCACTGGCACCTTTAAGGCCAACAAAGTTTTATTCCAGGTATAAGCTTTCATGTGCACGCATACTGCTTCAGAGAGAGGGAGGGAGGGGGGATTCTTCTGACAAGCACAATTTGCATTGAGATTGCCCATCTCTGCAGTTTAGTTTGAGACCTGATCACACACACGCATGTTTAAAAAGGAACAGGGGCAGGAAAGAGATGCATCTGGGATAAGGGGAATAAGCAAATAATTTTGGCTTATTCTAAAAATGGATTTTTTTAAAAAATAGATTTTTCTATGCCAGTTTGGGATTTTATTTTCTTTCAAAAAGACCCTGGTTAGGAATTACAACACTTGGATTGGATTCCATTGTTTAATGACTGGAATTAGCTAAAAAATTAAAAATATAGCTATGGTTCCAATATTCTCCCTCTCTCCCCTCCCACCTCACTGGCTGCCTTTCTTCACCACCCCTCTGCCTTTGCTTTTTTTTTTTTTTTTTACAGTTTCATTATCATCACTAGCATTGAGTCGATTTTGCCTGAAATCAACACATTATTTCACTTGGAAAGATCCCCCTTTCCAATTCTAACAGATGAAAAAAACAAAACAAAAAAAAGGAAACCTAACAGCACAGCTATTAATGGAAAGGAACAAGAGTCTAGTAGCACCTTACTGACTAAAAAAATTTGTGCCAGGGCATGAGCTTTCTTGAGTCACTGCTCACTTCTTCAGATACAGCTAGAATGTGAGTTAGTCCTTATATCTTGGAAGAGCTGAGTGATTTCAGATGCAAATGACAATAGCAGGCATTGGTAATGAGAGAAGACACCTAGGTCTCAGTTCAGCCCGGGAGGATGCATTGCCTTGAGCTTCATGATCAGTTGCAATTCAGCAGTCTCTCTTTCTAATCTCCCTTTGAAATTCCTTTGTAAGAGAACTGCTACTCTTAGGTCAGCAACTGAATTTCCTGGAAGGTTAAAATGTTTCCTCACTGGTTTTTGAATGTTGTGGTTTCTAATGTCAGATTATGTCCATTTATTCTTTAAATCCTCCTGGACTGAATCCTCCTGTACCAAATTGAGACCTTGGTTTCCTGTCTCATTACCAGTGCTGTTATCTCCATTTCTACTACCTCTCTGCATATCACACCGAATCCAAACAAGCCTGCTATTGCCATTTGGCATCTGAAGTCATCTTTATAAAGTTTATATTTCTGGTACCTTGTATTACATTTTATGGCACACATGGCCCACTCCGACAAAGTGACATTTATGTCAGATCTGGCCCTTAAAACAAATGAGTTCAACACCTCTGAAATGAATCTTAAGTGGCTCCCCCTCCACCTGGCTCCAACTAAGGAATAAGCTTCTTATACATATTGAACAAAGACAACAAAAAGTACTGTCAAATTTACTGAATATGAATTAGTGAATATTTGGTTTAACAACACTAATTAGATTTATGCAAATTGTAAATGACTCAACCATTTGTTATGGGACTAACAGAAGGATACAATAAAATGGGAAGAATTCTGATATATTCATTCATCACTGCCAGATTATTACTAGATACTACAAGAAAATGTAAAGAACAAATAGGCCTTAATGGTTCTTTAAAAAACATTAAAATTGGTACGTTGTACATTATGGTATATTTCACGCAGCTGATCAGATGATGCAAGCTTGAAAACAGCTATTTATTCAAAATAAAATAAAGTAACTCAAAATCTCCAGAATGGCATTTCCTTTTCTAGTTTCCATGAAACAGTACTATGCAGCACAATCTTCTCTTTATATACATATTTTGTCCCATCCTGTCTCTGGCATATTTGGTTTCCCCCTCCTCTGTATTATTCTCACAATAAACCAGCTATGCAGATGAGGTTAAGACAGAGTTACTGGCTTTATGATGGGGGGGGGGCATTGAACTGAGGGCTCCCATATTCTTCTCTGCCACACCAGTCACTATAATACGCTAGCTATGCTAATCTCAATCCTCTATGTACTTGAAATCCCATGGAATTCCATACATTTATTCTGTCGAAGTATGCCTTGAGTTACAGATTTAGTTTAAAGACAATTAAAAATGAGTGGAAAATATACTATATTTTTAGATAGTAAATTCCTCTTATTTTTGATTATTTAATTCATAGTATACTAAGAACAGTTGACTATCAGGTACAGAATAAATCACAAGGGGTTCAAAGATGTAATTTAATTTATAATTGCATGTAAAACCACTTTTAGAACCACAATTATGGAAATTCAATTGCAGCTTGGAATGCAGAAAACTATTTTTATATTTTGAAGAACAATTTGGAAATTTATACTAAATATAGGCCAGGTTGTCAGTTTTTCTTATAACATGCTTCTTTTTCTAACAAGCTGGATCTCATTTAGTGGGTAAAGGGGGAAGAATTCAAATCAACATTAAAAAAAACCAACACGTTTTCAGAGTCCACATTTTCAGATAAAATGCATTTGTGTGAGACACTTACATTGGGGAGGGGGATAAAGGTAAAATTAGATCTGAAAATGTTGAACTTCAACCAGGAAACTCTGTGTTCAATCACTTATCTTACTGAGAGATCTTACTTCAGTAATTCTCTCTCACTGCCTCACGGAACTGTTGTAAAAATAAGTAGATAAACTACTTGCATATTACCCTGAGCTATGTGGAAGGAGAGTGTGATATAAATGTGATGAAGTGAATGAATGAAAAATGTCACAAAAATTCTAGTCAGATGCACTCATCCTTAATTTCAACAAAATTGCACAAAATATTCATTCATTTGACATCAGGTTTAAGGAGAACTTACCTTGTAAGTCAAAACAATTTTATTCATTCTAAAGGTTTGAGAGATCTGATTTATCTTTATGCTAGTGAAAGATGAATAATAATAATAATAATAATAATAATAATAATAATAATAATAATAATAATAATAATTGGTTTTTATACCCCACTTTTCATTACCTGAAGTAGTCTCAGAGTGGCTTACAATCACCTCCCCTTCCTCTCCCCACAACAGACACCCCGTGAGGTAGGTGGCGCTGAAAGAGTTCTGACAGTACTGTGACTGGCCCAAGGTCACCCAGCTGGCTTCATGTGGAGGAGTGGGGAATCAAACCCAGTTCTCCAGATTAGAGTCCACTGCTCTTAACCACTACACCAAACTGGCTTGACACACATACTTAACTGAATTACAGAATCAGAACATGCAAATTAGTTAAGAATATCTATTGCTCCTTAATGTGTATGGCTTTAAAAAACTGAAGTCATAACATTCTAGGGGTTATTGTGTAGAGGGGGGGATCTCTTAACAGGTCTGAATGGGTGAACTGACTCTATTGTGCTTAAAATAAATGCAAATGTAAGTTGATCTTGATCCCCCACACTGTTGTGTGGAACTCTTTGCTGATGATGAACGGGAATAAAAGACTTTGTTGATACCTGTCTGTTCCTGACCACCTTTACCACTGGAGGTCTCCAATATAAATCATGAAAACAGGATGGTCGTAAGCAATCCACTTTCATGTAAAAGATAGTGGTGCATTTTGCTGACCACAAAAGATAGAAAAGATGTTTTAACTTATTTATTTATTTATTTATTTATTTATTTATTTATTTATTTATTTATTATTTACACTTATATCCCACCCTCCCTGCTATACAGCGGCTCAGGGCGGTTTACACCCAAGCCCTTTAAATAGGCAGGAAAGAAATATAAACTCATAAAATAAACAAACTAACATGAAAAAAGAGGGAGAGGGCTCAGCAATTTCTGAAAAGTACATCCTTAGTGGTGGTTTATAATGTAGTAGCCTATAATTCATAGAATAATTCATACAGTATGTAAGTCATGCTAGAGTATGGAGTAGGGGTTATTTAATCTTTATCCACAGTCCACATAGAAGAGAAGAAGAGAAGAGATTGGATTTATACCCTGCCCGTCACTACCCAAAGGAATCTCAGAGCGGCTTACAAACTCCTTTCCCTCCCCCTCCCCACAACAGGCACCCTGTGAGGTAGGTGGGGCTGAGAGAGTTCTGAAAGAAACTGCTCTTTTTTCAAGAACAGCTGTGCCAGAACTATGGCTTGCCCAAGGTCATCCAGCAGTGCAAGTGGAGGAGTGGGGAATCAAACCCGGTGCTCCCATATTAGAGTCCACACACTTAACCACTACATCAAACTGGCTCATAGTCAAGGTCTGAAAAGCAATCAGCCTAATGATCCAGGACAAGTCCCCAGTTTGAAAAGAAACAAACTAAGGGGGGGGCGGCGGCATTATAGAGGTTTATAAATTATGCACAGGATAGAGAGAGTTAACAAACAGAACTTTGTCTCCCTCTCCCAAAATACTAGAACTCGAAGGCATCCAGTGAAGCTGATGGCCAGTAGATTCAGGAGGAACAAAAGAAAATACTTCTTTACACAATGATTGATTAAAATATGGAGTTTGCTGCCAGAGGATTTAGTAGTGACTACAGGGTTTTCCTTCCTTCCTTCCTTCCTTCCTTCCTTCCTTCCTTCCTTCCTTCCTTCCTTCCTTCCTTCCTTCCTTCCTTCCTTCCTTCCTCCCTCCCTCCCTCCCTCCCTCCCTCCCTCCCTCCCTCCCTCCCTCCCTCCCTCCCTCCTGTCCATCCATCTGTCCGTCCATCCGTCCGTCAAGTTGCAGCTGATTTATGGCAACCTCATAGGGTTTTCAAAGAAAGACATTCAGACGTGGTTTGCTATTGCCTGCCTCTACATGGCAACCCTGGTATTCCTTGGTGGTCTCCCATCCAAATACTAACCAGGGCTGACCTTGCTTAATTTCTGAGATCCAATGAGATCAGGCTAGCCTGCTGTTCAGTTCAGGGTGGCCACAGGCACAGATGGCTTTAAAAGGGGATTAGACAGATTAATGGAGGATGTCTATCAGTGGCTACTAGCCATAGTGACTAAAAGGAACTTCCACATTCAGAGGCAGTAAACCTCTGAATACCAGTGGCAATGTTACAGGAAGTCCTTGACCTCAAGGCCCTGTTGTTGAATTTCCAGAGTAACTGGTTAGCCACTGTGTGAGACAGGATGCTAGACTAGATGGATCTTCCTTAAAATTTAGGATTAGGATTAATGATGATAATCCATGTAATGAACTATTTAAATACATTTTAGGCTGCCTTGTGTCTTATTTGAGAGGGCTACCTAAAGCAACTTCTCATTCAGGGAATTATATATTCAGCATTTATTTGCACATGTTAAATGCCATCAAGGCACTTCTGATTTAGGCTGACCCATTGAACTAGTGGCCTCCAAAACATCATATCATTAACAGTCTTGCTCAGATATTGAAAACTGAAGGCCACAGCTATCATGATTCAGTCAATCCATCTCATGTCGAGTCTTCTTCTTTTCCTAGCATTAATGTCTTTTCCAAAGTCTTGTCAATTATTTATTCTGCAATAAATCAGTAGGCTACAAAATACCTTGAATCTGCCCCAGAATGGTCTCTGATCAATAGAGTTAAATAAATAAATTTAAGATGGGTGGATTAATGTCAATGTACAGAGTGGATACCTGCTATTATATTTAGTCTCGGAGCATAATTGGCGTTTACAGTGATGCTCTCAAGAAATTAAAGTGGCATTAGGAGACTATAGGATAAGCAGCGGGAATCTGACTTCAGGTAATACTGGTAGAGTGGCCATGGTGGCTCAGAGGTTAAGAATCTGAGCTGCAGCCTGGAAGGTCTGTAGTTCGGCAGTTCAAGACCCTAGTGCTGTGTGATGAAGTGAGCTCCCATCTCTGGCCCCAGCTCCTGCCAACCTGGCAGATCAAAAGCAAGAAATTGCAAGTAGATAAATAGGCACCACTTCTGAGGGAAGGTAACAGCATTCCGTGCACCTTGACATTTAGTCATGCCAGCCACATGACCATGAAAATGTCTTCGGACAGCACTGGCTCTTTGGCTTGGAAACAGAGATGAGCACCACCCCCTAGAGTTGGATTTGACTGGCTTTTGAGCAAGGGAAACCTTTACCTTAATACTGGTAGGGATATGATGCTGTGGAACCCAGCCTTCATCTTCCCTAAATACATGCTCTTTCCATAGTTTAGGAATATCATCATACTAGGAATAAGGCCCGTTGTGGAAATAAATACGAGCTCTAGAAATAGGCTCTGGGAGAGTGCGCTGTGGAGTCTATGGAATTGTACCTGTCTGAGTTCCAACCCCTCCTCAAACCTCACCCTCTCCAGGTTCCATCCCTCAAATATCCAGGAATCTCCCACCTGGAGTTGGCAACCGTACCAGAGTGGCCCCAATGAGTTTTCTCCCAAAGGCCAAAACAGGTGTGGAAAGGGCCTTTTAGTGACAGAACCTGGATGCCTAGCAACAGGCACTGAGGAGAAAGCACACCACCTCTGATTTTGGAAATAGCTGGAGATTTGGGGAGTGGATCCTGTGGAGGGCAGCAAGGGTGTGTGTGGAAGGACTCAGCAGGGGATAATGTCATAGGGTCTACCCTCCAACGCAGCCATTTTCTCCAGGGGAACTGATCTCTGTCATCTGGAGATCAATTGTAACAGTGGGAGATCTCCAGGTCTCACTTGGAGATTGGCAACCCTAGGGGAAACCCTAGGGAGGAAGTCAGCCACACAGCAGGGGTTGAAGAGAATGGTTTGATGGTCACTGCCCCATATCATTAGCCAGCCAGCCATGGTGGAGCCAAAAAGGAGTGAGTGGCATGTTAAATATATTCTGAGAGGAAAGTGGCCAAGTGGGGGGGGGCTGTTTATGCTGAAAGTCCTTTTTTTTTTTTTACTCACAGAAGCAAGCTTGGTTGTTTGGTTGCCTACCAACAGCCACTGAGGGGACAGTTAGTCAGTTAGTCTCACACAGGAGTCAAGAGAAGTATCTTCCTGAGGAGAGAGTCCAGCTTTCCAGGAGCTGCAGCTTGTTTCCTCTAGGCCAGACCCTCCCTGGCGCTGCTGCCACTGCTGAAGGAAGGCGGGGGAGCCTTTGAAGGTTCTGGGCAGCCTCCTCTGTGGTGCAGGCCTTGCAGCCGAGGGAGAGAGGCCACAAGGGGCAGCGAAGGTGAGTGCTTCCCCTGCTTGCCGCCACTCGCTAGGTCTGCCTCCTCCCCCATGGAGGGGTTGCCACTCTCTCGGTGGAGTGTCCATCTCTTTCGCTGGCTCCCTCCAGACTGAGGGCAAAATGCTGCCTGCTGGCTTGGTGGGCGGGACGGAGCCAACGCAGCGAGCCAATGCAGCCATGGGATTGGGAGACTGTGAGAGTGGCATCTCAGCGGGCCAAAGGCTGTGGAAGTGTGTCCAGGAGGGACAGCAAAACTCAAATATATATAAGGAGAGATTGGTTTTCTCCCACTACTAGAGTTGAATGGTCATAGGAAGTTTTCCACAACTGCCATCCCTCACACTCTTTACAAGTTTCAAGTACTTCACTGATTTTTTTTACTGCTCTCAAGACAGTAATTCAGTATGTTCTGAGACATGAAACTACACATCTCATTCTCTTTCTTGGCTTGTTAATAGGAAAACTAGGTCATTTAAAATGTTTTAATTCAAAAATAAATAATAACCATAGCAACAGCATAACTCATCAGGACAGCAAAGGTTTCACCCATTCTTTGTACTTTTCCTTACAGAAATTGATTGGGTCAGCTCTCAGAAGTGTCATTGAAGCATCCACTGCCTTATATTTTTCTCCCATTGACTTATTATTTGCCATGCCATACAACAACAGGCTCTGACTGAGCCTACAGCAATGAGCACACTAATAGATGACCCATGAGACTGGAGCTGATATGTTTTTGGTCTCCTTAAAGGTTTTTCTTGATTAATTTTGTGTCACTTGCTTTGATTCACTTTCTAACAGCTTGGCATGGCACAACCTCAAAGAATCAATTAATCAACAGTGTTGTTGGGAATTCAGCTCTGGCAAAAATCAGGCCAGGCGAATGACAAGTTTCCATAAGATCATGTTCCAGAGAGCTGTGAGTAAGTTTCCACAAAACAGAGGCCAGCATAAAACTGCAAAGGGCACAACTTAGAATCTGGAGGGTAGACTATACAGGTGAAGCAACGATTCAGCCCAACAGTACAATTTTACCATTCATCATTTAGGTTACCAACTGTTTAAGCAGTCTGATTTCTGCTTATCAAGCTCTTCGTAGAGGCATGGGAGCAGATAACAATTTTTTTAATGATCAATTGGCAACCCTACTTTCATGATTACATTCTCCACTATATGAGCACGGGAATATAGGTCTTGAACAAGGAAACACATAGCCTGAAGCTAAAACCTACCTCTCCAATAATAAACAGAGTTACATCCTAAATCCATTGAAGTCAATATTCTTAGAAGGGTGCAGCTCTGTTCAGGAGTGTACTGTAGACTATTGTTCAGTTCTCTGGCTGAGTTCAGATTGGCAGTTTGCCCTGAGATAGGCACGTTTCAGCAACATTTCACAAATGGATTAAAGGGGCCATTCACACAGGCACATCTGTCCAGCATTCCCCAGCCATACTCAACCCGTCTTGTAATACTTCCCTCCCGAGTTTAAAAGATACTTGGTTAAAGTGGTAGCAACCCTGGAAACTGTGTCTATCCCATGTCTATCCCGCTTCAGGGACGTGTGAACGTGAACAAGCTGATCCAGTAGGGATGATCTTATGCACATGAGCGCTTATGCACATGAGCGCATAAACCCATATAACCGGATTACATTACAAAAAGCCACTTACAGCCATGCCTCCATCAAGGGTGGGCCAATAGTGTGAACGCTCCCTTGTGCATCCTCCCCGGTATGCTCCTGCATCAGTCTGCACAGTGTGAGTGGGAAAACCCAGAACATGTTGTTCTGGGTCTTTTTTGCCACAATTCCCTCATGTTTCAAACTGCCAGTCTGAACTCAACCTCTGTGTTTCGGAAGGAGCAGGAATATTTGTCAACAAAGAGAAGTACATTTGTGTGTTTTTCTCATTATTAAATACCATACTTATGAAAATGGGGTGTTCTGAATTGTAATCCATGTGAAAATGAAACACATTCCCCATCTAAACAAACTACAATGAAAAAACAAAACAAACATGGTTCTCTTTTGTTTTGTTCTCCTTGGCTGAGGTTACATGAGCAGTTTGTGCTGACATAGTTGTGTTGCCTTTGCGATTATAAAGAGCACAATCAGATAATAACATTTGCCTTCTGGGTCCCAGTCATTGGCATCCTGCTTTGCCTTGCTTTGGAAGCGGAGTAATCAAGTACCAGGGAAAGTCCAGTATTTGGGGATGCCGGTGCTTCCACTCCATGCTTATAATGCTTTATGATGTTTATAATTTGTGTTTTAATGTATTTTAACTCTTAATGTAATCTGCTCTGAGCCTGCCTTGGCAGGGAGGGTGGGAAATAAATTGAATTGAATAAATAAATAAATCTGGCTGTCTGAACTCCCCTCTTGCAAAGTCAAGCCGTTTGGGAAGTCTGAACTTTCCCTTCCATTTCCACCCCCTTTTGGGAGGGGGGATCAGGTAGTGATGTTCACATAAGTGCATAATCACCCCTGGCCATGTAGTTATTCTGGATCAGGAGTCTCTGGGGGAGTTGTTCTTGAGCAATAAATCCCCCCCCAACCCCTCTCTCCTGTTTCTTCATCAGAGCCTGAGAGCATCCCATGATTGACACAAGCATAAATACACTGAAGTCAATGGGACTACTCTTATGTAAATCTGCACCTTACCCCCACCCCCCTGGTATTCCATGGAAGAGAGATGAAGGGAAGGAGGCTGGGAGGGGCTGGAGTACTTGGCAGAGAGATTGTGGTGCTGTCAAAAAGGAGCCAGAGTTTTGCATACATGGTTATGCACATGGGTGAAAGACAGAAGACGAAGAAGAAGAAGAAGAGGAAAGCCACAACATTAGCTGCTGTAGATTTTCCAGGTTGCCTGGCCGTGGTCTTGGCAGTTTGAATGATGGACCATGGGGTGAACATGCAGTGAAGCCAGTTCAGGGTTCAGCTATTTAAACCAGCACAAACACAGGCTCATCCAGATCATGCCAAGCCTCCAGTGTGACCACAGCCTTTGTTTCATTATTGTGCCTGTCCCTAAGTCTACTGGTTTCACTTTTGAAGGCAGCCAGAATTTTCCTAATAAGGGCATAAACTGTATTCCTTAAAGGGAGAGAAAAGCTCTGGGCTTTTATTAACTGTAAACTGCAGCCACTAGTATTACATACATGTGTGAACTATTCCAATTCTGAAGGATATGGGGTAGGATTTTGCCTTCTGCTCTCTTTCCAATACTTGCCATACTGTGCCAGATTTCTCCTTGCAGTCTCTGCTTTCCTACAGACCTGCTGCTTTCCAAACCTTATCCCATGTCCATGCAAATCAACCTCAAGATCCTTCTGCTGCTGTTTACTTGCCCTGATGCCTTACCCTCCTTGAACCACCTAGTGCCTTTGGCACTGCCAGTCTGCCCCTCCCTTGTGGCACTGCCCTCCCTTGTGGTACTGTGCCACCCCCACCCCACCAATTGCATTCTGCTGTCAATGTTAATTTGTGATCGGAGTCTTTCTTATTAATTCTCCATAGACTTCAATGTTAAACATAAATGCCTTTCATTGTCCTTTATTCTATCTGTCTGAAATTTGTGCTTGTGTATGTCCTAGGAGAGTGTTGCGATCACTCTAAGATTTGTCCAGTTTGGATGGAAAACCATGACTGCACAGACCCAAGAAGAGGGTCAGGGTTTTTTGCACTGAAACAGATTGGAAATAAAAAGTGAAATAGGATTATGAAATAGGATTATGAAAATAAAATAACAATAAAACAAATGATATCAAAGCCAACCAACCACGAGTCTCCTTCCCATTCATAAGTCTAGGAATCCTTGAACCTGCCGTTTCATATCTGATCTTCCAGTCTGCTACCCACCAGGCTTGACACCAATGCTCCCTCTAAGGAGTGGAGTCTTGTAAGCAAAAAATTCTACTTTGTGAGCTACTGGCAATAAAGTTGTGAGCGAGCGATTTGGCTGCTGCATAAATCATTCTACTCTGGAGCCATCCCTTCTGAGCGAAGACAAAAAAATGTGTGAGCCGGAGGCTAAAAAATCTGTGAGCTAGCTCACACTAACTCAGGCTTGGAGGGAACACTGCTTGACATAAGAACATAAGAACATAAGAGAAGCCAATGTTGAATCAGGCCAATGGCCCATCTAGTCCAACACTCTGTCACACAGTGGCCAAAATATACCAGGTGCCATCAGGAGGTCCAGCAGTGGGGCCAGGGCACCAGAAGCCCTCCCACTGCTGCCCCCTCCAGCACCAAGAATAGCGTGCATCACCTGCCCCAGACTGAGAGTTCCCATCTATACCCTGTGGCTAATAGCCACTGGTGGACTTCTGCTCCATATGTTTATCTAATTTCCTCTTGAAACTGTCCATGCTTGCAGCTGCCACGACCTCCTGTGGCAGTGAATTCCATATGTTAATCACTCTTTGGGTGAAGAAGTATTTCCTTTTATCTGTTCTAACCCGACTGCTCAGCAATTTCATAGAGTGCCCACGAGTTCTTGTATTGTGAGAAAGGGAGAAAAGTACTTCTTTCTCAACCTGCTCCATCCCATTCATAATCTTATAAACCTCGATCATGTCACCTCTCAGCCGTCGTTTCTCCAAGCTAAAGAGCCCCAAGCATTTTAACCTTTCTTCATAGGGAAGGTGTTCCAACCCTTTTATCATTCTAGTTGCCCTTCTCTGCACTTTTTCCAATGCTATAATATCCTTTTTGAGATGTGGTGACCAGAACTGTACACAGTATTCCAAATGAGGTCGCACCAATGATTTATACAGGGGCATGATGATACTGGCTGATTTGTTATCAATTCCCTTCCTAATAATCCCCAGCATAGCGTTGGCCTTCTTTATTGCAGCTACACATTGTGTAGACATTTTCAGCGAGTTATCCACTACGACTCCAAGATCTCTCTCTTGGTCCGTCTCTGCCAGATCAGACCCCATCAACGTGTATTTATATTTAGGATTTTTGGCTCCAATGTGCATCACTTTGCACTTGGCCACATTGAACTCCATTTGCCACGTTGACGCCCACTCACCCATCCTCAACAGATCCCTTTGGAATGCCTCACAATCCTCCCTGGTTTTCACCACCCTGAACAACTTTGTGTCATCTGCAAATTTAGCCACATCACTGCCTAGGCCTTGTAATTGACACCTAGGCCTTGCTTCAGTTCTATGTTTAGCAACTGTCTGCAGCAATTCCAGGTCTGGTTTGGTTCAGGTAACTCAAAAGCTGTGTTTTCATGAGTCACTTCTGTCACAGATGAAATGAAAAACTGTGACTATATCTAGAATAAGAATCAGATATAATTTGTGGATTTAGGTTTCAGCACTCCAGCTGCATTCAGACATTAGAACAAACTCCAATTAAGCTAATATTGTCTTCAAACACAGGCCCCCACTCCATGTACATGTCTCATTCCTTCACCCTCCTTTCTCACATACAGCATGATTGAAGATTCCTGGTTTGAAACAAACCGTGAATCCACCATGATGTAGAAATACCATAGACAGGTGAATTGCAGTTATTTTCATTCCCGCAAACTGGGATCCTAAATTATGGTTTAAACTCAACAAAAATAAGCAAATAATAAATAAATAAATTGTGCGGATTTTTTACAGATCCCACACAACCTATGTTCACAATTATAGACATTTCAGGCATAATGTTTGACATAATTTTTCTATTCTATAAGTAACAGTAAATTGAAATTGTCTACAGAACACAGAAAGGCCCATCAAGCATCAGATTATTGTTCCAAAAAGGGATAAACTGTTATGGTCACCTGAACTGTAGCTTCGCACTTCTCCATTAATATTTTGGACAGCATTTGCAAATCCCCTTTAGACTAATGACTGTTGCCAGTTTCTATTGTCTACCTGTAATCATCAACCGTCCTCAGCCCACCAATAAGCACTTTCAATTTGTTCGATTCTGTTGGTTTCTAATGATCAACAGGGTTTGTTTATAACAATCAGATTAGCTGTTCTTTAATCACTGTCTATTGTTTCAACATATGAGAGGATTTCACAGCTCATTGACTGAGCTGACTCGTAATCTACATGGAGGAAACAATGTTGCAGCTCATCAAATGTAATCAGCTACTAATTGAAAGGAAATGAAATTTTACAATTATATGGCACCTTTCAGCCACACAAGATCATGCATCCTTGCAAGAGCTGCATGGCAGAAACACTTGAGAATCTCCCAAGTGTTGTCACCTCAGGGGAGGAACAGAGGAACTTTCTTATGCCGGCACATACTGTTGAAATAAGTACAACAGCAGTGGTAAACATAAAGCATGTTGCTCACTAAAAAAAAATCACAAAGACTTCAAGCATGACCAAAAGTAGAGGGGTTGCCCCTCAGTTCAAACAGTGGACGGTTATCTTCTGGTCTGAAAACCTCCTTTTGGATTTTGCTTTTCTCCTGGAACTAAACAATCTTGCTTCCAAATGTTCTCATCAAAATTTACCTATGCAAATGGTTATGTTAACTATTCTACATGTTTTATATTGCTAATTATATAAATTTTTCTGAATATTCCCCGAATAATGAAAATTTGCATTTGAATCAATTAGATTCTCATATTTGATATTTGATAGATGACATACAATCAAGGCCCATTTTGAGCCTGAATGGGCCGGAGCAATGCTCCTGCAGTAAACAGGAGCACAGTCTCCTGGTTCTAGGAGCCTTAAAGTCACCAACCAGTGACCGGGACAGAAGTACTACAATTCCCAGCACTTCCTCCCCTCCCTGCAGCACCAGGCCTCGGCCAGTGGGTTGCTGTTGCCAGCTGCAGTTCATGGTGCTGCTTTCCTAAGTTGGAGCATGTGCGCACTGTGCTGCCACCCTTCCCCCTCCCTCCCCTTCCCAATGGCTTCATTCCCCGAGTCAGATTTCCGGATCTGCCTGTTGTGCATCTCCTCTAACTCGTCCACCTTGTCATCTTCCTCGCTGATCACCAACTTGTCTGGAGAAGGGGGGAGGTGGTGGTGGGGACTCTGCATCCTCCTCCTCATGCACCCCATCCAGGCACTTACATGTCCTGCCTTGATGCCAGTGCCTGGAGGCACAACGCCACCCAACCATGGGGGACTCACTCAAGCTATGCTGCCCTATCTGTAACCAGAATGCTGTTGGGCATGGATGTGCTGTCCTGCTCCAACTTCCTTATCCACCACTCAAGCAAGAAGGAGCAGGAGATCAGCTTTCCAGGCAGCTCTAGGCAAATGTTCTGTGTGTGTGTGTGTGTGTGTTTTGTGTGTGTGTGTGTGTGTGAGAGAGAGAGAGAGAGAGAGAGAGAGAGAGAGAGAGAGAGAAAGACAGAGAGAGACGGGGGGTGGACTAGAAGGTAGCTAATGTCACCCCCATCTTTAAAAAGGGTTCCAGAGGATATCTGGGTAATTACAGGCCAGTCAGTCTGACTTCAATACTGGGTAAGTTGGTGGAAACTGTTATTAAGGAGAGAATTAGTACTAGGCACATTGATGAACAAAAACTATTGAGGCAGACTCAGCATGGGTTCTGTAAGGGAAGATCTTGTCTCACTAACCTCTTTTACCATAACATGTCCTATTCCAATCTTGATTAAAAATAAATGCTCAGCATTTAGGAAGCACTTTGACATGCCTGAAGCACTTGGGCACATGTTGTCAGTAATTCTCAAAACAGTCCTATAAAGTAGTTTAATATTGTCCTCTTCCCCATTGCAGTTGCAGGGCTGAGGCCAAATGCCCCTAGCTTGTCAAAGGACACATGCTCAGTTCATTGCAGGCCAAAACCCATCTTCTGGGTGTGGAACAGTGATCACTAGGGATGTGTGGGGGTATTTGTGAAGTCCCTGCATTGTGCAGGTGGTTGGACTAGATGACCCTGGAGTTCCCTTCCAACTCTATGGGTCTGTTCTGATTCAGACCAGTGGGGAAGAAGAAGAAGAAGAAGAGATTGGATTTATACCCCGCCCTTCACTACCCAAAGGAATCTCTTGCTTGTGTTAACCTATTTCCTGCTTTCATAATTAATGTGGACCTGGGGCATCAAAATTCCTGAAAACTGGAGAGATGTTGGCACAGGGAATAGTGGAGTGTATTCTTCCCATTGATCACACTGTTGTCTAGTGCCACAAAAAGTAGTTGAGGTAGCTTCTATAACATGGAACAGGCCTCTATTGACTATCTGTTTAGCTGGTTTTTCTAAATGCACTACTAGTATGATGGATTTGGTCTAATCTCAGAGTTGATTCATAGAACAATTATAAGACAGTGAAATGTAGGCTGATTTGTGCTCATGGTATAGTGGTTGGGTATGTGTTTTCTTAGAACATAATGAGACCATGATTTGCCAAGAAAATACAAATTACTAAAGCATTTTGGGTGGCTAATGTAGGTTTAACTGTGATGTGTGCTTATGGTACAGCAGTCATACAGTAACATTGTACTTTCCCCATGCTTATCTCCCTCAGAAGATCGTGTGCAGCTTTAGTGCAGATTAATGGAGCTCTCCTATAGCAGGAGCAAGAGCAGCTTGAGAGCAGAAACTTGACAAAACATCAAAGTTAAATGTTCTTGGGGCAAATTTTATACTTAGTTTGGAATTGCATCTTATTTCCTTAATTGAACAAGGTTTCAAATTGAAGATTCAACAGCAGATACTCTTGAAAGGATCCCTGTCCTCAGACTGAAAATGAACATGGATACTGATGCTAAGTCATTATCCCAATATTCCAGTCCCTTTATGAAAAAAGAAGGGTTAGTTTGTGAGGCAGAAGCACTTTGTTACCTTTGACCTTGTCTGCAAACTAGATTTCCAGAACCCCTTTTCATTCTGGGAATGTCAGAACAAAATGCATTAACATTGAGCTCTGGTCTATGTCATTTTGCAATGCCACTCATCTTAAAGCAGAAATGAAAACAAAATCTTTGATTCACACTGCCATTTTCTTTTTGTTCCCATGGTCTTTGGTCTTGGTTAATACTCTTATCAAAATAATGTTGGAATGTCACCAAATCTGCTTGAAACAAATAATATCGTGTTCTTAAAAGAAGTTATGGATGAGTTTTTTACTCTTTTAGCTTGTCTACAAGCCTGCTAAAATATTGTCAGCAAGCAAATGGCTGGATCAACGGTGTTCCCATTGGCTTGGCTTATGCACCCACTCCATCAGAACATCAGAGACTTGTAGAGAAAACATTCAAGATAATAATACATTGCTCTTGCACCCCCAGAATAAAAGCCTGAAAACTGCACGCTGGGTGAGACTTGGCAGAACTTTTATGAACTGACCTGCAGTGTTAAGTTTTGACTTAATAGTCTCCCTTCTCTTTCTCAGTATTAAGTACCTAAAACTAAGACACTAGCAATGTAATCCTAAAAACATATCCTAGGATAAGACTAACTGAATAGTCCTGAGTTGGATTCTCAGTAGACCTATTTAGGATTGCTCTCTAAATGCATGTGGGTACCAGATATCTGTGGTAATCTACAGTGTTCAGACAAATCCACTTTGGTTCAAACCTGTCCTTTGGCTTGTTTTTTATTGTTTTCACACCTGAACATAAAAGGTCATCCCTTTGGATCAATTCTGTTTCACCCTGAGATTCAGTGATGCTACCCACTTCCAATGGATTCCCATCTCTAATTCCTCTGACCTGGCCAGCCATTCAAAAGTGTCATAGATCAATCTTTCTTTGCCCATCAGATGCCTCAGGTATTCAGCACGCTACTTAACACGTTTGCCCCCAAACTGCTCCTCCTCATTGCATGCCTTATTCCAATCTAAGCCTCCAATGGATTTACCAGGCCAGTTGAATTATTGTTCCCCATTCCATGTAGAGCAAAGCAGGCATACATTTGTGTCCTGTTTCCTGATTCTGACATCATTCTGAAGGGAAGGGCAGATTGTGACAACAGCAAAAGCTGACTGTGGGGAGGAGAAAGATCCTGAAATACAGCATAGCCCCCTCCCCCAGCCATAAGAAAGAGCCAGACACTAGATTGGGATTAACTACAGGCCACTTTATTAACTATTTACACTTTTGCGGCAAGGACAAATCACAAGTGCGGTAAAAGGCCAGGGCCAGGAGTGTGAGCCATAATTGGGTGAGCCACCATTGCCCCGGGCATGAGCCATCCTTTTGGCTTGTAACCAGCAGGCCGAGCAAATGGGGTGCCACCCTGGAGCTTCCCCCAAGCTGTAAAACTTAGAGGGAAGGTGCCTAGCCAGGGCGGTCCCCACGGCAGTCCTCATTTCTAACCCTGGGCCACAAAGCCCAAAGGCTGAGCCTGGTGGACCCCTTGACCCCAACAGGGAAAGTGCTCTATGGTGCTCACCAGATCTGTTCTCTCTTTTCCCCGCACTAACCTGGCAAATGACCAGTCCTATTCAACAGAAGCACCACATCCAATCTTCCCATAGTCCACTGACAACAGTGCAAGGTAGGCAAAAACATACCCCTCCATGCCAATTCAAGGAGGGGAGAAAAAAAATCTTACCTGGCCCCTAAACTAGCCAAAGCCTGCACTGCATACAGAATGGGAGGGTGAGCTGAGTGCATAGGCAAAAGGGGAGGGGGTGGGGGAACCACCTTATGACCCTGCTGGCTCTGCCCCTCCACAGTGACTCCATGATCCTAGCATCATGTGTCCTTCCTCCCTTCTCCTCCTTCCGGGGAAGTGAAGCAGTCCCTGCTTGCGATCTCCCTTTGGGCTCTATGGTGGAGAGGAACTGAAGTCTCATGACTGGTCTGGTTAAACAGACCTCCCATCCAAGTTGCTGCCCTTCAAGACCTCTGCTAACCTCTTCTCATGCAACACCCACTCTTCCACTCTCAGGCAAGGGTGGCCAACAAGCTCCATTTGCAATAAATCACCCAAAATCTAAGAAAAGTAACCTAATGATATTTGAGTCACAGAAAGGAGAGAAATTAGGCAAAAAGAAATGACATGGGATATCCATTCGAAATAAAACTGAATATATGTTTGAGGCTAAAACATTTCCCTGCAAGGAAGAAATAACACGGAATGAGAGAAGCGATAATAAAAAAAAAGGTGGATTCAGATGCACACTATCAATTAATCAATCTAGGACAATACAAGAGATTTCACATTGTATCTGGCCTTTATACTTGCTACCACAACAACGTCTTGTCACTAAGGGCAAAGTTTACAGTTTAAAACAAACCTGGTTCCCCCAAACCTTTAAGAGGCTATGTGGGTCTCCTTGGTTGGTAGAAAAGACCAGTCACACATGCCCTTTGAATAAAGTACAGATTATTATATTTTAGACTGGACCAAATCTGTTAGCGGGAATGTATAACCTCAGAAACTGCAGAGGTCTCTCTGAATTTGAAAATATGTGGCTTTTCTCCATTTGAGTTAACCTGCCTGTTATTCTTCAGTCCCAATATAGAAAAAACAACAATGCTCACCTAAAGAAAACACGCATATCCAGCAAGTGGGAAAAGGGAATGAAGAATACTAAGCATAGGATAATTCCATTACTAATATCTAAGGTAATAAAAGCACACATTTAAGCACATTGCTAAGCACACACTTTCTAAGAGCATGGGATTCAAGGGATGCAGAAGAGTATAACTCTTCTTAGGGCTGCACTAGTTTCAAACCACAGCAGAATGTTCTGCTCAAAAGTCCCTTTGGGCTTGCGCCCTGGATCCTACTGTTATGGGGGCAGAGAGAAAACAGTTATTTCTCCCTGCCTACCGTGTTCACTCCTGTGTCACACTTGTATCATCCTGTCTCTTCAGGAGGTTTTTTTTCAGGCATATATTTAAGCAATAAGACATGACAGGCAGTGCATTTCTGGATGATTATTAGATGCCTCGGTGGTATTCTCAGGCAAGAAGCTGAAGGCTTCCCTTTAAGTGTTGTTTTGCTATTATGAAATGGAATTTATAAATCAAAATATAGGGGGGAAAGGAAGTCAGACCCCTGCACTTACGGGGCGTTATTGACATGGGCATGACATCACTGACAGTTAGTTAGAAAGCTCCACTTTTATTCAGACTTTTAAAGCCACTTCATAATTTATGGTGCAACAAGGAAAAGATTTTTTCTTCTTCAGGAAAGCATGCCAGCCTTGCAGAGATTATCTCCAGAAGTCACTTTAGTTAATTGATTCTCAAGGATTATAATTTCATCTGAATACAACCTGGCATAAAGCTCTTGGTTGTGATATAAAAAAAAAGAGTTCCGGTTTTTAGCAAAGTTTCAAGGCAACCATATAAATCAGGAACTGAGTTTGTATCGCTGAACAGTTACCACAAAAGCATAACTGAGTCATTTGTCAAACCTATACTCTGGAGGTTTCAATGACTTTACCCCACACCCAATATATTTAATTGGGGGATTTTAAAATATTTTGTTCCATTCAATAATTGGCAAGCAATGTGTATACCGTGTGATGATAATAAAAAGAGACCAGAAGCATTAATGAAGGACTGGATTAGGTTTCCCTTTTATGCTATATAAAAACAAAGGCACTTAATCATTAATTTGCAATGAAATTTAACCCACGGCTCTTTCCCCCCTTTTCATGCATTTTTATTTGATTTCAGCATACATGTGCTCTGTTAATGTGTTATTTTCCAGGCTACATCACTATATAAGAGGAAAGTCCATGCTTCTATGGTCCAAAGATAAGATACTTGAAAGATAACAGCACTAAAAAGAGGTTTCTTAGATGATTAATTGCTGCCCATTAGCCTGGTATATAATAGATTTCAGAACATAACACCGGTCTGTATAAATCCATTTGTCTGTCCATCCATCCGCCCATCCACCTACCCACCCACCTGTATGCAAAGTAAGTTTTTGATTGGATTTCTGCAATATTCCTTGGTGAAGTTTATCTCTAGCATAGCACTGTGCTAAGCATTTCAGGCCTGCACAGTAAAACCCAGTTATAACCTTTTCTGCTGCTAATACAAAGGAAGAAAATAGAGATTAAACACACAAGAGAAAGGTTTTATTTTCAAGTAAGGGGAAAGTTCAGGACCAACTTGATTTTCAAGTGTGGGATGTTCAGGTTTTCTCTCCAAACCACCAGTGTACAAATGGGATTGGCAGATATGAAAAAACTGGACAGACTTGGCTTTACCAATCACAGAAAACCTCTCAGAAACTTCAGCTGTACTCAGGTTGCTGACAGTGACATACCAGAGCTGTATTACAGGATTTTCATTAGCTTTCTTATCATAATTCAGATTGCTGGTTTTGACCTTCAAAATCAGGATATTCGAGATATATCCTGGACCACAACAATTTACAAACAGTTGGATACTAGGATGTCACATGGATTGTCACTGGAGGCCTTTATCTGGGTGGTGCTACCATGGAAGCCAGATGGGCAGTGACCAGAGAAAGGGTCATTTTAATTGTAGTAACTATCAATCTGCTCCTTGTCACATCCACCCTTAAGAGGTTTGCTTACTTTCTCCTTTGCTGGCATTCAGGTGCAATGAGAATTTTTTGTTTGTTTGTTACTTTTCATGTGTGAGTCCTATCAAGCTCCACATTGCTTAAGATATTTTCTGTTCTATCTTGGTTATCTTGGCATGAACCAGGAAAATATGGGTCATGATGGTTCATGGTTCATGGTGTGCCTGGTCTGCAAACCATGAACCATCATGAATGTTTGGGGCTAAACAAACTGGTTTGGTTCATGAGATTCATGATTTGGTAGAATGCCCTCCCAAACTCACAGAGATTCTCCAGCTGACTTTCCTCTACTTACCCTTCAAATTTGGCAAGGATTAGATTTATAGGCTAAGAGTAACAGCTCCCCAAAGAAAGTGCCCCCAACTTCCATTGTTTTCAGTGAATGGGAAAAACATCAAAAAAGCAAGGGCAATAGAAGCCCAGCAGAACAGAATCAAAGTCCCAGAAAATTTCTGCAGTAGAAACAGAAGGGGGCATTTTTGTAAGTTCAGCAGAATCAGTGCAGTGTACTAGTGCCCAGCAGAACTCAGTGCCATTGTGGCATTGCCAGCTCAACAGGACTGCTGTGAAGCACAGAATCACTCTAAAAGCAAGGGGGGTGCAAGCCCAGCAGAACCAGTGTAATGTATTAGTGCCCAGCAGAATCCAGTGCCATTGTGGCAATGTCAGCTCAAAAAGACAGATGTGAAGTACAGAATCATGATACAAGCGAAGGGTGTTGTAAGTCCGGAACAACCAATTCAGTGTACATAGTGTCTAGTAGAATTCAGTGCCACTGTAGCAATGCAAGTAAAAGAGGACTAATGTTAAACAGAGAATCTCCAGAAAATCCCTGGAATACCATTGTGGCACTGCAAGTTTAAAAGGACTGGTCTCCAAGCAGAGTCACAAGAAATCCAAGACAGGCATGGATTTTGCAAGCCCAGCACAACCAGTTCCAATGTGCAGAATGCTCAGAAGAATCTAGTGCCACTGGCATTGCAATATTTAAAGGACTGATCTCACAGCACAGAGTCACAAATCCAAGCAAGGGGGGTGGGATTTTGCCAGCTCTGTGCAAGAAAATGGCAAGTGAATACAAAGGGACATTGGCAAAGGGGAGGTAACCCTTTTGAAACTGACATGACTAGTTTGAAACTTACAAAAGTGTTTTCAATGCTGGAGAATTCCACCCCTGTTACTCTGAAGTTTGGCAAACATTTTGTTTGAGCGGAGACCGTCTGTCTGGAAATGTATCCATACATGAACTGACATGAACCTCCACAAACGTCTTGGAAGTTCGTGGAATGTTTGTGCTGGTTGACCTGCCATGAACTTCAGTTTGTGAACTATAATTCATCACAAAATTTAGTTCATGAGCCAGTTGGTGCCCACCACTAATTATCATTCTATTAGTTGAATACTGCTGATTTTTATGATGTTTTGATTCTTAGTTTCCAGATTTATTAATTAAATATTGATTTTATTGTTTTTGTAGTTTCTGTTGGATCATTGTTGTGAGCTGCCATGGAAAGCATTGGTTAGGAAGATGGGGTATAAATATATTTATAAATAACAATAAAAATAAATGAGGTTACTATTCAATGGAAAAAAATAAACTTCTGAACAGCAAAGACTAGCTCCTCAATCATTCTGTATTCCATTTCTCAGTATCATTAGGAGTTTCAGTGCTTTATCTGTTCACATTTTCCCCCCAACTATTGCAGAAGAGTGTTAAGAACATCTTGGAATTTTCACATATAGATAAATATTTTGGCAACTCAAAACTATCAGTGTTGTACAGCTCTTTCCTCTTTATACATAGTGTCACATGAGGTCAGTCCAGATGACCAGAAATAAAAGTCTTATAGAACAAAAAAATCCTTATTATCTTGGCTGAATCTACTTTAACTTCACAAGTTGAAGGCATTTCCATTCTTAATGCATGTTCTGACATAAAACGTTTGGGACTAAGAAAGTCTTGTTTAGATTATTTTGAACAGTATATATGTGCAGTTTTTGAATACTGGTATCTTTCTCCCTCCTTTACTCCAATGTTTTCTCTTCATATACATTATTCACTCTTCTCTGCTATTTGTCTTTAAAGAGAATCCATTGACCTGGTGATGGAGTACTAATCAGTGCATCCACAAGGGGTTCACTGTGAAGTGCAACAACTTCTCTTGAAAGGGATCCCAGCGAAAAAAAATGTTGGTGAGAATGCACAGATGTCAGATAGTATGTGTGCATATTCTTGTGTTAAATTGGATATATAGCGAATGGCAGTAGGAGTATTTTGGTGCTGCTGCTGTGGTTTACCCCCTTCCATACCACCTGGTTTTCAGAAACTAGCCACCACAGTTCTTCTGTGTTGAAAAACTCCTGAAAGCTTTCCTAAAGACAGCACAACAGGAAGTTATCCTCTGGTTTTCAAAGATAATTTAAGAGGTTTATAATCCAGTTTTTAGATCTATTCCATTCACAGAGCCTATATAAAACCCAAATCTGGCAGCAATAAGTACTACATCTGCAGATATGATACAATAATCTGCAACACAGAAGGTGTGAAGAGGCTTTCATTAGAATATCTCTAATGTCTTAGACTATTCCTGAGGTTGCAGGTTTTAACTGGAATCAGGAATTTCCCAAAGTAGGGATAGAATTCCCAAAGTAGGGATTAGAGTTTGATACTAAATTGTATTCACTGAAAGAACACAGCACCTTGAGATGGATAAACGAATTACAAGTTTCTTTTTGAGCCTTTTCCTTGGAAGAGAATCAAGCCCATACAATGAAAACACTGAATAAATCATGTGTAAAATGGGACCACCCAATATTTGTCTATGTTAATTTGGCAGCCAGCATTATATTCCTCTGCTATAGGCTGGCCTGGATACGAAATGTATGCCAAATACATGGGTGGGATAGAATCCTTTCTGTTTGTTTAACCACATCTAGGGCTGAGTAGTAACCCATTTGGGCTTTTTCCATTCCTGTTTCTAAAATTTACTCACATGTGACATTCTAACATACGTTGAGCATTATTTAAGTGGGTGTGTTCTTTGCTTGGGTTCTTCAGTCAAAAATCTTGGTACTAAAGAGAAAGAAAGAATAATCAGACCAGTAGCAATGCTTTAGAATAGAAACTGAAAACTTGCCCAATGAAATTAGACATTCTGCTTTGGACACACGAGGATGCATTATAACGAGTCAAGCCATTGATCTATCATAGTTAGCATTGTCTGCTCTGACTGGCAGCAGCTCTCCAGGGTCTCAGGTCTTTCAAATCACTAATTATCTGATTATTTTAACTAGAGAGGCTGAGAATTGAACCTGGGGCCTTCTCTGTGCAAAGCACCTGCTCTGTAACCTAGCCACACCCCATCTCAACTACTACTACAATTATTATTGTTGTTGTTATTATGATCACTGATAGTATGCCTTGTGAACTCTCATGGCTGAAATGAAATAAAAGCCTTTTCCATTTGTGAATGTGCTGCTGGCTCAGAGCCTTGCTGGTGCATGTGGCAAGGGTTTTGCAATCAACTACCTCAGACAATTGAATTCTAAAGGCCCCTTTGCCTGTTGGATTGTAAAAGCAGAAGTAAAACATAAAAATGGTTTAGGATTCCACATGCTAGCCGTGAATAATCCAGAATATTAGAATGTTCTCATGTATATAGAGTAATGTGCTGGAATGGGCATTGCATGACAAATACTGCAGATACTGCAGATAGATTGAAAGGGAAAATGCATTGTCCCATACCATTACATTTTAATGGTCTGGAATATAGCTAGCCAATTGTCAGGGCCCATGCAAAATAGAGATTTTCTTCTTAATATCAAAAGTAAAAATGAAATTTTTGCTTGTACATGTCCAATAACTTTCCTAGAAAGTCTCTTGATAAACGGTGCCAAAAACGATTGCACCAGCCATTCTTATTCATTAACTAACACTTCATTAAGTGAGTGTTGATGCCAGGAATCAATGTAAGCTAAACATTTATTTTCTTTTCAAAAGGAAGCTGGAAATTTCTCATAAAATTAGAATAGGAATGCACTCTTTGGGTCAGAATTATATTAGGCCTGTATAAAGAAACCAATGAGTGAAAACCATTCCATCCATTTAGTTGTAGCAACCCATGCAAATTTTATGGCAATGGCTACAATACTACACGTTAAGTGGTGACGTCATGGATGCACCTAACCAATATTACTGAGCCACCATACCAATCAGATCAAATGCCAAATGAGCAAATGAGGCCAAGAACTGTAGGGGTAAAACAAAAGGAAAACGATGAGAAAAAGTTAAGGGAACCGAGCGGCTCTAAATAACAAGGATGCTTGACATATTTTTTTTAATAATAATTAGCTTGGACAAATAAATTTAGATTGTATTCAGAGAAGCCCTAATAAAAATAACAATAAAATAGTATTTGCACCTAAAGTAATCATGTTTACAGTACAATATCCAGGTAGCTGTGACTCGACTTAGTCATCAATATGCTATAGTGGATGGATAGTTAGACTGGGACACATAGGCTTTCATTCCCACAAAGACATAGAGCTTGTTAGGAAAACGTGGACCAATCCCACCCAGTTTACCTAACCTGCATTGTAGAGCTTTTGTGAGTGTAAAATTGTTGGGGACTATGCCTTGGACTGAAAAAAAAACTGTGGCTGATTTCCCACTATAGCTGCCTTGGTGTTGTGCCGCCGCTTGTCCCGACACTATTGGTCAATTTCACACCTGAAGCCGCGGGGCTTCATTTTGACCCGCGGCTTTGCCTGATTTCCCCCGCAGTTTCGTGATCCTGTTTTTTGAGGATCACGAAACTGTGGGGGAAATCAGGCGAAGCCACGGGTCAAATGCAGCCCTGCGGCTTCGGGTGTGAAATTGACCAATAGTATCGGGGCAAACGGTGGCACAACACCGAGGCAGCTGTAGTGGGAAATCAGCCTGTGACTACTGACAAGTGAAGCTGTTGTAATATGGCTTTCCTGCCTCCTGCTATTGCTGATCCTCCCCCCGCTCCACACACAAAGGATCAGAAAACCTTTAGGAACTGCAATAGATGTGGGATGGGGGGTGGTTGCAGCAGGAAGATAGTAAAACATGACCCTATTTTGTGAACTGATATATCCTTCCACTCAGGCAAAACCAAGTCTGGATTCTGGCCTGGATGTCTCACTTTTGCTGTCAGAGGAGCAGAGAGGCCGGTGAACGACATCAGGGAGCTTTTCTGAAGGAAAGATAACCTAGGGCTGTGTTAAATTCAACATTTCAGTGGCAGAAATAACCAGAGAGCTGTCCACCTGGTAACAAGGCTAAAACAGGTAAGCAGCTAAGATTCATGGTTTCCAGGCAGCAACTGAAACTGGCAGCTCAGTTCATCCTGATACATCAGTGGGAGCCCTACTACTAGAAGCAATTAAATCAGAATCATCTTCTTGTCAAACTAAAGAAAGAGAGCCATCATGCTGCTAAGCAGGTAGTACAGCATTTGATGGTCATTTCTATACAAGTTTGCCATAGTCATTGATCCTGGATTCAAAGGGTGATTGTGGGATATCTAGTAGCCAGGAAGTATCCCAGGCATAGTTGAAAGGGTGAATTTTGAGGTTTGTGGCTTCGTTAGGGACTAAGAAAAGAGTGTTCTCTCTAGCTACAGTAAGATTGCCAGCTCTGGGTTGGAAAATACCTGGAGACTTTGGGAGTAGAATCAGGAGACGGCAGGGTTTGGGGAGGGGAGGGGCCTCAGCATGGTACAATGCCATAGAGTCCACCCTTCAAAGCAGCCATTTTCTCCAGTGGAGCTGATCACTGCCAGCTGGAGGTCAGTTGTAAAAGTGGGAGATCTCCAGGCCCCACCTGGAGGCTGGCAACCCTAAGCTATCATTTCAAAGTACCCATTTTGTGTGTCTGTGTCCTTCTGTGCCCAGGGTGCATTGGGGTCTGCAGTGGGCTTACACTTCTCTTGTAAGGAGGTTCCTTTGGATTCAGGCTTAGGGAACAACAGGGACTGACACTTGCACTTTTTAAAGAAGAGGGGATTTTAAAAAAACCCACTATTGTAGTTGCATTATTATAGTCTGGAAATAATAGATATTAATATAAGCAAAGATGCTACAACTGGCTTCACTTTGATTACAAATAAATGAATAATAATGTGTTTCCGTCTATTTGGTAGCAAATGCATCAGTGGTGCTGTTGAAAATACTCAGTTTCCAGCTCCTAAAACTCTTAAAGTCCAACTGAGATTTGATAAGGCTAAGCACAGGAAATAATGATTGTAATGAAAGTCTGAAAGTCTATTTGTTTTAAGATACTATGGCTGGCAATTTGCCCCGGTAGAGCCCCGTTTCAGCAACACTTTAAAACTGCATTAAAGGGGGCGTTCACACAGGCACATCTGCCTGGCGTTCCCCACCCGTAGGCAACCTAGGCTGTTCCGCTTTCTTCCTGGGTTTAATAGATACCTCATAAAAGCGGTAGCAAATCCCTGAAGAGTGCCTGTGTCCTGCGTTTGTCTGCTTCCTGGAAGTATGAACGCTCCGCCCATAAGCCGGGAGGAACCCATGTTGGGCAGAAGGCAGCAGCAGTATGATTGGCCATGCTCAGCTCTACTGCCCAATGCGGTGCTGGCACTGCAGGGTCCTCCCCCAATCGGCAAAATGCACTTATGCGTGAGCGCTCTGCTGCACATACACCCATACACCCACAGCTGAATTAATGGGAAAATGCCGCAAACACCACGCCTCCGGGGCAGCAGTCTGAATGCTCCGGCGTGCCTCCTCCCGGTATGCTCCGGCAGCAGCCTGGGCTGTGTGAACGGGAAACCCTGGAACAGTTTGTTCTGGGGCTTTTTTGCCACGACTGGCTTCTGGAGCAAATTGCCAGTCTGAACTCAGCCTACCCAATAAGGCTAAATGGGCTTGATTTAGCTGTAGTGATAGTCAGTATTATTCTATTATATGCTTTATTTTAATAATAGTAGGAATGACCGATAAGTAACTTTCATGTAACATGGTCCTTGCTATATCTCTTGTTTTTTAGTATTTGTATCCCTTATGTCCCTTCCATATGTAGTTTGTAGGAAAAAAGCTATATATATAAAGAAAATACTCAGTATCAAAAATCATTTTCCAAGTCCATGGGTAGCCAAGGCATGTAAATCCTGAATGTACATTGTTACACTGGGGTCCCGGTCATACTTGCTGGAAAATGCGGGGGGGGGGGAAGCAAGGCTATTTGTGCCGTGGTAATTTGATCTGCCGCTACAAGATCCAATGCAACGGCGGGTGAAGCCGGTGTTTTTTTCTCGCAGCCTGCTTCCAGTGTGCTTCATCTAGGAATCAGTGACGTGATTGGAGCGCGCCAGAGTGATCATACTGGCAACTCCGTCCTTGGCCCATCGCAACCTCTTTGATACTGGATTTTCTCTGGTGTTTTTTTACTCCGCTACTTTGGCTGCCTGCTACGAGTTGGCGATGGGCGTGGGACACTTGCCAGATGTGTCCATGTGATCGCGCCCGTTAAATCCGCCCAGCATTTGTCCCTCTCGCGTGGCTAATTGTGCGTGTGATTGGAGCCTGGGACAACTTTTGGCATATTTGAGCACGCTAACAGCTCAGTCCCCAGTACATCATGCAGACATAAATGCCATTATTTCCCTTCCATTCATTTCACACAGATACACATAAAGGCACATATACGCTATAATGTCCCAGCTGAGGGAATTACAGATGCAGCAAAAAGTTCCACATGTTATCTCACTGTTGGTTATCTTCCTCCCCTCCCTGCTGAAGAAAAATCTGTTATCTGGATCAGCAACAGATTCGATTTAGCGTTAGTCTGGATGATATGATACAAGATCTATGAATGGGTTTTGTGTGTCTCTTTGCAGAAATCCCTTTTACAAGAAACTTTGGATTTTTTTTGGTTAAATGTCTGATCGTGCTTTATTGGCTTTGCCTGCAGTTTCTTTTCTTATGCCCAGGATGACCATTGGCTCCTGTAGGCCAGTAGTGCCTGGTAACAGCTTTTCAGCTCTTTCCCATCCTGCTTCTTGAGTTTCTTTTAAATAAATGAGAGATACTAGGGGAGATACCTGGGACTTTCTGCATCAAAAGCAGGTACTCTACCACTGAGCTACAGGTTTTCTGTCTAATTTTTTTTAAAGCTGTAAAAGGGATTATTTTGAATAACAACATATATAAAGTAGCTAGATTTCTTACTATCAGTGTGCAATGTGTGCCCTATAGGCCTAACATTTAGTATTGTGAGACTTCACAAGTGCAGTAAGCAAATATCTTTAAGTCAGTTTTCTAGTGCTTATAGCTCTGCTTTAATTGCGGCATTTTGGCAGATGAGTTATCATTGAGTTATCAGATTTCTATGACCCATCATAGCATATACTTCACCCTGCGTTTGATCTCCCATTCACTTTTGTAGCAGAAGTTGACTGAAAAGATGAAAGATGTTTCAGCTTTTCTTCCCTATTTTCCCTGATGACAATTCCAGTGCAAGGTTCTCTTAGGAACAGGAGGAGGGTAGGGAAATGCTCATATGGGTGAACATTTGATCCAATATTTGAGAGTCTGAAATAATTCAGATATTTGAAATTAAATCTGAATTACTGATATTTCCAGTACAGTAGAATCAAAATATACAAATGAAAATTTCATTAAAATTATGGGCAGTGACAACAAGGAAAGAGAGAGAAAGATTAATTCAGGTCAGCCATGTCTATTTTCTCACCCGAAGTGATGTACAAATAATACCACCTACACTGGACGCAAGTCCAGTGTCTTTCTGACATACAGATATGGGGGTGGGAGGCTGGAAAATTTCTTCTAGAATCTGCAGGTCAAGATGGCCACCTCACTTTGTTTCATGCTTATCTTGCACCTGAGAGCTCATGGATACAATACAAGGCTTCAGTGGAGATCAATCTGCTGCTAAAATTGTCCAGCACTAGTCATAGGTATTATGCCACAGACATCGAATTCTAAATGGATCCAGAATTTCTTTAAAAAAGTTGTATTTGCCCTGAAGAAACTTCTGGCAATACTAATGTTATGTCAACATGAGCTTTGATTCTACAAATACTTAAGTAACAAAGTGCAGAAGCTGTGTCCCTTAGACAAATTAAGAAAACATTTTAAAAAGGCAGAACTCCGCTTGGGAGTGTAATGGATACACGTTGACCAGGTCACCTTTTACTTTTGTGTGACGGATAGCCTTTGAATTTGATAGTTCTCACTTAGTGAAGCGCGTAGTGACTTTGGAGTTATTTTATTTTATTTTCATTTCTTGGTATCACCAAGAAGTCTTTTTGTGTTTTGCCTGTAAATTCTCTGTGTAAAGTCAAAGGTAGGAGTGGGATGCCAATCAAAAAATAGTGATAGACCTTTCAATGGAAAATGGTATATAAAAAGAGATAGAGGGACAGGCCCTGAGCATAAGTCTCCATCGCTCATACACTCTGGCTTCTGAAGGCAAACGGATTTTTTAAAAAAAGGATTCATAGAACTTACAGATAAAACACTGTCCTCCCCACAGTTATTGAAGCCTTATTCTAAGTTTCCCAAAACCTGTTTTGATACTTTTTTTGTTTCACTTTATCCTTTAGGTGTGAGAAACCTTTAAAGAGCTTGTATGAAAGGGAGAAATAGAAAAATAAAAGTGGGGGATGGGAGCAGCAAGGACTTGTGGGGGCAATCTCTTCCCCCCTTCCCCAAAGGCTTCCATAACTTCTCCCCTTTCCCTGTTCCTTTCTCTCCTTCTAACCTACCAACTTACCTTTATCCCTGTCTTCAGCTTTCCCTTTTCCCCTCCCTCTGGCAGACTGTATCTGGGAAGAGCCACCGGGATAGGCCCGGTTGCCTGGTGCTGGCCACAGGGCTGAACCCAGTTGCACAATGCTGGCTCGCTGGCTGGGCCCAGTTGCATCCTGCCTTCTACTGTGCAGAGCCCCGTGTGAGGGGGGCAACCTCAAGGATTTTACCAGCCCCGCCTCTTCAGCTATATTTATTATTAGGAATAAGGCCCATTGTGGAAATAAATACAATGAGCTCTAGAAAGAGGCTCTGGGAGAATGCCAAGGTCTTGGGCACTCAGCATCAATTTGCTGTGGCAACCTCAGCAGGGTATAATGACACAGAGTCCACCATTTTCTCCAGAGGAACTGATCTCTGCTACCCGAAGAGCAGTTGTAATTTTGAGTGATCTTCACCAATAGTTCCCCCAGGAGGGAATGGTTGGTTTGGAGGGTGGAATCTATGGCACAGTACCTGTCTGAGGTCTCACCCCTCCTCAAACCTCACCCTCTCCAGGCTCCACCCCTCAAATCTCCAGGAATTTTCCAACCTGGGGTTGGCAACCCTATCTCCTTTCCAGCCAAGCATCAACTTGCCATTATCTGCCCCTCTGATTTCAGCTTTCCATCTCCTCCCCCCTCTCTCCTGGAGAACAGTTGTAATTCTGAGTGATCTCCACCCCTCAGCTGGAGATTGGCAACAGTGGTTCCCCAGGAGGAAATGGCTGGTTGGTTGGGATGGTGGAGTCTATGGCAGTGTACCTGTCTGAGGTACCACCCCTCCTCAAACCTCACCCTCTCCAGGTTCCATCCCTCAAATCTCCAGGAATTTCCCCCCTGGAGTTGGCAGCCCTATCTCCTTCCCAGCCAATCATCAACCTACCTTTATTTCCCCCTCACTCTTCAGCTTTCCATCTCCCCCCCATCTGCAGCCTCTTCCGTGCTATGAAGCCCGGACTGCCATGTCACATTGGCTGTCATGGGGGGCATTTTCTCCAGGGGAACTGAACTCTGCCATCTGAAGATCAGTAGTAATTTTGAGTGATCTTCAGCCCTCACAATAGTTTCCCAGGAGGAAAAGTAGTCTTTCTCTGCAATGGGGACCAAAGCAGCTTACATAATTCTCCTCTCCCTCTTGTGACTTGCACAACAACCCTGTGAGGTAGGTTAGGCTGAAAGTCTGTGACTGGTCCAAAATCACCCACTCAGCTTCTACAGCAAGAACCTGGGTCTAGCAGACCCTGGTCTGAAGCACTGACTGCTACGCCTAGGGTATCCAACCTTCAGGTGGAGCCTGAAGATCACCAGGTATCACAACTGAACTCCAGACAACAGATCTCTCCTCTCCTGGAGAAAATAACTGCTTTGGAAGGTGGGCTCTATGGCATTCTGTTCAGCTGAGACCTCTCCCCTCCTCAAACCCTGGTTTCCATAGGGTCTACCAGAAAATCTCCAGGAATCTCCCTACCTGGAACTGGCAACCCTAGTCAGGACTGACCCAATGAGTTCCTCACAAAGGCCTGCAAAAGGTTTCCTTCCTTTGTCTGAACCAAGCTTGGTTGCCGACTGTGGCAAAACGGGCTCCAGTTTACAACTCAGCTGTTTGCCTCCCACCCTTGTTCACTGCCACCACTCACTGAATTGTCACTGCCTTTTTAGAGGGACAGTGAGACCCCTCTGGCTGAATCTCCCTATTTGGAGATGGAACCCCCAACCTTTGGGGGATCCCTGGAAAGTTGGCAACCTAAATGTCTGGCCTTTCCTTGCTTCCCTGGCCTACCCCTCCCTTTGGTATTTTGAAGAGTGGGGGAGACTATGTGGTCAGAGCACAACACAGATTATTAGCCCAAATAAAATAATTTATTTAGCTATTTACACAATTATGGAGCACACACACACTGTAGGAGTAAGCACACACTATGACCCAACAGGGCATAAATCAACAGAAGTTATATGCAATCCTTTTTCCCTACACACAATACTCTCTACCTGTGGAGGTTGTGGGCTCAGGATAGGATCCTTTCACTGCCACAGGAGGTGGTGGCGGCTACAAGCATGGACGGCTTCAAGGGGGAATTAGATAAACACATGGAGCAGAAGTCCATCAGTGGCTATTAGCCACAAGGTATAGATAGGGACTCTGGGGCAATGTTCTATATTCTTGGTGCTTGGGGAGGGGGTCAACAGTGGGAGGGCTTCTAGTATCCTGGCCACACTGGTGGACCTCCTGATGGCACCTGGTATTTTTGGCCACTGTGTGACAGTGTGTTGGACTGGATGGGCCATTGGCCTGATCCAACATTGGCTTCTCTTATGTTCTTATGTTCTTATGATCTCTCCCTGGACCAGCCTCTGGCTCTACTTCAGCCTCTCTCTCCTGCCCAAGAGAGCAGGGAAACTTCCATTCATTCCCCAGTCTAGCCAACTGTGGAGTGGCTGAATTTCTGCTGCCTCCCAGGAACGAAGACTGCCTCCTCACTTGTTGGGCTGCAGTCTATATTGACGCTGCTCTGACCCTTAGAACAGTCCCTGTTTTCCCACACTTTTTGGCCTTGGGGCAGCTGGGAACTGTAGGCCAGCAAATAAGGAAGCCCTATTGAACCCAGTGAGTGATACTCCTGCAAGGCCCTCTCTGGAACTACAGCTCAATTAAACCTTATGGGGGAACATTTTAAACAAACAACCACAGATGACAGTATCTTACAAACACAGGTAACTGCCAGTCTGTGAGTGGTCCAAAATCACAGCCTCCACAGCAAGAACCTGGGTCTGGCAGATCCTGCTCTGAATTACTAACTGCTATGCCTAGGGTAGCCAACCTCCAGGTGGAGCCTGAAGATCATTGGGTATCACATCTGAAGTCCAGACAACAGATCTCCCCACCCACCCCCCAGAGAAAATAACTACTTTGGATGGTGGCCTCTATAGCATTCTACTCAGCTGAGGCCTCTCCTTTCCCCTCCCCAAACTCTGGCTTCCTTAAACTGGCTTCCTTAAACACAGAATAGTCAGGAATTTCCCAACCTGGATCTGGCAACCCTAGTCAGGACTGGCCCCAATGAGTTCCTCACAACAGCCACTGAGGGGAAAGTTAGTCCCACACAGGAGGCAAGCAGGAGAAGCATCTTCATCAAAAGAGAAAGCCATTTGCCAGTAATTCTGACAGGACACAGTGGCTGAAGGGGGAGTGGGCAGGGAAGAGAAGCAGACCCAGCACCCAGCCAATGGCACATGAGTACTCTTGAGTGGTGGCTGACAGGCCAATGGCCGAGGGAGCGCATTGCACAGCCAATGGGAGAGCTGCAAAGTGCCACTCTATTTCACAATTATATATAAGGAGAGATTAATTTCAATTTCACCCCACCTTTCTCTACAATGGGGGCCCAAAGCAGCTTATCATTCTCCTCTCCTCCATTTTATCCTTAAAACAGCCTTGTGAAATAGGTTGGGCTAAGCATATATAACTGACCAAAGGTTACACAGTGAACTTCCACAGTAAATTGGTAACATGAACCAGTTTCCCAGATGTTTGTCTGAAACTTTAACTGCTCCACTATGCTGATTTTGTGGGGTGGTTGTGGTTGAACAGTAGCAAGCAGCCAGTCCTGGGTGATTCAAGGAAGTTATATGTTATCATGTCACCTAGTGGTTGCTGCCAGGCCTGGCACTAATGAGTCTTCCCTCAGACCTTTTCCACACCTCAGTGCTGCTGGTCAGCTGAATCCCCAGCTGATGCTCCAACTTTGCGGCACCCTATCTGCAAAAGGGCATTTATTTCAGGGTTTTTCCCCCCTTGAATTTGGATCCAACCCTCCCCCTGTGTTCTGCACTTCCTTTGAAAAGGGGTTGCGCAGCCATGTCGTCATGTACTTTATCAGTGACAGAACCTTCTTTTTTGGCACATGTGCAATAATGTTATAACATCATAACGTTGTAAAAGAAGTCTGGATGTATCATGGGGAACAGCATGGTTGCTGTCATTTCAAAGGTCTCCTGCTCCTCCTTAGTCGTCAACTAAGAAAATGGCTGGTGAAGAACATGCAACACTGATGACACAAAAGGATGGCAGGAAATAAAATGTGAAATTGGGAATTCCTCACTGGAAAACTGCAAGTTCAGACCCAAAGTGGGGGTGGAATCGCGGGAAAAGTGAGTTCGAAAAACATGGAGCATTAAATTTGGATCTACTCCTGGGGAGGCAAAAAGTTGTGCAGAAAGTTCTACAAACTTCAATTATTTAAGAATGCTGATGCGGAGGCATGCATTTGTGCAGAAATGGTCTCAAAGTCAAAAGAGCCCGGAAAAAGGCGCTCACTCCACATTTTACTGATAGAAATCAGCACTTGAAGGGGGGTAATACTGTTGTGGTTGCCTAGCAACTACAGAGGGTGTTCATTTAGAGGTGCAGGCTCTGCTTATTATTTTGGGGAGAGCTAACCCCCCATGTATTTCTTTTTAGATTTCATTTCCCCCCTGCAATCCTGCAAACTGGTATCCACAAAGCTGACCACTTTGAGAATTAGATATATTGATGCTGATGCTCAAAAGCTACATTTTTGCTCACATTTTTGTAAATGAATATTTTTTAAATGCATGTTTTGGGCACACACTTTTAAAATGTCTGTGCAAACATTTAATATGAAACAGTTCTCCTCAGCCTTGTGAGATTAAAGCAGATATAGCCAAAATAATCAGCTTTCTTTAGCATAAGGCCCTTACTTTCCACAATCTACAGCTCTGCAAATAAGTGACAGGAGCCATGCACTTTTGTGTGGCTGGCTGGTCTTTAGGCTTTGTCCTCTTAATTATCTGTAGCAACGGTTTCAAAATTTGCAATAAAATAAAATAAAATAAAGGGTTATAATGCTGAATTTACAAGTTTTCCCTGCACAATTTATAAATAGGTTTAAGTCCTAATAAAAGTCACTTCAAAAAAGTTCATTCAGTACTATAACCCAGTGGTTACAATGCTGGGTAGGTCTTGCCTTGCAACCTCTGCAAAGAGCCAGTTGGTCTAGTGGTTAGGAGTGCAGACTCTAATCTGGGCGAATCGGGCTTGATTCCCCACTCCTTCACATGCAGCTGCTGGTGTGACCTTGGGTCAGTCAAAAGTTCTTTCAGAGCTGTTCTCTCAAGGACAGTTCTTGAGAGAGCTCTCTCAGGGAAGGGAAGGGAAGGGAAGGGAAGGGAAGGGAAGGGAAGGGAAGGGAAGGGAAGGAAGGGAAGGAAGGGAAGGGAAGGGAAGGGGACTGTAAGCCACTCTGAGATGCCTTTGGGTAGTGAAGGGCAGGGTGTAAATCCAATCTCCTCCTCCTCCTCCTCCTCCTCCTCCACCTCCACCTCCACTTCCTCCTCCTCCTCCTCCTCCTTTTCTTCTTCCCCTTCCTGGCTGAATACTGCAAAGGCAACATCTCAGTTGCCAGAAAGCCAGCCTGTGCACTACTGTTGTGCAGGTCACTTGGTTCCATTCCACAGATAACAGGTAGTCTAGAAGTTATATGTACAATGTTGAGACTTTTATTAGATCTTCTAGATTCCTATCCATTTTGCTCCATGTGTCTTTGGGAGGATCTAGTACAAAGCAAAAAATCCACTGATGAAGCACTTAGTGAAACATGTAGGGATCTAGAAGATCTAATAAAAACTCAAACCTTATACTTTGTTCCTTTCCCCCCCCACCACCTGCTGATGCAGCCTCATCTTCTTCATGGAAATTATATGTGCCAGGATTCCTTGCATCTGGAACACTGTGTTCCTTTTTAAAAACAAACAAGTTCAGTAGGCTGAGTCCAATTCCAAATCACTCATCACTAAGTCTCTCCTGGGATTTAGAAGGGAATGGGGGAATTTGGACATCTAGTGAGGGAATAGTGGGGCAAATTCTGGCTGTTCTATCAAGCCTAACTCATGGCCACAAATATCAAATTCTCTTAATCTAAGTGTTTTGCAGATCTAGTACCTAGATCTGGATTAAGAGTCTTGAAATGTTTCCAAACAACTGTAGAGTTCTAATATTTCCACTGTAAATCATCTAGAGTAGAAAGATTAGAATTTACTCAGCATTACAATTTAGATTTCCTGCCTTGGTAACCCAGCTTTAAAATCATCACTTCATATTCATTTTGGAAAGGATAACTAGTGGATACTGGCTTTCAAAGAGTAATTAATTTACTTAGCTAAAGTACTTGATAATGCATTTGAAATTGTAACTTGATAATGCATTTGAAAGTGTTGGAACAGAATATTATTCGGGGGGGAGAGGGAGAATATCCTGGTGTTTGTCAGCTGACTCACATCCATCTATTGGCTCTTGTTTTAGATTTGATACTATCATCCTCTTAGCTTGCTTTCTTCTGTTGGGAAGCTTTAGGCCTCCTATTAATGCCATAAATTGGTCTCATGGCTGGAGACTGAGGGAATTTTGGCAAGGGAGCAGCCTGGCTTCTGGAGAGGGCATTCCACATTGGATCATGATCTAGTTCTTCCCTGCCCCCACAAAGGGTGTGCTTTATGTTGCCTTTATAGATTTAAAGGCTGGGTTTGATTCTGTACCTGGTTTTAGATTTGGTGTTCATTTTCCAATAAAGACTGACACCATGTGGAACTGAACTATATGAACTGTGAAAAATCCAAGCATGTCAGAACTATATCAAATGTACAGTTGATTATAAAAAACTTTGCCCAGCATAAAATTCCTCTCTGTTTGGTGATATTCTGTGATGGCTGTGAAATGGAGCAAAAATATCCACTCATTTACAACAATGACTTCACTCTGATTTGGCTTCCTGATGTCATCAGGTAGCTAAATCTGCATGACAATGTGACATCACAGACCGCGTATGTGATCCCTGACTGATTAGGATTGCCTCAGAAAGAAGCTGCATTTTTTTTAATGATCAAAGGTATAGATCAGTGAAACTGTTGACAAACAGCAGGTGAATAAGGTGAGTGGAAAGGGGTCACAACACTTTTAACCTGAAACCTTGACCTTCATCCTGAATGGTTTCATGGGGATTAAAATGGTTCTAGCCCTATTTGCATCACTATATTTACTGGTAAAATGGCCCAGGATATTGTTAACATATTACTGGCTGAGGGAACAGGGCTCAGAATCTTTGCAGTTTGTCTAGCTATTCTGAAGACAGTGTAGGCTGGGCTCTAACACTGACATTGGCCAAGCTACAGCGGTAGCATGGTGGAGAAGACTGGGAACTTGAAAGAAATTGGCAAAGCCAGGGGCTTAAGGTGATAACTAGGTTTAGAGTCTGTCCTTTTAATTTTTTGTACAGCCGTTGAATTCTGCTAGCTCTGTCTTTGACCGTCATTGTATCACTGTGCCTCGGAAGCTTTAAGATAGTAATTAGTTCAAGAAGCAGCGGAAGGCAGGTAGCTATATTTCTTATATTGATCGGAACGATTAACAGGCATTTAAAAATGGTAGTGGCCATAGAGCAATAATAATTTTTCAGAGTATCAGATTTCCACAGTGAAAAAAAAAATACAGACAGTAGCGTTTTTATTTTTTCCCTTGGAACAGCTGATTTGCTCCCATTCTCATGTCACTTCAAAACCCTTTTTGAAGCTCCCTGTAGTTTCAAAACCCGGTATGTGGGATGTATCACTTCAGCCTTCAAGTGGGAGGCTAACATGATTTAAACCTGAGTAACATTTTAAAACCCTCTGTACATAAAAAAATTAAATATTAGGAACAAAACTAGGATAGAACACTTTCCCTGGACACCAAGGTTTTTACAATCACCTTGAGTCTGAGACAGGCAGGCTATAGATGAAATTAATAAGCAGATAGTGCAAAAAAGTAGCTGTATACAATGACTAGAGTCCCTAAATGTAAATGTACGTTAATTATATCTGTAGATGCATCTAGATAGCTCAAACACCGCAATGCAGATGGCTCTGTGGATTCAGATGTAAACAGCTGTGTCTTCATCAATGCTCTGTGCAGAGGCCTTCTTTCCTTCTGGATTAGGGCACATTAGGGCATATTTCTAAATGCATGTTGGGGTTGCACAGCTATTAGCACAGTTTTTTCTGGAGAGGCAGCATATAAACATTCCAAATAAATGAACAAATCACGATAAAAAAGGCAAAATGCCCTTGATTTTTTAAGACTGTCATCTGAAAAGATTGTCATTTGAAAAAGGTGTTGTATCATGATGCTTTGCAGCTTCTTTCTGCCACTGGGGGGCTTAGTAGACTGCTGTGCGAGTGTGAAGGTGGTGGACAACTTGCATTCCACTTATGGAGCTCTGCTTATACTTTGGACACTATCCAGTGTTTTCTACACATGAGAAAACAAAGAACCCAGAACAATAGAACCCACTCGAAATGTGGATGACATCATATACTTAAAATATGGCACCAGATTTTGGTGAAAACATATAGTTTAGCATTATAATAACGTCAGGATAAATAATTTTATCTTAATAATTTTATCTAAATAATTTATAGTATTGCACTTTGAATCCTTTAGTCCCTTAAGGCAGAGTAGGATACAATATAAACACAATAAAATGAAAAGCAAATAATATGCACATGTGATAAGCTAGTAAAAGAATAGGACCCAAATTCTTGCTAAATCATCCCATATAACATCGGACTGCTTCCATCTCAAAAGCTTTTTTTAAAGGTAGCACAAACAAGTTGAAACAATTCATATGAAAAGAAAAGATCTCTTTTAAATCATGTCAACATCAAAAGCAACAATAAGCAATTTCCTACAAAGTATAAATTGTGAGAACTTCTGGGCTACTTAACACTGGCAATTATCAATACTGCTTTGACATGAGTTATGGGAATGCAACATGTGTGCTTTAATCTTCTCTATATGATTTATGCATAGAGCCCACTGCCCACAAGAAGTCACAAGTATGGTATGTCAGCTTGTTAAATATGGAGATGCCAGACATAATTGGGATCCGTGCTTTGCAATATAAAGAATGGCTGCTATAAAGCATATTTGGTTTTGGCCTAAATATCAGTTTTTACTGTCATTCATACTAGCAGAATGAAGTGACTTCATAATAACGTCACAGAGAAAACGGATTTATATTGCACAAGCACATTGATTTAAATTTAATCACTTTGGGATGAACAATATTTTTGATATCAGTAGTTCTTAATGTCAGTTTCTTCTTAGTTATTGATTTAATTTTGATTGCATAGAAATGTGGGCTTCATTCAGCTGTTATTATCTATTTTGGTCACTGTTTTTGGCTCAAGTGTAGCTTCTGAAATAGATGCATTCATTCTAGGGAGGGATGTTCTTATGTTATCAAACAAATAAAAGAAGAAGCACAAAATCCTAATTGTTCCATTAGTTACAGTTTGGGGAAAACAGTGACATTCATGCATTTGCTGTTCTCCCTCCTCCTCCTCTTCTACCTTCTCTTGTCCTGGTGGGAGAGGTAGAACATGAGAGGCACATGCACCTCATGGAAACAATGGAAATTAAGAAAATGAAAACATGTAATAATTCATATATCAAGAGCTGATTAAATTTTTGAAACCCAAATGGAAAAAAATTGAATACACTGGGTTTTGTAACAGCAAAACCAGCAAAAGATCTTGTGACATGGGTTAAGACTAATACATTGATTGTGGCATACACTTTGATGGTCAAGAGGATACTTTACCAAATGTATGGCAATTCATTGTGAAACTTCGGTCCAGTCTGCACACTTATCAGCCATGGATCTTGTATAGGTGATAAATGAGCAGACATATTTGAAGATTAGCCACAATGTGTGCAAAGAGGTGTAGTGAAGGTATGATTTCCCCCTTTTAATAGGAAAGGATTACAGGATTCCAGTACATATAAATATGGATGGATGTGGATGTCACTGATGTCACCTTGTATACCTCAAGGAAGAACTTATGTGTCTGTTCTCTACCCTGGAGGGAGCCAGACCTAATTCAATTCACATCACTGTCTGTACAAGGAATTCTTTTCTAAGATCATTTCATTTTACCAAGCCAATGGTGTCCCTCCTGCAACCTTCTGTCTTTGTGGCCTACCAAGCATTTTATTGAACTTTGCATTTCACAAAAAAAGACTCATTTTACATTTTCCTCCAATGATTGGAAGTCCTTTCCTTTGGGTCCACTAGCTTAGGGCGCTATTCATATACATTAACAGAGGACTATAAATTGGGGACAAAAAAGTTGTATCATTCCCAAAGTGTGTCAGAAGCTGAACTACACAATTTCATTCCAAGAAGCATTACAGTTCCATTTAAGACCAATTTAGGTCAGGAAGCAGCAATAATGCAGCACCGTCTCATAAACATATTCTATTTTCAGCTAGTTTCTTTTTGAATCCCTTTGTGCTGTTACCTCCTCATTATATTTATGCTCACTAATTGATTCTCTAAGGCTCTATGCTCTTATTTATTCACACAAGGAAGATGAATAGGAGTAACATGATGATCAAGAAAACTTGTAAGTCTCCCCAAATCTTATTATTATTTCTAACAACATAACATGCATTTTCTGTAGCAATTAGTTTTGACACACAATCACCCACGATGATCTATGACGTTCTTGAGCTGCTTCACCAACACATGTTCATATCCCCATGACTTCAATATGAAGTACTGACTTTACAAGCAAAAGGATCACAGGAAAAGACATCTTCCTAAGGTACTGTAAGACTGCTCTAGGCTAGGTGGACCATTGGTCTGAGAAACAAAAAGGCAGCTCCTCGTATAGATGGTCTGGAGTCAGATGCATTGGCCATATTTGAAATCAGTAGTTCCTATCTCTGGAAACGGTATGGTAATGTACTGTAACTGGAGAACATAGTTATAAACTGTAGTTATGTCATAAGCCTCAAACACAAGTCCTCCTTGTGAATGGAATTTTCTTCTTTACACTGACTTTGAGACTTTTAATACGGTAGGAGGTTGAATTGTTTTGATTATTTCATTTTATTTTTGTTGAACAGCCACCTGATTCAGAAAAAAATATCTGAAGTGTACAGAAAGTCTGCAGAAGAAGCATAACGCTATAACGATATAGTGGCAGCTGTACTATTTCTTATAATGGAAGAATAAAGGGTGAGTACAGCGGAGTGTCCATGATGTGTCCATGATGAAAATATATGCATGTGTTACAGATAGTCCAACATACTTACGCAGTGTAGTACAAATGCATGCAATCCCATGGAACCAGCAGTTTCATTGAACAAATTACTGGGAAATAGTGCATTACTGTTACCTAGCTGTAATCAAGGAGACAGAAGTCAATGATGGAACACATGTTTTGTACACAAAAGGCCTTGTGTGATTTCAGTCAATAGATTCAAGAAAACTCCTCTCTTTCTGTCTTGTTCAAGTCTTTGCAAATCAGCATATCCTTGTGCTTAATTTGCTTTATGTGCTTTTTCCTTTCAGTTGTCCTTAAATTACATCATGGACTTATTGTTGCCAATAGTTGGAAGAGAAAGCTGCCTTGCTCCTCTAACAGAGGCGTAATAGGATGTTATTTATTTATTTATTGCTGTTCAAAGACAAACAGTAAAAATTCCAATATGACCATAACAGACTATTGGGATCTTTGCCAAAATGATGGTCTGGCCCAAAATTCTGCAGTTTACGGGGGGGGGGGATCCACATGAATTTCCTACAATATGGTTTTATTTTTATCTTCAAGGTTTCTAAGCGTTGTTTTGAAATTCTCAGAAAATAGAACATCAATAACAATATCACCAACATAAGCAAACGTTAACCAAAAATAGAACATCAATAACAATATCGCCAACATAATCTTAGATGGAAACAGCTGCAGAAATAACAGGGCAGGAGACCAAGAGCTGTTAATAGCAAAGGATAACATGAACAGGAAAATTGCTCCGTTCTGGAATGCCTTTAAGGAAGGAGCCAGAGGGATTTCACAATAGAAAGCTCCAGAGCTCTGAAGCCATTCCTGAGAAGGTCCTGCAATTGTGCCCCCCCCCAAAATGTAATCAGGGTCGGGACTGCTCTTAAATCATGGGACACTTCATATGGGAGTAGCAGGGATTTATAACCCTGAATTTGGCCCAGAGACATATCGAAAGTCACTACAGTTGTTTGAATACTAGTATAATTGGTGCATCTGGCTAATATCATGCAAAAATTTGGCTGCAACCAGCAGAGGTTTTGGAATCGCATTCAAGGGAAGCCCCATACACAGTGCATTATAACGGTCATACTTTAGAGACTAATGTTGTCATATGATTCTCCTTTATACTTTTTAGCCTTCTGGACTCGGCATCTGAGGTCTGTGCTGGAAAGGCCATAGCTCTGACTCTACTTTGGGGTCTCAAGTGCATTTTAGCAGTACCCTCTCCTAAGAAGAGTGTTCTATCATTTCAAAGAATCTTTTTGTATTTTTAATGCTAAACCAACAACGCTGTTACTGTCATTTTCAGTCAGACTGTCATCTAGCGGGAATGCAAAATTGTACTCAGCTGCAAACTATTGACACTCCCCTTAACAAAAAAACCCCCCCTGGTTTTAATAAATCTTTACATTAGCCTTTGAGATCAAAAAAATCTTTACCATGAAATATACAAGTATGTAAGTGTTTTATGAAAAGTTTTATTAACTTTACAAAAGAAGAATTGGCAGTGAACCACGAACATCCTGTACTTCTAACACGTGGTTATAAATTACATGTTCTTTCCAATAACATCTGAAAGAGAGACTGTAATTTAAATTTCAAAACCACTTGGCATACCTACTATATAGTGCTGACATGAAGTAAAGGGAGGATCTGGAGAGACTCAGACAAAGAGTGAAAATATAAAGACATCCTTAGCTTAAAAAGCTGCTGATGAATACAATTCCTTTCCAGCTGGACAGGGATCAAGTACTTGCTTGTCATATCATTCAATGCACTGTTCAATCAGGGATTCTTCCTTTCAACAAAAAGGAAACTTAAGTGCTGCTAATCATCCCTTGTACAACTTTATCTTGCAGATACCTTCTTTATGTCAGGAGATTTTTTTCCCAATGACCATTTGCCAACAGCAGAGGGACCAAACTTGTTATTAAGCAAAAAGTGCAAGCCTGGCTTCACTGCCTCGGCGGGGGATGCGGGGGGGGGATAGCAAAGTCTTAGTTGCGTAGCCATAAGTGTCATAGAGCTACTTGTTGCTTCGTGATATTTTATATTTCATTATATATATATGTGTGTGTGTTTGTGTGTGTGTGTGTGTCATTAATCTGGAGATTTGTGTGTGTGTGTGTGTCATGGTACGCTAAGTGACTTCTGAACAAAGTATTAACACTGTCAGTTTGGTCTACCTATTAGGGGAAGAGGTTTTTGAAATGATTCCTCACCACACACGTGTATTTATTTATTTATTTATTTATTCTTCAAATTTCTATCCTGCCCTCCCAGCCAAAGCCGGCTCAGGGTGGCTTACATAAAACCCACGTCCAGTTACATCAAATCAATGTACAATTACAATAAAACAATGGAACCATTTAAGACAATACTAAAACCCAGTCAACAATTTCATAATAAGTGCTAATTTTGTTGTTATCAAATCAACGATGGCGACCATGTCGTTCTCTCTTCCCATAACTGGCTCGCAGGACTTCTGCAGATGTCTTTTGGTGGCTGGCACAGGCTGTTAACACAGATTCCAGAGGCAACGGGGCCTCCTATCCTAGTTGTTAGTGGTGGCAGCTGCTCCAAAACCCTGGCGGAAGAGCTCCATTTTACAGGCCCTGCAGAACTGTATGAGGTTCCACAGGGCCCTGATCTCTTTTGGGAGCTCATTCCACTGGGATGGAGCTGCCACCGAGAAGGCCCTGGCCCTGTTTGTCAACAGCCTGACCTCCTTAAGACTTGGGAGGGCCAACTGGTTCTCCCTGAACTCAGTGCTCTCTAGAGAATATGTGGGGAAAGGCGATCTCAGGTATGTAGGCCCCTGACCATAAAGGGCTTTAAAGGTAAGAACCAGCACCTTGAAACAAATTTGGTATGCTATCGGCAGCCAGGGCAGTAGGGAGTCCCATCAACAACCTGGCCACAGCATTTTGCACCAGCTGCAGCTTTGGATTTGAGACAAGGGCAGCCCCATGTGCAGAGCATTACAGTAGTCCAATCTCGAGGTGAACATGCATGGATCATTGTTGCCAAGTCATTGCATTTGAGGAAGGGAACTAACTGCCTAATTCACTGGAGGTGGTAAAAAGTGGACTTGGCAGTGACTGCTACCTGGGCATCCATTGTTAAAGAGGCATCCAGGAGCACTCCCAAACTCCTAACCTCCAGCACTGGCACCAAGGGTACCCCATCAAAGGCTTTATGCCCCATAGAGACATTACGGACAGTACTTATAAAACACTGAGTTTAATTAATTTTTGTAAACAAAATAAATTACAATCCATTTGTGTTGCCTTAGATATACAAAAAGCCTTTGATTCAGTTAACTTTATATATTTAAAACAATTGCTAAAACATTTAGGCTTTGGTGAAAGCTTTATACGCATAATTAATGCAATATATGATCAACCTACAGCTCAACTTTGTATAAATAGCTCTATTTCGGATAAGTTTAATTTAAAACGGGGCACTAGGCAGGGATGCCCATTATCTCCTCAATTATTCGCTTTGGTAATGGAGCCTTTAGCCTCAAGGATTAGAATGCATTCAAATCTACATGGGATACATATAGCAAATAAAATTTTTAAATTAGCTTTATTTGCAGATGATATTTTATTATTTTTGACTAAACCTACAATTTCTTTACCATCGCTTCAAAAAATATTGGAAGAGTTTGACAATGTATCAGGATTACAAGTCAATATTGCCAAATCCTCTATTTTTCCAATATACTTAGAGGATGATACTGTGAAAAAGCTTAAAAAATCAGTCCTTTATAAATGGACCACAAAATATTTGAGCTATTTAGGGCTTAAAATTCCTTTGCAACTTAAAGATATACATTCAGTTAACTATGATTCCTTAATAGAAGAACTAAAGAGAAAATTTACTCAATGGCATAAAATGTCTCTTTCTTGGCATGATCGCCTAAACATCATTCGAACATATGTATTACCTAAGTTCTTATTTCTTTTTAGAATTCTACCAATAACAATATCTAAGAAACAAATTGAGGTATGGCAAAAAATCTTATTAAACTTTTTTTGGGCTTATAAACGCCATAGGGTTAGTGTGGAAACATTAACCAAGCATAAACTTAAAGGGGGACTAGGCTTTCCAGACCTATATAAATACTACCAAGCTAATCACCTAGCCAACATTCTCAAAATGCTACATGATTACCAAAATAAGGATTGGATTATAATACAAACACACTATACCTACCCATATGATGTTCCGGAAACAATCTGGCAAACATCTTCAGAACGTTCCAAAAAAATAACTGATAGTCTGATCCTGCAAACCTTCTTAGCCACCTGGGAAAATAAAAGAAAACAATTGATCCCTGGACTTTCAAAATTCCAACATCTCTTTAATCAAAAAAGTTTATTACCTCCAAATTTCCCAATACACCAGGAAACATGGAAAAAAGCAAACATTACAAAAATTGAAGATATTGTAGAAAACAATATTTTAATGAATAAAACTCAATTAGAAGCAAAACTGGGTTCTACTATCTCTTGGATGCAATTTCTACAAATATCCCACTTTTGTTCTCAAATACATTTAAATAATATCATTAAGCGTCCTTTATCAAATTTTGAAAAGATATATAAATGGATGAATACCTCTAGAAGACAACTTATGGCTAAACTATATTTAGAATTAATGGAAATAGAGTCTCACAACTTATTGACATATCAGAAAAGGTGGCATTCTATCTGTAATTCTATTTTATCTGATGACGACTGGCACTACATATGGAGGACGTTTCCCTTTAATACGAATATTATAGAAATAAAATTACAAACTTTTAAAATACTTACTTTTTGGTATTTAACACCTCAGAAATTATCGCATATAACATCTGCTGTTTCTCCTGCATGTTGGAAGAAATGTGGAGGTGTGGGAAATTATGTCCATTGTTGGCTTGAATGCCCAAAACTAGAGCTGTTCTGGACAGAAATAATAACTCAGGTTAAAAATATAACTGGTTATGAATTGCAATGCACAGTGGAACATATACTACTAAATAGATGGCAAATGCATATACAATCTAGTAATACTATGAAAAGCCATTTTGTTGGCAGCAGCTAAAAATGCAGTAGCCTTATTTTGGAAAGACACTAAAAGTCCTCAACAACATCATTGGCATGCTAAACTTTGGAAGTTCTATATAATGTCAAAAATAACGGAAAATGTAGATGGAAGAGATGTATACAAATCTTCTTTAGATCACGCTATGATTTGGTTCCCTATTGTGGAATATTTAATTGATCAGGGTGAAATCCCTACTACAGTTAATGACTTAAATTTATGGTAAGATGTGAATGTCTCCTTGATTTGAAAAATGTAAACTGATACTGTAACTTTGAAAATGTAATACTCTTTTTAGTAACTCTAACACTCTTTTCGTGTATACTCCAACTTACCTGTTTTGTTAATTGCTATTTTCCTTTTTTGCATTTATTAATAAAATGTTATTAAAAAAAAAAAAAAAACCTGCTCCGGCACGATGCGTGTTTTTTTTTAAACTGGAGAATCGCAATCACACACCTCCTCCTTCGGAGCTCCCCGCCGTCCTCCTGCAAGTGGTTTTTTTCCCCCCTCTTGTTTGAGCATGCGCACAGGCAGCCCTCTCCCGAACAAAAAGTTTGGCGCGTGCACAGAAGAGCGATCTCAACTGAAGACTACTTTTTACATTTTCTCCCTGAAACTGGCCTCCCCGAGATCCCGGACTCATCTAAATGCCTAAACTAGGCACCATTGAAGCTTTTCTTTATTTAACTTAGGAGCGGAGCTCCGCTCAAGCGCACACCGCTAAGGAAAAAAAATGGCGGATTAAAACCAGAAGCTGGAGGCAGCTTCCCAGAGGGGAGGGGGGGTTGAAGCACCTGGAAGTGGCTTGACGGAGCGATCAGACAGCGGAAAGTACGGCTTGAGTTGGAGAATCAGGAAAACACCACTTGGTAAGTGGTGTCAAAATACTCCACTTTAAAGGGGGGTTTGCTCCAGAAAGCGACGGCTGGGGACGGTGGGCAGATGTTGGGTGTGTGAACGCGCACGTAAAAGCCGTTTCTGAGCCGTGCCGAAAGCGGCTCAAACGGTGCGTCTGAACGCACCCATTAATAACTCAGTTAAGTAATACTTTTACCTAGTTAGTTGATATTGTTGTATAAGAAAATTTGTATCGAAAACTCAGTTGTAGTGGTACTGTTTGAATTGTTATGTTGACTTTAAAAATAAAAAAATGTTAATGGAAAAAAAAAACTGGGGAAAAAAAGCTTTGGGGACAACACTGCCCCTTGAGGCACTCCACAATCCAGTGAGTGCCTCTGGGTGAAGAAGTACTTCTTTTTATCCATTCTAACCCGACTGCTCAGCAATTTAATTGATGACCCACAAGTTCTTGTATTGTGAGAAAGGGAGAAAGTACTTCTTTCTCTACTTGCTCTATCCCATGCATAATCTCATAATTCTCGATCATGTCACCCCTCAGCCATCATTTCTCCAAGCTAAAGAGCTCCAAGCATTTTAACCATTCTTCATAGGGAAAGTGTTCCAACCCATTTATCATTCTAGTTGTCCTTTTCTGCACTTTTTCCAAATGCTATAATATCCTTTTGAGGTGCGGTGACCAGAACCAGGGGTCTTTTTTTTGGGGGGGGGAGCGCACCGGAGCGCAGCTCTGGGAGCTCAGGAGCCAAGCCCCGCCCCCAGCCCGCGTCCCGGAGAGTCTTTCAGGCAGCCGAATGTCAATTTCAGCTCCATTATATCCTATGGGCCATTGAAGTCAATGGTGAAAACATAGGGTATATTCTGGGGGCTGGAGGGGAGGGTTTGAGGGAGAGGCTCCAAACTCACAGGGTAGCTGATGGAGCCTCTCCCCAAGATACCCACCAGGTTTCAAGAACATTGGACCAGGGGGTCCAATTCTATGGGCCCCTAAACAGGTTGCCCCTATTCCCTCCATTGTTCTCTATGGTGGGAAAAAAATAACTTTTTTTCCCACAATAGAGAACACTGGAGGAAATGGGGCAACCTGTTTTGGGGCCCATAGAATTGGACCCCCTGGTCCAATGTTCTTGAAACTTGGTGGGTACCTTGGGGAGAGGCTCCATCAGCTATCCTGTGATCTTGGAGCCTCTCCCTCAACCCCTCCTCCAGCCCTCAGAATATACCCTATGTTTTCACCATTGACTTCAATGGCCCATAGGGTATAATGGGGCTGAATTGCCACTGAATTTCTTTCATTCCCTCCTTTCTTTCTTTCTTTCTTCTTCTTCTTCTTTCTTTCTTCTTCTTCTTCTTTCTTTCTTTCTTTCTTTCTTTCTTTCTTTCTTTCTTTTCCTCTTTCCCTCATTCTTCTCTTTCTTTCTTTCTTTCTTTCTTTCTTTCTTTCTTTCTTTCTTTCTTTCTTCTTCTTCTTTCTTCTCTTCTTCTTCTTTCTTCTTCTTTCTTCTTCTTTCCCACCTTCTTCTCTTCTCTTTTTCCTCCTTTCCCTGTTTCCCTCCTTCTTCCCTCTCTTTCTTCCCCTCTTTCCTTCCTTCTTTCCTTCTCTCTACTCTCTCTCTTTCCTTCCCTCTTTCCTCCTTCTGTGGCCCAACTCTCATGAGAAGGAGTTTAAACTTTAAACCCCTTCTCTCTTAGCTCCCCCACCCAGACCAGCTGGGGAAGGGAAGGGGAGGCTTTGAAGATGCTTCCCCCCTTTTGCTTCCCCTTCTGACATCACTTCCGGTGATGTCAGGGGGCGTGGCATATGCTAATAGCCTAATAGCTCATTAGCATACTATATGCTAATGAGCTCCTGCAGCTGTTCTTCTACGAAAAGACCCCTGACCAGAACTATACACAGTACTCCAAATGTGGTTGCACCATCAATTTATATAGGGGCATTATGATACTGGCTGATTTGTTTTCAATTCCCTTCCTTATAATCCCCCAGCATAATGTTGGCCTTTTTTATTTCAATCGCACACTGTCTCAACATTTTCATTGAGTTATCTACTATGACTCCAAGATCTGTCTCTTGCTCAGCCTCTGCCAATTCAAACCCCATCAACATGTATTTATATTTAGGATTTTTGGCTCCAATGTGCATCACTTTGCACTTGGCCACACTGAACCCCATTTGACACGATGACACCCAGGGTGATTTCCCACTACAGCTGCCTCGGGGCTGCATTTTGACCCGCGGCTTCACCCGATTTCCCCCGCAGTTTCGTAATCCTGTTTTTTGAGGATTTCGAAACTGCGGGGGAAATCGGGCGAGCCGCAGGTCAAAATGCAGCCCCACGGCTTCGGGTGTGAAATTGACTAATAGTCTCGGGGCAAACGGCGGCGCAACCCCGAGGCAGCTTTAGTGGGAAATCACCCCCACTCACCCATCCTCAACAGATCCCTTTGGAGTGCCTCACAATCCTCCCTGGTTCTCACTGCCCTTAACAACTTTGTGTCATTCGCACATTTAGCCACTTCACTGCTTACTCCCAACTCCAAATCATTAATAAACAAGTTAAAAAGCATCGGACCGAGTACTGATCCCTGTGGTACCCCACTGCTTACCATCCTCCACTGAGAAAATTGCCCATTTATGCTGAAGAAACATTTATCTGCACTTCTGATCATTTAGCAGATGCCTCACCCGATTGAAATACATAAGTTTGCTCTGTGAGCCATTTATGACCATCATTTCCACACTATGTATGTATGTGTGTGTGTGTGTGTATGTATGTATGTATGTATATAAAATCATGTTAAGGTATAATACACTGGGCAGGAATCTGAATATTTTAACCCTTAGTATGAACTATGGTTCTGCATAATTATAAATGTAGTAAATTGCTCCCCAAAATATTTGGCAGTCCCTTTTAAGTAGCCAATGATAATGACAGATGGTTAGAATAAATCCTACATTCATGCTAGAATTCTGGAAAAACGTTTAACAAACAGCTCATCTTTAAGAAGACAAGCTGGATAGAACTAGATTTTCCAGTTTGCAGTGCTTTGTAAAAACCCAGAAGGCAATGCCAGTTAGTTTAGCTGCTGGAACTGAACATGAAACCAGATAGAGAATGCCAAACCACAGACAGCCATGCAACACTGACATTCCTTAAGACCAGTAGCTGAAACAAGAGAAATGGCAAAACCAATGAAGAGCAAGTAGGACTGGGAAGGGAGAGGTGGGGAGAAAATGCATGATTTGTGACATGGAAAGAGAAAAAAAAATGCAGGCTTATGTAGAAAGGACTTTAAAAGTGATTAATGTTTACTTTAACAGGGGAGTATTTTGCACTTGGTACCTAACTTTGGAAATAGCTTTGCATTAAGAGAAGAACAAAACCCAGCCTGCTGGAATGATTTAAAACAGTATTTGGCAAGCAGCTTTGTGTTAGAATGGGAATACACATGGATTAGCATATCCAAAGATCCTGTTTGGATCAAATTCCAGAAGAGTAGCAACACTGGGCCTAATTTTAACATTATTCTGGTGGCATGGTTGCCACCACATGATAACCTCCCTGTGTGGTTAGTTGCTTGGTTTGGACTGATTATAATCAGTACTGAGAACTTTTCTTTTTTAGGGGTTACTTCACTGTGGTTGTAATTGACACAAATTACAGGGGCACATATTTGTACAGACAGCTATGTGGAGAAGCACCCAGGTGGTTTGGGATTGCAGTGCCAACCTGGATTCAAGAATCCTATATATATAATTCCCTTACGTATTGACCATTTCCAGTTCTTCCATTGGCTGTGCAGTGTGCTCCATCAGCCATTGGCCCATCAACCACCATTCAAGAGTACTCACGTGCCATTGGCTGGGTACTAGGTCCACTCCTCTTCCCCACCCACTGTCAGCCTGGACACTCTTCCCTCATGGAAAAAAACCTGCCAAAATGGCTGTGTCTCTTGAGGAAGACACATCTCCTTCTTGGCTCCTGTGGGACTAACTTTTCCCTCAGTGGCTGTTGTTAGGCAACCGAGCTTGGTTCTGTCAGTAAAACGTCACTAGAGCTCATTGTATTTATTTCCACAACGGGCCTTATCCCTAGAAATTTATAAGCTGCACAGAGTTTGAGTTCAGTGGCACCTGTAAGACCAACAAAGTTTAATTCTGGGTATAAGCTTTTGTGTGCATGCACACTTTGGAAGATCATCCCTTGTACACATAGTACTCAAAGTGAAGAAGTGTGCATGCACACAAAAGCTTATACTCAGAATTAAACTTAAAAGGCGCCACTGGATTCAAACTTTGCTCTGTTGTTTCAGACCAACATGGCTACCCACCTGAATCTATTTTAAAAGCTGCACTTCCACCTTTCCTAGGAAATTTACAAACAGTGCCATGAAACCTTAGAGTGTGGCATCAGCTTCAGACCTCCTGATTGTGGCATCAGCTTCTTCATGAAATGCACAAAGTAAAAGTATTGGAGACACCATGAATCTTGTGGCAAACAAGTTTGCAGCTGAACATGCCATGTTCAACAGCTGCGATCACTCATAAACCAGCCCTCAGATCAGTTCACCTTGCCTCCACCCGAACCGAACAGCTACCAAACAGCTTAGCTGAGCAGTAGCTATGATAGGAGATTTCTGTTTCCTTGCCTTTGAGGCATTTTGCTTCTGTGCAGTAAATGAGATTGAGCCCTTAATGACCTTGGACCCACACACCTACAGGTCTGCCCCTCCTGCTATGTTGTACTGCAACTGGCTTCAACAGCCAGTTTGGAGTAGTGGTTAGGAGTGCAGATTCTAATCTGGGAGAACCAGGTTTCATTCCCCACTCCTCCATGTGCAGCTGCTGCTGTGACCTTGGATCAGCCACAAATTCTTTCAGAACTGTTATCTCAGGGGCAGTTCTGGAGAGAGCTCTCTCAGCCCCACCTATCTCACAGGGTGCCTATTGTGTGGAAGGGAAAGGGATTGTAAGCTACTCTGAGATGCCTTCAGATAATGAAGGGCAGGGTATAAATCTAATCTCCTTCTCCTCCTCCTCCTCTTCTTCCTCTTCCTCTTCTTTCATCAAAGCAAAGACTTCTGACAATGGCATCCTGTGAACAGTTAAAATTGGGAACTGCCCATTAGTGTGCATTCTCTGTAGGTGTTCCCTGATTGTGGAATGGTCTGCATGAGGCTATTAGGAAGTTCTGCACACTTGTGGTGTAGTGATTAAGAGCTATGGAGAACCGGGTTTGATTCCTCACTCTTCCACATGAAGCCTGCTGGGTGACCTTGGGCCAGTCACAGTTTTCTCAGAACTCTCTCAGCCCCACATTCCTCACAAGGTGCCTGTTGTGGGGAGATGAAGGGAATGTGATTGTAAGCCTCTCTGAGACTCCTTAAGGTAGAGAAAAGTGGCATATAAAAACCTACTATTCTTCTTCTATTGTTTCACAAAATGTGCAAAAAAGAATTGTTCGAGAGGGCATTCTTCTAGACGGAGTAGAGGTGTAAACTGTGATGCAATGGATCGGCTCAGGAGGTGATCTTTATTAAGAATAATGTGTATTTTCTTCCAGTCCTTCAATCACAGACCCACAATATTATGATGTTTTACTAGGAATCTTTGTTATTAGATTCAGTGTTATCATATGTTGTAATCTGCTTGCTGACTAAATAGCTTTGTTTTATTAGGAATTTTTGCCCCTCCCATTACCATCAACGAGCCCGGCCCTCAGTTTCTTAACATCTGGCTCATTTCCATTGAGTGATGCGGGATGATAGAGAGCTGGAACTTAGCAGTTATCTAGACATCTGAAAGTGCCATTGTAAGCAATGAATTATATCATCAACTAGCACCTTATGAATTTATTTTTATCATGTATTGTATTGTTATATATTGTTTTATTGACAACTGATGCCCTTGTTGTAAGCTGCCGTGAGCCCATTCGTGGGGAGGGCGGGGTAGAAATCGCATTAATAAAATAAATAAATAAATATTATTATTCAAATGTTATCTCATTTTGTGATAGGTTTATTGATTGACTGAAAAGTTCGACTATATTTGTAATCCACCTTCAGTTCACCGGCGAGAAAGGTGGACTATTAAATTAAATAAATAAATTATCTCCTAGTATCTGAGATGATTGGTTAGATAATTAAATGAGATGAGAGAAGAACTACACCTTCCAGAATGCTAAGTGAAATTGTGCTTGTACAAAAAAATCCTTGGTAACACAGAATTAAAGCAATCACCAGAGTGTAAGACTTTTTTTTTTTTTAAACACCATTTGTTGTGGACAATATTGGGGGGATGAATCATGTACTGTCTATCAGATTATGATTCATGAGTTATTGACAGCAGATTCCCTTCTAATAACTAAAAAGCTAAAAAAATGGGGTGAAATCTAATCCAATTACAATTACATCATAGTTTCAAACAGTCTGGTATTTCATTAACCTGTGTCTTTTAATAGAATGAGTCCAATTAAGAGATGGTAAGCAGAAAGTACCTTGCTTCTTTAAAAGTCGGTGACCTTATCTCAAATTTTGGTATCAAGCTAGCAGTATAGCTATCAATTTCTTCTCTGCTCTTCTCTGATATAACTATTGTTACACTATTGTTGTAACTGTTTTGTATAATTCTGTCTGTCTGTCTGTCTATCTATCTATCTATCATCTATCTATCTATCTATCTATCTATCTATCTATCTATCTATCTATCTATCTATCTATCTATCTATCTATCATCTATCTATCTATCTCTACTCATATAGCTATAGCCTTGAGCAGAAAATAATAAAATAAAATAATATAATACCTTACTTGGTATTCTTCTTCTGCTGTTTAATTATTGCCCCTAAAAAATTTGCCAGACAGTTTTGTATAATTTATTTAAAATAAAATAAAAATCAAATTTAAAAAAAACCATTCTATTTCTAATCACTGTCTAACTTGGTATTTATTTTCTCAGTATTTATTTATATGATTGGCTGCCAAAGGATGAACAATCTAGGGAGGAGTGGAGAAACTAGAACTTGCACTGAATTATGTGAAAATTTACATGCATAAAACACTGCTCATCGAATTTTATTGTGGTGTTCTGTTTGGATGTGCAAAAAGTTACCCTATGAAAAAAAAAGGTTTGAACTCCTCATGAACAGCTAAACAAAACAACAACAACAACAAAATCAGCTCCCGGTTTGTGAGTAGCAAACAGAATGTGAGTTGAACTGGCAGTTGTTCAAGCATGTCTAGCAGGTATCCATATTTCATATTTCTTGAAAATTGTTTAGATTGTTGCTCAACTTGATACCTGCATATGCATCTTTCTGCAATTGTTTCATGTAAAGATTATGTCACATTCATTTTCATGGAGTGACCAGATCTGCACATGCAAATATATGCATGCTGTGTTTCCCGTACTGAAATTTGATTCCTGGACTTACCCGGAGAACCCCTTTGCAGCCTGAGGGGGTGGCACAGAGACCCTGGTGACCAGACATGTCATCCTCTTCCCAGGGGCCCATGTGCCTTTTGTGGGCCACTTCTATTTTGTACCAGGTCAGCCCCAATCACCTGGCCCACAGGGAATGCCTAGGGGGCAGGGCCTGTGCCAGTGGACCTCACAGTGCTAGTCTACTCTCTGGTCCACCTGCCCAGGATAAAAGGAAGTCCCCCAACATGTGGCTCCACTCTACCATTAATGCCCTGCTTCTGTGTAGAACAGGCTGTTCCATGTGGACATTAAAAAGTCTGTATCTGTTCAAAAATAAAAGATGGGGATGAAAATCCAATTACTTTACCATGTACAGCAACACTAACACGTTATAATGAGAGGCAACTGTGAGCCATTGTAATCACTATGTCCTGGTGCTATCATGAAAGGATGAATAAACTCTTTCACTGGTTTTAGGAACCCTGTGGTAGACTAAATAGACTAAGTACAGAGGCCTAGAAGCTCAAATGATAGCTTAATGTATCTTTAAAAAAACAATATGCAAGCTCAGAAGATGATGCACATATGATCCCTAGCTGGATTGGGCCATTATTCTTTGCTGAGACCAATGGAGAAAATTAATATTTTAGTGATTTTGAGTTGTTAAGCTGTACATTAAATTGTCTTACATAGAGAAAAAAAAATGGCAGTCAGTTTGTTTCTTTGTTCTTGATAAAAAAAGAACTTCTGATCAAATAATTTTTTTCCCCCAGTTCAAAGTAAGTGATATTCCCTACATAGTGGAACTTGCCCCTCTATCAAATGTGTTAAAGGAAAATGGCATTTATATAGCAAATCTATGGAATTACAAGGGCATGATGTTAATCTTAATGGATGGGACACTGCCACTGCACTAGAAAACAAATAAAACAGGCAAATCCAAGGACAGGTGTGTGTCATGATCTCAAACAACACTCATAAAAAAGCAGTAACGTCACGATAATGTACCTTCAGCAAGTGACCTACAACAGTTATTATGCTGAATGCATAACTGGTTATGAAAGCAGTTCACTTAACGTAGGCAGTAGAAATTTCTTTAAGATCCCTGGGAAAAAGTTCAGAGTAATTCCATTTTAGTACTTTACTAATAACAAACCCTTTTTATGAAACTGTTTCTGGCAATTGACTATAAACCAGCAGGATGTTTTCACAATGACATAGTGAATCAGGATGTTAGAATCACTCTATTCATCGGGCGGTGTGTGTGTTTGAAAATAGCATAGCTATACATGTTTTCCCCCAAGGATGAGTCTCTAAGTTATTTATCTTTGTCTTTAAGTTCTTTATCTTTATCTATAAGTTCAGAAATAAAACATTAGAAATCAATGGGTCACAACAGTGGAAATGTTTGCATTTTAAATTCACTTACATAGTTACAACTGGGGATGCCTGAGCACCCATGGGTTCAATCTATGAACAGGGAGTCAGTTTTTGATGAGGTATTTGGCTATTTGTGGGCTTGTCAGGCCGATTTGGCAGGCTACTTTTTCAATGTACGCAAAAAGAACAGTACACTGCAATTGGCAGCATTTTGCACAAGTGAATTTTTGCAAAGCAGGAAGGGAGCTTATTTCCCCCCAGACCTGTTTTTGCTGCACACCACTCCGCATCCAATTGTTTAACAAAATGAAAGTTAGGAACCATAACCGTGAACCTGTTTGCCAGCTCCTTTGTTTATCGTATGGCAGAGTTACACACAGGAAGCATATAACAGCATAAAATAACGTAATCAAGTTCATACAACAGGTATGCAGACCAATTGGGCAATTCCCCTTAATACTAATACTGAAATTTTTAATCCACACAATTGCAGCTGGGGAGAATTCAAAGAACTCTTTCACATCACCCTGGATAGCATGGAAAATCGTTTGGTGGGCTGCACCACAATCACACTCGGGTCCTGGTATTTTGCCCCATTTAAACAACAGGTCTGCATAACTACCAAAGCCTGTTCATATTCTATTAGCCATCTCCCATACTTTACATGGCAAGTCAAATCCTTCAGGTCTCTTGTTGATGTTTATCAGGTTATGGATATTGGGTGGAACTGATTGCATCCATGTTCACAGCCATTCATTCCCTAGATGGAAATGTTGCGATTGAAGGATTTGTGCAGATCTTATTGCTGGGTGCCAAGATCTTAGTCTGGCTAGGCCCACATCAGTCATGTCTTTGTGTATGGACAACTCTGTCTTCAATTATCTTTCTATATTCATGAAGAAGAGCATCTTGCCTTTGGAGATGCAGGGGAGCAATGTGGCACAACATGAGTAGCCGATAGGTCGGAGTGGGTTTAATACATCCACTGGTGGTTATTGTTGTATTGAGTTGAACATCAAGTTTGTGGACATGGGGGCTGTTGAGCCACACTGAAGCACCATATTCCACAGTACTATACACCAATCCCAAAGCTGAACATCTAAATGTTGTAGCAGATGCACCCCAAGTTGTACCACATAATTTTTGGAGAATGTTGTTTTGCATGCATATTTTCACTGCTACATTGGTAAGATGGTGTTTATAGCTCAAGGTTCTATCCATACACTTAGGTGTATGGTTGTGTGCAAGTTGGGTGACAATAAGGTAGACATTCAGTTCACAGTTGGAAAGATTGTTATTGAGATGGAAAACAGGAGCATTCTGTTTTTCCTGGACTTGGGATAAGCTGCCATTTACAGTAGTGTTTAGCCAAAATTTTGAAGTCCCTAGTCAGTATTCCCCCAGTCCTTTCAATTGATTTGTGCCTTAGTGCAATTGCCATATCATTGACATAAACAAACTTCCTGGATATTGTCTCAGGAACATCAGAGATGTATAGATTGAAAAGAACTGGAGTGAAGACCAAGCCTTGACGTAGACCATTGTTCAGTTTCTCCTGCTTGTGATTGACTGACCCATTGGGAAGTTCTATCACTCAGCATATTATTTAGGAATTGAAATAATGTTTTGCAGAGGAAAAATGGTAAAAACTGTACAGCAGACCATCCCTCCATACTGTCATAAGCAGCAGTCAGATTGACAAAAACTGCTGATCTCTTAAGACCAGGGCTATTTTGGGGCAGGAATGCACAGGAATGGAGTTCTGGCTAGCTCCCAAGTTGGCCACGCCCAGCAGGAACTCATTAGCATAATAGTCACACCCAACAGCAGAAACTCCTTAGGATTGGCTACATTAGGGTTTTGTGGCCTAACATGCAAAGGAGTTCCTGCTCCAAAAAAAAGCCCTGGGTTTTGACAACAAACAAGGTAAAGAGAATATGAAGCAAAAGGTGGGTGTGGCTGGATGACCACACTCCTGGTAACATGGGGTGTGGCCTAATAGGCTAATGAGCTGTGATTTCAGGGGTGTGGCCTAATATGCTAATGAGTTCCTGCTGTTGGGTGTGGTCTATTACGCTAATGAGTTCCTGCTGGGCTTTTTCTACAAAAAAAGCCCTGCTTAAGACACTTCTGATAAGTTGCCTCAATGAAAATTGTTAAGCTGTGAACACGGTCTTCACACCTACAATGGGGTCTAAATCCTGCTTGCTATATAGGGACATATTCATTAATTCTTTCACTGAGTCTGTTCAGCACAAGCCTCTCAAGCTGACTCTGTTCAGCACAAGCCTCTCTTATAACAGGAGCTCAGAAGGGAAATAGGTCTGTAACTTTCCACCAGATGTTTTGGTTTTCCAGGTTTCAGAATAGCAACTATCTTTGCTTTCTTGAATTCCATTGGAAGTCTTCCTGTTCTCATGATGTCAGTGAAAAACTTTGCAAGAAACTTAGTGAATGTGCTGCTGTTGATCAGGAATTTATTATGGATGCAGTCAAAGCCTGGTGACTTCCCATTCCTGGGGTCCTTCATTGCCTTGGAAATCTTATCAGCACTGAAATCCCCTGACAGTTCACAGTCTTTAGGGCAGGTGCATTTCAAAATCTGGAGTTCTTTTTTTATCCTGACTGTAAAATCTCAATCCTTCTGAGCTCTGGATAGGGATACCAGTTGAGCAGCTACCTGGTTTGTTGTTACCTCTGGATTTCTTCGGAGCACAGTTGAGCTGGCACCTAGTTTTTTCAACAAGCTTCAAGCTTTCCTACTGAAATGCCTGAAATCTAAATTCACAGTTGCTTCAGTCCATTTTTGTTTACCTGCAGTGTCAAGATCATGGAGTAGTTCATCTGCTACTTCTGGGTCTTTCCTGTTGAGGAAATTTTGATACAGCCTCTTGCTCTGATCACTCCAGCCTGGAATATATTCTTTTTGACATCCTTGAGGAATGTGCTGGAGGGACCCATCCAAGTCACCTATCCAGAACTTCACTGAAACCTTTCCAATTCACCCTCTTAAAGTTCTATCATGGTCTTGGGAAAAGACCTAATAACTGGTATTTGGATTTGAATGCTGACTGTGTGGGAAAGCCTCAAGAACATGTCTGGATATAGGCAAGGGCTGACTTCTCCAGTCAGATGAAACAAATGTTAAATCAGGGTTGGACTCTGTATTCCATGTGGTGATCTGAAAGTGGCTCTGTCTTTAACATTGAAGTATACCACCTAGGTCACGGTGAGTCTTTCAAAAGCATTCCCATGAGCCTTTGGGAAACATGCCATGACCTAGGTGGTATATAGCACCTATATACAGCAGGACTAGGCTAGCAGAAATGGGGATTGTTGGAGATGTATTGAAGGTGCCACTTCTAGGTGCCCTTCTAAGCTTTCTTGCCCTGTGGAAGGGAACTCAAAAGGCATTGAAATGCTCTCTGAAGGTAATTAAATGCCCTCTGAGCTATTCCCCCCCCCCCCAGTAATTGACATGCTCACTGCCCTGTCCCTTGAAAGGAAACGTTAGAAACAGGATTGGAGCCTCCCTCCTTTAAAGACAGGTATTAAGATTAACTTAATTAATTGTAATTTACCTGCCCCCTTAAAAATTTAAATGCCCCCTGAACTAAAAAAAAAAATGCCTCACTGTTCTTATCCTTTACTGTGTATCTCCAGTTTTCATGGTGGCTGTTAAAGTCACCAGCGTATACATAAGGATAAGGGTAGGTTGATAGGACATGTGCTGGCCATGAAACTACAGGAGGTTTGTAAACACTGACAACATGTACTTCCTCAACTTTTACTATGATTGTGTCGATGTCATTGTGGACGTTGGTCCATGCCAGCTTCACATTTTCAATGTTGCTTTGGGCATAAGTCACTATGCCGCTAAGTATGATGGTATGTGATGCCAATAGCATTATATCCCACAATTTTTGCTTTGTAGCGGGCTTTAATTTTTATCAAGAAGAGTTTCTTGAACAAGAGCTAAATCTTGTTCAATAGGGACAAACAAGTGACAAAATTGTCAGTGAGGAATCTAGGATACTATCAAGTGAATCTTATAGTACAAAGGTTGCACTGTTAACTACTTTCAAGACCTGATGAATTCAATAGGAGAAAATACCTGTTTGGAATTAATCAGATTTAAATGTGTATAACTTTGACAGGATCTCATCATTTGAATTATTAGCAGGTTTCTTTTATCTCTGTAATGTTGTATGTAAGAGCTGTTTATTGTATTTTTTCCAGCTAATTAATTTTTATTGGTGTTCTGATTACTGATTTTCTAATTCTGCTGGTAACCTCAGATGTTGGTCTATGTTTGCCTTTGAAAAACATTTTAAGCTTTGATATATGCCCTGCTCTTTTCTATACTTTTGCGCAGTAATAGTCTTTTCTTGCACCTGGGAATCTTCCTCTGTACTCTGGCTTCTCTGGACATTAATTCCATATTTTCACAAATATGTTATGAATTAAAGCCTAGCAGTGCACAGGTCCTAGACACCTGTCATATCAAAGAAATGGCATTTGTCAGCAACAGAGAAAAACTTCCTCATGACTCTACCTGCTCTTGTTTGCAAAAGATGTCAAAACGAATGAGGGGTAACACAAAAAGCCAACAGTGACGGATGGGACTGATATGAAAAATGCAGTGATAAAGCTTGAAAGGCATAGAAAGGCTCTTGTATATAATAGGTATTTTGAAACCTGAATTGGAACACTGCAATAGTGGAATAAATCAATTTTCCTCTTACAGTAAAATATTCCGCTTCCAATTTTGGCTTTAAAATTACTTTTATATAGGAGGTAAACAAAAATGGGGATTTAAAAGAATAGAGACATTTAAGGAATAAAATAAAAAAAGAGGAGAATATATACTTTGCACTGAAGAATACCATCTTCATGGAAACAACACCTTCTGTGATTCAGAGGTCCATACAGAAGGCTGGAACACGAATACAAGCAATGATACTTGGGATCCTATCAGCATTACTCCAGGTGCAAGATGGTCAACAAGCTCTATTAGATCTCTACCAATCTATGCCAGGGATCATGAGATCCATGCAGACAAAAAAAAAACATGAAGTGGTACTGGAGCTGCAGTGAAGATGGCAGGTTTTAGAGACAAGATCTGAGATGGTGGAGAAGATAGTTGTTGTTTCTGAAAGCACATTACTTTTCCTTCAAGGTCTCTGCAGACAATGAGGCTTGAGAGGCAGGGTCTTTTCATCACAGTTTGGGTGCTTATGTGTAGCCACTTTTTCTTTTAGCTTCCTGATTTCCCTTTTGTGTGCATGTGTCTTTCAAATATTTACTTCGACGTTTCTCCATGCTTTCTCAAAACCTATCTCTGAATTGATTTGAGACACTACAAAGAAATGATTAACAAACTACTGAAAGACAATAGATGAGAAATGAAGCATCCACAGATGTAAAGCTGGGGATTAATTCTTCCTCGAATCCCTCTTCAAAGAAACTACGAGGTTGGGATTTACTGGCTGAACAGTAGCTGTCCAATGGGAAGGCATATGGAAGGGGTTCTATAGTCATGCCTTGCCCCTTCCTTGCAGGCTTTTGCTTCCTGCTGCAGAAAGGAGTGTGCCAGAGGTTTGTGCCAGAGGTTTGTGCTAGAGGCTTGTGCCAGAGCCTTGGCTAAGTTGTGTTGGTCTGATGGCAAATTGTGTGGTTGGAGCAGAGTCTGACAGTTTCACTTTAATTTAGTGCTGTAGGGAGCATGTGTACTGCAGACATTCAAAGAGTGAAAAGAGAGAGAAGCGACCTCCCTTTTTTTGTATCACCTTAACTCCCTACTCCCCTAACCCTACCCTCCTTCTCCCATCCAGACTTCTCTCTCATCCAGGTAGGCTACCTTTAGAGTTAGTGTGAGTCGAGCTGGTGGAGAGTGAGCGAATCAGAAGGATCTGTGGCTGCTGCTGCTGCTCTTTTCCCACAGCACAGTTTGGGTCACATGCTTTGATCAGGCCCTGAAAAGTATGGAGACTTACTAGTGATTTCAGCTCTCACATACTTTATTTAGATCGGGAACAAGACAACTGAGCCGGCTCGCAGGCCGGCTTTTATCCCCAAGTGACCCACACCCCAAACACACACACACCCGGTGATTCGCTATTTACATTGATTGGATTAACTCCTGCTCCTCCATTGGAGGGGAGTCAGGATCCACTAGTCCATTGTCCTTTGGGGCGAAGCTCAGGCCCTTCGCCTGGCCACATGGTGGACTGGTTAGAACCAGTCCAAGCACATGGCTGTCCTGAGCCCATGTTCTCCAGTGGATACATTACACCCCTCCCCCTTGGTCCGATAAACACCCACATACATAGTCTTTCAAATAGCTGGGGGTCGCCGCTCTCGCGTGGAGCGACGGGGCTCTGGCATGGGGGAACTGACAGCCTCCCGGGCGGCTGTGGGGACTGGTGGCCGCTCTGGTGTTGGCGGGGCTGGGCTCACCATCGTGGCCGGTGTGTCATTTGCGGTGGCCGTCAGTCCGGAGTTGAAGTCCCCCGGGATTTCTTCTGGTGCATCCGCCCCCGCGTCTGGTTGAGCTGGCTCATCCCACTCCTCCCCCTCATCCGGCTCCAGAGGTAGCACCCGGCGACGTAGCTGATCGATGTGGCGATGCAGGATCTGGCCGTCTTCTACCGAGACTTTGTAGGACTGGGGGCCATGGACCCGGACTACTCGGGCGGGAATCCACGGGGGCCCTTTCGCGTAGTTCCGTGCGTACACCGGGTCCTCTGGGAAGAACCCTTGTGCCGCCGCTGGCGTTTCTGTGGAGGGCTCCCGCTCGGGCGCTCGATCAGGATGTAACCGGTCCAGCCTGGTGGTGAGGCGTCGGCCCATCAGTAGTTCCACCGGGCTCTGGCTGGTTGTCGCATGGGGCATCGTTCTCTGGCCGAACAGGAAGTGCGCCAGCCTGAAGTCCCAGTCCGTACCTTCAGTCCGACGGAGCGCCTCTTTGGCCGTCCTCACCATGCGTTCGGCTTGGCCATTGGTGGCGGGGTGGAATGGGGCCGACCTGATGTGGCGAATCCCGTGCTGGCGGGTGAACTCCTGGAACTCCCCGGACGTGAAGGCCATCCTGTTGTCGGTGACCAGGGTGTCGGGGAGTCCGTGCGAGCTGAAAATCCGCCACATCGCTCGGATGGCCGCCCGGGAGGAGGTGGATGGTACCGGCTCTACCTCTAGCCACTTGCTGTAGGCGTCTACAAGTATAAAAAACAGCTGCCCCTGGAATGGGCCCGCAAAGTCGAGGTGCAGGCGCGACCAGGGGCGGTGAGAGGATTCCCAGGCCCTGTCTGGGGCCGTCGGGGGTGCGGGTCGGGAGGCCTGACAGGGTTGACACCTTTTTACAATGTCCTCAATATCCCGGTCTAACCCTGGCCACCAGACATACCCCCGCGCCAGAGCCTTCATCCTGACTACCCCAGGGTGGTGCTCATGAAGGTCCCTCAGTACCCGTTCCTGTAGTGGTTTCGGAATGACCACCCTGCCTCCCCACATTAGGCACCCCTTATAGGTCGACAGCTCATCACGCCTTGTGACAAAAGGCGCCAACTCCGGGTCTTGTCTAGCTGTCGGCCATCCCCTCCCCACCCAGTTCAAAACCCGACAGAGAACCCTGTCGCGGCCCGTGAGGCAGGCCACCTCCTTGACATGTACTGGGCGACCGGGTAGCGATTCTAGGAGTGCGATGACGTGGGCGGGGGCCGGGTCTGGGTCCGTCGCGGGCAGTGGGAGGCGGCTGAGTGCGTCCGCGTGACCCATGGCCTTCCCTGGGCGGTGGGTGAGGGTGTAAGAGTACTCCGCCAGGAATATGGACCAGCGGAGAACCCTGGGCAAGACCATCTGCGGCATCTGTCGATCGGGCGCAAGGAGGCCCAGGAGAGGCTTGTGGTCTGTAAGGATCTCGAACGGACGGCCATAGAGATAATGGTGGAATTTTTTAACCCCCGCCACTATCGCTAGTGCCTCCTTGTCTATCTGCGCGTAATTACGCTCCGCAGAAGACAGGGTCCGAGAATAATAGGCGACCGGAACCTCCCGGCCATCCGGCAACCGATGCCCCAACACCGCCCCCACCCCGTAGGGCGACGCATCACACGCCAGAACCACAGGTAAAGCCTCGCAGAAGTGGTGCAGCACCCCGTTGGAGACCAACAAGTCTTTTACCGCCTGGAAAGCTGCCGCATGCTCCGGCTTCCAGGCCCACGGCGCCTCCTTGTCCAGCAGCCGGTGGAGGGGTTCAGCCACCGTTGCCTTTTGGGGCAGAAACTCGTGGTAAAAATTCAAGAGGCCTAGGAAGGCCTGGAGTTCCGGTCTGGACGTGGGGACCGGGGCTTGTGTGATCGCTCTAATTTTTTCGTCTGTGGGGTGGATGCCTTGTGCATCGACTGCGAACCCCAGGAATTCGATGCGGGGCACCCCAGGAGGCATTTCTCCTTCTTCACCTTGAGGCCGGCATTGTTGAACCTCTGCAGGACCCGACGCAGTCGTTCGGCGAAGGCGGTGGAGTCCGGTGCCGCGATGATGACATCATCTAAAAAGGGCTGAACCCCTGGAATTCCTTTCAGGAGGGAATCCATGAAAGATTGAAAAATCCCTGGCGCCACTGAAACCCCAAACTGCAGTCTATTGACCCGGAAAGCCCCCTTGTGGGTGGTGATGGTTTGCGCTTCCGCAGCGGCCGTGTCTACTGGCAGCTGCTGGTAAGCCTGCGCCAAGTCCAATTTACCGAAAACTTTGGCCCCCGTCAGGGAGGCCAGGACATGGCTCACTACCGGGACTGGATAAGCGTGGTCCTGCAGGGCCTTATTTATGGTGCATTTGTAATCTGCACAAATGCGTATAGCCCCATTCGGTTTAATAGGCGTGACAATGGGGGTTTCCCAGCGCGCTGACGCGACCGGTTCCAGCACTCCTTGGGCGACCAGGCGGTCGAGCTTGGCCTCTATTTTTTCTCGCATGGCTATGGGAGGGGGGCGTGCCTTTATGCGGATGGGTCGTATGTTAGGGTCCAGGTCTAGCGAAATCAGGGTCCCATTGTACCTTCCCAGGGTCCCGTCGAATACTTTGGGGAACTCCCGGCAAACCGCCTCCCAGTCTGCGGTCCCGAGGTGGTTTACACCCGCTATTTGGAGTCCCAAAGGCCCAAACCACGACAGCCCCAGGAGGCTCGAGAGGCACCCCTCCACAACCAGCAGGTCCAGCAAGCCCGAGAACCCTTTAAATCGGACTTGAAACTTGCCCCAGCCACGGACTGCCACTGGGTTCTTGTTAAAGTCCGTCAGTTTCAAACCCCGTGGCTTGTGCAGTCGGGGTCCCCCTTTGGGCATAGCGTTTTAAGTGTCTCAGCAGAGATTATAGAGAACGAGGACCCTGAGTCTATTTCCATTTGGCAGGGGGACCCCTCTATTTGGACAGTCACATGCACCTTGTCCGGGCTCTCAGGGGGCAAGTTACATACCGTCTGCCGGTGCTGGGTCGTAACGGTGTGCAGGCTGGCGGCGTCCAGCTGGGCAGTGGATCCCAGGCGCTTGCCCTTGGAGCGGCAGACTCGGGCGAGGTGTCCGGCCTTGTTGCAGGTCCTGCAGACGGCGTCCCGGAAACGGCAGGTCCGGCGCTCGTGAGCGTCGCCACAGCTGGCACAGGCAGATGCGTTGGGCTGGGTTGGTGTTGTGGGGAATCCCTTGTGGCGTTGGGTGCGTGGCTGTGATCGGCGGTTCACCTGTAGGACCTCCTCATCGTTCGAGTCATCAGAGGGGCCGGAGTCCTGGAGCCGATGGACCGTCTTTGGCCGGCGATCCGCGTGGGACTTCTCGTAGGCGGCCGCTTCTTGGATGGCGGCCTCCAGAATGAGGTCGTTCCAGCTGATGAGCCTGCAGCGCAGCTTCGACTCCTTCAGCCCCACCAAGAACTGGTTTAGGAGGGTATCTGCGAGGTTGGGAAAGGCACACCTTGTGGCTGCACGGAGTAGTCCGGCCAGGAATTCCGGAGACGTTTCGTCGGGGCCCTGCGTTCTCGCGAAGAACTCCATCCGTTCCGCGAACTTGGTGGGCTTTGGTGCCAAGTGGTTGGTAAACGCCTTGACCAGCATGTCGTAGGTGGCAGCCGCGTCTTTCGGCAGGAGGGGGTTCACCAGGTCCTTCAGGAGGAGGTGTGCCTCGATGCCGCAGTAGCGCAGGAGATAGGCCTTCTTCGTACCCACATCCGTGATGCCATGGATCTCGAAGTGACGTTCCAGCATCTCGATCCAGGTCTCCCAGTGTGCGGGACGAGAGATGTCGAAGGCTGGGAAGCTCTCGTTGCTAGCGGCCATGGTGCTCACCCGTGGAGGTCGCGGTTCAGGCGTAGAGTTGGCGGCGTTGGAAGCAAGGCTGCTCTCGGGGTCAGCGGTGCTAGGGAGCGGTGCAGTGCCCAGGAACCGAAGAGGCGGACACGAAGCTCGGCGGCGGCATTCGGTGCTTTCAGCGTTGGGGCGGTCAGCGGTGCTCGTCTCGTGGTCGTTGTTCATGGAGGAGTTGGCATCCCATCCTCGTCGCCAGTGAAAAGTATGGAGACTTACTAGTGATTTCAGCTCTCACATACTTTATTTAGATCGGGAACAAGACAACTGAGCCGGCTCGCAGGCCGGCTTTTATCCCCAAGTGACCCACACCCCAAACACACACACACCCGGTGATTCGCTAGTTACATTGATTGGATTAACTCCTGCTCCTCCATTGGAGGGGAGTCAGGATCCACTAGTCCATTGTCCTTTGGGGCGAAGCTCAGGCCCTTCGCCTGGCCACATGGTGGACCGGTTAGAACCAGTCCAAGCACATGGCTGTCCCGAGCCCATGTTCTCCAGTGGATACATTACAGGCCCATAGCTACCGAGGGGCCCATGGGGCTTGGCCCCCTAGTGGTTTTTAATGGGCCTCCCTCCCTGAGCCTTGGCTTCTCCTCCCCCCATTTGCCTGTCAGCAGGGAGGATGAGGGCAGCACAATCAGCAACACCGGCACAAGAAGCAGCAGAGACTGTGAGGCTGGGCTGAGAGATGCCAGCAGCAGCTAAGCCCAGCCAGGCAAGGCAAGGAGGCAAGCAGGTGCCTCATCTGGCCCTGCCCAAGCATGCCCGGCTGTGCTCCTGCGCGCCAATGTGCCAACATGCCACGCCTTCATGGCCAGCCCAGCTACTGCATGCCTTGCCACTCCCGGCCCTGGTGTGACAATGCAGGAGATCAGACAACCTCTGGTGTGGCAATGCGGGAAGGGGCACTGGGGTTCCTCGGGGAGGAAGGGAGCCAGATGCTGCACAGGGAACGGCTGCCTTTGCTGGGGGGAGGGAAGCTGCCCCAATTTAATTAGCTGGCACCCCCCAAGGCCCCCTCACAAAAAAAATCCCTAGCTATGAGGGTGGCTTTGATCCTGCTTGTTTAAAGGACACAGCTGCAGTTTTCAGCTGAGGCCATCTTTACTGCTGTGAGAAGAAAGGAGCTGTGGCATTTTTCCCCCACTGTGCCAAACCCTCAGCATGATTACATTTGGGAGGGAGGGGCATAAATGAAGCTTCAGGGTAGGTACTGAGGAACCAGGCTGCAGCAGCAGCAGCAGCAGCAGCAGAGTTACCACAGCAAAAAATCTTTGACTGCAAATCATATAATCAATCTTATTTCATTGTTGCCCATCTGGTGATGTCCAAGTAGAATCACCTCTTAGGTTGTTGGAAGAGGGTGCTCACTATGACGAGTGTGTTCTCTTGACAAAACTCTGTTAGCCTTTGCCCGGCTTCATTTTGTTCTCCAGGCCAAACTTGTCCATTATTCCAGTTACCTTTTGACTTCCTACTTCAGCATTCCAGTCCCCTATGATGATAAGGGCATCTTTTTTGATGTTAGTTTTAGGAGGTGTTGTAGGTCTTCATAGAACCAGTCCACTTCAGCCTCTTCTGCATCAATGGTTGGGGCACAGACTTGGATTACTGTGATGCTGAATAGTTTGCCTTGGATTCAGACCAAGATCATTCTGTCGTTTTTTTAGATTGTATCCCATTACTGCCTTTCTCACTCTTTTGCTGACTATATAGGCCACACCATTTTTTCTATGGGATTCTTGGTCACAGTAGTGGATATAATAGTCTTCTGAGTTAAATTCACCCATTCCTGTCCACTTTAGTTCATTGATTTCCAAGATGTCAATGTTCAGTCTTGCCATCTCATTTTTGACTACATCCAACTTACCTTGATTCATAGATCTTACATTCCAGGTTCCAATGCAGTATTGTTCTTTGCAGCATCAGACTTTCCTTTCACCATCAGACACATCCACAGCTGAGCATCCTTTCAGCTTTGGCCCAGCCGCTTCATTCTTTCTGGGGTTACTTGTACTTGCCCTCTGCTCTTCCCCAGTAGCATATTGGAAACCTTCTGACTTGAGGGCTCATCTTAGACTTTTGTTACCATTCGTGGGGTTTTCTTGACAAAGATACTGGAGTGGGATGCCATTTCCTTCTCCAGTGGATCACATTTCTCTGTTGTGGCCTGTCCATCCTGAGTGGTCCTCCACAGCATAACTCTCAGCCTCACCGAACCATGCAAGCCCTCTTGCCATGTCAAGGCAGTGATCCATGAGAGGGACCTCTGTTATACTTGACCTGTAATGCTAGTTGCCATATTTCAGTAAAAAAAACCCAACAAAATCAAAGTAGGCTGAAAGAGTTTTTTTCTCCCTATATGCCGGTATGTTTTTTAAGGGTCAGCGAAAGATGACAGTCCAAGCCCAGGTTTACCAGTATACAGGACTGGGGCAGGTAGACCTGTTCTCCAGGGGCCAGGTCTACCAATATAGTGGACTGGGGTAGGCAGACCTGTTTTCTGTAGGCCAGGTCTACCAATATAGTGGAAAGGGGAGAGTAGACCTATTCTCCGGAGATCAGGTCTACCAATATAGTGGAAAGGGACAGGTAAGACCTGTTCTCCTGTGGCTTGGTCTACCCCTGTAGAGGATATTTTGTGTAATGAAATTTAACTTGATTCTCTTTTCTCTTAGAAAATTAAATTATTCTTAAAATATAGTTTAAAATAATTCATTCTGAAATTTTTAGAAGATTATGGAAATAATCTTCTAAAAATAATTTATGCAATAGTCAAATGTAGACTCACTCACAACTTTAATGCTACTAGCTTTTTTCACTCACGAGGTAGAATTTTTGCTCACAACACTGTGATGCTTAGAGGGAACATTGGCCCTGGTGTTGTAGTGGTATTGATAGAACTGTTGTAAAGAAGGGTCTGAAGAGGGGTGTTTAAGCCCACCAAAATTGAGAGGGTGCGCATCAACAAGGCCGTATGCAAGAAAGTGTTGGATGGCAGGGGAGCGTACATCCCTCACCAGGCTAATAGCTTCAACATGCCTTACCTGTACTGGGATGATGGAGTCCATCTGTCTCCTGAAGGATGTAACAGTTATTTAGCTGATCTACATCAAGGCCTGCAGGATATTAATGTCAGTATGTGGGGCAAGGGGTGTTAAGTGAAGCTAATCCTCTTGTTTGATAGGGATAGGGCAGGTTTCTCATGATAGGGTTGAGTGGGGAGCACCCTGAGCCCTTGGGCATGATGGAGGATGCGTCCTGAACAGACCAGAAAAGTCTTTATGGCAAGATGGGGCTTTGGAAAGAGCACCTGTGGTGTGAAGCAACATCTTTCCCATCCTGGTAGTGGTTTTACAGAGCATCAGGGAATGGGGATAGGGCATAGCACCTCTCAGTACAATATGTGCAGACAAAGATAAGCAAGGCTGGTGGAAGTCACTGGTCAAATTTGGAGCCAAGGTGAATTTGCCAAAACAGCTATGGCTGGGCTGCTTAGTGCAGCCTGCCCATTAAATATTAGCATAGTTAATAACTGATAATTAATTTTAATAGACTAATCAAACCCATTGTGACCCATGCTATGGTCTCATGTCTTCATTTGGGGTGCTGGGACAAAAAGAAGTGAGGAATCTCAGAGAGAAAAGACTGTAGTTCAGTGCCCAAGTCAAGGGAAGATCTTTATGTGAAAAGACCCATACTGATTTCTATAAGAAACCCGTCTGAAGTTCATAAACTTGACTACTTTTTGGATATAGATAACTGTTTCTTCCTAACAGACTTGGAACAGACACAAAAATGCTTTAGCACACTATGCCTATATTAGATAGACACAAACAGGGTTCAGAGTTCATATAAAAGTTTCTGAGGTTTAGGCCTGAGAATATAAGCTCCCTTTATCGTATTTATGTCTGTTATTTCCATGTGGCTTGTCTGCAGTTTGACAGGGTCAGAAAAGGCAAATAGTGTCTGAAAACTAGTGAATGCCCTGAGGGAATGGAAGGACAAGAATGAAGTCACGAGAAGGAAAGCTCATATTTACAGGGGGAAAACTATTTACATTGAGGCAATAATCAGGAAGGCTGATCACAAGGACTAACCTCTGAAATATCTATTTTCAGTATGAGGGCTGAGTGCTGGAATACATGTAAGCATAAGAACAGTGTTTCTGTTCATGTGCAAGTATCTTTTGTGACACGGTATAACTGAGGCCTAGCTCTGATGCAATTATAAATTCACATGGAAATTAATGACAGTCAGAGCCTTAAGGTCAAACCCAGGCAAAAGGATCTGTTCTTAGGATTAGTTCCCATATGAATCCTGTGCAGATCACATATTTACAATTGATGAAGCACAGGAGTTTTGGGCTTGCACACAGATATTCCCACAGGATTAGCATGAATTGAGGTTTACCCACATTCATTTGTACTTAATGAGTCGGATTCTAAGAACTGTACTGAGCAAAATGTACAACTCTTGAGTTCATCTGTGCATAGGGTTGCCGGCTCTGGCTTGGGAAATACCTGGAGATTTTGGGGGTGGAGCCAGGGAAAGGGAGGTGAGGGACCTCAGCAGGGTATGATGCCCATCGAGTCCACCCCCCAAAGCTGCCATTTTCTCCAGGGGAACTAATCTCTGTTGTCTGGAGATGAATTGTAATAGCAGGAGATCTCCAGGTGCCACCTGGAGGTTGGCAACTCTATCTGTGCACCCAAGATTGCCATTAAAAATCGTCATCAAAATCTGAACTACCTGTAGATAAAAAAAACACATTGATTGAAATGAGTGTGGCTATCTCCCATAAAATGGAGCTTTAAATCTGAATTCTGCCCTGGATGATTGACAATATAATTCTAAGAAGAGTTCCTCCGTTCAAATGGAAATCAGTGAGTGAAACCTAATAGAAATCAGAATGGTATAACTTGGTGCCAAATCCTAAGGATGGCATTCTTTACCTTTACATAGACAAAGTAAACCGCGGGAAGGCAGGCCCCGTGGGCCGCGCAGTAGCTACAGGTCTGGTAGTGGGTCCCCACCACCACCTGCACTAACTATGAAGCTGCCACCCACCTTCCAGCAGAGTGGAGAGACTGTGGAGCTTCTGCCACTGCTGCCAAAACCCAAGCCACCTTCCTGCTGAAGCTGCTGCACCAGCCATCCTGCAGGTCCAGGTGGGGGAGGTAGCAGAGCAGGATCAGAGTGTGCCTGCCTGCCAGTTGATGGGAAGGATAGAGGCTGGGGAAGGGAGCTGGGCAAGAATGGAGGTGGGGGAGGTCATGGGGAGCCAGCACCATCAGTAGTGAGTGGCTCACTTTCTCCTGTGGTTTAAACTGGGCTGCAGGAGAAAGCGAGCACCAGGAGCTTCTGTGCCGCACAGAGCATGTCATTCTAGTGGCACATAAGATCCTGTGGCTCACTTTCTCCTGCAGTCAGCACGGGGGGGGGGGCTTTCTCTCTCTCTTACTATCTTTTTCTCTTTCTGTCTCTCTTTCTCTTTCTGTTGAGGTGTGTGAGAGCTGGAAGTGAGGAGAGGCTGGGAGCTGCTCCCCCCCCTTCCAGGCAGCTTCCCTTGCAGTCTGACTTTTCTTCCTTCCTTCCTTCCTTCCTTCCTTCCTTCCTTCCTTCCTTCCTTCCTTCCTTCCTTCCTTCCTTCCTTCCTTCCTTCCTTCCTTCCTTCCTTCCTTCCTTCCTTCCTTCCTTCCCTTCTTTCTGTCTTTCACTTTCTCTCTCCCCATCAGTTTCCTTTCTTTCCATCTCTCCCCTCCCTCCCCTCCCCCTTCCCTTCCTTCTCTCTCTCTCTCCTCTCTCCCCATCTATTTGCTTTCTTTCTACCTCTCCCCTTCCTCCCTCCCTTGTCAAAATAGCCTTAGGGTTGCCAGTTCCCCCTGGCCATGTCTGGGGGATGAGGGGGAGGAGTGGCCCAATTCAGGTTGTGAAACTCCTGGAGATTTGGGAATGGAGCCTGGGAAGGACAGGGACCTTAGTGGGGTACAATGCCATAGAGTCCACCCTCCAGAACATCCATTTTCTCCAGGGAAACTGATCTTTGTAGTCTGGAAATTAGCTGTTATTAGCGGAAATTAGCCACCTGGAGGCTGGCATCCCTATTCCAGTGCTGAAATTGGAAGCTCTGGTTTTGCTATGTGAGTTGGTGCATGCAAACCACTGGCATTGGCTTGCAGTGGCTAAATCACCCTACTTCATGTAGGATGCACAACAGCTGGGTGGAGGAGAGGAGGGTGTCATTCTACCAAAAATGAGAAGGCTCGGGTTCCTCTGTGAGTTTGAGGAGAGAAACTGGCACTGAAGTGAGATTGGAAAAAAGTATGAGGCTTTCTGAAAACCCTTGGAGAGGGAATAAGTGTGTTGTTGGAAGGGGCAGAGCAATGAAAAACCAGTGCTATCTCCTCTTTGCTCAAGAATCTCTTCATTTTGAACAGCCATTATCAGGAGATTCAGTGCATTAGACCCTCTGACACTTGAGTCAACTTTGAATGAGTTCCTTCCTTCCTTCCTTCCTTCCTTCCTTCCTTCCTTCCTTCCTTCCTTCCTTCCTTCCTTCCTTCCTTCCTTCCTTCCTTCCTTCCTTCCTTCCCTCCCTCCCTCCCTCCCTCCCTCCCTCCCTCCCTCCCTCCCTCCCTCCTTCCCTCCCTCCCTCCCTCCCTCCCCCTCCCTCCCTCCCCCCTCCGTCCCCCCTCCCTCCCCATCTATTTGCTTTCTCCCCCCTCTCCTTCCTCCCTGCCTTCTCAACTAAAGTTAGAACAAAACAGAAAGGGGGGATAGAAGATCACAGCAAATGTTTTTAAAATAATTTTATTAATTTTTTCAAACCACCCCCCTAAAATACAAAAAAGAAAAAACCCAAAAATATTACAAAACATAGGAACGAGATTACAAAAAAAGAAACATAAAATACAAAAAGAGGGCAATGTTGAATCAGATTACTGACAAAGGGCTTGATATTTAGCATGGCCCCTGTGCAAGGATCATAGCAAATATGTTCTGTCAAAACATGTTCACTTTTTTCTTAGGTACAGAATATACTCAGAATTGTTATGTCATAGTTTTTTTTTTTAAATTACCATTTCTATTTTTGAGAAGGTGCTGTGGTCCTATTACTATGTCTAGAAAACAAAGATGTTTGCTAGATTTCTCTGTGAAATGCATTTTTTGTTGGAGGGTTTGAAGCTTGTGTTTCAAGGGTTCTACATAAGAAAGGTGTGTGCTAGATGTGTCCAATTGTGGGGATGCCACATATAGTTTACACAGAGTGAATAATACAGAAGATTCTGCAGTAACGTTCAGCTTGTAATTAAATTGGGCAAAGTCTTGTTAAAATTTTCTTCAGTGTTTAATGAAAGTTAAATATATATTGTCAGCATACTTAGAGGGGTAGTATTCCCATTCTGAAGACTCAGAACAAATTGGAGAATATAATGATGACTTACTAAATGAAATAATGGTCTAAACATACATGTTTTAACAGGGTGGTGTCAGCTAAAGACATCAGTGATAAGTTCCATATATGATTTGTAATAGAAATGGTAGTTTATATTTCATATTTGTATTTTTTGTATGTTTGTGAATTGAAATTAAAAATATATATATTTTAAAAATGTAGGCCCGCTCACAACTTTAAGGCTAGTAGATCTTTCAGCTCATAAGGTAAAATTTCTGCTCACAAGACAACACAGTTTAGAGGGAACATTGCTCAGGGTGCAGGCGCATGCAGACATCCTTTAAACACTGCTGGGCAGAGGTGGGGGTCTCCCCTCCCCAACATGATTGTAGGACAAGGGAAAATACAGCTTTGGCAGAATACAGCCTTGGAACTGCTGAAGTGCTAAGGTACTCAGCCCTGTAGTCCCTGTTTCAATGCATTAAACAGTTACTCATCTAACTCTTCGGACTCCAACTGTGTGTTTCCAATTCAGCAACAAGAGCATCCAGGCAGATTTGTGTATCATGATTATGTCATTTCTGTGCGATGTCATCATGTTGGGGATTCCCCACCCCCTCCTTTGGAGACCAGGTCTACTACTCACTGAAAATGATGGGATTAAGTGTTAAGGCCCGTTATTTTGAATGCAGCAGCAAGCCATGCTGTGGGCTTCCTTCATTGGCCACAGGACTGGTAACAGAGGAGGGATACAGCTCCTATATTCTTTCCTGGCATCTTTACTGGCCATATAACTTTATTATATATGCAAAATACTTTAAATTCATGTGACTAAAGCATGCTGAATCCAAGAGCAAATATGCACATTCTGATGCATAAAATAATTTTTTCACTGTAAAGATAAAGGGCTGACACATAATCTGTTCCCTCCCAATTTAGTCCAAATTTACTGGAAAATGAACCAAGGTTTCTAAAGTGCTGGCATGATGAAAATAGATATGCACATGTAAAATGCACAGTTTGCCACTTCTGCTTCAGGGTTTACTTTCAAACGCCTTCTGTTCTCAAAATACTCTTACAATAGCAACTGACATATGCTGTAGACTGCAGATGTAGCAGCAGTAACAGCTGGATATGATGTTATAAACATCTGCTGCCCAGATGTTTGATTGTGTGGCTGATAACTAGCCAGTGTTTTGTAGAATTTTAGGTGCTGAACAAGAGAGCATCAAAGATCATAAGTGGAAGCCACTATATTTATTTCTGGCATCTCTGGTAAAACTATGGACTCCAAGAAAGAGGTTGTTGGGATTGTGTGAAGGTTTAGGCACTACCACCTACTCATCATTCTTTGCTCTTAGAATGTTTAGGACATTTGATTAATTTGCTTCAGAAGGGCCTAATTTTAAATGCATTGTTGACAATAAAATATTTTAATTTCATTTTAGCGGCATGCTATACAAAATTTTGAACAATCCTGTAAGGCATGACAATAGAGCAGGTTGTGGCAGAACAACCACAGACATTTGTGGATAAAACTTTTGCCTCTGACCTATTTCTGTCTGGCTACATGCCATGTTTGGTCCAAAAACAGCATTAATAGCCTTGGTTGATGATCTCCAGCTACACCACCACTGCTGGTGTTCATCAGTATTTGATACGGTCAACCATAATATTTGGTGGATTGACTTCAATCAGTGTTTAGGATAATAGGATAGTCCTCTGCTGGTTTTATTCTTTTGTTTACAGAAAACAACTCGTATCAACTAGCTAGGACCTGATGTGTGGGGAGACCCAAGACCACACATTTTATTCCCAATTCTCTTTAACCTTTATGTTCAACATCTGCCCCCGATCATCAGGAGCTCTGGAGTGGGTTTTCACCATGACACCTAACTTTACGTCTAATTATCTAATTCTCCAGAAACAGCTCTCAAACTCCTGTATTTTGAGGCTGTAGTCAAGTGGCTAAAGGTAAACAAACTGAATTAGTGTTGTTATGGGGAGTGGAATTGGTTTTTCAAAAATTCACTTTTTTTGCTAAAGAAGTTACTCCATCTTAATTTTTTTTCCAAAATATGAATTTCTGTTTACTTATTTAAAACATTTTTATGCAGCCTTTCCACCCAATCAGGCTCCACAAGGCAGCAAACATAAAAACATTTGAACAATTAGAAATACAGTTAAAATGATAAAATTCAATTAAAAACACAGAAACACTAGACTAGAAGGAGGGACAATACCTTTATTAGGGATATACCAGACCAATAGAGGGTAACAGACAAATATCCCTGGGGAGGGTAATCCAAAGTTTTGGGGCCATGAGAGAGAAGGCCCTCTCTCAGGTTGCCACCTGTCAAGCCTCAGATGGAGAGGGCAACTGAATTATGGCCTCTGAGGATGGCCAGAGTGAGTGGGTAGGTTTGTATGGGACAAAGTGGTCCTTAAGTTTGTTTACAGGGCTTTAAATGCAAGCACCTTGAAATGAGGCTGCAAGCAAATTGGAAGCCAGTGTAGGTGGAACTAGACTGGAGTGATATAGTCCCTATGATCTACTCCTGTCAACACTCTGGCCACAGCATTCTGAATTGTAGCTTCCAGGTAGCCTTCAAGGGCAGCTCAATGTACAGCACATTGCAGCAATCTAATCTAGATATTACCAGGGCATGTACCACAGTGGCAAGATCTTTTCTGCCCAGGAAAGGCTACAACTGGCTCACCAGCCAAAGCTGCTGAAAGATACCCCTGACAACTGCTGCCACCTGTTTATCCAACAGGAGGCCCAGTCCAGGAGTACCCCAAGCTATGAACCTGCTCCTTTAGGGGGAGTGCAACCCCATCCAGACCAGGGGATAAGACATTTCCCAGGTCAGATCTTTCCCCCTTGGCAGTCCTTAAATAGGTAGTCCTGACAAAGCACTTCTGCTTTGTCAGGATTATGTTTCAGCCTGTTAGCCCACATCCATTACAAAACTGCTTCCAGACACTTGTTCATGGTTTCCACAGCCTTCCTGGGAACTGCTGGTAGCATCTCCCTGGGATCTGCTTTAGTTTTTCTTTGATTTCTCATTGTGGTTTTGTGTTATACCCACACAGTGATGCTAGCTGGGAAGGCAAAGTGCTTTGCTGGTGCTGATCTAACAAATCTAGATGGGGTTAAGCTCTGTTTAGCGGACCAAGTTAAAAGCGTAGGGGAGCTCTTAGACCTGACTTTGTCAATATATTAACAGGTCAGTCCTGTGGCTGGGAAGCCTTCTTTCAGTGACATCTAATTCACAATTTGGTCCCTTATTTATACTCTACTGACCTAGCTACTTAGGTCCATGCTACCATAATCTCCAAACAGACAACTGTAATATAATCCACTCAAGGCTGCCTGGGAAACTTGAACTGTACAAAATATTTAAGGGGTCAGTCATTCAGAACATAAACTTCCAGTGCTGCATCAATTGCCCTGGCTCCTTACTTATTTCTAGGCACAGTTCAAATAATTGTTAATGCCCTTCATGACCTAGGATTCTTATATCTATCAAACCACATTTCACAGTGTGCTCCTAAGTGCTAGGTATGTTCTCCAGACAGACTTTCATTGTGGTACCCTCTCTTATGATTGTCCATATGTCAACAGTCCGGTCACAGGTTTTTCCAGTGATAGGACTGGCCCAAACGGCTTACCAGAATGGATGTGTACAGCACTTTCAATCACTATATTTAAGAAGGTGTTAGAATAGCTGTATTTCAGAGGACATTTGGTGGAGGATAAACTGTCGTGGCAGATAACTCTGAGTTTCTATTCTGCATGTTTTTAATCCGTGTGCTGTTTCTGTTAACAGACTTGTTATATCATTTTGGGTCTTCGCAACTTGTGTTGTTTCAGGAAGCAATCCTAAAGAGGCCTCTTTGGAAGTAAGTCTCGTTTTATCCAATGGTGCTGACTCCTTGGAAAGTGTTCTTTGGATTGCAGCCTTAGTCACCTTGTGTCTCAGGTGATAAGGCTGGATATAAATTTTTTAAACAAAGTAATGTGCTAGTTATGCATATTTCCGAGCTGTAACATTGTATAAATCGAATCTTTATTTGCAAATAATATCCTTGAAAGGATCTTATATTATTTGTGTCAGCAGAATCACCCTACAATTAAGACTCCTTGACTATGTAGGAAGCGATTTGTTCCAAATCCAAAGTGAAAGCTCACTAAGATTCTGTAATAATCCTTATCTGGGTATGTGGGGCAGGGCTCCCAATTTGATTTCACAGACCTGATACTTTGTTTGTATACAGTCCCCTCCCTAAATGCTTTTTTGTATAATAATAACATATAAACGACAGAGAATAACTTATTCATTCATTTAGTGATAAACCAAAGCTTTTTTTGTTGACTATATCCTTATGTTACAAAGACATTTTATGAGGCTTCACTTGCATTCTGCGGACTGGGATAGCCCACTCATAATAGATCTTACAAGCCTTGGGCAAGTATGTAATAGTATGTAAAATACAGAAAGTGGACTATATAACTTATTCATACATTTAAAAAATGGGAAGCTAAGTCTGTTTTGCTGAGACAAGAATATAGTCAACAAAAGAAAAGAAATAGAGTGAGAGAATATGATAAAGACTGTTCCCATCATTCCTTGTGTTATTTTCTTGGATGCTAGAGAATTGTTACCTAAATCATGATCACCGACAGTCATAACAGGTAAGGAATGGGAAAGGCTTTGAGATGCAATGATAGATTGGTGGTTTTGTTTTTGCTTTGTGTTTTGATGAAGGGCTTGTGATACTACTCGGGTAGTAAAAAGCAAATTATAAATTTATTGTAGTGAATTAGTCTCAATGTGCCTCTGAAACACCCATTATTTGAACTCAAGGTTATAGACAGAATATTTTCCTGGGAGTAAGCCTCATTGAATAGACTTGAGTAGGACAACAAGTAGATCTGCTTTCAGTAAAATCCTGAGGGAATGAGCAAAAGTGCTCAGGAACTGAGCCTTGGCTGCTGCACGGAGTTACACCCACAAAAACTGTGGTGCAGCCCATCGGTGCCCATTGAGCCCAGGGGGCCAACATAAGCCCTGCTCTGTGCATTTGTAGGGTAGATGCCAAGTGGCAAAGCATGGGGCTATATCAGTCAGCCCTGTGACTGTGGGACTTAGCATCCTGCAGCATGGTGGCCACACAAACACACAACCAGGAAAAGTGCACACCATATAGGAGCACAACTCACCAATAGAGAATGGGGAAGGCAGCCACAGCAGACACTCAGACTGCTGTGGACCTGATTTCCCCATGAAAAGGAGTACTCCTAGTCTTTCCCACAAGCACTGTGGGAGTACTTAAACAGTTGCCACATGTCTCTCCAAAACAGCTGGACGGCTGCCACCTCATATAGCCAGGTCTCTATTCAGTGCAGGAGCACCAGAATGGCCATCAGCAAAGTGCTTGTGGGACAAAATTAGGTGTGTGTGTTAATGGTTGGTTTGATGTGGGACTGCAAACCCCACATCTAACCCCTGCACCCCAGCCACATCATGGGATGCAGTTGCCCAGCAAATATCTACTAGCCCATGGCCTTCAGAATGCAGTGGGGCAGTCCACCCTCAGGTCCAGCACACACAGGGAACACTCACCCTGGGACAGACTGGAGAGGGACAGAGCACCATATGGTGTCTGGTTCTAAGACCACAGTGCATCAGATCCACTGTTGAACCTGGCCAAGGAGGAGATTATAGTGACGATGCCCCCCTGTCCCTGGCTCCAGCCCACTGGGACCCTCCGGCTGCTGTGATCTGTAGCTCCTAGTGAACTCCTCCAAGTCCATTGTGGTCTCAAGCCCCTCACAGTCAGTGAGAGGGCCCTCCTGAGTGAGAGTCAGGACCGAGTGATGTGTAACCATGGAGGTGGATGTTGCCCCTGCTCAGCCCGTTGTTGCTGTGGGGCATAGGACGTGTTATATGGGGCAGGAGGAAGGAGGCCATGCATGTCAAATGGGGGGAACATGATGGTACCAATGTCCTCAGAGTTGGTCCACTCCTACCCCCCGACCCCCCGAGATGTTACTGCTTGGGAGTGTGGCAACAGCTAGGGGCAGCACAGCACCATCAAGGAGACAGTTCAAAGACCACCCTGTGTCATCTTTGATGCCACTATATGTGCTCTCAGACCCACTCCTGCTCAGCGATGTCCAGGACATTCTGGCCCACCCGTGGTGGCTTCAACAGCCTATGGCCCATGCCCAGGGAACCTCCATGCTGATGGCCCTCAGATTCATGTGGCCAGTTGGAACAGCATCACTTCATAACACTGTGTGGATGCATTAGTGACAGAAAAATGCATCGCAGTAACAGTTGCTGTTGTGTGGTTGTTGTTCAGTTGCACAGTCAAGCCTGACTCTTTGCGACCCCATGGACCACATCACGCCAGGCCCTCCTGTCTTCTGCTGTCCTCTGGAGTGTGCTCGATTTCATGTTCATTGCATCGATAAAACTGTCTAACCATCTCATCCTTTGCTGTTCCCTTCTTCTTTATCTTCAGTCTTTCCCAGCATCAGGGTTTTCTCCAGTGAGTGCTCCCTTCTCATTTGGTGGCCAAAGTATTTGAGCTTCAGCTTCAGTATCTGGCCTTCCAGAGAACAGTCAGAGTTGATATCTTTTAGGATGACTGATCTGATCTCCCTGCAGTCCAAGGGACTCTCAAGAGTCTTCTCCAGTGCCAAAATTTGAAAGCATCTATTCTTCTGTGCTCAGCCTTCCTTATGGTCCAACTCTCACAGCCATACATTACTACTGGGAATACCATTGCTTTGACCATACCGACTTTTGTTGGCAGGGTGATGTCTCTACTTTTTATTATGCTGTCTAGGTTTGCCATAGCTTTCCTCCCAAGGAGCAGGTGTCTTTTAATTTCATGGCTGCAGTGATCTTGGATCCCAGGAACATGAAGTCTGTCACTGCTTCCATGACTTCCCTTTCTGTTTGCTAAGTAGTGATGGGGCTGGATGCCATGAACATAGTGTTGTTGTTTTTTATGTTGAATTTCAAGCAAACTTTTGAACTCTCCTCTTTTGTTCTGAGCAAGAGGCTCTTTAGGTCCTCTTCACTTTCTGCCATTAGAGTGGTATCATCTGCATATCTGAGATGGTTGATGTTTTTCCTGGCAATCTTAATTCCGGTTTGTGATTCATCCAGGTCAGCACTTCACATGATGTACTCTGCATATAAATTAATAAGCAAGGTGACAATATACATCCTTGTTGTACTCCTTTTCCTATGCTAAATCAATCAGTTGTTCCATATCTGAACTGTTCTAACTGTTGCTTCTTGACCCTTATACAGGTTTCTCAGGAGGCATGTGAGGTGGTATGGTACTCCCATCTCTTTAAGGACTTGCTACAGTTTGTTGTAATCCACACAATCGAAGGCTTTAACATAGTCAATGAAGCAGAAGTAGATGTTTTTCTGGCACTCCCTTGCTTTCTCCATAATCCAGCGAATATTGGCAGTTTGATCTCTAGTTACTCTACCTCTTTGAAACCCATTTTGTACTTCTGGCAGTTCTCTATCCACATACTGGTGAAGCCTAGCGTGTAGGATCATGAGCATGACCTTACTAGTGTGTGAAATGAGTGTAATTGTGCGATAGTTTGAACATTCCTTGGCATTGCCCTTCTTTGGGATTGGAATGTAAACTGACCTTTTCCAATCCTGTGACTGTTGCTATATTTTCCAAATTTACTGGCATATTTAGTGCAGCACTTTAACAGCATCATCTTTTAAGACTTTGAATAGCTCAGCTGGGATACCATCACCGCCGCTAGCTTTGTTGTTAGTAATGCTTTCTAAGGCCCATTTGACTTTGCACTTCAGGATGTCTGGCTTGAGGTCAGTGATCACACCGTCATGGTTGTCAAGGACATTTAGATCTTTCTTCTGTGTGTTCTTGCCATCTCTTCCTAATCTCTTCTGCTTCTGTTAAGTCCCTACCATTTTTGCCCTTTATCATGGCCAGTTTCCATGGAACGTTCCCTTGATTTCTTTAATTTTCTTGAAGACAGCTCTAGTTCTTCCCATTCTATTGTTTTCCTATATTACTTTGCTTTGTTCATTCAGGAAGGTCTCCTTATCTCTCCTTGCTGTTCTCTGGTAATCTGCATTCAGTTGGGTAAATCTTTCCTTTTCACCTTTGCCTTTCACTGTCCTTCTTTCCTCTGCTATTTGTAAAGCCTTTGCTTTTTTGCATTTCTTTTTCTTTGGGATGGTGCTGATTGCTGCCTCCTGTACAATGTTATGAACATAGTTCTTCAGGCACTCTGTCTATCAAATCTAGTCCCTTAAACCTATTCTTCACCTCCACTGTATATTCATAAGGGTATGAATGCATAAGGGAATTCTACACCTCCACTATATATTTCCCCAACTTTCTTCAGTTTAAGCTTGGATTTTATTATTTATTTATTTATTTGATTTATATCCCACCCTTCCACGTGGGCTCAGGGTAGCGAACAAGAGGCATAATGCCAAACATCAAGATTAAAACACTGAGGCAACGCCAAGAATAAATACTAAAACCATAAATAAGATATAAGCTAAAAAATTAAAACAGCAGTCATATTCTCATTTTGCAATGAGTAGCTCATGATCTGAGCCACAGTCAGCTCCAGGTCTTGTTTTTACTGACTGTATAGAGCTTCTCCATCTTTGACTACAAATGATATAATCAATCTGATTTCGGTGTTGCCCATATGGTGATGTCTATATGTAGAGTCACCTCTTAGGTTGTTGGAAGAGGGTGTTCACTATGACCAGCATGTTCTCTTGACAAAACTCTGTTAGCCTTTGCCCAGTTTCATTTTGTTCTCCAAGGCCAAAATTGTCCATTATTCTGGTTACCTTTTGACTTCCCACTTTACCATTCTAGTCCCTTATGATGAGGACTTTTTTGGTGTTAGTTCTAGGAGGTGTTGTAGGTCTTCATAGAACCAGTCCATTTCAGCCTCTTCTGCATCAGTGGTTGGGGCATAGACTTGGATTACTGTGATGTGCCTTGATGTGGCGAGGGGGCTTTTGTGGTTCAATGAGGCTGCAGGCTATACTGTGGAGGGCCACCCAGGTTGGACAGGCCATAGTGGTGAACTCATACAAAACGTGATCCACTGGAGAAGGAAATGGCAACCCACTCCAGTATCTTTGCCAAGAAAACCCCATGGACAGTAACAATAGGCTAAAAGATATGACACTGGAAGATGAGCCGCTCAGGTCAGAAGGTTTCCAATATGCTACTGGAGAAGAGCAGAGGGCAAGTACAAGTAACCCCAGAAAGAATGAAGTGGCTGGGCCAAAGCTGAAAGGATGCTCAGCTGTGGATGTGTCTGATTTTGAAAGGAAAGTCCAATGCTGCAAAGAAGAATACTGCATAGGAACATGGAATGTAAGATCTATGGATCAAGGTAAGTTAGATGTGGTCAAAAATGAGATGGCAAGACTGAACATCGACATCTTGGGAATCAATGAACTAAAGTGGACAGGAATGGGTGAATTTAACTCTGAAGACCATTATATCTACTACTGTGACCAAGAATCCCGTAGAAAAAATGGTGTGGCCTTTATAGTCAGCAAGAGAGTGAAAAAGGCAATAATGGAATACAATCTCAAAAATGACAGAAAGATCTTGGTCCGAATCCAACACAGTAACAGAGTAGGCTCTAAAATTAGGTCTAGATAGGATTCAATAAGATTCAGCTCAACTTTTTTTGCTATCCTTGTTTTAGCCACCATCCCAGCTATTCTGTATCCTGCAGTTCTTAACCGACCCTGTGGGCTTCATTTCCCATTGAATATAGGAGAGGATATTACTATGAATCATTCTTGATATTCATAAAGATATCATTTTCTTAAAGATATCTTTCAATGCTGAATTCAGAAGCAAAAATTAAACATATTTGGAATCCAAAAATGTAGTGATGCCATAATTTACATTGATAAACATACTAAGTGTTACTTCTTTCTTCAGGCAAAAGCCAGCTGTGTGTCAATGCTGATTTACTGGGAACACTCCTGATTTGTGACTTCATATGTGCAAGGTTCTTGCTGCATGAGGAAACTGACAACTGATGAAAGACCTCACCTTTGCCCACTACTGGGTCAAATAAAGTAGCCTGAAAAAGCATCCCAAATTCCTGAACCTTTGACCATATGTCTTGATTATTTTGTCTGTGTGTGTTTTTTCTCAACAGAGTAGCAAAACTTGAAGTGTTTCACAAATAAATTTAATGCAGTAGATTATAATTTAATAGGTAGTATCAATTGCTTTAAGGCAAGTGTCATGATGTTTTTAGGACCTCACTTGTGACCTTTGAGTGATTAGGGCTGCCAAGACTTCAGGGGTCCCATTATAGTTGACACTGCAAGAGATGATGTTCTGGAGAATGTGAAAAGTAGAGGTAAGTCTTGGGCATTAAGATAACTAATTATACTTTTCAGAAATATTTGGGAAACTATTAGCTTCCTTGCCTTTGGCAACATTTTCTATTCTGTAACAAAATCCCTGGCAAGTTTCGCTTTCTAGCAGCAATCCTGGCAGTCCACTGTTCCAAGCACTCCATCAGCACAGGATCCTACTGAGTTTAATGTGGTTGGTGCTGGTTGAGGTGCTTTGAGGATCCAGCTGAGACTAACCCAATTGTTACCATTGTAAATGAGAGGAAAATTCAGCACACTCTGTTTCAATTTTCACTCATGCTGCTTTTGTGCTCCAGGGCTAAAACATATTTAGTAGGTGGGAGAACAGAACACAGGGAGAGTCCCAGATTGACAGGGCTGGCGACACCATTCCTCTGTCAGACAGCAGAAAAATACAGCAAGGCAGAACTGCTAGATTTCTAATGATGCTCTGTTGACATACACTGAATCTGAATTAAAGGCATTATTTATTTATTTCTCCATTCTGGCTTGTTCCTAACTTTTGAGATGGAAAAGAAGGGTGGCAAAACTTACAATCTTTAATGGAAAGCTCCATAAACCTTGAGGTTGGGCTAGCACTTCTGTAGCATGGGAAAAGGTGAGGATTAGAGAATCTGAGATTTGGAGTGACATCACTGTCATATGCTATTAGAGATGGTATAACTTAAATAAAAATTGTAGGTTGATCCTAAGCTCAGTTCTCAGTATCACACTGTCCCGGCCCCAGCCAGGAGCTCCCAGGTGAAGGAAGGCGTGGTGAGGAAGCAGCCACCCTAGAACCCCCCTGACAGCCAACTCACCCTGCCAGGAGCTGAAGACGACTGCAGGGGCAATGCAGCAGTGGAGGAGCAGGAGATAGCCACGGTGGCAGTGCAGGGATGTGGTGGAGGTTGGGGGTGGTCCCGGGGGCAGAGAATGAGGCATGGCCACAGCCCACAGCCCGGACCAGCCCGCAGTGAGAAGGGTGGGGACGGCCAGGAGGTGAGCCGGAGGAGCAGCGAGGAGGGCGGAGTGGTGCATTGACACCCTAGAGCAGGCTGGGAGGGAGAGGCCAGGAGCAGCGGCATCTCAGCCTTTAGGGAGGGGCGGGGCCAAGGCGAGGGAGGACTGGGAGAATGGGGGTAATAAAAGGAAGGTGTGGAGAAGGCTGAGGAGGAAGGCTGGGCAGGTGAGAGCCAGAGAGACGGACATTGAGCTAGACCATGCTAATGGTCAGAAGCCAGATCCCCAGAACAGGAAGAGTGGTGAAGCAATCCCGTCATCTGAGGCCGTCCCTCCCTCCTTCCTTGGAGACTGTCCCTCAGCTCCAGGTCCGCCCCCCCCCCCAGGGGATTGGTAGCACAGGCTAGGTGACATCCGGGCTGCCAGTCTCAGGGGCGCAGGCGGGATGGCGACAGGTGGTCGACCATTAGAAGGACTGGAAGCCTGCGACACACACTGATCCCACATTGTAACTAGAGATGCACACAAACCAAGAAAAGGCAGTTCAGTTCGTGGTCCATGAACCACGAACCATAATGACCTTTTAGCCTCCAAACAAATCGGTTCAGTATGTGAGGTTTGTAATGCAGTAAAATGACTCCCTGGCATACTCACAGGGGATCTCCAGCTGCCCTCCAAGCTCTGACCCTTGTTGCTTTGAAGTTTGGCAAAAAATGTAGATTGAGCGGAAACTGTCTGACAATGTATCCATTCGTGAATCAGCATGGACCACCACGAACTGCTTGAAAGTTCGTAGAAAGTTTGTGCTGGTTGACCTGCCATGAACTTGAGTTTGTGAATCATGAACCAATCAAAATTACTCATGAACTTTAGATTGTGAGCTGATTCGTGCCCATTCCTAATTGTAATATTATACCATAATCACTTTTTAAAGCAAGCCCAAAATGGGTAGCCATGTTAGTTTATCTGTAGCAGTAGAAAAGAGCAAGAGTTCAGTAGCACCTTAAAGACTAGCAAAATTTGTGGCAGGGGATGATCTGTATGGGCTGCGGTGGCTCAGAAGATAAGACGCTGAGCTGTAGGCCATAGGGTCTGTAGCTTGGCAGTTCAAGACCCTAGCACTGCGTGATGGAGTGAGTTCCCACCTCTGGCCACAGCTCCTGCCAACCTAGCAGTTCAAAAGCAGGAAATTGCAAGTAGATAAATAGGTACTGCTTCTGTGGGAAGGTAACAGCATTCGTGCACCTCAGCATTTAGTCATGCTGGCCACATGATCACAGAAATGTCTTCGGACAGCACTGGCTCTTCGGCTTGGAAACGAAGATGAGCACCACCCCCTAGAGTTGGATTCGACTAGCTTTTAAGCAAGGGAAACCTTTATGAGCTATACAAGCAGTCATTGTATATCTTTTAAATAGGACCAACAAAGATATCTCAAACTGGAAGGGAAATGGTGGAGACGCCTGTATTTGGAAGCATCTTAAAATGGAATACAAGATGTCTTGCAAATTTAATTCAATTAGTTGGAGTTGGGTGCAAAGTTGATTTCAAAATGCATCAAAAATTAGTTGTACAGAGCAGGCAAGGAAGGAAGGAAGGAAGGAAGGAAGGAAGGAAGGAAGGAAGGAAGGAAGGAAGGAAGGAAGGAAGGCAGACAGACAGACAGACAGACAGACAGACAGAAAGGTCTCCCTAACCCAGGATGGAACACACACAGGTCCCATGTTAGACAGAGTAGAAAAATGTAATGATCTTTATAGTGGCAAATCAAGAGACTGGTTTTAGGTGATGCAGCTAATTTTAGGTGATTGGACAATATTGCCTAGAGAAACTACCCATCATAAGCAAAGTCCGGTTTCTGGATCACCTTCATAATCATCCTGTAGGTTTTAAAATTCCCTAAAGCTGTTGTTGTTGTTCAGTCGCACAGTTGAGTCCGACTCTTCGCGACCCCATGGACCAGGTCACGCCAGGCCCTCCTGTCTTCCGTTGTCTGCTGAAGTTTGCTCAATTTCATATTCGTTGCATCAATGGCACTGTCTAACCATCTCATCCTTTGCCGACCCCTTCTTCTTTGACCTTCAATCTTTCCCAGCATCAGGGTCTTCTCCAGTGAATGCTCCCTTCTCATTTGGTGGCCAAAGTATTTGAGCTTCAACTTCAGGATCTGGCCTTCCAGGGAACAGTCAAGGTTGATTTCTTTTACGACTGATTGATTTGATCTCCTTGCAGTCCAAGGAACTCTCAAGAGTCTTCTCCAGTACCATAGTTCAAAAGAATCTATTCTTCAGCGCTCGGCCTTCCTTATAGTCCAACTCTCGCAGCCATACATTACTACGGGGAATACCATTGCTTTGACCATGCGGACTTTTGTTGGTAGGTTGATGTCTCTGCTTTTTATCATGCTGTTTAGGTTTGCCATCGCTTTCCTCCCAAGGAGCAGGCGTCTTTTAATTTCATTAAAATTTCACTAAAGCTGTTATGTCTATGCAAAAAAGAAGAAGAAGAATGGATGGGAGAAAGTACAAGCAGGTCAGCAAGACTGTGTGTATGCATATATCTTAAGAAGCTTCTTAGTGCAGAACAGTTTCATCTTCACTATCAGCTGTTTGGTGAGCTGGAGATTTGGACTGCAGTTGCTATAAATTCACCTTCTGGCAAATAGCTGCAACACTGTATGGTGAAAGAACTGAGATATTAATACAGAACAAGGATGTCTACATTTATTTGTGTCTTGCCTGGGTATGTGTGTGCTAAAATTCACATTAAGGAATACTGCAAATAATTTCCGTTGTTTGCCTACGTTGCATTACAATGCTGTGGACAAAAATCTTTCTCTTTTAGTCTCTTTCTAATACGTTAATGTGATGACTGTAATATGGATAGAGGTATTGTTGCGATTTGAGGCTGTATACGTGTCATCTTTCTGGCTTTTTAAAATTATTATTATTATTGCTAAAATGAGAAACAGCATACTTCTCTTCTGAGCTACTGGAGTTTCCAATTCATTTGAGAACTATTCCTTTTAAAGATACAGGGAAACCTACCAAAATACCAGATGTTTAATCAATACTCTTAACATTCTGAAAGTCTAGAGCATGGAAACGAAATGTCAATTGAATCACTCTGGAAAAGCAGATCCTTTGATTTCAACAGTCTGCAATGCACTGTATTGACACTCAAAGAGCATTTGCATTTTTGAAAAATGCAAATGGGTGGAAGGAGCAGGTTGCTGTCAATAAGGCCAAAGTGTAGCTAGATGGCCTGAAGAAAAGAAGAAAACCCATGTGCTGCCCTGTTGTTTTTGACAGGGACATGTAATCTGGAAGAAATAGTGTATGTGAGAAATAATGTACAGCCTTTAAAAGAAAGAGGGAGGAAACGCTCAATTTTTAGGGTATGATCCAGCCAATGTTACGCACTTCCATTGATTTAAATGGGAAATTTAACACTGAATTCTGAATGCTGAACTCTGAATTGAAGCGCTGAGACTTAAAATGCTTAGCTTTGGTGGATTATGGCCTCAGTTTTGTTTCCCTTACGAGACAATTCCAAAAGATAATAGCAAAGCAAAATGCTGAGGACTAATGTCAGAGGTGATTATTTTTAATTGAAGGTTGAACCAACCATAAATGATGGTAACTTAAAAATATTTTATTTTCTTTGGATAAAATACAAGGCTATCTTTGGTCCTTAACACTTTCTAAACTTGTGTGGAGGACAAGTCTCCTGTTATATGCACTTGAGCCGAATGGCAAAGGTTCCTAGTAAAACAACACAATATAGTGGGACTGGGATTGAAGGACCAGAAGGGGAAAAAACCCATTATCCCTAATAAGGTCACTTCCTGAGATGACCCATTACATCACAGCTCTAATCCATCTAAAAGAATGCCCTCTTTAACAATTCTGTTTTGTTTATTTTGTGAAACAATAGAATTGTAGGGGCCTTCCTAACAGTCTCGGGCAGACCAGTACATAATGTGGGTGCAACTACTGTGAATGCATGCTATCTAGCAGCTGACAATCTTTCCTGTTTGCAGGTTGGCACCTTTAGAAAGCTTTGCTGAGATACGCAAAACTGTCACAGTGGAAGAGGTAGTCCTGCAGGTATGTGAGCCCAAGGGCATTAAAGGCTTTGTAGGTGATAACCAGAAGCTTGAATTGGACTTGGTAACTGACCAGTAACTAACAGGGATGGTACTGCTGGCTTTAGGTGATGATCTCCATTTGAACGTGAACATCGGCCATGCCTCTCTGTTACTTTTACTGGATCTATTGGCAGCATTTGACACTGTAGACCATGTCATCTTGTTGAGGGCATTTGAAATAAGAGTTAAAGGTTTTGCCTTGGATTTGCTTAAATTGATCCTTATGGGTAAGTGAGGTGCTAGGGTGGGAGGAGAAGGTAAGATGCCAGCAAGAAGCCCACAGACTTGCATTCCAGTAGCATATGTCTGGCCAGCTGGGAGCAGGTTGGGGAGGGTGTGCATATTTCAGGGCCCTGCCCCATTGCCCCAGCTGGAGGCTCTGAGCTAGGGGAAGATTTAAAAGCAGCCATGGAGAGGAGTTAGGCAGCTGAAGGTGGGGGCATGGCTAACCCCCCTGGCTTCATGGAAGGTGGAACAAGAACATGGGGAAGGGAGGCAATCAGGGAAAGAAAGTGGGGTTAACTACCCTGAGTTCCTGTACCACCTCAAAAGATTCTGTAAGCAGAAAGCTGGATAAAGATGTGAGGTGATAACCTACCCTTCTTGTCCGTGAATCTCTGCTAGGGGTTGCATGCAGGGTGGGCTGTGGCCCAGTTTATTGAAACCACCTGGGATGTCAGCCTCACCAGTATGTGTGGGCACTGACTGGAACCCAGATGTGACAGTAGATCTCAGTGTTACCCAAATTGGCCTGATTAATTAATTGGTTGGTTGGGGAATTTTGTTTTTAGTGAGAGTTGCATAACTTGGGACCTTTTACACCTTTATATACCAAGATCCTTCCTCCAGAGAACTCTCAAATGAACTAGGTTGATGTTTAACTAACAGAGTTTTATTGAAAACTACTAAAAGGCAAACCACACATACAAAATATATACTAGAAACACAGTTGCAAGGTTAGCTAAGAAGAATAGAGTGAGGTGGGGGAAACAGATTTTGTGGAAGAAGTTATATCTACTAGTCTTGACGATATTTAGGTCTCTCCAGAAGGTTAGAGGTCTGTTGAGAAGCAAGGCAGCCAGCGTCTTGGGTGTGGAGTTACACACACACACACACAATGTGGGTAGCTTGGGTATATTTATAACCAAAAATGATACCCGACAGTATGCTGATGTGGTTGCATCAAAGAAACAACATTGTTGATATGTTTATAGGAAGGTCCCCAGCAGGGGTCATTTGGAGCAGAAGCGCACAGGAGCGGAGCTCTGGCAGTTAGAAGCACAGGCGGTGGCAACCCCCCACCCAGCTCCCAGCAGGAGTGCAAAGCAGCATGTGTAGCATTCCTCCTGGGCCCAGATAGGCTACACTGGGACTGGAATGACAGCCCCCAGAGTGAAAAGACAGTCCCTAGGGGTGGATCCTGAGTGGTGGGTGTTGCCTTCTGACTTACTTCTGGTGATATCAGGGGGTGTGGCATATGCAGATAAGTTATGCTAATGAGTTATATTAATGAGTTATGCTAATAAGCTCCTGCACCTCTTTTTCTACAAAATTACCCCTGGTCCCCAGAGACCTAGACAGATGGTTAATAGCTCTTCCAGAGGGAAATCAAAGAATTTGTCAGAGCTTGATTGCTTTCTCAGAGCTGATAGTATCTGTGGATGTTTCTTGATATGCAGGATGAAAAGGACCTTCCAGGTGTTGCAAATATGCTAAGTGGGCGAATGAAGGAAGCAAGGTAGGGATAAAAAAAAGTTACCATGAGGTGTGATGCTGTTTTCTTGAGATCCCAATGTTGTAAAAGATACATTACTTTAGGATGGGCGGGAACTATTATCAAGTCAGCCTCCTTTGATGAACTTCCAGATACTTTTACCCAGGCTGTGCCTTCCGTTCATTCCTTGCCTAGAACAGGGTTATGAGATAGATTTAATTTCTATCTGGAGTGATTTTTATATGAGGGGTGTATGGCATTACTTCCTACTGGAAAACCAACCAACCCTCTGTGAGATGGCACTGACTGGTAACATCAGAAGGTTGCTTTCGGAAGCCAAATGTCATCAGCATGGGACTTGTCTTGTGGGGTTCCTCTGGGCTGTTTTATCCCCGTCTTATTCAATCTCTGTGTAAAGCCCTTAGATCATTTGTTGATTTATATTTGCATTTTGTCATCTATACACTAATAACACCCAGCTCTATATTGTATCCAAATCACCTGATGATGCTTTACTTCTGTGGTTGAATGGCTAAGGGTAAACATACTGAATGAAGGTAATGCTGGGTGGGAAGGCTGAGGTCCTGAGGGATCTTGTGCCTTTCCCTTTTGATGAGGTCCAGCTGATCCTCACTGACTTAGGGCCTAGGGATCAGAAAATATTGTATTAAAATTCTATATAGATTATATTTTATACCATTGGGATTGGGCAAAATATTTAAGAACTCCTGTAATCTTTGTTAGAAAGATGGAAAGTGTGTTAGTACTTTGTTCCATATGTAAGAATAGCCCTTAAGTTAAAGGGTATTGAACAAGGGTGGGAAAAGGAATTTGCCAAATTACAGATGCAGAAGTGCCTATGTCACTATTAACATGTTAGAATTTAACAAAAAAAGGCTATATTGCAAAGCAAATGGTATTTAATTTGTTTCCGCAAGAATGTTTCCGCAAGAATGTTCTTAGCTAAATAGTGGAAGCAAGCACAATTGCCTAATACCAAAAGCTGGCTACATAAGATATGGAATGGTATGATAATGGATAAAATCATTGGAATTGAGTGGGCAAGATAAGTTTAATACACAGACTAATCAATGTTGAACTATGAATAGATGTTTATTGATGTTGGAATTTGAATTTTTCTGTAGAAATAGCACAGAGAAATTTTAAACTGGATCTGAATTAAGTCAGCAAAAATGGTCTGAGAAATGAAATAATTTAAATAGGAGGTAAGAATATATGTAGCAATAGTGAGTTAAACAACACAGTGTTCTGGATTTCTCTGGTCAGCCCTGATTCAGATATAGGCATGCACTTAAGAAGCCTTAGGCATCTAATTAGCATAGCAGATAATTTATCTCCTGGCAAAAGGTACACATCAACAACATATTTGGTTCACTTTTGGGTATGGGACACAGGTAAAACTACTACAACATTTTAGCTTCCATTTCATCCTTTTATTACAGCTATTTGCACCTTTAACATTTACTAACTTCAAAAAAATAATAATACCTTCCATTACTTCTAGATAATTAAAGGAGAACATTTACTTGAATCCATCAAAGTATCTTACCCAAAGATAGGTAGGTCATAAGCAAGGAGCACCATCTAAGAAGAAGCTTCTAATCAATTCAAGCTCCCATATTTATAGTTTTTCAAAATCACTTTCTAACAATAGCTAGCTGTCCCATTTGAAAAGGGAGCACATTCTTGGCCAACTAATTGTCTTATAATTTCCAATAACGTACTAAGTTATCTATACTCAAATATTTTCTGAAAATATATAAAAATTATTTTAGTTCATTCTTGCTACTTTTATCATAACAACGTACATTTTAAAATAGTGATTACAAGCTTCTTCTACATATGAATATCTATCAGTCCTCAACCAGTATCCTCCATTTTTAACTATACCAGAGGTGTGCGATTTCTTTAATTGGTATTTTTCAGTTCAGGACTATTGGACCCCCCAATTTTTTGTTATTTCTGAAAAATCCCAGATCCCAATACTGGTATGGTATTTGGATCCAGAATTTGGATTGGAGTTTACCAAGGAAACTCCTATCAGTATTTGGATAGGAGTTTATCAAGGAATACCAGGGTTGCGATGCAGAGGCTGGCAATGGCAAACCACCTCTGTGTTGGAAATATGTGTGCTGCAAGGTCAAACATTCAGTCATTATAGGGTTAATGTGTGTTTACCTTGTGTGCTATTGTATAGACTGACCTGGTAGGAAACCTGGCACAGAGCCGATGGAAACGAAGCCTGCAAAACTGAAGTCTGTTTACTCACAATCATTGGGTAATGTATTCAGGGGTCAAGAAGAAGAAGAATCGTCATTGTTGTAGACCGTGTGGTCAAAGTGTAAAGATGTAGCCTTAGGTGTCTTTGTTGTTTTGTAGATTTCCTGTGAACCCTTCCCTTAGAAATAAAGATTTTTACATAGAAGAAAATGCCTCCTCTCCAGTGAAGCAAAGATCCATTGCAATCTCTGTATATTTAACTATATTTACCATTTTTTCCCCAAATTTTCCTCTGAACCTCTCTTGCCTTGAAAATCCCATGGGGTTGCTATTACTCAGCTCTGACTTGATGGCAACAAAAATGTATCTAGAACTATTACAGGAGAAAGTTCATGCAACTGCAAAAAAGGCTTCCACCAGCTTTATTTAGCCTAGCACAAGGATTCTAACAAAGCTAATCCTTATATCTACTATATCTTAAGGACCTGAACTAAATATAAAATGTTCCAGTTCATCTACAAACTAATAAATATGAATTAACACATTCTACATCTTATTAGTAAGATAAATATTCAGTAAATAGACTAAGTTGTAAAGTGGGAATGAAATGCAGGGTGAGCTGCTTGCAAAGGGATACAGACAGGAGAGGAACATTAATGAACAGCAAGTGATCAGGAGAAAAGCAGTTAGACCTGTCTTTCCATTTTTAAAAAAGCCACACAGTAAAATGAAAAAAGGACTCAGATTAAGATTCTGAGTTGAGATTTACTGTAGCTCTGATCACAAGTCAGAGAGAATTTACATACAAATAGTGTGCGATAGGGATGGGCATGAACCCATAAAGGAACCATGGTTTAAGCATGAACCAGGCCAGTTTGTGGTTCATGAACTGGGGGTCCAGGAGAACTGCTTCCCATGACCCACCCATGATCTTCCATGGAGGTTCTTGAGCTTTGTGGGAGGGTATGGACAGCATTGAAATACCCTCGGAGCTTACTTCCTGGGCAGCAGTCTGACTGGAAGTGAGCTCCAAAGGCATTTAAATGCCATAGGAGCCCACCACCTGGGACTCAAGTGAGCCCTGAAGGCATTTAAATGCCTTTGGAGCTTACTTCTGGGTCAGACTGCCCAACCAGAAGTGAGCCCCGAAGGCACTTAAATGCCTTTGGAGCTCACCTCTGGGTCTTTGAAGAGTGAGCTTTGAAGGCCTTTATAGGCCTTTGGGGCTCAGTCGCGTCAGGCCACCTGACTCGACTGAGCTCCCAGAGCTCTGAAGGCTTTTACAGGGCTTATATGTTCTTCTTCCTTTTCATCCTGGCTGGCTGGGTTTCCTTTCTTCTCCTGTGACTTCTCTATCCAGCCCTTTCCTCTTCCTCCTTCTTTACAACCTGAGCTCTACCTGTGGTTCTTATGTTAAGCTTTGTCCTGCAGTTTTCTGTTCCCTGCTCCTTACCCAGCTCCTGTTCTCTATAGTCATGCCCTGACTTAACTCACCTGGGCTAGGGATGCCAGCCTCCAGCTGGGACCTGGAGATCCCCCAGAAATACAGCTCATCTTGAGACTACAGAAATCAGTTCCCTTGGATAAAATGGATGCTTTGAAGGGTGGACTCTATGGCATTGTACCCGAGTGAGGTCCCTGTCCTCCCCAGGCTTCATCCCCAAATCTCTAGGAGCTTCCCAACCTGGATCTGGCAACCCTACCCTCCCATCCCCCACCAGTGGCCAGAGGGGACCTGGCGACCCTAACCTGGGCCCAGATAATCATTGTTCCCTTGTCCCAGCTTACCTGCTACCTCCTTGTCTTCTGGGCCTCCCTGTGGCAGACTGCCAAAGCTGCCCTATTGCTGAGGTTACCCTCACTGCACTCTCCTGCCCTTGGCTCCACCCTGCTCCACCCAGGTGAGTCTTGCTGCTGGGCCCAGGGGCATGTCCTTCCCCACCAGTCTGGTCATTGCTAAGTAGGACACACCACAAACTGTCACAAAAACCAGGCAATGCTGGTCTAGATGATGCTGATCTTTTAAAGGACTCGTGCAATTTTGTAGGTGCAAAGAAGGGACTAGATTTATATGTTAGTCAATTTACAGTGCAATCTTAAACTGGTAATACAGCTTCTAGGAAAGCGTTGTTAGCATTGCACTGTTATAGTGCAATCCTAAGCAGAGTTACACCTTTCTCACTCCAATGGAGCCAATGGGTTGGACCCATACTAAATTTTCCATTCATGCAAGGCACATTTGTCAGTGGAACAAAATGTTCCTGCCTCCCCTCCTCCAGCCACAGCACAATGATCTCAATATGTTGCTCCCGAGGGACAGGGGACTCTCAGGAACATGTGAGAAGCAAATTTGGGTCTGCAACAGGAAGAGGGAATTGGTGGGAATTACCAAAACCCTATTGTTGGCAGAAAATTGAGTTTGGTCCAACCCAATGGACATAGAAGGGTAAAACTGTTTAGAATTGCATATTTTAGTCACCCAAATTACCATGACCACATGCAGTGTTCCCTCTAAACTGTGGAGTCTTGTGAGCAAAAATTCTACTTTCTGAGCAACTGGCATTAAAGAAGTGAGTGAGCAATTTGGCTGCTGCATACATTAGTTTGCTCTGGAGCCATCCTTCCTGAGCTAAGACAAAATATGTGTGAGCCGGAGGCTAAAAAACTGTGAGCTAGCTCACACTAACTCAGCTTAGAGGGAACACTGACCACATGCAGGGAACACTGCAACTAGATTCAGGTCCAGTAGTACTTTAGAGACCATCAAGATTTTCAGGGTTTAAGTTTTTGTGTCTTAAAGTTCCCTTCATCGATGCATATCAGATAGGATGATGTAAAATCCAATCCCTAGCATATTTATTAGGGATTAAGTCCTACGGAATGCACTGGGATTTATTTTTGAGTGTGTATAATAAGGACTGCAATATTAGTTCTTGAACAGGGAAAAAACAAAGGCAATCTGCAATGAACAAACAATTAGAATGGAAGAAAATATTTGGTTTGTTGCATTCTTTTAAAAACATGACTAGGAATTGTCAGTTGTTAACTTCATATAATGCCCCCATTGTGATGTATAATAAGATTTCCAGGAAACTCCATAGTTTCTTCAATAGTACAAAATGCTATTATCTCAATGACAGATCTGTATCCATAATCATGAATGGCACATAACAATAGAATCTATTTACAAGGAGACTGTGTATGTCAAAAGAGAAATTAGAAAGAATTGCTGGGTGAGTCTGATCAATGGTCAAGCATTCTGTAGGTTCATCCCTGCCCAAGATGTCTTACAAAAACATGAACACAAGTCTAAGTAAATTAAAAGGAAAATACAGAAAATTACAATATAGGCACTCCCTGCCCATTATTGCTGAGTCATGCTGTAAATGGGATTAGTGAGTAGTAGGGATGGGCATGAACCAGAAAAAAATGGTTTGTGGCCCTGCAAAACTCATGAAAGGGATGACAGTCCCTTTAAATGGGGTTTGCAGAAAGCATGAAAAGCAGCTGAGCGGTGGGGAATGCCTGATCCCCATTGGTCACCTATTTTGGGCTTTCTTATGCAGTCCTTTTGAACTTTTTAAACCCTGCTGCTCAGCTGTTTTTGTGGCTTTTGTGGGGAACAGAAAGCACAGTTTAAATTGGCATGGAGTCCCTTTAAATCACTTCTTTCTGCTCTATCCATGAACCACCATGAACTGTTTTAAAAGTTCCTAGAATTTCATGATGGTAGACCTATCATGAACTTCAGTTTATGAACCATAAACAGGACAAAATTCATTACAAATTTTGCTTTCGGTTCAGTTCATTCCTACAGGGCTTTCTAGATGAAGCTTCCGTCCTAGATCCCTTCCAGTCCGGCTTTTGCCCAGGACATGGGACGGAGACAGCACTGGTTGCCCTTACTGACGACCTCAGGTGATATCTGGATAGGGGCGGTGTGACGGTGCTGTTGCTGTTAGATCTGTCAGCTGCGTTTGACACAGTCGACCATCAGCTGCTGACCCACCGCCTCACCGACATGGGGATACAGGGGTGTGCCTTGCAATGGCTCACTTCCTTTCTCCAGGGTCAGGGACAAAGAGTGGTGCTAGGGGAACAGCAGTCCAGGAGACAACCACTTGAGTGTGGTATGCCTCAGGAGGTGGTGCTTTCTCCACTACTGTTTAACATCTACATGCGCCCCCCTGCCCAGATTGTCTGGCGGTGTAGGCTGGGATGCCATCAGTACGCTGATGACACCCAGCTCTATCTGATGTTGGGAGGCCAGTTGGACTCCAGCCTGGAAGATCTGGACTGGGCACTGCATGCTCTGGCTGGATGGCTTAAACTGAGCCGAGGTGGGGATGGGGCTCCTGCTCCTGACCTTTGATGGGGCACCATTGGTGCCAGTGCCAGAGGTTAGGAGTTTGGGAGTGCTCCTGGATCCCTCCTTAACAATGGAGGTCCAGATGGCAGCCATTGCTAAGATATCCTTTCACCATCTTCTTCTTTTTTTTTTTTTTGTAAAACTCTCTTAAAAAAGAGAGAATTTTATTCTTTTTATAAGAAACAGGAAGGGTAGACAGATGGAGAAAGAAAAAGATGGAGTGAAATTTTTCCTGTTAGTGAGTGTTAGTTTAGGTTAATAACCAATACCAGTTTTGGCATCTATCGTGGTTAGAAGATCTTCTTTTTAACTATTGCGAAGTCCAAAATCACTCTGTTAATGCAGTTAGTAAAGTCCATTGGGGTTAGTAATTAAACAGCTCCTTCCAGATGTTACACGAACAATCCTCAAAATATCTTCTTTTTAAATCTCTTCCAGTTATGGATTGAGTCCATTTTAACTTTGAAGTCTTCCGTTCCATCACCACTTTCCCCTGGGCTGCTGTCTTCTTCGCTTGTCCCAGTTTGGAATACTGCATCTTCCTCCCTGCTGGCGTGTCTCTTCAGAAGTTTCTGTATTTTAAAGATGAAATCCTTCTTCTTTCTTTTCTCTTTTTCCTTAAACTTCTGGCTTTCAGGCTTCCTGGGCTCCACAAACTCTTCGGATGAAATTAGATCTCCAGTTTGTCGCTTGCTATGCTCAACATCCCCTTCTACTGGCAGAGTATTCTCTTTTATAAAAGCGGAATAGGCTTTGGGAGCCTCATCCACCTCTTCTTTTAATTTTATCGCTTCACTGCCAGTTAGGGGTGCCAAGACATTTGTCAAGGTAAATCCGAGATCTTCTTTCTCTTCCTCTTTAACGCCCTGGAAACCTAGAATCAAATTCGATTTCTGTTCAATCTCCATCATCTTTCTAGTTGTTTCCGATATCTGTTTCTGTCGACTGATGAGAACACTATCCATTTTAGACAGAGTTTCGTTGATTTTCCGCAATTGTTCCAGCAGGGGGCACAGCATCTCCTTTTCCTGTTGATTGACAGCAAGCTCTTGGGGGGGCTGTCTGGACCGGAAGTCCCTCCTCTCTTCTCTTCCGGTATCTGCAGGACTTTTTCCAGTATCGACATTTTGTTTTTTTGTTTACTTTTAAAAGTTCGTGCCGCATCCCCCAGGAAGCTAAGATGATCGGAATCTTCCATGCAACCCCAACGGTACTTTCACCAACACTTTGTTCTTCTCTGCCCCCTTCACGCTCCCTTTGTGGATCTTGCTTCTCAAAGGGGGTGGGAACTCCTCCCTCCTCCCAACGCTTATACGCATGCAGGGGGCTCCGATTTACGCTTCAAAATAGATCTCCAACTCACGATTCGATGCTACTTCTTCTTTTATTTTAAGCCATAGCGCTGTCTTCACTCCTGGAATTCGGTGGCGCCGCTAAGTCCCATTACGGGCACGCCGCAGCGGGGCCGATTGGGGCGGGGAGAAAGCCTCATTTTCCCGGCTGTCTGCCGGCAAAGAGGCTACTCCCCAAGCGCCCCCGGCTCGGAGCCTTTACCTAAGGCTCACTAGGGTCTTCCGCACACGCGAAGACCCCCCCTAACTGCGCGTGGGCTAACCGCCTCCGGGAGCGTCCCGAGAAGCGGCCGCCATTCGCGACACCGAAACCGAAACCATCCTTTCACCATCTTCGGCTGATTTGGCAGTTGGTTCCCTTCCCCGACCGCAGCAACCTGGCTACAGTGATCCATGCAATGGTCACCTCGAGATTAGACTACTGTAATGCTGTCTACATGGAGCTGCCCTTGTTGTGAATCCAGAAGCTGCAGCTAGTACAGAAAGCCACGGCGAGGCTTGTGATGGGCCTCCCTAGGCGGGAGCACATCCAACCGGTGCTAAAGGTGCTGCACTGGCTACCAATAGCATACCGAATTTGCTTCAAGGTGCTGGTTCTTACCTTTAAAACCCTCTATGGGTAGGGTCTGACATACCTGAGGGACCGCCTTTCCCCATACATACCCCAGAGAGCACTACGGTCGGGGGCTCAACATCGGTTAATTGTTCCAGGCCCTAAGGAGGCCAGGCTCGTGGCTACTAGGGCCAGGGACTTTTCAGTGGTGGCTCCTTCCTGATGGAATGAGCTCCCAGAAGAGACCAGGGCCCTGCGGGACCTCACACAGTTCTGCAGGGCCTGTAAGACAGAGCTCTTCCAACAGGCTTTCAACTAGGATCCATTGCCACCACCACCATTACCACCACCATTACCATCAACCATCATTGTAAGTAACATCCATGGTGGAGGGCTGGCCATGCATGGAGATCAAGCCAGTGTTGTGGAGGCCAGAATACCACTGAACCGAGATTTATAAACTACATGTTATAACATGTCACTGTTGATTTACTGAGAACGTCTACTATTGCGAGCACCAAATGGTTATTTGTTTGATTTGTATGACTGTTTACCGTATGATTGTTTTAATCTGTTTTAAATGTTTTACGCTAACTCGGCACATGTGGCCGGTAAATGTGAGCCGCCCTGAGCCCATTCGCGGGGAGGGCGGGATACAAATGTAATAAACGAAACTAAACTATCCGTAGGGAGTAGACTTCAGGCTTTAGAGAGACATTGAATGTGTAGGAACTGTAGCTGCCATTGCTAGTACTTTTTGGAATTTACAGAACATGAGCACTGTGAATCCTCCTCAGTGACTGCACAGGTTATCTATCTGTTGTGTACCCATGGGGGCTGTACACGTGGTCGGGCAGCCACGTGGCTGGACGGGGTGGCGAGCTTCACTACCTAAGACAATAGAGCTTAGGCTCCACAGTCCCAGCCAATGGGATAGCAGGGACCTTAGTGGAAGGACCTATGAGCTCGCAACTCTTGTATATAGCCTATCACAGGTGTGGGTGTGTGTCATGGGTGTGTTTGTTAAGAGACATATAAGCAGCCTGCGAGCTGACTAGTTTGCCGTTGTAACTTGCTGGATCACTAAGTAAAGGTCTGAGCTGAAACCCACCTGCGTCAGTCTCAATACTTTTCACTATCTTTCCGCCACTGCCTCAGTATTGCTTGTCAAGTGACTAACTTGTGTGGCATGGGCCTGCAATATATCACACATAACAAGCAAGAGTGAAGAGGATCCAAGAGTTTTCAACTTCATACAGGGGATTTGCAAAGATTATCTACAACTTTTCCTCCCTCCTGCTGTGTTGTGACAGGATTTAGACTTTATCTCTGTGCTTACAAGTCCTACAAAGAAAGAAAACAGAGCATCAGTCACCTGGTAATTATATAGCAACTGTAAGGCCATTTAGTTACTGTGGGATAAGCAATAGAATGATTAATAATTTAACCAATTACCATTCATTATAATATCTAATTTGGCATCTGATGAGCCACAGGGGTCTCGCCTGCCTCTTTACATACCTAATGTTTAACAATTTTGCACCAGTACTGTTCATACCTCTCCACCTCAACGTGTCATCTTCCAGTTTAAGCACCTATTTTTAGGAAATAGCAGCTCTGGTTTTACAAAGGAGGTACAAATTATATAAAACCTTGTAGAAGGCATTTGCACAGCATCCATCTAATCTGACAGGTATATTATTGCCTCTTCCTGGGCACAACATTACATTACAGGATTAAAAGTGGAAAGCGGCGAGAAGTTCTGGTTGATCCCATTATGAGGTTCAGTTCTGAAGTAGTAATTTCATTCGACCAAGTCTGAATGACCATCTGTTGCATGCTGTTTAGGCCTGAAAGTATACTTGTTTGTTTTAGAACAGGCACTGAGGGATGTTATCATGTAAAATAGGATTATGACAAAAGGATTTATATAGGTTAGAAAACATCAGCAGCCTATATCCAAACTTTGCAAGCATCCAGAATAGTTGGAAGGTGTAGCAACTTGAGCTATTCAGGAACCAGCTGGTACCCTGGGGGAGCAGAATTTTATGATTGTTCTTCGGATGGGGAATAACTGTGTCTTCCTGCCTGAAAAGTAGTTGTAGCTTGGCATTTGAGCTCCTAGTCGCTTCACATAGAAATCAGCACTATTTTTTAATTTCCAGAGGTGGCTTAACTGGTCGGTTAGCAGCTTCTAGGATACTGAATGGGGGGTGATCCAGTATCTAGAGCAAGGAGCTGAAACAACTAGGCTGCTACTGCATCATCTTGTCAGTTGTGGTTATCAGTACCCAGCATGGTTTATTTCATTTAATTTAGTAATTTTAACTCTGTCTTTAGTCTAGAAAGGATTCAAGGTGCATATAGGTGAAGATAGATACCAGGGCTCTTTTTGTAGCAGGAACTCCTTTGCATATTAGGTGACATGCCCCCAATGTAGCCAATCCTCCCAGAGCTTACAGTAGTCCCTGTAAGAAGAGCTCTGTAAGCTCTTGGAGGATTGGCTACATTAGGGGTGTGTTGCCTAATATGCAAATGAGTTCCTGCTACAAAAAGAGCCCTGTAATATCAATTACTTATCAGGAGTGCTGCTATGTACTCAGCAGTCAGCCAGCTCCCTGTTGCTGCACCTGATACCTTTTTCACAGCTTCCTAATGCCTTCTAGTAAGAGATCTGAGCCTCACTCTGGCAATGCCTAGTGGTAGAAGCTGGTAGTTTACATATTATGCATTGCAGTTATCTAGCCACAGAAAATACTGGGGGGAGTGGAATGTTTAAGATAATACTCCTAGCTCACAGATAATAACTAGCTCAAAGTTTTTTAGACTCCAGCTCACACATTTTTGTCTCCGCTCAGGAAGGATGGCTCCAGAGCAAACTAATTTATGCAGTAGCCAAATCACTTGCTCACAACTTTAACACCAGTAGCTCACAAAGTAGAATTTTTGCTCTCAAGATTCCACAGCTTAGAGGGAGCATTGCTTCCGCTATAGCCTGCTGTCTCAGGCTACCAGCTGGCTCCTGGATAGCTCAGTATAGTGGAAGACTCCCCAGCCTAGTAGCTTTATTCTCCACAGCTACTTGACAGGAGAAAAATGGGAGTGGACTGTTTGGCAGTCACTTCCACAGCAAAATGGCAAGTTCTGTCTATGTATCAGTGCGACATTGTACAATTCACTGAAGCCTCTATGGTTTAACCATAAAGTTTTGGGTGAATCCTAGAACATTACCGCAATGTGATGGTGTCACTTACAGTTTTGCACCAGAAGTGACCATGTGGGTCCACGGAATCCTGAATAACTTGTCCCTGCTCCCCAAATTCTCCCACCAAGTTGCTGGCAGCCCCACTTAAAAGAGACTTTCAAGGCCAGCGCTTTTTCAAAAAGTGAGAGAGAAATCCTATATCGTCAGTGTGCCTTTGAATTCCAAACGCTCACATTTGTAGGCCCTTTTCTGTGGCTCACAATTCAAAATATAGGGTTGGATCCAGACCAGGCTTTCCGCTAACAGAAGGGGTGTAGTAGTTTTCATTAATTCTATACCCCTTACTGGTATAGATGCCCAATTTGCTTATCATTCTTTTCCTGAGGGTTCCCTGTCCCTAGAAATGGAATTTCAGGGAGATCAGTAGGCTACAGCAAAGAGGAGGGAGACAGGAATTGCGTTCCACTGACAGAAGTGCCTTGCATGAACAGGAAATTAAGTCTCGCTCCCACCCATAAAATATCCAAATAGTGAAAAAGCAAAATATCAATAAACTGTAATGTTTTAAACACTTGTATTATATTTCATTATATTTTGAAATAAAATAAGACCTAGTAAATACAAATATGCTGAAGAACAAACTGCAGTCCACATGATAGTATTCCACATAAGGTGAAGAATGACATAATGCTAGATATTGAATTATAGTACCAAATTAAGCCTTGTTCTGCTTCTAACAATACAAGGACAATGCTTAAAACACTGGGGGGGGGGGTGGAGATCTCTGTTTCCACGTAATGGATTAGCCTGATGTGTCTACCTTTCATGCAAATGGCCATGCATGTCTCCCGAGTGTCTCTCTACCTCAAGCTCCTATGAGTAGCCTTGCCTGGCTGAGTGCTTTGGCGATCGTTTCTTCATTTTGGCTCCAGCACTGATACCAGGTGGTTGAGGCAAGACTATGCAGTCATCAGTCAGACCAGAACTTTTGCTAGAGTTTCTTAAATTAAGGATTCCTCTCTGAGGTACAATAGAAAGTAATTATGTTAGGTACTTAAGCAAATGGACTGTTAATAACCAGGTAGAGTTGGTGATAAGCCTCCCAGACCAGCTGGAATAATCCATTAACAAAGGAATGAAGGAATTGTCCATGATAAAAGAGAAACCCCAGCGCACATTCTGCCCCTCTTTGCCCAGGATTTCTGCTACAAGTCAGAAACACCAGAAAAATCTTAGAAGGTAACAGGGCTGGCTTTGTACTTCATACTGCATGCTAGCTGTGCTATTTTTTATTTACTGGATTCATGAAAGAGGACTTGATTTTTTAAAAACACACACATAGGTATATATAAATATCTACAACATATTTTATTCCATAGATTTCTATAATTACTAGAGTTCTTCAAACAGCCACTAACTTCAACTTTCTCCCAGGATAAAACTATCCATATTCCTACCAAAATAACTTTCCAAGTTGCCCTTTACCAAGAGCATTTTTGATCAAATTTTGACTGGCCTTTTGAGCTGGTTCAGATAGTACTTAATTAGCTATTAAAACACAAATGAGACAAACGCAACAGCAAGCTATACAGTACTAACTTTTATAAAGTGTACACATGCCATTAAAGACTGCTTCCCTTCAAGGCTGGCAAGTTATAAAACATGGGAAGTGAATCCAGTTATATGAGAATGCTGACTTTTTAAAAAAGATACATTTGAAAGAAAAGAGCAAGTTGCACAAACTCAGTTTCTGACCTTCATTGTAAAAATTCTTTATATGAAATCCAAACTCAGGTAGTAGAGACAATGTAGCAAAACCTGCTCATTATGATACACAATGGAGTAACTCTATCCATTGTGGCCCGCCCTTTTCCATGACCAGCAGACCAGAATAAAGTAAGCAAAATACTAAAACTATAGAATATGTTCTTCAAAATCATATAAATTAGGTGGATTCACATTTTGGTCCAAAATTGGGTTACTTTGGTGAAAAGCTTTATGGAGAGGGAGGGGGTACCATCATTTCCCAGCCATCGGGTAATGTGGTAACAAGCATTCCTCCTATCAATAAAACATGACAATGTCAACAAAAACTAATGAAAAAATAAAGAACACAGAAATATAAGCATTCTCAGTAGTATATTCATGGTGCTCTCCAAGGAAAATAGTTGAGAAACAAATCAGATGAGTGGTAAATTAAAAATTCAGATGGCTGAATTACCATTGCATAATTGGTTGATGCAGTCTAAATATTTGGTGCACCTATGAGAGATATGCATTCATTAACTAAGCAGACTCTGAACCAAATCTACTCTATCGTTTAATATGTCTAATACACCCAATGTAAATATGATGTCAATTGATAATCTATTATTTTAAAAGGCATCCTGTTAAAACAGAGGCTGAGTTCAGACTGGCAGTTTGAAGTGGGAGCCAGTCGTGGCAAAAAGCCATGGAACAAACTGTTCTGGGTTTTCCTGGTCACACTGCGCTGACTGATGTGGGAGCATACCGGAAGGAGGCACACGGGAGCATTCAGACTGCTGTCCCGGAGGCACGGCTGTAAACAGCTTTTTCCTGGTAAATCGTTTGGATGCGCTCATACACACATAGGCATCAGCTGATTTGGGGAGGATCCTGTTGCATCAGCATCACATTGGGTGGTAGAGCAGAGCACAGCCAATCATATCACTGCTGCCTTATGTGCAACGTGGGTTGCTCCCAGCTTTTTGGCTGAGCTTTCACACTTTCGGGAAGCGGAATGCAGCAGAATAAAGGCACTCTCCAGGATTTGCTACCCCTTTCAACAGGTATCTTTTAATCCCGGGAGAGAAGTGGAACAGCACGGGTTGCCTACAGGTGGGGAATGCCAGGCAGATGTGCCTGTGTGAACACCCCTTTAATCCGCTTGGGAAATGTGACTGAGGCCCCGTTCACATGGAGCATTTCCCCTGCTGAAGGCATGGGAGCCCCGTGGACTTTCTGTGCGCAATCATACAAGCACATCTGGGAGGCGTAGCACTCCCGTGGACAACCCGCAGCTTCCCTCCGAAAACACGGAGTAAAAAACTACTAGGTTCGAAGTACTAGTTTCCGGAAACCCCGGGGCAAAGGCCGGCGTCTGATCGCAAGAGCGCCAGTATCCCGTGGCTTCCAACGCCCACCCATGTCCTGGGGTTTCCGGATGTTGTAAGTTTCCATTGGATGCGCACCAACGCTCAATGAGGCATGCACATATGCAAGACACCGAAAGTGGCCTGCCCCCCCCACGGTGCATGTGCACTTCACAACAGTGCGGATTGCGTGGTCTGCTGTGCTGCTTTTTTGCTGCGCTGCAGCAGCATGGTGTGATTGGCGCACAGAGCTGGAGCATGGCAACCCGGTGGCCCATGTGATCAGGCTACCGCACCTTATTTAGCTCCGGGGCGAACTGCCACGCCTCCCCCCTGCGTTTTCTGGCCCGTATGACCGGGGCCTGAAACATGTTTATAACGGGGCAAATTGCCAGTCTGAACTCAGCCAGATTTTCTGCCAGAAATGTTCAAGAGAGTCTATTAGAGTTATGCATATTCTCACTCTCTGACATTCTATGGTTGGTTCTGCCTTCTGTGGCAGCCATTTTGTGGTTGCTCCAACCTCCTTGTGCCTGAATGCCTAATGTGCTCACAGGCTCAAAAAGGTTGGGGACCCCATCATAGAATATACTTCATCATGAACACAACCTTCTGTGAGCCTTACTGAGTGAGTTACGTGATTAACAGCAACTATCTTGGCCCTTCATAACAGCTATCATCTGTCAGCTGGTCAATGATTCAACGAGAACCACACTTCCAATGATTCAGGGGGATTATTCCTGACTATATATATTGCATTGCTTGGAATGGTAGTAAAATTCCCCCATTTGCTGAAATAGAACAATAAATTTTAAAAACTATCCTACTAATTACCACTGAGGTGGTGGAAGGTCCCAGGGAATGGAATGCAGCTTAAGATGGCAAAACAGTTTTTTTGTACTGCCAAATATCATAAGAATACAAATAGGCAAGACACTTTTTCAGCTGTAACTTGCTATTCACATATGTTTAGATTTAGTTCATCTTTGAAAAGTTTCACAAAAGGCAAAAGCCTGATCAAAGGTGCTTGTCTACTGTATCTCAGGTTTTCTTTTTATCTTGTCCACTCTATGTACCTCTGAGCATTTATTGTTCATATGGAGTTATTTCAATAGGGATGTACTTTATTATTTGCTTTTTTATTATACACACAGAATGTTATGTGGAACATTCCTCTGAGATTGGCTCAAAACCAGCATTTTCAGTAGGTCTGCGGATTATTTATGCACAACATTCAGAAATGGGATCTGCGGGGGAAGCCAGTTGATAATTTCTGACAGCACATTTGTAAGGGGATATTCTGCTATTTCTACATGTACCCAAGGAGATGTGAGCAAATATTACCATTCTGAATATTCAGTTGCAGTTTTAAAAATATATCAATAGAGCAAGCTTCTCCAAAACTTCATGGTTGTGTTAAATAACCTTTAAAATGTGGTAATACTTAAATCAATTTGAAAGTAGCCCTGCCCATTATGACGTATAGCACGGCATCTTCCAGACGGCAGCCATCTTTCATTTTATCCTTGATTTTGTGGCACCTCTGATTGTGCCATCAGTGCGATCATTCCACACTACCTTCTCTTGTTTGGAATTTCCCTATGTGCCATCTCTTCCTGTTCAGATAAACCTTTTGTATATGTGCATGCGCTGTTGCATTGTAATGAGCCAGCAGACACAATGCTGTTCTGTGTAATGCAGTTACCACCCCAATTACGCGTTTGGTCCCCACTCCACAAGACCCCCACTTGTGGATTGTTCTGGGTATACATGTCTCCCTTGTGATTGGTTGGCCTCTTTCCCACATGTGAATGGTTATTGGTTTTCAAGGCGTTTGAAACACTTTTGGATTCATTTATCTGACTTTCAGCAGGCAAGGAGCTCAGAACATCAATGACCATGGCAGATCACAGCACTGAGGTGTTTTTCCTGTGAGAGCTGATCGCAGAAATTCTTGAAAGCACCCTGACATGGTGCACAGTTTTCCTGAACAGTGTGCACACTCAGGAAAGAAGAGTCTCTAATCTGAATGTAGGTTTCTGCAAAATACAGGTGCTGAAAGGCATCTCAAGGAGGCACAGTTACTTCCGAAGGGGCTCTGTGTATGACCAGTGATTTTCCCTTGTGGAGGTCAGCAGACATTATCATTATTGGGTCATTTCACACGGCATGGACTGGTGGGAATGGTTTATTTTGCTCAAGTGGGCCAATGAACAGTAGATAGAAAATTTCCTTATTACTCATGGCACATTGTAGGAGATCTTGGCTGGTGTCAGTGTTTGAAATGCAATGTAATCCGAATGAGGAAACCAATGCCGGAGGACAAGTAGAGTAAGTGGTGATAGCAATTTGGTTTCTTGCAAATGAAGACTGTTACTGTGAAGTGCTAGAAAAGTTTGGAGTTGGGCTGTCCACCATGGGGAAATTGTCCTGGAGGTGTTCTTTGTATTGGAGTTCGACCTGCTCAGGAAGATGGTATACCTGGGCCAAGCGGTTGGAATAGGGCATTTTCTGGCAGAAACATGAGATAGAAACCATGATAGGTGCCCCTGTTATTTGAAGCCCCCACTTTAGAAAACCTATCCATCTGTCATCATTCACTGTATCCCTTCTCTTATTTATTTCCACAGATCATGGATGGTTTCACAAAGTTTGGCTTTCCACAGTGCACTGGTGTAATAGATAAGACTCTTATCCAGATTTGAGCACCCACTGGCAAGAGGAACACAATATTCCAAATGCAAAAAGTACATGCTGCTTCAGGGGTCAGTGGACCATACCAGCCAATTTATCAACACAGCGGTTGGGTGGAGCAGCCACAATCACAATGCATTCCACTACCACCCCAATACTCATGGTTATGCATCACAATGGATACCAGTGTGTTTGTTCTGGGAAACCCCACTATTACCTTGAGTGATATGCAAGTTCCAACACTGATCGTAGTTGATGTTGCATATCCCATCAGATGCTGGCTGATGACAGATGCAGGAGTTTTGACCATGCACTGTGCACGATGAGGAACATAGTGGAATGTGCCTTTGGGCCTTTAAAGGCACACTGGAGATGCCTGCAAACTAGATGTTCTAACACACTAGAGTACATGACCCACACCAGCCACCAGGGTGTCTTTCACCAGGACTGTGAGGTGGAAATCATGCTGGCCATCCCTCTGGAGGAAGGACAGGGTGCTTGTATGATGCAGAAAACACAGTTGGAGAACTGGTCCCTCCTCAGAAGAGTGTCTATTACCCTTGGGGTACACTGTGAAGCAGTAGTGGTCCAAATTCAGAGGATGAAGACAGCCTTCTTTGACACTCTGGAGACCAGGTGAGGTCCCCACCACCACCAATACTTCACTGCCCTCTGTATTTTGACAGCCTGTGGAGTCTTTGGGAGCAAGGCAGCCATCCAAGCTGGAAGAAGTGCTGGCATACTGCTAAGAGCCAAGGTCAACCACACACAATTTGTCCTCCCCTGCTGCCTGTCCAACCCCAAGTGCTCAATAATAAATCGAACAGTAACATCTTGGCTAGGCATCCACCACTTTAGCTGTCTCAGCTGGTTTTTACTTGGCTTCCACATAGGGCTGCAAACCTCCAAGTGGTGCCTGGAGATCTCCCAGAATTATGGCTGGTCTCCAGATGACAGATCAATTCCCTTGAGAAAATAACTGCTTTGGATGGTGGACTCTGTGGCATTATACCCCACTCTGGACTCTCCCCTCCCCAGTCTCTGCCACCAAATCTATAGGAATTTCCCAGTCCAAAGCTGGCAAGCCAACCCCCACATCCTCTTAATCCTGATTTTCAGCCCTACAAAACATGCTGGACGTGTGATCTCATCAGACTATTCCAGCATTGTGATCATGGCAGGAAGTAGCACCCCCTGCATCATTCCTCCTGCTATTGTGAAGTGAGAATTGCTATGGCTGACTCAGAAATCACTCCCAGGATTGCACCACCCCACCCTACCACATCCCCAGCCTTTGTAACCAAGATCACCATGAGCATTCTCCCCTTGGTAAAAGGTCCCCAGAGCCTGCATAAGGGACATAAATATACTGTAGTGAACCTCCTACACAGGGTGTGTAAATCCCAGCATTTCTCAACTGTCAGATACACAATCAGTCTTGGGTCTCTTTTTGTAGCAGGAACTCCTTTGCCTATTAGGCGACACACCCCTAATGTAGCCAATCCTCCAAGAGCTTACAGAGCTCTTCTTACAGGGGCTACGGTAAGCTCATGGAGGATTGGCTACATTAGGGGTGTGTCGCCAGATATGCAAAGGAGTTCCTGCTACAAAAAAAGCCCTGATCAGTCTTAAGGTTCCTGTGCCTCTAACAGGTGCATGACAGAAAGTCTGAAGGGTGAAGGCATTGCACTGCTAATAGTTTACCGGGTCCATTTCAAGGTGCTGTTTTTGACCTTTAAAGCCCTATATGGTTAGGGGCCTACCTACTTAAGGGACTGTCTTTCCCCATATGTGCCCCAGAGAGCACTTAGGTCGGGGTTACAAAATCACCTGGCTCTTCCTGACCCGAAAGATGCCAGACTGGCTACCACCAGAGCCAGGACTTTCTCGGTGGTGGATGCTTACTGGTGGAATGAGCTCCCAGAGGACATCAGGGCCCTGCGGGACCATTTACAGTTCCGCAGGGCCTGTAAAATGGAGCTTTTCCACCAGGCTTTCAATTAGGGGCCACCACTGGGGAATTGTGCCACCGGGGAATTGAGTCATCGGAACATCTATGGCCCTTGATATTCCACTGGTTATACTAGTAATGCACCGTCTGCTGAAGATCGCCATCGTCTGTATTTATACTGTGCTTTAGTATTGTATGCTGTTTTAATTAATTTATTGTATCTATTGTTTTATATTGATTGTTTGTTGTGTGCCACCTAGAGCTAGCTTGCCTGGCAAGGTGGGATAGAAATCTAAATAATAAATAAATAAATAAATAAAGTCCACAGATGTAGCTTTCCCTATCCACGTATCTTCAAAGTAGGAAAGACTCTGCCTATTTTCTTCCTGCCTGTTGTTCAAGACTCAGGAACCCTGAGAGAGAAAAGAAGGGCATCTTCTGGACTGTACCACCCACATACCCCTAGCTTTTGCCACCAGGCTGTGTACTCTCCCTTAGAAATTGGTCTTCATAGCCTGGCTTAGGTGACATTATATACTGTAGTGGCCCCCCTTCATAGGGTGTCTAATCTGTCTACGCATCCGTTCTGCATTTAATTTTTTTTTAATTGGTAGTGTAATGTCTCAGCTCAGTCACACAGGATTTTACCTCCTACAGCAGCTCTGTGTGGATGGAGGAGGTGTGAGCTGGTATAGGAAGAGGAGGCAGAAGCCGCAGGGGAGGAGGTGCAAGGCCCAGAACCCTCTCCTGCAGAGGAGAAGAGGAGGCTCCCATGGTATAAGTGGACTTCCATCAAAGTCTACTGGGGACAACTGGGTGGGTTGCTGAGAATTCTTGTTGTTGTTGTTTTGTTATGACCTGATTTAATATCATGCTACTTTTGTCTGTTCAAGGGGGACCACCAGAACATGAGCCTGTGGCTGTTGTGGGGGAGGCCTCGGAGATTCATAAGTGCCCATCCCCACAAATCCTGAGCTGTGCATTTTATATGCACACGTATGTACTGAAATATCTGCTTCCACACAGGAGACTCACAGATGATTAAAGAACCCCAGCTCTGCTCATCTCGGATCTCCAATCCCTGAAACAGTGAGTAATGACTACATGTCAGTTACACCTCTGTATCTCATCATGTAGGTAGCTTCCCAAGATAGTGCATAATGTCCCTAGACAAAAACTAATCTGTATTCCTTTTCCTCTATAATAACAGCAATTGAGGCTGACCTCTCCATATAGGTATTTCATAGGTCCAGAAAGTGCAGTCCCTTCAAGCTGGGAAACATGGAACAAGCAGGTAGGTATGTTTGGAGTTCTTTGTTTGTGTATGTTTCTGTATGTTGTTGCTGTCTTATAATAACAAGAGTTGTCACTACCTTCAAATGGGAGCACAGACAGAAGGATGGTTTGTGCATGGAAAGGGCCTCCAACCCATTCAAGATACCCCCCCCCCAAAAAAAAGGGAGGCAGTACCTGGGTTTTGGATTTCATAGCAAACACTAACTAGTGAACATTCTGGTCTGTGTATCATTCCCCTTTAAAATTCTGAACTGAGACACCCCAACCCCACAACCTAATATTACAAGTGATGGTACCTTGGTTTTCTTCAGTGAAATCTTCTGTCTGGGTTTCATCTGCTTCTGCTTCATGATTATCAGACAATGTTTACGGGGTAGGAATTTCTGAGAAAGAACTAAATTAATTGTTATATTCAGTGCTATCATAATGAATTGGAAATGTGAGCTCTATGGACCCTCTTATTAATATGAATTCTAAACATTGTATGAACCCACAGCCAGGGTTATTTTGGAGCAGGAACGCACAGGGACGGCGTTCTGGCTGGCTCCAGAGTTGGCCACACACAGCAGGAACTCATTATGATTGGCTACATTAGGGGTGTGCAGCCTAACATGCAAAGGAGTTCCTGCTACAAAAAAAGCCCTGGGTTTTGACAACAAACAAGGTAAACAGAATAAGAAGCAAAAGGTGGGTGTGGCTGGATGACCACACTTCTGGTAACATGGGGTGTGGCCTAATACGCTAATGAGCTATGCTATCGGGGTATGGCCTAATATGCTAATAAGTTTCTGCTCTTCTGCTGTTGGGTATGGCCTCTTATGCTAATAAGTTCCTGCTGGGCTTTTTCTACAAAAAAAGCGCTGCCCACAGCTATAGTGAACTAAACACCCACCCAGCCAACACAGGAATATTATTCATATCAGGGAATAAATGCAAGAAGGCAGAACAGGAGCTAAATACCTGCGTTTCCAGAAGCAGACCTACATATATTTCCAGCATTAATGGTAACCAGATCATTGGAGAAGACTTCATTATATCCTTCCTGCAAATCCACAGGCACAGCAGGTGGTCCCTCCAGAATCTGAACATAAGAATATAAGAGAAACCAATGCTAGGATCAGGCCAATGGCCCATCCAGTCCAGAGCATGCATTGTGGGGAGGGCGGGGTATAAGTATGATAATAAATAATTAAATAAATAAATAAATAAATAAATAACTGTCACACAGTGGCAAAAAATACCAGGTGCCATCAAGAGGTCCAGCAGTGGGGCCAGGACACTAGAAGACCTCCCACTGTTGCCCTCTCCCAAGCACCAAGAATAGAGAGCACCACTTGCCCCAGCCTGAGAGTTCCTATCTATACCTTGTGGCTAATAGCCACTGATGGATCTCTGCTCCATAAGTTTATCCGATTCCCTCTTGAAGCCATCCATGCTTGTAGCCACCACCACCTCCTGTGCCAGTGAATTCTATGTGTTAATCACTCTTTGGGTGAAGAAGCACTTCCTTTTATCCATTCTAACCCAACTGCTCAGCAATTTCATTGAGTACCCATGAGTTCTTGTATTGTGAAAAAGGGAGAAAGTACTTCTTTCTCTACCTGCTCTATCCCATGCATAATCTTGTAAATCTCTATCATGTAACCCTCAGCCATTTTTTCTCCGAGCTAAAGATCCCCAAGCACTTTAACCTCTCTGCAAACTTTGGACCACTTGTTTGGTTTTAACACTGGCATCACCACACAGAATGAGATGCAGCTCATAGTAAAAAGGGCAGGTTGCAGGAACATTGCCAGACTGGCTGTTGTGGGCAACAACCCTCTTGTATTCCAGCTGCAAGGTCTTTCTTTTGGTCCAGGACTTCTGTGCTATTCTGCTGTGGCCTTGAGCAGCATTTGCTCCACAATGCTCTCAAAGCAATTGATGTTCCAATGGGAGGAGCAGAGTACCTCTGAACTTCTCCTCTCCCCAGATTGAAAGCAAGTCCATGGTCCCCTGTTCTCTTCAAGCAACCAGATGTACTCCCCTGGTCCTGCTTTTGTCTTTCAACTGCATGTTGCTTGAGATTATACCATGTGCTGCACACAGAATTTAAAAATGGTGCCCAGACATGGTACTCAAATGTGTTCTAGGGAATGTATGACGGTATAGCAAGGCAATGATCGACGACTGGTTTGGTCATGGCGATTGGTTTAGTGCCTGCATATTCTAATGCATGAATGCTTTAATGTAATTTTTTTTAAAAAGGAATCACAGCCAATCCTGCTCAAACAGGGTGTGATGGGAGGCGCTCCATAAAAAGTCATGGACTTTTCAGACTTGGGAGGGGAAAATGGAATAAAGCCACTTCAGGGGGGGAAGATTGGGGTAAAACAGGTTTGGGAAAGAGTGGGGGAAATATAGAAAAACATGATAGTAAGGAAGTGCTAATGAAGCTGTGTGGAAGTGTGGTGGGGTGGGGATCAGCAACATGGGGGAAATGAACAGTTAGGTTGTCTGGAAGAAGCCCGTTTCAGAATTTCCGTGTCCATTTTTTGGTGGCTTGACTCAGAGATTACTATTCTATGCAGGGGTCTTTTTGGGGGAGCGCACCGGAGCACAGCTCCGGGAGCTCAGGAGCCAAGCCCCGCCCCCAGCCAGCATCCCGGAGAGTCTTTCAGGCAGCCGAATGTCAATTTCAGCTCCATTATATCCTATGGGCCATTGAAGTCAATGGTGAAAACATAGGGTATATTCTGGGGGCTGGAGGGGAGGGTTTGAGGGAGAGGCTCCAAACTCACAGGGTAGCTGATGGAGCCTCTCCCCAAGATACCCACCAGGTTTCAAGAACATTGGATCAGGGGGTCCAATTCTATGGGCCCCTAAACAGGTTGCCCCTATTCCCTCCATTGTTCTCTATGGTGGGAAAAAATAACTTTTTTTCCCAACATAGAGAACAATGGAGGGAATGGGGGCAACCTGTTTGGGGGCCCATAGACTTGGACCCCTGGTCCAATGTTCTTGAAACTTGGCAGGTATCTTGTGAAGAGGCTCCAACAGCTATCCTGTGAGTTTGGAGCCTCTCCCTCAAACCCCTCCCCTCCAGCTCCCAGAATACACCCTATGTTTTCACCATTGACTTCAATGGCCCATAGGATATAATGGGGCTGAATTGCCGCCAAATTTCTTTCATTCCCTCCTTTCCTTCTTTCTTTTTCCTCTTTCCCTCATTCTTCTCTTCTCTCTTTCTTTCTTTCCCACCTTCTTCTCTTCTCTTTTTCCTCCTTTCCCTGTTTCCTTCCTTCTTCCCTCTCTTTCTTTCCCTCCCCTTTCCTTCTCTTTCTTTCCCTCTTTCCTTCCTTCTTTCCTTCTCTCTACTCTCCCTCTTTCCTTCCCTCTTTCCTCCTTCTGTGGCCCAACTCTCATGAGAAGGAGTTTAAACTTTAAACCCCTTCTCTCTTAGCTCCCCCACCCAGGCCAGCTGGGGAAGGGATGGGGAGGCTTTTGGAGATGCCGCCCCCTTTTTCTTCCCCTTCTTACATCACTTCCGGTGATGTCAGGGGGCGTGGCATATGCTAATAGCCTAATAGCTCATTAGCATACCATATGCTAATGAGCTCCTGCAGCTGTTCTTCTACGAAAAGACCCCTGATTCTATGTACAAAACAAAATTAGCAGATGCAAATTATAGACTTGTCCAGTCAACACCGGCTAAAATATGCAACTGCTACAGTCCTCCAGGGCCAGTGCAGGTGCAACACTGGCTATCTGTGGGAGATCTGGGGACAGTCAGCCACAGAACAAGCAGTATTCTGGTCACAAACTGGAGGGACATGAATATGAACCACCTAACTCCTTCTCTCCTATTGGGCTTCTGCGTGGCCCTTAAGAAACTACCCTCTATTGTACCATCTCCTTAGTGCCTGTGCAGGCTTATTAATTTATATATCTATTCATTTACATCCTGCTCTTCTCTGAGGAATTCTGGCTGGCATGTATTGTAATTTCCATCCTGCCATCTTATTCTCAGTTGAGCAAGGTCTGGCTGGCAGGGTCTGAGTCTCTTGAAGAGATTTATGGATGACAGTAGATACCACCCTATATTAACTTTTGTGTTTCTTCTCCTTCAGCCCAATTATCTACAAACCTGTGGATATAGGACTCTGCCTCCTGTTTGGTTCTGAATCTTATATGGAATTCACTGCCACAGGAGGTGGTGGCAGCTACAAGAGGGAATTAGATAAGCATATGGAGCAGAAGTCCATCAGTGGCTATTAGCCACAAGGGATAGATAGGAACTCTCAGGCTGGGGCAAGTGATGCTCTGTATTCTTGGTGCTTGGGGGTGGGCAGCAGTAGGAGGGCTTCTAGTGTCCTCGCCCCACTACTGGACATCCTGATGGCACCTGGTATTTTTGGCCACTATGTGACAGAGTGTTGGACTGGATGGGCCATTGGCCTGATCCAACATTGGCTTCTCTTATGTTCTTATGAAACCTATCGACATCTTGCTCCCCACTCACTATATTATTAGTATGGCATACAGAAAAAAACTGTGAGAACACAGGGGGTGTAGGGGTGACACCCAGGCAGGTTTCAGCAGAGAATATGCTATGTGCTGTGGCTTCATGAAAGCTACCTTTGCTGTATTACATTGTGTGGACGGGAACAAAACAGCTTCTTGTGGGGAAACACAGTCAGATGTTCTAGAACTGCACTTCCAGAGCATCGTAGGCCACTTTGTAAAGTAAGAAAAGCCTGAAATGCTGGATAATTTCAGAGGCACAGATCTGGTCTGCTAATATGCCAGGAAGAATGAGCAATTATGATTTTCCATCTAAAGCAACATATGCTGTTTGCTGTCCTGTTCTGAACAGCTGTAGGTTAGATGCTGTTAAGATTAGGCCCCCTCTCCCTCAATATTTCAAAACTGAAATTAAACTAAAATAACAGCACCTGCTGAACAAAAACACTATTTCAAAATGTGTACTTGCACACAATTACTATGAAGAGGCTGGCCACCATTGTTACCAGTCTATTCTTTTTGAATGGAAATGGCAGTGAAGTTTTTCGATGCAGCTGCAGCTCCTCAATTGTATAACTAGTGCTGGCCCCAAGCCAACCCTTGAGAACTCAAGTGGCACCAAAAGATACTATATTGATTTGCAATCGAACATAATAGGCCATCAGCTTAATTATTACTGAAGTGACAAGGTTCTGGATATTTCATATTTATATTACCGAGGCCTGGGAAGGATGAATGTAAATCTTTTAAATGCATGCATTTGCCTTTCTTCAGAAAGGTTGAGTGCTCTTATAGTATTCAGAAGCTTTGAAAGACCAGGCTATTTGCCTCAGGTTCCTTGCTTACGGAGTCACTCGCTTGTACAAAGAGTTAAAATCTACCAAACGAACTGCTCCCCACGGCCAAATCACCTCTGACCCCTTTTAGTCAGTAAAAAGCAAACACGGATAATTAATTTCAATTGATTCCACAGCAGGGGCTGTTTTATTCTAAAGCAATGATGATTTAATTGAAATGAGTGAAATCATTGGCACCTAGCTCCATTCGGAATATCTGATGGCCTTGCAGCCACTTCACACCAAGAGCGGCCATGCAAGATTTTACTTCTTTCTTCCTCCTGAGCAACAGACTACAAAAGGGGTGTTAAAAGAGAGAGGAGGGGGGAGGGAAACATTCTGAGAATACAATATTCCTGAATGGTCTGAATGTGTTCTCTCAAAGCACTCTGCGTGCTGTCTGAGCCGCTTCCTTGTGTTGACTCATCTACTAGCAGAGGTGTCAAACTCATTTATTATGAGGGCCAGATCGGACATAAATGCCACTTTGTTGAGCCTGGCCATGTGTGCCATAAACTGTAATGCTAGGTACCGGAGATATAAACTTTATAAAGGACAAAGGCAAAACTAATTAGTATTAGTTTTTACTCAAAATACAAACATGCTTAAGCATTCTTACAGTATTTCCTTACAGTATCTCGCTGATGCCCACCCTCCCACTTTCGCCACCAGTTATGTGTTAGCACTGGGACAGTATACAGGGACATATTGTACAGACTCTGACATCTGGCAATAAAGGTAATGACCAGTTGCTCATGGGCTGGATAAGAGCCCTGGATGGGCTGGTTCCAGCTCACGGGCCATATGTTTGACACCCCTGTGCAAAAGATTTTTCCTCTTCTCTTTAGGAAACATCTAACGACACTGAGGGTTTCCAATCTAGGCTGGAGACTCTGGCCAGATCTGCATTGGTATCTTCCACTGCTTTGGCAATGCTCCTGCTCCATCTCAAAAAAAGATGTCTACATCTCTTTCGGATCCGCTCTCCTACTGTACCGTTATAATTTCTGCTGTCTGCATTATTTTACTGCCCTATGATTTCGACTCCGTTGTGATTGTGGCGTCTCACCAGCTCAACTACAAAGCACTCTAAGCCCCCTCCTGAAAGCGCCATCTAGTGATGAAGACTTGAATCAACCAGACTGGAAGAATTTCTTGAACAAGCATCACTCCAGCATAAAGAAAGACGGCGTCAAGACTGCTTTAAAAATGAAGATGCAGGCCTGTTTGTCGTTTCTGGAAAACCTAACATTGGAATGATCCTCTAGCACTGAGTAAAAGTGTGTATGGGGGGTGTTTCACCTCCACAAAATGCTTTTGTATTTCTGATCAGCATGGTGGCTGTGAAGACAGAAAATATTGGTGGAAAAGGAAACAACTATCATTGCCTACACAACCAGGCCAACATTCCCTCCTTCTTTTCAGAATCTGACAAATAGAAAGTTAGGTGCTTTTTTAATTTTAAGAAACACTTCTCACAGTTTTCTCTGCTGAATCTGACAGTGCAGTCCTAAATAGAGTTACACCCAAGTCCCTTGACATCAATAGGCTTTGAAGAACTCTGCTGTAAATTGCTGAGATTGCAAAAGGCATTTTAAAACTTTTGTCTTATATTGCTGTGGAGATAAGGAGCATTACAAAAAGTTTGTGAGAAACAAATATAACATGGTAAAACAAAATCACTGGCCACAGGAGATTCAAGGACTCCATCCCCTTTTATGGCTTTTGTTTTGCTCAAAATATGCCAGCACAAAACCACTTGGGCATTCTCCCAAAATGGCAGAGAACAGCTCCAGTGCATATTGAAAGGGAAGTTTCATCATTAGGAGGCAGCTTCTTTCCAAGTTTCTTAAGAACATTGAGGATTTCTGCTGGGCGTAGAGGTACCACCATAGCTTCCCAACAACCTCTGTGCATCGTAGTTATTCCAAGCACCCTAATTACACCCGAAGTTTTAAATGCTTGTCTGATAGCTGCTTGTATAGTTAATGACATAAGTTCCTCAACCAGTATCAAAATTTCTGGACGTGATCTTCTCTAGGAAACTAATAAATTCATTTAGATGCTGTAAAATCAATTCTTCATCCCTCACCCCAAACCAAAAGATACAGACACTAGCTTTGGACTAAACTAAGGTTTATAATTTTTTAAAAAACCTGAACTGCAACTCTGTACCACCCCCAGTTAGTGTGGGCACCCTAAAAGGCTACCATGTGCTACCATTTTGTCTTGTCCTTATATATTGTTTTTCTTTTTTTTCTTTTTTAAAAAACATTAGTTTCTGGATGTTAGAGGTTCCCCCCCCTCTTGTTTCCCCCCTCATTTCTTTGAAAGAAAGAAATTTTAAGAAAAAACTTAAGAAAAAGAAAAAGATCAGACCAAAACTCATCAAATCCAGCATTCTGTTCAAACACTGGCCAACCAGCTTCCTCTAGAGAACTCATGAATTTGAAGACTGCAACAGCAATATCCTTCCTGTGCTCCCTAGCAACTGATTTAAAGAGGCATACTACCTCTGGTACTGAAGGGAGTACATATTCATCATGATTAATAGCTGCTGACAGTCCAGTCCTCCATGAATTTGCCCACTCCCCTTTTAAAGCCTCTCAAGCAGTGAATTCCACAAATTTAACTATGTATTATGTGAAGAAAAACTTCCTTTTGTTTGCCAAAACTGATAAGGATATTACAGACCAACTGCCAAAATTGATAAGACCTACTGATCAGTACCCATTTGTGCTGGTTCATGTGGGGATGAATGACACAGCTGTGAATTCCATCATGAAAATTAGAGGACTATGAAGGTCTTGGAAGGCAGCTGAAGGCATTGGGGGCACAGGTGATATTCTCTTCTCTTTCCAGTCATAGGAAGAGGAGTGCGAAGAGAACAAACCATACTTAAAGTGAATCATTGGCTGAGATGGTGGTGCTGGCAGAAGCACTTTGGGTTCTAGGACCTCAGGAAGTTTTCTTAGAGAAGGCCTTCTAGCACATGATGGGCTTCACCTCTCAAGGTCAGGGAAGAAAACGTTCAAAAAGAACCTGGGGAGCTTAATCAGAAAAGCTTTAAACTGAAGCCACAAAGGGAAGGGGACGATCAACATGGGGACTTCAATGAAGAAGAGAAAACAGTGGAGGCCCACTTGGGTAGGACAAGTCAAACAAAGGTACAAAGCTACAAGTGCCTATATACCAATGCCCATAGTATGGGTAATAAGAAGGAAGAGCTTGAGATTCTCTTGCAAACAGAGGGCTATGATATAATAGGAATCACTGAGACTTGGTGAGATAATTCTCATGACTGGGATGTGATGGGTATGAGTTATTGAAGAAAAACTGTAAGGATAGAAGAGGAGGTGGAATGGTGCTGTATGTGAAGAGAGGGCTAGAATGTCAGGAAGTTCTGGAGAATGTGGTTGACAGCCCCATGGAAAGTATATGGGTGGAAATAAAGGGAGGTAGGACAAAGGGTATTGTTGTTGGAGCCTGCTACAGACCGCCTGACCAGAGACAGGAAATGGATACTGCCCTCCTTGAACAGATTAGTAGAGTACCCAGACATCAGAGCCTTATAATTATGGGAGACTTCAACTTCCCTGATGTGTGCTGGGAGACCGGCTCAACAAAGTGACAAGAATCACGCAACTTCCTGACCTATCTGGCCGACAACTTCCTTTTTGAAATGGTAGAGGAAGCTACAAGGGGTTCAGCCATACTAGACTTAATATTAACCAACAGGGAAGAATTGGTAGATGGGGTGAAGGTGGTGGGGACCTTAGGGGGAAGTGACCATGTCCTCCTTGCATTCCAGTTGCTGGGGGGGGGGTCAAGGAAGTTCATAGCCAGACTCGTAGGTTGGATTTTTGTACGGCCAACTTCAACCAACTCAGAAGCTTGATGGGAGTCATTCTGTGGGGGAGTGTGCTGGAAGGGAAAGGAGCAAGTGAAGGGTGGGCTCTTCTGAAACATGAGCTTTTGCAAGCTCAAGTCTTCACTATTCCAGCAAGACGGAAACATGATAAGGACTCCAAGAAATCGATGTGCATGAACCGAGAGCTTCAGAATAAGCTAAGGGAGAAAAAGGAAAAGTTAAGGAAATGGAGGGAAGGTCAGACCTCTAAAGGGGAGTATATGAGAGTTACTAGGTACTGCAGATCAGCCATCAGAGAAACCAAAGCTTGGTATGAGTTAGGTCTGGCAAGGGGGAATCACTACAATAAGAAAAACTTCTACAGATATGTGAGACGCAAACACAAGGTAAAAGAGGCAATTGGACCCCTGTTGGGAGAAGGAGAAACTCTGGTGGAGTACAGAGAAAAAACAGACAGACTTAATGACTTTTTGTCTCTGTTTTCTCCCTGAAGAACTCGAGCCCATCTAGAGATGGTACAGGACATAACAGGACACCTGAGTGTCCAGTTGATATTTATAGGGAGCTTGTGGAGAGGCACCTGGCTCCATTGAATGAATACAAATCCCCTGGGCCAGATGGTGTGCACCCAAGAGTTCTCAATGAACTTGTAGAGCCTCTATCCATCATCTTCAAAGCCTTCTGGAGGACTGGGGATGTGCCACAAGATTGGAGAAGAGCTAATGTTATCCCAATCTTTAAGAAAGGGAAGAAGGATGACCTGGGAAACTACAGACCGGTCAGTCTGATTTCTGTTGCTGGGAAGATATTAGAGCAGATTTTAAAGGGATCTATCTGTAAGCATCTGAAGGACCACTTAGTGATCCAGGGAAGTCAGCATGGTTTTGTCCCCAACAGATCTTGTCAGACCAATCTGGTTTCCTTCGTTGATCATGTGATGAGCTTACTGGATTGTGGGAACTCTATTGATTTGATTAACCTGGATTTCAGTAAAGCTTTTGATAATATTCTGCATGACATTCTGATGGGCAAACTGGAAGACTGTGGACTGGACTATAGGACAGTTCAACGAATAGGGAACTGGTTAGAGGACCTCACCCAAAGAGTGGTGGTCAATGGTGTTTCATCAGATTGGAAGAAGGTGACCAGTGGGTGCCGCAGGGCTCGGTTTTGGGCCTGGTACTTTTCAATATTTTTATCAGTGATCTGATAAAGGGGGTAGATGGGCTACTCATTAAATTTGCTGATGATACCAAATTGGGAGGAGTAGCAAACACCCAAGAAGATAGAGTTAAAATTCAACAAGACCTGAATACTCTGGAGAAGTGGGCAGTTGCAAACAGGATGCAGTTCAACAAAGATAAATGCACAGTATTACATCTGGGCCACAAAAATGTCAAGCACAAATACTGGATGGAGGACACGTTTCTGGGTAGTAGTGTATGCGAAAGACATCTTGGGGAAAGGGTGGACTGTAAACTAAATATGAGCAGTCAGTGTGATGTGGTGGCAAAAAAGGCAAATTCAGTCTTGGGTTGTATTAAAAGGGCCATAGGATCTAAATCGCAGGAGGTCATAGCCCCTCTGTATACTGCCTTGATCAGGCTGCACCTGGAGTATCGTGTACAGTTCTGGAGACCTCACTTCAAAAAGAATGTGGACAAAATCGAGAGGGTGCAGAAGAGAGCAACGAGGATGATCAGGGGTCTGGATACTTTTTTTTAAGGAAAGGCTGAGGGCCTTGGGAATGTTTAGTTTGGAGAAGAGGAGATTGAGGGGAGACATGATTGCTCCCTTAAAATATTTGAAAGGCTGTCATTTGGAGCAGGGCAAGGAGCTGTTCCATTTGGCAGCAGAGGATAGGACCCAAAGCAAAGGGGTTTAAATTATGCGCAGAAAGGTATTGGCTGGATAGTAGGAAAAACATTTTCATGGTCAAAGTGGTGCAAAGGTGGAATCAGCTGCCTAGGGAGGTGGTTAGCTCCCCTTCACTGACAACTTTCAAGAAGAGGCTGGATGAATATTTGTCAGAGATGCTTTAGGCTGGTCCTGCATTGGTGAGGGGATTGGACTAGATGGTCTATGTGGCCTCTTCCAACTCTAGTGCATGTGGGCTTGTTCTCATCCAGCATTTCTGAAGTTTGCTCAGGAGTCTTTGATGAGGGACTTTGTCAAAGGCCTTCTGAAAATGCAAATAAACAGTCTCTATCAGCTCATTCCTGTCCACTTTTTATTGACACTTTCAAAGAACTCTATAAGGTTAGTGATACAGGACTTATCTTTGCAGAAACTATGCTGGTTTTTATTCAGCAGGCATTGTCCTTCAATATGCTTGACAATTTTATGTTTAATAACATTTTTCATCAATTTACCTGGAACAGACATTAAACTAACTGGCCTCTAATTTCCCAATCTTCCTCCAGAACTTTGGCTTTAGTCTTTGTGTTTTGAGATCGAGAAGATGCGGGGGAAATCGGGGGGAGCTGTAGGTCAAAATGCAGCTGCACAGTGAATAGTGTGAAATTGACCATGCAAGTGGGGGAAACAGAAGAGCAAGGGCAGCACAGCTTCTAGTGGGGAATAGGTCTCTCTATGGAAATGTATCAATTCACAAACTGCACACAAACTGCCTGAAAGTTCATGAAAAGTTCGTGCCAGTTGAGCTGCAGTTTGCAAACCATGAACTGGCCAAAATTCATCACAAACTTTATTTTGTGAGCTGGTTTGTGCCCATCCCTAATTCTAGGATGTGTATCTGAATGCAAATATAACCCATCCACACAGCATTGCTGTCACTTGAATGAATATTCATATTCTTTGTTTTATTACTTGGAATGACTGATTAACTCTCTGTTCAGATCATCATTTGATTACAAATCATGAGTAGTACCCTCACAAATTCAACGGAAGGAGGAGAGGAGAGGAAGGAAGGAAGGAAGGAAGGAAGGAAGGAGGAAGGAAGGAAGGAGGGGAGGAAGGGTTCATTTTTTTCAAATGTTTGAATTGCTTCTTTATAAAATACCAAAACTACCTGACACATATCTTACAAGAGGGATGCAATGAAATGGAGGAACTATATGCCATTAATATTTTGCTGACAGACTGCGGATCTGTTATTTAAAACAGTATTATTCTCTTCTGAGAATCTACTGTTATCAAATAATGAAATTTAGGTAGATTGCACAGATGTTTTAGTGGTTCCTTGCCAATGATCATCAATGTTTTAGTTGCATGGCCAGTTAATTAGGATCCAAAATGCCAGTGCATGTACATATCTAATTGGATGGAACACAAGGGCTTTCAGCTTGAACTCAATATGTTTTGTAAACAATCGAAGGGTCTCCTGACTCAGGAAGCAGCTTTTAAGGTAACCTGTAGTGAGGTCATGGTTAAATAATGTCTGGTTTCCACACTGAAGTTTTTCATATGGCTGTATAAATTCTGCTCTGGATCAAAAGTCAGCTCATCACTGCAAATGCCTTGGGTGCTGCACTGTATTACACTGCAGCACCACTGCACAGTGCAGCATTCATGGTGCTTCTCCAAAGAGTATTTTGGGGAATGATTACGCTTCCTAATTTGCATTTCCCATACAGTTTATATAAGTTTAAGCTTTGCAAGGAGAACTCTGCTTTTTCATATACCCAATACCACCCCTAGTATGTATTAGATGCTTTTGATTTTCAAAAAATCACAATAAGGATAATGATGTCTATTTAGTAACTATGTTGTATTGCATTGCTTTAAAAGGTATTTTAGCCCGTGATTTTTTTTATATTCCACTCATCAAGATTAGTTCCGAAGCAGTTTACAATTAAAATCTACCACAAAACAAATAATGACAACAATTAGTACCCTGGAAACAACAATGGAAGCAATTTTTAACTTATAGAGTGGTGGCTTTAAGGAACAGAACCCTACTCTGTGCTGGATAGATTATGTTCTATCTTCAGTAGTTAATGCATTGGAAATGGAGAGCAGATAACTGGAGAATGATATGAATTCATCCCACTCCTGAAGTGTGAACTACTAGTTCCCTTCCCAAGCTTTCTGCAGACGTGATCACTGCAGCAGCTGCACAGCTGATATCACACATATCTTTGCTTTTCATATCTGTATTAATTTGGTACTCGGCAATACAACAATAACCCTGTTCTACATGTGTGTTTTAATGACAGTACCAAAAAAAATGTGAAATGTGTCTTGTATGAATGATTGTTTGTTGCGCTGAGATTTCAGAGTGTCATTACGGTGGACGTTTGCTCACGCTAGCCATGTTTCAGCACCTACTACAGGTGTGCTGCAAGAAAAAAAAATCATTATGATTTTGGATCCAGGATTCTGAGAGAAGATAACACCTTTAATGTTCATTCCAGTTCAGGATTCAAATCTGTGGGTTCTCCCCTACCTAGGATCCAGAATTTTGGGGCTGTTGTTTTCAATGGGAGAAAAAATTTAAGGGTCTGGTGAAGTTGCGCCCTAAGTTTCAAGCGTAATGGATAAAGGAGTTCAGTTAATTCAGGTCCCTGAAGTAAGTGCCCCTCTAGCTCCTAGTTTGGCTCACATCCCACTTGCCAATTGTGGCCAGGGAACTGACTTTTTTAGTGCACCATTTGATTCGCTTGCTCTCCACCCACGCAGACAGTTGTACACACTGCACATCAGTCCTCCATCTATCACTGCCAGCTTGCTATGCTGCACCAACAATTGTATAAATGAAGAATGAACACAAAAACCATCAGTCATATAAAAATAAATACTGCCTAACTTGAAAAAAAAAACTTTACTGTTCGATTTCATTTGTGACTCTCTGATTTATATTAATGGCTGCCAATCTATCTGGATCTGCAGCAGATTTTAACCAGCCCCATGGTACTCAAGGAAAGCAGTAACCTGATGGTCCAGGTGATTATGCTCAGGCCTGATTCAGATACAGGTGTGCACTTTAGAAACCCTAGGCATCTAGTTAGCTTTCTTCTATCAGATAATTTGATTCCTGGTAAGAGTAATACTTCAACTACATTTTAGGTTCATTGTGGGTCTAGCAGACCAATGACTCTATTAAGAATCTCTGCTTGCATTTTAATCTTTTATGAAAGCATATCTATTACATTTTTTAACATTGAGTAAATCAACAAAAAAAACCTGCCATAATTATCTGATGACAATTTAAAATTATTTGGTTTTAGAACTATATTTGCCCAAGCCACAAGATAAATGTTGTTGATAGTGTTAGTCTGTTGTAAGATGCTTGACCCTCCCCAATAACTGTTTTGTAGGGGGCCTATGTACTGTCCCCCAAAATAGTTTATTATGATAGAACTTGCCTGTTCTGGTTTTGCAGATGCCTGCATTAACAATGTGAACAAGTGTTAATTTAGAATTTCAAGAAAAGTGGAATGTACTTTTTGATTATATAGCTGAAAACTAGGACTGAATTGTTAAAGTGGAGAATGATTAAAAGAACCAGGCAATATATGTCTGTAATAATGAAATGTTAGAGATGAAGTAGTGAAGAAAAGATAGAGCAGAGATAAAAAAGAAGTGAAAATTTAGAGTTTATATCAATAAATCTTATGCAACAAAGTAAGATCTGTTCGACAATTATAATAAATAAAATAGTATGTATTTTAGGTAGAGGACCATAATTAGATAAAGTAGATGACCATAAATTATTGTTTATGTCTATGCTTATGTTTGTGTTTATATAAGATGATCATCTATGTATAATTGTAGTAATGTATTATATATATTTTTGTATACACACACACAATGTGAACGAGTGGAGGGCCAGTTCCAACAGAATCTCCAGTCTATGGGCACCAACTATGATATGCTGAGAACATGCCTAGTCCTCTAATAACCCCAATCAGAACTGTCCAAAAAACATACACTTTTCATGGGACAATAGTTAGCTTCTTTTCACGTTGTTTATAAACTTAGTCTGTGTAATTAGTTAAACCTCAATTTAGTCAGTGCATAAGAACGTCTAGCAGAACACACAGAATGGATTAAAGTGACCAAGAATATGTAAATACAGCTTAACTAATTCCAGGAAAAAAATATAAACAAACCATGCATAATTTTCTTGTTTCACTTCTCACCCCAAAGCCATTACTTTCCTTTTATCTCTCGGTTTTTTTCCTTGTCAATTAATTTGCTGTTCAACAATACAACAAACCAGATAGAGAGAGTCGCTCCAGGCTGAAATCCTCACAGTGCCACATTAATGGCTTCAATCGGATCATAAATTTTAAAAAGAAAATAATATTATTAATACAAATTTCAGTACTTTCTGCCAGTAGAGCAGCAGGAGATTTACTGTTTTCTTGCATTATGATATATTCACAAACAGCACAAATGTTTGGGGTTTGAGAGCTGGAGCTGAGTAGCAGTTCCATTTTTGAAGGAAACATGTGAGAGCGCGCATCCTATAGCAAACTCACTAGAAAACCAAAAATTATTTATGCATAAAACATCTTTTGTGTATTTGATAAACATAAAATAGCTAATTGTGCAATTTTTCAGACATAATATTTCAACTTACTTTCAAAAAGTAAAATTCATAAAAAGAGATAAATTGGCTTAGACAGCATTCTTCCCATGATCAAATGGTCTATACAAATCATCAAGCTCACATGCAGATCAGGGTATTTTCATGGGCATGTGGCTGTTTTGAATTCAGCAAGTAAGTTGTTGCATAAAGAGTAGGCCCAATAGTACCATTCCCGGAATATGTAGGGTTGCCAGGTCTGGATTGGAAAATACCTGGAGACTTTAGGAGTGAAGCCAGGAGAGAGCGGGATCTGGAGAGGCGAGGGGCTTCAGCAAGGTATAATGCCATAGAGTCCACCCTTCAAAGCAGCCATTTTCTCCAGGAGAGTTTATCGCTGTCAGCCAGAGATCAATTGTATAAGCAGGAGATCCCCAGGTCCCACCTGGAGGCTGGCAACCCTAGGAATATGCCTTTGGAAACACTTCATCTTTGCGGCAGTCTATACCACAGAAATTCCACGAACTCATCAACTGCTCCTGATGGACAGCTAATTCTTGAGGAGCTTCATGTTATACATGCTTAGATTGTTCTTTTGTCAGTAGACAGGATTCCTGTTTCTGAGAGACATTTATGGAGTTCCAAACTTGTTGTGTTTTGTTTAATTGTTTGTAATAGTTTGAAAACTTAAAATAAATCATTTAAAAAAAAGAAAGAGTAGGCCCAGTGACATGATCTAGGTTGATTTTTTTTTAACAGGCACCAAAATGAAGTGGTTTATCTAAACATAGGTTCCCCTGAAACCATATGAAAGCCATAATACTGTGGAGCCATTGATGCACTTAGCAATTTGGGTAAAATAGATTAGTGAGCAAATTGTTGGATTTGGAGCCATGGATTCATCGGATAATTTAAGGGAAATAATCGTATTTCAGCCTCAGTCCCTGTAGCCAGAATGGGAATAACCTCTGCTTTGCAGGGATGTTGGTAAAGAAGATGGGGGGGGGAATTGTGTCAAATTTTAGTTGCTAAAAATGCTATATAAATGCCAAAATGCTTGCCAGATTATTATTTGGGAGGTTCTTTAAACTGGTGGATTTTAATACGCAGAATCCAGGATAAAAATAGAGAAGACTTGGGATATTAGGGAGTCAGAATAAAATAATATCAACATTCTAACATCCGTGGATAATGACTACAGCAAGGGCTGCATGCAAAAAAGAAGCAGCTATTTCCATTAGGCACCAGTTTTTCTTGGGAAATACTGAAAAACTATGAAGGACAGAGCAATCAACTGCTTTAACCATAGTCAGACCACACTAAGCTGGGAGCCAGAACAGTCTTGGGGCATTGACAAGAAATGTGTGACCAGAAATCTTCAATAGAGCATTTTTGGCATAATGAGCTATCTACAAGAAAGAGAGAGAGAGAGATTGGTAATATTCGATTCCATGATACTTTATAAAGGAAAAAATGACAACCACCTGCTCAAGTAATTTTAAAATAAAAGCATGAGAGGATAGAAATTGAGCAATTGTTCCTTAGTATATGAGAATCCAGCTGAACATTATTTTTAACAAAGGGAAGACCAAGATCAAGAAGAAAAAGCTTATTTTAAAAGGCAGATGAGAAGAATCCAGGAATCAAGAGAAACACAATGACACGAATTAAGAAGCCCAGATACTAGAAATATTTTAGATGCTTGGAAGAAAAAGTATTACAATTTGAAAATGCTTTTCACTAAATGAAATCCATTTTGGTTCAGTGTAACTGGGCCTATACTAGGCCAAAGTTAGATTGATTCAGGTTTCCTAGGACCAGGTTACATTTTTGACTTTTATTTTATTTTCCAGGGTGAACAACAGCCTCGGAAATCAGTTCTGATTGGCAAAACTGCAAGGAGGGGTGAAGAAGAAACCCACTTTCTAGTCACATCCAGTGTTCCCTCTAAGCTGAGTTAGTGTGAGCTAGCTCACAGTTTTTTAGCCTCCAGCTCACACATTTTTGTCCTAGCTCAGGAAGGATGGCTCCAGAGCAAACTAATTTATGCAGTAGTCAAATCACGTGCTCACAACTTTAATGCCTGTAGCTCAGAAAGTAGAATTTTTCTCATAAGACTCCACAGCTTAGAGGGAGCATCACATCATTATGTAACCCATGCAGGGCTCTTTTTGTAGCAGGAACTCCTTTGCATATTAGGCGACACACCCTGAATGTAGCCAATCCTCCAACAGCTTACAGAGCTCTTCTTACAGGGGCTACTGTAAGCTCTTGGAGGATCGACTACATTAAGGGTGTGTCGCCTAATATGCAAAGGAGTTCCTGCTACAAAAAAGAGCCCTGAACTCATGCCATTTTCACTTTAACATATTATTTTCATATCTATTAAAAGGTTTTGAATTTAGAGCCCAGGGAGCAAAAGGTCACAGGGCATGGACAGTTAGTAAAGTCCGAGGAGCTTGGGGCAAGACCTGTGTGCGGTAGCCATGGAGTGCAAGGAAGCCAAGGAAGTCATGCAGTGGATGGTCTTGGTGGTGGCAGTGGTCTTCATCCTAGCTGCGGAAGCCGCAAGTCGAGTGCCTACAGTGCAGATGTTTACCTGCTATCCTCTGGAGATTGGCAAGGAGAACACCTCTCCATGCTACGTTGACAGATTCCATCCTCCCAAAATCAGCATTGAGTTTCTGAAGAACGGCGAGCCAGAAGAGTGACCTTTCTTTTCACCAGGACTGGGCCTTCCATCAGCTTGTCTACGCCAACACCACTATCGATGGGAAGACTGAGTACAACCACAAGGTGGAGCATGAAACCTTGCGTGAATCCCAAACCCACAAACTCGAGTGCTGAGCAGCTGTCCTCAGGAAGAGAAGATTGGAAGACTTTTGCCATTTGAGATGTGCTCCAGCCATGCTATCCTGAACTGTTCTTCCTGTGCTGTCCCTACTTTGAAATGACTGCTTGGGGGTGGGGGAATATTGCAGCCTATTTTGCAATCTGAACTTTAACAGTAATTCAGCCTTGTGCTGCTTCTGTTTGAAATTCTTTGTAGGTATGTGATTAGCCCAACCATGGAGAAACTGTGTATTAGAATTTTCCCTTGGAAGGGGCACTATAAAGAAAGGGTTTGTCATCAAACAGTTAACTGAGTTGTGGTTAAAGATAGAGTTTAAAACTCTTTCCCCAGAGTCAGTCTGGCCTAGAGCTTGATAGAGGGAACTGCTAATTTCTTGGCAGGTCCAAGTAAAGCATTAAGAGCAGTAGCGTGAGCCCTTGAAAAGCAGCCTGGCACTTGTTTAAATCCATACTTTGGACTTTCTCTCTCCTTTGTGTTACTGGTAGACTATTTGCTAGGATTTGTCTTTGTTCTGAGTGCCCTTTCAGAAGGGCACCAAAGAGTCTCTCTCTATGGATCTTGCTATGTTCATTGCAATTAAATTTCAGTTATGCCTGCGATTGTAAAGTTGTTGGGTTCATAAAAAACATGTGTTACCTTGAAAACTATAATACCTTGAATGGTTTTATTTTGAACCGATTTCATATTTGCTTGCCAAGCCACGAAGGTGCTGTCATTTATTGATTTGAACCCCTCCTTCCTCCATTTGGAAAAGAGTTTAGGAGAGGGCTGTATGTAGCTAGGGTTCTGCTGGGTTAGGGTTGCATCTGTCTAAATTAGGACTTGTACAGCTGCCATTCTGTTTTACACATGTTGGGAAGATCCATTCACAATCCCAGCAACAACTCTGTTTTGCATAGGAGATGCATTACCTGTCTGTTGTGTTTTGCTTTTATACATACTGTGGTAATTGTGGAGATATTTCCGTGCATAGTGTTTGATAGAAACAACGAGGTATCTGCCACTTAGGCACACTTCATGTTTGCCAGTGGTGATCAGGAAGCCAATTCATCAACAGGCTGTTCAGCTGTTTGCAATCTGTTCATGACTATTTGCTGGAACAGGCTACTTGTAGCTAATAGAAGCCAACTCCCAGGTGATGAGTGATCAGCTGAGAGTTGGCTTCTGATCATCTGCTGGGGAAATTTTGCTCTGCATCCAGCAAAGTTGGGGGTGGGAGTCAGGATCCAGTTTCTGGGTGATCAGCTGGAAGTTGACTTCTTCTGATCACCATTCCTGAAATGCATCAAATTTGTGGGGAGGTGATTAGAAGCTCTTTCTCCTCTCTCTTTTGCAATGGGATGCTAAGAAGCATTGATTCTGTCCCTGCTCAGCTTGGATGGGGGAGGGGAGAAACCAGCTCTTTCTCCTTTTCCTATTACAGAGGTTAAAAGCATTGTATCCCCCACCCCAGCTTGTAGGGGAAGGAAGATAAACATAGTCTTTTCCCTCTTCCTGTTGTAACTTACATTATGTTGCTGAGTTACAAGAAGAAAGGTTTAGGTAACACAGGCCCCGTCCACACGGAGCATTTGCCCCGCTGAAGTCACGGGAGCCCTGCGGACTTTCCGTGCACGTTCATACGAGCACATCTGGGAGGCGTAGGGCTCCCGTGGCCAACCCGCGGCTTCCCTCCAAAAACGCGGGGTAAAAAACTAGTAGGTCCGAGGTACTAGTTTCTGGAAACCCCGGGGCAAAGGCTGGTGTCTGATCACGGGAGCGCCGGTATCCCGCGGCTTCCGACGCCCGCCCATGTCCCCGGGGTTTCTGGATGTTGTAAGTTTCCCTGGGATGCGCACCAACGCTGGACAGCGCATGCGCACACACAAGTCACCGACAGCGGCCCGCCCCCCCAACGGCGCATGCGCACTTCGCACTTGCGTGGTCTGCTGTGCTGCTGTTTTGCCGCGCTGCAGCAGCGCGGTGTGATCGCGGCGCAGAGCTGGCGCATGGAAACCCGGTGGCCTGTGAGATCGGGCTGCGCCTTATTTAGCTCCGGGGCAAAATGCCACGCCTCCCCTGCGCATTTTCTGGCCCGTGTGACCAGGGCCACATTTCCCCTTCTAACTCCATAACAAAAAGGGGAGAGACTTTTTTAAAATGTGGGACTTCAGAGATTATGACAACAAATCATTGGTATAGTTACAATTACTGTTTTAATATCATGACATGGGGAAATGTTGGCTTGCCACATGGATGTGGACATAGATCAGTCACAAATCACATATTTAGGCCCCGTTCACATGGAGCATTTGCCCCGTCGAAGGCATGGTAGCCCTGTGGAGTTTCCATGCGTGATCACACGGGCACATTTGGGAGGCGTAGCACTCCCATGGCCAACCCACGGCTTCCCTCCAAAGATGCGGAGTAAAAAGCTACCAGGGAAGAAGCACTAGTTTCCGGAAACCCCAGGGCAAAGGCCAGCATCTGATCGTGGGAGCGCCAGTATCCCGTGGCATCCAACACTAGCCCATGTCTCGGGGTTTCCAGATGTTGTAAGTTTCCATGGGATGTGCACCAATGCCAAATGGCACATGCGCACATGCAAGACACTGACAGCGGCCCACCCCCCCAATGGCGCATGCGCACTTTACACCAGTGCGCGGCTTGCGTGCTCTGCTGTGCCACTTTTTTGCTGCGCTGCAGCAGCACGATGTGATCAACACTCGGAGCTGGAGCATGGCAACCCAGTGGCCCGTTTGATCAGGCTACCGCACCTTATTTTGCTCCGGGGCGAACAGCCACGCCTCCCCCCCGCGTTTTCTGGCCCGTATAACTGGGGCCTTAGTATAAATAAATACTGTGTTAAAAATGCTACCCTTTGCTGTTCATCTAATTAGTCTTTAAGTAAGGGGTGCCAGTCTTTTGTTAATCCACTGCATTTTTAAAACATGAACAACGTGTTTAAAAACAACAACAACAACAACAACAACCCCATTTAGCAGACAAAACTGGGTTATCAGCTTACATTTGATCCTGGTAATTCCAGCTTTCCAAAACAACATGAAATTCACAGCATCCTGCATCCATAGGCAAAACAATGTGTAATCCTGCATAATTTCATCATACTTGATGAGGACACTTCTAGAAAACAAACCTAACACACACCTAGCTCTCCGATCATACCTGAGGCTTCTCAGTTTTTAATCACTATGTGTTTAGTACAAATGACTCTGGTTGCCCAAGCACTCAAACTTTAGAAAGAACTAAAGCCTGCATTAGCTTTCCCCACTAATGTTAGCTATACAAAGTGATATATGAGTATCTTTCACCTAATCCCACAATGTAAGATTGCCTCTAATGTACCTCATTTCTGTGCAGAAACCTCCACTCTGTTTTTTTATTTAGACATGTTCCCAGGACTTGAACCTCCCTTCTCACCTGTTGTCAATCAGGGCCACACTGATTAGCTCACCAGGTCCTATCCCTGCTATTCAAGCCTGGAGAGCATTGAATTTTGTATCACTCTAATTAAACTCAGAATATGCCCCAAAAAAAGGATTACGAAACTGCGGAGGAAATCGGGCGAAGCCGTGGGTCAAAATGCAGCCCCGCGGCTTCAGGTGTGAAATTGACCAATAGTGTCGGGGCAAATGGTGGCGCAACACCGAGGCAGCTGTAGTGGGAAATCAGCCTGTATGTTTATGGGAGAACTTGCAAGAAAATACGTTCCCTGACTCCAAACTAACTATGTGTAGCCCTGAGATAGCCATCCTAGACACAAATATTCCCATTCGCTTTCCCTTTTGGATTTATTTGTTAAATGATTTACTTCCTGAATGCCTGGATCCCTGCTTTGAGAGTTGGATGTTTGCCTTGTACCTGTAGCTCTAAGTCTCTGTTTTACCCTGTAGCTCTACATCTCTACCCCTTGCAAAACCCCTTCATGAATGAAACACATTGCACAATATGTGTGTCTGTGTGCATGCATTCACATGCACACCCATGAATCATGGGTATTCTACCCTTCAGAGTATGCTTGATATTTTTGTGACTATTTGAGCTTTCTAGTTACTCCCCTCAATAAAGGGGATGTCAGTCTATCTGGATTCACAGTATTCTTTTTCAAGGCACCAGAGGGGCTGTATCGCTTTGTCAGTCAATCACTTCCACCACATTTCTTACCCACAACACATCACTTCCCCTTCAAAAGAAACACAACCATGCCATACCACAAAGAAAGACAGATCACACCACAAGCAGAATACCACAAGGCAAAAAATGATAGGAAAAGGTGCCAGCAGTCACCCCATTACTGCCACAGATATGTACCTGAGAGTGCTTCAGAGGATGGTGTGCGGGTCCCAGGTTCATGTTATAAAAGCTGCCTGGGGGATTATGGACCATTCACAGCCTTTCTACCTTAACATAGCTCACAGAGTTGTTGTGCGGATCATACAAGGGAGGGGAGAATGATGTTGGCTGCTTTGGTTCCCACTGCAGGGAAAGACAGCCCTTTCCCTAGGCAGAGGCTGTGGGGGGAGGGGAGGAGATGTAAACCTGAAGATAGACAGGCAGATAAAGGTAGGCCTATGGTTGCCTGGGAAGGACATAGGGTTGCCAGTTCCAGGTTGGAAACTTCCAGGATATTTTAGGGATGAAGCCTGCTGAGGGTGGGGGAGGAAGAAGGGGACCTCAAACAAATACAATGCCATAGATCCCACACTCCAAATAAGCTATTGCCAATCTCCAGGTGACAGCTGGAGAGCTCTTAAAGCTCTGGTGCTAATTCAAAGTGCTGGGGATGTGTTGTGTTCTGGCAGGGAATTCTGTGAGTGTAGAAAAAGAATTATCGACAGAGTAGTGTTTTGGAAAATCTTTAGGAATTGTTTGGTCTACTTACCATGGGGCACCCATCCAGAGTCTCTGGCATTTTCTCATGCTGCTGGCATCAAAACCAATTTAAAGCAAAATAAAGATATGGAAACTTTTCCATCCTCCTTTGAATCAATCTGTCTTTGTTGGCAACTCTAAGCCTGCCAGCACCCTCAGGGTGACTTCATGCCTCCTGACTGGGATTACTTCACAAGCCCTGGCTGCTCCTGTTCAGTAGGAGCCTCCCTATGGAAGCTGCCTGGGTAATTTTGGACCAGCCACAGACTTTCTGCCTAACCTACCTTGCAGGGTTGCTGTACAGATCACAAAGTGGAAGATGAGAATAAAGTAACCTGCTTTGCTCCTCACTAATAAGAAAGACAGAACTTGCCTAGGAAGATGCTGCTGAGAGGGGAGGAGATAATGTTGCCAACTTTAGGTATGGAAATTCCTGGAGATTTGAGGGGTGGAGCCTGGAGAGGGTGAGGTTTGAGGAGGGGTGGGACTTCAGACAGATACAGTGCCATAGACTCCACCCTCCAAACCAGCCATTTCCTCCTGGGGAACCATTGTTGCCAATCTCCAGGGGAGGGCTGGAGATCACTCAGAATTACAACTGCTCTTCAGATGGCAGAGATCAGTTCCCCTGAAGAAAACAGTAAGCTCTGTGTCATTATTGACGCTGAGTGCTCAAGACCAGGGCACCTGCCCAGAGCCTCTTTCTAGAGTCCGTTGTATGTATTTCCACAACAGGCCTTATTCCTAGTTCCTAATAATAGTTATGCTACTGTGGAACATTTCTGTTTGAGTGAAGTTTCTATTATCCTTCATTAATTGGGTCAAAGTCTACTTTAATGAGGCAATTAAGTGGTTTGCAATAGCTGTCATGGACAAGGAACACTACAAAGCAAACTCAGTAATTTCCAGGAAAATATCCCAGACGATGGTGAATATTTTTGTTGCCAAAAATATGAGCTGACTGTACCTTCAGCATTGACTTGCTGGGTAGAAATGTAATATTGCTAATTGTCTAAAGCAGGAACAGCTGTGCAGTCATTTTAATAACCAAAAATGATCTAGATGATTGTAATTTTGAACATTGTAATTTTGACATCATTTAGCATTGCCAATATTTAATTTTCATTTAGTGCCTTAAAGCACATACCCCTGGAAATTTTCAGTGAGAGCAAGAAATGTTCTTGACCTTTATTTTTCTTTATTAAACATAAACTTCTAAGTAGCACTTCAGGGCAATTGTAATAGGCCAGATTTGTAATCATGAAGTTAAGTATGGTACTTCAAAGTAGAGGGATTCTCTGCTGCCCTAGCTTTATGCTTTCACTTAGTGCTTCAGTTCAAGATCAGCCTTAACACTCCACACAAATCCTGCTCTTTTGCTTTACCTCGGAGTTTTAGGGATTCCAGTCAGATTCCTTTTACAACTTGATCCCTCTGCCTTATATGATTATAAGTCAGGTAAGTGAACTGTGCGCGTCTTGTATAATTTGCAAAAATGTCATTTCATCATCTGTTGATCACCAGGCTTCCCAGCTTGCTTTCTTGCTGATTCCCTGCCACTCCATCTTGTTTTACTGTTCCATACATAACTTTCTCCGCATTCTATTTCTTTATTGTTTCAGAACTGTGCTCTGTGCTTCCTTCCCCTCATCCTTTCCCAGCCTGATTACACAAATAAGTACAGGACAGGACTGAAGCATTAATAGTTCAGTGCAGCTATCAGTTTCTTCAGTTCAGTTGCATCTTTTTTCCTCTTCTGAAATTGTCAAGGCGCACACTAATAAAGCCACAAAAGCAGTATAGCTGTTGTCGGGGGGGGGGTTGGTAGAAAAAGCCCAGCAGGAACTCATTAGCATAATAGGCCACACCCATGACAGTACAGCTCATTAGCATATTAGGCCACACCCCATGTTACCAGAAGTGTGGGCATCCAGCCACACCCACCTTTTGCTTCTTATTCTGTTTACCTGGTTTGTTGTCAAAACCCAGGGCTTTTTTTTGGAGCAGGAACTCCTTTGCATGTTAGGCCACACACCCCTAATGTAGCCAGTCCTAATGAGTTTCTGCTGTTGGGTGTGGCCTATTATGCTAATGATTTTCTGATGGGCGTGGCCAACTCGGGAGCCAGACGGAACTCCATTCCTGTGCGTTCCTGCCCCAAAATAGCTCTGGCTGTTGTGTTGCACTATGGTTATGGAGGGGGATTGGAATGGTATAATATAGCCTGATCTCATCAAAACTTGGAAGCTAAGTAGGGCCAGTACATAGATGGGAGATCACTAAGGAAGAGTCCGCAGTGGAACGCAATGTCAAACCACCACCTTTGCTTAATCATTTACCTTGAAAACCCTGAGGTTGTCATAAGTCAGTTGCAACTTGACAGCACTTTACACACACACACGGTTATGAAAAGTATGGAAGGTTTTATAAGAATATGAAGAATGTATGTCAAAGCCCTGCAAAGAAGGAACAGATATCAGTGTTGCTGATGGGGTCCTCTCATTTATGCCATTCTCTCTCCTTGCAGGCTTACTACCATCAAAATGATTATTTGCATTGTTCTCTAATCTTGTAATCCTAGTCCAATTCTGTTGTTCATTGATTGTGCTATGATGTTTGAATGCAGTGTTGTCTACTTTCGAATCTCAGCAAGAATGGCAGATTATATATAAAGCAAGTAAATTCATAAATGAATAATACACCACATATGCATTGCAAATCAGTATTATTATGCCCTTATTGTAGATGTAGGAGTGGGATGAGGCACAAAGAGATCGCATTCCAGTTTGATTATAAGGAAAGTAAATTTTAGCAGTGATTTTTTAACTTCTCAGGGAAACAGAAAAAAGACATAAAACACCAAATACAAGCAGAGAACCTGCAAGGACTTGTGGGATGTACCTCTTTTTCCTCAGTAGCCCTCTCCCCATACTTTCCCCTCTTTTCCTCCTTCTAGTAGCCCCCATATCTTCTCCATTTTCCCTATTTTTTTAATCTCCTTCCCACTTTTCAATCAACCCACCTTTCAGCAGTACCCCCAGCCTTCAGTTTTATTTATTATGTACAGTTCCGAAGGGACTGCAAGACGGAGCTCTTCCACCAGGCTTACGACTAGGAGCCGCCACTACCACCACCACCAACTATCACTACTATTAACATTGGTGGTGGACGGCTGGCCCTGCATGGAGATCAAGCCACAATGTGGCGGGAGGCCGGAATACTGAATTGGGTTTTAATATTACATCCTTCGCATGCCATTTTTGAGATGCTGAATGAACGAACAATATTGTGAGTGCTTTATTGTGAATTGTTTACTATGAATTGTTTATTTTAAGATTGTTTTAACTTGTTATAGTTGTTTTATGTGGATCTGGCACATAGTGCCGAGAATATGGGAGCCGCCCTGAGCCTATTCGCGGGGAGGGCGGGATAGAAATGGTGAAGGATACTCTGGGGCTCGGCAGCACAATGAGAGCCACCTGGGATGCTGCCTCCCCTCGAGCGACAGTTGCTGCTTGAGACCTGCCGGCGCCTGGCTGTCCACTTCTCGCACAGCATCAAGTCAGATTTGTAATCATGAAGCTAAATATGGTACTTCAAAGTAGAGGGAGATGTAGGGGGAGGGGGATGAGCTGTAGAGGTTTGGGCATGCTTCCTTTTCTTGTGGTGTCTGGCTGGGGTGTCTGCCAAGCTGCCACGTGATTATTTGGGGGAGCCCTGTCAAAACTCTGGAAATGCCTGATCTGCCTTCCTGTCCTTCAGAACCTGCCTTTAGAGACTGGGGGAAGGTCTGAAAGTGTAGGGGGGATGCTTGCCTTGCTTCCAGTATTGGGCAGGGTGACCCTGCCCAGGTGAAGTTTCCCTCTGAGTTTGGTGTCAATCACTTGTTCCATAGACTCCTGTAACTGCAGCTGTCATTTCCAGAGAGAGCACTAGAGAGACCTTTTTTGTGTGTGTGGGGGGGTCTTTAACACAGACTCCAGTAATGTAATCCCTCCCCAATTTTGAGAGATTGTAGGCAGGGTGTGTGTAGCTTGGAGGGGGGTCCATTCTATAAGAAGAGGTCTGTAAACTCTTGGAGGATTGGCTACATTAGGGGTGTGTCGCCTAATATGCAAAGGAGTTCCTGCTACAAAAAGAGCCCTGATTAAAACACGTTGTTACTGTTAAGAAATCTCCAAGACAGATAGTCCTCTCTCTGTTAAAAACTGAGTGTCTAAAGAACTAAACTTCAAAATATCATAATTTGTAAATATAACAAAATTTACCTCGGTTTTCTCATCCCCTGCACATTCCTAACCCAACATGCCTGTTTAATAAAATCATCATTCCTGTTTGAACTTTAGTCCCTGTCAAGTGCCATTTACAAGGGAAATAACAAGTGGGCTCCTTTTTATCAACAATAAATCTTTGGCCTGGACAAAAGCCAAATATATTCTCTATCCCAGGGTATGACACACAGGAAAATCTGCCTCACAGAAAAGAAGCAGCAGGGGTCTATCATAGCTATGTTGGCACCTGCTCACCCAGGCTCGACAGATTCCTCTGGAATGCCTCACAGTCCTCCCTGGTTCTCACCACCTTGAACAACTTAGTGTCATCCACAAACTTAGCCACTTCACTGCTTAGTCCCAACTCCAAATTGTTAATTAACAAATTAAAAAGAACCACAACTATTACCAGGCCCAGTTGTACCCCACTGCTTACCACCACCCACTGTGAAAATTGCCCATTTATACTCACTCTCTGTTTCCTGTTAATTAACCAGTTTTTAATCCACAAGAGGACTTGTCCTCTTATTCCATAACTGCTGACTTAACTTAGGAACCCTTGATGAGGAACTTGATCAAAAACTTTCTGGAAGTCTAGGTAAACAACATCTACTGGAAATAGAAAGGAATAAGAGTCCAGTCGCACCTTAAAGACTAACAAAATTTGTGGTAGGTATGAGCTTTTGTGGGTCACTGCTCACTTCTTCAGTGTGACTCATGAAAGCTCATACCTTACCACAAATTTTGTTAGTCTTTAAGGTAGTACTGGACCCTTAGGCCCAATCTGCATCTAGCATTTGCTCTGCTGTCTTACCAAACTCACACTGGAACAGAATTCCCATCATCTACATTGCATGCCGCTTTCACTTTGATTGAGAGTCGCATTTTATGGCAGTGTCCAGACTGCATGCTGCTTTCACTTTGTTTGATCTCTGGTTTTATAGTGGCTGTCTGCAAAGATTTATGGCTGTTTTATGGCCATTCGGGGGTGGCTCTGCAGTCACTACAGTGTTGGCCTGGGATAGTTGAATGTGGTTTTGAACTGCATCTTTTTCTGTTCCAGTGTGGGTTAGGTAAAACAACGGAGCAAATGCTAAATGCAGATTGGCCTAACTCTTTTCTGCAGCTACAGACAGACAAACTCTGCTACCCATCTTAAAACATCTACTGGGTCACCCCTATCCACATGTTTGTTCACCCCTCAAAGAAATCAAAAAGGTTAGTGATTCTTCCTTAATGGCTTTTGTTCATCAATATACCTAATTCTCTCTTTAACAATGGAATCCATCAATTTACTTGGTATTGATGTGAGGCTGACCAACCTGCAATTTCCTGGATCTCCCCTGGAACCTTTTTAAAAGATGGGGGTTAAGACCCTGAGCTGCAGACCAGAAGGGCTGTAGTTTGGCAGTTCAAGACTCTAGTGCCATGTGTCAGAGTGAGCTCCCATCTCTGACCCCAGCTCCTGCCAAGCTAGCAGTTCGAAAGCAAGAAATTGCAAGTAGACAAATAGGTAGCACTTTGGTAGGAAGGGAGCAGCATTCCATGCATCTCGGAGTTTAGTCATGCCAGCCACATGACCATGGAAACATTTTTGGACAGTGCTGGCTCTTCGGCTTGGAAATGGAGATGAGCACAGCCCCCTAGAGTTGGATTTGACTGGCTTTCGAGCAAGGGAAACCTTTACTTACATTGGCTACCTTCCAGTCTTTAGGACCAGAGGCAGATTTTTTTGTCAGGAGATCCACAAGTTCACATTTGAGTTCTTTTAGAACTCTTGGATGTATGCCATCTGGACCTGATGATTTGTCAGTTTTTAATTTGTCCTTCAGTAATATTCATAAGAAATCCTCTCTCATCCTCTCAGTCCAGGGTTGTAGCCAGCAGTGGGGCACTGCGGGCAGCTCCCCCTATCCAATCTGCAGTGCCCCTACCCCACCACTCCCTTCACAGCCCCAGAAAGTTTCATGACGAGAGAGGAGTAAGCCGAGTGACAGCAACCTTACCCGAAGTGGCAGAGCTTCCTGGTGTAGGGCAGGGAAAGAGAGCAAGAGGGAGGGAGGGAGGCACAGTTGAATGTGAGGAGAGACCTTGCTGAGCAAAGAGGCATGACTCGACTACACTTTTTCTGCATGGGAGGCAGAGTGTGGTGGGGAGGCTAGGCACCAGGATTCACAAGGATTTCCTGCTGGCCACTCACAGACTGGAATGGACTGGGGGGCATTCCTGGGGGGCTTTTTCCTGGTGGTCCTGCCTTGCTCGCGACTGAAGCAGGAGGAGCTGGTAAGAGGTCTTGTTTGGCTTTGCCTCTCTCCGTACCTCTTGCTCTTTTCCCCTGCCTTACATCAAGCAACACCAGGAAGCTCTGTTGGGAATGCTGCTTCTGTTGCGCTTGTGAAAGGCCAGTGTTGCTGGACGGCAGTGAATGAGGAAGGAGGGGGCTGCCACCACTGCTACTACACCGCCACCACCTCCTCTTCTCCTTGACTCATGTCCTAGTTAGATGTGCTGCTGTTTCCCTTCCTTTCCTGGAGGGCTATGTGTGTATAGGTGGTGGGGAAGCTCCCTGCCTGCATTTATTCCTGTGGAGAGACACAAGGAAAGGGTGCGAACTCTCATGGTTACAGCCTGGGGTGTGTGTGCTTGTGTGCAGGAATAGATGTGGACTGTTCCTCACGGCATCTTTGGGGTGGGAGTGGGGACCTATTCAGCTTTCTCTTTCTCTTCCTGTTGAATAGTGGGCTCCACGGATGAGCAGGCTTGAGTTTAGTGATCAGCTAACCTTTATTTGTGGTTTCAGCAAGAGCAAGACAAGACCCCAGAGCCACAGCCCTGTTAAATAGCATGCATTTGCCACACCCAAACACACCCCACTCCCAGTGATAGGCTACTTACATAACATTACTACTTGACTGGGTTACTTCCAGAGTCCTGGTAGCCTATTGTTCTTGTGCTCCAAGCTCAGCCAGTCTCTGGTGTGACATACCTAGAATGGTTCAGTCCCAATACATAAGACTTCCATTGTGCATTTGGGTGAGGCTGAGCTGATGAATCTCTTTCAGTGGCTGAAACGCATCTCACACTTAATTACATTAGCTCTGTTGATTGCATTCACATCCCCCCAGTGCCCCCTCCTGAAAAAATGTCCTAGCTATGGGCCTGCCTCAATCCAACACCCCTCTTGAAATCAGTGGTTCTAGAGTGGGCAAGCGGCTCCCATCTTCCACAGTGAAGACAGGCAAAAAATCCACTTCTCTGCCATTTCCTTGTCATCCTTTAGTAATCCTTTTACCTCTGATCATCTAGTGGCCCCACTGCCTCCATGCCTGGTTTTCTGCTACTAATGTATTTGAAGAATTTTTTATTGTTGGTCTTTATGTTTTTTGCAATATGTTCCTCATAGTCCCTTTTTGCCTGTCTGATCACTGACTTGTGTTTTATTTGCCAAAGCCTGTGCTCCCTTTCCTTTACCTCACTTGGATTAACCTTCCACTGCCTAAAGGAATCCATCTTACCTTTTACTGCTTCCATTATTTTGTTTGTTAACTATGCAGGTCTTTTTAAAATATCTATTCATAACTTTCCTAACCTGTGGTATACATTGTATCTGAGCTTCCAAGATTGTAGTTTTAAATAGTCTCCAAACTTCCTGAAGGAATTTGACCCACCTTACCTTTCCTTTCAGTTTCTTCTTCACAAGCCCCCTCATTTGAGAGAAGTTGCCCATTCTAAAGTTAAATGTGGTTGTGTTGTTCTTTTTGGTGAACTCCCTATTTACATAAATGCTAAATAGTATTATGGTCACTGTTTGCAACTGGTGCTATCACATTTACATCTCTGACCAGGTCTTGAGCATTACTTAGGTCCAAGTCCAGAATTGCATCCCCCCAGTAGGTTCTGTGACCATCTGCTCCATGGCACAGTCATTGAGAGTATCTAGAAGCCCAATCTCTTTCTCCTGACTTGAACACATATTGACCCAAGCAATGTGTGGGTAGTTAAAATCACCTATCATGACACAGTTATTACATCTAACTGCTTTCCTTAATTTCCCCCCCCTGTTTTTAAATCAACCTTTGATCTGGTGAGTGATAACAAACTCCCCGAGTTAAACTTTCTTTTCGACCTGCTATTTTCAACCATAGCATTTTTGTAAGTGAATCCATTTCTCTTGAATTCTCAATTTTACTGGACTATATACCCTTTCTGACATACAGAACCACTCCACCTGTGACTCTACCCTCCCTATCTGTTTGATATAATTTATATCTAGGAATCACTGAATCTCATTGATTATCTTAATCCCACCAAGCTTCTCAAAGGCCCACAATGTTTATGTTCTTCTCTGACAGTACCTATTGTATATACAATGCAAGTACAAACATTATTTTAATGCAAATACAGCCATCGTAGTGGCTGGCCTCAACCCATTCTCTACATTATGAGGATAATAATACTTAAAAGCTTATGATAAGAATTATTAAGATGTGGTGTATGATGAAGTGCACTGGTTGCTTTAAAGCACTACGGATCCCAAGTTCCCAACCATCTGTGAGAAACAAAAACAGTTCTAATGCCCCTGTTGCACCTACTCTGTGTAGTTAGGAACATGAAGAGGACACAGGCGGTTCTCATGTCTTGGAATTGAGGAAGGCTTTTGCTCCTTTTCACCAGCTCATAAGATAAGAACAGCACACAAAAAAAATCATTCTAGCAATGACAAGAAAGAAACTAAAATATAGTGGCAATTTGCCTTGAATAACCCAAGTTGACACATGGAGAACAGTCAATTTTGAATTTGCAGGGATACTAAAAATATGCTGACATGAATATCAACGTGGAAATTGCTTGATCAAAAATCAAGCCAGAAAGGCAAAAGTGTTTTCTAGTTGACATTCACCTGATCTTCCAATAAATAACACAGAAAGAAGATCATATATCATTGCCTTTTAATTTCCTCTTACTCTAATGCTCTTTTAGATGCCTTGTGGCTGACTCGAGCAGATACCAGGCAGTGACATTCTAATAATTTGGATGTATATATTTTCTCAGATGTCAAAAATCATCTAAAAGTGTCAAGAGGAAGAAGGGAAATGGTGTGAGACAATAAGAAGTGAAGAAAAAGGATTCTAAGATGTAGCCTGCAGTCACATGAATCTTTGTGGATGCCTATGATTCAGATGAATTGTAGAACAGAGTATTAATTGCGCTAGTGGAAATACATTGTCTCACCACTGAAGTTTTATTCAATGTTTCCGAAGTTGTGTTTTATTACTTCTAACGATTTCTTTGGAATGTGCTCTGTTAGCATCTTGACAGAACAGGGTGTCTGCATCCCCTCCCCAGTGCTTCCAGTTGTGTCCTTGATACTCCATAGTTGTGCATGGGTTCAGAGAAAATGTGTTCACTAATATGCATAAAGACTTGAGCATATCCCCACTTTGCCATGAAATTCACTGGATAATCTCAGGCCAATCACTAGCTCTCTGCATCCATAGGCTTATTATGAGGATAAAAGGAATCAGATTTATATACCTTATTTACAGATCGCCTTTCTCGGTTGGTCTCAAGGCAGTTTACACAGAGTGAATTGACACAATCGACTTTTAATAAACAGTGCAATAGGATTAAGGTTGTAGAAACAACCAGAAGTCTAAAAACAGAATTGAAGCAAAGCATAAGTATTAACATGACACATTACTGATGCAGAATTACATAGTAGCAGGGCTATTTGGGGGCAGGAACACACAGGAATGAAGTTCCAGCTGGCTCCCAAGTTGGTCATGCCCAGCCGGAACTCATTAGCATAATAGGCCACACCCAACAGCAGAAACACATTAGGATTGGCTACATTAGGGGTGTGTGGCCTAACATGCAAAGGAGTTCCTGCTACAAAAAAAGCCCTGGGTTTTGACAACAAACAAGGTAAACAGAATAAGAAGCAAAAGGTGGGTGTGGCTAGATGCCCACACTTCTGGTAACATGGGGGTGTGGCCTAATATGCCAATAAGCGGTGTTGTCAGGGGTGTGGCCTAATATGCTAATGAGTTCCTACTGTTGGGTGTGGCCTATTATGCTAATGAGTTCCTGCTGGGCTTTTTCTAAAAAAAAAAAAGCCCTGCATAATAGGATCCTAGTGTCAACAATTTGTATGCAGTAGTGTAGATCATAGTCCCCAATGATTTATCCAAGTAATTTTGTGAAACATTTTTGTACAGTGCTGTCCTATTGCTTGTGTAGAAAAGCCCTCTTGAGTAATTCAGTTTTGCATAGTTTGCAGAAGGCCAGGAGACTGGGTGCCTTCCTGACCTTTCCACAAGGCTGGCCATTCCACAAGGTGGGAGCCACAAAGGAGAAGGTACCTGTACGGGCAGTGGTTGATTATGCCCATTTGCAGGTGGGCACCTGCAGAATAACATGGTACTGTAAATTCATTGGAGGAATCTAATGGACAAAATAAAGCCCCCCCCCCCATTTTTAGGACTGCTTCGTGAAACATTTTACCCAGAGTGAAAGTTTTTGATGGTCCCAGGCGTGGATCTACTATGAAACTTAATGAAGCTTAAGCTTCAGGGGCCCTAATGCTGGAGGGGCCCTGAAGCAACTTTTTTTTTAAAAAAATAGTGCATTTTCCAACAAAATTGAAGGCGTTTTTTAAGTGTTTGTTATTAAAATAAGGCTATTTTACTGACAGAATCATAAGCCAATGGGCAGAAATACTTAATATTGATCTTAGAATATGCTCTAATACTCATTTCATATGGCCTCAAAATGTCCCTGTAATTGGTCAAACTTCAATTTTTTTCTTGGGGGTTTGTAGCACCCAACCCCCCAGCTGTATGACCTTGGACCTTGTTGGATGTTGCCCTATTGATGCTGGTTGAGAAGAGGTCCCCATAACAGTTAAGAACATAAGAACATAAGAGAAGCCAATGTTGGATCAGGCCAATGGCCCATCTAGTCCAATACTCCATTGCATAGTGGCCAAAAATACCAGGTGCCATTGGGAGGTCCAGCAGTGGGGCCAGGACACTAGAAGCTCTCCCACTGTTGCCCCCAAGCACCCAGAATACAGGGCATCCCTTGCCCCAGACTGAGAGTTCCTATCTATACCTTGTGGCTAATAGCCACTGATGGACCTCTGCTCCATATGTTTATCTAATTCCCTTCTAAAGCCGTCCATTCCTGCAGCTGCCACCACCTCCTGTGGCAGTGAATTCCATGTGTTAATCACTCTTTGAGTGAAGAAGTACTTCCTTTTATCTGTTCTAACCCGACTGCTCAGCAATTTCATTCAAACTTCAGGGTCTCAAAAATATAGGCCACTGTATGGTCCTTGTATTATGCCTTAGATGTTAGCACTCAACAGCAAGGTCAGCTGTGATATAAAAAGTCATGAAATTAGTCTTTTAGCCAAGTCATGTGAACAAACTGGAAAGAAACATTTCTTTCAAGGAGGAAAGCTAAAGAGAGGAAGACTGCAAAGAACTGATTGGCTCCAAGAAGCACAAGACGAAGACTATCAAGCAAGACCTAAATGTCAGTGTAAAATTACTTGAGCCAAGAATGATGCAGCTCGAAACTCCACCTTTATGGAAAGATGCTATTGTGGGGAAGGAATCTGAGATAAAAATGATGTTTTTATTCTTAATATATACAGAGAGCAACCCTAAACAGGACTAGTCAGAATCCCACCTAGTGGGGTTTATTCCCAGGAAAGTGTTCTTAGGATTGCAGTGCTATCTCATTTCAAATGTGTCAGGGACAAGCAGGAGGCTGAAAGTTTATAATCTATCACAGAGAGACAACCAGGCATAGAAAGAAGAGAACGCAGGAGTAGGACTGACAATTAATGAACTGTGAAGGTGGGCTAGGCCTTGTGCTGGGGCTGGAGACCCGGCTGCTGCTACTGGCCTAGCCTGACTGGGAACTGGCATGGGCTGGCAATCTTTTCTCTCCCTGCTCCTGGCTGCTTGACCTGTCTTTCTGATGTGCCGCCAGAAGTAATCCATCTACTAGGCAGCCTTAGCTGATTACCTAGGGGACAAAGGTGGAGAGGTGCCGACCATCCTGGCCACCATTCACCTGGTTGCCACCATGACATCAGGATCTTCCCTGGAACGCATCCCTTGCCCCAGTGGGTGGTTAGCAGGAAGCCTGCTCCTTCCTTCTTTCCCTCTGTTAAGGGTGGGGTGCTGGTCCAGTCCTTCTCTTCTTCCTTCCTCTTACTATTCCTCACTGCCTCACCTCACCTGATCTTGGGGGGGGGCAAGGAGGTGGCAGCTTCCTGCCCCATTGCACTGTGTGGGGTGAGGTGGGTGAGCACTGCCATGTCTGTCAATGAAGCAATTAAGCATCAGCACAGAACCCTGTCCAAAAGGGCATGAGAATCCGCCTTCATCCAGCAGGACTGGTGGAGGCAACGGGCTCATGCTGAGATAGCCCAGGAGAGACAATGCCAGGCTTGCAGCCCATACTGCACCTCCTGGGATAGATCATGGTCCCCCTGGATGTAACCCTTTGTATCACTTCAGAAGACCTGAATGGCTGTATCTGTAGTGTACGTTGCCCCACTGCCAATCCTGACCCCACTATCAGGGGATGAGGAAGGCAGGCACTGCCACGCCACGCCACTGGGCCTTGCTACACCACTGGGAGATGAGGAGAGTGGGCAAGAAGGGTGTGTGCTGTCTTCCCGCCTCCCCGCAGTGCAGGTTAATTTGAGCTGCCTCTGTGTACCACAGCTTGGTCAACTCAGTGAATTATTGTCTCAGGGTGTCTGGTCATATAAATGGCACTTCTGATATGCCCAAGGAGATGGGATGGAGGAGATTCTCAGATGACCAGCCTGCACCTTCCTTTCCTACCTTGCTCAGATGGACTGGCCAATAGCAGCGACTGCAGCATCCCCAGCTAGCACGGTAAGTACTGGGGAGAAAGCCAATGGGTATGATGGTCACGTCATTTCACATCCTCCTCTCTTCTCTCCTTCCTCTGTGAACAGACAGCCAGGTGCCAGAATAAGGAAGAGATTGGAACAATAGAGCCAGCTGTCATTTGCTTTAAAAATATCTTTATTTGTATGCTACATATATCAAAGAAAAGGGCGGGGGGCTGGCTTAGTTTTTTTATTAGTGAATATCCTAATGCATGTTATTACTTCTTAGATAAGGGGTGCTCAAAGTGGCACCCATGGGTACCATAGCATCCACTGACACTTTTCCTGGCTTCTGCCAAGTTTATTTTTAGAAAGGGGTGGGGGGGCAGTTGGGGCTTTCAAGCTTTGGCACAATGCAGGCAGTGACCTTGTGTGAAGTTCTTTACCTGTGCAGACGGCAGAGCTATATTCTAAAAACACAATGGGGCTTGATTCTGACTAAACACAATTGGGCTGTACAGCTGCAATCCTTAATGCACCAGACTGGAACTTCCCAGTTTTAATGCATTTTCATAATTCAGGTGGAAACTGATAGTAACATCCAGGGCTTTTTTGGTAGAAAAAGCCCAGCAGGAACTCATTAGCATAACAGGCCACAACCATTAGCAGGAACACATTAGCATATCAGGCCACACCCCCATGTTACCAGAAGTGTGGTCATCTAGCCACACCCACATTTTGCTTCTTATTCTGTTTACCTTGTTTGTTGTCAAAACATAGGGCTTTTTTGCTAGCAGGAGAAGCTGATCTGGGGAGGGAGCTGTGCTGGCAGGGGTGTGGCCTAATATGCTAATGAGTTTCTGCTGGGCATGGCTTGGCCAACTCGGGAGCCAGCTGGAACTCCGTTCCTGTGCATTCCTGCCCCAAAATAGCCCTGGATAGGCCAGGATAGCCCAGTCTCTCAGCTGCTAAGCATGATCAATCCTGGCTAGTATTTGGATGGGAGACCTCCAAGGAATATTAGGGTTGTGATGCAGAGGCAGGCAATTGTAAACCACCTTGTCTCAAAAACACAACAGGGTCACAGTAAGTCACAGTAAGTCAGCTGTGACTTCAAGGGGGGGGGGGAGATCAAATCTTGTTCATGTTCCAAAAATCTTTTTTTTTCCTTTCAAAATCTGGGCAGAAGCTCTCCCTTACTGTACAGATGTTCAAGGAGCTTTGACCAGCCCTCCAGCACCAACTGTCATTGTTATAAGTAATAGTGCAGGTTAAAAATGTCTGGGCTCATGAGAGAAGGGTTATGTAAAGGGATGGCCAGGAAAAAGCAGCATTTTCCCCTTTGCCTTTTGTATAAGTATGTTAGATGCCTGTAAAATTAATATACTGCCATACGTTAATTTCGAAAGCCATCCTATTAAACAGAGTTTCTGCCTGAAATGTTGAAGACCTACTATCCAAGTTATGCATAATCTCTCTCCCCGACATTGTGTGACTGGCTTCACCTCCTGCGGCAACCATTTTGTGGTTGTGTCTACCGTCCTGTGTCATACTTCCAAAAGACCTTGAAGATTGACAAAGGTTGAGGATCCCTGTTATAAATCCTTTAGAAAAAGCTGAAAACTGCTTCCACCATTTTGTTCGCTACAGGCTAAATATCCATAATTCCTAGGTGTCACTGTGCGAACAATATTTGAAATCTAACGGCTGACTTCTTTATGCCTAGTACCATCCTCCAGTTTAGTTTTATTACCTCTTTCACACATATCAAAGACAAATATGTAACTCCCAAACAACACTTAAAATTACAAGCGCAATTCTGCAAACACAGAATGCATGCCAATATATATTCCTTAATATGCAATGTATTGACTTTTCTACAAACAATTTCATGCCTTGTTTTCCAGTCCTGTTGCTACAATGGATAGTTTCATGAGGCATGAAGTAAATCTCCCGTGTTAAGCATTTATTATGTAGTCTCTCCTTCTACATTTCTTTGACCACCACAATATTTCTTTGATGTCCCTGAATTTTTACATTTCAAAGGCTAAGATAACAATGTCCTTTAAAACTACTGGAGGGGGGAATAAAAACAGAATGCACTTGTGTGATATATTAAAATAAACTAAATTCTGCCACAATTTCTGCATATTAGTTCAGTTGTCATAGCTTTGGATTTATTAGGCTTGTGACTTCTTTAAAAAAAAAAGTAAAAAAGGCCATGCAAATCATAATCACTGAAACCTAAAGAGTATTTCCCTTTTAGATCATCACTTGCATTTTGGGGGCTATTTCAGATCAATGAGATTGTGACAGTGTGAAGCAGCTCTTTTCCTTCATTTTCAGTCCTTTACAGGCAGCATGATGAAAGGAACCCAGCAGACACAAGAATGCTCTGCTTTCCATACAATGCTAAAATGGATCCTTTTCCTCAAAACAGAAGAGAACTGTGAAACCTGTAACGTAAAGTGGATGACACATACTTATAGATACTTGCATACACTTTTGTTCTGTCTGTGAAGTATAAGAACATAAGAACATAAGAGAAGTCAATGTTGGATCAGGCCAATGGCCCATCCAGTCCAACACTCTGTCACACAGCGGCCAAAAATACCACGTGCCATCAGGAGGTCCAGCAGTGGGGCCAGGACACTAGAAGCCCTCCCACTGCTGCCCCCCCCCAGCACCAAGAATAGAGTGCATCACCTGCCCCAGACTGAGAGTTCCTATCTATACCTTGTGGCTAATAGCCACTGATGGACTTCTGCTCCATATGTTTATCTAATTCACTCTTGAAACTGTCCATGCTTGTAGCTGCCACCACCTCCTGTAGCAGTGAATTCCATATGTTAATCACTCTTTGGGTGAAGAAGTACTTCCTTTTATCTGTTCTAACCTGACTGTTCAGCAATTTCATTGAGTGCCCACAAGTTCATGTATTGTGAGAAAGGGAGAAAAGTACTTCTTTCTCAACCTGCTCTATCCCATGCATAATCTTATAAACCTCGATCATGTCACCCCTCAGCCGTCGTTGCCCCAAGCGTTTTAACCTTTCTTCACAGGGAAAGTGTTCCAACCCTTTTATCAGTCTAGTTGCCCTTCTCTGCACTTTTTCCAATGCTATAATATCCATTTTAGGTGTGGTGACCAGAACTGTATACTGTACAACTGAAGAATTAAACCTCCTGGGCCTGCAGTATTCTTGTTGGTTCTGGTTACATTTGATGTAGTTCTGCAAAATACATAGTTTTCTGTTGAATTCAGTTCGAGCTCAGGTTGGCTTGGTCTCTGCACCATCTGAAGGCCTTGAAATGAAGGTCTGGTATACAGTCATTCTCATGAAGTGGATCATCATTAGGGATGCCATGAATTTCTCACCAAACCTGTTCAGCAGATTAACTTACTTTGTCCAACACTCACAAACAGACAGTGAGATGATTATGGATATGCATTGAACAACTTATGTCAAGCAATTTGAACAGCTGCCGAACAAGTTTTCAGGCTCCTACTGGTCAGCAGCTGATTCACAGCTGATTGGGGATCAGCTAGGGGTTGGGTCCTGATCTGCCCGCCCCCTCAATGAAATAGCTGCACAGTGGAGCTGCGAAAAGGAAACTCTTCCCTTCCCTTCAAGCCATGCAGGGACAAAAGCACTGCTTTGACCTCTGCGTTTCAACAGGGAGAGAAAGAGCTAGTTTATCTTCCTGCCCTTCCAAGTTGGGCAGGGGTAGAAGCAATGCTTTTAATCTCTGTACTGCAAAAATGAGAGGGGAAAGACTTGCAAAGCATAAAAGTTCCCAGGATGGGAGATCAGAAGCTGATCAGCAAAGTTTTCCTAGGTCCCAGTCACACGTGCCAGATAACGCGGGGCGGGGGGGTGAGGCTATTTGTGCCATCGCAATTTGACCTGCCGCTACACACTCAGACACGATGGCGGTGAACCAGTGTTTTTTTTCACTGGTGCATGCTTCCAGCATGCTTCAACGAGGGAGCATGGAGGGAATAGGAGCACACTGGAGTGATCACATGGAACCTTCATCTGCAGGCCGTTGCAAACCCCTCTGATAGTGTACTTTCACTGCACTTCTTTGGCGGTAAGAAATCGGTTGGCGACAGGTGCAGGACGCTGGGCAGATGTTCCCCTGTGATCACACCAGTAAAATCCGCCCGGGATTCGTTCCTATCACGCGGCTAATTCTGCATGTGACCGGACCCCTAGTTGGGTATCAGAAGCCAGCTCCCAGCACATCCCTCATCAGCTGGGAGTCAACTTCTAATGGATACCTGAAGCCTGTTCCTGTGAACATACAATAATAGCTTGGAAGCAGCTGAATTGTCCAGCAATTAATTGGCCGTGATTAATTGCCAGCGCTGGTGAATGGGAAGTGAGCCAAACTGGCAGGTGTTTGGGCATCTTTAATCATCATGCTGGGTGGCCAGGTTTTTTCCCTTAAAAAAAGTTAATGAAACTGATATCATGCAAAGCATTGTTACAGTCAGCTGTGATTACTGTTGCAGTGCTCCGTCACACTTGATCTCACACTGAAACCTACAAATATATAGCCTAGATTAGAGATTCTCTATTTTGGCCATCAAGAATTCTGTGGGGGACAAGGGAAGGATAAATTCATGCCCCTGATACCCATCTCATAAACTGAGATCTGCAACAGGAATCATGAACTAGAAGTGTACAAGCACAGCACTGGATGCTTGAGCAAGCATCGAAACTGCACTTGCAGTAGCCATTTGCACAACATTCAGGTCAGGATACGTGCCCTAGCTGGTTTAGGGCACTGGAACAAAATTTTCAGTAGCATCAGATATTAAAACAAGGAGCTCTACATGAAAACTTTAGAACCTTTGAGGCATATGTTTTTAATTTACGTTGTGTAAAATGGTTACACATATTGTGATTTCTTAAATGCAAAGCCTGATTTTCTGATACAGTTATTAATTTTTGACTCCTCTTCCCCAGCCCAACAACTATTGTATATAATCTACACCTATTCCTTAGTTTTTCTGTGTTTTTTGAAAGCACTGAAGTTTGTCAATAAAAGAGGAAAAAAATCCTTCCCAAATTCAAATGTGCAGTTTAATAATAGATTACAAGCAAAAGGCACAGGGAAAATGCACAAAAGGGGAGACTGATCATTCAATGTTTTATTCTGACAAAACAAAGTTAACGTAACAGGAATCACACAAAAGGCTTAAAGATCAGGGCAGAACACTCCTGTGTCAATAAAGCTCTTTTGTTTCAAATGTAAATAATTATTTTACCTTCTACAAAGCGTACCATAGTAGTCAAGGGACTGCATGTTCGGAGTAGTTATAGGGAAGGGGTTTTTTTCCCCTTCCAAGCAAGGTAGATTTTCTCCTAGTCTTGCACCTGACCAGAGGAACTGACAAATTGTATTTCTGAACCACAAGAAGCAAGACTTCAAGAAGCAACCAGGTCTCTTGTGTATTTTACCAGGAATGGCACACACACACACACTAGTCAGTTGGGCTCACATTCTTCAAAAAGGGGTGGGGGGAAACAAAAACACAAAGTAGGTCACTTGTTTATGCATTTTATCAGTATTTTAATTTATATCCCATCCCGTCCTGACATCTCAGTTCGTGTAACAGTGAAACTGGAGACTAGAATATCAGTAAAATTTAATTAGTAATAAAATCATGTTAAAGAAAAAAAACAAGCAGCAAAAATATACCACAACTCTTAATATCTCCTAGTGTATCAGGTCCAACCCAGTCTTATGCATCTTTACTCAGATGTAAATGCCCTCAATTAGACTTACTCCCAAGTAAATTTACAGAAGACCTATAGCTTTAGTGGGTTTTCTCAATCAAATCTTTATACATCTTCACACTGAATAAACAGCACAGCTACTAATGGCTTTGCATACTGATCGAGAGATCAGGATTAAAATCCCAGCTCAGTCACCAACTCACTGAAGGGATAAGTTCCAAGAGCATCAGCACCACTTTGTTTCCCATATTCAAAGAGTAAATAATATTGACCTATGTAATAGTTTTAAAAGCACGACAGAAATTACTCATAAAAGAATTACTTTGTCATATTTGTGCCTCAAGATTTATCTTCAAACACAAAGCTGTAAAGAAATAAACCCTACTAGTGTTTGTAACATCATTATTCATCCACACAATAGAATGGTAAGTACTTATTACAATGAAGGTACTGTCCTAGATTGCTGTCTCTGCCAGGGCTCTTTTTGTATCAGGAACTCCTTTGCATATTAGGCGACACACCCCTAATATAGCCAATCCTCCAAGAGCTTACAGTAGCCCCTGTAAGAAGAGCTCTGTAAACTCTGGGAGGATTGGCTACATTAGGGGTGTGTCGTCTAATATGCAAAGGAGTTGCTGCTAAAAAAAGAGCCCTGTTTGATGACACAATCCCCCTGTGCAAGTACTACAGCAATGAAAGAGGGACCCAAAGAACACACGTTACTCTGCTGTTGTGCAGCTTCAATTCATTACATTTTATTTTAAGCAGAACAACTTAAAATTTAAAGCCAGACCCTTTTTCAATCCATTTCAGGCTTGGGGGCTGTCTTCAGGGAAGGGGGTATACTTGGTTTCCTGCAGATTTGGTGCTATTTGCTACAAAATATCTGCTCCAGACCCCCAGAAAGGTCCCCTATTCCACCCCAATAATTCAATTTTTCATTCCATAAATACCCAGACCGACCCAAAAAGGCATTTTTCAGGTATATTTTCAGCTCAAAAAAAATCTCAGCTTGCACATTCCTGACAACCATATATACAACTATATGCGACTTTGTAGCATTTTTATTAATGTGCTCATGCACGTTGACAATACAGAGGAGGTACACAGCTTAATTGAAGCAACTGGAGACTGCACCAAATCACGCATATACAATTCTCTATGACATTCAGAAACAAGACCAGGTAATTCAGAATTCCCAAATTCAGGGATGAATGTGGATGAGATGAATCTCAGAAGCATTCCTAACTGAAATTTTACAGAAAATATTTTGTGGGGTGTGACAAACAATACATATAGCTTAAAAAAAACAGATATTGATCATCTGTATGAGAATTCTTTTTAAGGCTTTTTAAAAATTGACCTTTTCTGTAAAGTACAAAAGAACCCCCTTCAAAAGGGCAGCCAATATTTAGTGGTACAACAATATTACTGATTTAACGGATGTAAACTGAGTCACTTTTACTACTTCTATCTGGCTTTTCCACAAGAGAGTTCAAAGCAGGATGAAGCAGTCAGTCTTATAGCTAATGCAGGAAGAATGAGGTTGGCAAAACAAGAAAAAAATAGTGACTGACTTTAATGGAAGCCAAACCAGAACTAATAAGTCATTTCTGAAAGTTTTAAAGTTCTATTTTGAAAGTGATTTTTTTTAGTATTGTGCTGATGTGATTCAGCCATATATGCAGCTATTTTGCAATAGCCTGAAAAGTATGTTTCAATTTGTGCTCAATTTAACATTGGAAAAGGCAGAATGAATGTAATTGCATCTAAGTCCATCTTACTTTGCCCATGTCCGACAGTGTCTCTTAGGATAAAATCCCTTCCTCCAATAAGACCTGCAGGAGTAGGACAGGAGCATGCATACAAATCATCTCATGTCGATGCAATGCAAATAGCATCTCTGTTACATTTGGGCAACTATAGGGAAGCTGCACTAAGACCTTACACAACAATGTGCTGCGTTACCATAGTAGTTGCATAAGTTGTGGCCGGACATGAACAGAAAGGAAGCATGGTGGGGAGAGATGGAAAGGAAGCTAGAGTTGTTAGCATCTGTCAGTTCCAGAGTGGGTATTATCTCTTACAGCAGTACAATACATGGGAAAAAATCCTCTAGATTAAACAAAACAGCTACCACCATCACCACTTACTTAGGTTGGTAGTAGGGATGTAAACCAGAAAAAAAAAATCAGTACTTTTCTGATCTGAATAACAGGTAAGGAATAATTATTTGGTTTCTAAGTTATTTGGGTCCCAAATGACTGTCTGGTATTAGGATTCAGGGTTTTTTTGGGGAGGGGAGGAATTCTCAGGCCCCAGTTAAGACACTCTCCACATACACTCTTGGCAGTGAAATACTTTATTAGAGATATGCTTACTGCAGGTACAAGAACTTTTGTTAGGACTGAAGAAAACTATGGGGACATACAGGTTATAGGCAAAAAGCCTAAAACCCCCTACATCCATACGTCACACCTACCCCATAGCGTCGCTATGGCAACTCAAGACAGTTATATGGTGCCCTATCTAAACTAGCCAGGCGAAAGAGTCTCCAAGGTTGATCTCATGAGAACCAACTCCTGGGGCACAATTCGAGAAATGGTTATGGCTACTACCCCCATGCACCGTCACAACATACACCCCCCCTCAGGAATTCCACCCCCTTTCAAATGACAAGCAAAGGGAAGGAAAGCAAAACTGAAAGAAACAAAAGTTATTTTGACCTGATCTTGACAGGGATTAGGATTCTGAAATTATTCTGATCTGTTATTTCCTATGGGGCACCTTCCCAGTAAGCTGTAGAGACTGTTTTTTGAGGATAGTGCACCAAAACTGTAGCAGAATTTGTGTTGTATATCCCCTTAAGAAGCCACAAGTTTCAACAGAAATGGAGCAAAGGGTTCAATTTGCTGAGTGCCTGAACAAAGAACCCCAGCCATCTTCCGTTGTTTTCCTATGGAGGAAAAATTCCATGTGTTTCCCAGGGCAAAGAACACACAAAAGCAAGCAATCCGCCAGGGCAAAGAACACACAAAAGCAATCAATGCAACTAGAACCAACAAGTCCAACAGAACCAACATTGAGCCAGAGAATTTCAGCAGAACCATGGGCCAATGTGGCAAACCCAATACAATCAATTTCAAACCAGGGAATTCAAGCCAAAACATTTTAAGCAAGTGAAGGCACTGTTGCAAGCCCAACAGAATCAATGTCAAAAATCACAGAAGCCAAGCAGAATCCAGGGTTAATGTGACAGCAAGCCCAATACAACCAATCTCAAAACAGAGAATCCCAGCAGAACCAATTTGGCAAGCTCCCCCTAACATGTAATTCCATTTGTCTGTGAGAGCTACTGTGATGGACAGCAAGCAATTGCAGGCTTTTAGGCAGTGCTGCTGGGAAATGGGTGAGCTAGCTGAAAAATGATTGACAGCTCACAGAGCTCATTCTGATTGGGTGAAGGCCACTTCCTGTGAAATGGAACACTAAGCTATTTTTAAAGAAATCAAGTGGGAAGGAGTGAGTTAGCCAGTTCGAGTGGAGCAGTGAGCAGTTGGAGCCAGGGGCAGAACTGACAGAAAAAAATGCTCAGTGAGACAGTGAAAAAGAAGTGTCTGATAAACCCTGTCTGTAGCAGAGCAGGTGAGTTGTGACCTCTGCAAATAACAGTCTTGGGGTGGAGACAGTAATTTTAACAAAGAAGTGTCAGAACCTTCCCTAATCAAGAAGTGGAAGGAATCTCCTTGTGTGAAAACCAACAAAACAAAACAAAACACTACTTGAGTGGAGAATTAGTCACTCCCAGTATGGAAACTTATTAACCAGTTTACAGAGACTTTTTAGAGGATTCTGTTGTTCATAGATGCCATTTCAATACAATTTTGTTGCTCATAGATGCCTGACAAAGGAACTGGATGACTTTTCAGTGATAAATGCAAAAGGAGCAGAGGCACAGTGGGTAAAATCCCCTGCATAACATCTGAACTGCCAAGCTTTGTCAGTTCTAGCCCCGCGCTGGTGTGAGCAACCAAGCCTTGTCCCTAGCTCATCATCCACCCAGTGATTTGAAAGCTTCGGCAAGTAGATAAATTGGGGAGGTGTTAGCTGCTGTTGGAAGACGTCTGCTGTGCTGCGAGATTGGAAGGTGGAAAAATCTGTGTCGGCATTCCCTGCAGTGGAGCGAATCAGCCTGCAGTGGAGCAAATCAGCCAGGCGGTAACTGTGTGACAATGCAACATCGTGAGTCCTGATGTCATCAGCCAGCCGACAAAGAACATGCCGTCAGATCACGTCTGATACAGCCTGCAGATGAATCCTCCCAAGCAGCTACAGTGTGTGATTAAATAATTGTATGTTGTCTCCCTATCCCCTGCAAAAATTGTTAGTTCATGTCTTCTGAGTAACTGTAAATCGCTCTGAGACTGTGTGAGTGGAAAAAGTGATTAATAAATTGAAAGTATTATTATTATTATTAAAAGTAGGCACTCTAGTAATATTTGTAACCCCGTTAAAGCAGGGAAATGTCTTGGAAATTCCACCCAAGTTCTCCAAAGCTTGGGAAATCCATCATAGGAGGAGTCATTATTTATTTTATCATCTGCATTTTCGCTTCTACACATCTTGAGGGTGGGGGCAATAGAGGAAAAACCCGGACAATACAATTCAGGGTTTAGAACTCTCAACTGGGGGAGGGATCCCCAAGAGTTTTCCTATGTCACTCATAATATGTTGGGACCTCTTTGATTTGAGAAAAGAAATGCTTCCTTTTTTAGATTTTTGACTGAGGCTGTTTTGTGGGTATCATTTTAGCCTGCTTAATGTTGTCTTTATAGGTTGTTTTAATGGCAGTAACTTTATGAGTTTTAAAAAATGATTTTATTGTATCTGTTTTTACTTTGTGAATTGCCTCAAGCAGCTTTTGAGAAGCGGTATATATATATATATATATATATATATATATATATATATATATTTAAATAAATAAACAATGCATGCAACATGTGTATTTCTGAATTTATGAGAAGAACCAGCATTTTGCTAAGGAGGAGGCAAGAACCATAATTACCATAAAGAACAGAAACTAATGCATCAAACTCACATCGGTCAGGGTTATAAACTGAATGGGAAAGCAGAATGCAAGATGGAACAGAAAAAAAGTGTTCTGCCCTGAGGTGAAGTGAAAGTTTCCCTTCCCTTTAGGAGCTCTGTGACAACAATAGATGAGAAAAAGGAGTGATGGTCAGGCCTGAACCCAAATATTTTCTCCGTGAAACATCTACTCTCACAGCCACCAAAATGAAACACAGACCTGGATTAGAAATCCATAATATAATCCCATGAGAGCCACCCCCCCCAACCATATAATCTATTCCTGATAGGGCTGAGTGGAAAGGCACAGGTTTTATCTTACAAGAAGTCTCAGCTTCAATCTAAGGCTACTGGTCGTGATAAAAAAGAACTTGAAAGAGAGTTATTCACATGCATCTGGTACCAATAACTTCATAAGGGAATGCTCTGACCTGTTCATATCCTAAGGTACCTGTCATTGTGTCCAGCTTCCACATACCATTCAGGCATGCTTCCTGTGTTGGCTGAATGTTTACCCCTGTCATCTGAAAATACACTGTTTGTCAAAAGATGCCTCTAGTCTCTTGTGGTGAGGATAGAATGGAGGCGGAGAGAACTGTTTGGCTGTTAAAAGTTCAAGAAACCTTAGTTTAACCTATATGTAGTTCCTGGCATTTTTATTGGGGAGGGAGAAATGTTAATTTGAAGAAGATGCTGCTTGAAAAGAACGCTGTCATACTATCTCTTTCTTCTCTAGAATTATTGTATTTATTTTATGGCTTCATAAAAATAAATGTGCAATAGATACACGACTCTGGAGGGAGGGAAACAGGCAGAAAAGAGGAAGGGAGAAAGGAAATATCAGTTCCTGGCGGTATCCATTTACTATTAGTTGGTGGGCATGGTGTTCTGAGAGTTTTAATTGGTTTTTAGGATGGATTGCTTCCATGTGACTGTTTATTTATGTTGTATTAACCAAGTTTTGCTGAAAGATTTTGCTTAAATATCATTTATGATGTTTATCTGAATTCCTCAGGTTGGCAGTTCGTAAAGACAGGGTCCCACACAGCTGGCTACATTGGCATGAGGTACAAGAAAAACATCTCAAGGATAAGCCCGTAATCTCACATTAATTTCCTGTCTCACCCATCATAGCAATGCTTGCTGCTAACTGTTGCAAAAATACAGGTGTGTTCCAACAAAGCCTGTTCTGAAAAATCCAGTACAGAAAGTGGTTTAAAAAAACCTGAATAAAATAATAGAAATGACAATAAAGACAACAGCAGTTTTGGAAGGACGCAAAACCAATGCCATCATGCCTCCAATTTATCCAATGGAACTATTAAAGCATATTCAGCTATTCAAGGAGAAACAAGAAACTGTTCGGTCACAGTCAAACTCTCTCTCTCTCTCAATATATAGAGCACAAAAATTGCACAATAACTCCTCTGCAGAACTCATATCTCCACAATTAGTTATCTGGCATCTGGAGGGAAAAACTACCTATGGAAACCCATATTTTATTTTGTGAGCATAATAGAAGTTTTACATTTTAAGACATCTGTCCAATGTGCAACCTTAACTGTCTAGAATGTCTTAGAGCAGTGTGGTTACTATAGATTTGCTGATAGCCCTGCCTTCTTGAATCTGCTGACCAAGTAGGAACAGTGGTTCTACTTCTACCCTAGGAAAATTACAGACATGTATTGCAACTGAGACATGAACTCCATACATAAATACATACAGAAAGATAGTAAAACATATGTAAAATCTGATAAGCAAATGACATATATATTAAAATGCAATGGGACTCCTAATTTTATATCCATTTCAAATTTTCCTTCAGATTAGGGTTTTGCTTTTGTTTTGTAGGGCATGAATTGCTACTTTTCAGGACATGAGGCGGCTGAATGCCAGATTAGATCCAAAATCTGAATTAGATGTATATCAGAAAAAAATAAGTTTGAGGAATCTGTTTATCAAAACAGGATTTAATCTTCAAGTGGTAAAATCTAAAATCATCTTTCTGTATGATATTAAATTTCTGTAATTTTATTTTTCTTACTCTTAAATTATTCCACCTACCCTATCCTGATGGTCCAAAAGAATCTATGCTTGATGACATGACAACCGCTGAGACATTCCAGAGAATTAACAGGGTAACTCTATTCTTCTGTGTCTCCTGATGAATGCCATTTACTATGCCAATGAGTGCAGTTTCCATCCCAAATCTAAGCTAAAAGCAGTTTGAAATAAAGATAAATAATACAGATAAATAAAGCTTAGTGCTGTATGGTTATCAAAGGGACCAGGAAGTGAACAAGTAATTATTTAGTGAAGTGTTACATTGGGAAAGTTGCCTCATGGCATTCTCCAGCATTGGGTATAAAGCTGAGATAAAGAACAAAAATAAAGTGAAAATATAACCAGATTTCTCATATACGTATATGAACCTATGTAAAAAGACTGTTTTCTAGTTTTTATTAGAACTAATGGACTAGCGTCCTGTCGGCTTAAACATTGATATTTTGAGAGGTGACATTGGTTGTTATTTGATTTTGGTTTATTTCAAACAATTTCACCCTGCCTTTCAAAATAATCAAGACAGCACCCAATCCAACTTTCAAAATTTCAATAAGATCTTCCAAATCCATTCTTCTAATGATAATGAGTCTTGTCAAAATGTCCCTGAAGCTGTAGTTCAAATTCTTGGCTATATAACACATCACTTTAAAAAGCTTCTATGGCCGAGTTCAGACTGGCAGTTTGCTCCAAGAGAGGCACATTTCAGCAACGTTTCACAAGTGCATTAAAGGGGGCGTTCACACAGGCACATCTGTCCGGCGTTCCCCAGCCGTACTCAACCCATCTTGTAACACTTCATTCCTGAGTTAAAAAGATACTTGTTAAAAGTGGTATCAAACCCTAGAAAGCATGTCTATCCTGTGTATATCCCACACCAACACAGTGTGAATACTAAAATCCGTGATTTTGATTGTGTGTTCATGTGCATAAGCACATATCTCCAGATTAGCAAAACAGAAAGCTGTGCCTTACAGCCGCACCTTCGGGCCAACTTTGTGAATGCTCCCACACGCCTCCTCCCCGGTATGCTCCCGCATCAGTCGGCACCGTACGACCAGGAAAACCCAGAACAGTTTGTTCTGGGGCTTTTTTGCTACGACTCGCTCCCGCTTCAAACTGCCAGTCTGAACTCGGCCTACGTTTTACTGACAGGAGCCAAGACTTTATTTATTTTATTACTGTTGTTGTTCTTCCCAAAGTGAAATGTTTGAATGTTTTATACTACACAAACATTTTATTCTCCAAGTAAAATCAGTGACCAAAGTTGACTTAACATTGTTCTTTCATTCTCTTGGGATACCATCATACTATAAAAGAATATCTAGAACTGTGGTCAGTGCAGTTCTATGTCCTCTTTTCCACTGCTCGCTTGTACACACAATAGGAAATGAAGCAGGATTCTCCCCCCCCATTTTTAAAAAATATCCTCAACCTGCAGTTTTTCCTCCCCCTTTCACGTAGTCATTTGGTACATAAATGTATTCTAAATGTTTTCACAGCTGCTTGGGAGGTGTTGATTCTTAGTGTCAACTCATTCACTCAGCTTAACATAATCACTCTCTTTTAATGGAACAGTTAACATGAAAATGATGTCTATCGTTTTTTTCTGCTGGGGGTCCAAACGCAGGGTGAGGGAGAGGTGACAGAGGAGTAATTACCAGGTCCTACACAATTTTCCCATTTTCCCCCTTTGCACAGATGATGCTGTGTTGTGCAATGTCAACAATCAAAAACGGAAATGAAGGCAGTGCGAAGACCCAGGCGAGTAATTACCACAAGGTTGCAGCCCTGCAACTGCTTCCCAAGTGCCATGGCTGACAAGGTGCAGATTGTTTTTATCCTCTGGTGTGAATCATGCTGATTTGCTGTTGATAGATCCAGGCAGCAATATTAATTAAAGCACAAGCAGGAGCTAATTCGGCTGTTGACAATGCATTTGGGGAGTTAGCATTTGGGGGCAGCAGGACTATCCTGTGCAGAACAGCAAAAGTACCAGTATAATCAGTCCTTACTTGGAAAACAGAGATCCTTTTTATTTTACATTCACGTTACGCAACAGCTCAAAGCCCACTGACTAAAGATGAAAATATTTTCCAATTCTGGTCCAGGTTGTAAGCAAACAGAGCTTCATGGCATTTCCCTCATAGAACAGGGATAAGGGGCCGACTCTTTTAACTGAGACATCTTTGAAAAGATTGTGGGACTGGAGACTGAGCCAAGATGAAAGAACATGCCCTGTGGAAAAAAACACATTACCCTCCAAAATGTCCCTTACTGATTTAGGGATACTTTATGAGATTCTACAAAAAGAAGGTAATCAGAATGAGGGCAGGAATCAGTGTTTTCATTCTGATTTTGAGTGGCAGGCAGCTTTTAAGGGTGATGGAGAGATTTAGGACTTGCTGTGTAGACCACTATTATTGCAAGCCACCTTGAGCCACAAGGCAGAATATAAATGTTTTAATTAATAAATAAATTTTGCTGTATGATGTCATCTGGGATGTGGCACCATGTAGTCAGGATGTTAGCTAAACACACTCCTTTGGAAAAGGCACTAAAGAAATTGGTGATAATGCACAGTCACCAATTTACCAGTGGCCACTTCTTGCCACAGGGCTGGGGCATCATCTGAGAGAAGGGGACCTCATGGTCACAGCAGCATGTGGGGGTCCAAGCTGGGCCGTATTGCCTCATGGGCTCCTGGGTGGGCCTTTGCCCTCCCCGTGGCTGGCCAATAGCTGGCCTGGCTGGGTTCTTGCACTTCCAGGCTGGGTGGGCCTAGCTGAGCATCAGCTGTGGCTGCCCCTCTCCAGCCCTACTTAGGCCTGGCCATTCATGTGGCTGGCATAATCCCTCAGTAGGCACCCCTCCCTCCCCCTTTATTCTGTCGTTTCACTGTTGTTCTATTGTTATAAGTTCTTGTCACAGCTTGATGGTGATTTCAGGCATTGGGCCGGAACCATGGAGGGGGGAGACTGCACCTGTGTGCAAGTTCCCCTAAGTGTTGACCCCCTTAGGGGGTTGAGCCATATTATGACATGCCCAGCTCAGGGGCTGTTGTCTGGCTCCACTCCAAGGTGGGTAACCAAAACGGTTGAGACAAAAAAGGGAAAGAAACTAAAATATAGCTGCATATGTAGTATTAATGTACAATATATATATAATTTAATTATAGATTCAAAAGTGCTAAAATACCACATAAAAACCACAGTCCTATGGTTCTGCATATAAATCCTATTCCTAATATAAATCCAATCTCCAATCATATAAATACAGGTTAAAAGGTACAAATTATATCCATATACAAGAACCAATACCAAACGCATTTCGGCTAAAAGCCTTCCTCAGTGGTAAAATTCAAACTGAGCACTCCATAAATTTAACAAAAATATACATAAAACTCATCATATACAGAATGGACCTTACTCACACTGAGATGTTCACCCATGGAGTAAGTGGTGATAAATATTCTTGAGATGCAACATAGGCTACTCATCAAGATGTATAAGATTTCATCTGCCCATGGAGCTGTTTAGGCCCAATGTCCAATACTCAAAGTTTCAATGGCGTGCTTAGGTACAACTGGAAAAGGCTGCCCAAGAAAGCCCCCTTAAACAGCTGAGCTGCAGGAGCAGGCTGTCCCTGTCACTCAGCTGTTTCCCATTTAAACAGCTCCCAGCCATTTAAACCAAACAACTGAGTGGTGGGGAACTCCCCACTACTCTGCTGACTTTTATGCTCTTCACAAACTGCCACAAATTGCATCAAAATTTGTGAATGTTTGTCGTGGTTTTTACATTTTTGAACATTGCTTCATGAACAACAAACTGGCCAAAACTCATGATGAACTTTAAGTCATCAGTTGGTTTGTGTCCATCCCTAAAGACTGAAATTCTCAGGATGTCAATTATTTTCTGGCCAGTTTTTTACTAGCATTCTGAAGCACCATGGCTGGAGAGTCTAGTTAATGGGATGAGGATGAATAATCTGAAGAACTATTATTGGGAAATCCAAATGTTAGGGGAAGTTAGGTTACCTGTTACTGAAAAAAAAACCCACCATGGAACATGTTCATACTTTGTCCTTACTCTTAGACCTTGCATGTTACTTGAGGGAAAATTGGAAGATATGAAGAAAGGGAAAAAGTATGTCTTTCTCTACCTTCTCTATCCCATGCATAATTTTGTAAACCTCTATCATGTCACCCTTTGTCATTTCTCCAAGCTAAAGAGCCCCAAGCATTTTAACCTTTCTTCATAGGGAAAGTGTTCCATCCCCTTAATCAGTTTAATAGTCCTTTCCTGCACATTTTACAACACTATAATATCTTTTTTGAGGTGTGGAGATCAGAACTGTACACAATATTCCAAATGAGGCCGCACCATAGATTTATACAGGGGCATTATGATACTGGCTGATTTGTTTTCAATCCCCTCCTTAATAATTCCCAACATTTTTATTGCCATTGTGCACTGAGTCAACATTTCCAATGAGTTTTCTATGACCAAGATCTCTCTTCTTGTCAGTTACCACCAGTTCAGACCCCATAGTTAAGATTTTTGGCTCCAATGTGCATTACTTTGAACTTGCCCACATTGAACCTCATTTGCCTTATTGATACGCACTCACCCGGTCTCAACAGACAAATCCCTCTTGAGCATCGCATAGTTGTCCCTGATTCTCACCACTCTGAACAACTTAGTGTCATCTCCAAAGTTAGCCACTTCACTGCTTATTCTGAACTCCAAAGCATTAACAAACAAGTTAAAAAGTACTGGACTTAGTACTGAGCCCTGCGGTACACCACTGGTTACCACTTTCCACTGTGAAAATTGCCCATTTATACTCACTCTCTCCTGTTAATTAGCCAGTTTTTAATCTACAAGAAGACTTGTCCTCTTATCCCACGACTGCTGAGTTTATTTAGGAGCCTTTGATGAGGAACTTAATCAAAAGATTTCTGGAAGTCTAGGTAAACAACATCTACTGGGTCACCCTTGTCCACATGTTTGCTCACCGCCTCAAAGAAAATGTTAGTGAGGCAAAACCTTCCCTTACGGAATCCATGCTGATTCTTCCTCAGTAGCTTTTGTTCATCAATGGGCCTACTAATTCTATCTTTAATAATGGATTCCACTAATTTACCTGGTATTGATGTTAGACTGACAAGCCTGTAATTTCCTGGATCTCCTCTGGAACCTTTTTTAAAGATGGGAGTTACATTGGCTACTGTCCTGTCTTCAGGAATGGAGGCAGATTTTAGTGATAGATCGCATATTTTTGTCAGGAGATCCATAAGTTCACATTTGAGTTATTTCAGAATTCTTGGATGTCTGCCATCTTGGCCTGGTGATTTATCAGTTTTTAATTTGTCCATCAATCATAGGACTTCATCTCTCATTACCTCAATCCGACTAAGATTTTCCAATACCCCTCCTTAAATTGATGGTTCTGGAGTGGGCAGGCACCTCCCATCTTCCACAGTGAAAACAGAGGTGAAAAACGCATTCAGCTTCTCTGCCATTTCCCTATCATCCTTTAGTAATCCTTTTACCCCTTGGTCACCCAACGCCCCCACTGCCTCCCTGGCTGGTTTTCTGCTGCTAATGAGTTCAACCCATTTCGGAAGCATTTTCAGGACCTGGTTTAAGAGCCAGACGCACACTGAACTTTTAAAAAGATACTGTGATCTCTGCTTCATAAAAATACCACATTAGGTAATGGTTATTAATTGATACTTCAGTTATAGTTATGCTTTAAATACAATTTTACAGCATATTAATTAAAGCATGTAAGAAGTCAGAAAGGTACCACATAAAACCAAATTGGTTATGTTTGGGTCTCTGAAACAGACAGCTGGTGTGTTACACATGCAAAAGCAATCTAGTTCCAGTATTGCAAAGCATAAAAGTTCCCCTCTTAAAACTTTACACCCTATTGGAAGAAAATAATAGTGTTAGAGAAAAGCCAATCCTGTGATTTTTTTTTCACATTTGTTTGTGAAGATGTTAAGCCATTTTCAATGGAAATTTTTCCTTGCCTTGGTTGCTATCTAGTCAAATAGCTACTGAGCTAGACATGATGCGGCCCCCTTGAATAAAATAAAAATCTCCCTGTTTAATTGAATGCTCAACACTCTGGAATGAGTGGCTGAAACAAGCCCATGCATGTTATAGTTTGAAGCAATATGAAGTGACTATCGACTGGCAACACAGAGAAACATCAAACAACAAAAGCAAAAAATGATGGTTGAGGACTTCTTGTAATAGATATGAGAGCTTGTCAGAAGCAATGCAAATGAAATCTATGCAGGAGTGCAAAGAGAAAGAAATAATTTTACACCAGCAACCTGTAATAAGGTCTTTGATTATTGGTATTACACCTGCATAGCCTTTCTGGGACAAGACTAATACAAAGTCAGGATTGTTGTAAATATCTTGTCCAATGAAGAAAGACAAAATAATTTGCTTTTACGCAGACGAGGACTTCAATGAGGTGGAAATTCAGAGGCCCACCCCTGTGAGGTATATATGATCTGTCATAACCCCCCCTTCAATCCTCATCTGCTGAAAATCCACAGTCTCAATTGACTTCACAGATAAAAATCTACTTTTGGCCTAACTTCATATAAGTTTCTGCAACTGCTGGGAAATATGTCTCATGCGTTTTGTTTTTTTTCCGGCAGCCTTGATTCAGATGATTCATTAGCACACAGATGCACATAAATTCTTTTGCCTTACCTTAAAGAGAATAGGCATTATTACCAAATTAATGTTCCTGGAAGCTATCTGATCTTGAACTGTGGCATGCATGCTTAACATGTTGGGAAAAGGCTCACTAAAAATGCTTTACATACACATAATGCTCAGGTAAGTACACTAGGGCTGCGGTCAGATGAGCCTTTAGATTCAACTCAGCTGTGAATGCCTGATGGATCTAAAGGGCACAATCAGACAGCAAATCTGGGAAAGGTCCAGCACTCATCAGCACCCCGTGCTGCCCTGTCACGGAAGCAGAGATAAAAGACAACTGGGGAAAGTCCGGTCCTAATGCTTGCCAATGGGCTACAAATGGACTTTTCCCTGTCTGATTGATTAAGCATGCTCTCATGCCATCGGGATGGTCTGCATTCAATAATGTTGACTACACTACTATATAATGATAATAGAAGACAAAAACAAGACTCTGCCAGTCCCACTACAAGTCTGAAACTATTGAAGCTGACAACATGTGGGAGATTGGCGCCTGATTTTGTATTGAATTAGTTACAGACTGTCCCCAATGCATGTCAGTATGAGTATGAAAACCACAGCAGCTTAAAGGGAACACCCTGATGAAGGATGAACTTTGAAATGTTGTTATCAAACATCTGGACACAACGGCGAATTATTTAGTAGTTTTCCATTGTTTATACATTGTAGCACATAACAGTTCTTCACTGTTTACATTTTGTCTTTTTTCATTGTAGCTGCATCATTCTCTATTACATGTTCTTCAGCTTTTTGGCAAGTTGGAATTGTTGAGTCTGTTAACTACATTTGTTTTTGTTGGGATGGTCTGCTCATCCCATCCCAACTCAGTGCCATTTTTCCCCTCACTTAGGAGTATGCGCATAACTGCGTACTCCATGGGGAGCCCTCAGTGCAGAGGTGCATGGGAAACAAAAGGCAAAAAACCCCAACCCACTCAGTTGAATGTGCCATCTGATCAGGCAGTGATGGGCTGAGCCCGCAGCTATGAAGGATGTGTGATGGTGCAAAGCCATGTCAATTTCAACCTGGGGAAATAGGCTCGCTTCCCTCCACACCAAATGGCATGTCTGACCATGGCCTAGGTCTTTTCCACATGGTGTGGATTCTCTGCATTTACATTCATTGTCATGGCAAATGCAGAAACATTCAGACAGGCAATAGATCTCTCACACTCGAGTTTTATGAAACCATTTCCCTGTATTTTTGTATTCAATGCCACTAAAGTGCTTTTTGGCTGCTTCCACATAGTGACAGTTCTCAATATAGTTCTAATTGCTGCATCACTTTCTTTGCTTCTGCCCCCACAGGAATCCTTTCCTTCCTGGTGACACTGGAGAACTTTGGGGGGGGGGGTTTAGAAATCAGCAATTGCCATCAAAATAACTTTATAATGATGAGTAAAGCATGAACACTTGCCAGTCTGGCTGAATTTTTATGATCAGTTCAAGTGTTCATTGACCTGTGTGACTGTTTCCCATGGCCCCAGACCAGGTGCCTGACCATTGGCTAGTGGTCAGTTCCCCTGGAGATCCTCTTTGGCCACCCCTCACCAAGTACAAAGTGCAATACTCACAGTAGTTACCAGGTGACCCTGTGCAGCCTTCCCATCCCATTCCTTCACACCTCCATGCCTTCCAGCCAGGTTGTTTCTGAACTTTCTTGGGTTGCCTTGGAGATTGGCATCCTTGTTCCCTGCTGCCCTGGCAGGCACACCTCATCGGGGGTTCTAGGGTTGGGCATTTCCCCTGTGGCTGCCTGCCCAGCAGTCATTCATCCCCATCCCCCTTGCCCCTTCTGAGATTCTTGGCTCCCTCCTCCAGCAGGAGGGCTCAGCTACCTTTATGGGTTGTGCTGAGTCTCAGATGCCCACGTGGGTCCCAGCAACATTTGCCAGCTGTTTCACTGTCTGTGTCTCTTCTGCTAGTGTCCCTGTGCTCCTTCTGGTCCGACCCTGTTCTGTTCTGACTGGGCCATCAGGAGTGCACCAATGCCACTGGAGCCCTGCAGACCCATCCGAGTGGCCACAGCCTGTTCATGGAAGTTTTGGCACATTGTTTCACTTTGTTCCTTCTTAACCACCCAGTACAGTGCGAGCATGTTTTCATACAGCCCAGTTGAATTTTACGACCCCCAGCCTTGCTCCATCACTGCTCTGCTCAGCTGGCAATTGTTCAAACAGACAATTAAATCAGCCACAAATCATATCGACCAGTCATAAAGTAATACTGTCCTTTAATACCTACCCTTCATCGTTCATTTAAACAGTCCCTTAGTGATGCTAATGGCTGCTGGTTGATTTGAACCCGCAGCGTATTTATACATGTTCAGTTTTGCAAAAAAAACCTGATCAAAATATGTTTGACAGGCATTTGTGGCTCTTCTTCATGAATTGAACGTGTTGGCTCATTGGCTAACTTCTGATCCACACGTTTGAACAAAGTTTGACTGTCAAACACATTTATGGTGAGATTCCCATCACCTCTAATAATGATTTCTTCCCTTGATCTATTGGCTGCTCTAATTCCTAGCTTTCATTTTTCTTAAAAACTCTATTCCTTCGCACTGGAAAGATACTTAGGGTGTACTTTTCTCCTTATCTATATGCAATAAATTGAGGTATATATGCAATAATTGAGAGGCATTAGTACATTCAGGGCCACTGCCAGGCTTTTTTGCACCCTCGGCAAGGCTAACTACTTGCTTCCCCCCCACTGCTAACCAATTTTCAAAAACAGATGAATTCTAGGGAAAATTGAACTTCCTTTGCTGCATTGTTGCTCACTCTCCCAATTTGTGGAGGTCCTCTTGGGTGATTCAGGTTTGGCTGGGTTCGTATTCAAACTCAGATTTTATTCCCATGATCCTCTGTATTAATTATTGTTGGAAGCCCCAATGCAGTGGGGGAAGCATGAACTTGACTTGGGGGTGGGGAAATCCTGTGTGATGATGTCTGCTCCCCCTCAAGAAACTAATCAAAGTAGATTTTTTTTTGGGGGGGGGGTGAGATCCAGTCTCCGGACATGGTTGTGGTGGGTAATTTGAGGATAAATTGGAAGGGGGCTTAATGCATCAAGGGGGGGGTTAGGGCATAGGAAGTGCAGGATGCCCAACTTGTATGGGTGCTATCAGTGATGGTGGTCTGTGTGACAGTCCCGAGAATACAGGTGGACCCATTGGCAATCCTCAACAGCCCATGGGGAGAAGGGGACCTTGACCTTCAGTTCTACTTCCTGTCTGGTGTGTCCCAGAGAGTGGGGCGGGAGGGCACAGAGGGATGGACTCCCCCAAATTTCACCCCACCCCTGCCCAGGAGCCCAGAGGGAGGGCCACAGAAGGGGCACCTTTTCCGAAGGAGCACAGTGCGCTGCTCCACAGATGGGCTCTGGCTTCTGCAGCTGAAGAAGAGCCAGCCAAGAGCTCCTCACCTGCCCTGTCCATGGCCGCACTGCCAGTGCTGCTCTTGGGGGCCCTGGTGACCCTACTGGTGCCCTCCACAGCCCGGTCCGTGGCTGCCAACACCAGCGCCGCCCCAACAGTGCCGGTGGGCATGCTGCTGCCTCAGCACCCCTTGATGAAGCTCCAATGCAGCAGGATGAGGTGCAAGGGTGGAGGATGCTGAGAGGGACTGGCATGTCCCCTGGGTTGACAGTTGGCTGAGAGAGCAGCTCCTTCTCCCACCTTTCTTTGACACAGGTGGGTGTCCCCCAGGCCATAGCCAGCCATCCCTGCTTCACATGCCAGGCCCAGGGGGGCCTGGAGGGGTGGCGAGGGTGACTGGGGAGGGACGCCTACAGCATTGGTGCAGAACTGACCAGGCAGCATGGGGCTGCTTGCTTCTCTTTCTCCCCACCACCCCAAGGCTGCCAGAGACGAGGATTCCTGCTTGTTGTCAGTGCTGCTTTCACCATCATCCTCACCCCAATCGCTGGCCTCTGCGTCCCTCAGAGATCTGCGCCCTAGGCAGTAGCCTAGTTGGCCTTAATGGTAGTACTGGCCCTGAGTACATTATGGCACTTGATAGTTATAATATTATTGTACTGTTGTGATCAAGGAATACTAAAAAAAAGACTGAAAAAGTCTTCTGGTGCCACAGGATGACCAGTGGATATGGAAAACTGAGGCAAGGAAAATGCCCCCAAAGTGGGGAGGACCATGGGAAATGTGCATATTTCTGTACACATGGGCATGATAACACACTTGGGCTGCATTCTTCCCCAAAAGTGAAAGAATGATTGAAGAATGAGAATGAGATGAGAATGAGAGGATGAGGATGAGATGTGATCAATGCAAAAACAAATCTAAAAATTTGACTTACAATCTACCACATGTACTATGATATACTAAGATTTTCTGAGAAGAAGGAAAGGTAACCATTAAAGTCATGAGCTGTTCCAGTTGAACAAGCCTCAGCATAAATCAACATGAATCCCCAACAAAACTTGTGAACTTCAAAACCAGATCCAGAACCAAATTCAACAGTTCAGGTAGGGAAACTGTTAGGCCAGGGGTGTCAAACATACAGCCTGTGGGCCAGAACAGGCCCATCCAGGGCTCTTATTTAGTCCGCAAGCAACTTTATTGCTAGATGACAAAGGCTGTACATTATGTCCCTGTATACTGTCCCTGTGCGAATGTGTAATGGGCAGTGGAAGTGGGAGGGTGGGCATCTGGGAGATCCTATAAGAAAATCCTGTAAAAGTGTTAATGTTTTAAGCAGGTTTGTATTTTGAGTAAAAAAAAATACCATTAATTGGGTTTGCCTGAGTCCTTATAAAGTTTGTATCACCAGTAACAAGCATGACATTTTATGGCACACATGGCCCAGCCCAACAAAGTGACCTTTATGTTGGATCTGACCCTTGTAACAAATGGAGGCTGATAAACCAACAGAATCCATATTACTCATCAGGAACCCAACACCAGGTACATACGCTCTCAGATGTAACTATAACAAAGCACTTGGGGAGGGTAACAACATGGTAATAGATCATAAAAGCTCTGTCTTCAATTACCAAACCTGGGCTGGTGTTGCATGGCCAAACATGCTGGGCATAGCTGGAAGATTAACCAACAACAGCCCCCTCAGCTGCTTCCAGATAGATCTTTGTGACATAATTTTCAATCAATTTGTCTCTGTCTAGCAAGGCAAATCCAGGGGAAAAAAAGAACTCTTTAACTTGGCATTAAAAGAAATCTTTTTTCATTTTCAACCATTTCTTGTAACCACGTGACTTGTCATATGATGAAATCCATTCAGAATTAAAACCAACACTTTCCCTCTTGCCCCAACTGTTTTTATATTTCGATAAAAATCCAAGTATTTCATTTTTAGCTTCATCTACAAGTGCATAGGATCTATACAGTCATTCTGTAGTATCTTTTGAACCTAAGCTTCTTTGATTTAAGGGCCACATGTTGAATCAATCCCATGCACTGATCCAAAGGCCTGGTGAAACAGAAAACTTTCAATTCAACCCATCACTAATATATATTGTATACTTAATGATGTGATGCCTTAATATTCTAGAAGACTAGAATATACCTCAGAATAGTGATTTCATTTCCAGCAGTATAACCAGAATCACTAAGGAGTCCAAGTTTCCAAGTCATCCCACAATTGAGTTATTGTTCTTCTGGGAGAGGAAAAACTGTACAGTCATTGTCTAAGAAGCCCTGACCAACCACTTTCTGTGAAACAGCCCAAGACATAGTTCAATCAAACAAAGTAGTGGGTTTTCAGCTAGTTTCATATCCTAATCCTAAACACATTTATTTGGGGGAAAATATGTGCCAATCTACTTGGAGATATTTCACCAAAGATTACCTGCATGCCAGCCACAAGTTTCCTCAGAAATGTGAGATGTTCCCTTGAAAATTTCCTGGTTTCTTTAGATATTGTTAAAACAGTCCTGGTTTGAGTCTATGGTTTAAAAAGAAAAGTTAGCCTTCCACTGCAATGCAGAAAGGGAATCCTGTTGTTCCACAGCACAAAGAAAACAAACTACTGTAAACATCACATTGGCTGTGATCACACAGGCAGTTTGCCCCAACACAGTCACTCCTCCCCTCTGGATCAAATCAGCATGATCAGACGCACACATCTGGCACCTGACAGCCATCCATACCCACCTTGTGGTAGAACAAATCCCTGTTGGCTTAAAAAGCTACCGGGGAAATCCGGTGGTTTCCTGGGTGAGGCACTTCCATGGTGGCTTTTCTGGTGTCTGATCAGCCAGGCATGCCACGGAAGTGCAGGACGGCCCTCCCATTCTGGCACAGCAGTATGCCGTTTTCAGCAACCCAACCAATCAGAAGGGTGCATCAGCCATGGCTCCATGCTGGTGGCATGGTAGCCATGTGAACTGGCCCTCATGGGCCGGCTACCTGATGCAGCCGGCATTGTGGGACTGGTGTGAATGCTGTGGAGTGCACCTAACTCCAACGGCTTTTTTCTCCACAGGATACTGCCGCGGCAACCTGCCTGTCTGGACACAACCATTGTATATGCATTCCACCTGTCCCCCACAAACCATCACAAAACCATCTCCTCTAGTTTGTAGCATTAAAGTCACTGCAAGGAAAGCAAAAGTGAAGGAACCCCTTTACCATCTACACCATCTTGCTGAGAATTTGCTTTTCCCTTTCAGTTCAGATACGTTTAGAACCTGGAAGCTGTCAGAGACTCTGGGTTGCGATCAAGTCCAGTACACACATGAATACAAATACTTATACTGATCCAGACCATCAGTCCATCAAAGTCAGTACTGACTACTCAGACTGGCAGTGACTCTCCAGACTCTCAGGTGGAGGTCTTTCACACCACCTTCTGCCTGGTACTTTTAACTGGAGATGCCAAAAACTCAACCTGGAATCTTCCGCATGCAAAGCAGAGGCACTTCCACTAGGCCACATCCCCTCCACCCCCCTCCAAGAGGTAGTCTGATGTTGTGCTGCTGTTGTTTTTTTTAATTGGTTTGTTTATAGCCTCTTTTTTGTAATCTGTTATGGGTCCCTTTGGGGAGAAAGCTGGCCTTAAGGAGGCCAGGCTTGCAAGAACCAGGGCCAGGGCTTTCTTGGTGGCCACTCCAATCTGGTGGCACAAGAGACCAGGGCCCTGTGAGACCTTTTGTAGTTTCACAGGGCCTGTAAAATGGAGATCTTCCACCAGATCTTTGGAGCCACTGCCACTACTAACAACTGACAGCCTATGGTTGGAGAGCCCTGTTTCCATGGGAATTCCAAAGACAGCCTGAGCCTACTGCCTAAGATGATCTAAGAAGACCAAGGAGCCGACTGCATGATGAGAGAACCAAGTAACAACATCGCTGTGAAATTATCGATACTAACACTTTATTATGTTTTGTGGTTTTTAGCATTGTTTATTTGTATTAACTGGTGTTGCTTAATTTTAATTTATATTATTATAATTCTTATGCCATTTTATGTAACCCGCCCTGAGCCGGCCCTGACTGGGAGGGCGGGATAGAAATTTAATAAATAATAATAATAATAAAGGATAAATCCATAAATTGCAGTGCACCCTCCACTGAGGAGCACTGTATGATGTGGACTCCAAGTGGACTCATAAATTAAGGATAGTGGTATGTGCAGCGTTATTGGAAAAATCATGGAAAATAGACTTTCCCATCAATGTGTTATGTTTGACAAACAGTGGCACACATATTTCACCTAGAAATTTGTGTTGTAGAATACAGACAGTGGGATATTTACTGTTTGGAAGGGGCTTTGCAATGCTAACTTGTTTGTTACACTTATAAATACTCTTCATTGGTTACTGACACTGAGGCTGATTTCCCACTACAGCTGCCTTGGTGTTGCGTCGCCATTTGCCCCAATACTATTGGTCAATTTCACATCCGAAGCCGCGGGGCTGCATTTGACCCGCGGCTTCGCCCGATTTCCCCCGCAGTTTCGTGATCCTCAAAAAACAGGATCACGAAACTGCAGGGGAAATCGGGTGAAGCTGCGGGTCAAAATGCAGCCCCGCGGCTTCAGGTGTGAAATTGACCAATAGTGTCGGGACAAACGGCGGCGCAACACCGAAGCAGCTGTAGTGGGAAATCAGCCTGAAAGTCTTATCAGAAGGAGAAAATGCATAATCTCATTTCTGAAATTACATATATATTTCCTGTTACTATAAAGCTCCTTGAGGTAGAAATATAAAGTTGAGTCAAACAGAATTCCTTGGTGTATTAGAACAGTGTCCAGAGTCTGAATTATTCTGTGATACAGGTCATAGTTTGAAAAATCAGGGTATTCAAGGGGAGATGTGGTCTGAGTCCTTGAGCCAAGGTTGGTCCAACAAAATTTGCATTTTTATAGTCTAACTTAAAGGTCTGGCACTCCAAGAGAATAGCAAAAAGGACATTGTATCCCTTTCTCAGGAACATTGCCCATTAGCACAGGAAAAAAACTCAGAAGGGGACTATAGTGACCACACATGCCCAACTGGCCACCCCCCTACATTTACCCACCTTTTATTTTGTATGGATGCCTGTATATGTGCAGACATTACAGGTTACTTGGGGCTATCTTTTTTTAACTGTTTCATTTTTCTGAAAAGTATATATCCATGCCCTGGATGGCACCATTTGTGGAGCTGACCCAGCTGAGCTCTGAGAAGCAGCAGGAAACAGAGCTGCTAGAAGGGTGAGTGTTTTTTATTTGCTTTCAGCTGAGGAGTTTTAGCTGAGGGTACTGTGTAGGAGAACAGTGTTTGGGGGGTGGGTGGGTGAGTTTTAAGTTGTTGCAGAGTCCTGGCTGTTTGAGAAAGGGTGAGAAAGGATGATTGTTTGACTGTAATTGGACTGCGTGGGTGTAATTTGAATAGCTGCTGACCCTGCCCTCTGCTGGGTGAGGCTTCTATTTAATGTTGCACCTTGCTAGAAGTGCAAGCCAAAGGGCTCTGTAAGAAGCCCAGGAAGAACCAGAAAGCCAGGGCCCTAGTCTCCTTGGGTTTCCAGTAAGGTTAGTAGCCTTTCCACAAGGAAAGCCACATAAATACAAAGGGTTTTAAAAGAGGGATAATATATAATTTTTTTAAAGCAACTATGAAAGCAGAATGCCAGCAGGGGATTGAGGGCTATCCAGTGTTTTGCATGAAGTGTCATATGTTTATGACTATCTGCCCACTGGTCAGAAGTCTTGGGTGTGTGCTTGGTGCAAGGAGCTCCTGGTTCTCAGGGAATGAGTTTGCACCCTTGAAGCCAAGATGACTGACCTGTTGAAGCAGAGGCAGTCAGATGCATGGAGAAGATTCTTGAGGACTTGTTAGACATGTCCCACTCTGAAAATGGCAGCCCTGCTGCTGTCAGGGAGCATGATGGTCAAGAGGAAAAAGGGCACTGTGCTGAGGATAAGGGGAATGTGCCCTCAGAAGGGACCTTTTCTTCAGTTGGTGAATGGGTATTCTTTTGCACCAAGGAACCATCCCTGGGCATGGAGGGAGGGGGCTCTTGGTAGTTGGGTATTTTGTCTACCTTAGGCAGGTAGACAGCTGGGTGGCAAACATGTGTACTGACTGTATGGTGACTTGCCTGCCTAGTGTGATGGTAGTGGACATTACACGTGTTTTAGATAGGCTGGTAGATAGTGCTGGGGAGTAGCCAGTGGTCGTGGTGCACGTCGGCACCAACAATGTGGGGAAATGCAGTCGTGAGGTTCTGGAGGAGAAATTTAGGCTGCTGGGCAGGAAACTCAAGGCCAGGACCTCCAAGGTAGCCTTCTCAGAAGTGCTACCTGTTCCACGCGCAGGGCCGGAGAGACAGGCACAGATCAGGAGTCTCAATGCGTGGATGAGACGGTGGTGTAGGGGGGAAGGGTTCAAGTTTGTTAGGCACTGGGATGCTTTTTGGGACAAGAGGGAGCTGTACAAAAGGGACGGTCTCCACTTGTCACGAGAAGGAACCAGGCTGCTGGCACTTAAATTCAAAAAGGTGGCAGAGCAATTTTTAAACTGAAAAATGGGGGAAAGCCGACAGGAGATGAAAAGTCTCTGGTTCAGGATGGCTCATCTCAAAGAGATGAAGGGGTAGCTATTACTTTTGTACAGGGAAATGGATTACAATTGCCACTGAGACTGTGGCTAATGATAGGAACTGTCTGGCAAGGTCTCGAGGCAGCAAGAGGAAGGTTATGGGCTTAACATGCACGGGAAACTATAATTGTTTATACACAAATGCTAGAAGTCTCCGAGGTAAAATCGGGGAGTTGGAATGCTTGGTGTTGGGGGGGAAATAGACATTGTGGGTATTTCAGAAACTTGGTGGGATGAGGAAAATCAGTGGGATACAATGATTCCTGGTTATAAATTATATCGGAAGGATGGGGGGAGGGTTGGAGGTCGAGTGGCTCTGTATGTCAGAGAGGGTATACAGTCCAGTAAGATTGAGAGGGTAAGAGAACTGGATTTGCTTCTGGAAATGCTATGGGTTGAAATAGTGGGTCCAAAAGGAAGCTTAATAGTGGGAGTTTGTTATCGCCCACCAGATCAAAAATTAGAGGAGGATTATAAAATGATGAATGGATTAAAGATAGCAGCTAGACAAAATAACTGTGTTGCAATAGGTGATTTTAACTACCCACACGTTGATTGGGTCAATATGTGTTCAAGTCAGGAAAAAGAGATTGAGTTTCTATACACTCTTAAAGACTATGCTATGGAGCAGATGGTCACAGAACCTACCAGGGGAGAGGCGATCTTGGATTTGGTCCTCAGTAATGCCCATGACCTGGTGAGAGATGTAAAAGTGATTGCACTTTTTTTTTTTTTTTGAAACATAGATTTTATTGAGGTTTTAACAAGAACTACAACAAGAGGGAAAGCTAGGCAGATATACATGAATAATACAACATACATGGTTTGTTGGTGCAGGGTCCAATACAAGGATTAGAGTTGGTTTAGTTACAGTAAGAATAACGCATGACCAGAAACAAGAATCGTTAGTATAAATCACAATTAAAGCTAGTTATATAACATCAGTTGAAATTTAACATTACTAAGTGATTCCCAAGTAAACTTGTCAATATTTATTTTATCAAGAATAGGATACCAGATGTTCAATGGATTGGTTATTTCACATTCTGTTTGGTTTTCATTATGATAAATATTAAAGTTTTCTAACATAAACAAATCCCAAATTTTATATAGCCATTGTTGTATAGAAGGTGGGTTTTTGTTTTTCCAATGCTTAGCTATTAAGATTTTAGCAGCTGTAAATAAAATGTTTATTAATTTTCTTTCAGAATTCGAGGGACCATCATCAGACCAAAGGTTGAGAAGTATCAGTGCAGGATCTAAAGGTAAGTCAACATTTGTGAATTTTTTAATCTGTTGAGTTACTTGGAACCAAAAGTTATTGATTGAGGTACAAGACCACCAATTGTGGAAAAATGTGGCTTTCTTTCCGCATTCTTTCCAACATAAAGGCGATAGTTGGGGAATCATATGTGTTAATTTGGCTGGTGTCAAGTACCATCTTAGTAATACTTTCATGTTAGCTTCATAGATGTAAAGGGATGTTGACATTTTGCTATATGACTTCCAAATTCGGTTCCATTGTTCGTCAGAAATCTGTTGTTGTAGGTCTACAGCCCATGCTTGTTGATACTTGAGCCCTGTAACTTTTTGCGAGTTAATTAAAATTTGGTATATTTTTGATATAAGCCCACGTTTTTTTTGTTCATTGTATAATATTTGTTCAAAGTCAGTGAGTGGTAGAGATAATGCTGATTTATAGTTCGGGGATTCCAACAAATGTCGAAGTTGAAAATATTCAAACCAGTTTATTTTTGTGTTGAATTTATTCTCTAGATCAATTTTATTAAGCAGTTTGTTTTTTCATAGGACATCTATTATTCTTGTTATTCCAGCTTGTTTCCATGAGGAGAAAAGCGAAGAGTCTTTGGCCGGTGGGAACCACGATTGACCACAAAAGGTACTGAGTTTTGAGAAAGGTGAGATTAATTTTTTCTTAGTCAGATACCACGTTTTGAGGGAAGATTGTAAAAAAGGAGAAAGGTTTGTGGTAGTGGAATTAGTAAGTCGAGATTTCCATAGTAATTCCTGAAAGGTATGACCTTTGGAGGTTGCTTCCTCAATCCATTTCCAGTCCAAAAGAATTTCAGTTTTGTATTGTCTAACCAGGGCAGCCAGTGTAGAAGCTGATAATATAAAAAGATATCTGGTACTGCTAGGCCCCCATTGCGGCGGGCTCTTCTCATGACGTTGAACTTTACCCGAGCTGATTTGAATTTCCATAGAAATTTATCAATGTCTCTCTGCCATTTTCTAAGAAGATTATTATGGATATAAATAGGTAAAGTACGAAAAAAATACATAAACTTAGGTAAGACATAAGTTTGTAAGATACAGATACAATCCAACCAGGAAAAAGAGTGGTTATTCCAACTAGTTAGCTGCTTCATAATTTCCTTGTGTATCGAAAAATGATTAAGTTTCACGATATGTGCCCAAATTACTGGTATTTTAATTCCGAGGTAAGGTAGGTAATTTCCCACCCATTGGTAATTAAACTGGGAAGAGATGATATATTTAGCTTCGGGATCGATGTTGATTGGGTATAGCAGAGATTTGGAAGGGTTTATTTTGAGGCCTGCTAGTAGCCCAAACGTGTCAAGTGTAGATTGTATTTCAGCCAGTGATTGAGAAGGAGAGGAAATATAAAGTAAAACATCATCTGCAAACAAGCTGAGTTTGAACTCTCTTCCTTTGATTGCAATGCCCTTGATTTTGGCATTCGATCTTAACGCACAGGCAAGAGGTTCCATAGCAAGGACGAATAAGAGAGGTGACAAAGGGCATCCTTGTCTTGTTCCTCGTTGAAGACTGATATAATTAGAAGCTCCCCCATTTGCTAAGTTTTGGGATTTTTATAAAGAGCTTGAATAGTCTTGCAGAAGGAAGGTCCAAATTCTAAGTGGTGAAGCAGAGTTTCCAAAAAAACTGTTTCCAGTGAGTCGAAGGCTTTTTGTATGTCTATAGAAAAAAGTAAAGTGTCTGGAAGTTTGTTGTGTTTAGCATAGTGAATAATGTTAAAAGTCTTTCTTATATTATCAGAGATATCTCTAGATGAAATAAACCCAGTTTGGTCTGTATTTATGTAATGGCTAATGATATTCTGAAGTCTAGTAGCAATCATACCGGTAAAAATCTTGTAGTCCGTATTTAGTAAAGAAATCGGACGAAATGAAGACGGGTCATTGTTGCTTTTATCTTTCTTAGGGATTAAGATTACATTAGCCAACTTCCATGATTCAGGTAGAAGACCAGTAGATCTAACAAAATTGCAGGTATTTAGCAAGGAGTTCCTCAAAGTAGGCCAAAGGGTTTTGTAGTACTCAGACGTAAAGCCATCGGGTCCGGGCGCTTTGTTGTTTTTCAAAGATTTTACTACTAGGTCGATTTCTGAGATTGTAAAGGGAGATTCTAGAGCTTTGCGATGCTCATCCGAAATTTTTTTGCAAATGAGTTAAAGAGTTTAAGTATCTTTTAATACAAGAAGGGTTAGGAGTTGTAGAAGTATATAGATTACTATAGAAGGATTCAAGAATTTGTAGAATATCTTTGGTTGAATGTTTTAACGTATTGTGTTTGTCTTTCAAGCCAATGATGTGACGTTCTGATTGTCTTTTCTTTAGTCTCCAGGAGAGGAATCTTAGCCTTTTGGAGGTCTTAGTTGTAATATTTTTAAAATAATTGAAATCATTCTTAAGAATTTGATTGGTTTCTAACATCTCCAGCTGCTTGCGGGTCTCTTGCAATCGTTTATAAATTTTTGTGCTTCCGGTTTGTTTATGTTTGTGTTCTAGAGTTCGTATGGTATTTAAAAGTTCAGTTTTAATTATTCTTTTTTCCTTTTTGCAGGATGCTAGTAGAGAGATGCAGTGACCCCGTATATAGGCTTTTGAGGCCTCCCAAAGAGTGGAAGAGGATATTTCTTCAGACGTGTTTAATAAAAAAAATTCTTGTAGATATTGTTGTAGTTTATTTTTTATTTCTGGTTCATGAAGGAGAATCTTATTAAACTTCCAATTATGTCTAAATGCTTCTCTTTGTCCTTCTTGCAATACGCATTGGACTGGAGCATGGTCAGACCAATGTTGAATACCAATATCAGAGGATATAATTTTGTCAATCAATGAAGTGGATATTAATAAATAATCTAGCCTTGTGTGGACTTTAAAACGTTGAGAATAGTAAGTGTAGTCTCTTTCAGTATTGTGATGTATTCTCCATATATCATGTAAGTTATGTTTGTGAACCAGCTGTTGCAAAGGAGTTTTATGCATAGGATCATAGCCGTTTTTCTTTGAAGGAATGGAATGAGATGATTTATCTAAGCTAGGGCTCATTAGGTAGTTTAAATCACCTCCCGAAATAACAGGATCAGAGGAAAAGTTTTGAAGTTTGACCAAGGTAGAAGACAAAAAATGTAATTGGTTTGTGTTGGGAGCGTAGACAGTGGCTAAAGTCAGTTTTTCCTCATTAAGAACTCTGTTAACGAAAACAAATCTGCCTTCTGTGTCGGCCAAGGTTTTCTCTATTTTAAAGTTAGTATCCTTAGAAATTACTATCGCCACACCACGAGATTTAGAAGAACCAAAAGCTAAAAGTTGAGTGGTAAACCAGCTAGAAGGAAGCACCTTATGACCTTTTTTTATAAACGTTTCTTGTAAGAAAGCAATGTGTACTTTTTGATGTTGTAAATGCCGGGCTATACGCTTGGCTTTAATAATGTTATTTAAGCCCCGGCAATTCAGAGTAATAATTTTGAACTCACCCATTTTGGACTGTGAAAGTATGTTTTAGTATAAGCCAAGGTAGGAACCTGATCATACAAAAGAAGCCTTTTGGTATTGAACGAAGGTAGCAAACCAAACAAGTTTTTAAACAATAAATCCAGATCTATGCAAGACCCTGTTGACAATGAAAAATGCCTATTTCTAAGATCTAAGCCCTCTACCCCACTTAACCCTCTAATAAGAATAGCAGAAAAAAACCTTTCTTTTTGTTTCCCTCCCCCTCCCCCACCCCTAGATCCCAGTGTGAGAAACAAAAGTCCTCACTGAGCTTTAAGAGCTCAGAAATTGGGATCAACAAAATTAAATCATATAACCAAAGAACCATTAGACGATACATAAGGGGAACTATGAGTGTAACCAGACAAACACCCTTACCCCAAACTCCCTCAGATGAAAATTCTTGAGAAATGAGAGGTATATATTTTTAAACATTGTGAGGCAATAATGCAAATTTTTGTAACAAAGACAACATAGAAGTCAAAGAAAGTGGTACTGAGAACAAGTAAGCGGGAAACCTGTGCAAGCATTCAAAAGTTCATTCTTCTGCGCGTTGGGATCTTGCTCCAGCGATGAGGAGTAGAATTTTCATGTCGCTTGCGCTTGCAAAGGGAAGTAGGATCAGTGTCCATATTCTCAATGGGTTGTACTCGAAGTGCTTTCAGCATAGCAGAACCGGACTCTAGATCTATAGCTTGATATAAGGTCCCTTGTTTTCGGACTTGAAGGTATCCAGTTGTAGCCCAGCGGTATTGTATGCCTTCTTCAGTAAGACGAGTGGTTATAGGCTTGAGGTTTCTTCTTATCTGGAGTGCCTCAGGAGGGACATCAGGAAAAATATGAATGTCATCATCCTTGAATTTGAAGCTTCCAGCTGCTTTAATTTTGCGAAGCACACGGGTCTTGATTTTAAGATCTAAGAACTCCACTAAGATGTCTCTTGAACCGCGCCGCTTATCAGGAGCTTGAGGGCCGATTCTATATGCACGGTTCAGCATAGGTTCAATGCCATCCTCAAAGTTTATAACAGAGATTAGCCAGCCAGCTAGGAACGAGGTAAGTTCTGTGGAGCCTTCAGCCTGTTCAGGAAAACCACGAAATTTTAAAAATCTTTCCCTCGTCCTGTGTTCCAGTAGGAGGATGCGTTCCTTGGCCCAGGATTCTTGATCCTGAAGGATCTTTATGTCTTCTTGATTAGAAGCTGAAGCCTCCATGGCTGCATCTGCAGACTGTGCGATCTGGTGTACCGCAGTTTGAAGTTATTCAATTTTTTCAGTTAAAGGTTTCATAATCGCATTGATATTTTCTAAGATTTCTTCTTTAAAAGATTTTAAGGTATCAGTTAAGTCTCTCTTTGTTAATGCATGCTCTTGGTTAGATTGTGAGGATCCCGTCGCCATTTTGTCGTTCGCACTTACGGGCCTCTGTGAGCAATCAGTTTTTTTTCTGGAGAGAAAAAGTGCTTCAACTGGGAGTCTGAAGGCTTTAAAAAGGTTTGCTTACTTTTAGAAGTCTTTCCCATGCCTCGTTTGCCTCAAGAATTGTGTTATAGTATACGTTTTTTAAACAGGAGTAGGGGAAGGTCTCCGGAGATCACTCAAATGGCACCCACCATGTCTCGCGCCGATGCCCCGCCCCCGTGATTGCACTTTTTGGGAACAGTGACCATAATATTATTGAGTTCAACATTTGTATAAATAGGGAGTTGCCCAAAAAGACCAACACAACTACTTTTAACTTTAAAAGGGGTAACTTCTCTGAAATGAGGGGACATGTGAAGAGGAAACTTAAAGGAAAAGTAAAAAGAGTCAAAAACATTGGGGCAGCTCGGAGACTATTTAAAACTACAATCCTAGAAGCTCAGATAAAATATATACTGCAGGTTAGGAAAGGCACAAATAGATATAAAAAAAGGCCTGCATGGTTAACAAACAAAGTAATGGAAGCTGTAAAAGGTAAGAAGGATTCCTTTCAGTAGTGGAAAGCTAGTCTCAATGAGGTTGATAAAAGGGAATACAGGCTGTGGCAAAAAAAATACAAGTCTGTGATCAGGCAGGCAAAAACGGAATGTGAGGAGCATATTGGAAAAAACATAAAGACCAACAATAAAACTTTCTTCAAATACATTAGAAGCAGGAAACCAGCCAGGGAGGCAGTGGGGCCATTGGATGACCAAGGGGTAAAAAGATTACTGAAGGATGATAGGGAAATGGCTGAGAAGTTGAAAGCATTTTTTGCCTCTGTCTTCACTGTGGAAGATGAGAAGTGCTTGCCCACTCCAGAACCACTGATTTCGGGAAGCGTGTTGAGGTGACAAGAGAAGAGGTTCTACGACTGATAAACAACTTAAAAACTGATAAATCACAAGGTCCAGATGGCATACATTCAAGAGTTCTAAAAAAACTCAAATGTGAACTTGTGGATCTCCTGACAAAAATATGTAATCTTTCTTTAAAATCTGCCTCCATTCCTGAGGACTGGAAGGTAGCTAATGTCAGTCCCATCTTTAACAAGGGTTCCAGAGGAGATCTGGGAAATTACAGGTCAGTCAGTCTGACATCAATACCGGGTAAGTTGTTGGAAATGGTTATTAAGGAGAGAATTAGTAGGCACATTGATGAACAAAAGCTATTGAGACAGACTCAGCATGGGTTCTGTAAGGGAAGGTCTTGTCTCTGTCTCACTAACCTGTTAGCATTCTTTGAGAGGGTGAACAAACATGTGGACAAGGGGGACCCAATAGATGTTGTTTACCTAGACTTCCAGAAGTTCTTCGTCAAAGGGTCCTAAGTAAACTCAATAGTCGTGGGATAGAAGGACAAGTCCTCCTGTGGATCAAAAACTGGCTAATTAATATGAAACAGAGAGTGAGTATAAATGGGCAATTTTCTCAGTGGAGGGTGGTAAGCAGTGGGGTACCACAGGGATCAGTACTGGGTCCGATGCTTTTTGACTTCTTTGTTAATGATTTGGAGTTGGGAGTAAGCAGTGAAGTGGCTAAATTTGCTGATGACACAAAATCGTTCAGGGTAGTGAGAACCAGGGAGGATTGTGAGACACTCCAAAGGGATCTGTCAAGGAAGGGTGCATGGGCGTCAATGTGGCAAATGGGGTTCAATGTGGCCAAGTGCAAAGTAATGCACATTGGGGCCAAAAATCCTAACTATAAATACACGTTGATGGGGTCTGAACTGGCAGAGACTGACCAAGAGAGAGATCTTGGAGTCATAGCAGATCACTCACTGAAAATGTTGAGACAGTGTACAACTGCAATAAAAAAGGCCAACTCTATGCTGGGGATTATTAGGAAAGGAATTGAAAACAAATCAGCCAGTATCATAATGCCCCTGTATAAATCAATGGTACAACCTCATTTGGAGTACTGTGTACAGTTTTGGTCACCTCAGAAAGGATATTATAGCATTGGAAAAAGTGTATAAAAGGGCAACTAGAATGGTAAAAGTGTTGGAACACTTTCCCTATGAAGAAATGTTAAAGCTTTGGGGGCTCTTTAGCTTGGAGAAATGACGGCTGAGGGTTAGAATGGATAAAAGGAAGTAATTCTTCACCCAAAGAGCGATTGACACATGGAATTCACTGCTACAGGAGTCAGTGGTGGCTACAAGCATGGGCGGCTTCAAGAGGGAATTAGATAAACATATGGAGCAGAGGTCCATCAGTGGCTATTAGCCACAAGGTATAGATAGGAACTCTCAGTCTGGGGCAGGTGATGCACTCTATTCTTGGTGCTGGGGGGGGGCAACAGTGGGAGGGCTTCTAGTGTCCTGGCCCCACTGCTGGACCTCCTGATGGCACCTGGTATTTTTGGCCACTGTGTGACAGTGTTGGGCTGGATGGGCCATTGGCTTGATCCAACATAGGCTTCTCTTATGTCTTTATGTTCTTATGACTGTGTGGGGATTGATCTAGAGATACCAAGCCACTGCCTGGCACTACTAGCCCCCAGGTATGCCTTGGAGAAGGGTAGCTTACAGCAGACGCCCCTCACTATATTTCACCCTCTGAAATCATGTAGGTGTGTGTGTCCGTGCTGCACCGCCCGGCCTAGGTGTAGTGCCAGAGTGGAGCAGAGACACATGCAATGGATACAAGATGGAGATGGAACAGACAAAATGGATGTCAGTGGAAGACAAGTCTGGAAATACTATTTTGGGAACGTGAGTCTAGGGCATCTGCCCTCTAATACTTTTCTCCCCATCTAAAAAAAAGAGATACTTAATCTTCACAATGGGCTTCTCAGGAAAAGGCAGTCTCCCCCTGACAAGATCACATCACACCTAGTCATGTCCTTCCTGGTCTATCAATAGGTTATTCAAATAACCTGATAGCCTCTACCTAAGGTCATCAATTCTATTCCTGGTAACAGTTGCAACAGGAAACATTAACAGTTTCTGCCTATACCTACCAACTCTATTCAGCTGCTGCTGCTGCTGTTAGTTGCACAGTTGAGTCCGACTCTTCTTGACCCCATGGACTACATCACGCCAGTCCCTCCTGTCTTCTGTTGTCCTCCAGAGTTTGCCCAATTTCATGTTTGTTGCATTGATAACACTATCTAACCATCTCATCCTTTGTCATCCCTGTCTTCTGTTATCTTCAATCTTTCCCAGTATCAGGATCTTCTCCAATGAGTGCTCCCTTCTCATTTGGTGGACAAAGTATCTGAGCTTCAGCTTCAGTATCTGGCCTTCCAGAGAACAGTCAGGGTTGATTTGTTTTAGGATTGAATGATTTGATCTCCTTGCAGTCCAAGGGACTCTCAAGAGTCTTCTCCAGCACCGTAGATCGAAAGCATCTATTCTTTGGCTCTCGGCCTTCCTTATGGTCCAACACTTGCAGCCATACATTATTACTGGGAATACCATTGCTTTGACCATACGGACTTTTGTCGGCAGGGTGATGTCTCTACTTTTTATTATGCTGTCTAGGTTTGCCATAGTTTTCCTCCCAAGGAGCAGGAGTCTTTCATGGCTGCAGTCACCATCTGCAGTGATTTTGGATCCCAGGAATGTGAAGTCTGTAACTGCTTCCATTACTTCCCTTTCTGTTTGCCAAGGAGTGATGGGGCCGGATGCCATGATCTTAATTTTTTGATGTTGAGCTTCAAGCCAACTTTTGCGCTTCCCTCTTTCACTCTCAGCAAGAGAGTCTTTAGGTCCTCTTCACTTTCTGCCATTAGAGTGGTATCATCTGCATATCTGTTGTTGATGCTTTTCCCGGCAATCTTAATTCTGGTTTGTGATTCATCCAGGCCAGCATTTCTCATGATGTACTCTGCATATAAATTATATAAGCAGGGTGACAACATACATCCTTGTCATATTCCTTTACCTATGCTAAACGAATCAGTTGTTCCATATCTGGTTCTAACTGTCACTTCTTGACCCTTATACAGGTTTCTCAGGAGACATCTGAGGTGGTCTAGTTCTCCTATCTCTTTAAGGACTTGCCATAGTTGGTTGTGATCCACAATCAAAGGCTTTAGCGTAGTCAATGAAGCAGAAGTAGACATTTCTCTGGAACTCCATTGCTTTCGCTATAATCCAGTGAATGTTAGCAATTTGATCTCTCATTCCTCTACCTCTTCAAAACCCAGCTTGTACTTCTGGCAGTTCTCTATCCACGTACTGGTGAAGCCTAGCTTGTAGGCTCTTGAGCATGACCTTGCTAGCATGTGAAATGAGTGCAAATGTGCAATAGTTTGAACATTCCTTAGCATTGCCCTTATTTGGGATTGGAATGTAAATTGACCTTTTCCAATCCTGTGGCCACTGTTGCATTTTCCAAATTTGCTGGCATATTGAGAGCAGCACTTTAACTATTGAGTGCAGCATCACCTTTTAAGACTTTGAATAGCTCAGCTGGGATACCATCACCTCCGCTAGCTTTGTTGTTAGTAATGCTTTCTAAGGCCCATTTGACTTCACACTCCAGGATGTCTGGCTCGAGGTCAGTGCTCACACCATCATGGTCGTCAAGGACATTTAGATCCTTCTTGTATAGTTCTTCTGTGTATTCTTGCCACCTCTTCCTAATCTCCTCTGCTTCTTTTAGGCCTCTACCATTTTTGTCCTTTATCATGGCCAGCTTTGCACGGAACATTCCCTTGATTTCTCCAATTTTCTTGAAGAGATCTCTAGTCCTTCCCATTCTATTGTTTTCCTATATTACTTTGCATTATTCATTCAGGAAAGCCTCGTTATCTCTCCTTGCTGTTTTCTGGAAATCTGCATTCAGTTGGGTAAATCTTTCTTTTTCACCTTTGCCTTTCATGTTCCTTCTTTCCTCTGCTATTTTAAAGCCTTATCAGACAGCCACTTTGCTTTCTTGCATTTCTTTTTCTTTGGGATGGTGCTGATTGCTGCCTCCTGTACAATATCATGAACCTTTGTCCATAGTTCTTCAGGCACTTCATCAAATATAGTCCCTTAAACCTATTCTTCACCTCCACTGTATATTCATCAAGGATGTGATCTAGATCAAACCTGAATGGCCTAGCAGTTTCCCTAACTTTCTTCAGTTTAAGCCTGAATTTTGCAATAAATAACTCATGATCTGTGCTACAGTCAGCTCCAGGTCTTGTTTTTACTGACTGTATAGAGCTTCTCCATCTTTGACTGCAAATGATATAATCAATCTGATTTCAGTGTTGCCCATCTGGTGACGTCCATATGTAGAGTCTCCTCTTAGTTGTTGGAAGAGGGTGTTCACTATGACCAATGTGTTCTCTTGACAAAACTCTGTTAGCCTTTGCCCGGCTTCATTTTGTTCTCCAAGGCCAAACTTGTCCGTTATTCCGGTTATCTTTTGACTTCCTACTTTAGTATTCCAGTCTCCTGTGATGATGAGGACATCTTTTTGGGGTGTTAGTTCTAGGCGGTGTTGTAGGTCTTCATAGAATTGGTCCATTTCAGCCTCTTCTGCATCAGTGGTTGGGGCATAGACTTGGATTACTGTGATGTTGAATGGTTTGCCTTGGATTCGGACCGAGATCCTTCCGCCATTTTTGAGATTGTATCCCATTACTGCCTTTCTCACTCCCTGGAATAAATTGAATAAAATAAATAAATAAATAAATAAAGGCCACACCATTTTTTTCTACAGGATTCTTGGCCACAGTAGGAGATATAATGGCCTTCTGAGTTAAATTTCCCATTCCTGTCCACTTTAGTTCACTTTATTTAGCTACACACATGCAAAACATCATGAGTTCCCCTGGTCTACTGTGTATCCCTGGAACGCCATTCAGCCTTCCCCTGCACATTGTCTCACCTTGGTTAATCCAATCAATGCTTTGTTATAAGAGGCAATCATACCACCATGCCCCAAGGTAGCATTTTGCCCTATAACTAGACATGTTTTGTCCCATGCAGAGTGTGTGTATGTGTGTGTGTTTTCCTGGATCCAAACTGCACACCCAAGATGCTGGACATCTTGCTCTTCTCCCCAGACCTTGCCTCTTCTGGACTGATAACTATAATTCCACTGAATACCCTTCTATATTCCTTCTTCAACCTACATTGGTAGCCTGTGTTTTTGCTTTCCAAAGTGCATTTATTTCTGTACGTGTGTGTTATTTTATTATTTCCTCTTTCAATAAAAAAAGAATCTTTTCTTGATTAAGCCACTGCCTGGTTTATTTCTGGGAGTTTCTCTAAAGGAAAAAAATCCCCGTAAAAGTTGGTGGAAAATCTTGTTGTAGCCCCCTCTCACTAAGCAAAAAGTCTCCTTTAAGAGCTAAATCCTCACAAATAATTAGGAGACCTCCCCTTTGGATAACAGGCACCCCCAGGAGCTTGGAGGCAGGGCTAGGGGCCAAAGTGGTGTTATGGCAGTGAACACCTTGATGCACTGATATCATGTCGGGTTTCAGCCAGCTGTGATACCAAAACATCACGCAATGTCATTTCTGTCCCCCCCCCCATTCTCCTGCAAGCCCCAAAAGAAAGGGCAGGTGGGAGGGCCATCAATGGGAGAACACTCACCAAAAGCAGGCAAATGGTAAACCTGGTAATCTACACAGGAGAGCCACCCCAATGATTTGAGTGTGTGGCTTACTAAAGAACCTGCCCTCAACGATCAAGGATTAACAGAAATCCAATTAAACTGTTGAAAATAAAATGCATTCTGCACATTTATATATTTAATGTCCCAAAGAAGAACTGGCTTTTATACCTTCATGTCGAACAGTGAGGAAAATAAACCCAGTTCTCCAGATTAGAGTAGGTCACTCTTACCCACTATGCCACACTGGCTTTTGGGAAGGGTTTAACTTTAATAGCAAAAGGTTGGAAGTGAAAGGAAGATGGCTCCTTCTCTCTTCCCAGACTGACCCCTCCACAATCCTTCCCTTAAGGCATTCTTCTTTCACCTGAACATACTTCCTGTAACAAAGCATAGCTATAGAGGAATGCATCAGTGGGCGACAGATGGCAAGTAAATGAAGAGTGGGAGAGAATCCATTTTTGCTGGGCCACATATCACCTTCTCTGTTAAAGCTAGATCTTGTTCCTCTCATTATACATAATTGGGGCAAACCTGTGTTTTAAAGCTAGCAGTTCATGCACTGTCTGGTTTGACGCTGGTTTTCACAATAAATTTCAATTGGGAACCCCAAATGACAGTACACAATTAGTATTCTGCTTTCAGCAACTGGCTTCCACAGAATTTGAGTCCAGTGGCACCTTTGACCCAAAAAGTTTGATTCTGAGTACAAGCTTTCATGTGCATGCACACGTCTTCAGACTAATATGGCTACCCACTTGAATCTGGCATTCAAGAAATTATTGTAGACCTGAGTGAATGAATATGAGCAAGGGGTGAATGACTTCATTTTGTAATATACTAAGCAATGAACCAGCTGGAAAAACTCAGAAAGTATGCTCAATAATTTAGTAAATTTGAGCAACAGCTCAGGATCATGGAGCGACAAGCAACAAAAACCAGGAAGAAACAATAGCCCAACAGTAAGTACTACAAGAAATGGGAAACTAGAGCCCTGTTTCATTTTTAACAAGTATTCTTAAGTTAGGCCTATATCTTTAAAAGGGAATAGTGGGTGCGATCATACATACCGGAAGCAACGGCAGACGTGCGATTCCCCCCAGATTAAAGGGACTTGATCAGACAGACACATCTGTCTGGCGTCCCGGAGTCGTCGCTGCAGTAGCATGGAAAAAAGCTACTGCCGAAAACTCAGTATTATTGGGAACTGAGGGCGCGCTGCGGGAAGTTTGATTGCGCAAAAGCACATCATTGCAGGTGGGGCAAACAGCCTCGCTTCCTGCCTGCCTTTCCCCCCTTCTGTGTGATTGTAGCCAATATGAAATAAATGCTATGAGCCAAACCACTTTCAAATTAACTTGCAAAATAACCATTACAAAATCATATCTTCATGAAGAACAATCACAAACACACTTTTGTGGATAAGTGACACAAAAATGCAGTTGAAGACATTTCTATTCTAGAAGGCTTTTGAGCTAAATTAATTTGAGGGGTGGTGTTTGCTGCCTTGTAGCTCTGGTTTTATGCTTCAAATTAGTGCTCTAGTGACGCCTGTCCCTTTTAGTAGAATTTTATTGAATTTATAGGTTTCATTTTAAATTGTTAGCTGCCTTGAGGGGCACTGAATTATACTGAATAAATCTGTAATGTCACTTCAGAGCATAGTGCAAATATCTGCAGAAGTAACAGGAAGGACTTAAATTAGCTCTGCACAGACACCAAGAATGCCTTAATGTATATATGGCATTGTTACTGCAGTGCTCTTGCTTAACTACAGTTCAGATCTGTTTTGCTCGCACTTACAAATTTAAAAAAATGACAAAATCTGTCCCTGTCTTGAGACCCATCATTTACCTGCGCACCTATTCCAAATCACCCAAACCATCATGTTGGAAACACCAGTGCCTTGGCATTTGCTGTTGTTAAATTCTATTTTGAACCTGTGACATTTTGTTGCTTAGGAAAATCTTTTTAGTGCCTAACTATTATATGCTTGTTAAAACTCTGACATTTCCATTTGGAAAAGCTATTTGGCTCACAGAGGTTGTGTGATGATGTTGTAAAGAAGGTTGCAAATGGAAAGACAAGAATGACTTAATATATTATAACTATCGTGGAAGAAAACAAATCGGTAGTATTCTTCTGAATTGCCGCTTGATTTATATAATGGTAAAAGTACTACAATAATGCATTTTTAAATACAGAAGTAAAGCAAACGATTTATTAAGGAACTGGGAGAGATTTGGTTCTTTGAACTGGTGATTCATTCTTGTTCAGTCTCTTTCAGAATAAAAAGCTACACCGTGCCTGGTGAAAAGATCTGGCCCCATTTTACCTCTTTCTCTTTTTATCTCTAAGTATATGAATACTCAGTATTTTTTGATCTATCCGTAGCAGGAGTTTTGATTGCCTAACAGTTCAACTCAAGTCTGCTTGTGGGCAATGACCATGAGAGTCAAACTGTCTGCATCCAAGCAGTTTGAACACATCCCATTGTGGGTAAATGCACACATGGTTCACCAGAGCAGCCCCCCCCTCCCAGTCTTCCACTGTCTCTGACTTAAAGACACATAATAAAAGGGGGAGGAGTGACATTCTTGATGAGACTTACTACTTTCCTCTGTCTGTATGCCGGTTGTGACAGTTCAGTGCATCTCAATGGCCGCCAGGCTTTCTGGATGCTGATCAATATGTGCGTGATCAGTTGCCTCCTGGCTTTGTGGAGACTGTGGTTCCTCCTCTATTCTGCACTCCCTCCATGTTTTTAAAATGCTTACCAGAATAAAGGTCATACTGCATGATAGCTTTTTAACTAGTTGGGTCTGGATCCCCAAACCTGAACTGTTTTCCCTGAAGCCTCACAGCAGCTGTGTGGAACTCTGAATAACAACAGTGAGGTGACCCGGGAAGGCCACTTAACTTGCATGTAGTTGACAACAATGATCAAGGTGACCGTGTTCATCTCAAACTTCCCAGCATTCCTGATCCATAGTCATTTTGTTTTGTTTTCTTAAATACACTGAAACCGTTTATAAACTAGTAATAATCAGCTGCCTCAGATGAGGTATGATAAATTCTAGATTTGAGATAGTTTCAATTATTCCAAAGATGTGCCTTTTTCTGAGATATAATAGGAAGTACTATGCACAGTTATCATTATCACAACTAGTTTATTCAAGTATTTATGAAAACTGTGTAGGAACAGTAGAAGATTATTCAGGCATCACATGAGAGATCCCATGATTTTGGGTCTCCCGTTTAAAAAACCTGGAAGACAAAGCGCGAGGACAAATTGAACAGCTTCACGTTTATTGCATAACTTCCATGTAGGATTGCCAAACTCCAAGTGGGGCCTGGAGATCAGTATTCCCTCTAAGCTGAGTTAGTGTGAGCTCCGGCTCACACATGTTTGTCTTAGCTCAGGAAGGATGGTTCCAGAGCAAACCAATTTATGCAGCAGCCAAATCGCTCGCTCGCAACTTTAATGCCAGTTGCTCACAAAGTAGACTTTTTGCTCACAGGACTCCACAGCTTAGAGGGAGCACTGCTAGAAATCTCCTGGAATTACAACTGATCTCCAGACTGCAGATATCAGTTCCCCTGGAGAAAATGGCTGCTTTGGAAGGTGAGTGCTATGGCATCATACCCCAAAATCTGCCCTCCACAGGTTCCACCTCCAAATCTCCAGGAATTTTCCAACTCAGAGTTTATTTATTTACTTATCTATTTATTTATTTACAACATTTCTGTGCTGCCTTTCCATCCAGTTCAGGGTCCAATTTCGGGCAATGGACATTAAAACATTGAAATATTTGAGACATGAAAAGCATTTAAAATAATATATATAAAATATTTAAAGCAATTAAATAATACATAATATACACAAAAATGTAAATGAGTAAAAACACAAAAGAGGGAAGAGGTTAAAGCAAACAAAAAAGTGGCGAAAGACAATGATAGAGGGAGACAGATGAATCCCATGGGGAGGGAGATATAAAGTTTCAGCATCATGACCAAGAACGCCCTTTCTTGGCTTGCCGCTTGTCTAGCCTCAGATGGCAGGTCACCAGAAGCGGGGCCTACAAAGTTCACTGGAGTACATGGCTAAATTCAAAGGAGAGTAGGTTGCAAGCTGTACAGGGCTTTAAAGGTCAATGCCAGCACCTTGACTTGGGCCTGGAAGTAGGGATGGGCACAAACTGTGAAAATGCAGTTTGGTTCAGTTCATGGTTTGTGGCATGCCCAGTTCATGCACCATCATGGACTTTTAGGGGATAAACGAACTGCTTCAGTTCATGAAGTCTGTGACTTAGTAGAACAGACCCCCCCCCCGCATGCCAGACTTGCAGGGGATCTCTGGCCGACTCTCCTCTACCTACTCTCAAAGCTTGGTGAGAATTGGGTTTATGGGGTCCAAGGTGCTCCCCAAAGTGTTTTTGGGGAAATGGCAGGTGGTTATTTTGATAGGTGCAGGTTTAGGAGGTTCAGGAGTGTATAGAATGTATCCTGCACAAGCTAGAGACATCAAAGTAGCAGGGGACCTCCCCTGGATGCTTCTCTACATGCCTTCAATTGTTTCAAAGTTTGGTAAACATTTAAATTAAGTGGCCACAGACTGTCTGGAGATGTCTCCATTTATGAACTGCCATGAACCACTATGAACCACTTGAAAGTTCATGGAAAGTTCATGCCAGTTGACCTGCCATGAACTTTACTTCATGGACCACAAACCAGCTGAAATTTGTGCCCATCCCTACTTGGAAGCAAATTAGGAGCCAGTGTACATGGAACAGTGTTCCTACAACACACTCAAGTCAGCATTCTGGCCACAGCAATTTGTACCAATTGTAGTTTCTGGACAGTCTTCAAAGGCAGCCCCACATAGAACACATTACACTAATCTAATCTACATATTACTTGGGCATGCCCCACAGTGGCAAGATCTCCCCATTCCAGGAATGGCAAGATCTGGCTTGCCAGCCAAAGCTTGTGAAAGGCACCCCTGGCCACCACTCCCTCCTGTTGATCCAGCAGGAAGCCCAGGTCCAGCAGAAGCCCCAAGCATCAAACCTGCTTCTTTATGTGGAACGCCATCCAGAACAGGGAATATCCCCTTTCCCCAACCAGTAGTGCTTCCATTTTGTTAGGATTAAGTTTCAGCTTGTTAGCCTTGATCTAATTTAAAACTGTCTCAAACCACCTGTTCATGGTTTCTACAGCCTCCCTGATATCTGCTGGAGTATGAGAGAGAGCTGAGCATCATCTGTGTATTGGTGGCAACCCTGCTACCATAGCATAGTGCTGGGCAGGGTAAACTTTAAAGTCATGCTGCTTTCCTGCCTCTACAGGAAATGATTTGTGTCAGGAAAACAGCATACATGGAGAAAAGGATTAAACACTCCCTTCTTGCATTGGTAAGCTCCAATTTACATCAAGACCTCCTGTGAAATCTTTTGGCCTTTTAAAGGACTATGAAAGATCCCAATCGCAGACATTTCCCAGGGGTGTTTAGTTTGGCCATTAAAAAGAGTTTTGTCAAACCACCACAAAACAAATTCAAAGCAGCTATAGTTCAGAAACGGGTGCCATCTGGCCATACACATAAAGTTCTATACAGTGCATTATAAAACAAAGATTCTTGAGTTGTAATAATTATTCTTTTGCTAAATCTTTCAATAATTCAATGCTTGCAATAATTAATGTTTTCTATAATATTTACATTACTCATACAGAGATGTATATGCATGTGTACCAGGTATGTGTATGGGTGTGAGTCTACTGCTAGCTGTGTATAATAAACACCTCAAAAATATACTGAAATAAACCTTATACCTATATCATAGGAGCTGCATTTCATTTAAAAGTATTGCATTTAAAAATGCACAGCAATATATGTGAAATATATTGCAACTTTTAAAAGATTCAAAATCCTATTTTTAATGTCTGCTACCAAAATGAAAGGGAACACAATTAGACCTTTAAAAGACACATGTTTTGGATAGCTAGACAACTAACTTACATAGATACAGTGTATACATTCCAAACAATTCTGCCACAGTTCAAAGGTATTTATATTCTGATGCAGATAAAATTGAACATGTCAACACTAATGCATTTTTCTGGGAGAATAACTACTTTCACCATAATTTCCATGGAAAATTTGTGTGCACATGCTGTAATAGACACATTTATAACATCAAAAGGGTTCAATTTTCTTTTCAATCATACCACCGTATGAATAGCTTTTCCTATTGAATTTAACAATAAGGCACATTACCAGAGTCTAAAGGATGGGATACTTTTGCTTGCTCTTATGAAAGTATGTCAGACAATATATAATATATCCCACAATAGATCTGGGCTAACTGCTCCTTTACATAGGTTTTCTTCTTAATACACTTGTGTCAGCAGAATGCCATTTTTATTTAAATATGCCCGTGAGATCAGCTACATTTCAATCTCCAGTTAACTCTCAATGTTATTTTTTTTTTAAAAAAAAAGTATTCAAATGTTATTTAAAGGAGACCCAAGGCATCTGTATCCAGAAATTAACATAGAATGCTTTTCAGAAGTGTAGGTTTCAGTTCAAAATTAAAAGCCATTTTTTCCCTGCACTCGCAGGTGCTTCAGAAAACAAGGCTTTGTTGTGATGTGGAGGAAATAGTGATTTTAAAGCAGCAAGTGGTGATTCAAGCTTCTTGTACACCAAAAGCATGCTCAAAAAGGCACGTGGTGAATCACGGTGTTTTGCTGTGCAAAGTGGGAAAATGGCAGTCTTCCTAGGTATGCTGGTACCTGGTCTTTAACTGGATATTCTTTGAACAAAGTTGGAGTCCCGTGGCACCTTTAAGACCAACAAAGTTTAATCCTGGGTATAAGCTTTTGTGTGCATGCACACTTCATCAGATACTTCATCAGGTACCTGATGAAGTCTGTATGCACACAAAAGCTTACACCTAGAATAAAAACTCTGTTAATCCTAAACTTTGTTCTATTGCTTCAGACCCACATGGCTAACCACATGGATATTTTTATGAGGCTACTGGCTGTTCCATACATTTCAAATGGAAAAGAACAAGAGTCCAGTAGCACCTTAAAGACTAACAAAATATGTGGCAGGTGATGAGCTTTCATGAGACACTGCTCACTTCAGCTGCAATGGGAGTCCATCTGTCCTATTTATTGGAAAGCGGAGTAATTTCAGATGCCGAATGACATTAGCAGGCAAATGACAATAGCAGGCGTGATTGGATTTAGGTGAGATAGGCAGAGGGGTAATAGGCGTGGAGAAATCAGCATTGGTGATGAGACAGGAAACATAGGTCTTGATTCAATCCAGGTGGATGTATTTGTCTTGAGCTTCATAATCAACTGCAATTTAGCAGTGTCTCAAGACAATGTACCCACTTGGATTGAATCGAGACCTAGGTTTCCTGTCTCATTACCAATGTTAATTTCTCCACACGAAAGCTCATACCCCACCATATATTTTGTTAGTCTTTAACTTGCTACTGGACTCTTGCTCTTTTCTTCTGCTACAGACAGACTAACACGGCTATCCATCTTGATCTATATACATTTCAAATGTCAATTGTGTCTACTTGCTAGGGTGAGTCCAGTTGTCCTCTGTAGTGGCATATGCAGGAAGATAAATGAAGGAGCAGCCAGTTTGGTGTAGTGGTTAAGTGCACAGACTCTAATCTGGGTGAACTGGGTTTGACTCCCCACTCCTCCACTTACACCTGCTGGATGACCTTGGGCAAGCCATAGTTCTGTCACAGCTGTTCTCTCAAGGACAGTTCTGGAAAGAGCCCTCTCAGCCCCACCTACCTCACAGGGTGTCTGTTGTGGGGAAGGGAAGGGAAAGGACTTTGGAAGCCACTCCTTTGGGTAGTGAAGGGCAGGGTATAAATCCAATCTCTTCCTCCTCCTCCTCTTCTTCTTCTGGATTTCACAGGAGCTGATTTAGGATTTCAGTATGCTACATTGCTAATTACATTACAGATATGAATGCAATTCAGCATGAGTGATTGTTTCCACATACTTGTAGTATCTGAATGTCAGTAAATAAACCAATGGCTAAAAAATGCCGGAATTGAGGAAATGTGACTTTTTGTTTGAACATGTTATGAGTATTTTTGTTTCATCCATTTTTGTTGCAGGTGTTCCCAATTTGTTTCTTTGATGCCATTTTTATGATACAAGCCATTTTAATGTCACTGATATCCCACTGATGGTAAAATTCATTCACGGCCATTAAAACCAGGGATGTTGTTGTTCCAGTTGCTTCTAAAGTCAAATAAGTATAGTCCAAAGTGGAAATAACCAGGAGAGACTACCAAGCATAGCTTGACCTTAAAATTAGGGAAATATATTATGACATTGATCAGCCATGTCATAAACTAGTTAAACCAACTTAGTTATCTTGTGCCTTAGCGGAGACAAAACAGGAACCATTAGTATTAGTATGATAAAAAAACTGAAGTTTTGTTCTGAGAAAGGACATTTCAGGTTTACTTGGTAGCATCCTTACAAAACCCCAATATGATTTTGTCCAAAGGAATGTCATCAATTAAATTGGATTTTTACATACAGCAATACCTATCTCAAAGCATCTGGAAGTAGCTGGAATTACTGACAGATTCACACAACAGGATCTTACAGAAAACAAATCAAAAAGAAGAAAGAGGGTTTTATACCTTGCTTTTCTCTACCTTAAGGAACCCCAAAGTGGCTTACAATCACCTTTCCCTTCCTCTCCCCACTACAGACACCTTGTGAAGTAGGTAGGTAGGACTGAGAGATTTCTGAGAGAGCTGTGACTAGCCCAAGGTCACCCAGCAGGCTTCATGTGGAGGAGTGGGGAATCAAACCCAGCCTCTAGATCAGAGGCCGCTGCTCTTCACCACTACACCACACTGGCTCTCAGAATCAAATGAAAATGAAGCAACTCTAAACAAAACTAATAATTCAGCAATAAATATTAAAATCCACAGTAGTAAACATAATAAATTAGTAGAACTTAATCAAAGGAACAAATAAGTTGGTCTTTGGTTGGTGCCTGTGGGAGAAAGCACAACAAATTGTACTTAGAAGCAAGTATCCATTTCATTCAGGGAGGCTTACTCCCAAGAAACTACTCTTAAGAGTGTAGTCTGTTTGACAACAGTGACTGATTCCCCACAAGCAGCTGTGCTGCCTTCGCTTTTCCATTTGCCCTGGTTGCATTGGTCAATTTCACACTATTTGCTGTGTGGCCACATTTTGATCTGCATCTCCCCCCAATTTCCCCCACGTCTTCTTGTTTTTTGAGACCAAGAAGATGTGGGGGAGATCAGGGGGAGATGTGGGTCAAAATGCAGCCACACGGCGAATAATGTGAAACTGACCAATGCAATCAGAGCAGACGGAAGAGCGATGGCAGCACAGCTGCTTATGAGGAATCAGTCAGTGTCAATATGAAATGGGCACCCAGTTGCCACCACAGTTGCAGCAATACATGTGTTGATGATGATCACACATATTAGGAGGATTGCAGTTAGCACACTCTTCTTTTAAGCATAGCTGTTATGCCAAAATGGAACATATGAACAGAAGTTGTATCAGTTTTCCTTTGTATCATGATTGAAGGTGTGCAAAAAAAAAAAAATGGTATGTCTTTGTCTGGGTCTATTGGATCTGAAAAAATTTCAGTATTTCTGAAAAAAATCCCAGATTCCAATACCAATATGGTATTCAGATCCATTTTTTCCCCCAGAAATCCCAATATTGTTTTCCAGGTCCAATAGACCTAAAAAGAAAACTAAACTGTGGACCAGGCAAAGCTTGACCCCAGGATCTGCATGTGGTGGGGAGGTCTCTCCTGCCTCATGCAGACCTGGCTTGAGAAGCCCACTAGTTCTCAGCTCCTGCCTCTCCAGATGATCCTTTCGTTGGTATAGCAAACCCAAATACAAGCTGGGGGGAAAATGGCTCAGCTATACTGGTAGCCAAATCAGATCCTTTGATTTGTATTTGGTTGAATTAATACCTGAAAAATATGAATAAGGTATTTTCCAGCTTGGTTAAAGCAAAATGAGCAACCCTACTCATAATTAAAGGAAACAGATTCACGTGGGTAGCTGTTTTGGTCTGAAGTAGCAGAACAAAGTTTGAGTCCAGTGGCACCTTTAAGGCCAACAAAGTTTTATTCTGATTATAAGCTCTCATGTGCGTGTACGTTTTTTCAGATACATTGAAACAATTACTTAATAGCTGGCCATTGCATTAAAGAAAGCTTCACACTTTTGCCTGTGAGATAGACTTCTAAGAAGCCTCTGTGTGGGTGGCGGATAAGGTTAATGCTGAGAAGATAAAGGAATTCTCCTCATCTGCCTTCATTGCTGAAGATACAAGGCAAATACCTGTTCCTGAATGGATGTTTCAAAAGGGGAGAATGTGGAGCTTAGGCAAATAGCATTGACAGGGGAAGAAGTTCTAGAACTTACAAATTGCAACCTAACAAATCACTAGGACCAGACGTTTTCCACCCTAGAGTTCCGAAAGAACACAAATGTGAAATCAGCCTCTATTCTGGAGGACTGGAGAGTGGCCAATGTAACTGCCATTATTTAAAAAACATATGGGGGGGGCGGTCTAGGAAATTACAGGCCTATTAGCTTAATGTCCTTTCCAGGTAAATTGATGGAAAGCATTCTTAAAGATAAAAATTGGCAAGCATAGAAAACAACAAGCCCTGCTGAATAAAAACCAGTGGCTTCTGCAGTGGTAAGTCCTGACTTGCTAACAGTTTAGAGTTCTCTGAAAGTGTCAATAAAAATGTAGATAGGAATGAGCCAGTAGACATTTTTTATTTGGATTTCCAGAAAGCTTTTGACAAAGTCCTTCACCAAAGATTTCTGAGGAACCTTCAGAGTCGTGGGACAGAGGACAAGTCCTCTTATGGATTGAAAACTGGCTAAAAACCAGGAAGCAGAGAGTAGGAATAAATGGTTAGTTCTTGCAATGGAGGGATGTGAGCAGAGGGGACCCTCAGTGAGCTTTACTGGGACCACTGCTTTTCCACTTGTTCATACATGACCTGGAGTTATGGGTGAGTAGTTCAGTGACCAAGTTTGCAGCTGACAAACAGACTGAGAAGAGCTCCAAACACACCACTTAGCAGCTGTCCCTTCCATCCCTTACCTGGCTTGGAAAATATCTCACTTTGCAGGCCCACTAGAAACGAATAGATAAAATCCTGTTTCTCAGCATGTTGCAGCCGAAGGAAGTTAGACAACAGTAACAACTATTACCTATTAACAATGGGATTATGGGATTTCCTTTAGAAAAGGAATAGAAATGCAAAAAGGTATAACAACAACAACAACAACAATAATAATCCTGAAGTTTATGTTCTAGCTTCTTTTTTACTGGATGCTGGAAATGATCTACCATTATACTTCTGCTGTATGTGTGCTGGTGTGCTTTCATTACGACTGTATCAGAATAAGAAAAGTGATGAATAAGAAACTGATGAATATTATTGTGTCATCTAAAGAGAAGTTAGATTAAAGGAAACCTTTTAAAAAAACCTTTAAAAGATCTCTTGTGGCCACAGGAAATGAGATGTGGTACAATAACATACAAACAACTGGAGCATCTTTTTTGCTCAGAGGTTCCAGTGGTACTTTCTTTCCCTGACCTCATGACCTATTGACTGACTGACTGAACTGCTGCCAATCTCTGAAGGTAATACCTCTGAAAGACGGAAAGACAGCCTGACAGGGACTTCTGCAATGAATAAGAATAAGAATCAGGCCATTAATTCCAAAGAAGACAAAATTTGAATCCAAAGTTAAAATATGACAGATGAAAACCATATGTGTCCCTTAAAGTATACTTTAAGTATGTCACAAAGAATGTATTTGCACTGTTTGTATAATGACCATTGTAGAGTTGTACTTTGCTGAGGATCAGGAATAGCTAAAATCTCTGTATGACCTAGTTGACATATGACATATGAAAGCACAATGCTAACATCAAGAATCCTAGGAAGTACACCAGTGTGCCAATTATGCGTTTACCAGTAAAACTTGGTATTAACATAGTACGCATAAAAGTGTTCAACATGCCATTCTAAGCTGAATTACATCCTTCTGAACCCATGGATTTCAATGGATTTAGAAGGAAGTGATTCTGTTGAGGCTGGCACTGAAACACTTTTAATGAGCCCAGTAACCTGTACTCTGTATGTTAGTAATGTGCAAATATTTTTGTTTTGGTTAGTATTTATTTTGTTTTTCAAAAACTTTGTTTTCATTACTACAAATGCCTGACTTCATTTGGTTTTTAAAAAATTTCTCTTGGTTTCAATGGGAAATCCTTCCGATCCTAACTTCTTTATTTTAGATCCAATGCAGATTAAATTTGCAAGGATCATACCCGTCACCAAATGGAACTTCTGTGTCAAAGATGAAAGTTTAAGAGAAAGAAGGCCCGGCAAAACTCAGGTAAATTAATAAAACTAACAGTAGTAGTGTTGTTTTCCTAATGAATATAATGAAGTTTGTTTTTCTTTAGTCTAGGAGTGAACTTACATGCTTACTGTGAGGTAGGCAGGTATTTTCACTATATTGTGGGGAACACAAGAAGGCTGAGAAATAAGTGGCTTGCATGTGTGGTTTCGGCAATTCACTGCCTTTTGTGGTGGGGTGTGGTTTTATAGAAACCCTTTTTGGGATTAAATCTGTTGGGAAGAAGCTGGATTGTTTTCTGCCTTATGTGGGGGCACTGATAGACAAGTCATTATGACTGGTTAACTAGGCTGATGTAGCCTTTCCTCAGCAGGCTTTCTGCTGGCTGGGCCACCTTCTGTTCCTAATAATCTGAGATATATATATAAAAGCCCTAATGTATCGGCACTTTCCAGCTCTCCCGTTGGCTGTGCTGTGAGCTTCATCAGCCATTGGCCTGTCAACTGCCACTCAAGAATACTTGTGTGCCATTGGCTGGATGCTGGGTCCACTCCTCTCTCCCGCCCACTGCTTGCTTGGCCACTTTTCCCTTCCTGTCAGAATAAACTGTCAAAACGGCTGTCTCTCCTGACAAAGAAGCTTCTCCTGCTTGGCTCCTCCATGGCTGGCTGGCTACTGAGGTGGGCCAGTGGCCATCAAACCATTCTCTTCTTCTCCTGCTGTGCGACTCTCTTTCCCCTAAAGTTGTCAACTCCAGTCAGACCTGGAGATTTCTTGCTGTTATAATTGATTTCCAGATGACAGAGATCAGTTCCCCTGGGGAAAATGGCTGCTTTGGAGGGTAGACCCTATGGCATTATATCCTGCTGAGGTCCTTCCCCTCCTGCCCTCCACAGGATCCACCCCCAAATCTCCAGCTATTTCCCTACTCAGAGCTGACAACCCTACTTTTCTCTCAGTGCCTGTTGCTAGGCAACCAAGCTTGCTTCTGTCAGTAAAAAGTGGAGGTGGGGCTTTTCAGGCCTACTTTGGCCTTTGTGGGGAACTCATTGAGGCCAGTCTTGATTAGGGTTTCCAGCTCCAGATTGAGAAATTCCTGGAGATTTTGTGGTGGAGTCTATGGAAGCCAGAGTTTGGAGAGGGGAGAGGCCTCAGCTGAATAGAATGCCATAGAGTCCACCCTACGAGTCCACCCTACGATCTTGTTTTCGTTGATGTAGATCAGTAATTAATAATGTCTAGTTTAACCCAGATGTTTGTTGTGTGTCTTCTTTCCAAGTGTTGCTACTATCATTTTCTATATAAGCTTTGCAATGTGTTTGTCATGCCCATTACGAAGTTATTCTGAACAGGAAAAGTTGTGCTAAGTACAGGCCCATGAAATATTTTAATCCTCAGTCCTGACTCTGTTAACTTTGCATCACAGCCTCTGGTTTTCCAACTCATTGCCAAGTAATATAATTGTGTGAAAGCAAAATTAATAGCTGCATTTCAATCACATTTTGCATCATTAGTGAAGCTATGTAACAATAGTAGCCTCTTTGCATCCATGCTGAAAATGGACAGTATAAATTCAGCCAAGTTTACATTCTTTTTCTCCAGCTGAAAAGAGCTAGGGACTGGTATTCTATTTTAGCTTGTAGTCTCAATTGTGGGAGCAAATGGAAGCAAGAGCAGTTCTCATGGGCCTGAAGATCAAGACCACAAGGACAGGAGAGCAGTAAAAGCACTATGCCGTGACATACACAGTACATGCCTATCATCAAGACAAATAAACAAGCGCACTTGAAAGGCAAACAACAGGAGGGAGAAATCACCAGAGGGAGGAAAAACTTAATGGCAAAGACCTTTCCTAGAAGCTTCAGCCTCATAACCCAACAGGTACTTTTTAGAGACACATTTGAACTTCACATTCAGAGGCCGAGTTCAGACTGGCAGTCTGGCCCGATATAGGCACGTTTCAGAAACATTTCACAAATGGATTAAAGGGCTGGTTCACACAGGCACAGCTGTCAGGCGTTCCCCAGCCGTACGTGACCCGTCTTGTAACGCTTCCATCCCGAGTTTAAAAAGTACCAGGTGAAAGTGGTAGCAAACTCTGGAGAGTGTATTCATCCCACTTCCCGGAAGTGTGAACGTGAGCAAGCTGATCCAGTAGGGATGCGCTTACGCGCATGAGCGCATATAACCGGATTACAGGAAAAAAGCTGCTTACAGCCATGCCTCTGCCAGGGGCGGGCCAACAGTGCAAACGCTCCTTTGTGCATCCTTCTTGGTGTGCCCCTGCATCAGTTGGTGCAATGTGACTGGGAAACCCCAGAACAGGCTGTGCCGGGTCTTTTTGCCACAACTCCCTTGCACTTCAAACTGCCAGTCTGACCTCAGCCAGAGTTCTTCAAGATCCTGGAATCCTCAGCTACATGCTGTTGGTCAGGTCTCTGTATTTATTAATTTTTGTAGAGCACTGTACATGCAGATTGCCAATGCTGTTGGTTCCTTCAGTTCACCTGTATCTCCTTCCAACATTGCAGATGCACCAATAGATACTAAAAGACAGAACTCTGCCAAAAAAAAAAAAAGAAGTCATCATAATGTGAATGTGTGGTCAGTTCTATCAAGGCTCTTCTGTATAGTGATTTACTGATGCATATGAACAGTTAAATGCATTGAAAAAAATCAAAAAAGCACTCTTGATGTTATTGTAGGTATGCTTCATGTTGTGTGTGAGTGGAGGGACATAAGGGCACATCGGTAAAACACCCCCCCCAGCCAAAAAAAAGAATCTGGATAAATTATACCTAGGACAATGGTTGCTTTTCTTCTGCTGGTTTTAAAAATCACTATATATATATGTACATCAGTAACCCAGAGGGTGAAGAAGGACCATGGTTCAGTGGTAGAGCATCTGCTTTCCATGCAGAAAACCCCAGGTTCACTCCTTGGGATTGTCTATCTTAAAAGAATCAGGTAGTAGGTGGTATGGATGACAGCCAGTCTAGACAATACTACTAAACTTGACGGGCCAAAAGTCTGACTCAGGATAATGCAATTTCATGTAGTCCTGGTCCAGAATTAATATTAAAATTCTCTGTAGTAAAATCAGAAACAGCAGGAACAACAGATTGCAGGGCAGAGGAAATCCATAAAGGAATGGAAGAAAGGAGTGGATGAAATCTATTTATTTCTACTTTTGGTTACCAACCCCTGCCCTAAGTTAAACTGGAGTCTGCAAATCCATCCATTTACACCTCCTTAACCCTGGTTTTGGGGATCCTACATCCATGTGCGTACAGGTGCATACTGGGGATGGTATGTGGGAAAATGAGAAAGCCAGAATCATTTACTCAACCAAGTTAATATTTATTGAATATTGTATAGTAATAGACATGAAGCCAAGGAGAGAGGCCAGATCTTGAGGTAAGACACAATAAAAAAATGAGCAATTCGTAGTGGGAACTGTCTTGTTAACTAAATGTCTATACCAATGTCTAGTTGAAACAGAACCCAGTGTGACAAATTGTATGGTATACTCATGGAAAGAAAAAGGAGAGGGAGCAGTGGGGAAAAGTGTTTTATCAAGGGTGGTTAAAAGGGACATATTGACTAGCCACACAGGAGAGGAAAGGATCAGATTTGGAGAATCCAGAGGAAAGAGGCACAGGGCTATAACACAGAGCTCCAGGGCACTGGAAAGAGCAGGTGGGAGAACAGTGGCATTGTGTCCAGGGGCTGGCTGGAAGCAAAAGGAAGAACATGAAGGAGTAAACGACTGACAGACACAGAGGGTTTATGGAACAAGAATCCAGCAAAGGATTAAGTTCACTGGATTGATGGTCTGGCTCAACAGTTGGCTGATGGGCTGCAAACACGGGGCACTGTGTCTCCACTGGGCTGCTTCTGTACTGGGTGCTTCTGTCTCCCTCTGTCTCTGCTGGGTAGGGGCAGAGCCTAGATGGTTGGTGGTTTGGGACCAGCTAAGAGAAAGTTATAATTAGAACCAGATTGTCTACAGAAGGCTCTGGTGGTAAGATCCTGACCGCAGGCTTTTTGGTTGTAGTGTCAGAAGCAGGGCCGGCCCGAGGTGTTTCTGCACAGATCCCAACCTCCCACTGGGGCCTGGAGACCTCCCAGAAACACACCCGGGGGGGCGCCGGGTGCCACAAGCTAGCTTCGCCCCTGCCCGGTTCCTTAGGCAGCAACGGTTGCGGTCCAGGCGGCGATGGGGAGGGCATGGGGGGGAGGCACAGCTCAGCGCCCCATCCAGTGCTCTCAAGGAGGGAGAAGTGGAGGAGGAGTGGCGAATGGGAACAATGAGCATCTTGGTTGGATCGCCAGCGAAAGAGCGGCTTTCTGTTTCGCCATCTGACCAACTGACTGAGACATGGTAAGGAGGTGGGTGAGTTTTTGGGTGGTGGTGGGGGATGGTTTTTGCGAAGGCATTCCTATTCCCAGCCTCGCCCCTGCCTGGTTCCTTAGGAGGCAGTAGTCATGGTCCTGCCAGCAGTGGTGGGGAGGGCACGGAGGAGGGGAGGCACAGTTCGGTGCCCCATGCAGGACTCCCTTCCCCCCGCAATGAAACTTTACAAAAGCAGAACTGGATGCAGGCCTTTTGGTGGGAGCAGGGCCGGGTGCAGTTTCTTTGGAACCTGAACAGTTTTAAATGAATCATTATTAAAAACAAATTCTAGAAATGGAAACCATTTTAGCTGAAAATCACTATGCCCAGATGCGTCGGAAAAGGCAGAGATCTAGCTCATTCAGGCCTATATCTCTTCTTAACACTGATTATAAAATTTTTACTGCAACTTTAACAGCCAGATTGAAATAAAATAGTAGGTTTCATAATACACCCAGATCAATCAGGATTTATTCAAAATCGAGATATATCAGACAATACAAGAAAGATCCTAAATACCATTCAGTATTGCAGGCATAGGCAGATAGATTCATCATTTATTTTATCTATAGACATAGAGAAAGCCTTCAACAAGGTAGAACTTTATTATTTAGAATGCGTACTTGAACACTTAGGCTTTGGTAGTAATTTCAAAAGAGAAATCCATACTCTGTACCACTCTCCCAGAGCACAACTCAGAATAAATGGACAAAACTCGGATACCTTCCACCTTTCCAGAGGGACATGGCAAGGGTGCCCACTGTCCCCCCTCCTATTTGCCATTGCTATAGAGCCCTTGGCTCAAGCTATCTGCACCCACCCAAACATCATAGGCATCGCAGTAGGAGACCAAGAAATCAAACTAAGTCTTTTTGCTGATGACATGGCAGTACTTGCAACCAACCCACAAACTACAGTACCTGAACTAGAAAAATTATTAAAATCCTTTGGAAACTTTTCAGGTTTGAATGCTAATCCCACAAAAACTTTGCTATACCCGATCATACTCTGCAAGAAGCTTCATGACCTGCCTTGCTCCACGCCCTGCCTTGCTCCATCCTCAGGGACCTCAAGTTTCATCTCAAACAGTGATGTGGAAAACAACACGTCCTCGCTTATTTCACAGGGATTGGCATTCCTCAGCCCCTTTTTATATTTAAGAGTATCCCATGCTTACATTAGTAGCTGTTACAGTACAAGACTCTGCTTCCACTCCAGCAGCTTTAGGATGGGTATGATCAGGAGGCCAGTGCCAAACACCTAATCATCTATGGAACCGTGACTGTATTATTAGAAGCAAATGCGGGATTTTGCTTGAGTCATGCACATGCAGCAACTTAACAAGAAGCTACATCCAATTTAAAATAATTTGAAACAATCAAAACTCTTTTTGCTTCTGCACTAGAGAGCGATCTGATGGAAAATGAGCAGGAATTAATAGGAGGAAAATTCTGTTGAGTGAAAAAAGTGGACTGAATAGAGGGTTTTTGTTTTTTTTCTAAATTCAGTTTGTTAGTCCCATAAACTGGGAAGAAGGAAAGCTGCTGCTTCTAAACTGGACATTCTTAAAGTGCAAGCCCAATCACTTTGCTGCTGACTCATCAAGGTTGCCTTTGCTATTGTTGGTCAGAGAGCAATCAATGAAATTGACAAATGGCCCTGAATGCAAAGTCAGCTCTATGGAGGTTTAGATTAGGGAGATTTGTACATGGAAGAGTCAGAGGCAAAAATGTAAAAATGAAAGAACTGGATTTAAAAGTGTATGCAGAAGCAATAAAAAACAACGTGGCGAGGGATATCAAGGGAAGTTGAACAGCTACCAAAATCCCTTTCTCTTTTTTTGTATGGGCTATAATCTATGGCAGGTTGAGCTCACTGAAGTATATGATAACCCTCTTAAAGGGCAGCATGGAAACAAGATTTCATGCTTTTCAAGTGTCCCTATAAAATAATGAAAACTGGTTCACACTTCACATGGAGACTGTTTCCATGTCTCTAGTTGTGTCTGCATATATGATGTTGCTTAATAAATTGTGAAATCCTCAGACTGAGCCTATGCCTTTAATATTATTAGAACCTGGCCTGCTTGACTTTTTATGTGACTTTTTATGAGCTTCTTGCATGAAGAGCAAGAAACAACAATAAATATGAGGAGGAGGGGTCATAACTTTATGGAATAATAACTACTTTGCATGCAGAAGGCCACTGGTTCTCCAGCATCTGAAGCTAAAAAGATCTGGTAGTGCATGCCATGAAAAACCTCCACCTAAGATTGAACAGACCTACCAGGCATGGTAGAAAATACTGACCTTGACATGCCAATGGACTTGAAAATGAGCAGCTTTAACTGTTCATGCCGGGAAAGTATTATGAATATACTCAATGCCACACTTCATTATAACTTTATTTGCTTTTATTTAAAATAGTTCTATCTAGCCTATTAACTATAGTTCTCTAGGGAGCTTATGACCTACTTAAAAACTAACATATATTAAAACGTTAGTACTAGAATTTTAAAAAATACAACATACATATATCATTGAAGTATGTACCAGACAATGGGATAAATGGGGAGTTTCACCATGGGCAAAGCCTTATTGCTAGTAGTCACTTAAAAGTACAGGGTAAAAGTATAGGTGCCAAACATCTTCAACTTATAGATGACCTCCCCCCGCCCCCCAGCTTCTGACAACAATATTGGTGCCTCTCGGTCCAACTTGGGGGGATAACGAGAGAAATCCTAAACGGGAATACTCAGAAACCTACTCAATTATGTTGATGGCTTTGAATGATTGGCTGCTGTACATCAGGGGCAAGGGGAGGAGTCATTCCACAATTTGGAAATATTAGATTTAAAGCAAAGTACTTTGGCATCAACTTGCCATTTTTACATTATTTTTTCCAGAGAATATCATTAATACGGATGCTAAATGCTTAAAAATGACAAGTGTAAAACATCCAAATAAAATTTAGTAGAACAGCTAAGATTTAGAGGAAAGGTCTCAAGAACACCTGGACCTCTTGCCAGCTTTTGATACCATCAGCTCTGGTGTCTTTCTGGAGAAACTGGATGAACTGGGAGTAGAGGACGCTTGTATTAGTGGTTCTCCAGCTTCCTCCCTGACTGTTTCCAGAAGGCAGTGCTGGGGCATTGCCTTTTGTCTATGATGTTTACATCTGTCACTGGAAGAAATCCTAAAGGGATCTGAAGAGAGGGGCCATCAATATGTAAAGGATACCCAGCATATGAATGACATACAACTCTCCTCCATAACTATCCTGATGACATCCTTGGAGATGATAATGGGAGAAATTATGACCAGATCAGCCCAGAAGATTGTTAGTCAATGAAGATCATCCCAGAAGACTGCTGGTCAATGATACAGCTGCTTGAGGACTGGCGAGTCAGCCTGTCCTAGAGGGATTGCAGTCCCCATAAAAGTGCAGTTAGTGGCTTAGCTGTATCTTGGCATGTTGTTGGATGCTTTGAAAATTAAAAGCCTCTAATTAGTTAAAATATAGGACAAAGGCTGTTACAGGGACTGGATACGGGGATCATATTTCCCTTGTCCTAAATAATCTGCACTGGCTGGCTGTTTGATTTATGGCACAATTCAAAGTGTAGGTTCTTGTCTTCAAGTACAGGACTATGGTACATGAAGAACTGCCTCCTCTCATATTGTCCAGCCCACCACTGCTCCACTCCTTTCCTTATTCCTTTTATGGGATCCTCCACTCAAACTCTGTGTCTGTGTCAATACCTGCAGAAATGAGGTGGATGGTGACTACAGATTGGGCATTCCCAGTATTGCTAGCTCACTTTGGAAGGCATTTCCCTTTGCGGCTCACCTGGTTCCTATTTATATCACTTAAGAGCCAGGCTAAAACATTTCTTTTACCCAGGCTTTTGACTGAAGGATCTTGCCATCATTCTAGAGGTGTAGATTATTTTTTGCTTTTACTGTCCTACAATTTTACTGTTAAAATGTTTTTATTTTGCCATCTTGCCATAGCTCTGGAGAGGCAGCCTATATACTTGTCAAACTAATAAATGAAAGACCCTGGTGGGAGAAGCTTCTCCACTGTCCCTGTCACTGTTTTGGGACCTCTTTTGGTCAACATCTTTACAAATGATTTGGATAAAGGGATAGACAGAATGCTTATTAAATTTGCAGATGATGCTAAATTGGGAGGGTACCAAATACAGTAGGTGACAGAGTCAGGACACAGGATGATCTTGACAGGCTGGAAAACTGGGCTAAAACAAAATGAATTTCAGTGGGGATAAATGTAAAGTTCTGTATTTAGGTAGGAAAAATCAAATGCTTGTCTTGACAGTAGTATGTGCAAAAAGGATCTAGGGGTCTTAGTAGACCATACACTGAACATGAGTCAGCAGTATGATGCAGTTGCTAAAAAGGCAAATATGATTTGGGGCTGTATCAACAGAAGTATAATGTCCAGATCACATGAAGTGATAGTATCAATTTACTATGCTCTGGTTAGAGTTCACCTTGAGTAAATCAACCCTGACTGTTCCCTGGAAGGCCAGATACTGAAGCTGAAGCTCAAATACTTTGGCCACCAAATGTGAAGGCAGTATTCACTGCAGGAGACCCTGATGCTGGGAAAGACGGCAAGTCAAAGAAGAAGGGGACGGCAAAGGATGAGATGGTTAGACAGTGTTATCGATGCAACAAACATGAAATTAAGAAAACTCTGAAGCATGATGGAAGACAGGAGGGCCTGGCATGATGTCGTCCATGGGGTCGCAAAGAGTCAGATTCAACTGTGCGACTGAATAACAAGCATATTGCGTTCAGTTTTGGGCACCACAATTTAAGAAGGATATAGACAAGCTGGAATGTGTCCAGAAGAGGGCAACAAAGATAGTGAGGGGTTTGGAGATCAAGTCCTATGAGGAAAGACTGAAGGACCTGGGTATTTTTAGCCTGGAGAGGAGACGACTGAGAGGTGATATGATAATCATCTTCAAGTACTTGAAGGGCTTTCATACTGAGGATGGTGCACAGTTGTTTTCTATTGCCCCAGAAGGTTGGACCAGAACCAATAGGTTCCTGACAGAGTGGTTTTTCAGTAGAACAGACTTACTCAGGAGGTGGTGGAGGTTTTCAAACAGAGTCTAGATGGTCATCTGACAGCAATGCTGATTCTATGAACTTAGGCAGATAATGAGAGGGAGTGCAGGAAGGGTTGTCTCAGTGCTTAGTTCTTGTGGCCCTATCTTACATGCCCAAGGAAATGGTGATCGCCACTTTGGGGTCAGGAAGCAATTTTTTTTTAGGCCAGTTTGGCTGGAGATCCTGGAGGTTTTTTGTCATCTTCTGGTTATGGAACAGTGGTCACTGGGGTGTGGAGAGGGAGGTATTTGTGAATTTCCTGCAGGGAGTTGGACTAGATGTGCAGGGGGTTGGACTAGATGACCCTGGAGGTCCCTTCCAACTCTATGATTCTATGATGAGTAGAATTAAAATGCATGGAGAACTGAGCTTGGTTCATAATGGCTCATGCCGGTGTGTGTTTGTGTGTGTGTGTGTGTGTGAGAGAGAGAGCGAGAGAGAGAGTACTCCATCTTTCTGTGTTATACTTCTGAGGATGCCAGTCACAGCTACTGGTGAAACGTCAGGTCCTACAATGCCAAGACCCCAGCCACACAACTCAGAAAGTCTACAGCAGCTAATGAACTCCGGCCGTGAAAGCCTTCGACAATATAAATAAGTGTACTTCTGTGTTAAGGACTCACTTGTGTGTGTTTCAGCACCTGGATGTGTTTTCAAGAAACTGGCTTTGTACACAGAGAGTTTGCTAACTAAAGCAAACTTGTTCTTTTACATATGAATACCTGGGCCACTTTGGGTATGAAAGAGAGAATTATGATATCATTTTACTGGGCCTAACAATTCCAAATTACTCAAAAAAAGGATTTCAGTTCATTTGAGTCTGTGGTATGACAATGCTTCTATGCACAGCGATTTCAATAGTTAAGATTGCTGCACTATTAACACAATCTGTTGTGCCAAGAGAATCTGTTTTTTTCTTTTAGGGAATCGAAGAAGCAGTAACAGGAGCTGCTCAGCACAATAAAGTCTGCATGCTGAACTGAATGAACAACTTCAGGACACACACAAAATGCAACAAATATGTCCATTTATTTCAAACCAGAGCTTTGGATTCTTTTGTCACTCTGGGTTGGTTCCCTGTCATCATCATCGCCACACAGCCCTGGCATCCAGAATGTGACAGAAACTGACGCTAATGCAGTCATCCCTGCTCTCCTTACAGAGGCAGCTGTCAAAAGCCATCATACATTAAGCCAAAGTACTAGTCATCATGAAAGTAAGTTAGGATTGTCACTTTGTGATAAAGAAAGAGACAGACAGAGAGGTAAAGGGACGGCAGAGTGAAAGGGAAGTAAGTGTAGTAGAAAACAGTCTCTTTGAAAAATCTAGCACATGCCTCCTGTAAGTTCCATGGCTGAGAAGTTCAGTGTGATTCATGCTATGGCAGCATCCTATAAAATACTCCAAGCGTTGATTTAGGATGATCAGATGCCATATTTGTACACTGGAAATTATTAAATGCCTTTGTAAGATTCAAAGGCATCAACATTTCTGATATATTTATTATTATTATTAAAACATAGTTAAGTTTTTATCGAGTGTGCCTCAGAATATCATTTTAATTTGCCTCAGAAGACTATTTTGGGAGAGTACAACTATATGTTATCAGAATTACAGGTCATCACCAATCACAGTCTTTTGTCAAATTAGCCCTTGTGGCCATCAAGTGGTCAAAATTACCTTATGATGGTATCACTAAAAGTTACTTTTGCACCTGCATGCCATAGCCAGTGATGTGGTAGGAAGGTGAGGAAAGCAGGGCTCTCTTTGTAGCAGGAACTCCTTTGCATATTAGGTGACACACACCTAATGTAGCCAATCCTCCAAGAGCTTACAGAGCTCTTCTTACAGGGGCTACTGTAAGCTCTTGGAGGACTGGCTACATTAGGGGTGTGTCGCCTAATATGCAAAGGAGTTCCTGCTACAAAGAGAGCCCTGGAGGAAAGTATTACCTGAGTTTTGTCACACGGCTCAAATGGAAGTGTTTCTTTGGAAAGTGAATGAAAGTGGATGTCTCATGTAACCTGAATTATTTGATGATCTGCTCCTTGAAAGATACTACATTGTTGTATTAGGGGGTGTGCATCTGGGTATATCTGAGCCAAAAATACATCCAAATATAGATGTCTCAGTTGGCTTGGATATATCTGAAGTGACTCAGTACAATCCCAAAATTCTAGGAGTAACAGTAAATAATCTGCCAGATTTCAGAGAGTGTTTCAGGTAAGGGGGGGCAGGAAGGCAAAGAAAGAAAGAAAGAAAGAAAGAAAGAAAGAAAGAAAGAAAGAAAGAAAGAAAGAAAGAAAGAAAGAAAGAAAGAAAGAAAGAAAGAAAGAAAGAAAGAAAGAAAGAAAGAAAGAAAGAAAGAAAGAAAGAAAGAAAGAAAGAAAGAAAGATTAACTGTCAAAGAGGTAGTCCCTTTAAAATTTATTATCTATGAGAGTAGTCCCAGAACCAGGTCTAATCTCATAGAACACAATACCCCTTAAAATTTAAAGGGACTAGGCACTGCCGAACATCTGAGCCAAGAGCAGGTCCTTGGCTCCTTCTGTCCCTTTAAATTTTAAAATAAAAGGACTGAACTGGTCAGGCCCCAAACTCAGGGCTCTTTTTATAGCAGGAACTCCTTTGCATATTAGGTGACACACCCTTACTGTAGCCAATCCTCCAAGAGCTTACAGAGCTCTTCTTACAGGGGCTACTGTAAGCTCTTGGAGGACTGGCTACATTAGGGGTGTGTCGCCTAATATGCAAAGGAGTTCTTGCTACAAAAAGAGCCCTGCCCAAACTTATGTGGCATTACTCTGCTGGTCGCTCTGGAGACAGGTTTCAGTCCTTTCCCTCCAACTCCAGCCCCACTGTTGGCACTGGAGGCTAAAAACCAGTCGTAAAACCTAAAGCAAACCTCATGAGGCATAATACAGCATGGGACAGGTTAAAATAATTTCTGCAGCATTAATTAACATCAATTTCAGCATGGGGCATAAGCCAGCCATCATAAAAGAGCCTCTGGGAGATGCACAGGCACAATTAAATGATGGAACAGTCCTTCAGTCCAAAGCCTGGGTAAAAAGGAACATTTTAGCCTGGCTTCTAAGTGATAGTAAGGTAGGAATTAGGGAGCCTCAAAGGGAAGTTAATTCCAGGAACCAGTAAGGGCCCCCCTGAAAAATCACGAAAAGGAAGCAGGTGCCCAGATCTGGAACAATGCAGATGAAAAACTGAAGGAGGATGTTAAAATATTTCACTTCAGAGGCCAAGTCAGGGCCAATGGGTATAACTGGTAGGGTATATCAGAGACTATAAACTGAGGGCTACCTATTTAAGCCCAGACTAAAGTAGCAGATTCACTTTTCTCCCCATATGCATTATTCTTTTGATAGGGCTTAAAGAAGAAGAAAATATCTTGGGGAGAAAACTTCAGAATAAGTCCAGAAGGCATTGCATTGGCTGCTAATAGCATACCGAAGTTGCTTCAAGATGCTGGTTCTTACCTTTAAAGCCCTATATGGCCAGACATACCTGAGAGACCACCTTTCCCCATATGTATCCCAGGGAGCACTACGATCAGCGTCCCCCAAAGACACCAGGCTGGTTACAGCCAGGGCCAGGACCTTCTTGGTGGTGGCTCTGTACTGGTGGAATGAACTCCCAGAAGAGATCAGGGCCCTGCAGGACCTTTTACAGTTCCACAGGGCCTGTAAAATGGAGCTCTTCCACCAGGCCTTCAACTAAGGTGCTGCCACCATCAACAACGATAACAACTGAAACTTATAGAGCCCTGGCCCTCGGTTTTGCCACCCACAGCCTGTACCTGCTGATTATATTAGGGAGAGACCAATGAGCTGAACATCTAGTTGGACCTTGAATGCATTCATACGGTACCACCATCATTAAGCAATTAAGAGATACAGCCAGCACTTTACGATATTGAATTGTTTTATAATTGAACAGTTTTTAGATGATTTTATGATAATTTCAACTGTATTTATGCATTTACTTTTATGTAAGCCACCCTGAGCCTGCCTTGGTGGGGAGGGCAGGGTATAAATTGAACAAACAAACAAATAAAAAAAATAAGCCACAATAATCACCCCAAGAACAGAAGGGTATATTCTTTGAGGTTCTTACCAAGTTTACACTTCTCAAAACAATGAGACTGCATTAACTCCCGTTTTGTGATAGTAAAGCACTCCTAGCCATTCAGGATCTCCCAGTCACTTCAAAGACAAAACAACTCAATATACCCAGAGATGATTCCTCCAGTAACTGAAAATGGAGAAGTCCAATTATGGAGGAAGATGAAGGATGCATTAAAGCACTTTCAGAATTCAGAGTTCAGATTCTGTCCATTCACTCGAGAAAAGCCTTTTCAGATTTTGCTATACATTGCACTACCAGTTATAAAGTTATATGCTGTCTTTCAGCTTGATTTCTGCATAAAACAATTTCCCTTTAGCCTGTCCCTTTAGAGTTGGTAGGTGTATCATATTTCCAGCATATTGTGAAGTAAAAATCTGAAAAATCTACTATGTGAAGTCCTTTAAAAAATAAAATAAAAATAAAACAGAACTATAATGCCCTATAAACTAGAAGCACACTTTTGAGAGTTCATGTTATTCTAAAGTATCCATGCTCATAAAAAATGGTGACAATATATAGAGGGACAGGAAGACTATTAAATATCCATCATGCCACTTTGGATCAAGCCTAATGCAATCAGAAACACATGACTACATCAACTTATCTCCTTTGATCAAATGTGATTAAGTAAGTCATTAATTTTCAAGACAAATAAAATATGCAAGATCATTTTATTATAAATGTAAATGCCTGTCGTCTTAAATGATTTTTTCTAAAGGAAACCCTTCTAATACAGAACTTTGTATGCTTCAGAGAACAGTTGTTTTAACATTGGTTTTAATTTTAATGAAAGATTATGTATTTGTATGCATGTCTTCTTTCCTTTTTTCTCACACTGCTCATGTTGTCAAGCAAAATTTGTGCATCAGCTTGATCAAGATAATTTCATTATACCATTGTTACCATTATGACTTGGGCAATTAGTAGTTTATAAGAATAAATTTATAGCAATCAGTGATTGAGGCACATTTGCAGTAGTCAGGGTGTAATAAAGCCCAATCAATTTCTTTCATTTAATATGTAGGCTGTGACCCTAGTTTTGATGAGAACTCTTAGCTATTTCATCTTTAAATAAAAAAGAATGTCTGCAAGCAATTATAGTGGTGTGTTAATTAGATATTCCTTTTTATCTTTTATACTCCAGAATGCATTGCTAACGAAATCCTTGTTTTCTTTCTCATTCCCTTTCTCTCTTCCTCTCCGTAATAAACTGACATTGACTGGGTGTATTTTTGCTAAAACAATGGGCCAGATTTTTCATTTTCCATTACAGTGGGGTAAATCTGGAGGAGCTCCATAGAAGTAATTGCATTATTTGGGATTTACATAGGCATAATTAAAGACAGAATCTACACCACTGATTTTCTTCTCACATTTTTCTTTTTTTAAAAAAAATATTCCTTGTCTAGGACCCAGTTCTGAAACCTTCACCCATTCTGCATGTCATTTACATGATTTCTCAGTTCTGTCTATCATCTGATAAAGGTAGAGTCAGGATTATGACCAAGGGTACTCCACATAAATTGATCCTGCATAGGAATAAGTCTTGGATGAAATATTCTCAACAAACATGACATCAAAATGGAAAGATGACCAAAGGTAATAGCACTAGAACAAGATCCTGGAAATGAGCTATCAGATTCTTGCCAGTGTGGGCTTAAATATTTTGTATTTCAAGTGAGAAGTTAAAATTATGCAATGATGCCCTTTAAACACCTAATGGAGTTTTATGTTCTTAAATAATGCAGAGAGATGGATACTGGAGAAAGCAAAGTGACACCACCTCTGAATCTGCTGCCTGAAGTTACCAATATCTATGAATTCATGGTGTAGCTGACCCACCTTCTTTCTCCTCTGCAGTGACTTAGGCTTGTGACTTGCCCAGACATTTCTCCCCTTAATGGTGCTGCCTCCCGCTGCTTTCCTCTGAACAGGGAGATGAAAATGAGGGGGAGGGGGACAGTGTCATGTGTTTCACAATGTAATACCTTGTGAAAATCCAGAAATGACATCACAGCCTTCTTCTCGGTGCTCTAAAAATCCCCCAAATCTCAATTCTATAGACCATAGAGTTTGGGGGAATTCCTATAGCATTCTAGGTTATTATGATATCACTTCCAGGTGTGACCTAAGAGGCTGTCTCACAGAGCTTTGTCGGATGCATGTAAAAACAGCCAGGCCAGAAGTGGTGCACACTGCTGCTGGTGAGATGGCGCAGTGTGAACCAATGAGCAAGATCTTTAAAAGCTGATGGGGAGATCGGCAGGGGAGGAGGAAGCTGCCTTGAGGGAGCAGATGAAGAAACTGAGGAAGGGAAGAAAGTGATGGCAGCAGGGAGACTGAAGGCAGGGGCAGGAGAAAAAGAGAGAGAGCCACCACTATAGCAGGAGAGCTCCAAGGCAAAGATGCTGAGTGTGGAGGATCAGAAGGATCAAGGAATGGCAGAGCTGGGGGTGAAACAGGAATTCTGGGATAGAAATGCTGGGGCTGCTGGAGGGAGCACCTGCAACACACAAGAGCTGCAGACCAGTGTGCTCAGAACCAGCAAAGGCAGAGGTGAGAGTGCAGAATCAGGAGGCACTGAGGGGAGAGTTTACCCAGCACCCTGCAGTACAGAAGGGGCAGGACTCTTGGGATGTATTAGTCCTAATGAAGGTGCCAGTGGTTTGTCCTTTGAGCATGCGCACAAGCGCTGAGGAGCCTGCTGGGATATGTAGTTCACTGTTGTCCTCCCTCTCTAATCTTTTCAATTAACCCCTTCCCCAAAGCACAGAAAAATGCTGAAGTACAGAGGCATCTTTCTTTGAGCATTTTTATAAAGAAAACAAAGTTTTGAGAAGCTCCTGTAGGAGAATGAGAGAGAGAGAGAGAGAGAGAGAGGTGAATATGTAGTTATGCGCACATCAGTAACTATGAAAAAAGTTGGAAAACAAGAGACCAGTCGGACCTGCCTGATAGCTTGGGTGCACAAAGGAATAATCAGACAACATGAAACCTGGGTTGAAACCAGCTCAGCCCAAAAGGAGTGGACTTTCACAGGGATCAAAGAAACACACAGTAAAGGGGGGGGATGGGTGCTTGGGTGTGCAACGGAGTGATCAGACAACAGAAAATCCAGGTTGAAACCAGCTCAGCCCAAAAGGACTGGACTTTCACAGGTATTTAAAAAAACACAGTGGGGACGGGACGGGACAGAGACAACTGGGGCACGACAGACAGATGTTGCTGTCTGATCATGCATTTTAAATTCAGAAGGGAACAGCAATGGCAATGGATCAAACTGCATGCCTGATCACAGCCGGCGTTATGTGGCCAAGCAGGAGCAAGGGAGGAGGTTTGTCAGAGTAATGGCAACCCCTGGTCTGAGGCCAACATAAGCAGCAATACAGGATTTCTATTGGAAGTGATGTTGCAATGCTTGCAATGCTGTTTTTAAAAGGTTCTGCTTCCTCAAAGCTCCTAATATTAGTGGCACCAGGGCTGGCAACGCTACACAATCTGCAATCTGTTGATTTAAGCAGTTCCCAATAAGTACACTTAGTATAGCAACATACTATGTTTCTATGTATATTTAGTGGGAATAAAGTCATTTTATGAGGGCAGAAACATGGGGCATAAATTTGTTAAATCAAAACAAATAATTTGGGTTCAGTAGAGTTTATTTCTGATACCAAAAGTAAATAAGGAAAGATGTTGCCAAGTTTATGTATTTAGGATTGCAAATTTCTATGTCTTTAGGCAGCAATGTGAAGGATAATGTTAGGGGTGTGTATCTTACATTGCCAGGAGAAAAAGGAATCTTTAGTGCAATGAGAAAATGCCCCAATCATGTGTTTCCATCTCACCATAAATGCATTTTTAGACTGAAATCCTAAGCATATCCAAGTAAATGCCAGTTGTTAAAGAGTGTCTGGTTTAACTCAAATTATTAAACTTATCGTAGATATCATCTACTGCAGTAATGTGCACCACGGCATTCCCAGCAAAGTGTTTGTTGGTGCCCAGTGGCCTCTTAAATTCTGGGGATTAAAATATAAAGGGACTTTAAATGAACAGGATAAATAGGAATTTTTAAGTTGCTCCCTACCAGTTGATTGACTAGCAAAGCTATGAACTCATTCCAGGTATGTCACAGACCTACACCCTCAGCTTTACCCTGCACATATCCATCCTTAGATGTATTCTTGGGGTGGAGGCATGGCTCAGTGATAGAGCAGATATAGGAAAAGGGGCCAATGTTAAAAATATAAAAATACATGTATTTATTGATCACAAATTTAAAAATATATAAGGGCCCAGTCACACGTTATGTATAAATAACTTACGATAAAACACAAGGGTTTATAAATCTGACCTGACGCGTTTTGGCCTACATAGACCTTCCTCAGAGGTCAATAGTGAGGAACATATTGGTGATTATAAACACAGATAGTACAATCATATAAATTGTTGTTGTTCAGTCGCACAGTCGAGTCCGACTCTTCGCGACCCCATGGACCAGATTACGCCAGGCCCTCCTGTCTTCCGCTGTCCGCTGAAGTTTGCTCAGTTTCATGTTTGTTGCATCGATGACACTGTCTAACCATCTCATCCTTTGCCGTCCCCTTCTTCTTTGACCTTCAATCTTTCCCAGCATCAGGGTCTTCTCCAGTGAATGCTCCCTTCTCATTTGGTGGCCAAAGTATTTGAGCTTCAGCTTCAGGATCTGGCCTTCCAGGGAACAGTCAGGGTTGATTTCTTTTAGGATTGACTGATTTGATCTCCTTGCAGTCCAAGGGACTCTCAAGAGTCTTCTCCAGCACCATAGTTCAAAAGAATCTATTCTTTGGCGCTCGGCCTTCCTTATAGTCCAACTCTCGCAGCCATACATTACTACGGGGAATACCATTGCTTTGACCATGCGGACTTTTGTTGGCAAGGTGATGTCTCTGCTTTTTATCATGCTGTTTAGGTTTGCCATCGCTTTCCTCCCAAGGAGCAGGCGTCTTTTAAATTCATGGCTGCAGTCACCATCTGCAGTGATCTGAGATCCTAGGAACGTGAAGTCTGTCACTACTTCTACGACTTCCCCTTCTATTTGCCAAGGAGTGATGGGGCCAGATGCCATGATCTTAGTTTTTTTGATGTTGAGCTTCAAGCCCACTTTTGCGCTCTCCTCTTTCACCCTGAGCAAGAGGCTCTTTAGGTCTTCACTTTCTGCCATCAGAGTGGTATCGTCTGCATATCTGAGGTTATTGATCTTTTCCCCAGCAATCTTAACTCCAGCTTGTGATTCATCCAGGCCAGCATTTCGCATGATGTACTCGGCATATAAATTAAATAAGCAAGGTGACAATATACATCCTTGTCGTACTCCTTTTCCTATGCTAAACCAATCAGTTGTTCCATATCCGGTTCTAACTGTTGCTTCTTGACCCTTATACAGGTTTCTCAGGAGACAGGTGAGGTGGTCTGGTACTCCCATCTCTTTAAGAACCTGCCATAATTTATTGTGATCCACACAATCAAAGGCTTTAGCATAGTCAATGAAGCAGAAGTAGATGTTTTTCTGGTACTCTCTTGCTTTCTCCATAATCCAGCGAATGTTGGCAATTTGATCTCTAGTTCCTCTACCTCTTCGAAACCCAGCTTGTACTTCTGGCAGTTCTCTATCCACGTACTGTTGGAGCCTAGCTTGTAGGATTTTGAGCATGACCTTGCTAGCGTGTGAAATGAGTGCAATTGTGCAATAGTTTGAACATTCCTTGACGTTGCCCTTCTTTGGGACTGGAATGTAAACTGACCTTTTCCAATCCTGTGGCCACTGTTGTGTTTTCCAAATTTGTTGGCAAATTGAGTGCAGCACTTTAACAGCATCTTCTTTTAAGACTTTGAATAACTCAGCTGGGATACCATCACCTCCACTAGCTTTGTTGTTAGTAATGCTTTCTAAGGCCCATTTAACTTCGCTTTCCAGGATGTCTGGCTCGAGGTCAGTGATTATACCATCGTGGTTGTCAAGGACATTGAGGTCCTTCTTGTATAGTTCTTCTGTGTATTCTTGCCATCTTTTCCTAATCTCTTCTGCTTCTGTTAGGTCCCTACCATTTTTGTCCTTTATCATGGCCAGCTTTGCATGGAACGTTCCCTTGATTTCTCCAATTTTCTTGAAGAGATCTCTAGTCCTTCCCAATCTATTGTTTTCCTCTATTACTCTGCATTGTTCATTCAGGAGAGCCTCCTTATCTCTCCTTGCTGTTCTCTGGAAATCTGCATTCAGTTGGGCAAATCTTTCCTTTTCCCCATTGCCTTTAGCTTTCCTTCTTTCCTCTGCTATGCGTAAAGCCTCATCAGACAGCCACTTTGCTTTTTGCATTTCTTTTTCTTTGGGATGGTGGTGAGTGCTGCCTCCTTTACAATGTCACGGACCTCTGTCCATAGTTCTTCAGGCACTCTGTCTATCAAATCTAGTCCCTTAAACCTATTCTTCACCTCTACTGTATATTCATCGGGGATGCGATCTAGGTCAAATCTGAATGGCCTTGTGGTTTTCCCAACTTTCTTCAATTTAAGTCTGAATTTTGCAATGAGTAGCTCATGATCTGAGCCACAGTCAGCTCCAGGTCTTGTTTTTACTGACTGGATAGAGCTTCTCCATCTTTGACTGCAAATTATATAGTCAATCTGATTTCGGTGTTGCCCATCTGGTGATGTCCATGTGTAGAGACGCCTCTTAGGTTGTTGGAAAAGGGTGTTTGCTATGACCAGCGTGTTCTCTTGACAAAACTCTGTTAGCCTTTGCCCTGCTTCATTTTGTTCTCCAAGGCCAAACTTGTCTGTTATTCCGGTTACCTTTTGATTTCCTACTTTAGCATTCCAGTCCCCTATGATGATGAGGACATCATTTTTTGGTGTTAGTTCTACGAGCTGTTGTAGGTCTTCGTAGAACTGGTCCACTTCAGCCTCTTCTGCAGCAGTGGTTGGGGCATAGACTTGGATTACTGTGATATTGAATGGTTTGCCTTGGATTCGGACCGAGATCATTCTGTCATTTTTGAGATTGTATCCCAATACTGCCTTTCTCACTCTCTTGTTGACTATAAAGGCCACACCATTTTTTCTACGGGATTCCTGGCCACAGTAGTAGATATAATGGTCTTCTGAGTTAAATTCGCCCATTCCTGTCCACTTTAGTTCACTGATTCCCAAGATGTCAATGTTCATTCTTGCCATCTCATTTTTGACCACGTCAAGCTTACCTTGATTCATAGATCTTACATTCCAGGTTCCTATGCAGTATTGTTCTTTGCAGCATCGAACTTTCCTTTCACCATCAGACACATCCACAACTGAGCGTCCTTTCGGCTTTGGCCCAGCCGCTTCACTCTTTCTGGGGTTACTCGTACTTGCCCTCTGCTCTTCCTCAGTAGCATATTGGACACCTTCTGACCTGAGGGGCTCATCTTCTGGCGTCATATCTTTTAGCCTTTTGTTACTGTCCATGGGGTTTTCTTGGCAAAGATACTGGAGTGGGTTGCCATTTCCTTCTCCAGGGGATCACGCTTGGTCTGAGTTCTCTGCTGTGGCCTGTCCGTCCTGGGTGGCCCTCCACGGCATAGCCCACAGCCTCATCGAACCACGCAAGCCCCCTCGCCACAACAAGGCAGTGATCCATGAGGGAGATCATATAAATACAGAGCATGAATACAATAAGGACCAGAAGCAAGTTGTTTCAAGATAACCCACCAGGCATAGAGTAAAAAATAAATGAGGCCTCTGTTAGTGCAATCACATGCCAAGTGGTTCTCAGATATAAACTTCTGGTCCAGGAAACACCTTCCTATGATTGTAGAGCCAAATAATCCTTCATCAAGCTTTTAACATTGGCCCCCTTTCCTATATTTGACTAACCTTTGTCAGGTTCTGGTTTCTAGGTTTTAGGTTCAGTTTTTTCCCCTCCTCCCCTTTTTTGTCAGTGATAGAGCAGCCACCTGGCATAAAGAACACCCCAAGTTCAATCCCTGGCACCTCCAGTTAAAAAGATCAGATGGCAGGTGATAGAAAGACCTCTTCCTGAGACCTGTAGAGCCACTGTTAGTCAGAGTAGACAATAGTGACCTAGGTTACCCAATGGTCTTATTCCGTGTAAGGCAGCTTTGTGTGTTCATGGCATGGAGATCTCTGGGTGTGACGGCCTCTCTTTTTAGCTTCAGCGAGCAAACCCTGCCCTTTCTTTTGAAACTGAAAACAAGCAATGTAGCATATCCAATTCAAAGAGAATTCAAAGATAACTTCACATATATCAGAGATTTATGAATAACTACAGTTTCAACATTGTCTGGAAGCTTGATTTGAACGATTGGGCTAAATTGGAATTTGGGCTGAGCTTGACTAAGATTTTAATTGTGTGATTTGAATCTGTTCTAAATTGTCAGCTAAGGGTTAAAATTTTACTAACAAAAAGTTTCCATCTTTTCCTTTGTTATATATTTTTGGCAGGATAGATTTGTGCCACTTAGGATCCTGTGCACATTGGCAGCCTTAATGCTATTTCATCCCTTTAAAAGTTCTTTGACTACTGAGTAGCTTTTCCTAACTCTCCAAACAACAGTTTCAGTGATTTCCGCTGTATTTCACAGGAGACAGGCAAGGCTGCCAGCACAGAAACACGAAAATGAGGCATTCTCTGTGCCTAAACCTATGTGCTGTTGATTGTCTACTGCACAACATAATTCACACTGTTTATTGAGTGCTTTACTCCCCCCCTCCAAAAAAAAAAGTCCTAGAGCTTAGCCGAGTAATCAGAGGATTTTCTAAACATCATGATTTCATAAAGAAGCAAACCGATGTGTAGTGATTTCGAAAAAAGATTATTACTAATCAGATTCATGCAGCGACAATGATATAACACAAACTTCAGGAGGATTTCTAATGTCTTGTGTTTGCTACATGTATAAAGTAACGATCATAGCTGCAGGCTTAAAATTACATTTACTACGGGTGTGTTCAGACGGATCTTTTGATCTGCCATAGGAACGACTCCCTTGCGGATCAAAAATGCACGACCAGACAGAAACATCTGGGAAATATTCTGGTCCCATAGGCATCCCGTTCTGCTGCGCCTCCAATCCTGATTTAAAAAGTAGCAGTTTCAATGTAGGGTTTTCACTTACCCACGCAACAACTGCAGACTTTCTTCCGTCTGGTCACTCCATTAGCGCGCGATGCTCCCGTCGGCTCGGTCTGACGTCAGACCGAGCCGACGGGGGCGCGATTTTTAAAAATTGAAACCCCATGTGCGCTTTAACGAGGAAACGCATTCAGCGATAAGCGCTACGAGGAATGTAATATTCATGCTTATTTCTTTTAGGGACAAGATGTTACCGCGATGGGAGATGGAGGGGGGGAAGGACTGTTCTAACTTGCAAAATAGTCCCTCCATTGATCATGATGGCAATGGCAAGGGGGAGGACCAGGACTTTGCTGAAAACCCTCCGCGATCGCCTCAGTTCTCCAAGGAGGCGCAGCCTTGCCTATGCGAATGTACAAAACTTTTTTTAAAAAAATCCTCGGTGGATGCCGTGTAGACAAATCACGGTGGGAACAACGCGCGGTGAGGCTATTTCATGGGGGGGCGTCTGGTCGTGCTAGGCTGGATTAAAAAAATTGGGATAAAATTTTAGGAGGGCTCATGGCGCGATTGACTGGCCGTCTGAACGCAGCCTACGGCCGCTTCCACACGGGGACATTTCTCCACATAGGCAGCAGGAAGGCACACCCCCACCCCCACTTTTTTTGCAGGAAGCTACACCCCCACCCCATTTTTGTTGTTGTTGTTCAGTCGCACAGTCGAGTCTGACTCTTTGCAACCCCATGGACCACATCACGCCAGGCCCTCCTGTCTTCTGTTGTGTTCCAGAGTTTGCTTAATTTCATGTTTTTTGCATTGATAACACTGTCTAACCATCTCATCCTTTGCCGTCCCCGTCTTCTTTGACCTTCAGTCTTTCCCAGCATCAGGGTCTTCTCCAGTGAATGCTCCCTTCTCATTTGGTGGCCAACGGACTTGAGCTTCAGCTTCAGTATCTGGCCTTCCAGGGAACAGTCAGGATTGATTTCTTTTAGGATTGACTGATTTGATCTCATTGCAGCCCCCACTTTACACTGGAGAAAATAAAAACTACCTCCCCCCAAAGTCAAATGGGAAACTGTGGGGGTTTCAGGAGAGCATCTCTTTAGAGACTCCACCACTAGCATTATAGTCCTGCTTATTCATAAGAACATAAGAACATAAGAGAAGCCAATGTTGAATCAGGCCAATGGCCCATCTAGTCCAACACTCTGTCACACAGTGGTCAAAATATACCAGGTGCCATCAGGAGGTCCAGCAGTGGGGCCTGGACACTAGAAGCCCTCCCATTGCTGCCCCCTCCAGCACCAAGGGAAAGAAAGGGAAAGGGAGGGGAATGGGGGTCAGAGTTACCAGGCCCCCTCCAAAGTTCCTGTCATGTATGTGCTCTTGTGCAGACACAACAGAGGAAGGGGGAGGGGTGAGATATGGGGGCAGTGGGCACAGCAAGTGAGTGAGGATCCCATTCTCATCCATGCTGGCCCATTGTCCACCACTACCGCAGCGGGGGCATGTTTCTGAAACCTATGGCAAGAATTATGAATACAACGTGAAAGTTCTTTTTAAAAAATGAAAAACAAAATATTCACAGCCTTGTTGGGATACTGTTAGTTTAAAAACTTATATAAGGCAAAATCAAAAAGTGCCATGGGTTGTAAAACTAATAGTCCAGGAGTCCTTAAGGAACATATGGAGATATAGCTTAAATCCAGGTTTTCAATAAATGCCTCCTCTTTTAATTGTGATGCAATGGCTGGAATTTTGATTTCAATTATATTTGGTTCCAAGTTGGGAGGTAAAGGAATAAAGTCCTCTGTTGTCACAAATCCTCCCTCTAAGCTGTGGAGTCTCGTAAGCAAAAATTCTAGTTTGTGAGCTACTGGCATTAAAGTTGTGAGCAATTTGGCTGCTGGATAAATTAGTTTGCTCTGGAGCCATCCTTCCTGAGCTAAGACAAAAATGTGTGAGCCAGAGGCTAAAAAGCTGTGAGCTAGCTCTCACTAACTCAGCTTAGAGGGAACACTAGTTGTCACTGTTGCTTTGTGTGACTATGGATGAGACGAAGCAACTCTACACGTGGAATCCTGCACGGCAGCAGCTACTTAATGGAAATGGAACACTTTAAGAAATTGCATGCATAAAAGTATCTAGGTGTTTAAATCTCAAGTCCAATGAGACAATTTATAATGCTAACAAACTTAATTCCGGAACAAGCTGTATCACAATTGGACCTGCCACCCAACTACAAGTAGCCATCCCTCACGATTCATTATGATCCGGCCGGCTTGACACGTGGACGGAGTGTGGTGAGTGAGTCGGGGAAAAGGAGGATAACAGAGATAAATCTAAATTCATTCTGGAAGCAGTCACACTCAATGACATATTCACTGACTTCTTCAACAGCTCATTTGATAATGTTCTTTCTGCACTATTCATTTTTCTGAAAGATGAAAGCTGGCTGAAGATCTCATCTGCTCACTGATGCAGGAAGAGGATTTGAAATTAACACAAAATAAAAAAGAGAGAAAGAGGGGAGGGGGGAGGGGTGTGTATGTAGAAGCAAGCACTTTCTGATTAACAGTGCCTCGGTCCTGACTTGGAAGGCTAAAAATCCTACTTATCAGGTCACCTTTAATTAGATATGCATTATAACTCAGTGGAGTATCAGTAGATTGCTGCGCCAGGCAGAATTGTGTTTGGGAAACGGGAAGCACATTCATCATGATAATTAATTGCTGGAAGAACAGAAACATTGTTTTCTGTCAGTCTCTACTATGATGTATATTTGTATACATTTTTGATTAATGTTCTCCAAAAGCCTTAATCGAGGAGGTTAACAATGCAATTACATGACAAATGTACAATGTGACAGTAATTGTTTGTATTTTTTCCCCTCTTAGCAAGGAGGCAATATTAAATGTTGAACCAGCTGGAGTAATAGAGTTTAGTATTTGGAAATCGGAAACCATTGTTTCCCGGAGTGGATATATCCCCATGTAACAGGCAAAGGATTCTTTACTGGGGCACTTTTCTTTGGAGAAGGGTTCGCGGGAGATTATTTGTGGTCTTTATAAAAACCCATTATTCACAAATGCATAGGCTGGAAATATATTGCGGGAGGGCAGAAGCAACATCAGCCCTACAAGATCCAAACCACATTTGGAAAGGCCAGACACCAATCAGATTCTAATCTTTCAGCATTCACCCAGACTGAGTAATGTCTTGCACTAGTTCACTGCAGAAACGTCCAGCTATACTGAAGCAGTAAGTCCACACAGTAACTTGTGCAAAAAGCACAGAGAGGCACAATTCTGATCAGGAACAATAGAGTGAAGGCAGCGCCTCCTGCCTCAATAGAGTAAGATCTGGAAGATCCAGGTTCGAATCCCCTGTCTACCATGGGAGCTCACTGGCTGACCTTGTGCCAGTCACACACTCTCAGCCTAATTTACTTCACAGAGTTGATGTGAGGGTAAAATGGAGGAGAGAAGGACAATGTAAGCCTCTTCGGATCCCCAATGGGGAGAAAGGTGGGAGTACGAAGCTAGATTTTTTTTAAAAAAAGTTTATTTCCTTTTCTCTGCAGTCCAAGCTGACCGTTTGGATTGCTGAGATGAAAAGGGATATCAGCTGGACTTCTGCTCCCTCCCTCCCTCTCCCTCCCCCACACAATAAATTTGCTGCATCTCAGCAAGTCTGGCATGCAGCAAAGTTTCCAGGATACCAGATAGGAAGAAGCAAACTTTCAGATGATCAACTGGGAGTCAGCTACTGATTCCCCCCCCCAGGCCTGTAGCTACAGTAGGGCATCTCGGGGCTAGGCCCCCTGACTTACTGGCAAGGCCCCCCCAACTTCCCACCCAGCCCAGGGCCCCCGAGTGCCAGCAGGTGCAGGGAAGGAGCCAGGTATTCCTGCTCAGCTGTCTGGCAAGAAGAGTTTGCTATGGTGGCCCCATTGAGCCAGACAGCATCTCTCGATTTCCCCCAGAAAGTCTATTCAACTTTAATTAAATTACCTTTAATTCAATTAACCAGTGCCCCCTAAGAAACTTAAATGCCCCCTGGCTAAAAAAAATCCTGACTACAGGCCTGCCCCCCCCAAGTTACTTGGAACAGAGCAAAATTTCCTCAGCAGGAGATCAGAAGTTGACTCCCAGCTGATTGCTCATGTGAACAGCTGAACAGTCCATCAATTAACTGGCTGCCTGGTCACCACTGGAAGTGACCTGAAGTTGCATGTGATGGAGCACCCCTAGCTGTCTCCCATCAGCTATGAAGAATTTTAAAAGGATAATCTTTCTACTTAGCATAATTGAACAGAAGTGTTTACAAGAGTGCTACACAAACTCACCAAAAATGCTAAAAATGTATCTGCTTCGGACTATGTCATAAACTAAAATTGGAATGTATTGAGGAACATTTAATTACCAAACTGTGCCTAATATGTCAGAAGGAAATTAATAAGAGTTGTGTGAGGGTCAGGCTTTGGAATGTTTGACCATGAATTCCTAGCCATTTTCCACCTGCTGAAATCTTGGGATCAGACTGCATATGACGTAGGAGTTCTGTGACTGGAAATCAAGATGTGTCATTTGGCCATAAAAAAACAGTCATAATGGAGAAAATTTTCAGTCAGGGCTGTGGTGAAAGATAAGGGGTGGGGTTCATCTTTGTCCTCAAAACCTATTTCCTTGAACAAAAATGGCACCCATTTTCCTCCTTCTGGCACTCCCTTCCCCTTTTCCTATTTCATCTCCCCTTCCCACCCATCCACCAGCCTACCTTTATCTGCCCTTATCTTCACCTAAATTTATTACTTAGTAAGTTCATTTATGGAGCTGCAGTGGCTCAGTGGTTAAGACACTGAACTACAGGCTGGAAGGTCAGTAGTTCAGCAGTTTGTGACCTGAGTGAGCTTCCATCTCTGGTTCCAGCTCCTGCCAACCTAGCAGTTCAAAAGCAAGAAATTGCAAATAGATAAATAGGTACCACTTCGGTGGGAAGGTAACAGTGTTCCATGTGCCTCGGCGTCTAGTCATGCCAGCCACATGACCATGGAGAAGTCTTTGGACAGCGCTGGCTCTTTGACTTGGAAATGGAGATGAGCACCGCAACCCTAGAGTCGGATTCAACTGCCTTTTGAGCAAGGGAAACATTTACCTAAGTTCATTTATACCCCACTTTTCTCCAAAACAGAGGCATAATGCAGCTTACATAATTTCCTCTCCTCCACTTTATCCTCACAAGAACCCTGTGAGGTAGGTTATACTGAGAATGTGTAACTGGCCCAGATGTCACCCAGTGAGCTTCCATAGTACTGTGGGGATTCAAAACCGAGTCTCCCCAGATCCTAGTCTGAAACTTAACTACTATACCATACTGACTTTCATAGCTGGCTCCTTTTGAACACTAGTGAACAGCTGGGCCTGAATGAGTCATGCAAGTCATGTGGTTTCAGGGTGCCCCATGGTTGTTTCAGACTTGGCCCCAATGAGTCCTCCCTAAAGGCCAGAACAGGCTTGGAAAGGGCCCTTTCCCTCCTCCTCCTTTCTGCTGACAGAAACCAAGACTGGAAGGCTGTCAATAAGCTAGTAATAACCACTGAGGGTTTCAGTTCCTAATTCAGCAGGTCCTGTTTCTATTATTTTTGAAGGGTTAGCCCCCAATGTATTTTTTTAAAAATGTTTTATCTTAAATTATTAGATTATTATATTGTTTTACTGTTTATAATGCCTATGGCCATGTTAACTGCCCTGACCCTGACCCGGCAGGGAGGGCGGGATATAAATCTAATAAATACATACATAAATAAACGATTTTCAATTTTTCTCCAAATCTGGGGCTTTTCTGTAGAAAGACCAGTCTTGTCTATTAATGGCTCCAGTCTCTAGATTTCAGTATCCACAGATTTTTCAACGTTAAGAATTAGATAGACAGGAACCCTCAAGGAATTGTGGGGACCCTCCTTCTCCCTGCCTTTGTTTTGTGCCCTCTCTCCAACCTCTCCTTTGTGACCCATCTCCTCTGTCACTTCCTCCACTCACCCATTGGGCTGATCCCATGGCTTGGGCTTCTGTTCCTCCTCTAACTACCTACCTCCAGCGCTACCATCTTGATGTCAGGGGGAGCAGGGCTATTTTTGGGCAGGAACGCACAAGAACAGAGTTCCAGCTGGCTTCAGAGTTGGCCACGCCCACTACAGCCAAAACCTCTGCATGTGTGGCTACAGAGGGAAGGCCTGGAGAGCGACACCTCCTCCAGCAACTCTGAGATGGGCAGGCCAGGGGGGTGCCTGGAAGGATCGGGGAGGCATTTAAATGCCTCCCAGCACCTTCCCTTCCCTTCAAGGGGGTGCTTGCCCAGGCACCCCGCAGCTGCAGGACGCCCAGGCAAGTCAAGGGAAGGTGCGGGGTGTGGCCTAATATGCTAATTAATTTCTGCTATTGGGTGTGGCCTATTATGCTAATGAGTTCCTGGTAGGCTTTTTTTGCCTGGGGGGCAGTGACTATGGCACTCTTTTCCCACCTCCAGCATTGTCACCTCAGTACCAGGGGCCAGGGACAACTCCTGTATCTCCTTCCTAGCTACCTCCAGCAGTGCCTCCTCAGTGGGACATGGGTGAAGTGTCACCATCTCAACAGCAGGGACAGTTGGAGAGTCCCCATCCTCCACCACCCATCCCAAGTGTCACTGTCTAAGCATTGGGGAGGACAGGTAGGTCTTGCACCTCCTCCCATTTTGGTGCTACTATGGGTGGAGGAAGCATCACTGTGTCAGCAAATGGGAGGCCTAGCAGGCCCCACACTTCCTTCCCTGTCCCTCTCCAGATTTGCCTGCTCCTTCTCCCCTGACCTTCTCCCAAGATGTTGCCTCCCCCACAGGACTGTTGGGAACCTTTAAAGCAAAGTACCTGCCTTAAACCTTAACAGATAGACACATGAATAAATGTAGGTGCCTTCATGTCTAGTTTTGCAAGAACCTTGAAGAATGTGGAAGTGGTCAAAGTATTGTTTCTCTTGAGTTAAGCAGCAGATGGAGCTGTCAGTTCCAAATCTAATTTCTTTAGAGGAACGTTACTGTAGGAAGATAAAATATTTTATAGTTGACATTCAATTTGTGATTGCCAGTAGTTTTTACATGAAATGCCCAGTTCCAGCGCACTGAAAATGAATCCTACCAATGGACTGTTCTTTGAAGATATGCTCTTTCATAATAGAAATTTGCATTAAGAGAGAGAAAAAAATACCCTATGAAATATCCAGCCAGAAATAATGGAATACACATGTTTGAATGGATGCAGGTCTATTAGACCAAAACATTATCTGCTTGTATAAATATGAAATTTGAAAGCTACTGTAAAGTCAGTATAGCAGACAGCAGACCTATCATATTGTTGGCTATGTCAACCGGTCCCACCCACCCATTGAACAAAAGGATATACACAGAAATAAATGTGCAGTCCTGCATCAGTTCAGAAAAAGTAATTCACTGGGGAGAGTAACAACAACCAGTAAGCAAATTCCTTCAACTTGCGCCTAAACAGCCCCTACTGAGATTAGGCAATATTGAAGAATATCACAGATCGTGGCACAGAGGACTATAGTGGGAAGAAGGAACTAACAGAACACAAAATCTCTCTAATGTGAACAGAATTGTCCTATTGCTTGCACAAGAGCAGGTGGATCCAAGCCACAGAAGATTTTTCATATGGTTTTTACAGGGTGCATCATAGCTTGGAATGAACAAGCCAGCTTTCATATGAAAGTTGAAAACTACATTCAAAATAAAGCCCACAACAAACAAACAGTTCCCAGAACAATCATTATCAAATATAAGCATGTTCTGTTGAAGCCTGACCAATGTTTTCTTAATGATGCATTTGATACACCACTATCACATAGGCTTTCCAGCAATGTGCCTTTGAGCTGTACATGACCTCAGAAAAGCTTTTTGGTTTAATCACAATTCTTTGTTTGTTTGTTTATTGCACTTATATCTCACCTTATCCCACAGTGGGCTCAGGGTGGTTCACAACATGAATAAGAACATAAGAACATAAGAGAAGCCAATGTTGAATCAGGCCAATGGCCCATCTAGTCCAACACTCTGTCACACAGCGGCCAAAATATACCAGGTGCCATCAGGAGGTCCAGCAGTGGGGCCAGGACACCAGAAGCCCTCCCACTGCTGCCCCCTCCAGCACCAAGAATAGAGTGCATCACCTGCCCCAGACTGAGAGTTCCCATCTATACCCTGTGGCTAATAGCCACTGATAGACTTCTGCTCCACATGTTTATCTAATTCCCTCTTGAAACTGTCCATGCTTGTAGCTGTCACCACCTCCTGTGGCAGTGAATTCAATGTGTTAATCACTCTTTGGGTGAAGAAGTATTTCCCTTTATCTGTTCTAACCCGACTGCTCAGCGATTTCATAGAGTGCCCATGAGTTCTTGTATTGTGAGAAAGGGAGAAAAGTACTTCTTTCTCAACCTGCTCAATCCCATTCATAATCTTATAAACCTCAATCATGTCACCCCTCAGCCGTCGTTTCTCCAAGCTAAAGAGCCCCAAGCATTTTAACCTTTATTCATAGGGAAGGTGTTCCAACCCTTTTATCATTCTAGTTGCCCTTCTCTGCACTTTTTCCAATGCTATAATATCCTTTTTGAGGGGTGGTGACCAGAACTGTACACAGTATTCCAAATGAGGTCGCACCAATGATTTATACAGGGGCATGATGATACTGGCTGATTTGTTTTCAATTCCCTTCCTAATAATCCCCAGCATAGCGTTGGCCTTCTTTATTGCAGCTACACACTGTCTAGACATTTTCATTGAGTTATCCACTACAACTCCAAGATCTCTCTCTTGGTCCGTCTCTGCCAGTTCAGACCCCATCAACGTGTATTTATATTTAGGATTTTTGGCTCCAATGTGCATCACTTTGCACTTGGCCACATTGAACCCCATTTTCCACATTGACGCCCACTCACCCATCCTCAACAGATCCCTTTGGAGTGCCTCACACTCCTCCCTGGTTTTCACCACCCTGAACAACTTCGTGTCATCTGCAAATTTAGCCACTTCACTGCTTACTCCCAATTCCAAATCATTAATAAACAAGTTAAAAAGCATCGGACTGAGTACTGATCACTGTGGTACCCCACTGCTTACCACCCTCCACTGAGAAAGTTTCCCATTTACACAATGAATATATAATTAAAAACCAGTTAAATATAACAGGATAGCAGCAAAGAAGCATACATTGCTCCAGAGCAGAAGTCCATCAGTGGCTATTAGCCACAAGGTATAGATAGGGACTCTGGGGCAAGTGAGGATCTGTATTCTTGGTGCTTGTGTGGGGGTCAACAGTGGGAGAGCTTCTAGTATCCTGACCCCACTGGTGGACCTCCTGATGGCACCTGGTATTTTTGGCCACTGTGTGACAGAATGTTGGACTGGATGGGCCATTTGCTTGATCCAACATTGGCTTCTCTTATGTTCTTATGTTCCTGTTAGACATTAGCAGGATAGTAAGCAGCTATAGGCTCACTATGGGCAGGGGAGAGCAAGATGGTAGAAACATCCACTGCTTCAACCAAAGGCCTGGCGGAACAGCTCCATTTTGCAGGCCCTGCAGAACTGTAACAGGTCCCACAGGGCCCTGATCTGGACTAGGAGTGCATTCCACCAGGCTGAGGACAGGGCAGAAGTGGCCCTGTCCCTGTTTGAGAAAGACATCTTTCGGGCCAGGGACTACCAGTAGATGATGGTCTGAAGAGTGCAAGGCTCTCCAGGGCATATATTGGGAAAGATGGTCCCAAAGGTATGCTGGTCCCAGGCCATGTAGAGCTTTAAAGGTCAGCACCAAAACCTTGAAGTGGATATGGTACTCAACTGGTAGCCAGCACAGTTGGCATAGCACTGGCTGAATGCACACCCTCACATATATTGCTGTCAGCAAGCATCCTGCACTAGCAGGGGTTTCCAGGTCAAGTTCAAGGGCAGCCCCAAGCAGCGTGAGCTACAGTAATCCAGCCTGAAAGTGGCCATTTCATGGATCACTGTAGCTAAATTCCAGGGGGAGAGGTAGTGAACAAGTTGCCTGACCTTCCATAGATGATAAAAGGCAGACCTGGCAACAGTGGTGACCTGGGTGTCCACTGAAAAAGAGGTATTCAGGATTACCCCAAGGCTTCTTGCCCTCGACACTGGTGTCAGAGGCACGCTGCCAAGCATCGGGAGCTGAATTCCCAATCCCAAACCCCCATGACTCAGATACAGGACCTCTATCTTCATTGGATTTAATCTCAACCAGCTCTGCTGTAGCCTTCATGGGAAGAATAGCTACCATAAAAATGAATATTTTACCAAAATTGATTTTTTTATTTCAAACAATTCCAATTATCCAAAATCAACAATATTTTAAAGAACTTTATAAACGGATATCACAATTCATATGGCAAAACAAGAAACCAAGAATTAAATTAAAAGCTCTGCAAGATGCAAAAGAAAGAGCTGGATCTGCTTTTTCAGATTGGCTTCTATATTTCAAAACAGCTGCATTGAAATGGGTAAGAGAATGGATTACTTTGCAAAACACAAGGTTATTGAAATTAGAAGGACGTGATTTACTATTGGGATGGCATGCATTTATATGGTATGATAGAGATAAAATACATAAATACTTCAAGCAACATCTTCTTAGAAGAGCACTACTGAAAGTATGGAAAGAAACTAAAAGACTTTTTAATACTAAAATACCCAAATGGGTCTCACCACATGAAGCTTTTACAAATCCAAATTTATTTTTTTAAAAAACCCTTATTGTATAGATATGAAGATTTGTTGGATAATAAAAACCAACTAAAGACAACAGAGAACCTTAAAAAAACAAGATATAGATATGAGCTGGTAGGAAAGAGCAAAATTAGAATCAAGCTTTGTCAAAGACAAACAAATGGGTTTCTATGAAAAGCCAACTGTAATAGATAGCATATTGATCTATACTGATGATAAGCTCATTAAGAAATTGTATGTTATAATGTTAGAAATTAAAACCCAAGATGAAGTGGTCAAAAGCTTTGTAGTTCAATGGGCTCAAAATTTGGGCCGTAATATTTATTTAGATCAATGGTCTAAGATATGGAAAACAAATATAAAAATTACCAAAGCAATTTCTTACAAAGAAAATATTTATAAAATGTTCTATAGATGGTATATTACACTAGAGAAGTTATCTAAATTTTATCCTAATATGATTGTTGGAAATTTCAAAAAAAAATGTTGGTTCTTTCTTTCATATGTGGTGGACTTGTGAGAAAAGTAAAAAGTTTTGGGTTTGTACATATGAAATACTGCAAAAAAAAATTAAAAGTGACATACCTTTTATACCAGAATTGTTTTTATTGACTATACTTCCAGAAAATTGTAAAAAACAAGATTCATATCTTATTGTACATGTAGTTACAACTGCTAGAACGTTATATGCTAAATATTGAAGAAGAAAGAAGGTACCTTCCAAAGAAGAAATAATAAACGAATTACTAGAAACTGCTGAAATGGACAAATTAACTTTAATTTTGAAAGGACATAAAGAGGAAAACTTCAAAAATACATGGTCATTACTTTACAGTTGGATTAAAGAATACATTAAATGAAACATGAACACACCCAAAACAGAAGACAATGAGAGTACCTAAAATAAAATGTGCAAAAGGTATATTTAACATTATAAGATGTAGAAACATACTTTTATTGAGAGAGGTATGGAAAACTTAATAGTTAAAGAGTTGGAGATTCTCCCACTGAATGTTTGTATGCATTATTGTTTGTTTATCTTTGCCTTTTTGTCATAAAATAAAATATTTACTTAAAAAACAAACAAACCTGTAATTTTCTTTACCTGGGCCTACCCTTGGGCCTGATCCAGAAATTGCAGCTAGTGCAGAATGCCGTGGCATGCTTATTGACAGCAACACCTTTATGGGTACACATTCAGCTAGTGTTTTGCCAACTGCACTGACCGCCTATCGAATACTGGATCTGGTTCAAGGTTATGTTTTTGACCTTTAAAGCTCTAGGTGGCCTGGGACCATCATGCCTGCGGGACTGCCTCTCCCCATATGAGCCCCAGAGAGCTTTAATCTCCTCCAATCAGCACCTCCTGGTGATCCTTGGCCCGAGGGATGTCTGCCTAGCCTCAACCAGGGTGAGCGCTTTTTTGGCCCTTGCCTCTACCTGGTGGAACATTCCCACACCCAAAATCAGGGCCCTGTGGGACTTATTACTGTTCTGCAGGGCCGGTAAAGCAGAGCTGTTCTGCCAGGCTTTTGGTTGAGGTGGTGGATGTTCAACCATTCTGTCCTCCCATGTTCATGGCCCCTTCCCAGTGCCATGCTGCTTAGACAATATTACGTGGGCATTACTGGAGCTTTCATTCGCCTGACATGAGGCAAGGGTCCTTTCTGTTATTGTTTATTGTGTCATCTGTTGTTTTATTGATTTTATTACTTTTATTGTTTTATGAATTTTGGGTTGTATGCCGCCCTGAGCCCACTCACGAGATAAGGTGGGGTATAAATAAAATAAAATAATAATGAAGAGGAGGAGGAGAACTTGATTTGGGTACTCAGTAAAATGAGCAGTCTACCACTGACCACACTCAGACCTTGTTAGCTGCAGCAAGGGTGTTGTATCATGATCCTTCCAGCTTTCCAATTACTTCATGAGACTGCCCAATTCCCAAAATGAGACATGTTCAAGTTTTTCTATCACTGGTTCAGAACTGATATAAGAGGCTGAGTGACAAAAGGCCTTATGAACCCATAGGAGGAATGAGTAATGAAGGCATCACTGACAGATTGCTGTGGGTGGGTCTTCTTTATCTATCTAGTAAGTCTTAGGCAAACTCTAATTACAATTGGTGGTTTCAGATCCTACCACACACCTCTTTGCTACATAAGTATAGGAGTACCAAGTTTTCTTGCAAGTTCATCAAGTTTTTGCAGGTCCTTTCTCTAGATTTCACTGTTCCAGGTATTGTATTTTCTTAACAGATAAGGGAGAAATCATTTTCCATGTTGCTCAATTGTACAGATGCCGCTGCTATGGAAACTACCCTTCATATGACCATAATAAAGATATACCATTGATGTACAGTAACTGCAATGCAAAGCAGCATTACTTTTTAATTTTTTTCATTAAAAATCTAATATGAGTACCTGAAACACTGCTTCAATGAATTATGTATTTTTCGGCCAAGCCAGGAAAGATTTTTTTCCCCTCAGTGTATACAATGTTATAAGGTGTTTTCATGGAAGCTGTCAACTTATTCTTTGAGACGTACAAAAGAACATTTTGTAACAAAAAAATGGTATTTTCAGTCCTGCGTAATACTCAATATGCTTCTAAAACTGAGACGAAAATAGCCAGCTAATTCTATTCAAGTTAGCATTCATTCAAGCACATAAGAAGGAATCCTCATACTTTGAACTAAGGAGTACTTGGATATGAGACCAATAAACAATGTCCTTTTCAGAAAACTATGATAATAAACATAGCTTGTAGTCAATTAGATAATAATTGTCATTACAAGAAGCCTTTCTGATAGGCATCTCTCTATAAGAATAATTAGATTTATGTAATTACTAGGAATAAGGCCCATTGTGGAAATAAATACAACGGGTTCTAGAAAGAGGCTCTGGGAGAGTGTCCCGGCTTTGGGCACTCAGTGACAATTTGCTGTGGCAATCTCAGCAGGGTATAATGACAGAGTCCACCATTTTCTCCAGAGGAACTTGATCTTTGCTACCTGAAGAGCAGTAGTAATTCTGAGTGATCTCCAGCCCACCCCCAAGATTGGTAACAGTGGTTCCCCAGGAGGGAGTGGCTGGTTTGGAGGGTGGAGTCTATGGCATTATACCTGTCTGAAGTCCCACCCCTCCTCAACACTCATGCTCTCCAGGTTCAACCCCTCAAATCTCCAGGAATTTCCCAACCTGGAGTTGACAACCCTATCTCCCTCCCAGCCAACCATCAACCTACCTTTAGTTTTCCATCTCCTTCCCCCTCCCTCCTAGAGAGCAGTTGTAATTTTGAGTGATCTCCAGCCCCCACCTGGAGATTGGCAACAATGGTTCCCCATCAGGGAATGGCTGAATTGGAGCGTGAAGTCTATGGCATCGTACCTGTCTGAGGTGCCACCCCTCTTCAAACCTCACCCTCTCCGGGCTCCATCCCTCAAATCTCCAGGAATTGCCCACCTGGAGTTGGCAACCTGATCCGGACTGGGCCCAATGAGTTTTCTCCCAAAGGCAAACATAGGTGTGGAAAGGGCCTTTTACTGACAGAGGAGAAAGTACAGGTGCCAACTCTGATTAGGGAAATACCAGGAGATTTGGGGGGGTGGATCCTGTGGAGGGCAGCATTTGGGGTGTGTGTGGAAGAAGAAGAAGAGAAGAAGAGAAGAAGAGATTGGATTTATAGCCCGCCCTTCACTTGGAGTCTCAGAGCGGCTTACAATCCCCTTTCCCTTCCCCTCCCCACAACAGATACCCTGTGAGGTAGGTGGGGCTGAGAGAATTCCTGCACAAACTGCTCTTTCAGGGACAGCTGTGCCAGAGCTTGTGACTGACCCAAGGTCACATCAGCAGGTGCAAGTGGAGGAGCGGGGAATCAAACCCGGTTCTCCCATATTAGAGTCCGCGCACTTAACCACTACACCAAAGGACTCAGCAGGGTATAATGCCATAGAGTCTACCCTCCAAAGCAACCATTTTCTCCCAGGGAACCGATCTCTGTCATCTGGAGGTCAATTGTAACAGTGGGAGATCTCCAGTTCTCACCTGGAGATTGGCAACCCTAGGGGAAAGTCAGCCGCACAGCGGGGAGTTGAAAAAAATGGTTCGATGGTCACTGGCCCACCTCGTTAGCCAGCCAGCCATGCTGAAGCTAAGCAGGAGAAAGAGCCTTTTCCATTTATTCTGTTAGGAAAGTGGCCATTGGGGAGGGGGTTATGGGCGGGGGAGGGGTTATGCTGAAAGTCCTTTGTTTTTTTACTCACAGAACCAAGCTTGGTTGCCTACCAACAGCCACTGAGGGGACAGTCCCTCACAGGAGTCAAGAGAACTGTCTTCCTCGGGAGAGAGAGCTGTCTGCCAGTAAATCTGGCATGCAAATCTGTCTGAAGGGGGAGTGGGTGGGGAAGAGGAGCAGACCTAGCACCCAGCCAATTGCACGTGAGTACTCTTGAGTGGCAGCTGATGGGCCAATGGCTGAGGGAGGGCATTTTACAGCCAATGGGAGCGCATGGAATCTTACGAAACCAAAAGATAATTATTATAAGGAGAGATTTTTGAGTGTTAGAACTTCCACATGATTGCAAAAGGGTAGCTGTGCTAGTCTGTTATAACAAAATAAAACAAATGTTCAAGGGCATTCATACTGGAAAAGATATTATTAGTCTTTAAGGTGCCACTAGACATTTATAAAACTTTTCACATACATTGTTTCATCAGCCCTTATAATGGCCTCATTAGGTAGGCTGGTGTTATTATCATACCCTTAATGTATACAGGTGGCTTAGAGATACTGGCTTGCGTTGGGTATGGACTTGTGGCTAAGGTAAAGTCAGAAGTGGGAACTTACAATATCTAGCTAGCTATTTACCAGTCCAGTCCATTTTAATCTCATTCTTCCTCCTTAGAAGGTCAAGGGCATGTAAATGGCTCTCCCTTCCCCAGCTGACATTCTTACATCTTCCCTTATTCAGTAGGTTCACTGAGTTCAATCAGGCTGTCAAGTAAGAGTGCCTGCTGGGACCAGTGCTCCCTCTAAGCTGAGTTAGTGTGAGCTACCTCACAGTTTTGTAGCCTCTGGCTCACACGTTTTCGTCTTAGCTCAGGAAGGATGGCTCCAGAACAAACTAATTTTTGCAATATCCAAATTGCTTGCTCAAACTTTAACGCCAGGAGCTCACAAACTAGAACTTTTGCTCACAAGACTCCATGGCTTAGAGGGAGCATTGCCTGGGACAGCAGTCTTAGCTTCTGTACAAGAGGTGTCAAACTCATTTGTTCTGACATAAATGTCACTTTGTGTACCATAAAATCTGCCAGGTACCGGAGATATAAACTCTATAAAAGACAGCAACTGGTAAGCTCTGAGTTGGCGTATCCTCACTGCAAGGCCCCATGGGCTGGGAAGGGGGGTACAAAGGAAAACCCTTATGGGCAGACCAGAGAGCCAGTGATACAGCACTAGACAGACAATCCCACGCCACTTGACTGCTGCAGACAAGATTGTTCCTCCATACTGAAGCCACAATCGAAGTGACTCTGCCCACTCCCTCCGATCAGTCTCCTGTTCCCTCCCTTGCACTAGTTACTCACAGGCCACATAAGAGCCCTGGGCAGGCCAGTTCTGGGCCCTGGGCCTTATGTTTGACACCCCTGTTCTATACTGTAGCAGCTCTCACTACAGAGCAACCATCTTAGACTGTTGTATTCACTATTTGTTGACTTAATTTTTTTAAAAAAAGTTATGAATTTCATTTACACTTTTCCGCTGATGTTTATTGCCATGCTTTTCTCCTCTTTGCTGACCTGTAATCCACTTATCATATTGCTAGTTTTGGTTCAGATGTTCAAAGCATTTATTCCAGTGCAATTCTATCACTTCTGCAGTTGCACATCCTAATAAAAAGTCTCAATCTATATATCTGTTTCTCAAGTGTGCCCCCCCATCTGCAGATATCTAAATCTGTGGATCAGGGCCACACTGACACTAAACAGGTTTTCCTGTAAACTTGGGGGACAACCTAGGTTTGCAGAAAAATCTGAAATCTGAAAAAAAAAACCTAAATTGAAGGCCCCCCCAGCAGCCCCCCCAAAAAAAGTCCCCAAAGAGCAATCTCTCATCTTACTGCAACCTAAAGGTGGGGGGGGGTTGTTGAAATAAAATGAAAAGAAAAAGGAGGGGAAACCACCAAGGAAGCAGACAGCAGGAAAATTCCACTAAACTAATATGCTATGTGAAAGCAGAATTCAATCCTGATTTTTTTCACCCTTTGCAGCAAACAAACATTGAATCACAACACAGAGGAACTCAGGGCAAAGTCAAGCCCCCTGATCCCTGACTGAGTAAGCTGGCTAAGAAAGAAAGCTAGCTAAGCAATCTTCCCACTACAGCTAGCAGCAAAGCTCTTCATTCTGTTGCAAGTACGCCCTCTCTGTCCAAAACTACAACATCAACAAAAGGAATGTGTGCTCATTCTACACTTATATAGATCTGGGTCCCATTGCAATTAATGGAAACTCTGTTATTGGCAGGAAGCAGTGCCTGTCAACCTTTGGAGGGTCCCTATTTGTATTTCCAAGGCTGGAAAACACCACCTCCACCATTGTCTAGCATTTTCATGCCACAGATTCTGGGTAGGATTTGTTTTCTGAGCCACTCCCAAAAGCTTGGAGATTTCTTTGGAGACCACATGTATGCCAAATGTTGCTTCCCAAGCCCCAATCTGGTTGGAATTCTGCATGAATTTTGGCTCATCATGCATTTCATGCTCATCCCTACCCTGCAGTACCAGTGCAATATACTAGTGCCCAGCAGAACCCAGTGCCAATGTGGCAATGCCAGCTCAATCACAATCCAAGCAAGGGAGGCATTTTTGCAAGCCCATGAAATCCAATGCAATATACAGACAGCCCAGTAGTATCAGTGCAATCACAGAATGTCCAGTAGAACCCAGTGCCAGCTCAACAGGACTGATGTCAAGCACAGAAGCACAATCCAAGCAAGGGGGCATAGGAAGCCCAACAGTTCAATCACAATCCAAGCAGAGGGGTATTTTTGCAAGCCCAGTGAACCAGTACAGTGTACAGTGTGCCAAGCAGTACCAATAGAATCAGAGTGCCCAGCAGTAGAAAAGAGCAAGAGTCTAGTAGGACCTTAAAGACTAACAAAATATGTATCAGGGTATGTGCTTTTGTGAATCACTGCTCACTTCTTCAGATACTTCTTCACTTCTTCAGAGTGCCCAGCAGAACCCAGTGTCACTGGCATTGCAAGCTTAAAAGGACTGATCTCAAAGCACAGAGTCACAAATTCAAGCAAGGGGGTGGGATTTTGCAAGCTCTGTGCAAGGAAATGGGAAGTGAACACAAAGGAACCCCAGCAAGGAGGGGCTCTTGAAACTGCCATGACTAGTTTGAAACTAACAGCAATGTTTCCAAGACTGGAGAATTCCACCCCTCTCCTGTTGCTTTGAAGTTTGGTAAATGTTTTGTTAGACTGGAGATAGTCTGTTTGAAAATGTATCCATTCACCAACCAGCATGAACCTCCACAATCTGCTTGAAAGTTTATGGGAAGTTTGTGCCAGTTGACCTGCCACAAACTTCAGTTTGTGAACCATGAACCAGCAAAAATTCAACATGAATTTTAGTTTGTGAGCCAGTTCATACCCATCAGTAAAGAGAACTCTAATGGAGGGATTGCATCCATTCCCAATGACAATTTATAATTCATTTCTGGTTCCCTGCTCTGAGGAGACAGAAGAACAGCAGATTACATGTTCTCTTCTGTGGTACTCAAGAGTCCCCAATGAATGATGGGATAACTGATGTCAGAATATAATAGCATAGACTTATAATGGGCACAGGGAGTGAGGAATCTCAGAATAAGATAAATAATTAATGCATTCTTCATATACTTAAATTGTGTGACATTTCTCAGCAGGGAGATCCTTTCTGGACAAGGATTTCAGGGACTTTGTGGGTCAAGAAGGAAAGGCTGGTTTTGCTACCCAGGCATGGCTCACACTGGTGGATGGAAACTGGTACAGATAAAGTCCTGTTGATTAAGTGCTTTAGGAACTTTGAAGGGATCCTCTCATAATCTGAATCTCTGGATATAACCATTCCAGCTGTTTGATCCCACTGCAACCCTAGTATGAAACTGTTTTTAAAACTCTCATATTTGAAGGCATCATTGTTTGATAAGTCCTATTTCTTATTTAGAACAATAATAGATAAAATTATATTATGGTCATAGTGTTATTAGGTGTGGGTATGTGAATCACATGTTTTGTCAAAACACACATAGATATAGTCAGGGATCATTTCCTGCCAGAGCACGCTGGAACAGTGCTCCGGCAGTAAGGAGCCCAGGGGCGGCCCCCTCTGCCCAGATGGGGAAGGGAAAGAAAAGCATTCTAAACATGCCTGGGTTCCCTGCCCGATCTTCTCTAGATGCCCCACAGCTGCGGGGCACCTGGAGAAGATCGGGCAGGGAACCCAGGCATGTCTGCCTGCCCGCCCTTCCCTTGCTTTCTCCAGCCAGCCCACCATGGCAGGTTGGCTGGGGAGGAGAAGGAGAGGTGGGCAGACATGCCCCCTTTCCCCCCTGAGCCTCTCCACTTTTGCGGAGAAACTCAGGGAAAGGGGAGGATTTAAATGCTTTTCTTTCCTTTCCCCAGATGGGAAAGGAAAAGAAAGGCATTTTAAACATGCCTGGGTTCCCTGGCCGATCTTGAGATCCCTGGGTTCCCTGGCCGATTGTAAGGGTATGTGGCATATAAAAATGATCTATGCAAATGAGCTCCTGCACCTCTTTTTCTATGAAATGACCCCTGGATATAGTAGTTACTCCACTGCCCACCTGCAAAAAGATTGGCATGCACAATATGCAAACTGAAAGAATGGCACTACTCCAGTCTTAATGTGCTCTGTATCCCTCATGCTCCAGTCCATTACAATTTTGGCATGATACTACACAGAGGCAAGGGGAAATTTACAGGAGTCAAATTCTCTTCCTTTAGGTGTAAATCATTTGCCATCCATATTTTTAGGTTCTATTAGTAAGTGTTTACAGTCAGGCACCAATCCAAAACATCACGTTAACCAAACCGGTTTAACCCATTTGAAATAGAGAGCACAACTTCATTAATACTTCGAGCACTTTAAATCAATATTTAGACATTTAATAATTGTGCTCATTTTACTTGAATATATTAGGGAAGCTGCATGGAAGTATTAGAACTCCTCTGATTAACATACTTGAATCAGCAAAAGGTGGCAATTAAATAAAAATCTACTTGCTTCTTGGTCTACCATAAAAATTAACATAATTTAGCAATTATTTTATCATTTTGAATATATATTAAGAGTGGGGTTTAAGCATTTTAATTGTGGCCTGTATTCTACATAGTTTAAAGCTGTCTGGCTGCAGATATGCTTGGAGTCACAATGTTAAAAATATATTGGGTTGTTTCAAATTTTTAAACTTTGAATCATTTATTCACTAAAGGTGGCTGTAAACCAAGAATTATACTAAATATAATTCACTCATTAAGATGTATTTACAGGCTATATTAGAACGTTAAGCCTTGTGGAGGTAAAATATTTGTTCAACGCATTTTAAAATAAGTATATATCTGAGGTAGTATTGTATAGTGATATTTCTCACTGTAAATAACTTTACAATGACTTTTCTCAAAATACGCCTTTATCAATGGATTCAACTCTAATTTTAATCCAGAAATCAGTCAAATCAGCATACTTTGATTTAGGTTAATTTAATCTTATTGAAGTCATGCAATCCATTAAACAAATTCCAGAGGTTAATTTGTAGCAGCAGGACTACGAATCTCATGCCATTTTAAAGAATGACATATTTACAATGCAGTCTTAAATTTACCCAGAATTCCACTGTCGCAAGTAAGTGTGCATAGGACTATAGCCTCATCATGGAATGATTTGTCATGGCCTTTAGCCAACATCTTTAGGTTCAGGTATATATCTACTAACTAAAAATTGTCCACAATAGAGGTCATTTTTTTCCTCTTGCACCCATATGTATGGGGGTCCATGTGTGCGCATGCAGACATACTAATCTCTGAATTGCCAAAATATTACTTGTTGTTTTGGTAAATCATTGGCAACACCATCAAAACAAACACAGGAGTTTAACTTCTACCTACACTTTTCCTTTTTCTGACAACAATACAGTTAGTCCCTAAGTACATTGCACTTAGATTTTATGTGTTTTTAAACTGTTTTAACATTTTTATGTAAGCTGCCCTGAGCCTGCTTTGGTGGGGAGGGCAGGGTATACATCCAATAAATAAATAAATAAAAAAATAAAATTTACCACCTCTGGCACCACCATTCTATGAGACAAGAACATAAAAACATAAGAGAAGCCAATGTTGGATCAGGCCAATGGCCCATCCAGTCCAACACTCTGTGTCACACAGTAGCCAAAAATACCAGGTGCCATCAGGAGGTCCACCAGTGGGACCAGGACACTAGAAGCCCTTCCGCTGTTGACCCCCCCCCCAAGTACCAAGAATACAGAGCATCACTTGCCCCGGAGTCCCTATTTATACCTTGTGGCTAATAACCACTGATGGACCTCTGCTCCATATGCTTATCTAATTCCTTCTTGAAGCCATCCATGCTTGTAACCTAGCCCCCACTCCAGAACTCGGAGGTTGTTGATCACCAAAAGGTGTTATACCACTAAACCCATTTGAGGTCCCCCTATTAAACACCGCAGTACTCCTCACATCTGGTGTAACAGCCACACTCTATCATAGAGGACAATCAAAAAGAAGCCATCCTGTTAGGAGTATATTTCACCCTACTTCAAGCCATAGAATATGCTGAAGCCCCATTTACCGTCACTGACTCAACATTCTTTGTAGACACTGTATTCCATGGACTACATGTCACTATTGGTACATCATTTTTCACCATGTGCCTAATATGACAAATTAATTACCACTTCATAACTGGCCACCATTTCAGATTTGAAGCTGCCACATGATACTGACACTTTGTTGATGTAGTTTGACTACTCCTGTACAGCTCAAGCTACTGATGAAGCTCATATCCCCTTGGTATATATTACATGACTTCCACTCACTAGATTTTAGAGGCCCCCTAAGAGGGGATAATTAAAATCACAACTACTATCACCACTACTACTACACATCTTAGCCCTAATCACCATTAGCTTCTGAATCTTGGGGTTCTGCCCTGGACCAAGCTTAAGGAAGGCTATTGAAGGGGGGCCTTGAAGCCAACATCAACCTGCTGCCTCCAGCCAAACATCTTCCCTTTTATTCAAAATGCAGTTCTGATTGTAGCCAATAGGGGCACAGGAAAGTCTGAACATAGCAAAAAGCTCTAGGATCAGCCAAGTTTCCCGTTTCCCAAAAAACTCAAGCAGACTTCCTTAACAGATCATGCTGATAGCTGCTACAGTAACTGCCAGCCTGCAGATCATTTTCTTCAATAGTCTAGCCTTTCTCTCTCCCTTTTGTTGCATGCAGCTCAATCCTTCTGTCTCTTAATCTCTCCCTCTTTTCCACACATTTCTCATTCGTTTCTGTCCTCCTTCACTTAATTTTTCTGTGTGTGTCCCCCACACATCTTATTTTCACTTCTTGGTCTCAAGACATTGTCATCCCTATCCTGCTTGGTGACAGAATGTATTTAGGGGTAGTATAGTAGCAAATCTTTGTTAATATTATGCCGAGTACTCTGTACATTGTGCTGATTCTGCTGGGATGCAAAAATGCCCCCTTGAGTTTCTACTGCAGAGATTCTCTGGTTTGACTTTAGCCTTCTGGAAATACTGGAGGACGAGGGGGGCTAGTGTTTAATTTGGGGGAGGGGTACTAGTGTTTTTCTTAACATCCAGTCTGTTGAAGCTTGTGATCACTATTTTGTGATGCTTTGGCTACTGTTAGTTAGTAAAAGTTAGCACAAAGCACAAAGGCAGACTCCTAGCTCTCAAAAATGACTTGTAGATGTTTGGGATGGTCATTTTTGAGGCTTCAAAATGGAGAACAGCAGCCCTCCCAAGTGCCTGCTAAGAATACGAATAGTGTGATAGAATTCTTTTTGCCATCAAATCACAGCTGACTTATGGCAACCCTGTAGGTTTTTCAAGGCAAAAGACGTTCAGAGGTGGTTTGCCATTGCCTGCCTCCACATCAGCCCTGCTTAGGTTCTGACATCTGACGAGATCAGACTATCCTAGGACTATCCAGGTCAGGGCTAGTCTGAGAGTAATGTGATTGGCCCAAGGTCACCCAGCATGCTTCCTTGGCATGAGTGGGGATTCAGACCTGAATTTCTGAGATCCTAGTCCAGCACTTTAAGCACTACACCAGCTTGGTTTTCATGATGGAATAGAGTGTTGGGAATTCAAGAGACTAGTTCAGGGAGAATTTTTCTATAATGGTAATAGGACTAAACTATAACAGAATAATTCAGGAAGGTATTTTATACAGGTAAATTAACTGTGTGTATTGTGCTAGGTATGGGTTGTTTGCTGCACATATTACTCTGTTGTTGTTCAATTATTTTCTTCAATGTATTACCATCATTCTCCATTATATCCACACTCTGTAGTATCCCTAATATGCTATGCTCACTCAGATTCCACTAATGCGCTATGCTCACTCAGATTCCACTGAGTATAAGTGGGACACTTTCTCAGTGGAGGGTGGTAAGCAGTGGGGCACCATAGGGATCAGTACTCGGTCCGATGCTTTTTAACTTGTTTATTAATGATTTGGAGTTGGGAGAAAGCAATGAAGTGGCTAAATCTGCAGATGACACAAAGTTGTTCAGGGTGGTGAAAACCAGGGAGGATTGTGAGGCACTAAAAAGGGATCTGTTGAGGATGGGTGAGTGGTTGTCAACATGGCAAATGTGGTTCAGTGTGGCCAAGTGCGAAGTGATGCACATTGGAGCAAAAAATCGTAACTATAAACTTTGATGGGGTCTGAACTGGCAGAGACTGACCAAGAGACAGATCTTGGAGTTGTAGTACATAACTCTCTGAAAATGTTGAGACAGTGTGTGACTGCAATAAAAAAGCCAATGCTATGCTCAGAATAATTAGGAAGGGAATTGAAAACAAATCAGCCAGTATCATAATGCCCCTATATAAATCCATGGTGCGACCCCATTTGGAGTACTGTGTACAGTTCTGGTCACCACCCCTCAAAAAGGATATTATAGCATTGGAAAAAGCACAGAAAAGGGGAACTAGAATGATAAAAGTGTTAGAACACTTTCCCTATGAAGAAAGGTTAAAGCGCTTGGGGGTCTTTAGCTTGGAGAAACGATGGCTGAGGCGTGACATGATTGAGGTTTATAAGATTATGCATGGGATAGAGCAGGTAGAGAAAGAAGTACTTTTCTCCCTTTCTCACAATACAAGAACTCGCGGGCACTCAATGAAATTGCTGAGCAGTCGGGTTAAAACAGATAAAAAATAGTACAGAAGTACTTCTTCACCAAAAGAGTGATTAACACATGGAATTCACTGCCACAGGAGGTGGTGGCAGCTACAAGCATGGACGGCTTCAAGAGGGATTAGATAAACATATGGAGCAGAGCACCATCAGTGGCTATTAGCCACAAGGTATAGATAGGAACTCTCAGTCTGGGGCAAGTGATGCACTGCATTCTTGGTGCTTGGGGGGGCAACAGTGGGAAGGCTTCTAGTGTCCTGGCCCCACTGCTGGACCTTCTGATGGCACCTGGTATTTTTGGCCACTGTGTAACAGAGTGTTGGATTGGATGGGCCATTGGCCTGATCCAACACTGGCTTCTCTTATCTTCTTATCTTCTCAATTCTAGCTCTGGTACATTGCTCATTAGATGTCTACTCATATTGATTGTATCATCCTACCCTGTGCTTATTAGATGTCTGTTTGTATGGACTGTTATTGATTTACACTGTGTAACCCGCTTTAAGTCTCAGTGATAAAGGTAGACTATGAATTCAGTAAACAAAATAAATAAATACTGCAGAGATCAGTAGAACTCCTAAAGCATTATATGATATAGTGATGTCACTTCCAGGGTTCCACCCAGGAGTGATGCTGCCATGCAAGAAATGCCAGTTTCATCAGCCTCTGCCCCTCCAACCTTCCAGCAGTTGCCAGTGAAGGGCTGGCAGTCCTACTGGCCATAATGTCACTTCAAATATATTTCATAGTCAAGACTGCTCTTGCACAAACATCACTATGATTCAAAGAAGGAAAGTGCTGGTGAATATTGGGAGGATGCAGGAGTTACCCAGCTTCATTCAGACAACATATCCATGATCCCCAGTTGATCCAGAGGAAGGAGAAGTCCATGGATAGACTTTTGCATACCTACTATTCCAGGCCTCGATGTTGAAGACAAAAGGCCCATTTTCCAAAGTGGATAGCCTAGCTTAGAGACTTAAGCTGAAGCTAGAAATCAGTTTTCATTACAAGAAATATGTACATAAATATATGGATTTAAAATGGTTTTAAAAACAAAGATTTTAAAAATCCAAACAGAGATAAAGGAACAACTAAGACAGATTTTACAGAAGCAGAATTATTCTATATTGTTCAGTTCAAAATCAGAAAGGAAAACTGAAATGATTACAAATTATGGAGGAACATGATTATTTTCCCACTATATAAGACATTACTAGTAAATTATATAAAATAACACACATAGAGAGAACATTCTGAAAAGTTTTACTATCAAAAGGTCAGGATTGACCTTGACATGTTCCTTGTTGTTAGAGCCTTCATATAGCCTTAACAAGGTGGAAACATCTTGGCTTCAAAAATGTTCTGCTGAGATATACAGCATGCATGATGAGACAGAGGCCTACTTTGTAGCTGTAACTCCAGGAAATTAAGCCATTTGAAACATAATTTAATTTCATTGGGAAGAAATGCACCATCAGACCTTTGCAGGGTTTGTTATCACAGATAAAAATAGTTATAAAATGTAGGGCTGTAATGAAACCTGTTATATTACAGGTTGAAGTCTCTAAATATGAATTTGCTGTTATTTATTTAAGATGCAAAAGCCTTTTCGTATGCATCAAAGTCTTTAGCTCTGTAAAAACGTGCTAGTTGAGATGGAGCTCTTGAAGTTGGGGTATTTATAAATAAACAATTTTAACACCATGTTCACAGTCAGGAAGCTGAAACTAAAGCTGGTCAGAAACTTTTAGTAGCTGTTATGGTTAAACGTTTGCTCAGATATTTATTCCCAATTTCTAAAAACTGAAATGAGATAAAGGAGCTTTCCTCTTTTCCCTAACTGTAGAACTACATAAAGATGATTAGCAGATGATTCATCAAGACAAACAAAAGGAAATTCTTCATCCATACCACTCATAATTCACTTGACCATGGAGAGAGAGAGAGAGAGAGAGAGAGAGAGAGAGAGAGAGAGAGAGAGAGAGAGAGAAAGAAAGAAAGAAAGAAAGAAAGAAAGAAAGAAAGAAAGAAAGAAAGAAAGAAAGAGAGAGAGAAAGAAAGAAAGAAAGAAAGAAAGAAAGAAAGAAAGAAAGAGAGAATGAGAGAGAGAGAGAGAGAGAAAGAAAGAAAGAAAGAAAGAAAGAAAGAAAGAAAGAAAGAAAGAAAGAAAGAAAGAAAGAAAGAAAGAAAGAAAGAAAGAAAGAGAGAGAGAGAGAGAGAAAGAAAGAGAGAGAGAGAGAGAGAGAGAGAATGAGAGAGAGAGAGAGAGAGAGAGAATGAGAGAGAGAGAGAAAGAACGAAAGAACGAAAGAAAGAAAGAGAGAAAGAGAGAGAGAGAGAGAGAGAGAGAGAGAAAGAAAGAAAGAAAGAAAGAAAGAAAGAAAGAAAGAAAGAAAGAAAGAAAGAAAGAAAGAAAGAAAGAAAGAAAGAAAGAAAGAAAGAAAGAAAGAAAGAAAGAAAGAAAGATTCAAGAGGTTACTGATGGTGAGACCATAGTTAATATAAATAATGAAATAAATAAATAATGAGACTTCATTAGCTTAGTCTGAAACAGGAAAAGTTTCCTTAAGTAAAAAGCTGTGATAAAGGAAGCACAGACTGCAAAGGAAATAAGAGAATGTCTTGTGAAATTAAACAGTGTTTTTCCCCGCTATATCTTTGACAAGAGAGGAAGTCAATGAAAATGATAGACTGATGTTCAAGGAACATAACTTGATTATTCTCACAGCCATGAAAAAGGAAAATGTTGCAAATAATTCATCAGTATACTAGAGAATAAAAAAAGTGCAGAAGAAAAGCCCATGACAATATCTGCTGTATATTTTGGCATGATAAGTCACTTTAGATAGCAGATAATTTATCCAGCTGTGAGATACATCTCATTAAAGAAGCAACCAGCAAAAGTAACTTCTGATTTGCAATGTGCAGCTTCATCTATCAAAGAACAGCCCCCTCTCTCCCACACAGAGACTGGCTCTGGGAGCTCTCCTGAAACTTGGCAGGCTTGTTTTGGCACACCTTGTAAAATTTCGTATTATTCTGCACTACAAAATGACATTGTTAACTGAACAACAGAACTGCAGCACACTTTAATCAATGCAACAAACGGGGACACTTCCCATTGATTTGGAAGGCGCACACTGCGCAGGGAGGTGTGGGCTGCATTTAATGCTTTCTGCCCAACAAGATCAAGACGTTGACACGATCCTGCCTTTCTGACGCCTCATTAATATGATGGATTGGAAAGTATAGCACAATAGGGAAACAGGATGCAGTCATCCAATTATGTAAGGTTTTGAGAGAAAATGGGGGGAGGAGTAGATCAACTGCACAGGAGAAATAGAAGAGTATGCTGTGGGTATTCCATTTTAGAGACTGACACTATTTCCCCAGTCCACCAACCCATGCACAGTTTTGTTGTGGAGTCAATAAACTGCTGTATATTTGATGGGGGGGGGAGTGAGCGCATATCTAAAACGGCATGTATTTTTCTCTTTGAATGTATCCATTAACAATCCATTCTGGGAAGCCATGATGACAGCAGCAGGCATACAGGTTTCTGCGGTACTTTCCTACATGGATATTCAAACATCCCCCAGCTCAGCTCATGGTCTCTTTACTGGTCATGAACTGATCCCCCCACCCCAACCTGTTTGTAATCACTTCAGTGATCACCTCCCCTGGGGTTTCCAACCTCCAGGTGGGGCTTGGAGATCTGGAATGAGAACTGATCTCCAGGGGGCAAAGATCAGTTCCCTTGGAGAAAAATGGCTGCTTTGGAGGGTCTGTGGCATTATACCTCCCCCAAAACCTGCCCTCTCCGGGCTCCACCTTCAAATTCTCCAGGAATTTCTCAACCCAGAGTTGGCAACCCTAGCCTCCTCCTGTACTGTCCATCCTGTCAACTGAGTGTGGCCACAGCCCCTGCACCAGTATCTGGGCTGCCCTCCTCTGAAACAAGAGGCAGCAGCTGCCCTCTTCTCACAAGGAGGGCAATCCAGGTATGGGCCACAGTACCCATTATGCTCACACCTGGGCCACAGACACAGCATGCCAGCTTTTTCTCCAGGGCCAGTTTCATTTACCAATCTGCCTCTTGTTCTATGGCACAATGGCTTGGATCCTAACTTATACATACAGGCAGAAGGAGGGCAATTTTGGCTGTTCTGACTTCTGGCGACAGGCCCCCACTTTAACCCTCATGGTGTTTCTGGGCAAGTGCATTGATGCATAGGGGCACATGGGGGGGGATCATAGAAGACTACAGCAGGAAGGAAGAATGGGAAAGCAGCTCTAGTCAAGTTGCATAATGTCCAAACCAATGTCTACAGCGGTGTGCTAGGCTACCCCTGGGTTCCTCAAAGCTTATTAGTTCTTTAGTGAAAGCATCAGTAAAGGAAGACAAATTTTAAGCAGAACAACAGCAGCTCCAGTGCCCTTAAGGGCAAGCCATAGTTCTGGCACAGCTGTTCTTGAAAAAGAGCAGTTTCTGTCAGAGCTCTCTCAGCCCCACCTACCTCACAGGGTGTCTGTTGTGGGGACAGGAAAGGAAAGGAGTTTGTAAGTTGCTCTGAGACTCCCTTGGGTAGTGAAGGGCGGGGTAGAAATCAAATCTCTTCTTCTTCTTCTTCTTAATTATTTGAGCATGTTCTTTAAAAGGTGCCCCTATCCTTTGCAATTTGGTATCGTTCCTTAACAAACAAGTTGAAGTAGAAAGAGTTCCCTGAAAACAGATAGTTTGAAAACGATATGATATTTATTGATTGTGTTCAGGACGTTTCAAGAGATTTCCTTACCCTGCTAATGGTAGATCTCTCTTAGACTTTATTAGTATGGGATCAATTTGATGTTAGCCCTAATTAAGCTCATTTAAGCTTGGCTTCATTCTAAACTAAGGATTCATCAAGAGCTCAATGGCCTGGAACTGTCTCATTGTACTACTGCATGCTGTGCCCACAGTGAGGCCTCTTCATTAGAGCCAAAACCATCTGGTAGATCTGGTGATAAAGGACAGGGGAAATGGACTGGGAAAGGTTGGCTCTAGGCTAAGGCCCTGGTCAGATGAGCCTGGGCTTTTGAGAGGATTTGTGTAATAGGCTCAGAGGAATCTTTCCAAGCCTCCCAGTTGATTAGTTCCATTACAAACTGAAACGTCACATAGCGGATAGCTGGCAAAGGCCCTTGAAATGAGAAAAGCTAAATAATAAAAAAGGCAACCCAGAGACTGAAAGAAAGTAGCAGAGTAAATAATGGACTGAGTAAGAAGGTGAAGGAAGAATAGACGAAGAAACAAACTCGAGAGAAAGGCAGGGACAGGGACTTAAGCAAGTACGTAAATATGGAAGAGGGGCTTTAAAGACTATATACTATGAGGAAGAGAGAAATGCTAGGAAGAGAGATGATAACCAAATGAAGTGAAACAAAACAGGGCTGTTAATAAATATCATGATTACAAACCCTAGTTCAGTTTGAAAGTTGAACTTTCTTTTTGGTTTCCTGAAGCTTGGACCAAAAACACAGTAGTCCTTTTCCAGACAAAGTTTAAAAATTCACCATTTGACATTTAATTTTGGTATCTTTTTTAATATAAAGGGCACAAAATGTCAATTAATATATACATGCTACAGTAAAATGCCATAAAATGTCATGGAACAAACAAGTGAAATGAGAAAACTAGCAAAGAAAAAAGGGGGGCAAAACAAAAAAAAACCCACATTTATATGAAGATCGAAAGAAATGAATAATTGCATTATTGCTCATTCCTTTTTTTTTTTTTTTTTTTGTAGTAAAACTCTCCTAAAGAGGAGAGAATTTTATTCTTTTTATAAGAAAAGGGTAGGGTAGACAGCTGGAGAAAGAAAAAGGATGGAGTGAAATTTTTCTGTTAATAAGGGCTAGTTTTAGTTAGTACTATTTTTAGCCGTTCTTTTTAACAATCCAAAGTCCAAAATAACTCTGTTAATGAAGTTAGTAAAGTCCATTGGGGTTAGTTATTAAACAGCTCCTTCCAGATGTTACACGAACAGTCACTGCTCCAGTTGTCTTCTTAAGTCTCTTCAACTAAAAGTTGAGTCCTTTTCATCTTGATGACTCCCGCTCCGTCACCTCTTTCCCCTGGGCTGCTGTCTTCATCGCTGCTTACATTAATCCAAGGTTTGAGTGCTGCTTCCTCCATGCTGGCGTGTCTCTTCAGAAGTTTTGTTGCTTTGCAGATGGATTCCATCTTCTCTCGTTTCTCTTTTTCCTTATATTTCTGACCAGCAATTTTTACGGGCTCCATACTCACTACAGATGAAATTAGATCTCTAATGTATTGCCTGCTTGGCTCAGCAACCCCTTCTCCTGGCAGATTATTTTCCTTTATAAAAGCGGAGTAGGCTTTGGGAGCCATATCCGCCTCTTCTTTTAATTCATTCGCTTCACTGCCAGTTAGGGGTGCCAAGTCATTCGCCAAGGTAAAATTGAGATCTTCTTTCTCGCCCAAAAAGATTAGCGTCAGATTAGCCTTCCTTGTTGTTTCCGAGATTTGCTTTTGCCGACTGATGAGAGCACTTTCCACTTTAAGCAAAGTTTCGTTGATTTTCTGCATTTGCTCCAGCAGGGGCCGCAGTAACTCATTTTCCTGTTGATTGACAGCAAGCTCTGGGGGGGGGGTTACCCGGACTGGAAGTCCCTCCCCTCTTCTCTTCCGGTTTTTGCAGGACCATTTTCAGCATCGACATTTTCTTTTTTGTTTACTTTTTTCAAAGTTCGTGCCGCATCCCCCAAGAAGCTAACAATGTCGTGATCGCCTGCAAAACCCCAACGGTACCTTCACCAACACTTTTTTCTCTTTACCCCCCTCTTCACGCTCCCTTTATAGATCTCGCTTCTCAAAAGGGGCGGGGACTCCTCCCTCCTCCCTTACGCTTATACGCTTGTGGGGGGGGGGGTTAATCTCGCTTCAAACTAGATCTTCAACTCACGATTCAATGCAATTCTTCTTTTTATTTTAATTCATGCCGCTTACTTCACTCCTGGAAGTCGGTGGCGCTGCTAAGTCCCATTACGGGCATGACGCAGCGGGGCCGATTGGGGCGGGGAGAAAGCCTCAATTTCCCGGCTGTCTGCCGGCAAAGAGGCTACTCCCCAAAGCGCCCCCGGTTCGGAGCCTTTGCCTAAGGCTCACTAGGGTCTTGCATACATGCAAAGACCCCCCCAAACTGCGCGTGGGCTAACCACCTCCGGGAGCATCCCGAAAGGTGGCCGCCATTCGCAATGCCGAAACTGAAACCGCCGCATTATTGCTCATTCCTTGAGCAATGGGGTGAAGAGCAGGGCAGTAAGAAACCAATGACTGAAAGGATCTCAGAGCTGAAGAAAGGAGGCACCAGTGATAAAATAAGACTGAGAAGTACATATGGTGGAAGACATGGATATGGTTTGGAGGTTGTTTTCAGTGTATAGAGTTTTCAGAGTAGACTCTAGGTCCTGAAGAAGGAACACAGCCTGCTGTAGCTTCTATAATCACTGCAGCAATGTGACCAAGAAACCATAAAAAGGAAATGATGGAGAGAATCAATGGGTGGTAGTGGTAGGGCTAAATTTCAGATATTAATATGAACTTACTAAGCAATTCTTTGACTGAAGATTTTTAATGTGGATTTAAATCAGGCTTCCATTTATGGATTAAAACAAACTCATTATTGATCTCAGACTTTTAGTTCATGCTTGAGAGATGGAGTCCTCAGAATACATACTCCAGTCTAGTGTGGACGAGAAGGGCAGGCACTATTGCTAACAGCAAGTTGTTTGCATTAGAACAACAACTTTTTAGATCCAAAGTTATCAAAACCATCTAGGAGAACACATTTGAGGACTGCATTCCGAAACACCTATCAACAACATCCATTATCAGATGGATGCATAATGTTGGCCATTGCATTTCCCCTTTTAAACTCTGCTACACATTGAGAGTGCCATGAAACAAACACAAATTCCCAGCTCCTTATTCTGTGCATATGGCGTACAGCTTTACTTCCTTATATGGCTCGCTTTTTGTTACAGAACAGGCTGCACAGGGAAAGTGCAATTGAAGCTTCCATTATGTTCAAAAAAATCAAGACTTTCAGTTATGAAACATAGAACATATAATTAACTTTATTGAGCAGAACAAAGCATTTTATAAAAACTCACTCAAACTGAATTAATATAAGGATACTTAGCATAATGTGTATAGTTTAAATTACTGCCTACTAATCATCAGGCAGTTGAGTGGTAAAGTTGTTAGACTTTCAATTTGCAAACAGTAGTACAAGAAAAGCCCTGTTTTACTTTTTGATGATTTAATAGCACATAGCACTGACTGGTCTGTCTGAAATTATTCTTTGACTAAATAACATGTTTCTTGGATGGCTTTGCTTTATCCTGTAGAAACTCAGAAGCATTGATTATAATCCAGGCTCTTCAAATATCCAAACATTTCAGATAGGCTACTCTATGTGATCAATGTCTAAACCGTACCTTGATAAAAATGAAAAGAAATACAAGAACCACACAACTTTTGTTCCCATTAACAGATACAGAAAAGAAATTGGTAGGTTCATTATGCATTTGTGTTGAGATTCATTGAATCATGGGCACCGTAGTAGTCACAGAGGAGAACAAGTAAATCCATGAGACGCATACGTACGGTATGTGTGTTTCAAAAGTTAGGAAATAGTAACACAAAAGTAGTACTGCTGATATAGGGGAAAGCTTGACATGAAAGTTTTAATGTATTGTGATGATACCACTATTTATTCTATATAACACTCAACAATAAAAATATCCTCAGGGTGAACATGCAGCGCATTTGTCAAAATCATGATGTCATTGTGAAGTTCTGATTCCATTTTCTACCTACTATCGACCCCGTAGCATCTGAAAAATGAAGATATTCCATTGGCTATTCTTTTCCCTTATCCTATGAGACCCCAGCCTCATTATTGTAAAATGTCTCACAGAAAATTCTGGAACACTGCTGTCTGTTACGATATCTTCAGGCATTTTAACCAGCAGACTATGTGTAGAATTTTTTTTTTTTTTTACAGTCATGGGACAGTGAATGTTCCATGTTATTTTGCTTGTTGCATTTATGTAAGGAGTAATTTACATGGAGAACATTATTGTATCTGTCATGTTCCATTCTGAAGCACTGATGCAGAACTGCTTGGAGACAGGCTGCACTACACTATTGATGCCCATTGCAGAAGAGAGGCATGAAATGCTAATGGTTGACATCACCAGGAAGGGAATACATAGAAATGGCAAAAAAAAACCCAGCACTTTGAAATGCAGAAAAGTGGTTGTTGCAGCAATCATGATTTTCTTTGAGTTCAGTAATATAAGCCCAGATTTTGAGCATATGACCAATTTAAAGCAAGAATATTAGAGAGAGAGAGAGAGTCTAGCCTAGGCTTTTTCAATACTCATCCATTTCCTTGTGACAGAAAGAAAATTGTTTCCAAATGTGTCAGTAAGGAGATGCCTCCTTAAACCAGTGTCTTTCCTTGGCTCAAAAGCAGGGCCTTTATAAACACGAAGCCCTGGCTAGGAGAGCCAGTTTGGTGTAGTGGTTAAGTGTGCAGACTCTAATCTGTGAGAACCGGGTTTGATTCCCCACTCCTCCACTTGCACCTACTGATGTGACCTTGGGTCAGTCACAAGCTCTGGCACAGCTGTTCCTGAAAGAGCAGTTTGTGTTAGAGTTCTCTCAGCCCCACCTACCTCACAGGGTGTCTGTTGTGGAGAGGGGAAGGGGAAGGAATTTGTAAGCCGCTCTGAGCCGCTGGGTATAAATCCAATCTCTTCTTCTCTCTTCTTCTTCTTCTTCTAAACAATCTATCTTTGAATGGGTTAGATTGTATGCTAAAATACATTTCCAAGTAATAGACACTGTTTAGAAACTGGAGAGGCCTCTGAGCAGATCAGGTACAAAGTATTTTGCCATCTCCTGCACCAGTCACCTCCTGCAGTGAAACTGCAGAAGATCACTGTCACCTCAAGGAGTCAGGTGGCATACCACAATGTCTCTATTTGTGCCTGAGTTGCCTTGCATACCTAAAGCCTTGTGGACCCCAGTACTTATCGCTGCTTTGTACATAGCTCTAGTTTGATGTACTGAACTACGGAGCATGTTGTTGATGTCTTATGCACCTAGTACAAGTAAAGGAAGTAGGCGGAAAATAGCACAGTTATCTGTATTGGATGCTTGCCGCATACCACTGCTAATCAGCTGGACTTGGAAGAGTCTGAGATGTATCCCTCCTGTCAAGGTAAGTTATGCTTTATTACAAGCACTAATGGAAGTAATGCTTCTTATAATAGTAAGTAAAGCAAGTAGCCTTGAGATTGGAACTCAGAACAAGCTGAAACCACAGAAAAGTGTGATGCAGCTGGCCATTTCCAGGAGGTTTGTCCATTGTCATTCTACTGGGGTTCCTGAGAGCTGAAGGGATGTAAGCATATTATTTTCTTGCATTGTTTCTTCTGTGCATGAAGTTTTTTCCCTTCTGTATACTACTGAAGCTACTTAATAAAATCTGTTTTCCTTCATTTGTGTGTTCTTTGCCTCCATATTCCTTGGGAGAAAAGAAACATTGATCCTTGGCAATATGCCTCCTATCTGAGAGGACACAAGGAGCAAACCATGCCCCAAAGCCACTGGCAAAAACACAGGAACTCAGCTTGGACCTATGCAGTGGTGGTGCATTTCTGAAAGGTGATGATGCTCAAGAAAGTTGTTATACATGGATAATGAGTAGGTGTTCAAACTTCAACAGTGAGAAATGTTTCACTTATATCAGGCAACATAAACATGGGCAGTAGTTCAAACTCTATGAAGAAACAGAATATAGTAACGGTAATAAACAGGAGAGCATAGGGAGGAGAGGATGACAGAAAGGCTGATTTTGCACTAGAGCTGCCTCAATGTTGCGCCGCCGTTTGCCCTCATACTATTGGTCAATTTCACACCCGAAGCCGCAGGGCTGCATTTTGACCTGTGGCTTCACCCGATTCCCCCTGCACTTTCATGATCCTGTTTTTTGAGGATCACAAAACTGCAGAGGAAATTGGGCAAAGCTGCAGGTCAAATGTAGCCCTGCGGCTTCGGGTGTGAAATTGACCAATAGTATCGGGGCAAACGGCGGCACGACATCGAGGCAGCTGTTGTGCAAAATCAGCCAAATTGTCACACTATTCTAGATGTCTGAGAGCCAGTTTTCTCAGACAGCAAGTTTTCTAACTTGAGTGCCTATACGAACCCTATTGTTCGGAAACCTGAACATTTTAGTATAACACATCTCAGACTGTTGGATATGCTTAGCAGAGTAATGTTGTGCAGTGGAAAAATAAAGTGGACACAGAAACATGTGTGATTACCTTCTAATGAAAGTTTACTAAATAAGAAAATTAGGAAGGGTTACAGGGAAGAAAAATAATAAACATCCTAACTGATGTTTCCTAGTCCTCCTTACTCCATCTTGTCTTCTTCACAGAGAGAGTGAGAGAACAAGGAAGAGAAAGTTTACTCCCAAAACTCCATCTCTTGTGTACATGATAAACTGCATGTAGCATCCTCAATATATTGATCAGCCAATGGACATTCTCAAACTCATCTTAATTAGGAATAATACCTCCCTTTCTCTGGTAAGAAAAATGTTCCCAACACCTGATTATGTTAACTAGGGTTGCGATCACATGCAGAATTAGCCATGCCATAGGCGCAAATGCCGGATGGATTTTAAGTCAAGAAAGCCAGAGAAGGGATCACAGTGTGCAGATTCATGCCAACAAACAAAGAACCACTGTAATTCTTTGTTGGGACAGATTTTAAGGGCATGATCACACGAGAACATCTGCCAAGCATCCCACACCTGTCGGCAACCTGTTTTGCTCTGCCGCAGAAGCGGGGTAAAAAGACACTAGGGAAAGTCTGATAGCAAATGGGTTGCTACTGGCCAGGAATGGACTTTCCCCTGTGTGATCACTCCAGCGTGCTCCCATGGCATCAGGATGGTTTGATCAGGCCATCCCAACTCTATGCCGTTGTTTTTCCCCCCGTTTCAGTATGCGCATCATCACACACTGCATAGGGAGCACTCAGTGTGGAGATGTGAATCATTGATCCTTCACTGAAGTGCACCGGAAACACGTGGCAAAAAAAACCCCAAACCAATTCACCCATGGTTGCATCTGATCATGCAGTGGTGGGCTGCCTCCACAGCTCCCAGGGACTGTGTGATCATGCAAATGCGGGCCAAATTCCTACGGAGCAAATAGCCTCGCTTCCCCCACGCTCTATGTCGTGTGCGTGACCACTACCTAGGCAACATACACAAACAACAAATTAACTCTTTCATGCCTGAAGTGTGACACTAGCAAAAACCCAACACAGACCAATCTTGGAACTTTCTCAAATATAATTAATGTCGCTAATGAACTTTTGGATACAAGATATAATTGATCATAGGCCTCATTTCATCATCATCATAAGAGCCAGTGTGGTATATTGGATATAATCTTGGACTGGGCTTCCTAGATTCAAGAGCCCATCTAGCCATGAAGCTCACAGTATGACCAGCTGCTATTTCTCAGTCCAACCCAGGATTCCCTGGTGTGGTACCCCTAGGTGCTATGGAACCCACCAGTACTTCCCCTGAAACTGTTGAGTTTTTCAGAAAGTGGGTGAGGCTTTTTACTGGCTTTCTTCAATCAAATGAAAGGGTTTTCCACAGCTTCAGCCACTAGAGGATCGGGAGGACTTGTAATCACCTGGACTTTCCTTAGTAATTGTGATTCCGTTCCCCCTTCATTCATGTTATTTCTCCCTTCTCTTTTTCCCTCCCCCTTTTATTTCCCTTCTGTGACTCTTTTATAAAGTGAGGAGGGATGTATTGTGTTTGGCCCCACCTCCAGTGGCAGCCATTTTGGATTTGGCTCCTACTCCTGGATCTGGTTCATATAGGGAGATGGGAATGGGAGTGGGAATCATGGCCTCCTGTTCTGCAAATGGAAATGCTGTTCCATCAGAGGAACTGTGTATTTGGATACCTGCTCTTGTGTTGCCTTTTTACATTATATTATAAATGGAACCAAACCCTAAAACTGAACTTAGCATTTTCATATTGTATTATACTTGTCATGGCAGCTCATAAGCCCAGGGTTACCAACTGTCCAGTAAAAAATGTTCTGCCCCGTTAATAGCGGCTTAATCAGGTATTATTTACCAGGTTATGTTATATCATAGCAAGCTTCTATTTCCCATTTACACATATTAAGCCTGTATTAAAGGGATGGGACATATTTCTCCAGGCTTGCTTGCAACCCTATGTATGCCCCCTTTAAGCCAAATAGTGCAAGGAGTTGCAGGTTTGATGGAATGTTAATGAAGGCTGAGCCAAAAACCACATAGAGGGTGCGGTCAGACGGCATGCTGGGAGCAATTTAAATTGCTCCGGTCCCAATGTGTTTTTTTTTTTACCTGGAGAATCGCGATCACACTCACCTCCTTGTTCCGGATTGCTGCACAGCCACATCGCTCTCTGCCATCCACATGCGGGAGTGTGCGTCAGTGGGTTTTTTCCATTCATTTTGGGCATGCGCACAGGTGGCCATCTGTAGAATTAATTTTTTTGTGCGTGCACAGAACAGCAATTTCCACTTCAACCCAACTGCTGTAACACTTCCCTTTAAACTTTAAAGGAACACTTCCCTTTAAACTTTTACCCCGAAACTGGCCTCCATGAGATCCCAAACTCGTCTAACCAACAAAACTAGGCAGCGTTTAAACATTGTTTTTAATGATGCGGGAGCGGAGCTCTACCTGTGTGCGTACCACCAATGCTAAAATAAAATGGCAGGCGAAGAGCGGAAGCCTCGGGCTTCCAAGCAGAAGTGGCTCGTCACCACAGGAGTGATCAGACGTCAGAAAAGTGTGGCTAGAACCAGAGAATCGGGAAAACACCACTTGGGAACCTGGTAACAAAATACTTCGTTTTAAAGGGGTTTTGAGCCGGAAAGTGATGGCTGGGGATGGTGTGCAGATGTTGGGTGTGTGAACGTGGATATAAAATCCGTTACTGAAGTGTACTGAAAGCGGACTAAATGGCCCGTCTGAACGCACCCACACAGTTTGTTTCATTTGTGCTTAAACTAAATACCACATTTGTTGTTTTTAATCAATCTTTTTGGCAACCTTCCTAAAAATATCGGTCCTGGAGTTGAAACATGGCTGCAAAGATACGGCTTTGAAAAGATAGATATCGATATCCCAGGATCCAAAAAAGTTCTTCCTGCTACGTATGGCAGTTCTTGATGAGGTAGTGAGAAAACAATAGAAGCTCAGGTCGGTGTGTTTTTCCTGTCGTGCAACAATAGTTTGTCAAAGTCCTTTCACTGGTGTATCAATCAAGGTTATTTAATCTGCTTGATGTAGTAATTAGTTCAAAGCAAGGAAGGTGCTTGTCTCTCAGCAATGCTCTAACACTGTTTTATGTTTGTTCAACAACTAACTCATTGGGGCCTGATCCTGCCAACTGAGACCTCTACATATTAATGCAATTAAAATAGGGTAGGGGGAGGAGGAGGGAATCCTATTTACACATGAAAGAGAAAATGAACTTCCAAGTCTGAACTGAATCAGAAAAGACAACTGAACTATGGATCAGTCCTTTCAGGTAATTGCTTAGTGCACCCCACAAGGACTTTGAACAAAATGAACATTTCAATCTTTAAATAAACATCTGTCTGCCTATTTGTGACAAATTAACTCATTACACTGCGTACAAATTTACTGTATGCGTTCTTAGCTGGTTAGCAGCTTCCGTTCCATTTGTATTAGAATTTTAAATTATATTTCCACATCAACTTTATAAACTTCTGTTTGTATATTTATTCTCTCATCAAGCATCATACAGCTATACCTGGTGAACTTTGGAACTGGCGCTTCACTTACTTATATCTTGCACAAGAAACCAGTACGGCCTGAATATTTTTTTTCTTTGAAAAAAGAAATTGTGGTTTTAACCACTAATCACCACTAATGGAAGATGCACTTTGCTATTCCTGACTACAATGACATGAAAAATTTCCAAGGGAAGTCAATATTAGATCAATTTAAGAAAGGCACTCAGGAGGGTGTAAAAGGCACCCAACAGAGTTTTATTGTGTAGTACTTTAAGTACGGTGGTTGACTGGGGAGCATTTAAAGCTATTTGCCTTTGACCTATGAAGACTTTTAAGTGGAGAAAGAGAACTCTGCAACAGGTACAGTCTTTCCACATTAATTTGCTGATGCACCCTATCTTTCCAGAGGACATCAGGACAAATGTTTAAACTTAATGGAAGGCATGCTGTGGTGATGCGCATCATCTGTATCACACTTGAGACAAGCACCCATGGGATGGCACTTCTTGGGCAAATATATTTAATCTAGGTCTTATAAAATCAGGAAAAAGCACATAAATAGAATGGGAAAACTTCCAAGAGCATTCTAAGAAACCTGGGCATTAGACAAGTAGACCTAAATACACCCATGAATATGCTGACAGGCAGGGCTTTTTTTGTAGAAAAAACCCAGCAGGAACTCATTAGCATAATAGGCCACACCCAACAGCAGAAACTCATTAGAATATTAGGACACACACCCATGCTACCAGAAGTGTGGTCATCCAGCCACACCTACCCTTTGCTTCTTATTCTGTTTACCTTGTTGTCAAAACCCAGGGCTTTTTTTGTAGTAGGAGCTCCTTTGCATGTTAGGCCACACACCCCAAATGTAGCCAATCCTAATGAGTTTCTGCTGTTGGGTGTGGCCTATTATGCTAATGAGTTCCTGCTGGGTGTGGCCAACTCAGGAGCCAGCAGGAACTCTGTTTTTGTGCGTTCCTGCCCAAAAATAGCCCTGCTGACAAGACTGTCTCATCTCCTTCACTATATTGTGATCCAGTAGAAAAGCTCAAGAGTCTAGTAGCACCTTAAAGACTAACAAAATATGTGGCAGGGTATGAGCTTTTGATGGAATTTAAACACAAAGAGTTTTTAATATTTTTGCCCTCTTCTGGGCATAGAGCGGGGGTCACTGAGGGTGTAGGGGAGAGGTATATGTGAATTTACTGCATTGTTCATGGGGTTGGTCTAGATGACCCTGGAAGTCCCTTCCAGCTCTAAGTTTCTATGATTCTATACATACAGTTGAATCTTAGAGCCACATGACATCTAACTCCAGCAGAAGAGATAATAAATTGTTGTGCACTTTGCAGGTGAGATCTCACATGACAGAACAGGTCAATTAAAAAAAATGGTCCCTACATGTAGAAAAGTAGCATGCCAGGGAAAAGGAAGGCTAAGCTAGAATAAGCCTTCCTGACAGGGGAAATCGATCATGCAAGGTTCTGTTTCAGTTAAGGCACTGGATATGACCTAGACAGTGCTGATTTTAGAGATGAGTGGGCACCCAGCTTTGATTACTTTTTGTTTTCTGAAGAGGGTTTTTTTCGGTGCTGCACTTTACTGCTCTTTAATTTGACTTCATTTGGGAGAATTTCTAAAATTAATTCCAGAATAGCAGCATCTGCAGCTTGCTGCAGCTTTAGGTTGTGTCTGTTCATTGCCCACAGGCACATTCATAAAATACTGCAAAAATTAATTTTAATGTGCACTTAACGTACGTTTGCACGAATATGTGTATATGTAGTGTTTTACTGATTGTCCCAGCTCTGCTTCCCAAATAAAGACACAAGACAACCGTATTTGGGGTTAGCTATTTTATTAATATTAATTGGCCAATCTACATCATAATTAATTTACTTCTTAAAGGCTGGGCTGTACTAGGCAGGCCTTTCAAAGCTACAATATCTGGGCAACACCACCCTGGCTCCAAATACAGTGGAGTTATTGCTGACTTACCTGTACATGCCAGTGTCAAGAAGTAACAAACTTCATTGCCCTCAGCCGGTGTGCCACAGAGGCACTTACCGGTTTGGGTTGTGATGATGTTTACTACTAAGGATATCTTGCCTCAACCCACCATGCCATAGGGATGAATGATGGGCTCTTCAGGAATGACCCTCCCTCTTGCCTGATGGTTCAGGGAGTTTGCCAGTTTGCCCTACATATCATGAGCAACTGGCCCTTTTTCTGCCATATCACTTCCTATCCTCTGACAAGAAACAATGGGGGAAAAAAGGAGTCCCCTAACAAGCTAGTTATAGAGAAATCCCCAGTCCTTCTCATTCCTGAACCAACTGACTAGTCCCATGTTGTCATAGGAGGTAGGTGGGTAGAAACACATGGCAAATGTCTGCATGGAAAGAGCAGGAAAAATCGGGGGGGGGCAGTGTTGTATAAATTTATACTTGGGCACTGGTAATGAAAATGGGGGGGGGGCACAAGTGAACTGAAATAACCAAACACTGCAGGTGCTAGGCTCTATAAAAAAATGTGGAAATAAAAGTTTTCCCCTTCAGAAGCTAGAGAAGAAATTCAAAACATCAAAATATTGTGGAAATTCTGACGAGAAGAATGTTGGAAGCATATCTAGGTAAGTTAGCTCACAAACAGGTCATACAATCTTAGGAATTGAATCTTTTGAATATGCTAGGCTGACAGCCCGGGCTTTCCCACCACCCCCATTGGAAGCCATTCTTCCAGCCTGTATTCCACTGGGGATAGAACTTCACTACATACTTAACTGTAATGGAATTTTGTAACTACTTGAATTGCTGCTTTTTACCAAAAACAAATTAAGGCTCTGCTCAAGTGAAACAGTGAGGAATTTACAGGAAGCCCAAATGACTATCAAAATTTCTCTGTGTGGGGGGGTTGTGCATTCTTAGTCATTACTTTTCCAATGGTATGGAATTTTACAAACATAGATAAAATGATTATATTAAAAGTAAACCAATCAAATGGCATGCACATATATAATTTTAGATGGTTAGGAATAAGGGGAAACACAGAAGACACATTAGCAAGGAAGAACACTGATGAGGAAAGATCAGTGCTGCAGAAAAAGCTTTTGGTACTCATATAAATCAGCAGTTAGCAACAACAAAATCTATGGAAATGAAATATTTACACTTTAACTTAAATTGTAAGTGGTAGACGTAAGAGGACATGCTACATTTCTCCTTATTTTAGAAGTTATGCGTATAAAAGCATTTTCCTATTATTGAAAAGGCTTCTCTCCAAAGTTTCAGTGCGATATAGAACTTATATCAGTTAAAAACTCCTCCTGTGGAAGCTTTTTCTAGCCTATCATTGGTGTCTGGTAATGATTAAAAGACAGGGCCCTTTTTGTAGTAACGTCTGATTTCTGTACCACTCTCCCAAGTGCCCTGGTAAACCGTCTCTGTTATTACTTTTAGAAAGCTAGCAAAATCTTGCACTGGAGGGGTGGGATAAGGGCTTACATGATTGTTTTGAAGTTCTGCTGTTGGTGTATTGGCACATTATTTCTGTGTGTAATTTTAAATTGGTATCTTATATGGTTTAATTGTTATTATATATTATATTATCCATCCTGTGGGCTCTGTGAGGCCATGATCAGAGGGATACAAATCTTAAATAACCATATGAATAAATGTCTGTCTTTCTGACAGCTGTGATTAATCTGTGTTGAAAGAGGGCACATATAATTACAGGGATCTTTGAGACAGGGTGGAAATCAGATAGGGTTTGCACCAGATGAGATCCCAAGTACAGTGCTTTACTTTTTACCATAGGGATGGATAGCAGCTTTGCTTCTTAGGAACACATCGCTGAATTAGATGTTAAATCTACTTCCAATTTTTTGCCCTTGCCTGCATAACAACATTCTGAGTTCTGTGCATAGCACAGTGGATAAGAGACTGAGTTCACAATCCCATGTAGAGTTACTACAGTCTGCCCTTTAGAATCAATGGGATTTGACTGAAATAACTGAGCACTGGATTGCACAGGACACTACCAGCCCCTGCTATGAACCCACCAGACAGTTTAAGTCAAGTCATTCAGTTCCCCTTTCTGCAGGGATAGCAATAATAACCTACCTTACAGGGTTGCTGTAGGTATTACAGGATGGTAGCACATGTGTACTGCTTTAAACACTTGAAAGTGATATGCAAATGGTAAGCAAAAATGGGATGGGATATTGAAAACTCGTTCTCACAAATAAAGAAGGGGTAGATCATATAAACAACAAAAGGAACATTTACAGTGCCATCCTAAGTAGAGATATATCTTTCTGTAACCTTGTAAGAAAGGTATAACTCTGTTCCAAACTACTTTGCATTACTAGCTTCAATTACACTTGAAGTACTAAAGTTACTGTACCAAAATCTAAAATATTATGTCCTGTTACTACTGAAGCAGGATAAAAAAAGTTCTACAGTCCTCAGTCTTGTCCATACCATGATTCTAAAAATCTTATGTAAATGAAATATTTAAATAAGGTTTTTGATAAATTATTCTTTTTCCAGTCATTCTGGCCTGCCGTGGTGAGTCTTGACTTATTACCCTCTCTGTCCTTAACAGAAAGTGTGACATAACCTTCAGATGTTTGTCAACTCTGTTAATTTCTCCCTTGGGTACTTTTGATTTGGATTAAGTGGAACAATGCTTGCTTTGCTTTCTCTTGTGCTCTTAATAAATGGGAGTACCAAAGCATTTATGGAAGCCTATCAAATTTAAGGACAAGCAAATAATCTCTTTTAAGTAGATCTACCTCCATGGCAATGCCCAAATAATGGACAATAGCCTTTTAACAGGAGCAATAAGTCTATTCGTTCACCCAGGTTATGAGGAATGGAGCATTTGGTTGAGTGCATTCAGGAAAACATATTTTAAATCTGAGTACTGTTAATTATCGCATGTCAGGTACACAAGTATGTGTAGCAATGTGGCTTTCTCCATTAGTGCGTCAGCATAAATTGATATCAATTAGCACTTTTGTTCTGGGAAAACAAGAAGTAGGAACTGGTTCCTTTATTTCTGTGCAGTGCCACTGTGGCGAATATGTTATTGGAAAACAAAATTCCCATCAGCAGCAGGGGTTTGAATATATCCCCTTTCTGACTTAAATTGTAATTCTCACTGAAACTCCAGCTGATTTTGAAATTAGCGGTGACCCAGAGATAACTATAAAGAATTATGAGTGGAAGCCTTATTTAGCTAAAGAAGCTAACGATCAGACCTTTTAAAATCATGTGCTATCCAATGGAAACCAAATTATGTATAATAGATTAGACAACCCAGAGACTCACAAGGACTAGTGGGGAACATCCTCCCCCACTATTTCCTCTCTCCATTCACTGCAAGTCCCCCCCCCCATAGCTTCTCCCCCTTTCCTGATTTCTTCTTTCCTTCTGTAATGTATCAAGAGGGTTTGGTGTAAGGTATCAAGAGGGTTGTGACCGCATGTGCCTGGCCATGCGTGCAAATGGACCTACAGACCTTCGGTCCTAGAACAATAGACACCGTGGATCCTAGGCACAGACCAATCTTATCCATTAATAGTCCCATTGTGTGGATTTTTTGATCCACACTCTGGATCTCAGTTCAGAATTATATATAAGACAATGGGATATTAACGTCTAACATTTGCCTTAATGTTACATAAATGTATATACTGATATGCAAATAGAAGAATATTCAGTTATTGTTATGTGTAGATATTAATTATTAGCTTTACTACTGATTAGGATCCCAAATTGATACTGTAGATATCCCAATGTGCTTCACAGATTTTCACAATACTTATTCATGCACTACAGACAGAATTAGACCAAATTCACTTGTGCCAATTAAATTGCTTTTCATCCTTTCTCCTACTGTTGGAGTACATGCATGAAAAAAGAACGGCAATTTAAATACCCTGTTTTCTAAATCAATTAATGGCCATGCAGGAACGTTAATTTACAATCCCCTTTCAACCTTCCTGCACTTTACAATGCATGTGTGATTTTAGCCATCCCTAGTTCCCTCCTTAAAGATTTGTGCTAGCCTACATTGGTACTCTAATAATCCTGCAAAGCTATAGAATAAATTGAGAATTTTGCTGCTATAACCAGGCATCAGAAGGAAGCTGATTTATGAAAACTCATTCTGGAATAAATGTTGGTAATCTTAAAGGTGTCATTGGAATTTGATGTTATTTTACTGCAATAACCAACCGTATGCCCTCCATTAAAAAAAAAATGATTGTTGCCATTTGTAGTATTTTGGGATTTCACATGTATAAAGATGATATGCAGAGAAATTTCAGCAAGAACGCAGCCATTTCAACAATGCAGCCTAATGTTTTGCTCTCTTGACATGGGAGCAAAGTCACCTTTTCATCACCTGTGATTTTGTACGTCATTCAATGAATACTAGCCCACAGTAAAGAAGGACTACTTTGTAAGAAAATGGATGATATGTTTGGGACTGAAATTTTTTTTTGCAATATACTCTTTCATATACCCCAATTATATCATCCTGGACAATTTTTCTATAGCTAGCCATACATACTTTCATTTTGTATTAGTACAGAGCAGACGTTCTTTGTATTCTCCTCAGACAGATTTGCAAGATCTTTGCTGAAAATGTATGTACGTATCAGTAGACTGTTATTCTGGTACCTTGCTAGAGTTTGAGGGAGGGGATTACAAGGAAAGAATGAGTCAGTAGACTCTGGCCCTTTCTGCACTCTCCTTTTAATCCGTGTTCACCATGGTGTCCTCCAAGCAATTCTGCACTAAAATCGAATTCAACCTTCTTTTTAATCCAGGTTCCCCCCCCCCCACATTCTGCACTAGAATCAAGTTCAATCTTCTTTTTATTCTGGGTTTTTCTCCCCATTCTGCATCAGATTACCTCCCTTCAGAGGTCAAACTGGTTTCAGTCTGCTGTTGCCCCGAGTTATTTGGATGCTGCTTTGCCGTGGACTTAAATTGCCTCTATTCGAACACTGAGAAAATCTGGAGTGGCAGGCAAATGCAAAAAGGACCTTTTTTCATAGCTAATCCCATTTTTATCACTAATCCAAATTGAAAAATCAGTAACAGTTCATTATATTGTGGCATTTGCAGACATGACTGTTGTTCTGGTACTCGGCTGTCTGGTTTAGAGTTCGTGGGGGGAATGAAGAGAGGGGGAAATGAAGACTATGCAGGTTCATGTGCAGACCTCACTACTGGATTATGTTGATAGATTTGTCTATCTACAGTAGTTTTATATTGTCCCAGGGAGATCTTTGATATAATTACATTTGGAATACTGTGTGCAATTCTGGTCACCACACCTCAGAAAGGATATTATAGCATAGGAAAAAGTGCAGAAAAGGGCAACTAGAATGATAAAAGGGTTGGAACACTTTCCCTATGAAGAAAGGTTAAAGTGCTTGGGACTCTTTAGCTTGGAGAAATGATGACTGAGGGGTGACTTCACAGAAGTTTACAAGATTGTGCATGGGATACAGCGGTTAGAGAAAGAAGTACTTTTCTCCCTTTCTCATAATACAAGAACTCATGGGCACTCAATGAAATTGCTGAGCAGTCAAGTTAGAATGGATAAAAGGAAGTACTTCTTCACCCAAAGAGTGATTAACACATGGAATTCACTGCCACAGGAGGTGGTCGCAGTGGCTACAAGCATGGACGGCTTCAAGAGGGAATTGGATAAACATATGGAGCAGAGGTCCATCAGTGGCTATTAGCCACAAGGTATAGATAGGAAAAGATATAGATAGGAAAAGCTGTGTCCTGACCTCTCCCAAGCTGTAACTGAAACTCTTTTCTTTTCATTCAGCATTTTCTTCCCATCAGATTCATTCCTGGTATTGCAGCCTGGCTGGGAGAAAAGTATTTGAAGTACCTTGGTACAGAAAAATAAGACAGAGTTTAGCTACCCTTGTTAGGACACAATTTTTGTTTAAAAATAGATTCCCATTCCTGACTACCAATTACTCTGCTTCAAATCATGACCTCCTTCCAAAAATTTGCAATTTTCAGTGAAGACTTAGAGTATGGTCACACGGCAAGCTTACCATGATTTTTTCCTGCTGTAGATTTGATTGGAATTTTATTTTCAGGTTGGAATGACCACACATCCCTCCCTGAACGGCTTGCATCATGCAACGAGGCTTCGGGCACTGTTCAGATAGCCACACCACCACTTGGGCAGCACGGCTTTTTTTTTTTTAATGGCTTTGCACATGTGCATATACACATGGCCGAATCACCACTCCCACTTTGACTCACCGTATTCCCTTGTTCTTGCAGGTCCCCCCCCCCAAAAAAAACAGTAAACAAAATTAACCAGCAATGTACAACTGAGCACTGGAGTCTATATGTGCGTTTGAACGTTTATACATTGAATTTATTCAGTGCAGGATTGCTCATGCGCACAACGACGGGAGCTTGTAAAAAAAATCATGAGACAGACGTTCAGATGACCTAATCACGATCATTGTAAGACATGGCTGTCCAGATCGGCAAAATTGCAGATTCAAAGCAAAAATATCCAGAAAGTACTTGATTTTCCGGGTGTAGAAAAACTCTCTAGGGAACCAGGAGAATTGCGCGAGTGAGCCCACTTCAGTGCGGGAGATGGATGCAGCTGTCTGATCAGCAATTTTAAATGTGAGAGGAAACAGCAGTGAAACCCAATCAAAATGACTGTGTTACCACGACCTTAGATTCTCAGTTATTATATAGTAACCCTATTGTAGCTACTGGGATTAAGAGGAGAATTATATGTGCATACCACTCCACCTTTCCACTACCACCTCATGAAAATTATGAGAGAGATACAGGATTGGGAACTAAATACAGTGCACATTGACATTTTGAAAAACCTCTGTACAATAAAGTAATTAGAAAACAGTGCCAATAAAGATGAAGAAAATGGTACCTCTCTAATATATTCATGGTTAATTCTTAAAAGGCTCTCAGTTTAAGAGGAATCTGCTTACAAATAACGTATCAGCAAAAAAAAGATTTATCAACCATCTAGCAGGATGCTAGACATAAAAAAATTATTCCAGCACTGCCAAATAAGAAAATGTTATTGACTATTAGCTCCTTATACAGGGAAAATTCAGAGCTTAACCCAGTGTTCAGACTGGGATTTTGTTTGTGTTAAATTCAGGAAAATGCAAGAATAGTGTAGTAGCAATTGTGACATGAATCTGGCAAATATACATCCTTCATTTTACATATGATGTAGTAGACCAATCACATACAATATATTTGTTAGATCAAGGGCCAAGCCTTGTACTATATTTCACTGTTTTATTGACATACAGAGTCGAACTAGATATGACAGAGCTCAATGATCTCTGTCAGTCTTTTAAAGGGAAATTTATTTTCCGTGACACACAATCTCAATTCAGATCAGGACCATTCAGAGGAAGGAAAGAAGATTTAACCCATGGCACCCCTGCATCATTTCACTAAACAAAATTGACCTTCCCCCATGTTAAAACATTGAACATCCATCTTTTGGCAATCTTTTTTTTTTCTTTAAAGAATTAGAACTGACTAGGAAGACTGGTTTTGATTGGTGAAAACATCAAGAGGTATAAGGTTTAAAATTCTTCTTCCTTCACACAGACCAGTCTAAACTAGAACCCCATATAGCCACAAACACCACAATTTAATTAATTGATCTTTACAAAAATGGGAGAAACGTTGTATTTAAGGCTTAATGGTATGAAATGAAAGTTCAGTTGATGATGGTTAATGTTTATGCTTTCTACATACATGCAAACCACACCAGTCTGCAGTTTGTGTATACAAAGGCTCAGGTCCCAAGAGGCCCAGAGTTAGGAACGCCAGGCAGCATCCCTTGGAGGATTTGGGGTGCGGAGACAGGTGTGCTGGCATCATGCTATTGCACCACGTCACTTCTGGTGAAAGCTCAGAAGTGACATTGTGATGTTTGCCAAAACTCTGTGGTTAGACCCCATCCCCTCCCTTTTTACCCTGCTGGTCTTTAAGGTGCCAGTAGGCAGTGAAAGGGATGCCTGGAAGACTGCATCCCTATCCCAAGTTGGGGTAGCAAGTGTGAATGGCCAAACATATGTACTTCTCCTTCGTCCCAGGGTAACACCTTGAAGAAAATCACTATATCCTTGGAGAAGACTTCCTTGGCTAGACCAGAGCCAGCCATTTTCCAGAGTTCTTCTGGACTCGTTGCACATCTGTTCAGTGGGAGATGACTGTGCCTGCCTCTTGCTGATATAATGTGCTTTGAAAACATGGGAGCCACTTCAGAACTTGGTTTGACATTCCTGGTTTTGTGGTTATTTTACTGGTTATTATCCTACTGGTATTAGCAAAGCTTTTAATGTTTTTTTTTTCATTTTAGTGCTGGGGTTTATAGTTTGTGGGGTAACATTCTGGTTATGTATTTTTATTTTCCTGATTAGCTTCTTTGTGGGGAGTATCATATTTTTAGTGCATTTATGTGTTTTTTCACTTTTTCCCTGATTTAGTTTTATTTCATTTTTTTTTTTTTGCTGTCTGCTTTGATTTTTGGTTTGGATTTCCTGTAAAGGGTTGGTGCTTTTGGAGGTTGCTCTGTTCTGGGGGGGGTCATCTTTGTGGGGGGATTACTGTTCTTTGTACTGGTTTATTGTTTGCTAGTGGAATTCAGGGGTGTACTTGTGGGGGCAACTGGAGGTTGCTTTGATAAATTACGCTGAAGGTATTAAGCACAGTTTTCTTCTATAAGAAACCAGAGACTAGGGTGGCTGGGAATACCTTGTTCAGGTGTCTGTAAAATCAGACCCCTATGTCCAATCAGCCTAAAAGTTGAGTGAAGTCTTTAGGGTGGAGAGTGGGTTTAGAACCATGCACATTTGGGCCTATTTGCTCAAAAAACAACAACAACCCTGCTCCAGCCTCTTGTAATGATCCCCTGTTCCCACCAAAGGAAACAGTGGAGACAAGGGTGGTTGGGGTAACCTCATTCAGGAGTCTGTAAAGTTGGATCCCCTGTTCAGTCCCTTCAAATCTGAGGGGTCTTTAGGGCAATGGGTGGACTTGGTTCCCTGCAAATTTGATGCCATTTGCTCTACAAAACACTTACTACTTTATTCTCACTGATATTGTGTTTTTTTTTTTTTGTAATTCTGAAAAGATAAACAATTTCAGTGTTTATTCTGCAAATACAAAGAAAGACACGCAAAGGCATTTTTCAGGTACATTTTCAGCTTAAGCATTTGGGTATGCACATAACTACTCTGTGCCGGCACTGGTTATGCAGTCTCTGGATTGTCCATGCCTTATGGAGCCTTGCCTTGGATTCTCCCACCTGGTCAATAGGGCCTGCCCACTGTATTTTAGACTCCAGCTTCCTATGTAGGGTGTCCGATACCAAAACCAGGCCACATGTTTCAGGGGCTGTAGCCGTAGGGTTGCCAACCTCCAAGTGGGGGCTACAGATCTTCTGAGATTGTAAGTTATCTCCAGACTACAGAGACCAGTTCCCCTAGAGAAAATGGTTGCTTTGGAGGGCAGACTCTATGGCATTGGACCCCACTGAAGTCCCTGCCCTCCCCAGGCTCCACCCCCAAATCTCTAGGAATTTCCCAACACAGAGCTGGCAACCCAATTAGTCCTCTTCTTGGGATCTTCCAGTAAAGGAATAAAATCATCAGGCAACAAGCTAGAAGTAAGAAGGAAAGCTGTTTTCCATAAGGCCCCTCCCCAGTGTTCAGGCTCTTTATAAAGGTTCGTGGAGACCCATACCTTGCAATATCAGCATATTCTTTAAGGCTTCTTTCTGGAGGAGCAAATGACTGGGAATATTTCTTTATTTCCTTTCTTTATACTCCACCTGTCTCTTTTCTGTCTCTTCTCCATTTCATCTTCACAGCAACCCTGTGAGATAGATTAGGCTGACCCAATGTGTGACCAGCCAAAGGTGAGCCAGCAAGTTTCCAGGGGAAGGTGGGGATTTGAATCTGGGTCGCCCAGATGCTAGTCAGACACTCTAACTGCTACACCAAGACCTCGTTCGTTCTGTTGATTAAAAATCTCTGTATCAGCTGAAAACTCTTTTTCAGCCCTGGACCTCTCCCTCATCACTCTGAATCTGAAGCCTAGCACTAAACCAGACAGCCACTAACTAGAACAATCGATATTAACCATCAACAAAGTTTTATTCAAAGTATAAGCTTTCGTGTGCATGCACACAAAAGCTCATACCTTAAATAAAACTTTGTTGGTCTTAAAAGTGCCTCTGGACTCAAACATTGTTCTGCCGCTTCAGAGCAACACGGCTACCCAACTGAAGATATTAAAAATGTTATTGTTGGAAGAACTGTAGGAAAAGGGATATTTAGGGAGGTATTATTAATTAATAAACAAATGCAGGTTCTCCTGCTAACTTCTGTAAAAGGCATAGGAACAAGCCTGGCCATTTGCTTCTAGAAAGTGGGCAAGCCTAACAGTCCTTCTTCAGCTGCCTCCTGATATGAACCTGGGTACACTTTTGCCATGAACATTAGACAGAGGAAACTAGAGCTGCATTTTGGTGCCAGCAGAGGACTCTTGCTGAGTCCACCTACTCACACAAACACACGCACACCAGTAAAGTTCATGGTGAGGAGTCACACAGTGCTGATTTTAGTGGAAATGAAAAATGCTACCATAGGCAAGAGATTAGTGTTTGATATAATTCTGCAAAATGTGTACAAGTCAAGTCCCATCTTTGGTGCAGATTCATTTTCTGAGTTACTGTGTGCAAGCACCAGTCCTGACCTACCAAAGGCCGCAATTGCAGCCCGGGCCAAGAGAAGAGCCGGGAAGGTGATGCCTGCTGCTGGTGGTCCTATGGAACTCTGGGAAAGAGGAAGAGTGCTTGCTTCAACGGCGATTCCCCAGCCAACCTTCCACATCATCATGAGGCTGGCCCTGGGGGCAAGGAAGGCATGTTGCAGGCTCACGATGAGGGGCCCATGCCAGGAACCCTTTCTTCTATTTAAATTGCAGTCACCAGGGGTCTAAATGGGTTTTCAGTTCTCCCACACTTCCACCCACATTTTGGTTGTTACAGTATATTTTATTTGTAATCTACTGTAACAGCTGCAGTGGTTTTGGCACTGGGATGGATCCTTTTTGGGGAGGATGGGCCTGCATGCTCACCTCTCCCATTTGGGACTCTCTTACAGGGTCTTGGGGGTGGAGCCTGGAAGCGGCATGCCCAGCTCAGGGGCTGTCAGTGGGCTCTCATTGCCAGGTGACAAGGGGACCATGCAGCAGCCAGCACCCATGTGATGCCCATTGGATTGCAACTGCATGCTTGCAGGCAGGCTGAGGTAGATGGGTTTTCATCAGGTGGCAGGTGGGTCGTCTGAAGCTGGATCTGTCCCCGGGTTGCACCAATTCTCCTTCATTTGTACACAAAAAAGCTGGGGCCATTTTGCTTCACCAAAGTGGTGTTGGGTGTGTTCTTCTGCACACTCACTCCGCATTGGGCCTTTGGCCCACAATCTGGGGGCCTCGATCCTGCTTCCATTAAATCCTTCTTTTGAGTTTCACGGAGAGCAACAAAAGGGACCCTGGATGTATTAAAATGACAACAACGAGACTACCAATTATAGGCTTGCCGACAAGCATGTTTCGTGCAAAAGGTAAATAATTCAGAACAATCTCCATCGTCTATTGATTGATAATAAAAATTCTTGCTGGAAAAAATGTATTTGGGGAGAAAAGAATAATATGCATTGGAAAAAAATGTATTTTGTTATTCATTTCTCTCTATGTAAACCCCAAGCTTTGTGTTCAGCCTTAAATTCAGCTACATACTCCTGCAGGTAAGTCCTCTGTAAATTCTAGCCTGGGGGTATACTTTTTCCTTTTTATTTAATGCTGTTTGAAGCTCCTTGAGTGAAACTTGTGAAATTCCCAGCTTCACAGGAGAGGCTTGTGTTTCCCACTTAACCCCTGAATTCTAACTCACGCTCACAAATTGTCGGAGAGACCTGCTGCACGGAATGCTTTCCACATGCAGCCGGGGGCCTCGAGTACCATTCAGCGTAAGTGCTGTCGTTGATACAGTAATGTCTCTTGGTCATACTCCGCAATGAATGCTTCAGACTCTGCATAGAAAAATGGTAATGCAGTTTTGTGGGAATTTGTGATATTGATTTAGCCAAATGTGTTGTCAGTAACTAAAGAAATGAGCCAGCACGTACTAGTCTACAAAAGGCAAACAGCTAAAAACAACAACGGGTGAATGTTTAGCAGAGGCTGAAGAGGAGTGACTTATTTTTACAGACAACCAGAAAGGTGCATCTCAACAAAGTGAATCCAGTGTACTGCTAGCTATCTTTTTTAGCACCAATAAAACAAATATAATTTCAGATTGCTCCGTGCACTCTATCTACTTGGCATGCTCTCCAGTTTCCTCTTTGGTGCTGTAAGATTCTCAGCCTATAGCTTTTGGCAGTCCCAACAGAGTAAGCTCTTTCCACTAACAAAATACAAAATGCAAAATTAATAAAAGGACCCTTTGAAACTGACAAATGTGCCTGAGGCAAACTATCTGCCCAGCAGCTGGTTAAATTTTAATCAGTTATTTCCCCCCCCCTCATCCTGTATATCTTTTGTATAGAGCCTGCTAGTCTGAGTGTGGCCAAAGTTTGTTAAAAAGAAATAATGGGCGAACCGCTGCTCTCAGAGGGGCTCTCTCTCTGCTCCCGTCTTTCTCCCAGTATAAAAGACGAGAGCTCACTTTGTATTGTTGCTGCCGCAAAATTTAAATAACTGATAGTTTTGGACCACTCAAAAAGGAACAAGCATTTCATATTGTGAGTTTGAACCATCCCCAAAGTAACAAAAGGACACAATCCATACTCCACACAGCATATCAGTAGAACAGGGCTCAAGGGAGCTCTCTTCCCTCCTTCAGCCTGCTGGCCAGCCCTGCAGCACATGCAGTCCAACCACTGTTTACGTGAGGAGGCCTGTGAGTGGCCTCCCTCTGTCTATTCACCCATCTTACTCCTTCCTTGAGTCCCACCCTGATAGTTATTCTTGCTATAGGATCAAACCCCAAATCAGGACCTGCCAACAGAGTCACCCACCACGTCTTCTTTACCTTCAAAAATGCCCATCTTATAGAAAGTTGATTGCAAACAAATTATTCATTAAAAAACATGCCAACTTGCTGGCTCTTTCCCATTAAGCATGGGGGCTGATCTACAGGAAATGGAAAATATATCTGTTGAGCCTCATTTAACCCAGGCCAGACTTGTGCGACTTTACCGACAGGTAACCAAGACCCTAAATCCCATGAGAGTTAGAAAACATTGCTTCTGCTTTCCAAAATTCAGTCTGCAGTTTACTGGGTGGATTTGGTAATCCAAGCACATCTCAAAGTACAAGAGACTGAACTGAGTGTGCAGAATCTCTCCCGCTCCCCAGCCGAGCAGCTGTGTAGAAGAGGATCAGTCTTGGAATCCATGCATGAGGCAGCAACTTAGTAGACCACAGAAATATCTATATTTCTAACAAATCAAATTATTGCAAGTATTTCAAAATCAACTTTCTTTCTTTGATCCTGAATGCAAAAAGGGAGCAAGGTATATTCAGGCTCAGCTCCTTAGAATCAGTTTCCAGTGCTGGATTCTGGTGTCATGGGAAGGGAGAGGACTAAACACCATGACTTCTAGGCATGTGGGATGCACAACAAAGAAGGAAGCTTGTTCCATAGCTTAGATGTGGCACAGGAGATGGAACCCTTCCTTTAATAGGGTAAAATGGCTGTCTGGGAAGGAGAAAAGGGTAGCCAATCCACTTCAAGAACTGAACAGCTTATGTTATCAGCTAGGGCCGGTCAGGACAGTTTGTCACATACACACACACACACCCAAGCGAGGCATAGTTGCTATAACAACTTCAGTTCTTAAACAACACAACAGGGTTGTTGAAAAATGACATAGCTTCTAGGATACAACTTCCTTTTACTTGTAATTTATTTTAACATTAATATATTGCACTGATTAATTCATTGCAAAGGATCATGACTCCATAGCAGAATTCATTTCAATAGATATAACTGCCCACTTTCCTCGGAAAAGAAGTCTTGTGGCACTACACAACCAATGGATTTACTCAGGGCTCTTTTTGTAGCAGGAATTCCTTTGCATATTAGGCGACACGCCCCTGATGTAGCCAATCCTCCAAGAGCTTACAGAGCTCTTCTTACAGGGGCTACTGTAAGCTCTTGGAGGATTGGCTACATCAGGGGTGTGTCACCTAATATGCAAAGGAGTTCCTGCTACAAAAAGAGCCCTGGATTTACTGTAGCATAGATAATTGCTGAATAAATAATTGTTGAATTAGGGTTTAACAATAGGTTTAATTGTGTTTAACTATGGCTTCCTAAACAAACACCATTATGGCTTTCGTGAATGGTTATTGCACTTATCTTGTACTTTAGAGTTTTCACAGAAATGTCACAAACAATAACCCTCATATTTCATGGCCGATTAACCCCAACATTCACTTTGAGAGCCAGTTTGCTGTAGCGGTTAAGTGCGCAGACTCTAGTCTGAGAGAACCAGGTTTGGCATCAAGCAGCAAAAGCTGAAGCTTGAGGTGAGGGAGGAACAATTAATCATCCTGCCTGCCTTCCCATTGGATAGTTGCGTCCTAGCCAACCAATCCAGTCTCATACTTCCTTTGAAGCTGAACTGGGGCAAATCAATCTGTGTCTCTAATGGCCGTGAATGCCTCTTGTCCTCCGTTTCCCATTCCTAGAAACCCCTGGCTCAGTCTCAGGTGGCTGGAGAAGGAACTGGACACCTGGTTTCCATTTAACATAAGACAGTCTGTACACAAGGATTCGGGAAAAGGCAGTGGTAACACTGAATTGCTTTCTTACTTTTGCTTTTTAAAGCCCTTGTCTAAAGATATGGATAAGCTAACTAAAGCTGCGATCACACACACTAAATAAGCCACTTTCAATCCACTTTCAATGCATTTCCCAACAGGATTTTTGCAAGTTCACACAGTAAGATCCAGTTGGAAATTGCATTGAAAGTGGATTGAAAAGTGGACTGTTTTCTGTGTGTGATGGCAGCCTTTGTGCCTTATGTTCTCTTGTCAGAATAGAAGAGGAGCTTCCTTGGATCAAACTAGGTCTGTCAGTTCCAACATTCTGTTTCTCACAGTGGCAAGCCAGATACTTACGTGAAAGTTCACCAGCATGGGTTAAAGACAACATCCTTCCCCCACAGCTGTCCCCCAGGATCCATCAGAGCTAATACCCAATGATGGACCTCTCTACCTCCATGCATCTGTCCAACTCCCTTTGAAGCTATCTAACCAGGGCTATCACATCTCAGAGTAGTAACTTCCTTAAACTGATGATGCAGCATTTGATGTAGTATTTCTTTTTTCCCTGTCCTGAACATACTGGCCATCAAGTTCATTGGGTGACCCAAAGGATTAGTAGTGAGGCAGGGGGAAAAAACCCTCCCATTTTCTTAACCTCATGCATCATTCTTAAACCTGTATAAATATAAATATAGATATAGATATATCTACCAACTGTGGCTATACTTCATACATCTAATAGTCTATGACTGTTTCACATGTCAATAAATCTTTCAGTCTGTAATGTCTTTTCTAGCCTTTTTTTATGGTAAGCCACCCTAGTAGGGTTGCTAGTTCCAGGATGGAAAATTCCTGGAGGTTTGGTGGCAGAACCCAGCAAGGGCGGGGTTTGGGGAGGGCATGGTGTCTAGAAGTCATGTCAGTACACCACTGGAGGCTTTCTAGCACTTGGGCAAAAACTAGAGCATTCTGTACCACTTCTGTTTTAAATGGAAAGTGACATAGGCAGACTGGTGCACCACCTGTGTGTCCTCTCCAAATTCCTTCTGCCAGTACCTGAGACACTGATTAGAGTCAAAACACACTGAAGACCTGCTGTATCTAGAGGCTTCGAGTCCCTCAGAGGGGAGGGACCTCAGTGGGGCATAATTCCACAGAGTCCATGCTCCAAAGCAGCCATTTCCTCCAGGGGAACTACGCTCTGTTTTCTGGAGATCAATTGTACTTCTGGGAGACCTCCAGGCCCACACGTAGGTTGGCATCCCCGTGCCTCAGGCAGGTTCCTGGAGATGCAGCATAAAATATTCTAAATAAACAAATCAAGGAGTCATGAGATTTTTTCCTGCTGTGATTTAAGGTGTCACCCATTCTGGACGCAGTCGCACAGCACTTGAAAGAACAGGTCTGTAGTCTGGGGGTGCTGCTGGACCAGTCCGACTGCTGGATAAGCAGCTGGGCAGGAGCGCCTTTTACCAGCTTGAACTAATTAGCCAGCTGCAACCTTTCCTGGGCAGAAAGGACTGACCACTGTGGCGCATGCCCTGGTTACATCTAGATTAGGCTACTGTAGTGCGCTGTACATAGGGCTGCCCTTGAAAATGGTTTGGAAACTTTAATCAGTGCAGAATGCTGCTGCTAGGATGTTGACCGGAGTGGATTGTAGGGATGATAGGACTCCAGTCTGGGTCCACCTACACCAGTTCCCAGTCTGTTTCTGGGCACAATTAAAGGTGCTGGCATTGACCTTTAAAGCCCTATATGGTTTGGGACCAACATGCCTGAAGGACCTTACTCCCTTTTGAACCCACCCATCCACCAGGGTTGCATTTGGAAGCTCTGCTTCCGGTGCACCTGTATTCTGATATTAGGCAGTTGGCAACCTGGGAAAGGAACCTAAACTCTGTAATTCTCTCCCCAGAGATATCCGTCTGTCCCCTTCTCTTACCAACTTCCACCAGCAGGTAAAGACTTTTTTTTTTTTTTTGCTTCATTTGGCATTCCCTCAGTGACCCATCCTTCCCGACCAGTGTTTCAATTATTGTTCCATTGTTGTTCCTATGTCTTTGTGTGTATATTAGCTCTGTTTTTAATTGTTTCAATGGTGTGCCATTTTTTTTTCTTGTGAGGGCAGAAAGGCGGGTTGTAAATTTTGTAAAACAAACAAATAAATGGTGCAATCCTTGGTACTCTTACCTGGGAAATAATCTGTACCAAACACAGTGGGATTTTCTTCAGAGTAAACAGCATTGTCTGGAATTTCTCCCGCTCTGAGTCCAGCGCTGAGCATAGTTCCTCAGAAGTTAGTCCCATTGAATGAAATGAGCTTATTCTGAAGTCTGGCAATGGCTGATCACAAGAAAGGTGTCATGGGCCTCCTACTGTTTATGACAGTCAGGAACACACAAAGGCATACAATAGGATCACAAACCAATTAAAACTAGGTGCTTAGCCAACTTTGGCCAGTTCTTAAAATGGAATCTGGATTTTAAAAAAATCAGAAACTGGCCAGATATTGGAGATGAAAAGTACGGAGATGGATGCATCATACAGTGATTATCAGCTCATGTTTTATTTAGTGATTCAGAAAAAAGATCCCATGACCTCGATGGAGCCCAAAGTATATCAGTGCAGTTCCTCATAATTCCAAGGGGTCATAAGGGTTTTCTATCTTAATGCAATTACTTACTTAGACAGAAACTACATTTTGCTTAGGAAGGTGGATTCCAGAACTGCCAATTTAATCGAGCTGCCCCCCCCCATTCCAATAAAACCCCAACAAATGCATGAGGAATCATGGTACAGGTAATTGGTTTATTAGACTTACCTACCCCGTGTAAGTTTGCCCTAAAGTTTTCAGAGCAGCAGTGAACTACCTTGTTTCAAAATTTGATATTTCTATATAATGCTGTGCCTGAGGCATTACAATAAGGTGAGAAAGCCCCAGGCAGTACTCAATTATGCCTCCACATACACATATTGAGCTTCAGGTGAAAATACTTTCAAGCTACCATTTGCCTTGAGTTAATCATATCTTTGTCTAAATTACCCTCATAATGTGGCCTATAAAATCTCACTGTATCCTTTTACTCACCAAAAAGAGTCCAAGATATTCTTATTTACATTCTTAATATCTGTCCTTTATAATTACAATTCCCTACTCAGTTTCAATAAAACATTATTAATTACAGATTGTAAACATCAACGATTAATTATTTTAATCTAGAGATGGAGGAAAATACAAAGAACTATTACTCACTGTAATTACAATACCAGAACTAAAATAAATCTAACAAGTACACTACATTTTCAGTTTTGGTGATTTCATCTGAAAGAATATTCTGGGTTGAGGGCATTTAGCTGGTAATAGTTCTTTGTATTAGTTATCATCCTACTGCAGGAACTACAACCAATGCACTGTATTGTATATACAATAGTCGGAGAATGTCAGGCTACATCGAGGATTATAGTAGCATATCTGATCCCCCCTGTCACAACATCAGGGGGCCCCGACAATGTCAATTGGCCAAGATGTATTAAAACAAAAGGAACTTAAATATACCCAATTAGAAAATATGATTTTGATAGCATAAATTTAGCACTGGGAATAAAAGAAAACTTGAGTTCTGGCCTAGTAACTCACTCCAATGTTTAAAAAACAGAATTTAGAAATTTATTTACAAAAGATAGGCAAACATAAAAACATACAAGTAGGGAGAAAGAGTATACAATGGGACAAAGACAAAACAACAAACCTATCTAAATTAGTCACTGACCCTAAGCCGCTTACAGCTCTAAAGCAGACATCTTGAGTAGCAGTCTTCCCAGCAGCAATGATAGAGTAAAAGTTCTAAAGGTACTTCTAGCTTCAGATGCTCTTCATCAGTCTGCATCCACCAGCATGATGTTGTCATGTGATGATGTCTTCCTGATGTGTGTTGTGGCTTCTTCACCCTTGCCCTATATCAGGCTCATAGCCTGGTCAGGGGGCATTTAAATTTCTTAGGGGGCACTGGCTAATTTAATTCAGTTTCTGGGGGAAATAGAGAGGTGCTGTCTGGCTCCACACAGCCACTGTAGCTGGTCCTTCATGCCAGACAGCTGTGCAGGAATACTCTGCTCCTTCCCCGCGCCTGCCATTGCTCAGGGGCCCTTAGTTGGATAGAAAGTCAGGGACCTTGCCAGTAAGTCAGGGGGGCTAGACCCGGCCTATATGCTAATCCGGCTGTCACTTGTCAATTGAGTAACCAATCAGCAGAATAGATTACTTAACCCAGCTGATCTAAATTGAGATTTAGATCCTTAGCTGTCAAACTGACATCTGAGCTGTAGACGGCCAACTGTCAAATAACTACCCTGACATTTCCCAGCTGCTTGCTGTTACATTGTAAACTAACTACATACTGGTGCTTGATAAGTAAAGCTCATCAATGGCTTGGATAAAAGTCCTGAAAGTACTTACACCTGGGGTTTTGCTTTTTACAAGATGACAATTCCAAAATAAATGCGAACACTTACATCCACTGGGGAATCACTTTTGTAACAACCCCATATGGGTTCCATGTGGTAGCAGTCATTTCCTCATATATCTGCATTAGATAAGGGGACCATCAGTGGTCTTGCATAACAGTGGAAGAACTGGTGCAGGTGAAGATCCAAGAGAAAGCCCTTGCATCTCACATCAGATGGCTTCTAAATCCTGTGCTTCTCAGTTGACCTAGATCCTGTATATTTGGTGCTTGGCTCTTTTATGGCACTGCTATGTCTGATTTGGCTACCAAGGCCTTAATAGTCCCATTCTTCAAGCAGTTTCTGGAAAGAGAAGCAGGAAAGATAGGTGCAAAATATTAGTTAATAGATTTTGACCAGTAGGCTCACCTGAGCCTCACAGTACCATCTCCTTGAATCAGTCCCGTAGCCAGGATTTTTAAAGTCGGGATGCATTCAAATTTCTTAGGGGGCACTTGCTAATCAAATTAAAGGACTACCCAGCTTCTTCCCTGCACCTGCTGCCACTCGGGAGCCCTGGGGTGGATGGGAAGTCATGGGGCCTCGCCAGTAAGTCAGGGGGCCTAGCCCCGAGATGCCCCACTGTAGCTACGGGCCTGCCTTGAATCTACCATGACCACTTATTGGTGCTCCTTCATTTGTCGTTCCTTCTGTCTTAAGAGAATCTTCTCCTAGTGCCTAAATTCCTGTTCAGAATCCTGCCCTTTTGCTTGTCCCCCACCTGCCTGCCTTGATTTCATTGTCAAGCTTTGCATCTCTGACTCTGATCATATAAACTAATGTTTCATTCAGTACACAGTAGTGGGTTAGTCAGCAGCCAATGAATCCTGACAAGAGTAAAGTAATTATCCATTTAAGTATAAAACACTTTACCATTATCTTTTCTTGGAGCTCAAAATACCCCCCTGGAATGTTGTTAAGTTGCAATTTGCATACTGTGCTGAAATGTTTATACTTTTCAAAGGACACTAATCTTTATGTCATAAATAAATGGGAGCTAGTTTCAAAGGAGTTAAATAATTTCAGAAAAAGAGATTGAAACTGCTTGAAAAGTATAATGATAGGCTTGATGGCTATGCGAATTATCCTGTATTATAACCAGAGGTTGAACAGCTACAAACCAGACATTCCCTATGAGATCTGGAAGTTTTGTGATCAGATAATTATGCTAAAGGGGGTCAAGTTAATTCATACACTTAACCTAAATGATGATTTGTCTGAGGAGTATGGTGATCTTAAACACACATACAGGTGAATACAATAAATGAGTGTCTTGATTAAGCAAATGTGTAAAAGGTAAAATTATAGAGAAAGTGAAGTACAGAGGTGCTGATAGAACTAATCCCACGAGGGACTCATATTTATCTTTGAAAAGTGTTTTATGCTGCAGATCACAATAATTGTTTCTGAACACCTCCCTGATGAAAAATCAAAGTGTCTCCCAGACTTCATAGACACCATGCTTCTTTTATTCAATTGCTAGCGAAAATTCAGCCTAAGGCAGAAAATTTTAAGATGTCTTTACAACAAGCAGCACTATTGTGAGGGTTGTTCTTAGTGACAAAGGGGTGAATATCAAATTCTAAGGCCGTAGTCTTCCATTAACTTAGAAGGATATAATTCTGTTTAGGACTGGACTCTGTTTAGGATTGTACCCTGGAGGAGCCATAACTATGCAATACCATATGTTTTCACGCAGAAGGCCCTAAGTTCCATATCAGGCTTTTCCAGTTAAGAAGATTTTATTCAGTGGATCTGGGAAAGGTCTGTACCAGTGACCTAGAAAACACTGTGCTAGTCAGGATAGATAAGTCTGGGCCACGGGATAGATAAGTCTGGGCAAACCTTTTTGCCATTTTGTAATGAAGCAGACAGTCGCCTTTACTTTCGGAAGAATTTATTCTGTGGAGAGCAAAATGTCAGAAAATAACATATAAAGGCTTGGGTTCCATGTGACATTTTCACATTGGGGAACTTTGGGGAAGTTTGCAAAGATGTGCCCACACTGGTAGCACCAGGGCTCTTTTTGTAGCAGGAACTCCTTTGCATATTAGGCGACACACCCCTAATGTAGCCAATCCTCCAAGAGTTTATAGAGCTTCTTCTTACAGGGGCTACTGTAAGTTCTCAGAGGACATCAGGGGTGTGTCGCCTAATATGCAAAGGAGTTCCTGCTACAAAAAGAGCCCTGGGTAGCATGTTTCATCACTGGGAAGCTGGAGGATCTCTTTAAGAATCCGGAAGAAAAGAACAAAAATAATAAGAGACTTCAGCAACATTTGGAGTGTTGTGCTGTCCCTTTAAGAATTGTTTATCTTTGTAAGAATAATATTTGGCATGATTACTGAATGTTAGATACTCACTATAAATATTGGATATCTTATTTTTAATGTGGTGGCATTCTTTTCTGTACTAGCTACGGAACCCTGTGATCCCTTTTGTATATTAAACCTCCGGGTGCTGGCTGGTGATAAAGATCAGTTTACCTGGAGAAAATGGCTGCTTTGGAAGGTGGAATCTATGGCAATGACACCCCATTGATGGCCCTCTCTTCCCCAAACCCTCAGGCTTCACCCTCAAAATCTCCAAGTGTTTCCCAACCTAGAGCTGGCAATCCTATGGATATTGTCATGGGTGTGGAGGAAAGGCCATTGCCAGCTCCAGCTGAACCCGCAGCTGGCCCCTCTGAAGCTGCAGAAATCAGCAATTTACCATCACAGCCTGCACTGGCTCCTGGCTCAGAGACAGCTGACAAGCAGCAGACACAGATAGACAGCCCTCCCGATTCGCCCCGAAGAGTGGCTCGCTTGTGAAACAGGCGAGATGTCAGTCCTAACAGAAGCTGAGCCACCGGTGCCATGGCACTAATTGGAAACAGCGGCAGAGGGCTATGTACTTTCAGGCTAAGCTGGCTTCGTTTGTGGACACAAACTCGTCATTACTCCATGACGCCTTGCTGCTCTCCAGCCCCTGGTTCCAAGACTTTGTTCCTGCTATCTGCTATCTGCTATCTGCTTCTGGCTTCTGACTCCAGCTTGATCAACCATGCTCCTGGTTTGTGATTTGGATAGTTGCTCTTGGCTCCTGCTTCACCCTTTTGGCTCCAGACCTCAGACTGAACTTGGACTTCCCTCTGCCTGTACTCCAGACCTTGACAAATATGGCATAGGTCTGGGTGTATCTAAAGGCCCACTGATAGTGAAACTCTCCCCTGAATTAGGGAGGAATGATATCCAAATTATGAATAATGAAGAAGAAGAATTGGATTTATACCCTGCCCTTCACTCAGAGTGGCTTACAATCTCCTTCCCTTCCTCTCCCCACAAGACACCCTGTGAGGTACGTGGGGCTGAGAGAGCTCTGAGAGAACTGCTCTTAATAGAACAGCTCTGGGAGAGCTGTGACTGACCTAAGGTCACCTGGCTGGCTGCATGTGGAGGAGTGGGGAATCAGACTTGGTTCTCCAGATTAGAGTCCATTGCCCTTAATCACTACACCAAATTTATGTATGCATTGTATACAGCTGTGACCTTTTTTCAGCATTTTAAATTACTGGTTTTAATATATTTTATTGTGTTTAACCCATTCTAGTTGCTTGTGTTTTTAATTTGATTGCTTCTTTTATATCATTTTACAATACTTTATTACATATAAATGTAGCACAACAGAAATAAATAAGGCATCACTTTTAACAGTGATCTATATGTGAGACACCTCACAGGATGTCTGTTGTGGGGAGGGGAAGGGACAGGAGTTTGTAAGCCACTCTGAGACTCCTTCGGTTAGTGAAGGGCAGGGTATAACTCCAATCTCTTCTTCTTCTATGTTTGAGGGAAAAGACAACTGCAGTTTTATGTCAAATAGGGAGAACTTTTCTTAGAGAAATGATAGTTTTCAAAGTGAAATGGTATGGTCATGAAATTTGGTAGCATCCCTAGTCCCAGTTGAACACTAGACCATCATTGTGTACATATTTTTTCATTTAACCACAAACTGCCTCAGAAGGCTGCAAGTTTGAGCACAGGAATCTTGGGGCAAAGAAGAGCTACTTAAACCTTTTACCTTGGGGCAAATTTCAGGCCAAACTCACACTGCTCAATAGCAGAATGAAACCTCATCTACTCACACCTGTGTAAAAATCACAACATTCCAAGATAAATGTTTATATTTCAGTCTGTTATATCCAGAAGTTAACCTAATAATGTCTTCATAAGCAGGCAAAATGCTAAGAGGTACTTTTTTCTAGATAGAACTAGGAGCTCTCCTGTAGCCTTAGGACTCTCATGCAATGGGACCTCAGAAATCTCCTAGAGTTACAGACTAAGATCAGTCACATCCTCTCAGCCTAAGCTACATCACAGAGTTGTTATGAGGATACCTGGGAGGAGAGGAGAACAATGTAAGCTGCTTTGGGTATCCATTGGAGAGAAAGGGATAGAAATGAAATAAATAAATATTTTGTCATGTGATAAGATTGGGCAGGTCCGATGGTGCTTAAAGTAAGAACAGAGAAAAAATGATTTTGGAATGGGAAGCCTTAGGGAGAACATGAAAAGGTGTGTTTTTTTGGGAGGGTGGGTTAGTATGGCAAAGCCTTAGGGAGAAGAAAAGGATGACAAGAAAATGGCAATAAAGGCAGAACAAAGACCAAGATATGACCTATCTGCAATGAAATGGCTTCTTGAGAAAGGCTATGAAGAACAAGGCAAAAAGCTCAACTTGAAGTTGAGTATTCTGCCTCCAATTATTCTCTAAACTTAATTTTCTGTCAAAGATCTAATTGAGTAGTGCACTTATTATTCATTTTATCTCCCATTTGTAGTTGTGATGGATCTACTCAACTGAATGTATTTCCTTTTTGCTATCCATGACTGCCATTACAAGCAAAGTTAATTTTCCGCCTTATGAATAAGGTTTTGTGGTGGTGGTTCTGTATTCGCGTAAAATCTCAACATGGCTAAGGCCCAGGGATAAATTTCTGCCTGAATCTGAATCACTCTAAGGTGAAAAATTCACAAGGTTTCCCCCTTGAGGATATGGTGTCAACAGAAGAAGACTGGGGTAGTTGTCCTGAAGTTCTTGTAAAAGACAAAAATACAGAGTTTAGTTTCCAGAAAACAAAAATGGCACCTCCAGATAGTTCAGGAGAAGGCAGCGGAAGAGAGGACTCTTCTTTCTATTTTAGTGCAATGAGAAAAAGCTGGAAAAGTGAACTCTTCTTTAGGGGTATAATGGATTGAGGCCTGGGAGAGCTGCGTAAATTCCACATCCCCCTGGTAGATCAAGTGGTTGTGGTGTTTGTTGTGCCCAAGATACTCTGCTTCCCATGGAGGAAAAATATTGGTACTCAGGGCTTTTTTTGTAGAAAAAGCCCAGCAGGAACTCATTAGCATAACAGGCCATGCCCAACAGCAGGAACTCATTAGCCTATTAGGCCACACCCCCATGCTACCAGGAGTGTAGTCATCCAGCCACACCCACCTTTTGCTTCTTATTCTGTTTACCTTGTTTGTTGTCAAAACCCAGGGCTTTTTTGCAGCAGGAACTCCTTTGCATATTAGGCTGCACACCCCAAATGTAACCAATCCTAATGAGTTTCTGGTGCTGGGTGTGGCCTATTATGCTAATGAGTTCCTGCTGGGCATGGCCAATTTAGGAGCCAGCAGGAACTCCATTCCTGTACGTTCCTGCCCCAAAATAGGCCTGTTGGTACTTAAAAAAACTAATTCTCTATGAAAATGTAGTCTTTGCCCATTAAACTCAATAGTAATATTTCTCCAGCAAGAATGGAAAGTCATGCCTAGCTCTGTAGATGCACAATACACATACAGTTCTCTGCTGTATTTTACAGTTAATGATATAAAAGTGCCTCGTTGGATCAGACTAAGATCCATGTATTCCAGCATTCTGTTTCCAGTTATGGCAAATCAAATATTTCTAAAAGCTCGTGCGGATGTGTTTTTATATAACAATGTACTGAGCTCTCTTTAAAGATTTATTTACTTCCAGTTCCAGTCAACCCTTTCTCACTGAGGTTCTAAGACACAAAATGTTATACTAATGTCTTTGAGTCTCAATGAGGGTTGGGTAACTAAGTTCACAGTCTCCCCTAGTGGCCTCAGAGAGTACAGCCTCAGCCCTGGCAAGAACCACCTTCCTCCACTAGGTATCAAGGTCCCTGTCTGCTATTGCCTGAACTCTATCATATGCTCAGGTGCTGTAGTTCCCTTTTTCAGGGAGCCATTCACTGGGCCACAAACAGCTGTTTTCCCTTTGAAAGAGCCCTAGAATGCTGGGCAATTAATATGTCCTCCCCTAGTAAGGCTCTCCACCCTACAGACTTGCTCACCACCCTTCTTTTAGTAGGGGAGATTAATCTGCCAAAATAATGTAAAAGAAGGAGAATTTAAGGGGCTTAAATATCCTGCAGCCGGACTGCCCTCACAGTACTGGTAGAATGCATGTGCTGTTACTATTCCAAGGCTATGACCTGGAGATATGGTTGAAAACAAAGTTACTGTCCCTGCATACACCTATGGCACCAGAGTCCTAACACAAATCAGGACCTAACCGACGGCTCTCTCTTTTGGCCCTCCCTTAGACAGGCATTAATTGGTACAACTAAGAGAGAGGCAAAATTAGACTATGAATTAGAATTGTTATTAGGCTAGGATAAAGTATCCATGTTTACTTACTATACAAGACAAAGTAGGACAGCTTGACTGCCCATTTCTTCAGGATTGATATTTTACAAACTAAATTCTCACTGCAGTAGCCCTGTTGTATTTTTTAGCCTTCTAAAAAAAAATTAAAATAGCTTGTTCAGTATTTTACTTCAGCTTTTACATCTTGTGTGTAAATAGTTCAGGCATAAATAGCAATGGGAGATAAAATTAGTAATATAGTAATTTAAATGCAGGGAACATTAAAATGAAAATCAAAGAATACAGTATAGCCTTAATCTTTAAACTGTAGCAAGTTTTATCCAGGCTGGTCTCAGTAGAAATGTATATTTCTCATACAACAAAGTACTGAGGGTTTTATATATATAATTTTGCCAGAAACCATAGACGTTTATGTTTATTAGCATATCTGAGGTATACATCCCTCTAGTTACCAACTTTATGCCTGTAGTGCCAAAGAGACAGGTATTTAAGTAACAATCTAAAAGTATAATTATGGAAAATTTGCATGCCTTTCATGACTCTCCTTTTGTAAACGGAGGCAGCAATAACATTAGTGCGAACAGCTTCAGACTCCCCAACTCTGTTCTGTGCTGCTGAGCTTTTAAATATCAAATCCAAAAATATGAGTTACCTAGGATTGCCAGGTTTCAACAAAAATACTAGACACACTTGATAAGATTTGTCCACCTATATACATACATAGCTACGCACACAAACACATGATAAAGGAGAAAAATGCCCTGTTCTTTTAACAGAGAAGAAGAAGGTAAGAGATTATACCCCGCCCTTCACTACCCAAAGGAGTCTCAGAGTGGCTTACAAACTCCTTTCCCTTTTCCTCCCCACAACAGACATCCTGTGAGGTAGGTGGGGCTGAGAGAGCTCTGACAGAAACTGCTCTTTTTCAAGAATAGTCATGCCAGAACTATGGCTTGCCCAAGGTCATCCAGCAGATGCAACTGGAGGAGTGGAGCATCAAACCCAGTTCTCCCAGATTAGAGTCTGCGCACTTAACCATTACACCAAATTGGCTTATGTGTCATTGGGGATATTAATGGCATGGAGGTAAATAAGGTCAGCAAGTAAATAGCATCCCACAAAGCTCAACATGCCACAGCTGGCTTGAAGGCAACTAGCTCATTATGGACAGAAGTCTCCCCAAAGTGTCTAAAAACAGTCAATCTGAGCCCTTACTTGGCAGAGGTGGGCGGGAGCGTTCAGACTGCTGCCCTGGAGGCGCGCTGTATTTGGCGTTTCCCCATTAATTCGGCTGTGGGTGTATGGGTGTATGTGCACATGAGTGCTCATGCGCTCCTGAGCATAAGCGCATTTTGCTGATTGGGGGAGGACCCTGCAACGCTGGCACCGCATTGGGCAGTAGAGCGGAGCACGGCCAATCATACCGCTGCTGCCTTCTGCCCAACGCAGGTTGCTCCTGGCTTATCGGCGGAGTGTTCAGACTTCCTGGAAGCGGAGAAACGCATGACACATGTGCGCTTTTGGGATTTGCTACTGGTTACATGAGGTATCTTTTAAATGCAGTAGTGAAGCGCAATGGCACGGGTTGGCTACGGGTGGGGGACGCCAGGCAGATGTACTTGTGTGACTGCCCAGTTTACTGCAGGATTGAATCGTCACTGGCCCGGGTCCCTACCGGGGCAAATTGCCAGTCTGAACTCAGCCACAGTGAAATCCTAACAATGTTTTTCTGGGAGTAAGCCCTCTCGATTACACCTGAGTGGGATGGCTCTCTGAGTCTGCAATTGCTATGATTTGTTCACTCAGTTGTTACCAGCTAGAAGATGGTGCTGCTAATCTCTTCCATTCCTATACTGCCAATCAGTGTTGGCCTCATTTATTTCACAGATCTGTTCTGAGGATAAACTGGGAACCAAGAACCATGTAGGTTGCTTCCTTGCAGGAAGGGCAGAATAAAAACACAGATTCCAGTGTTTTGTGTTCTTCACCTCTGCCTGTTTCAGACCTTATTTGTGGTGTGGGAGGGCTTTAAAATCAAAATTTAATTGCAACATCAAGTAGTCGCCTGTGGACAGTCAAAGCACATCTGATGCGCCTCAGGATTACTGTCCCTTAAAGTATTTGGTCTTTTCCCTCCTTCCAGCATGAGTAACCACTTCCTGCTCTTGCAAATGCTGCCTAATTCTTCATTCATGCATCTACTGGAAATGGTTTCCTTTGGGGGAGGAATCAAGAATTTTGCACATTGCGCTTTGTCACAGTCACTGCTGTCTTGTACATACATACATACATACATAAACCTTTATTGGCATAACACTGTCTTGTATTTTTAAATTATTTTTGTATTGTAATTACTCTGTTAATAAAATCACAAAAATTATGAACGTTCACCAGTGTAGGAACAAGAGTGATAGTCCTTGGACCTTCTCTGTAATGGGATCTTCTCTTTGGAATTCCTCCTCCTGAAAAATGCACCTGATTGACTCCTTTCTGAGCTGCCAAAACCCTTTCTAATCAGACAGGGGATAAAGACAGTTTCCCCACATTTTCCCCACCACAGGAGACTCATCATGCTACCTTACCTCACTAGAAGCTTTCCAAAGCTTAAAAAACATACATCTTAGAAAAGCTTTTAATAGGGATCTGACTTTTGATTGCATGTTTTAATCAGTAGCGATGGTCTTCTTCCAATGAATTTGCTGGTTTTATTATTATAAAATTGTTTTACCTGCTATTTTACTGGCTCTGAGTTATTATTAGTTTGGTTTTACTGCTGCCTGGTGCTGTTGAATTTATATTTTAAAGCTTTATTGACTGCTGTTTTGGATCATTTCAGTTTACTGCTTTAGAGTCAGGGCTATTTCCTCCTTCCCCCTCCGTTCCCCTTCCCTCCTCTTCCCTGTGGTTTTGTTCCACACTCCTGCTTCCTTTCTGATTCCCTATTTCCATTGTCAGGTCTAGCAGCTGTTAACCTTGTGCTGTTTCTTAGCATTTTGCCTCCTCATCCAAATCTAGAAAGCACGAAACAGCAGGTGAGGCAGCTGTGCTATGGTCACAACCCAGAAAGACACTGCAAAGCCTGGGGAAGGCTCTGCAGCCACTGCAGTTGCCGCTACACATTGTTTGGGTTTAGAGGAAGTGGCACCGAGCTGGTGAGTCCAAATATTTGGGGGTACCTCCTGCAAGCCCATGCTTCTCCCTTGATGCCTCCTTCATCCATGTGCTTCTGTCCCCTGACCCACAGCCATCTTTTGATAGCAAGGGTGGCCAAAGCAGGCCCAGCCCCTCCACTGGCATCCCTGTGCTTCCCCTGCCTGGCTGTCTTCTGTTCTGGCCAGGCCACCAGGAGAGCCTCACCGCTGCCAAATCTCACAATCCTAAAAAAGAAATTAAATATCCAGTATTTCATGATCTTTTTTCCTGGCCAGTGAAAATATTGGATTGTCCAGGTCAATACCAGATACCCGGCAACCCTAGAATTACCACTCTGCATGGAGTACAGTATGATGAATCATGTTGCTTTCAATGGACATCAGACTGGAGCAAAGATATGTAAATTGGATAAATGAGTAGAATATGGGAATCTGGATTTCTGGATTCTTGACAAAACTTAAATATAATCATACACTAAACAAGACAGGTAACACTTTAAGTATTTCTTAGCAGTGATAATACGTGATGTTTACAATCAACTCATTTACATTTTCATCATGACTTTCAGGAAGATGTGCTTCTGCTGAGCTTCCTAAGCATAAAGTAAGTGTGTGTGTGTGTGTGTGTGTGTGAATTGGAACCCATGTCCAAATCCAACTTTAATCTTCAACTCTAGTCCAAACCCCACTAAATTAGAATTAAGTTCCATGATGTAACTGAGATGTACTCCCAGACGGGTATGCACCACTCTGAGGAGTTTAGGCCATATTAATTCAGAAATACAGCAACAAACATACTCGGGACTTTTTGGTGGTGGCTTCCACTGGTACTGAGTTAGTTCTCCCTTTTGCAGGGGCTCTCCCAAGTCATGAAGGTGGAACTGGTAGAAATCAATGCAGCTTTATATATGAATACTGACACTTTTTTTTTTAACAAAAAGGGAATTAACTTACTAGTATAAAAACTAGATTCAAGTCCAGTAGCATGTTAGAGACCAACAAGATTTTTTGAGTATAAGCTTAGGAAAGTCAAAGTTCCTTCCATCACACAGCAGCATAAAGAACTCTAGAATCATGGCCTTAATATGGCCAAGATATTTAGGATAAACTGACAAGAAACCATTGTTCATCCTGTCAAGGACCACCACAAGGCATAGTAATGGTTATGTATCTTTGGACTGTATTGGGCAGTGTGTGTTGTTTACTCTTTCTGCATTTATTTTGTCAACATCTTCAGCACATTTTTGCTGCTGCACATAGATGAAGATTTGCCCACAGACTTGGGCGGGAACGGAGCCCTGCCTTTTGCAAGGCTGTCTCTGCCCCCGTCCACATCACGACACATAGCATCATGCTTCTGTTGCTGCCCTGGCTTCGTCTGGGGTGGCAAAGCAGCCCCCAGTCTCCCTCAGCCTTGCTGGGAGGCCGGGAGCTCAGTTCTGTGCTTACATCAGTGTTTGTGCCATAGACTTCAGTTCCTCTGTATTCTGCTGAACGTGTATTAAATTAGTTGTATTTGATATTCTTCCCCCCTCCATTTCCCAATATAGATTGCATGATTATTGTTTTTTAAAAGAGAGATTTACTAACCAAGGCAGAAAGCAGGCAATATGTAGTCTATGAATTAGATTTTTCTAGAAAAAAAAATTAACCTAAGTGTAAATGCATACGAAAAAATTCATGTGTTTTTGAGTGGTACATTTGCAAAAACACTGATACAGTAGAACATTTCATCCTAAAAAAATACCCTTGTTTCGCCCAATAAAAACAAGTATATGCTTAGATATGCACACACACACATATATACAGATACTCATAATACTAAAAATAAATATATTTATATTAAAGGGGGCACTTTACAAAATGTAAGCATCATTTTTCGATTTGTAAACCTCTGTTACACCATGGGTCCTTTCCTTTGGGATCACTTGTTTTTCCTCTAGTCTTTGAATCTTTTAAAGCCTCTCTCATTATTTTTGTTGTCTGAAGTTGGGCAATAATGTTACTGTGATTAATTAAGCAAAAAGACATGGAAACGGGGGTGTGGTAATCATCAGATAATAAAGCCCTTTGGGTTTTGCAATGCATGAGGTGCAACCAGGAGTCTTTATCCCCAGAGGTCTGATTATCTCCAGGAAAACTACACCTCCTTATACTTGCTGTATAGTATATCTTTACACTTTATAAAGTAAATTACTTTAATCACTGAAAATTACCAATGTTGTGAGGTTTCAGCTGTGAGGTTCACAGAGCTTAATGTGCCCATTTCAAGTCTGAAATAACCAATAATTGTTCTAATAAAAGCAGGACTAAATCATTATTTAAATGGCAGGATCATCCCTTTAAATTGGCAGAGGCCCCTATCGGAATACTGGGTGACATGGGGCTCTTATTTAACCATAGCACCAGAGCTATCAACCATAGTACGTTTCATCTTCATAACTAAAACAAGCTGCTGCCTGAACGTTGTGCTATCAATATTTGTTTAGAAGACACACTTAACATGAGAACATAATGTTGGATCAGGCCAATGGCCCATCCAGTCCAACACTCTGTCACATAGTAGCCAAAAATACCAGGTGCCATCAGGAGGTCCACTAGTGGATCCAGGGCACTAGAAGCCCTCCCACTGTTGCCCCCCCCCCAAGCACCAAGATTACAGAACATCACTTGCCCCAGCCTGAGAGTCCCTATCTTTACTTTGTGGCTAATAGCCCCTGATGGACCTCTGCTCCATATGTTTATCCATATGTTTATCTAATTCCCTCTTGAAGCAGTCCATGCTTGTAGCCACCACCACCTCCTGTGGTAGTGAATTCCATGTGTTATTCACTCTTTGGGTGAAGAAGTACTTCCTTTTATCCGTTCTAACCCGACTGCTCAGCAATTTCATTAAATGTCCATGAGTTCTGGTATTGTGAGAAAGGGGAGAAAAGTACTTCTTTCTCTACCTGCTGTATCCCATGCATAATCTTGTAAACCTCTACCATGTCACCCCTTAGCCGTCATTTCTCCAAGCTAAAGAACCCAAGTGTTTTAACTTTTCTTCATAGGGAAAGTGTCCCAACCCTTTTATCATTCTAGTGCCCTTTTCTGCACTTTTTCCAATGCTATAATATCTTTTCTGAGGTGTGGTGACCAGAATTGCACACAGTATTCCAAATGAGGTCTCACCATCAATTTATACAGGGGCATTATGATACTGGCTGATTTGTTTTCAATTCCCTTCCTAATAATCCCCAGCATAGCATTGGCCTTTTTTATTGCAATCACACACTGTTTCGACATTTTCAATGAGTTAACTACTACGACTCCAAGGTCTCTCTCTTGGTCAGTCTCTGCCAGTTCGGACCCCATCAACATGTATTTATAGTTAGGATTTTTTGCCCCAATGTATTGATAGTTTTGATAACTTGAAAGTGGATCCTGACAACAATTTCATCTGGGGGAAAAAATCTAAGAACTCTTTAAAACAAATCACAGTCTGCTGCTTTTTGTATCTGAAATTTGGTTTAACCCCTAAGGGCTATCCTGAAATTTCATGGCAGATTAGCTGTGTAGGTATGTTTTCAGTTATGGGCTGGTTGAGAAATGGATGAATATCAACTTCCTCTCCCTTGATTTCATGACTCATCCTTTAATGACTTTAAATTGAACTGTGTAGTGATTGTTATAATTTAGGGATACTGAGGATGGGAATTTACAGACAATCCCTGCTGACCAGGAGGGAGGAGCTGCGGAGAGTTGAATTCAGACAGCATTCGGGGAAGCTGGGAGAATACTGTGTTCAGCAATGAACTTTTACTTTTACTTTGGTGTGTCCCTCATAAGATTGGCCCCTAACTTATTACATGAATGTCCAGCTATCTCCTTTGAAATGTGTTGTATATGAGCCACCCTCAAGTAATCTGAAAGTTCAGTTTGTGTTGATTAAACTTTGAGCTTTCACACATTATAGTCAACAAGTTAATAACATGCATGAGCTCCAGATTTGCATCATGTTCATTTCATCCCACTATAGAAAAATTGTATATGTCTTCTAACTAATTCAATTAGGACCAGTTGTCTGCACAAGAGGCTACATTAGTGCCAACCTGAGCAAGCAGAGCTGTCCTTTCAAATGTTGCTCCTGCCTCCTTCCTCTCTCCATTGGGAGCTGCCTATCTGGCCAGTTGTAAAAGAGTCCTTTATAATTATCCTCATGGTTATGTGGAGAAGTAATTTCTCAAAGATCCTTCAGTCTCTTCCCTCCCTTTTCCTTAGATTTATATAATGAATAATCAGCTGAAACCAAGAGATTCACAAAGCCTTATCATGACATGATGTAAAAGTACCCGTCTGCCTCTGAAGCCTTCAAGGTTATACGGACACAAATCCTCATTCACCCCTTGTAATTAACTCAACCTCTCACCCACCTGTTACAATTCTTGGTTGCATATATTGCAAAGGCATGCAAAAAGCTTCCATAATCACATTTCTGCCCCAATAGTGGCAGGGATGGTTCTGAACCCATCCTCTTCAGAGAACTGGAGGCATCAGACTTTGGGGCTGGGGAAAGAGGAAGGGTTGCCTTGTGTAGGGCAGCCAATGAGAGGGATGAGAAGAGAAAACAACTTAAAACACTCTCTTCCTTGTTTGATGTGCTCCTTTGCTATGGCGCTTCCCAACATTCCCTACCTATGACAACAAAGTAGGATTAGCCAATCACTTCAGGACTGAACAGGAGTTTTGGGGTCCATATCTGATTGGCTGGGACAAGGGACTTTTTTTTTTGTCTGCATCACATTTGTTGTTATGGGGGTGAGTTATACAAAATGGCGTGATTCTGAGAGGCTGGTGTGGCCAAAACTAGAGTTGGTGGAATGTGTGCAGATTAGATTCCAGTTGCGGTGGAATGAGGTCCCATGTGAGATCAAGGCCCTGCGGGACCTTTTACAGTTCCACAGGGCCTGCAAGACAGAGCTCTTCTGCCAGGCTTTTAACTAGGGTAATGGACATCCCTCCCTCTCTACTGGGGCCCCCCTTCAGTGGATCAGAACTGCATTACCACCTAAGGATCAAATCTTGAAAGAGATGACATCTGTGAGGCCTTAACTTTATAACTTGCACAGGATTTTATTGGTGTTTAAACTGTTTTAATTTTTGTATATTGTATTTTCTACTAAATTTAATGTAACCCGCCCTGAGGCTGCTATGCAGGGAGGGTGGGATATAAATCAAATAAAATAAATAAAGTAAAGACATTGGCAGCATCCTGATGTATCCAAGGATGGGAGGAAGCACCCAAACCAGCCACTGATGCCAGCACAGCCCAAGAGGGCTAAGCAGGGTTAACCAGTCAGCACTGTGCATCAGAACTTAATCCTTTGCACTGTACATGTGGGTGTGGGGGGTGATGGGCAATATCTGTGTACACAAGTTTACTGCAGGCAAAGAAAAGCAAAAACATAGCCTGTGGCCATATTGAGCTGCAGCCAAAGTGGGTTGCCCAACTGCTGGCAAACCCTATGGGGCAATCTCTTGGGGAATTCACACAAAGGGAGGAGTGAGTTTAATTATTTGCAGGGCTATTTTGGGGCAGGAACCCACAGGAATGGAGTTCTGGCTGGCTCCTGAGTTGGCCACGCCCAGCAGGAACTCATTAGCATAATAGGCCACACCCAACAGCAGAAACTCATTAGGATTGGCTACGTTAGGGGTGTGTGGCCTAACATGCAAAGGACCTAAACCAGAGGTGTCAAACTCATTTGTTATGAGGACTGGAGCTGACATAAATGTCACTATATCAGGCCAGGTCATGTGTTCCATAAACATAATGCCAGGGACCAGAGACAGAAACTGTATAAAGGACAGCAGCTGGTAAGCTCTGAGTTCATGTATCCTCACTGTAGGTCCCATGGGCAGAGAGGGGGGTGCAGAGGAAAACGCACATAGACGAACTGGAGAGGTAGCAGTGCAGTGCTGGGCAGATCCTCCCACACTGCTTGACTGATGCAGACAAGGCTGTTCTGCCACGCTGAAGCCACAAGGGAGTGGCTCTGCCTACTTCCCCCCAGCACTCCCTCCCTTGCATCAGTTGTTCACGGGCCACATAAGAGTCCTGGACAGGAAGCTTCTGGCCCCCAGGCCTTATGTTTGACACCTCTGATCTAAGCAGTCTGGGGCCAGGGCAATTGAAGGACTGCTTCCTCCCCTACTGTCCTGTGTACCAGCTGAGATCTGCCCTCCATACCCTGCTGTTCCTGCTCTTCATATATTCAGGATTATTTGTGGGGGGGGGATACTGAGAAAATGGTTTCGAAAAATCCTGAAACTGTTCAGGATTTAACTGGGGAGATTGGGAGCCAGCATTTGCAGACTCCGAGGATTTTTTTGTTTCTTTTCCACTGTTCCCCCCACCCCCGTCCTTTGTTTCTATATTTCCTAGGGATTTCTATTGGTTTTTCAGGTTTCTTCTGTCAGTTTCAAGTCTGTTTAGCAGTTTCAAGAGGGTTTTTTTTCCTTTGCCAGAATTGTTTTGTGTCTGGTTTGCAAAAAACTCCACCCCAGCTTGAATTTGTTCTGCTGTCTGTGTTTCTGTGGTTTGACATTAGTCCTGTTGAGTGCAGTGACACTGCGTCCTGCTGAGCATCTGTACATTGTCACTGGTTCTGCTGGCCTTGCAAAAGTGCCCCCGCCTTCAGGTTCCACTACAGAAATTCTCCAGTTTGATATTACTTCTGTTGGGCTTGCACTGCCACAATGGCCCAGGTTCTGCTGGGCTACTGCACATTGCAATTGGTTCTGTTGAGCTTGCAAAAGTACCCCACTTTGAGTTTCCACTTTGAATTTCCACTGCAGAGATTCTCTGGTTTGATTCTGTTTGGCCTGGCACACTGGTTTGTGATTCTACTGGGATTACTGGATTCTGTGATGGTTCTGCTGGGCTTGTTGTTGGTTCTTACATGGGAGGTATTTGACCAGTGATTCCTAGTTGCACGCATGACTTTTGCCAGGAAGCAGCTTGGAAGGTTTTTGCCTCCTCTCCATAGGAAATAATGGAGAACAGCTGCAGGCACCCTGTTCAGGAGCCCATAGAATTGGCTCCTTGATCCAATGCAATTTTGGTTCCTGTATCTTTAAGAACAATACCTCCAGGAAAGTTTCCGTATATGGAACGATGGACCAAAAATATCAGAGGAAACCAGGGTGAGGGTGGAGAGAGACTCTGAATACCATTCCAGTATTTGGTCTTTGGAAATCTTAGTAATACTGATGTTTTGGGATCAAAACCAAAATCTGAAAAATATACCCAAATCTGAAAAATAATGACTTTTTTTTTTTGCACACCCCTGCAATGGACTTCCAACAGGAAATTGTAAGTTTTCTGGGTGAAAGGAACAGGGGCTGTCTTATCTTTGGGGCATTTTGACTGAAGCTATTAGCCTTTTCAATGAGACTCCAACTTGATCACATGCCAATTAGCAATAGGGAAAAGTCCCATAATCTCATAGCTAAAGTAATGGAGTATTTAAAATGCTGCAATTTTATTTGTTTGTTTGTTTATTCGATTTATATTCCACCCGCCCCACCAAAGCAGGCTCAGGGCAGCTGAAATACTAGTTTAAGAAATACTAGTTTAACCTATCTTAACATCATTGAGAGTAAGTACAGAGTTAGTGTTTAGGGATGTTTACACCATATCATTTTATTGTTTCTTGGCCTCCTATTCTGTACTCTTTTTATTTATTAAACTTTCAGGTATTCTGAATGCCTGAAGCCTGATCTCTCTGCCTACATGGCACCTAATTTGGTCCCACTTGACCACACAGTTGCCAGATCCAGATTGGGAAAGTCCTGGAGATCTGGGGGAAGGAACCTGGGGAGGACAGGGACCTCAGTGGGGTACAATGCCATAGAATTCACCTGCCTTCCATTTTCTCCAGGGCACTGATCTCTGTCATTTAGAGATGAGGTGCAATTCCAGGGGATCCCCAGGTCCCATCTGGAGGCTGGCATCCCTACTTCCCCAGCAGTGGTAACAGGGAGGGACAGTGGTTAAGCCCACCATCCCTACAGTGCAGAAGTGTGATAGATCATCCCTGCTCTAGCTAAAATGAGCAGAGCAGGAAACACAGCAGCTGAGTGGTGCCTATAAATGGCAATGCAGTCAGAGTGCTAGAAGTACTAATCCTTTTAGCAGGAGATACTCTTTCCAGATTAGTTGGTGGCAGTGATTACTACCAGAAAGAAATTAATACACCTGGTAATAAGGGAATGTGTGTCTCACTATGGGGAGACCCAGTCTGGGAATGGAACTTTTCTGAGTTCCCAGACAAACAAGAACAAGGCTTACAAGACTGTTTCCTAACACAGACCTTAAACTGAAGTATTTGATGTTTTTAAACTGTTTTACGGCCTACTTCTAGAGCAAGAACTGCTTTATGGACATCATCATAGGTTGCTGTAGGTTGTTTTATCCTGCATACTGGTGATACCTATGTAATTTTTATGAGTTTATTATTTTTCCCCTCCTTGTGAGCAAGCAGGTTTATGGAGAGAAGGCATATAACTCTTCTAACTAAAACTAATTACTGTTAAAAGCCACATGGGCTACAATAGAACAATGATACAATCAATATAGGGTTGCAAAAACCTTGGTCACACAGAAGGTAACATTGAAAGAAGCCAACTAATCTTAGATTCGATAGTTTTATTTATTTATTTATTTATTTGATTTATTGATTGATTCAATTTGTATCCTGCCCTTCCTCCCAAAGCAGACTCAGGGTGGCTTACATTAAAAGTTAAAATACAACAAAACACAAATTCAGTGCGTACAAAACACATCATAAAATTCATATACATTACAAGTCACAAGTCACAAATAAATACAGATAAAGTGTAAGTGGCGGTAACTATAGGCCATGATGTAGCAAATCTAACAGAATGTATGGCCAGAAGATGTTACTGTTGACACCACAGGCAGTTTCTGTTGTCATAAAGGGCCTTATCCCAGTTTGGTGTTGTTGGTAGCGGCTCCTAATCGAAGTTCTGGTGGAAGAGCTCTGTTTTGCAGGCCGTGTGGAACTGTAAAAGGTCCTGCAGGGCCCTAATGTCTTCTGGGAGTTCATTCCACCAGTATGGAGCCACTACTGAGAAGGCCTTGGCCCTAGTAGAGGCCAATCTGGCATCCTTTGGCCCAGGGAGGGTTAGGCAGTTTTGAGACCTTGATCTCAGTGCTGTCCGGGGAACATGTGGGGAAAGGCGGTCCTTCAAGTAGACAGGCCCCAAACCATATAGGGCTTTAAACCAGCATCTTGAAGCGAATCCGGTATGCTATTGGCAGCCAGTGCAGTGCCTTCAGCACAGGCTGGATGTGCTCCCACACAGGGAGACCCATCAGCAGCCTGGCCACTGCATTTTGTACCAGCTGCAGCTTCCAGATTTGCAACAAGGGCAGCCCCATGTAGAGAACATTACAGTAGTCCAATCTCAAGGTGACCATTGCGGGGATCACCATTGCCAGATCATTGCATTCGAGGAAGGGAACCAACTGCCTGATCAGCTGAAGATGTTAGAAGGCTGTCTTGGCAGTGGCTGCTACCTGGGCCTCCATTGTTAAGGAGGCAGCCAAGAGTGCTCCCAGACTTCTGACTTCGGTGGTGGCACCAACGGTGCCCCATCGAAGTCCGGTAGTGGGATCCCTAGGAGCAGGAATGTATGTACTATTTATTTATTTATTTATTTATTTCAATTTCTTAACCGCTCTCCCCTGCTTGCGCAGGGCTCAGGGCAGTTTGCAACAACATAAAATCCAATACAATTTTAAAACCAGTTAAAACTACAGAATTCAGTATTAAAACATTCAAAAATAGATATTTAAACAAGATAGCATATTTAGCATTCAGCTATTCATGGGGGGGAGGGGAGGGTGCTGGGCAGATGTAAAGGAAACACCACTGGCCTCAACCAGAGGCCTGGCGGAACATCTCTGCTGTTGTGTATCAACGGAAGACCGCACACGCAGTCAACTTTGCACGTGGTCATGCGAAGTAGCAAAGCTTTGTTTTTCAGAGACAATAGCCTGCATGTATCCTAGAATGGACCAATCAGTCAGTCAGGATCCAAGTATGAACCAATGAGAGATGGATGCACTGTAAATAAACCTATCACGGGTGTGGGATGTGTGTGGGGGGAAGGGTGGCATGCAACCGGGATATAAGCTGGCCTTCGGGCTGGCTGGGTTGTCTTGTCTTGTATCTAGAGCAATAAACTATGAGCTGATTCACTACACAATGCATCTAGAACTGTTATGTATGGGGACCACCACCAGGGGTCCATGGGCACAGCAAGAAGCTTGGCTCCCCTAAACAAAAGGATTCTTGGATTCTAGTACACCTAGTATCTACCAATCATACCTGGGGCAGGAAATTCAAACCGTCCAATGGGACACTGGGGGTACTGGGTGGTGGTGTATATAGTTGGCCTTGCAGGGCCGTTTAGTTATGTTGTTGTGAAGTACAAATAAACATGTCAGACCACATGTCATAGTCCAAGTCCTTCATGCAGCGAACCCAGTACTTTACAAGAACCGAGTACTTTGCATCTGCCTTGCATGCCCTGAGGAATTTTAATAAATCAGACAGGGCACAGATGTCACTCGGCAGAGAGTTCCATCAGGCTGGGGCCAAGGCTGAGAAAGCCCTGGCCCTGGTCAAGGCCAGCCAGATATCTTTGGGGCCGGGAGATTCTTATCTGCTGATCTCAATTATTGTTCTGTATCACTGTGGTAACGTTGTGCATCTCGTTCAGCCTCACAAGGACCATCAGCTGAATCAGTTACTTACAGCAAATAACAGCTAGAGAAGAAGCTGAGGCATTAAGGGTGCAACTTCTCTCAAGGAATGAAAAAAAAAGCAGATAACTTTAACTACAGAACGTTTGATTCCTGCAAGTAAAGAGACATACAAACAACACACACGCCTTTGGAAATTCTGTTCGTCCGTGTCCACATGCAGAATGCTGTGCTGACACATACCGAGGATTAGAACAGTATCCCCAAGTCTGAAAATTAATAGCTTCATTTGAAAGGTCAGGTTTTTTAATGCATGTACCACTTTAACTGACATGTCAAAGCGGGACAGGTCCATCTAGTGACAGAAAAATTATAACCTGAAGGGAGGTGAAAAGCCAAATCTACTAGGGGGGGAAACATGACCCCGGTTTCTATCAATCCTACTTCTAAAAGAAATATTTAAAAATTGTTGCACTTCACTTGAAGGATAAGCTCTAATACGATTTTAGATAGAGTATGCTATCAACATTTCTCAGGAGAAATCCGAGTTATTGTGCCCAGGTAATTAACCCTGAGTAATACAAACTTTTAACAACTTGAAATAGCAACCTGATAGAGGAGGAGATGCTATTTTCAAGGGGAAAAGATGGACCGGCAGACAAAATATCATTCTCTACTACTCAAGCTTTCAACCCAAGCTTGAAAGCTTCCTTGCAGTAATTTGTTTACCAAGTTGACTAATGAGAAGAGTTAATCAAAAGAGTTTTCTTAGGAGAAATATGACCAGTAGCCTGAGCCTGAACGGTACTACATAGATCAGCAAGGGTATATGTTTCTGGAAGGATTCCAAGCAGAAATATTGAATTTGATTACAAGGCAGAGGGTAATGATGATCAGGGGCATTTTGTAGAAAGGTAAACATAGTCTAAAAAAAACACAAATTATAAAAGTATTCTGTAGAATAATTTCAAAAGAAAATGGAAGATTAAAAGAATCTAGGAAATGCTGGACTGAGCACTTTTGTCGACACTACTTGATGCACAACAGAAACAAGTGAAGTCAACTGAGAAGTAGGTCTCCCAGGTTCAGTAACAGGAGAGGGGCTGTGTCTTTTGATACACAACAAAGTTTAAACATGGAAGGCTAAATTACAAACCACACACACTGAAGCCAAGGGAAGATTTATATTTGTATGAATAAGAGCTTGAATGACCGGGCACTAAATCATATGATTATAGTTAGTTTCTGCAGGATGTTTCTTAACACAGAGAAAGTTCTCTAATATCCTAGTAGCCCTAAGTGAAGTTACTTAGAAGACATATCTGATGGATTGTCATTCCAGAGCCAGCTAGCTAGGTATAGCTCCAAAGTTATGAGCATAACAGCTTCAGCTATAAAATCACAGATCTGAAGTTGCAGCTATTCAGGACGACTAAGTTATTTTATTTGGTGATATTAAAGCTACTTGTCTGATATTGATCTTCAGCGGAGAGTAGTTTCAGTTTCTTCACTTCCCCTTCCCCACAAAATAGTTTGTCAGTACAATCTGAAGTGTTATGGAATAGGGGACACATGCACAGTTGTAACAACTATACATGCTCTAAAATGGATTAGGACTAGTATGTATAGTATTCAAAAATAAGTGTAGTATGAACTTTTCAACATACAAAATTGTGCCTTAGTAAAAACAAAAGCATTACAGCCAGACCAGGCTGGGAGATGAGTGATTTGCCAATAGCTGTCTGTTAAATGGATTAAACTCTAGTTTATATTTATTATATAAAATTGATATATGTACTTTCTAAACAACAAGTGAAGACATGTCTAATGAATAAATAATTCATGGAAAATATTCTAAATACATACAGTAAATAAGATCAAACTCTTCAACAGGGAAACAAGTTTTAAGTATCTTAAGTATGATTTTAGGAAATAAGCAAAATATATAAGCCATTTCCAGGACTTCTTTTTTGTAGAAAAAGCCCAGCAGGAACTCATTAGCCACACCCAACAGCAGAAACTCATTAGCATATTAGGCCACAACCCTGACAGGGCAGCTCATTAGCATATTAGACCACACACCCATGCCTTTCCTTGGCTTGCCTGGGCACCCCGTGGGTGTGGGGAACCCGGGCAAGCCGGCTCTTGGAGGGAAGGGAAGGCAGTTTAAGCCAGCCCTTGGACAGGCATTTAAATGCCTCCCTGATCCTCCAGGCCCCCCCCCCCGGCCCTCCACCTTGGAGTTGCCAGGGGGGTTGCTCTCCGTAGCCATGTACACAGAGGTTTTGGCTAGTGGGCATGGCCAACTCTGAAGCCAGCTGGAACTCCTGTGACTCCCTGTGTCTAAACAGTAGAGTCTCTGTCTCTGTCTCTCTGTCTCTCTCTCTCTCTGGCTTATGCACTGTGTGTGTGTAGCCTGAGGAAGTATTTTGCCAGCTGGGCATCTATGGTCTCAGCCCTTCCTTTCCTGATGAATAACATTTGCCCTCCTTCCCCGTAATTTCATAATTTCATTAGAAATAGCCTCACTTATCTTTGGCCTGATTTGCTTTTATCTGTCATTCATAGGTGTTAATGGCTGAGCTATCATTACTTTTTGGGGGGGGTTCCCCCCATCTCAGAGTCATCACATTAAGGCAGGGGTCCCATCTCCTTTGTATCCAGGGCTGGCATCAGCATGCCCTGAAGGGGCACATCTGCCAGGGCCCAGGGTTCTTTTAGGGTCCACTGCCACCATCCCCTGCCTCCACACCCCCTCTGCCACCTATCTGTGCACCCTTCCCCTGACTAATCACTTGTAAGATGCCTTTGCTGCCCAGCACCACCAGTGTGCAGATTATGCAAGCAATGATCATAGCAGTGGCACTCCCAGCTATACACATTGCCCAGGGCTGTTGAGGAAAGTGTTTGTAGGTGGCTGAGAGTACTGGTAATGGGAGGAGGTATGATCAGGCAGGGGCCAGGACACACAGGCAGGTGCAGGATACATGGTGGGGGCAGGAAGGGAGGTGTGAGTCCTGGCGGAGGGCAGAGAAGCTGAGAAGCATCTCTGTCCAGGGCCAGGGCCAGCCCAAGGTTTTTTGCGCCCTAGGCAGGGCTACCTTCTGGCGTCTCCCCGGCGTGCACCCAATTATGGGGTTGCCAACCTCCCGCCTCTCTGCCACCGGGGCTCCCCAGGTCAATGGAGGGCTCCCCACCTCCTCCGTCCCCCTCTTGCCTGCTGCTGGTATGCGCCTGCAAGCCAGGGAAGGGGTGGGGGTTTAAACCCCCGTCCCTTCTGTCTGAGTCCCAGCACACCGGTGCACCCCACGGGGTGGGGGGGTTGGCGAGGCTTTTGGCGGGGGGCTTTTGGCGCCCCTAAGGGCTGGCGCACTCTAGGCGAATGCCTAATTTGCCTAGTGAGTGAGCCAGCCCTGTCCAGGGCTCCACAAAACCCTGGTGAACTCTTTTGGAATGTTGAGAAAGTAGAGGGAGCAACACTAAACACAGATACCACCAGGGTAGGGGGAATCAAGCAGTACTGGGAAGTTCCACAAAAATTTGAGGTGATGGAGACAGCTACTTCCCAGTGGAAGCTTCAGACTGGCACAAAGTAAAATGCTTCCTAGGTGCTTCTAATGCACCTCCTAGACTAAGGAGGTAGAGGACACCCAGGATCAGCTCTTTACTTTGGAGACCCGAGGATGTTTGCTTTCAGTTTCCTGTGAAAGGAGAGAAGTGCCCCTGCACAGTCAGACAGAGAGGTTTCTAAGTCCAGGAAGTATGTCTGTGAATCTGTGTCAAGTCTCCTTGCTTTAAGGGCTCGTTTCATTTTATGTGTCTTCACTGACACTGGAGAAAACAAAGAGATATGGCAAATCACCATGTATATTTCTCTTTACCCCTCTCTCCCACATACATTGTGAGGTATGATCCTTTCTTAATCGGTCACATGTGGTGCATCATTTTGAAGATTTAACTTTTCCACTGTAGTTTCAGAAGTTCAAATGTGGTATCTTGGCCGCTAACTGGTTTATTGAGGATACATTCCATACACACATGGATTGCACCAAACATAGACTAATTAACACAATTATCTGTACAATCCTAAACATGTTTTATTGGAAGTAGGGACCACTAAGTTTAACTGAGAAAATGCCATCATGTTTGCACTTACAATGGAGTTAGCCCCATTAAAGTATGACTACGAAAGCAACACAAATCGGGTTCATCTGCAAGTCTTCAAAATGCCTCCTCCATTCTGTTTTAAGACTGCAGTTAAGCACCAACTTTGTTGGCAAGCACCAACTTCCTTGGCAAGACAACCTGAACATGAATTTGACAGACCGGAACTCACCTGCAAACGTCACGAAAAGTTTTAACATCTGACTTCAGTTCTTCAAATTAACCTCCCGCTGGTACTATACTCCAGAACAGTTAAATGAAACTCTCTCACAGCTCCTTATTCTGGAAAAATTGTGGCCTCGTAGGCTCATACTATCATTGCTGGTGGGAATGTCCTAAGATATATCCTTTTTGGTGTAATGTTATCAGTGAAATTAATGAAATTACTCTACTCAGCCTGCCCATCAGTTCTGAATTGGCTTTTCTTAATCTTATGGATCCGATAGTTAGAACAGCAGCTCTTAAAGAGCTCATCTCGATTTTACTAGCTGCAGCAAGAACAATAGCATCGGTTTGGAAATCCATCAGCCCTCCAACTGTCCAGGCTTGGCACAATAAAATTTGGGACCAATTCACTCTAGCGAAAATCACAAATATTACTCAACTTTCAAATAGGGTTTCGTCCTCTGCATCCTCACGCTTTGAATCCATTTGGTCCCAGTTAATTCAGAATATGATGGATAAGAATGTACTTCCAGCTAACGCTTCTTACCTTTCTTGGATACGTTTCTGATCTAAATCTGGTTCATAGGGTTGTTTGGGTCTCTTATAGTGAACAGGTTTCACTGTAGTTATAAATATTTCCTTATTGTGCTTAGTATATTTATATGATTGTGGTGCATAGGAAACTCCTGAGTGTTTAGGATGGCTATACATTCTTATGTAATCAAAAATGTTCTTTAAGGTTTTTGGGTTTTTTTACTCTTTCTGTGGCTCAAATGTTTGTTACACAATTTATTTTGTTATTGTTATTTATTGAAGCTTCTTAAGAATTTTTTTTTAAAAAAAAGACTGCAGTTAGACTGCATATTACATTGCAGTCAAAAGTTTCCATCTTGCACAGAAACAGGTTTTCTTGCCCACCTGTGCCTTGCTTTTATTATTTGATGTTGGGTCCCTCCTTTTTTTCACTTTCCCTTTTGTTTATAACAACCACCCTGCAGAAGAGTTATCATGTATGCCAAAGTTTTGCATACTACTTTGGAATGTTTGGTTTATCCTAATAAATGATACAGTTCTCTTGTGTTCTTCATACCACAGTAAGTGCAGTGCAGTCCAATCATCCAGCCTAAAATGGCTGCCACTAAATCTAAACTTACATTGGAGTCACTAGTTGGGATGAGAAATTGAAATTGTTCAAGATTCTCTGTTCCCTGGTTCCATCGCCAACCAAAAGGGAGACTGCAACCAAGAAATCAGAAGGAGACTGAGACTGAGAAGGGCAGCCAGGAAGGATCTAAAAAGATCCTTTAATGTAAGGATGGGTCACTGGTGACTAAGATCAAGATAATGCATAACATGGTATTCCCCATTACTATGTACAGGTGTGAAAGCTGGACAATGAAGGAATGCTGACAGGAAGAAAGTTGATTCCTTTGAAATGCAGGGTTGGAGGAGAGTTTTATGGATACCATAGACCACCAAAAAGACAAATAAGTGGATTGTAACAGCGTTCCGTGTGCCTCGGCATCTAGTCATGCCAGCCACTTGACCACGGAAAATGTCTTTGGACAGCTCGGGCTCTTTGGCTTGGAAACAGAGATGAGCACCGCACCCTAGAGTCGGATTCGACTGGCTTTCGAGCAAGGGAACGCTTTACCTTTACCTTTAGAGCAAATCAAGCCTGAACTCTCTCTAGAAGCTAAAATGACTAAACTGAGGCTATTTCACCTTGTTCACATTATGAGAAGACAGGAGTCACTGGAAAAGACAATAATGTTAGGAAAATTTGAAGGCAGCAGGAAAGAGGGAGACCCAACTGGAGATGGATTGACTCAAAAAAGGAAGCCACAAAGGCCTTCAGTTTGCAAGACCTGAGCAAGGCTGTTAATGATAGGATATGTTGGAAGTCATTAATGCACAGGGTTATTGTTATTATTATTATTAATTAAATTTCTAACCTGCCCTCCCAGCCAAGGCCGGCTCAGGGCAGCTTACATAAAATCAACGCATAGTTTACAATAAAACAGTATGCATAATTAAATTAAAACAATTCTAAAACCATTTAGGGTTGCCATAAGTTGGAAGCAACTTGATGGCACTTAACATACACAACTAGTTGAGATCCTAAGACCTTCAGCAGAAGATTCAAAAGAACAGCAGTAGAAAAGGTAACGCACATAGCTATGAGGAGGTAACCCACCTAGCTTTGAGGTAACCCACATAGCAATGAGCTATGAGCACAATCACAACACGACACCTTTCAAATCTCCCATGTTGACTATTTATAGAAAGCACCTATCAGCATCAGGCAATGCCCCAATAGCATCGGGCAAAACCCAGTCTTCATCATCCCAACATGACATACATTTGCTGCCTGAATGCTTTCACAGTGTCTTGACTTGTATACCAAATTCAAAAGTTAACCCATCTTGCCTGCAGCCAGGGGGTTGTAGCCCCTGATAATCTAAGCAAGCACAGCAGCCCTTTAGCCAGGTAAATACAGCAATAGAAGGCCACAGTTTTAACCATTCCATATATACTCCTCCAAGCACAGCCCCACTGCCTATAAGGCATCACAGGGCCTCCACCCCACCGCCCCGCAAGGAGCTGAGACAGTTAAATAGCCACCATTTTCAGCCAGTTACACAAAACTCCCTAGCAACCTTCTTTAGAATAGTAGATATTTTGCCCATAGGAAAAGCAAAAGAGGGGTACACAGTGATGAACAGAATACTATTCTGCTCACAAGAGTCATCCATCCCTTTCTGGGGATGTAGGAATAGGAGACCATCTTTATATCAGGTCTCCCAGGAATGAGACTGGGTGAATGAGAACTGTCTGCTCTGTGATGTTGGTATGAGTTTTTTCTAATTCCTGAAAGATTTGTAGCAAAACAAATCTGGTACTCTTGGATAATAGCTAGTTGTAGTAAAAAATAAATAAACCTTTGTTATCCCAATACATCATGTATAGGATTTTATTAACAACCAAGGCAGCATGTCCTTAATGGACCTCTTAGCAGCATTTGATACTATCACCTGTGGTAATTTTCCTGGACAAATTAGACCTCGTTGGTATAGTTCTCTGATGGTTTCAATCTTTTCTAGAAAGAAGACCTCTGAAGGTATAGCTGGGGGGGTTCAGTTTGAAAAAAAATAACCCCAGATGTTGCCATCTATTAGTTTCATCTTATCTTTCATGGTATTTATCATCTACAAGATGTTGCTAGAAGTGAACATCTGGAGAGCACAGTGTCACACTGTGCACACTCTTTCTCTCCCTGCTTTCTGTCTCCTCATAAATCCAGGGAGGCTGTAGAAAAATAAAACCAGTGCCAGGAGGGATCAGGGGCTAGAAATTTTCAGGTTTGTCTGCTTAGAACGAACCACTTATTTCAAGTGATTAGTTTTGTCTCACAGTGCAGAGGAAGCACAACTGAATTTGTTCCATTGCTTGACAGAATTTGAGATGCAATGCATTTGCATTTCTGTTGTATTTCTAGTCATTTTCTCTTCCATTTTCCTCTTTTTGTTGCTTATTTTATTTTCCTTCACTATCTTTGTTTCTTCCTTTTGTGACTTGGGATGTTGTTAGGATCCCCTGTTCTGTATATGCCCTCAGGAGCTCATACGAAGGGGTTATGATCTGTAACAGCATTGTTGCTGCAAATGTTAACTAACCATGCCTTTGTGAGGTGAATGGCTCAAAATGGTTTTCTTGACTGCGGCCAAAGATTCTTTTCCTTATATAGGTCCCAGATGAATCAGTTCAGTAATAGGAGCTTGAAGGACAGTTCCCAATTAAAGGGAAGAGGAGGTACATATCTCTCTGTGTGGGAAGAAAAAGATTAAAACAAAGTTATCCTGATCAGTTTAATCAGGTTACATTGATCAGTGAAAAAGGGCTTGATCTTTTTGGAGAATGAATCTCTTTAAAATGAAAAAAGAACAGCATGCAAATATTCATTCTGGATGCAGTATAGAGATGTCCCCATATTCCTGTAAAATGTACTGTTTCTATTATTTGTTCATTCTCTCTCATGTCTCCTGATGAAGGGGGAACGGGGGTTGAGATGGGGTGCCTTGTCATGCTCTTCATAAGAAAATTGTGATTTTGCATAACATACTCCTGCCTTCCTGAAATTCAGCCAGGGAATTCCTTTAGTGATGGATACAGTCCCTGAGAATTTAACCCCAATTGCATGGGCAGAATTACAGCAACGAATATATTTCCGATTGAAACAAATGGAAAGAACAACTATTAAATAAAAATAATAGCTTTAATAATGGCATAATAATATTACTAAATCAAGAAAATGAACAGAAAATGAAAAACCCATATCCCTAATGGGGGCTTTTTATCACAAAGAGAACTTTGGGATGTAAAGGGATCTATAGCAGGCTATGCTTTTCCCATCCTTAGATTTCACATTTCTGATTCAGTGAGTGGGAGGTCTCCCTTCCCCTCCATTTTGTGGATTGGAAATCTTCACTCACAAGATACAGAGAATACTCCACATCTTACCAGCTGAACCTTTGTTTGCAAGAAGCTAGTTTGGTGTAGTGGTTAAGTGTGCGGACTCTAATCTGGGAGAACCGGGTTTGATTCCCCACTCCTCCACTTGCACCTGCTGATGTGACCTTGGGTCAGTCACAAGCTCTGGCACAGCTGTTCCTGAAAAGAGCCGTTCGTGTTAGAGTTCTCTCAGCCCCACCTACCTCACAAGGTGTCTGTTGTAGGGAGGGGAAGGGAAAGGAGTTTGGAAGCTGCTCTGAGACTCCAAGTGAAGGGTGGGGTATAAATTCAATCTCTTCTTCTTCTTCCCCCCATATCCCAAAATGAAAATACTAGGCACAATGTACATGTTAAACTATGGTTTATTAATTAATCTGTCTCTGAACTCCATAGCTTATTTAAAGCATTACCTCCCTTAGTGCAGTTTTCTTTAAAATCAGCCCAGTTGGGTTTGCCAATTTTTGGGCAATCTTTAGCACTTTATTGCATCTGAGTTTTAATACTGTATTTATCAAATTATGGTTTTATGTGATTGTATTGTTGAGATTTTATCCTGTTTGTAAGGTGCCCTGATCCGGCCTAGGCCGGGAGGGCGGGATAAAAATCTAATAAATAAATAAATAAACCCCTCTCTGAGTCAAACCTCGATGTGGCACCAGCCATGTCTTGCACTTCCTTGTTTGCAACCAAATTGTACAGAGGGAAGCTGCCCATTCACTCCAGTTCTCTACAGTATAAGGGTTCAAGTGGTGATGCCCAGTCCCCAGAGATTCACCTCCCAGCAGTTCCCAAGACAAGTTAGCCATGTGTGGTTGGTTTGGATACCTCCCCCCATTCTCAGAAACCTCATGGTTCTTGACAATCTAACTTAATAACAGCCGTCAAAGCAATGCTAATCCTACCAACCCCAGTTAGGGTTTAACAAACCCTTTACGATCAGATCTATTTATCCAACCACAACTTACAGAAAACAATGTGAAGTAGGCAAAAAAGGGCTTCTTTTATATGCACTTGCAAACAAAGGTTCAACTGGTTATTTGTGCTCATTAAACATCTATTAAAGGAATGGGACTCCCCCCCACCCATCCAGTTGGCAACCTTAGTGTCTGCTGACCTCTCCTTTCTTTTTTTTTTTTTTGTAAATACATTGACCTCTCCTTTCTGAAAAAGATGGGTTGCAAGACTGACCCCCCCCCATCAATTTAAGCAGGAAATATGCCATTAGAAACATGCTACTGATTGGGAAAGTCTGTGGTAAAGTGAAAGGTCAGGAAAACACACCCTCTTCCGTGGGTAACAGCAGGGTCATCAAGATGCAAAAAGGGGGATTGGTACTCCTTTAATTGCAATTGCTAGCTGCTGCTGCTAGGGAAGGTAAAAATGAAATGAAATTGACTCTAGGTTGAAAGAGAAAAGTCTTTCTAATTTCACTGTTCTTTTCTTTGGGGGGGAGGGGTAGTTGAAAAGCAGCACTTGTTCTGGAGCAAGGCTACACATGCTACTCACTGTAATTTGCAAAAAGCCTTTCCTTTCTCTCCTCTGATTCTCCACTACAGTTCCAAGTCAAAATAGGATCAAGCTGACAAATCTCTTTCTGATCAGACCTAATTTTGCCTCAACATCCAAGTAAGGACTGCTGAAAGTATCAACAGATATTACTACATAGCCGAGAGACTGCATTTTAGAAAAGGAAGTACAGAAAAAGTGGCCAAGTAATGGGGCTACACGCCATCACCAAACATACCAAAAGCCATATCTCCAAAACAATGAGATACTAAGTCTTCTTAGTTCACAACTGTGATGTTAAGCATAAAAAAAATTCTGTTCAGCATTTTTTTAAACTCAGGATTACACCTGGGAATCAAAAAACAGGAATACAATAATTTGCTTTCTTGTCTGTATTCTAAGTCATAAGTGAAAGAGCTAATAATTTCAAGACCACACCTATTGGGTGCTGAAGTACCCTAAGATTCCAAGCAATTCCAAGCAATTTCTTCCAAGCATCTTCATTCTATAAATAATCCATATTGTCCTGCTTTCTATGTCAGCTGAATACACGGGGATGACTGTGAAAGATCAATCACATGGTTGCTAGAGGGTGAGACAAATTCATTTAAGCGTGTCTCCTTCATTTCCTGTAGACAATTTCTGCCTTGCTCCAATCCAGTGAGGACAATCTCTACTTCTGACCACAGGTTATTCTTCCAGATCTGGTGCTATGCTTTCACAGGAAAATCCCTATACAGCCTATATAGTATTGATGAGGGTGTCTCCTGCATTGTCAACAGTTGAGCTAATGGCTTTTTTAGGTTTGAGAAAACTGATTCTTGTTACTCCTTTTTTCTTGTTTCCCTATCAGATGGAATCATAGAATCACAGAGTTGGAAGGGGCCATATAGTCCAACCTTCTGCTTAATGCAGGATCGACCTAGAGCATCCCTGACAAGTGTTTGTCCAGACGCTGCTTAAAGACTGCCATTGGGGGGGAGGGGGCTCACCACCCCTCTAGGTAGGTGATTCCACTGTTGAACAACTCTTACTGTAAAAGTTTTTCCTAATATCAAGCTGGTACCTTTCCACACTTAATTTAAACCCATTATTGCAAGTCCTATTCTCTGCTGCCAACAGGAACAGCTCCCTGCCCTTCTCTAAGTGACAGCCCTTCAAATATTTAAAGAAAGAATCATGTCCCCCCTCAGCCTCCTCTTCTCCAGACTGAACATTCCCAAGTCCCTCAGCCTTTCCTCATAGGGCTTGGTCTCCAGGCCCTTCATCATCCTTATCGCTCTCCTCTGCACCCACTCCATTCTGCCCACATCCTTTTTGAAGTGAGGCCTCCAGAACTGCACACTGTCAGCTAGGCCTCTGGCTGTTCTAGCTGCCATGGGTGTGAGGGGGGACTCTGGAATTGTAACTTTCATTTCTGCTGCATGCCCAATCTTATTTTATCTATGTAACCGAAGCCTTTGACCTTGAGTGTCTGGTGTACTTTTCTCCTGAGAATAATTGCCCGTTACTTTGGCGAGTTTCTACCTGACCTCTGATTGGACATGACCCATCAGGGGACCCTCTTGAATAATGTATATCTGCATGCTTCACGTGCTTTAGGACAGTTCTAACACTGAAAGTGCCATGATATCTGCATACTCTCAGTGTCTCAATAAGATCAACACCCTAAGATTAAATTGCATCTTGTTCACATCCTCCCACTTTTCCAGTGTGTTCGGATCTCATTGAATTCTTTCTGTATTTTCTGGTGTATTCGCTGCTTCTCCCAATTGGTGTCATCTGCATATTTAATGAGTAGCCCCTCCATACCCTCATCCAGATAATTTATAAAAATATTGAAAAGTAATGAGCCCAGAACCGAGCCTTGTGGCACCCACTGGACACCTCCCTCCATTCAGATACAAGGCCATTGACAACTACTTTTTGAGTCCGGTTCTCCAACAAGTTTCCTATCCCTAATGCCAGGTATCTGTCCCAGATGGGGCTGGGATGGCAAGCCTCGCGACAGCGCGGCCGCCCAAACCACCACCCCGACCCACGGAGACTTACCGGAAGCCCCTCTCCGGAAGCCCGGGAGAGGGGCGGAGTAGTGGGCCAGCCAGAAGCCAGCGGCAGACGATGGCAGGGAGCCGGGGGAGAGGCGGAGACAGGCCGGGCGAGCGCGGCCCGGCCCGCGCAGCGCACGGACGCCTGGCGCGGCATCCTTGGTCCAGGGGCGGGGCGCAGGAGGGAAGCAGGGCACACTCACAGGGAGGGCCTCAGGCAGACAGATGGGGGAAGAGGCAGCAGGCCCGGCATCTCCACTTTTAGGCAGGGGTGGGGCCGAGGCAAAGGAGGAGCCCAGGGGCTGGCAGGGGTAATAAAAGGAGGAGAAGTCTGGGAGCCGAGGAGGATGTAAACTGGGCTGGCTGGGGTGTCAGAGAGAGAGACGAAAGACCCTGAGCGAAGTGGAAGCTGAGCCAGAGGCCAGACCCAGGACAGGAAAGGGGGGGTGAGGAAACCTCCCCTGCACCCCTGTCATCTGAGGACACCCAGGTAATGCCTCCAGGACCCAGTTCAGTCCCCCTGGGCTCCTGAACCCCCCCTCGTAGGACTCGCGTCCAAGCGACCCCGACCCTGTGGAGACGGCCACTGGCGGCGGGTCACCCGTGGGGGCATGGCAGATGTCACAGTATCAGAATAAGGAGGCAGCATGGTTTCAAACATAGTTTAATGACTGAGATTCTTTCCCATGTGGAGATGCAGTGACATCTTCCTTTTTCCCTGTTCCTACCCACACAAAGTCCTGGAGTGGACTAAGATGGTTGAAAACAATGGCCTGGAAACACTGGCTCCTCTTCTTCTCTGCTCTCTTTACTTTCTGCACTTTCTACGATGATGTTGGCCACAGCTGCTCTTGGTCAAGCTTGCTACAGTGCTGGCAGCACCAGCCAGGCATGGAGGAAGAGAATGCTAACTCTACCTATCACAGGAAGAAGATTTATTCATTTATTTGATGTCTTTGTGTACCTTTGCGAGAGTTAGCCCCACCCCTTTCCCAGCATCTTGGCCCTGATTCAGATTGGACCCACCAGGAGGCGGGGGGAGGTTGTTTTGATTTTTTGTTTGTTTTTTAGGATTGGAGCTCCAGTCATGGAACTTCAGAATCACATATTGTCTTTCAAATACCAGAGTCTGAAGTACTGAAGAAAGGGTTGGGGAAGAGCAAGATTCAATAGACTTCTAAGTCAATAGATTTAGAGGGGTATGACAGTACTTAAAATTTCATTATCTGTGAACCACTTTGCTACTATTGAAAATAATAGGTCTTTTATCAGCCTGGCACAGCTGATGCTTCTCCATGACTAGATTCTAGGCGACTACAGCAGCACCTATAAAACTGGACTTTGCTCAGTCCTATGGTTCCTCTTTGCAGCTGATGCTAGAGCAACATGGGATATGGCTATGGGATATGGCCGTGTCACCACTCCCTTAATGAACCAAATGATTTCCTTAAACAGGGTAATTCCTGGAAGATAGGTTATAATACCTGCTAATGTTTTTCCACAATATTTTCACTTGAACTCATACATGAATGTCTATATTTAGTTTCGCAAAGGGGGAAATGACTGCATTCCATAGACTGACATGTTTTAAACTGGTTTTTAGGAAAAGGTTAATGGGAAAAAATATCCTGATCCAACTGCTGGTTTTGTAGTAAGGCTGAGATATGATAGTGTGGGCAAGTACTGTACAGCCATGGCTCATTGGGATAAGCTAATGTCCCTCTACAAGAAAACTATTCCATTATGGTCCTCTATGATAATGTGATACATGATTAGACACTCAGGTTACGGCCCTTCACGCCCAGAGCCCCAGTCCTAATAATAAGAGGTCATCATAGGAAGCGCAATCAATATTAATATCTCAAAATAAATTATAATTCTGGTTCCCTTGCTTGTAATTAACATTTTCACTACCCAAGCTTTTATAAATTGAGAGGCGATGGAACAAGAATTATTTTACATCTGTGGGTTATAAATGTTACTACCAATACATTATGTATATCATTCTTTAAATGCCATATCCAAATGCATTTTTGTGACTGATCTTAATTTTGCATATGCTTTTAAAGTAGCATTCATTAAAAAATAATCTTGGTAAATTGATGGCAAAAGCATCTTTCATTTCATCAATCAAATTTCCAGAAGCTTTTGTGACAATTTCTTGCACATCACTAACTATAGTAGGGGAATTATTGTTTCACTCTCAGTTGGAAACTATTCTAAAATACCAAAACATTAAAAACTTATCAAATGGGATTTGCTACTGAATCTCCCAACTGCCATTTAAATTGGTGAACAAAGTTTTGCTCACTTGTGGGAGTGGATCGACCTTTATAATGTAAGTGGTATTTCTGAGTTCAGCAAATATAAAAACTAAAATATCTCAGATTAAATTATTGTGAATGTAATATGTTAATAATAGAAGCTATTATAGTAAATTAATGTTAAGTTATAGTAAGTTAACTCACGACTTACACAAATAGGGATGCTTGAACACCCACTGGTTTGGATTGTGGTCTGTTTTCCAGTCACAAACAGTTAGGGCTATTCATGAAGCTGTGAGGCTTACCACTTGCCCCCTTGACCCCAGTCCATCCTGGCTGGTCAAAGCCTGTGGGAATGGTATTCAGGCCCCCCTGGGAGAAATTATCAACTTGTCTCTTTCCTTAGGACATTCCCAGCAGGATTGAAGGAGGTGGTGGTATGTCCGTTCCTAAAAATCCATCACTAGACCCTGCGGTCTTAGCCAACTACTACCCAGTTTCAAATCTACCATTCCTGGGTAAAGTCGTTGAGAGGGCAGTGGCAGAGCAGCTTCAGGTTTTCTTGGATGATGCTTCCATTCTTGATCCATTCCAATCTGGTTTCTGCCATGGCCATGGGATGGAGATGGTGCTGGTTGAACATAACTACATAAGAGAAGTCAATGTTGGATCAGGTCAATGGCCCATCTAGTCCAACACTCTGACACACAGTGGCCAAAAATACCATGTGCCATCAGAAGATCCAGCAGTGGGGCCAGGAAACTAGAAGCCCTCCCACTGTTGCCCCCCCCAGCACCAAGAGTATAGTGCATCACTTGCCCCAGACTGAGAGCTCCTATCTATACCTTGTGGGTAATAGCCACTGATGGACCTTTGTTCCATATGTTTATCTAATTCCTTCTTGAAGCCATCCATGCTTGTTGCCACCGCCACCTCCTGTGGCAGTGAATTCCATGTGTTAATCACTCTTTGGGTGAAGAAGTACTTCCTTTTATCTGTTCTAACCCGGCTGCTCAGCAATTTTATCTGTTCTAACCCGGCTGCTCAATAGTCATGGGATAAAAGGACAAGTCCTCTTGTGGATCAAAAACTAGCTTATAAATAGAAAACAGAGAGTGAGTATAAATGGGACACTTTCCCAGTGGAGGGCGTAAGCAGTGGGGTACCACAGGGATCAGTACTCGGTCCGATGCTTTTTAACTTGTTTATTAATGATTTGGAATTGGGAGTAAGCAGTGAAGTGGCTACATTTGCAGATGACACGAAGTTGTTCCAGGTGGTGAAAACCAGGGAGGAGTGTGAGGCACTCCAAAGGGATCTGTCGAGGATGGGTGAGTGGGCGTCAACATGGCAAATGGGGTTCAATGTGGCCAAGTGCAAAGTGATGCACATTGGAGCCAAAAATCCTAAATATAAATACACGTTGATGGGGTCTGAACTGGCAGAGACGGACCAAGAGAGAGATCTTGGAGTCGTAGTAGATAACTCAATGGAAATGTCTAGACAGTGTGTAGCTGCAATAAAGAAGGCCAACGCTATGCTGGGGATTATTAGGAAGGGAATTGAAAACAAATCAGCCAGTATCATCATGCCCCTGTATAAATCATTGGTGCGACCTCATTTGGAATACTGTGTACAGTTCTGGTTGCCACATCTCAAAAGGATATTATAGCATTGGAAAAAGTGCAGAGAAGGGCAACTAGAATGATAAAAGGGTTGGAACACCTTCCCTATGAAGAAAGGTTAAAATGCTTGGGGCTCTTTAGCTTGGAGAAACGACGGCTGAGGGGTGACATGATCGAGGTTTATAAGATTATGAATGGGATTGAGCAGGTTGAGAAAGAAGTACTTTTCTCCCTTTCTCACAATACAAGAACTCATGGGCACTCCATGAAATTGCTGAGCAGTCGGGTTAGAACAGATAAAAGGAAATACTTCTTCACCCAAAGAGTGATTAACATATGGAATTCACTGCCACAGGAGGTGGTGGCAGCTACAAGCATGGAGAGTTTCAAGAGGGAATTAGATAAACATATGGAGCAGAAGTCCATCAGTGGCTATTAGCCACAGGGTATAGATGGGAACTCTCAGTCTGGGGCAGGTGATGCACTCTGTTCTTGGTGCTGGAGGGGGCAGCCGTGGGAGGGCTTCTAGTGTCCTGGCCCCACTGCTGGACCTCCTGATGGCACGTGGTATATTTTGGCCGCTGTATGACAGAGTGTTGGACTAGATGGGCCGTTGGCCTGATTCAACATTGGCTTCTCTTATGTTCTTATGTTCTTATGTTCAATTTCATTGAGTGCCCATGAGTTCTTGTATTGTGAGAAAGGGAGAAAAGTTCTTCTTTCTCTACCTGCTCTATCCCATGCATAATCCTGTAAACCTCTACCACGTCACCCCTTAGCCGTCGTTTCTCCAAGCTAAAGAGCCCCAAGCATTTTAACCTTTCTTCATAGGGAAGGTGTTCCAACCCTTTTATCATTCTAGTTGCCCTTTTCTGCACTTTTCCCCATGCTATAATATCCTTTTGAAGTGTGGTGACCAGAACTGTGCACAGTACTCCAAATGAGGTCTCATCATGGTTTTATACAGGGGCATTATGATACTGGCTGATTTGTTTTCAATTCCCATAGCATTGACCTTTTTTATTGCAGTCATTTTCATTGATTTATCTAGTACGATTCCAGATTTCTCTCTTGGTCAGTCTCTGCCAGTTCGGACCCCATCAACATGTATTTATAGTTAGGATTTTGGCCCCAATGTGCATCAATTTGCACTTGATCACATTGAATCCCATTTGCCATGTTGACACTTGCTTGCCCATCCTCAACAGATACCCTTGGAATGCCTCATAATCCTCCCTGGTTTTTACCACCCTGAACAACTTCGTGTCATCCCCAAATTTAGCCACTTGACTGCTTACTCCCAAATCCAAATCATTAATAAACAAGTTAAAAAGCATTGGACCAAGTACTGATCCCTGCAGTACCCTTGCTTACCACCCTCCACTGAGAAAATTGCCCATTTATACTCACTCTCGGTTTCCTATTAATTAGCCAGTTTTTGATCCACAAAAGGACTTGTCTTTTTATCAATAGTCACTTTTTATCCCGTGACTATTGAGCTTAATTAGGAGCCTTTGATGAGGAACTTTATCAAAAGCTTTCTAGAAGTCAAGGTAAACAACATCTATTGGGTCCCCCTTGTCCACATGTTTGTTCACTCCCTCAAAGAACACTAACAGGTTAGTGAGACAAAATCTTCCCTTACAGAACCTATGCTGAATATTTCTCAATAGGTTTTGTTCATCAATGTGCCTACTAATTCTTTCCTTAGTAACAGTTTCCAACAACTTACCTGGTATCAACATCAGACTGATGACCTGTAATTTCTCGGATCTCCTCTGGAACCCTTTTTAAAGATGGGAGTGACATTAGCTACCTTCCAGTCCTCAGGAATGGAGGCAGATTTTAATGAAAGATTACATATTTTTGTCAGGGGATCCACAAGTTCACATTGGAGTTCTTTCAGAACTCTCAAATGTATGCTATCCGGGCCTGGTGATTTATCAGATTTTAAGCTGTCTATCAGTCATAGGACCTCCTCTCTCATTACCTCAATCGGACTCAGGTCTTTCAACGCCCCTCCCAAAATCAGCAGTTCTGGAGTGGGCAAGCACTTCCACAGTGAGGACAGAGGCAAAAATGCATTCAGCTTCTCAGCCTTTTCCCTATCATCCTTCAGTACTTCTTTTACCCTTTGGTCATCCAAGGGCCACACTGCCTTCCTGACAGGTTTCCTGCTTCTAATGTATTTGAATAAAGTTTTATGGTTGGTATTTATGTTTTTTGCTACATGCTCCTTATATTCTCTTTTTGCCTGCCTGATCACAGACTTGCATTTTATTTGCCACACCCTCTGTTCCCTTTTATCAACCTCACTGAGACCACCACCTAAAGGAATCCTTCTTACCTCTTACAGTTTCCATTACTTTGTTAACATGCAGACTTTTTCCTATACCTATTTGTGCCTTTCCTAACCTGTGGTATATATTTTTTCTGAGCTTCTAGGATTGTAGTTTTAAATAGTCTCCAAGCTTCCCCAATGGTTTTGACCCTTTCTACTTTTCCTTTCAGTTTCTTCCTCACATGTCCCCTCATATCAGAGAAGTTACCCCTTTGGGGCAACTACCTATTTATACAAATGTTAAACTCAATAACATTATGGTCACTGTTCCTAAGTGGTGCAATCACTTTTACATGGATGCCCTCCAGATTGACCTCATGGATGACCTCATGAATGACCTCTAGAGACATCTGGATTGAGGTGGGTCAGCACTGCTGTTGTTATTAGAACTAACAGCAGAATTTGACATGGTCAGTTACACTGTTATAGACCACCTCCCCACTGACATAGGAGTTTGGGGGACTGCCCTACAATGCTTTTCCTCCTTTCTTCATGGTCTGAGACAAAGGGTGGTGCTAGGCAAGAGGGTCTCCCCACTCCTCCACTTGCATCTTCTGATATGACCTTGGGTCAGTCACAAGCTCTGGCGCAGATGTTCTTGAAAAACAGCAGTTTGTGTTAGAGTTCTCTCAGCCCCACCTACCTCACAGGGTGTCTGTTGTGGGGAGGGAAAGGGAAAGAAGTTTGTAAGCCACTCTGAGACTCCTTTGGGTAGTGAAGGGCAGGGTATAAATCCAGAAATCTTTCAAGAACTGCTTGTAAGAACAGCTCAGAAAAAACTTGTGACTGACCCAAGGTCACACCAGCAGCTGCATGCAGAGGGATGGAGAATCAGACCCAGTTCTCCATGCTGGACCTCTATATACAGTGCTACATGCTTTGAGATCAATGCCTAGAGGGGGAGTGGGCACGATTTTGCTGGCCCCACCCCCACCTGTACACAATTGCCAGATTGTGAGCATAGAGTCTACATGCATATGAAGTAATTGAGAACATTTTTTTTTAATCTGTGTTCTCAGTCAAGGGTATGGAGCCTATACACATACACTTTCTATACATGTAGACTACATGCTGGTAAATCAGAGAGCACACGAAGTTTGGGGATTGGGTCAGCATTTTCATGCCCATTTTCCCTCTATGTGGATTGATTTTTGTGTGTATAATACTGTGTGTAATGGGCCACTGAAATGTTCAGATCAAAAGATTTTCCCATTGAGTTGTAGATCTCATTCATAGGGTACATTTCTCAGGGGCAATTTTTAAAATGAATTTGAGTCTCACCCACTCCTCCAGTTTCAGCTTAGCACTGAAGAAGACTTCTATACAGAACAAAGTTTTGTAGTTGGTGAAGGTATTTTATGAATTATTAGAGGTGGATTATAATTATAATGAATTATAAGAGTATGTGTATGGAAACTGGTTGTTCTGCTGCAATTTTGAAATTTATCTATTTTTAGCATATACTTGCTTTTACTTTGTAAGCTTATTTTCCATACTGAGAGAAAATGCATTAGTGAAACAAAATGATTTAAGGTAGGATAGCAAATGTCCCTTAACCTTTCACTCTCAAATGTGAATTAAGCTGCAATTCTATCATGCCACATAACTTACATTGTTTTATTGTCTATTTTCGTTATTAAAAAATCTTGGATTTATGATCTAAAAAAGGTTTTAGCTTCCATCCATATGAAATATACTAAATAAACACTCAAAACCATGTATATCACACTTTTCAAATATTCATTGGATGAGTAAATACATTGTACACATACCAGGAGTTTGTTACCACTCTGGTGGGGTAGGGCGGGATATAAATCAGAATATAAATAAATAAAGTAAATACATAGTGTTGGGTGTTTCACAAAGTTTTGGAGGGGCTTTCTTGTGGTTTCATGATATTTTCGCAACCCTCTTCATTCTAACAACAGCACCTCCAATGAATTTCCCTATAGTTTGAGAACAATAAATCTTAATATAACGGAGTTAACTGTATTACTTCTAATTGAAGATAATCTTGATTGCAGCCAAAGGGCACCATTAATACTCTGAAGAAATGACTAAGATTTCAGCATTTGAACATTGTACAGAAAATAGAACTAATTAGCACTAATTTGATTCGAAGATTAAAGAAAATTCCTTTTTAAATTTTTAATTGAAGATAAACTCTCAGAACAAAGAAAGAAGAATAAGTACTTTTTCCAACTGAAAAGCATTTTTTAAAAACTTCTGCATGATCACATTCATATGGGACTATGGGAATCCTTCCTGACCCCATTAAATATCAAATAATAAGCACTTAATTATTGACAGCAAATACATTTTTAATAATGATACATGGTTGTTGTTATGTTTTTTTAAAAAATAAAGACACAGACAACAAAGTGCCTCTGACCCAGAATTTCTTTTAGGGGCCCTCACCACTATATAATCTATAGCCTAATTTTAAAAGGAAAGGTTCACAAAAGGACATGTCATTTTTCTTTCTTCTGTACTACATATTGAGATACCATAAGTATAGTGTCTGTGAAAATGCTCCCTAGAAGTACCCCAGTTCTTTCTTAATCATGCACTTAAGCTAAATAATACATTGAATGTGTCATAACCAGGAGGACAGTCATGATAAAAAGTGATTTAACCCCTTTTTACTCTACAAAATAATACTTTCTTTTCTTTACCTGGGGACTAGTTGTCATTTATAATTTCTGACCTAGGAAGACATAATGGATTTACAATGAAACCCTGATGCTTTCCCAAGCAACATGGAGATGCAGAAAATAAGCACCCATTACATTAGTAGACAAAGGGGGGGATGCTCTCCCTAGAACTCTAGAGCGTTATTCTGATGTTGGCAAATAAAATGTTACGTTTGTGAAATCTGAAAGCATACTTTTTTTGGCTGATCACAGTGACTGAAGGTTAAAAAAAAAGATGTGAACTTATTCTGACATAAAGACAAGGAACGTGGCCTTTTTCTTAAAAAGAGAGAAAGAGCCAAGGGGAGAGAGGCCTGTGGTCTTATGGGCTGAAAAAATGCCACCCTCATTTTGTTTCAACAGGGAAAAGTAGTGAAGGCTTCCCTGCCCCCATCAAGGACTACAACCAAGTGAAGCAAAAACTCAAACATAGGACAGCCAATTCTTTGCTTAGAATGTGAAAACTCTAGTTTTCAAGAGAGATTGCACTGAGGTCGTGAGATGCACACTGAATGCTATGTCATATCTAAGCCTATGACGCTTCATTTTTAGAACTGCCATTCTTTATTGCGTTTTCAGATGACTTTCAATTTAAAAACCCTGTACCATTCTTGTACCATTCTCAAATTGAGGCAGAGTATGCGGTGGCTCAAGTGGTTAAGATGCTGAACTGCAGACCAGAAGGTCGGTAGTTCAGCAGTTTGAGACCTGAGTGCAGCAAGATGGCATGAGCTCCCATCCCTGGTCCCAGCTCCTGCCAACCTAGCAGTTCGAAAGCAAGAAATTGCAAGTAGATAAATAGGTACCGCTTCGGTGGGAGGGTAACAGCATTCCGTGCACCTTGGTGTCTAGTCATGCCAGCCACATGACCATGGAAACATCTTTGGACAGTGCTGGCTCTTCGGCTTGGAAACGGAGATGAGTACCACTTCCCTAGAGTCGGATTCGACTGGCTTTCAAGCAAGGGAAACCTTTCCCTTTACTATGCTACTACTAGAACCCCCAGAATATATGGAAGTGGAAATATGCAAGGCCATTTTTATATCTCTTCCTCCAGAAAATCTATTCCTTGTTTATTTGTTTCATGATTTCATGTGTACAATTTATCTATAAACACCGGAACACATGAAGAATACTGAATTCTGATTATGAATGTATGTATACGTGACTGGGAGCTGTACACATCAGCCTGAGATATATAGTGGGATGATAGGGAACTAATGGTAAGGAACCAGAGGATGATTTTGACACTTATAAAAATACTTTCCCCCCCAAAAAAAATAGCACTGCAACATAGGATTTGAAAGAAAGGATACAGAAAGGATTCAGACTAAACTGAAATTACCCCAGTACGTTTTTTGTTGATATTGTGGTAAAATTAAAGAAAAATCTGAAAGTCTTTAAGCATTGTGACGATACAGACATTGCAGAAGCTATGCTAATTGTTTATTGCTTTGGAATCCTGGCATAAAAAACTATAAAAAATGCTGAAAATACTGCAACTTTTCTTGAAAAACATACAGCAGGATACTGAAAGCACTGCAGATTTGAATTCTCAGAACAGCATTCAGAAACTGATACAGAGCTACAGTTTTAACCCCAATACATGCTACTGTCAGATTTGAGTGAATCCCACCCTCCAAGGATACGTCCCTTGACATCTTGCCTGCATGATAATAACACCAGCCCCTACTACTACTCGGGACTTGTGAGACTAGCCATTATTGTTAGCTCTAGTTCCCCAGGGAATGTGGAAGAGCGACTGTGATGATAACCAGGCCTAGCTGGGCCTGGCCAGAAGCTTTAAGCATTATCCAAGACTGATGATCCTTTTGGTCTAGCAAAGTCTGGCCATAATCACTGCCATTCTTTTTTGGTGGCAATGAATTAACTGAAAATGTAACAAAGGTAGTCAAGATCAATCAAGACACATATGGCTTTGGATGTCTTTGTTCATGTAGATTTCACTGGGTAAGACTCCCTCTGTACGTGATAATTATGCCTCTATAGATGACCCATGAGCACAGCATGACAGTGAGTGACCTGTACATACACAGCATAAGGGGTAGGATTTTGATTGGTAGAGAATTCATGGATATCTGACACCCCAGCTTACATACACAGGTATTTCTGTGTAATTTCTCCATTGGTTTCATCTCTCTGTACAAAACACCCACATGGAGCCACACCAACCCCCTAATCTATTGCTGCAATCTCTGAATTTTCAGTTTTCATTTTTTAAAAAGTTTGTCTCCATTATGGGTGTGCACAAAAAAAATCGGTATTTTTTGAATTTGGGTATACCAAACCTGAAAAATATCAGTATACCAATATTCCCAAATACCAATATCGGTATGATAGTGAGATTCAGCAGATAATTGGTATTGCCAAATTAATTTGGATCCCCATATCTTCCCTCCCCAAGTCACCTTGTGGCTGTGGCATGACTCAGGAAGAGAAGGAAAGCAGAGGGGTTTAAGGTTTCCTCCCAGGGAAACTGATTGGACCGACAACTGGTCAGGCTGATCAGCTTCCCTGGGAGAAAGGCTTTAACTCTGAAGGGGGAAGCAAAACAGAGGAGTTTAAAGGCTTCCTCCCCTTTCCCTTCCCCAGCTGGCAAGATGATGGAATCATATTTACATGTTCCTTCTTCCCCAGCCAGCCTGCAATGGCAGGTTGGCTGGGGAAGGAAGAAAGATCAGGGAGTTTGAATCCCTGCTGGAAGAGCTTATTATTATTATTTACAGGTTGGTTTCAAAGAACAGATCAGCAACACAGTTCTCCAGGTAGACAAAGGTGAAAGCTAGCTGAGATACATAAATTTAAACTAGTTATGGCTTCAGAAAAGTTTGAATTTTCCCTAGTGCTTTCATGCATAAACAGGCTTTTACTGACTAGCCACTAGGTGGGATCCTCTCACACCCAAAAGATTCCACCCACACCAGCCTGCCCTTTTCCCAGAGTCATACTAAATGGTACAAGGTCTGCTCCTTACCAGAACCAGAACCTAAAAAGGTAAGTCAAACAGAATAGAGGGCCAACAATAAAAACTTTATGTTTATAATATTAAAAGATACATGTATTTATTAGCAAAGAATTAAACAAAAAACATATAAGGACCCAATCACACCTCATGTAAAAATGCCAAAGTCTTACAAGATTTTGGCATTTTTACATATTGGCCCTTGTGTGTAAGATTTTGGTATTTTTACATGAGGTGTGATTGGGTCCTTATATGTTTCTGTCACATGCACATGTTTCTGTCCTTTCTGTCACATGCATATTCACAATAGCAATTAATTTTTTTTTTAAATCCTTAATTTTTTAAAAAAATTCCTCAACAGCAGGAAAATGGGAGCCACAATTGCAGGAAAAGTCAGTTTCACCGAACTACTATGCCAAATAGCTGCAAATGGATTGACAAATATTCAAACTTATCATTGAAAAACCAACTCCTTGTTTATGGTCAGCAAATAGGATGTGAACCAAACTCACAAGTGTTCAAGAGTCCCAGATTGTGGGGAGCATTCAGTTGGAAACTTTGTCCAGAAGCTTGTGGAGGCTCTCAGCAGTTCTGCCACACAAGAATATGAGCAAGAAGAGGTTTGGCCAGCTGTCAGCTAGATTTCTCTTCTTCCCCAGAAATCTCTGCTTTCTTAAAGCATAAAATTTTTCTTCATTTTTGAATTCTCAGTCTGTTATCCCTCCTCAGCATTTTCGTCCCGCTCTCCTTCCCTTGTATATCCAATTTGTTAACTTTGTAAACCTAGAGGACAAGGCTTGCATTTTTTATTTTATCTTATATACAGGGCCTAGTTTCTGTTGGCATACTAAAAACAGATAAATAAAAACAAACATTTTTACTGCCTTAATAGATTTTACTAGTGGTGTTCACTAGAACTGCAGCCACTCATTGGGTGTGGTCAGATGGCGTGCTGGGAGTGGTTTAAATTGCTCCAGTCCTGATGCGTTCTTTTTTAACCCAGAGAATTGCGATCACACTCACCTCCTTGTTCTGGATCGCTGTGGAGCCACATTGCTCCCCACTGTCCACACACAGGAGCGTGTGTCGGTGGTTTTTTCTCTCTCTCAGTTTGAGCATGTGCACAGGCAGCTATCTGTAGAACTAAAATTTTCACACGTGAGCAGAACAGTAATTTCCACACTTCCCTTTAAACTTTTATCCCGAAACTGGCCTCTGTGAGATCCCGAACTCGTCTAAATGCTAAAACTAAGCACTGTTCAAACTTTGGTTTTATTAACTTCGGAGTGGAGCTCTGCCTATGTGCACACCGCCGAGGCATAAAAAAATGGCAGACGAAAAGCAGAAGCCTTGGGCTTCCCGGGCAGCTTTCCAGAGGGGAGGGGGTTGAAGCACCCGGAAGTGGCTCGACACCACAGGAGTGATCAGACATCAGAAAAGCGTGGCTAGAACCAGAGAATCAGGAAAACACCACTTGGGGACCTGGTATCAAAATACTCTGTTTTAAAGGGGGTTTGGTCCAGAAAGCGACAGCTGGGGACAGTGCGCAGATGTTGGGTGTGTGAACATGCCCATAAAATCCATTGCTGAAGCGTGCCAAAAGCGGTTCAAAGAGAGTGTCTAAACACACCCGTTGTTGGACATATACTATCATAATTTTCTTGCTCTACTCAGGAAAATCTAGGAGGTAAATGTTTCCAGTGATGGCCCCTGTTCCTGGACTTTGCAGCCCCACCTCTTATCAAATTCCACTAGTAGAAAATACCATCAAAGATTGCCAAAATTATATTAAACCAGGGCTCTTTTTGTAGCAGGAACTCCTTTGCATATTAGGTGACACACCCCTAATGCAGTGAATCCTCCAAGAGCTTACAGTAGCACCTGTAAGAAGAGCTCTGTAAGCTCTTGGAGGATTGGCTACATTCGGGGTGTGTTGCCTAATATGCAAAGGAGTTCCTACTACAAAAAGAGCCCTGCATTATACAATTTTAAAGTTGGTGGTGTCACAACAACATTAATGCATACTGTAACTATAATAAGGCATAAGATGCAGTATTTTCTCCTTTGAAGATAAGACATAAAGTCCATATAGTCAGTGTAACTTGATAGGAAGAGTCCATCATAACATTTTCCAAACAGCCTTTGCAAAGACGCCCATTCTAGATACTTCGAAGATGCGTTTCCTTTGACTTCTTACACTATGAACCTTGTGGTCTGTTGAAATTGCTGAAATCAGGTTCCACTTACACAGCCGGCAAACTGGCAAACTGAAGAAGTCCTTTGACTGAAGAAGTCAAAGGAAAGAGGAAGGATAAAACTGGAGCCTTGCAGCCAGCCAGGGAGAAGAGGAAAGGGGCTATCAGTAGTGTCTGTCTGAGGTCTGAAGGATTGGCAGGGCTTGTAAGGGTGAGCCCAAGGTCCTTCCACCCTTTCCTGAGGCTGGCTGAAGCTTAGGAGGGGCTGATGTGACAGAGAAGGGCCTAGAGCCCTCAGAGGACCAGGAGGGATACCAAGAATGGTTAACAGGTTGGATTGGGAAGGCAAAATGGTATGGTAAAAGGGCCATACTCCTTCCCTGGCTGCACCTCCAATGGAAGGACTGGTTGCTGGCACGGGCTGTGGTTCTTGTGCAAGGTGGTCATGGGGGAGGCAAGTGGTCTCTCATCTCACAATCAGCCATCTGGTTTGAAGCAAAGAGAGTCTTATTGTCACTTAGGAACAGCTAGATTTGAGTCCAATAGTACTTTAGAGTGCTGGAGAAGGCTCTTGAGAGTCCCTTGGACTGCAAGGAGATCAAATCAGTCAGTCCTAAAAGAAATCAACCCTGACTGTTCCCTGGAAGGCCAGATACTGAAGTTGAAGCTCAAATGCTGGGAAAGATTGAAGGTCAAAGAAGAAGGGGACAGCAAAGGATGAGATGGTTAGAAGACAGTGTCACCAATGCAATGAACATGAAATTGAGCAAACTTCAGAGGATGGCAGAAGACAGGAAGGCCCAACGTGATGTGGTCCATGGGATCACAAAGAGTTGGACTTGACTGTGCGACTGAACAACAACAACAACAAAGCACTTTAGAGACCAACAAGGTTTGGGGGGAGGGTATAAGCTTTTTGAGAGTCAGAGCTCCCTTCATCAGATACAAAGGGATGACTCTCGAAAGCTTATAACCCCTTGTTGATCTCTACTGGACTCAGGCCTGGCTGTTCTACCACGGACCAATGCAGCTACCCTCTGAAACTTGTCTTGCATGTGGCCATCCAGGGCGGCCTCACCCGAGGTGATGTGAGGGTGAATCTCATTTCACTTTTGGCAGTCCCAGGTGAGTTGAGATGAGTCTTGTCTCGCATCGGGCCGTACTAGACAAGGAGAGTGTTGTGCAGCAGCATCCTTAGTGAGGTGAAGAGCATCTCACGTCACTTGGGGCTACCCCAGAGGAGGCTTGGAGAATCTTCTCTTATGTATGGCCGCTTTGGACAAGGCAAGGCTTGTCTCATGCAGGGCAGTCCTGGATGAGAAAAGGAATGTCTTTTCTTGCGTGGGTTCCCCTCAAGTGAAGAGAATCTCGTCTTACACAGGGCAGTTCCAGATGACACAGGACGTTTCTCCCTTTGCAAAGCAAGGAGCCTCTCCTCTTGCACAGTGGAAGTGCCCAGTGAGGTTAGGAGGCTCTCATTTTGCATGCATGGAGACACCCTGGGCAGGGCAAGGATATGCTTGTTCGATGCAGGGCAGTCCCAGGTGAGGTGAGGAGAGTCTCATCTGGTTCAGGGCAGCCCCAGGCAAGGCAAGGCCGGTCTCACCACCTTGAAGGGAACCCCCAGCATAGGGGTCAACCCCCAGGTCATTAACCCGTGATGACTTTTCCTAGCAGCTTTAATGGCCAATCTGCCCCTAATGATAATAGTAGCACAACATCCAGCAATACATGGCTCCTTCTCGAGACTCTAAAAATCAATTTTCAGGTTTTCTTATATTTGCTATTTTTCCCCTCATGTTGATGTTCCTGATCCCAAGTCATATCCACTTCAGATTAGTATGAGAATAAACGCTTAAGACCAAAAACCTCCGGTTGGAGTGGCAGGTAGGAGTTAATTTAGCCTGTCCTAATGAAAACCACCCAAAAATGAGCTCTTCTCTCAGTTCTGTTTGCACAGTCTAATCTCTCCCCAGTATTTGGTGTTCTCCATTAAACGAGTAGAACCAGCGTTTTCTTGTGGTGAGTTAAAAGAATCACAGAAAGAATTTCTGTGAGAAAACAAAGGAATGATTATTTAAGAATGTTAATTTAATAACACACTTGCACCCTTTACTTCTGCCTGATGGTTTAATTATTACTAACTCAGTGCAGTTCATTAGGGACCTATTGTGCTGCTGTTGGCAAAACAGTAATGTCACTGCATGTTAAATAATTAAAAAGAGTAAAAACAAACATTTTCTTTTGTACCCTGAATTTATAAATTGCTTCAGTGTGTGCATCCCTTTAATCAATAAGTGCTAATCTATTTTATTTTGCGCAGCAGAATTACAAACTCCATCTTCACATTAGAACGTTGCGAATTTTTCCTTCTTCACAGAACTCCTTTGTGGAGGACAACATTTTTGTGTTTCTATTCAATACATGTTTGCAGGATGAAAGAATTTTTAAAAGCTGAGATAATCTCGTCACTGTTCCATATTAGATCCTCTGGGTGGTAAGAGAGTGGATTGAAAGCAGGCTGCACACCAGTTTGGTGCTACGCTGTGAATCACTGCTTTCCTACCTGGAGAGATGGTAGTGGGGAGAAGATCAATTCAGGGATGCATAGAAAAAGCTTGGGTTCAAACTCGCCTTTCTTTGATTGGAAGTGCACTCACACACACACATACACATGTTCCCCAGAGGGTGCTGCGATTGCGGACCCAGAATCGGCTGGTCCTCCCAAATATCAAGGAGGCCAGGCTAGCGACAATGAGGGCTCGGGCTTTCTCAGTTGCAGCTCCATTCCAGTGGAATGAGCTCCCGGAGGAGATCAGGGCCCTGCGGGATCTGCTACAGTTCCGCAGGGGCTGTAAAACGGAGCTCTTCTGCCAGGCCTTTGGAACTGCCACCACCACTGCCACCACCGACATCTGACAGTCTATGGAGAGCAAGCCCGACCCTTGGGTCCCTCAAGTATAGCTGACCCGAGTGCCTGGGACATCTGAAAGAGACTTAGCGGTTTCGGCTCCTCACCTGAAGGACATCTGAAGGAGACATATAGGCTGACTGTTACAGTGAGGAATCAGATGCTAGCACTTTAATAGCTGTATAGTTATGGTTTTAAATATGTTTCAGTCAGATTTTATTGTTATATTGTATTGTCGTATATTGTTTGTAAGCCACCCTGAGCCTAAATAAATAAATAAATACACTTGCAACAACTAAGAGCTTGTAGGGCTGGTAGATAGGGGAGAATAGGAAAAGCCACATTTCACATGCAGCATCCTGCTTTTTGTTAATTGGATTCAGTCCATTGGCTAACCGAGGCATTAGTTGCTCTGAAAAGTTCGCACTTGTGCCCAGAGTCATCCATTTTTATTACCCATTTATCAGCTCAGTTCAGTGAATGACTTTTAAGAAACAATTCCCAAAAGCCAGGTTCAAAATTCCATGGCTAACATGATGGAGCCCCTTGTGATGAGCCACTCGGGTCAGTGGAGTAGAAGATAGTGATGGTACTTTACTCCCAGGTTCTTGATCATTCTGTAGAAACTGCAGCCAACTATCTGAAGCATCTGTGTAATATTGTGTAACAACGGAATTTAGCAGAGAGACATCCTGGTTTCCATGCAACATTTTCTGCATCACTTTTACAAAAACATCCAGTGCGCAACCTTACGGCCATATTGTTGCCATTAATATATTAGATACTCAATCCCAGTCGACATTTGTAAGAATTCAATGAACAGAATCTTCTCAAAGTGAAGCATTTTTAAGTCCCATGATATCTATGGGGGGCATATATCTCCTATTAAAGATTAAACATATTTAAAACTGCTTAATTTCCCCTGGATTATACCCTGTCATTTTTCAACCATGCATGCTGCTAGCCATATAATGTTTCTTCTCCCCATTTAAAATGAAGTTAAACGCCTTTTGTATTTTGATGTACAGTAAAAGTTAACAATCAGAGTAATAAAACACAGTGTGACTAGTTACATTGCTCATTGTTCAAAATATAGTCTTTGATGTGTCCAACCTATCACTTTATGATATGAAATAAAACAATAATGCATTTGTACGGATAGTGTGCATTAACACACAAAACTGAATCCTAAGACCTGCATCTGGCAATTATTTTCTCAAGTTTTCAAACTCTGCTCTATCTAAAGCAACGCTCAGCACTTAAAAAGAGAGAGATTTCGAAAGCCATCTGTTTTTGCTAATGTGGCTTTAAGTCTTAATTTTGCTGCTGCAAAGTGGAGTTATGTCAGAAGTGTTTAGATAAAAGCCATGACTTGCTAAATCCTGCCCCTTCTTAATTAAAAACGTGAATGTGAAGCTTCTGTCTAAGTGTGCTCCTCTCATGTGCTGCCCAGTTTTTTCAGTTGTATGATACTGAGCTGATCTTTTATCTGCAAAGGAATGGATATTATTGTTGGACATTTATTCCTTTTTTTTTAAATCCCAACTGGCGTATTGAAAAGGAAAGAATATAAAAAGAATTCCTCAGAAGGCTGAAGATTAATAAACTATTGCTTTTTTTACTTGCCATGGACACACCTTTTTAGAAGGCTAGATTATTAGCGCCACTGTTCAACACTGTTATTAATTAGGGTGGGACTACAGCAGACTCTGTTACTGCCAAACTGGTATAAATCTTGGTGGATCTGCAAATTTAAATGAAAAAAGGGGAGCGGGCAAATGCTGAATCTCCACCCCCATCATCTACCACCTTTCCCTAGAGCCAGCTTCTTCTTATTATTCTCTCAGCAAAAACAATTGGGGGTGGTGGTAAGAAGAAAAATGGCTTTCTTAGTGATGGCACTGGAACTGGAGCCCCCTCTCTAGGGAATTTCATCTAGCTCTCTCTATCCTTGTCTTCCACCTGGAGGTGATGACCTTTTTTATTTTGTTTAGCACTCTGCAGGGCTCTTTTTGTAGCAAGAACTCCTTTGCATATTAGGCGACACACCCCTAATGTGGCCAATCCTCCAAGAGCTTACAGACCTCTTCTTACAGGAGCTACTGTAAACTCTTAGAGGATTGGCTACATTAGGGGTGTGTTGCCTAATATGCAAAGGAGCTCCTGCTACAAAAAGAGCCCTGGTTCTCTCACTAACTCTTATTAGCTCTCCTCCCTGTTTGTATGTTTATATGTTTTCATGGGTTTACGTGTTTTGTTTAACTATTTTACATATATTGTTTTAATTGTTATAATGTTTGCTGTCTTGGGGCCCCGAGTTGGGTGGAAAGTCAGTATAGTAATGTCTTAAATAAATAAATGCATAAAATGGTGGGGTGGTGGAAATGTCCAGCACCCGATTTCATAAGTGTTTTGTGAAGATACACATTTGAAGACAAGGGTCTGTTGCAGACAACACAATAGTGATCAACACTAACGGTGGAATTTAAACATGACCATGCAGTTCAAAAATAATTTAGCCTTTACGATAGGACCACTCTGCACCTGACTACAGGATCTAAGCTCTTCCATCGATTGAGGGGGTGGTGGGCCTTTCTGTACAGTGTTTTGCCCTTCTGGAGAGGGACAGTCTTATCCACAGGGCAACTGAGGCAGCTGCCCTGGCCCCTCATGTGGACAAGCTGACTCTGCATTCATGGTTGGAGGTGGCAGCTTCAGTGCAGCAGCCAGGGCAATCAGCTGTAGGGTTGTGAAGGGGCCAGAATGGGAGGTAAAAACAGCCCTGGAAAGGGCCCAACTGCCAGAGCCCAGCCACAGCCCCACTCTCTAATAGTGGAACAACGGACTCTGCCTGGAAGAGCAGGCTCTCACTACTACTTTTTGTTCCCTCCCAGTCTGGTACAGTCCTGGACTTTCGCCTTTGGACAATTCAGAAGCTTCGGTTGCTTCAGAATTCAGCAACTCAACTGTTGCCTACATCTAGCTGTTTTGAGCAGATAAAACTTGTCTCATTGCCAAAGTGCTGATTAGCACTCATTGCCAAAGTGCTGATTATTTAAAGCCCTTCATGAACTGGGACCCACACACTTAAAGCATAGCATCTCCTGGTATGAACCCGTGCAGCGACTCTGGTCCTCCCAACTCTTTCATCCAGTTCTTTACCTATGCAACTAAATGATGTCGCAGCCCAGTCTTGGTCTTTTCTCTGGCAGTTCTGGTCTCATGGAATGGCCTCCCTGAGTCTATTAGAGAAACACTGAACCTCCTGGGTTTTAGGAAACTCTGAAAACCCAACAGGAGTCAGGCTAGATAATAATGTTATTTTGACATTTGATCTGTTTCTAATATGGTTGTGGTTTTATTACTGCGAATCTTTAATTTGTGGTTTTACTTTTTTGTATGTTCCTTTGTACTCTGATTTTGTAACAGAAGTAGGTGGCATTTTAAATAAACACCACAGAATACTGAGAAATCTGTGTTCCTCTGAATCTCCATGTAATGCCTTGGGAAAAACTAAACAGCTGTGTGAAAAGGCCCTTTAGTAGACAAACCTAAGTAAAGTTATACCATTTTAAGTTCATTGACTTCAGTGGACTCACAAAGGTGTAAACTGGAAGGTTCTACATTTCCAAGTACATCAGAAAGATGTATTCAACATATTAAAATAAAGTAGTTCTACTCATTTTCAAGTTAAAGTACAGTTTAACAATTCTTACATTGCATTACTTAATTCAAGTTATGTATGAATCCATCAGCCAAAGCAGGTAATGAGAAGATTAAATCTGGCCTCATGAAGCAAAGGCAAGTTGAATGCTGGTGTAGTCAAACCAGCGATAAGTATAAGCACAGACCCCCTTTAGTAAAACATAGATCTTCTTTAGTTTATGTTTCATTCACAGGAGTGTTTTATAGTCCTGCATAGAGGTTGCCATAAAACAAGATTTTAAGGATCTCTTTCCCATATTTCAGCCATAAATGTCTTACAGACCTGAGAGGTGAAACTACCAAGGTTCAATATTAACATGTTTATTACAGATGACCTCACTATTGTGTTCCCTATAAAGAAAAAATATTACAAAGCATTAACATATTTTGAGCCTTAAATTAATGGAGATTTACTGTTCATATCTGGATCTAAATTTTTTTACTTGCAGTGTAATTATTTTTGTATGATAATTTGGTTGACAACACCATTAATGGACATCAGATCAAAAAAAAGTCAATGAAATGTAATGCCAACAGTGTGAATTTTGCAGCTGGCTACACCATTAGCAAGAATAAATCCATCTACTACTGGGTGCAACCAGAAATTTTGCTCTGAATCTACTATTTCCAAGAACTAGGAAATAAAGTGATGCATGTCATTGTGCAAAAGCACTATACAATCATTTTCTGTAAACTGAAAGGTACATTTGATTATTAAATGGGCATCTTAAATGAAGGCTGCATATGTTGGTCTATAACAGCCTTGTACTCTAGGGGAACTATAAAAATACTTAATGGAGAAGGGAGTTGAAGGAGGATTGATTTTGTTTCCCACTTTCCTAAAATGGCAGACAAGTTACAAAGATATCATTAATATCATTAAGTTTTAGTCTGCATCATTTCGCTAATTATCCCAAGCCTTTGCAACTGACATATTCTTAATAAGCAACACCATTTCTTAAACAACAAAAGAGCAAATTTGATTCTATAATGGCTTGATTTGGATATAATGCTCAACCACAGTTTGGTACTACATGGACAAGTTTGTTCTTCATGTGCTATTTTCCTTATTTAACTGCTCCTCCTAAATAATTTATCCCATATGGGTACCTGAATATTTTACCCTATTGGACAAGGAGTTGCATCTGAGAAAAGTTTCTTATCTCCATACACCACAATCCTAGTCTAATCACACACATACACACACACTTCTTGGCTTTTGTTGAAAGCTGCCAGGGATCCTAGTCACAGATTTTCTAGCTCATGTCTAGTTTGGCTTTACACACCTCCACCGAGATATATCACAAATGGAATCAAGCCAGCCTTTGCCAGGATAATACTATGCATATAGCGAGGGCTTTTTTTTGTAGAAAAAGCCCAGCAGGAACTCATTAGCATAATAGGCCACACCCTGACTGCACAGCTCATTAGCCTATTAGGCCACACCCCCATGTTACCAGAAGTGTGGTCATCCAGCCACACCCACCTTTTGCTTCTTATTCTGTTTACCTTGTTTGTTGTCAAAACCCAGGGCTTTTTTTTTTAAGCAGGAACTCCTTTGCATGTTAGGCCACACACCCAAAATGTAGCCAGTCCTAATGAGTTTCTGCTGTTGGGTGTGGCCTATTATACTAATTAGTTCCTGCTGGGTGTGGCCAACTTGGGAGCCAACCAGAACTCCGTTCCTGTGCGTTCCTGCCCAAAAATAGCCATGCATATAGCCAAGATCAGCCTTTGGGGAGGATTCTGTATGGCAAGATCAAAAACAGAAGCATCGCAGTAGCTGCTCTGCATTTGGGTGGCTCTTCCAGTAAGGTTCCCATTTGCCTGCTTACAGTGAGGGACCTTCAGGTAATTGTAGCAGTTGCCTTCTGATGCTTACCTCATCATCCCCGCAGAATGATGCAACTCCTGGGGCAACTCACAGAAGTGATGGAATCACTCTGGGGCCAATGCTGTAGCACTCAGCCAAGTGCTAGAGAGTCACCCTGGCATGATGCCATTGCTTCCGGGTCACACCAGAAGTTATGTCGTCACATGGGCATGATGATCTCACACCCCTTTGGCAAATTCCTGCCTCCCCCCCATCGGGCAACCCTATCTCTCAGCGGTCTGAGCAAAAGGTCTAAAATAAGCCCAAGCATTTTAACTGCAGCAGGAAATTGTTTTAGTACACTTCAGTTGTTCTTCTCAAATATTCTCAGTCCTGCTAGCAAGATGAAGCAGGCCCCACCAGGTAAAAATCATGTTTCCCTCTTTTTAAGCCATTACTATAATTCAAAAGCAGAATACAGAAATCATCCTCCAAGATGTTACATTTCCACGCTTGTATGCATGAAAGGGGTCCTGAAAAGACAGGCATGATACAGCTACCCTAGGTTCTTATTATTCACCTTTTTTTGAACATTGTGCTCATCACCACTCAATGGTACCTGACAAACGTAATGTTAGTTTTCAGCTAGCACGGGCTTGTGATGTTAATAAAGAACTGTGTGTGAATGTGCTTTTAAACACTGCAGTGCAAAGAATGAGCTGTTTCCAGCTAACATTGAGCTGCTAATGATTTTAATGAGAGTGCCTTCTAGATTCATATTTTTTTCATAAAATACATCACACTAAAACAAAAATCAATGAGAAACATTAATTAGGGGCTTTTTAGACGCCTTCTGTGGTGTTGTTTTTCTTTTGAGAAGCACCAGATGAAGAATGCTGTGCTTTATTTAAGCTAAGTTGTTTGACATTTAGATGAGAGAAAAAAGAGAAAAAATACTAACAAACACAGGAACAATTTTTGACAGCTCTTTGTCATGCAAGAAAGAAAAAAGGGGGCCGACTGTGAGATCCTACTTTGAAGCCCTGGAAATTTGTAATGAAAAATTTAAGATACAAGAGAGGAAGAAAGATGAGCTATTCATTTGGTTCTGCATATATTAACACTTGTAATTCAAACTAAAGGTTTGCTATGTGTTTTTGTAATTTTGACTCTAATAAATATCTTGGAGAATTGCTTTGATATTCCAAGTTCACGCATGTAGCTTGCATCCATTAAGAAAAATGGGTAACAATAATCATCGGGCCTCTTAGTACTAATGAGAAGGTCATTGCTCTTTAATTATCACAGACATGAAACTGAAATGTTTCAAAGGCTTTGCAGATTACTCGAGCTATGGGCAAGGCTGTGTATCTGTTTATAGGTCGGTATCTCTCTGTGTCCTTTCTCTCCCCCCCCCTCGCCCCGCTCTCTCACACACAGAATTTTTCCATTCTAAATCCCCTCTGCTTTTATGTACATTTCATTTTCGGGTTAAGTCTGTTGTTCTTTGCACATGGAATTCATCTGGGAAATTTAGATGAGTGATTGTTAGCAGGGGGCAGTGCAAAGTGGAAGAAGGGTGAAAGGAGGTTGAAGTAGAGAGATGTGAGAATGGCAAAATACTCCTCATCAGCAGGTGCTGGAAAATAAGTATTGCTAGGTTATGTGGTCTTATTTCCCTCAGCAGGGGTGTTGTCAAAAAAACCCACGAAACTATGGTGTCTTTTAGGGAAATGCTTGCAAATGAAAATGTAAGTTTAGTTGCATCTAATCCCAATGTTAATAGCACCATTAGGAAGGAGAAGGCTATTCAGAGGAATGAAAAAATGGAAGCAGCAAGCAGTATTGCAAAACTCCAGACCAATTTCTACATACAAATGCATAAAAGCATTAGTTAAACCATGAGGAGTAGCTGTGATGAGGGAATGTTTCCCTGCTGATGTGTGTAGTGGGGCTTTTTTTGTGATGATACTCACTGATACAGTGATACTTATCCAAGTCCTAATCCTTGTATACTGGCCCACACCAGTCAGCCAATGCACGAGTACTGAAAACTTTAACAAAAACAACAATGTTGGTGTACAGGAATTCTGAGACAATCCCTTAAGGACAAATAAGTTTACTTTATCTATTTTCACTTTGCATTCTTCCTGTTGACAGCTTTAATTTGACCATGCACCAAACAGAAGAGGACCTGCTTAGTTTTATTCCTTATCCTCCAAAACTGCTTGTTCCAATCTATAGTCACTCCATTGACAACCTCTCGGTTTCCAGGTTCAATTCAAAGGTGCTGGTCATCACTTCAAAATTCTTTTTTTAAAAAAAATGTTCAACGAGTTTATTGAAGATTTGGTTCAACATTACAGTAAATTTAAGGTATAAGAACAATGCAAAGGTAATCAATACCCAAACAATCCATAATATTAGTAATAACTTTGGGAAAAGTGCAGAAAAGGGCAACTAGAATGATAAAAGGATTGGAACACTTTCCCTATGAAGAAAGGTTAAAACGCTTGGGACTCTTTAGCTTGGAGAAACGAATGCTAAGGGGTGACATGGTAGAGGTTTACAAGATTATGCATGGGATAGAACAGGTAGAGAAAGAAGTACTTTTCTCCCTTTCTCACAATACAAGAACTCGTGGGTACTCAATGAAATTGCTGAGCAGTCGGGTTAGAATGGGTAAAAGGAAGTACTTCTTCACCCAAAGAGTGATTAGCACATGGAATTCACTGCCACAAGAGGTGGTGGTGGGTACAAGCATGGACAGCTTCAAGAGGGAATTAGATAAGCATATGGAACAGAAGTTCATCAGTGACTATTAGCCACAAGGTATGGATAGGAACGCTCAGGCTGGGGTAAGTGATGCTCTGTATTCTTGGTGCTTGGGGGAGGAAACAATGGGAGGGCTTCTAGTGTCCTGGCCCCATTGCTGGACCTCCTGATGGCACCTGGTATTTTTAGCCACTGTGTGATAGAGTGTTGGACTAGATGGGCCATTGGCCTGATCCAACATTGGCTTCTCTTATGTTCTTATGTTCTCTTAACACTGCCTATCAAGTATACAGATATACATCAGATAAAAAGAACATATATGTTGAGCGCTCAGACTAAGGGATGTATATCAAAAGTGTAGTCATTCAATGTAACTGATGTTGGAAGGAAGGATGTCAGACTCTATCATGTATTGTATCAGAGGAAACCATGTGTGCACAAATTTGGAGTGAGAGCCAGCAAATTCATATGGGGAACTATTAGAGGAATCAGCAATCTTGTCCATAATAAAGTGATCCCAGATTTTGTGTCTCCATATTTGGATCATCTGAGGCTTAGGAGACTTCCAAGATGCAACTATTGTCAGTTTGGCTGTTGCCAACAGGGTAGAAGCCAGGTCCGAATTGTGAGTTTCTTGATGTTGTGTATTTGTCAAGTTTAACGGTAAAATTGTCAGATCTAATGAGATGTTCTGAGTGGTTATTTTGTTGACTTCCTCCAGCACTTGTGTCCAAAACAATTATATTATCAGGCAGGACCACCAACAGTGAAAAAAAATCACTAACTGCTCCACAGCCTTTCCAACAGAGTGAGCTGTGATTGGGGTGCATGTAATTCAGCCTTACAGATGAAAGATACCATCTCGTGGCAGGCCCGTAGCCAGGATTTTGTAATTCAAGGGGCCTTTAAATAAGTCAGGGGGCACTGACATCACAAAATAAAAAAAAATTAAAAACTCACTTTTGCGGCATTCTCACTCTGCTTGCCTACATGGGGAAGCAAGCCATGCTTGGGGAAGGGGCAGTGGTGGGGAGTCCTTCAGGTGGCCCAGAGAGTTGGGGGGGGCTGGGGGCTGGATGGAAGTCGGGGGCCTTGGCAGAAAGTCAGGGGGCCAGGCCCCGAAATGCCCCACTGTAGCTATGTAAGTTTTAAAAAATGAAGTCTGATATTGACGATTCATGACTTACTCACCTGGGAATCCCAGACGTCCATTGCTGGGGTGTTAGCTTGCTTTGAAGAACTTTATGCCAAGCTTTCATGTTGGCCAGGACCATGAAGAATTTTGAAATGATATCTTAAAAAATGGCAACGTACTCTCACCAACTTCTTATGGAACTCATCCAAATGCAGATTTGACTGCCACCATATAAGCAGACCGGAGTCTTCAGGTGGCCTTGGATTACCTTCATTACGTCACTACCTTCAGGCGTAGCTGAAAGTCAGCTTTCTTGACTTGGACTTCTACAGGGATTAGATGGATTCAGGATCTGGTTACAAAAGGCATGCTTCATCCCAAAAGTTACTTTGAAGAACGATTGGGTACCAAGATTCCCTGGCTTCAGTATTATCAACTTAAAAGCCTCATAGACTGGATATCAGAAATGGGTTCTCTATCACAATCCACAAACACTTTTGAAACCATCGTAGATAAATTATCAGATCAATCAAAGGGACTTTCAAAAATCTATAAAACCCTGATGAACCCACAACTGAGCAAAACTTTATGAAGGTGCCATACACAAAACAGAATTATTTAGGAAGGTGATTTGTAAGAGGAACAGTGCTATAGTATAATAGTTCAAGAAGGTGCTTTTATAAAGGAACAGGACTGTAGACTATACAGCTATGTAAGGTATTATCTTTTTATTCTACATATTATCCTGTTCTTACTGCATTGTGAGAATACAACTGCATTGTATTCTACTTCTTTAATACTATTTTTGCATTAAAAGGGAACCCTATGTTGACATTCATTTGGGAGCCAATGGAGTAAAAATATTTACTTCTATTAAAGGGGAAAGTGCCACTTTAAAGGAGAATTATCTGATTTATAAAGAGTAAAGGTAGAATTTTGTCACTGAAGCAAAAAGCAATAAAAAAAAGTATTGTTCATTTGGAGAAAACTTCAGATCACCCCTAAAATATCTCCTTTTGTTATGAAACAAAATAAAGTATTGTCACAAAAATCAGACTCAGTCTCACTTATTAATTATCAAAAACAAGTTTCAGTGTATTAACATACAAAGCAAACATCTCAATGCCATAAAACATAAATTATGAATTATTGCATAACAACAAATCAGGTTTTCTTTTTCTAATGAATCAAGTCATTTTTTCCATGCCTTATACAAAGGATGTTTCCATACACAATACACCAGATCATTTATTTCATTCAGTTCACACCTTGAAAAGATATTCTATTTAACTAGCCCCAAATTATAGCAGTTTTTATTGATTGAAATGTGAGTAATTGCTTCCCTTGACATTGATGTGCTATGAAGAAAAAAAAAGATAAAATACAATAATTATAAAAAAAAGATAAAATACAATAATTATTACAAATAGGGTTTTTCGCACAACTCATAATTGAAAAAGACTTTCCTCTTATCAGAATTAAAAAGTACTTTACATACAATGAGCAGCACATTACTTCTTGACATCTCTCCTCTTAGTAGTGGGCCAAATATAATTGCCTCCAAATTTCTTTATCATATCCTCAGCTTTGCTTGTACCTCTTTGCAACCCTGATATCTGGAATTTTCTCCCAGAACACGAGTCATATGTCAAACCCTTTTCAAAAAGCATATCTTATTGATACTAGTCCTCTGCAACTTCTTTGTTCAGATGTTATTCCCTAACCCCTAACTATAACTCTTTCACCTTGATCTATTGTTACAATAGCTCGCTATGCAAGGATGGAAAAGGGTGCTAAATACGGAATTCAGATTCATCTTGGTTCTGCCATATTGCCTGTCAGCTGCAATCTCAGATGCAACCACTTCACTATAGTAAATCAGGTTTAAAAGATTATTCCAATATAGCTGATTCCATGGTGAACAGAAGAGATTAATCTGTCATATTTTTTTTACCGTATGCTTCTTCCAAGAGGCTCATGATTACATACATGAGTTTTCCCCTCTCCAGTCTATCCTCACAGCAAACCTGGTCCAAGGCTACTAGTGAATTGCAAGGCAGAGGTGAGATTTAAAGCCAGGGCTCTTCTGTCCAACACTCGAATCAGCACCCCGTACAGGCTCTCAGTGCTTAATTTATATATTCCCCTTCTGTTTCACAATAAAAAATAGGCTTTTCAGAATTAAAAAAGCCTTCAACTTATGCTGGAATATCTGTAAAGTTAATGCTAATTGTATCTCCAGAGATAGAGACTGCCATACTTTGGAGGCTGCAGTTGCCGCTAGTCCACACTCAGCTAGTTCACAAGTTCCTGCAGGAGGGACACTTTTTGACCTCATACCCAAGCTAGTTAATTCAAGTGGAGATGGTCCTACAGATATTTCAATCTCAGCCAATTTGGCTTTTAAATACCAGCAGGACTCCAAAACTGCACACCTTTCAGTGGGAGTTACACCCCATCCACAACATAGCATACATCTTTTCCCAAATCAGTTTTACTGCCAATCCATAGCATTTCCATCCTGTTTGGATTCTGTTTCAGTTTGTTCACCCTCATCCAGTCCATCACTGCCTCCATGTGCCAATTTAGTACTCCCACTGCCTCTTCAGTGGGTGTTTTCCATGTGGGAACAGGTATGTGTAGTTTCCATCTTCTAATACAGCTCAGTGGCAATGGGACTTCCATACAGTTCCCCCATAGTTTCCCTGTGCTGGTCTCCTAGCAGTGGCCATTACATACATACACACACACATACCACCAGGACTTTCCCAGTTATTTTTCTTAAATCAGCAATTGAATACCGTTATGCTAATATCTATTTTTTATGTTCAATAGGTATGCTCTAAGAGTCCTTTGCATGTTTTTGACAGACATATCATTTTCCCATCTCTCTAACCCAGACCTATCTGAATACCTTTTAAAATGGCCAGTCTGTAATTGTTACTTTGTAAATTTCAGTTTTAGAATGTCTTTGATATATTTGAGAGGGAGATTAAGAAGATGAAATGGAGGCATTTCCTAGGGCAGAAGCTGTGAGTGCCCAATTTTGTGCCTTTCCCCCAGATCTACTATTTCCCCTTGCAGTTTGTTATTTCTAGAAAAAACTAGATTTGGATAGAGTGCTGGTAAATTTTCAGATGATTTCCCCCCCCCCATGAATTGATTTGGTAAACCTGGAAAAAACTAAAGTTACAGTGCAGTTGGGGTGGGGGATGCTCAGGTACCCCATTGGCTGCTACGCTGGTGTATCTCTGAGATGGGCCTATATAATCAAGAAATATGCCAGCATGGTACTCTGCCTCTCGGCACCAACACAACCTGACCAGAGCCACCTGTCTGAGTGCCACCATAACCCCCTGCATTGGTGGCGGAGTACCCCAGCATATCGTTATGCTAATATCTATTTTTTATGTTCAGTAGGTATCCTCTAAGAGTCCTCTGCATGTTTTTCACAGACATATTATTTTCCCATCTCTCTAACCCAGACTCCCTAAAGTACCCCCTTGCCTTTAAAGCCCTACATGGCCTTACCTGAGGGACCACGTTTCCCCATATATACCCCAAAGAGCACTACGGTCGGGGATATGACATCGCCTGGTGATTCCAGGCCCCTGGGAGGTAAGGCTCACTGCGACCAGGGCCAAATCCTTTTTGGTGGTGGCTCCTACCTGATAGAATGAGCTCCCGGAGGAGATCAGGGCCCTGTGGGACCTTATGCAGTTCTGCAGGGCCTGCAAGATGGAGCTCTTCTGCCAGGCTTTCGCATAGGGGCCTCCACTGCCACCATCACTGATGGGGTGGATAACTACGGGGCTAGGGATGGCCCCAGGAAGATCTTTTATAATATCACATGGCACTGGTACCACCAAACTTACTTGGAACCAACTATAGGACAAGATCACCCCCAAAGAACTGATTGTTACCATCATGAGATGTATTCGGGGATCATCCTGTTTCATGGAGCACTTTACTGTATGTGTGTTATCTAATGGTTTTATTGTTTTTATTATGTTTTATGTGGGCTTTGCCCCTTGTAAGCCACCCTGAGACCACTTGTCGGGAGGGCAGGGTAGAAATATCAAAAATAAATAAATAAGCATGGGGGTGCTCCCCAGAATTGGTGGAAAGTTATGCTAGCAAAAACCATGTCATAGCCCATAGATGCCCATGGTGGCTTGTGAAGGCAATCTCTCAAACCACCCTACCTCAGTTGCCCCAGTTACCATGGGATGTGAATGAGTACCATTTAGCATTCACTGGCCCTTGTCTGAACATCCCCTCTGGCCAATGGCAGCACCTGGAGGGCGATATAAGTCCTGGTCCATGTTTGGGCAGGCCTGATGCCAAGTAGCACAGCATGGGGCTATATCAGTCAACCCCATGGCTGTGAGACTCATCTCGCACCATGGTAGTAGTTCACACCATATGGGAGCACAACTTACCAAAAGAACAGATGGGGGAAGCATCCACAGAGGGCCAGAAGATCCCTATAGACCTGATTTCCCCCCTCCACTGAGGAGGGTGCCTTTTTGTGACTGAAAGGGTGCCCCCTGGTTCCTTTCTGGAGGCACGTTAACTTCGAGGAACCATGGCAGCAGCATGCCACCCAAACTCACCACCCTGGCCCAGTGTCCATGTCATGGATCTCAGGGCAAGAAGCAAGGTAGGCCCACCCACCCCTTTCAACCAGGGGGCATCATTGCACCCAGGCAGCTGCAGCAGGTAGCCCTGGCACAGACAGCTACAAAGCACCACGTATAGAACAATCCATGAAAGCCCTGTGATTTCCAATGGTGCCCCCTAGGGGTGTGCACCTTGAAAAAAAATGGTATTTTTTTCAGATTCAGATATAGGAAGCCAAAAAACATTCATATTCCCAGTTCCAAATATGAGTTTAGTCTGTCTTCCTTCCTTCCTTCCTTCCTTCCTTCCTTCCTTCCTTCCTTCCTTCCTTCCTTCCTTCCTTCCTTCCTTCCTTCCTTCCTTCCTTCCTTCCTTCCTTCCAATATTATTCAGTAACATTGTTCCTTGTAAGAAATTTTTCCAGGGTCTGAAGGGGTTGTTTTGTAACCCAATGACACAAAAATTGCAAGGGAGTTGCTGATGCCTGCCCACTAAATAATCCCCAAGTTTCAAGTGGATTGGACTGAGAGATCCAGTTCTATGGTCCCCTGAACAAGGTACACCCAGCTATCCTCCATTATTTCCTGTGGGGGGAAATGCCAAGCTTTCTCCAGGGTAAACAGTCACCAAACACTCAAGAGGAAGCAAGGCAACCACTAGCCAAAAGCCTCCCAATGCTAACAGAACCAAGAAGCCCAAAGAACCAGTGCAGAAACAGCGAGTCCCAGCAAAAGCTTGAACAGTGTGGCAACTTTGCAACAAATGTCAGATCAGAGAATCCAAACCAACTGCAAACCTGAGAATCCTCCAAGCCAAGCCAGTTTAACAACAAGCACTGTTGTCAAGTCACCATTCAGCAGCACAGGGACTGGGTTAGACTAGGTGGAAAAGTCAAATCTCAAGGGGTCTGTTGGGAATGCTGACATCTTCTTTGATGAGGCTTATGATCAAACAGAATAACAAACTGAGGTATACTGTTGCCATTTTTCAAGATCAAATTACGGGAGGAAACATGGCAAGAGGTATAAAAATATAATCCAGAGAGATCAATGTGCTTACATGTCATTGTTAAATCTTTGGCAGATTCTGTTGTATGTTTATGCAATGCAAGAATCAATTAACTGAGACATTACTATTACTTTGGAATTACGGGGGGATGGACTAGATGGATCCATTCTCAAGCAGCTTGTTGATTGCTATTCTTCCCCACTTTTGTTTTTTTATATAAAACTCTCCTAAAAAGGAGAGGAGTTTATTCTTTTCATATAAAGAAAGAGGGAGGGTATATAGATGGATTAAGAAAAAGATGTGAGTGAGTATTCTGTTAAAGAGGGTTAGTTTTAGTTAATATGAATGCATTTTGGACATTCACCGCGGTTGAAGAGTCTTTTTTCAGTTTAACAAAATTCAAAAAGAAGTCTCTGTTAATATGGTTAGTAATGTCCATTGGGGTTAATGGTTAATCAGTTCCATTCTGGCGTTCTGTGAACAATTACTTCTTAGGCAGTCTTTTCTTAGTGTCCCTTAAGTTATATGATGGGCCCACTTTGGCTTTCGCGGCTCCCGCTCCGGCACCTCCATCCTCCGGACCGCTGTCGTCCTCGCTACTTGATTCTGTCCAAGTTGCAAGTGCTGCCTCTTCCTCCGTGCTGGCGTGTCTCTTCAGAAATTCTTGTGCTTTGAAGATGGAGTCAATCTTCTCTCTTTATCCTTATACTTAAATTCCAGTCCTTCAGGGAATCTCCATTTGTAAACCACCTGATTTCTTTGCAGAAAAGTGGTCAGTCCTTTATATTCTTTCCTTTTTATACGGATTTCATAAGGCACATCTTTGAGTGTTCTTACAGTCTGCTCTCCAATCTTCAAGGGCACCGCTGAAACTACACGCAAAATCTGATCTCTCGTACGCTGCTTAGTGAACTTGACAACAACCTCTGCTGGCAGATTATTTTTCTTTGTAAAGGTGGAATAGGCTCTGTAGGCCAAATCCATCTCTTCTTTTAAATCTCGCTCTTCTCTGCCAGTTACGGGTGCCAAGGCATTCGCTAGTGTCGATCTGAGATCTTCTTTCTCTTCTTCTTTAATGCCCTGGAAGCGGAGGGTCAGATTCGATTTTTCCATCTGCAACCTTAAGATTCTTTTTTCTTGTTCATCCTGATACTTTTCTAGTTTGTTGACCCTTTTCTTTATTTTTCTAGTATCTTCCGTCGAGACCAGACATTTTTGTGCGATCTCCTCCATCTTCTTAGAGGTTTCTGTTAACTGTTTCTGTTGACTGTTGAGAACACCTTGCATGCTTATTAAAGTTTCATTGATTTTTTGCATTTGATCCAGCAGGGGGTGCAGTAACTCGCCTTTCAGTTGATTGACAGCAGGCTCTGAGGAAGGATTGCCCGGACCGGAAGTCCCTCCTCCCTTCTTTTCCGGTTTAAGTGGGACCTTTTTCATGGCTGACATATTTCCCGTTTGTTTACTTCTCTCAAGTTCACATCGCGTCCCTCAGGAAACTCGCTGATTTCCAGTTTCAATAAAACCCCAACGGTACAGTCACTAGCCTTTCTTCCTTTTCACCCCCTCTACTTTCCTTTTATAAATCTCGCTTCTCGATGGGGGGGGGAGAATTGCCCCTCCTCCCTCCGCTTGTTCGCTTATCGGGGGAATCGATTTTGCGCTTTAATTCAGACCTCCAACTCACGGTTTGATGTCAGTTCTTCTTTTTATATTGTTCCATGATGCTTTGCCTCACTCCTGGAAATCGGTGGCGTTGCTAAATCCCATACGGGACACACTACGCAGTGGGGCCGATTGGGGCGGGGAGAAAGCCTCAATTTCCCGGCTATCTGCCGGCAAAGAGGCTACTCCCCAAAGCGCCCCTGGTTCGGAGCCTTTAACTAAGGCTCTCTAGGGTCCATCGCACAAGCAAGGATCCCCCCAACTGCGCGCGGGCTAGCCTCCTTCGGGAGCGTCCCGAAAGGTGGCCGCCATTCGCTCCGCCGAAACCGAAAGTCGGGCTTCTTCCCCACTTTTGAAGTAGAGAAAATGCTTCAGCACAATGAGATCTCTTGCCCCCCAAATTAGATTGTTACATAATTTGGAAAGCTCAGCTGAGACTGAATTAAGTAATCAATAAAAAGACCACATTGTCCTTCTGGGGGAATCTATAGAGGGGTCCCTGCTACATTTTGGGGTAGTGATCTAAGGTCTGATAAGGTCATTACAATTGTGTCCAGGGTTGGCTATGCTCCCCATACTTACCAAGTGTGCTGGGACTGGGCAAGGGGCCCAAGATGTTGGGGAAGCTGATAATTGTCATCCATGTCTGAGGAGCAAAGCTGGAAGACAACAAAGCTGTTAGAGATAACAAGGCTCTCTCCAGCACTGCTATGTTCCCTGGAGTCCTAAGATGGACAGGAGAAGACAGCTGTCCACTAGGGTGTGCAGTCAGGCTGGGGAAAACTGCAGCAGCTGGTTTGGAAGACAGCTGACAGTGGATGGCAGGCACCCAGGGAAGTAGCAGCAACGAGGAACAGGCCAGGTGAACAAGCTGCAGGCCTCACCAGCACAGGGACTATGGGGGGAACAGGGAGACAACCTTACACTGGTGGGTGCAGCAACAGGCCCTAGGGGCAAGGGCTTGGTGGCAGAGCAGGGGGGACAGCAGAAAAGGGACTAGCAGCTGGGGCAAAAGGCCAGCGGAGGCCAGCAGTGCTTATGCAGGGGGAGCAGCACAAGCCAGAAGAAGGTCCTTTTAAGACCTCAGGTCAAGCAAGGAAACTGGGAAAGAGAAGCCCTGAGGGGAACCAGCAGCCTAGAAGCTTATGGTTTGTTCCTCACCTTCAAGAGAATATTATTGGAAGAGTCTAGGGTGGCTCTACCCGAATAATCCTTTATTAGGCAGGTCTTCAAGAGGCTGAGGAGTACCTGACCAGGCCACAGCTGAGTAACCAGAGGGTGAGTCAAGGGCTAGGGAGACAAAGCTCATCATGAAACCCCCTCCTCCCATTTGTGATGCTCCTGCAAGGGGTGCTAAAAGAAAGGGGATGCTGGAGAGCATACCCACCTTGGATCTGTCTCCCCCAGGAGGTGGAGCCTGACATATAGTCTGAATTGCCTTGATATTAGTCTTCAGCTACACTTCCTTAAATTTAAGGAATCTTTTCTAGTTCCCTCATGGCTATTTTCCAAGCCACAGACTCATTCTAATCTCTTGGTTGCAATCTCTCTTTTGGTTGATGACTGAGTCAAAGAATAGATTTTTTTTAACAATTTCAATTTCTTCATTGTCAGCCTTAAAATTGTGTAATTCCTGAATAGTCATTACTTATGTCCTGTTGATGCTCAGAGGTAATCCTGCTTTGATCATTTCTCCTCTAACCTTCATCAGTAGTCATTTAAAGTTTTTTCTATTTATTTATTACTTATGGTTATTTTGGCAGATTTAGTTAAAGCCAGGGGCATCAAACTTTCCATTAATGAGGCGTTGTTCATTTGTACAATGCTTTGGATCAATTTTGCTGTAGCAGATTTCATGAACCAAGAGGGGCACAGATTAGTAGGCTGCATATCTTCAAGGATTATGGCGATATCTTCAGTTGCTCCAGCTGAAAAGTACTCCTGTGAACACATGTGGAGACCTCAGGAACATTTATTTACTTTGAAACATGTGGAATCTAGTATGTTACTGCTCTGAAACCATTATGCTTGATTACCTTTCTGTTTGGATCACAGTTGTTTGCAGATTGTGAGAAGTTCTGAACCTTTAGAAAGTGTGATTATTTTTTGAATGCTCAAAAGGTATTTCAGTAGGCTTGGAGGGGAGATTGCCATGGATTGCCTCTCTGTTCTAGATTTTAGCTAGCTGATTCAATGTTCATTGGGTCTGAATCACAAATACTTTCCATATGCATGTTGGCTAAATCAATGTTCATCAGGTCTAGGTAGCAAATACTTTACCATGGCTGTTCCCCATCCATTTGCCCAACACAACCAACAGGAAAAATATAAATTTACAAAAATTAGACATTGCAACTTACCTCTCCCTGGTTATTTCAGTCCTGGAGAGTCTTGGAGGCTTGTCTCGTAGTGTTCTAGGCTTACCTACTTTATCTTTGCCTGACTCTTAAATCTGAGCATGTTCTTGTTTGTTTCTATTACTTGAATTTGCAGTCACCTGGTAATGACAGTATGATCCAGTCAACTCTCAGTACGTACTAGCATGATAAATGCCATTAATGTTCAGTGTTCAAAAGCAGCACATACATTCTAGCATAGTTAATTTTGAACGGTGCATGTCCCTATGCCTATTCAGTCCAAGCAAGTAAAAAAATGGTGGGCATTTGTCAGCAGTACATAACCACCTGCTTGCTGTAACACTTATGCAAAAAATACTTAAAATGATGTTCATTTTGAATTATGAACAATTATACAAGGTGTTTGGCTCCACATAATATTTTGAGTAAAGCAATTTCAAATGTTAGTTCATTTTTGTGAACTTTGCAGCCATCCTATTGATTTCAGCAAGACTTTTTTTCCATTCACTCTTCAGCTTCTGTACCACCCCTTCTGAGGTACTTGAGAGATAAGCAACAAGAGGAAATCTGCAGAAGAGGCATTCATGGCCATTAGAGCTGTGGAATTATTTGCCCCAATCCAGCTGCAAATAAAGCTCGAGGCAGGATTGGCTGCCTAAAGAAGCAGCCATCCAATTGGAAGGCAGAAAGGGGAGGCAAATTATTCTCCCTTCACCTCATGCTATATCTTTTGCCACTTGCTGCCAACCCATCCACCTGCCCCTTGATATCGCAGGATTTGCCAGTCACTGTATGGGGCCAAGCAGGAATTTGGGGTACCTTTTCCCAGACGGGCATTTGGGCAGGGCCCTTTTTCACCTGCTTTGTGATGTCCAGGCTGGTGGTAATAACAATGATGATGATGATGATGATGATGATGATGATGATGATGATGATGATGATGATGATGTAATTAAGTAAGTAGAGAGCTAGTTTGGTGTAGTGGTTAAGTGCGCGGACTCTTATCTGGGAGAACCAGGTTTGATTCCCCACTCCTCCACCTGCACCTGCTGATGTGACCTTGGGTCAGTCACAAGCTCTGGCACAGCTGTTCTTTCAAGGACAGTTTCTGTCAGAAGTTCTCTCAGCCCCACCTACCTCACAGGGTGTCTGTTGTGGGGAGGGGAAGGGAAAGGAGTTTGTAAGCCGCTCTGAGACACCTTTGGGCAGTGAAGGGCGGGGTATAAATCCAATCTCTTCTCTCTTCTTCTTCTTCTTCTTCTTCTAAATCCTAGAATAATTAGATCTAGTCTCTGACCATTTAGGCCATAACTAGTTTAGCAGGGATAGGGTGGGTTACTCATTTAGGTAGAGATAAGCGGTGAGCACTCCAAGCCATTGGGCATGATGGAGGGTGTGTCCTGAACAGGCCATCACTTGCTGGATGTCAGGATGGGGCTGAGGAAGGAGCTCCTTTGGTGCCGAGCAACATCTTCCCACACCTGGCAGTGGCTTAATGGTGCATCAGGGTAGGGGGCTGGGGCTGGGCACCTCTCAGCACTCTATGTGCAGGCAAGGATAAATGAGGCTGCTGGTAGCCACTGGCCGAGTTTGGAGCCAGAGTGAGTTTGCCAGAACGAAGGCAGCCACGGACAGGCTGCCTAGTGTGGTCCACTCTCAAATATTAGCATAATTAATTGGCGACATAGATTAGCAGATTTGAATAAATTTAAATAAACTAGTTAAACCCACACTGTTGTCTCAAGTCATCATTTGGGGCACTGGGGAAGATGGCTTCTTCTTTTTTTCATAGAAGCGACTCTAACGCTAAGCCATTGTAAAGCATCAGAGTAGAGGCCCACTTCTCAGCTCCAATGAATCTATGGAAGTAATCAAAAATACTTAAGAGCGCTTGTCCTATAACTGAGCAGAATTTGAAACTGCTCCGTACAGTTCTAAAAGAGTAGCGTTATATTCTTATAAAGAGGGACAAAAAGTCACATGAAAAATCCCCTAAACAAATGACATGCAAAAGTTTTTATCGTAAATTATTATTTTTGCTATTTTTCATAATATTTATCGTCTACTTCTCTACTGAAAATACTGAAAAGCAGTGTATAAACAGAAACAACTGGAAATTTAAGAGCAACTCAACTTGGACAGTAACTCTTATAGTTACTGCCTGAATAATAATAAAATTCACTTCCATTTCTGAGAAATTTCACAGACGTTTCCCATACTGTTCTTTAGAGAATGCCTGCCTCTGTTGGATGGATTTTTTAAAAAACTTGTGTATTTCCCCCCTTATAAGCATTAAGGAAAAGATACAATGAAATATAGCCTTCTTTGCTTTGTACAGTTATTTATGTACTACTGTTAAAGCAAACAAATGGAGAACAACCCAATACATCCAAGACAGCCTCTGCCTGTAATAAGAATTACAAGGATGTCTTGCTACCCAGAGGACCAAAAGTGATGGATAGAATAAAAACCTTACAAAAATATCAATAAAGGATGCATATTGAAAGAGATGCCCAGAAAGGGATAACTGCATAGATTTCAAGATGTTCCAAAGGCTCCTGAGTACAATACTCTTTAAGTTTTCTTTCCTAGAATCGGTTGGCTATATTCTCTATTATTTGCCTTCGTCCTTCATTTGCTCAGTGCTGGTTGAATTTATGTACCCCAGTTGGATATACCTGGCAAACAAGATTACTTGTGCAGAAAATGGTTTACATGTGTCAAAGGTATATTCCTTAAGATCGTATTTGTTTTCCATAAAGAAATCTGAACTCCTGTGGTACTGGGTCTATTCCACACACACATAGACTCCCCCCCCATGTCTGCTTATCACCACATGTGCTTATCAATAAAATCACAGGTAAAGTTGTTCTGTGTCTAGCATATCGTATGCAGCTAGTCAATCACAAAATACTCACGGGTAAGCCACTCTTTGGTTTGCATTCCCTCACTGTATGTTGATGCAATGTTGTGGTCTAAGGCAACAGTAGTGTGGTTTTAGCTCGAGAAATTGCTACCAATTATTATATCTCTATATATCTCAGAGATATTTAAAATTCGGGATATGGTAGTCTTTACGCTGAATGTTGTTAAAATGTTTTCTTTTTCTTCTCAGCTTCTCATGTGAAGCGTATTTTTAATTATGCATCATCACCCATACATAAATTCATTTACGTATATTAATTTTTGCTCCACTTAGCAGAGTGGTCACTTAATTAAATGTCTTCAGTTGTTTTAATGAAAAGGGGGGGACTGAATTTAAACAGACTCCTCTAATGCCATACATTTAAACATACTATTTGTTGCCTTTATTTCAGCCCATTTATAGCACTGATACCAGGACATTTGTGAGTATGGAATTAAAAAGTAATATCCTTTTCTAAAGCCTGTAGACTGTTTAGCAGATTTTTAAATGAAATCAAAATTATACAGATTTTTCATTTTGATAATTTTACCAATTCACTAATTCTTTAATCTTTACAGGTCATTGAACAGTTTCCCATTAATGAGAAGTAGTTAAGAAGGAATTTTACAGTTTTGCTTTTTTTCATATTCTCACCCCCCTTTGAAAAATGTTGCATATCATTTGCAAATTAGAAAGAACTTGTTCCATTTATGGTACATTTATTTAAAATAATCGAAAGCATGAGATCTGGCTGAACACTATGTGCAATGACGCTTTAAAACAAATTACCATTTATTTATAAGCAAGAAATAGACTTTTTAAAAGCACAGAGACTGCATTTCATTATTAATGGTGTTCTCCATGCAAAACTGATCTTTTTCAGTGTGATGATGCTGAGAGAAAAGAGAGAGGGGTGGAAACAGAACGATACCGGAAAAATTGCCTTGGGAGCAAGCCAGATTTTTGTTCATATAAAGACATCATTGGAACAACCAATCAATCCATGGTCAGGTCACACCTTCAAACAGAAAGAGATCTAACGTCAATATGTACTCATTTAAGCACCTCTTCAAATAATAATTCTAATATTTCAGTGGCAAGCCACATTATTCAACAGGAGACATAAAACTTCCTTTCTCTTCTTCAGTTCTGGCTTAGCAATAAGGAATTCAAAACCCAACTATCAAGTCAATTGCCTGAGGGAATTAATATTTCTCAATTACTCAGGACTATAATTTCATACTGTGGAAATACTGAAAAAGGTAATTACTTTGGTTCAAGTATGTTAAATTACTATTATTCCATACCACATGCTTCTGAAATAAGCAGCATGTTTATCTTTCTAAAGTGATATGTTAACCACCTAGAGCTTCTGGGACCACATCATGCCTGAGAGCCACTTGGTTAATATCAGCAGACACAGCTATTCTAGCACCTGAAAACCAATTTTGTATGCAAAATGAATGATCACTTGCCTAAAATTAAAACCAGAATCACCTCTTCATGGAAATAGCTGTAATCTTCTACCTGATGACCTTTCTCCAAGCCTTTGTCAGCCAGACGCTTTAAGAGAATCAGAGAGGCCTGGGCCACTTCTGGCTTTTGCAACTCTAGCCAGAATACACATCAAAATGATCTCACGTGAAAACAAAAGAAGGCGTCAAAGGAGAGTGAGACATAATTTAATGTGTTTTTTTTTAATTAAGCAAAGAATGTGTCATATTTTGGTCCAGAAGGGAAGCACATAAAATAAATGGTGTAATCAAATGCAAAACAAAAACAAAAGAGACCCCACCAAGTTGCTGAATTGGAAGCCCACTCTGAGCTTGAGGCCCAGAACAAACGGACCTCCCGCGCCCATCGTTTAGTCTTGGTGACAGCTGACCACCTCAAAATCAAGCTGAATTCTACCTGTTTTAGCCTACGGATAAATGATTAAGAGAGAGTCAACACTGCAAGCAGGTTTCAATCCAAATCAGCCGTTCTAGCATTTCACATAAAATGATTTCTTGGTCTCCCAAAACCCATATCTGGCTTTATGTTTGGCATACCTTCTCTGTGCAACTTCATTCTAAAGGGAGTAGGTATTTGTCAGAGCTGTGTCTGTGCTGCAACTTTCTTCACATAGTGATCCACCTGCCCCCTACATAGTCTAACTTTAATAACATACTTAGTAAAAACATTTCTTTTTTATGCTTTTATTTGAATTTTTTCCCCCTGCTTCTGGGTTTTATTTTATATCTTTTATTATTGGGTATTACTATCTTTTAAATCTAAATTGTTGCTTTTAAGATGAAACTGTTATTATTAGCTAGTTTTATGGTGGATTCATTAGTTAACTTTTCCCCCTTAATTTTCCCTATGTCCATATTAGTTCCACTAAAGCACACAAGTGCAACCATGAGATTCATGGATGGGTTTCCCTCGATTTTGTTTGCTTATTGTTTTACAGAACGGCACAACTATACTATTTTGTTCCACTGTTTCTGGAAAACAAATATGGGCATTTTCTTCTAATTCTGCAGTCCTAGCCCTACTGCATTATTCATTGGATGTCTTATGATTGCATAGTTATTGTTTTTATTTATTTTGTTGGTTTTTAATTTCTTTTGTTTGTTTTTTTATCCTGTAGGCCACTTTGAACCTCAGAGACAGAATATGGCTATAAATAAAGTAAATAAAATAAAAATTAGACCTTTGTTTGATTTCTGTTATGTTATAGTACACAAACAGAAGAATAAAAAACAAAGGAATAAGGTGCTTTCAAAATTAGCCAAAACATTTTGATGCACAACATTCTAATCATGAAGGGACTTTTATTTTGTATTGCGGTTGTTTGTTATTGGAGTATAAACAACTACAACTGGCCCCTTCTGGAACATAGAAATAAAAAAAGAGAATGGCATCTCGAAAATATATATGAAAATTGGGGGAATGGGAATGATACTCTCAGTAATCCTTCAGTTCTGATCCTCAAGTTCCACACATTAGAGAAATAGTCCCAGGAGCAAAATTACTGGATTAGAAATAGAAAGGGTGGCAGTTTTGTTTCTGAGGCACTGAGGTCACAAAAATTGTCGTGACCGTGTGTGTACAGCTATCATATGGCACAGAAGTTCTCTCTCATATAAATGTTTCAGCACCTGTGCATAAGCAGCTCCTTGCTATGAACCTGACAATGGCAAGGCTCAGCCAAGAAATGAGAGGAGCCTCTGTTATTTATGACTGGTAAGCTGTTTGACTATATAGGTTTTATTTCCTTTATATTGGACATTCTGGTGGTCATGACTTATGCAAGTTCCTTGGTTTTGTTTGTCGCTGTGTATCTTTTAAGTAAATCTATGGACAAGTCCAGACTGGCAGTTTGCCCCGAGATAGCCATGTTTCAGCAACGTTTCACAAATGGCTTAAAGGAGCCGTTCACACAGGCACATCTGTCTGGCATTCCCCAGCCATACTCAACCCATCTTGTAATGCTTCCCTCCCAAGTGGTATCAAACCCTGGAAAGCGTGTTTATCCCGTGTCCATCCCACACCAAAAAGAAAGCTGCACCTTATAGCCGCGCCTCCACCAGGGGCGGGCCAACAGTGTGAATGCTCCCTTGCGCATCCTCTCTGGTATGCTCCCACATCAGTCTGCGCAGTGTGACTGGGAAAACATGGAACATGTTGTTCCGGGTCTTTTTTGCCATGACTCCCTCTCACTCCAAACTGCCAGTCTGAACTCGACCTATGCTTCAACAGAAAATATTGAAAATGTCTCTTATTAGTTGATAGTCACTACTGATTTCAGTTTAAGTTAATAATAAAAAACCCATTTGAGGCATTTAAGAATCTTGTCATAATAACTTTTGATATAGTACAAAGGATGGGGCTTAATCTAAGTCTTGTCAATAACAGGCAGACTGATTTTTTTTTCAGGAGTTCAGACTAAATGTATCAAGTCAAATGGAATGAGCAAGAAAGTACAGTTGCTTTCTCTGTCCCTGGGAGCCTGTTACCATGAGGTACTGTGAATATTATGTGTTCAACATTCTATGAAAAAGTGAACAGAAAAAGCTTTCAAAATGAAGTCAGCTGTAAATGCATGTCATGTTTCAAACTTCAGATGAACAATCTAATGATTGGAGGGTTTTTTTAAAGTTAGCGTATTAATTACAACTCTTTAAATAATGAATTGGCTTACAATACAAAATTGAGGTATACATTTTAAACTGTGCAGCTGTACAGCTACAGGAATAAGGGAATATATTGCAAACTATGCACTGATAGCACAAGGAGTTTCCTTCCTGCAGAAGACTCTGAAAAGCTGATGGTCATGGGTCAAGGTCAGGAATCTTCAGGGGCAAAAATGCCCTGTGGCATGTGGGGTTGGCAGGGAGAAGGGGAAATCAAATAAAAGTGCCCCCTTCCATCTGCTCCACTAAACTTTCCCTGCCAACAGAAGTGGGAAATGGAATTTCCCCTTATTTCCCCTTCTCACTATACCCCCCACGTGCTACCTGGTATTTTGTCCATGAGGTCCCCTTAACCCTGAGCATTGGCTTTTCAAGAGTCACAGCATTGCTGGAAAAAGAATACGCAGGAAAAAACCACTTCTACTGCACTTGCGTTTTATAGGATCCTAACCATAGATTATCTATAGTATGTATTAAAACAAAATGTTCCCACAATATTTCAAGTACTCCTGCTAAGTTACTTCAAATCATCATGTTTATATGCCAAGGGTATATATCATGATTAAAATTCACAAGACCTTGTGGCCACCACAACCCACCAGAATTAGCAGTTTTACACCCATTATAATCAACTTATCTAGGATTGTGGGAACTGCATAACTTCAGTACACATGAATTGCTGCTTTTCACGGAAGGCTACTGAGATGCAAGAGAATCCAGGGATAGTTAATGTTTTACAAAAACAGAAAGTACAATGCCTAAGTCTTTGTTTCTCAGCAGATGGCCTGCAAGCCACATCAGAATCAGTAATTGGCCCTATACCTACATAGTGCATCCTATTTCTACCACCACATCACCTTAAATATAAGGCACATTCTCACGGTTTCCTGTGTTGTGCCACTGATGACTACTGGGAGCTGCAGATGCAAGGAAAAGCAACAACTTCCAGCAGCTATTAACACTAACATATGGTTTGAATTTTCATTGTGTGGAGGAGGAGATACAAAAGCAAACAAATTAATTGAAAATCAGTTCATAGACACAATCTTTGACAGCTTGTTCAGTATCTGTATAATAAGAGGGATTCTGTGAGGCAAGGTAAAATAGCACAAGCTGTAATCATCATGAAGGGACATTTTATCACATGTGGTAGACTTGTAAGAAAGCCAAAAAAATATGGACACAAATACAAATATTAATACAAAAGGTTTTAAAGACTAATATACAATTGAAACCAGAGTTCCTCTTGTTAGGACTAATGGACAATTGGTTGGAAAGAAGACACTGAACTTTATTTCTATATATGACTACAGCAACAAGAATATTATATGCACAGAAATGGAAGTGTCTGACAATATCTACAATAGAAGAATGGTTGGAGAAGATGTTGGACCTTGCAGCAATGGCTAAATTTACTGCATTGTTTAGGGAAAGGACAATTTTATTTATTTAGTTAGTTATTACAGATTGGAAACCCCTTATAGACTTTTTGCAGGAAAAAGACAATAATGACTTGATGATTTGTGGTTCTGATGATTAAGATATTAAGATACAAAAAAAATGGTTCTTTATTCTATATATAGACCAAGGAAAAACTTTGTAATCAAAGTAATACTTGTCGTAAAGAAAATTGGAAGCCTTCTATTTTACGTATGCTATTTTTTTCTTTTTTCTTTCATTTTTTGGGAAAAAACCTTAAAATTCAAAATGAAGTAAAATAACATAAGCATAATGTAAGGGGATGTCCAATTTCTCCACCACTAAAACTTGTGTTGAGAAAGGACTCCACAGTACCCAATGACCAGCTGCATGTTGTCACTCTTTTGGTGGTCTTGTTGGGTTCCTGCTATGTTTGCATTTCTTTTTCCATAACATCTTAAAGTATGTTATGTCGATATGTGCCTTCTCTGTCCACCCCCTTCCCATTTCCATTTCTTTTGATGTACTTTACCTTGTCTAAGAGAAAAAGCATGAGCAGCCAGGAAACTTTCTTCACCTGTTTTATACATTACAATGCGTTTACATAAGCAAAGAATGCATGGCTTTGTTTCCCCAAGGACTTCTCCAGCATAGGGCCATTGTTTTTAACATCACCCATCACAGCAGCAGCAGGTAGCAGATTTGGGTACAGTTCATGCAGATCGTCTTCACTGTGTGGCTCTGTACCACTAAAAGTTTCCATCGAGAGTGTTTAGTGGTGAGTGACATGAAGACAAAAAAAAAAAAATCATCATCATGGCTTAATGCATAGGTCACAGATCAAGATGGGTAGCCATGTTAGCCTGTCTGTAGCAGTAGAAAAGAGCGAGAGTCCAGTAGCACCTTAAATCCTAACAAAATTTATAGCAGGGCCTGAGCTTTTGTGAATCACTGCTCACTTCTTCAGAGATCTGTAGCACCTCAGGAACCAACAAGATTTTTAGGGCATTTTGAGAGTCCAAGCATCCTTCATCAGATACAAGTAGGAACAGAAATCCCTGAGTCCTCGATTCCCTGGCAGCCCTGGGGAGGGATCCAAGGGAGGTTACAGCACGAGATTGCTGAACTTGAGTTCATTCACAAATGCAGGACAAGGGACATAGGATTATGATGTCACTACAGGTGCTAATTTTCCTCCTCTAAGTATTTCTTCCCTGCTTTAATCAGGCTAATTACATTTTGCTTTGTACCTTTGCGTGCTGACTCCCTCCCACCTTCTGACTGGGATATAATGGCTCAGGAATCTCCATTCCTACTGATGTAACTTTGGAAAGCTTATCCCTTCCCCATCTTGGTATTGGTATACTTATATATTCTATGATTTTAAGCACGGGGTTGAAAATGCTTGGTATTAAACTTTTAACAAGTTCTCTTTCTAGTAGGCATTTTATGGAGTTATTTTTCCATTTCTTTTCTTTAGTATGTCATATGACAGACCTGTAACCTATGGTGGATGAATGTTTCCTGGTAGACGATGATAGATAATAATTACTTTCAATTAAACCATACAATATAAATGTGCACAGAAGAAGCACCCTGATGGATCAGGTAAGTGGTCTATCTAGGCCAACATCCTGTTTTCCATAATAGTCAACCACTTGCCTGGGAGGTCCACTGCAATGACACAGAAGCTAAAGCCTCCTGTTGATGTTGCCTCCCTGCTACCAGTATTCAGCAGTATTCTGCCTCTGACTCTGGAGGTCACATTTTGCTATCATAACGTACAGCGACTGATGGACTTCCATGGGTTTGTTGGATCACTTTAGGCATCTTACTAATGGCCACCATGCCATCATATGGCAGTAATATCGTCAGGTTAATGGTGGCTTGTGTAAAGAAGTACTCAGCCACTGTGAGCCCATTTTTTTTACGGTAGGCGGGGTATAAATTTAATAAATAAATGAATAAAAATACTTTATCGTGGGGGGAAAAGAAAGTTGATTATTTTCCTGCTCTCCTCATTTTAGGTAGCTAATGTGCCTCAAGTGACAACAGAATACACGAGAAGACAGCTAATGAAAAAATTGGACTAGTCACTTTTCTGGCTGTATTTGCAAAGCTGGAGAATGGTCCAGGCTTCTGACCCTCAGCCATGTATAATAAGCGAAGGACAGGTTATCTGGTCTGCATATTAATACAGCAGCTTGCCAAGTAGCACTACAGCTTCACCTAGTGACAAGACAGGATTATACGACAGTAAATTACCAAGGGAAATAGTATCATCTTGAAAAGAATGCATGCTTAAATAAAAATATAGTCCAGAAAACTAACAGAAAATGATGGCTGTCATTCAGTCAAGACATTCTAGCCCATTAATTGTACACATTTTAATAAAGTAATGGAGAACTTTTCATATTAATTAAAAATGGATCACAAGGGAAAATATACCGGACATTAACAAGTTATTATTATCATGAAATAAACACAGGGATACAGGTTGCAACTTTTGCTCTCATTCTGAAATGATAATTTCCCCCCAAAAAGGGGGGGGGTTCTTTTAGGGGTTCCTGAGAAGTAAATTCTTGACTACCATCATCAAACAGCATGACATTTTCAGAGATGTTGCCTCACCCAGGGGATCTTTCCTCCAAACTTTCAGGCATATAAAAGAAGTATCCCTTTCGGGGTTCAAATTTCAGGGTTCCTACCTGGAACCTGACCTGGAACCTGACAGAAGCTTTGGGTAGCATCCTGCAGGAGTTTCCACATGAAAAAGATAAGCAACATTATATTATCGTGCTGAGGATATCATAGGAAAGTGGGTCCTGTGCAAATCTTGTGACTTCCAGCATCTTACAAATATAAGAGATGACTACCATCATCAAACAGCATGACATTTTCAGAGATGTTGCCTCACCCAGGGGATCTTTCCTCCAAACTTTCAGGCATATAAAAAGAAGTATCCCTTTCGGGGTTCAAATTTCAGGGTTCCTACCTGGAACCTGACCTGGAACCTGACAGAAGCTTTGGGTAGCATCCTGCAGGAGTTTCCACATGAAAAAGATAAGCAACATTATATTATCGTGCTGAGGATATCATAGGAAAGTGGGTCCTGTGCAAATCTTGTGACTTCCAGCATCTTACAAATATAAGAGTTTGAGCTCTTACTCAGTGCTGACTTTACAGAATGTAATGGCAATTAGTTTTCATAGTGATCATAGTGATCATAGTGATCATCATTTCATGCAAATGTAACTGGCTCCTGTTTTGGTATTATGTTGTACAATATATATTATTTTAGACTGTATTACCATGTTGTACCTGTCATGGATGGATCAAGCCACTTATGTGCAGGGGTCACTGGGGGAGTGGGGGGCAGGTAGTTGTGAATTTTCTGCATTGCGCACGGGTTAGACTAGATGATCCTTGAGGGCCTTTCTAACACCATGTTTCTATGAGCGTCTCCTAGATATTTTAGTAACTGGATTTTTAAGGGATTTAGGCCAGCAAATATTGTTTTCATAGCTAAATTCCTTGTTCATGAGAGTTTGGGCAGCTTGTGAAAGACATCATCTCTAATATAGTATAGCCTGTCCTCTCTGACTTGAATTCTTCCTCTCTCCATTTTATTCCTAGTTGGGGTTGATTGATTGATTGATTGTACTCAACACTGTAGGTTAGAAGGTTAGAACATCAGGGAAAGAAAGAAAGAAAGAAAGAAAGAAAGAAAGAAAGAAAGAAAGAAAGAAAGAAAGAAAGAAAGAAAGAAAGAAAGAAAGAAAGAAAGAAAGAAAGAAAGAAAGAAAGAAAGAAAGAAAGAAAGAAAGAAAGAAAGAGAAAGATCGGTCCCAGGTTCAGTCTTCGATCCCTGGCATCTCCAGTTAAAAAAGGCCAGGCAAGTAGGTGATGTGAAAGACCTTTCTCTGTCTGAGACCCTGGAGAGCCTCTGCCAGTCTGAGTAGACAATACTGACCTGGATGGACCAATGGTCTGATCCAGTATAAGGCAACTTCATGTGTACAGGGACATTCATGTGTACAAGGCTGCGGTCTCACACACACTAAATAATCCACTTTCAATGCACTTTCCAACTGGATTTTGCCAGTTCACACAGTAAAATCCAGCTGGAAAGTGCACTGAAAGTGAATTGAAAATGGATTATTTAGTGTGTGCGACTGCAGCCTTCGGCTAAGAGGCTGGTGGTATTTAAATACCAGTTAAAATCCTGGGTCACAACTGGGGGGGAAATGGAGTATAACTATCTAAATAAATGAAAATAAATAATTTCTCTACAGTGAAAACCTGTAAATATGAGTCATTCTATTTTATTTTATTTTTAGTCACCGCTATACAATTTGTGTTCTATGCTCTCTGATGTACCCTGATGTCAAAGAAGAGATTCAGTCCATTTTCTATAGTTTGCAGAAACAAAACACTACCTGAAAACCACTAGCAATGGTTTCATGTGGTACCTGCTTTCAGAGTTCTCCCTGGAATATTGGCTAGGCTGAAGACACTATGTGCACTGTTTCATGAAGCAAGATCCAGATTTGCAAGGTACTGTTCTAGCTGAATTGTTTGAAAAGACATATGGCATCCCAAGTGTAACAGATAGTTGAATCTCAAAGGGGAACAATTGTTCATTCATCTGGACCAAGTGACATTCTTTATGCAAGAATAATTCCTGATTAAAGGGTGAGTTTTAATGGAAACTAATTAGGCAACCTCTTTAGCCTGGGCATAATGATCAAATGAGCTGTCACACCGTACCTGATACAATGATCTCACTTGGTACAAGATTTTATTCCTTAGCAATTACACTCCCACATTGCACTCCATGTGTTTATTGCCTGGAGCACACATGTCAAATTAAAGAGCAGCTTATGCACCTGATATTTAATTATTGCCTAGCACTACAGACAACCGGGAAATGTCAAAGCGAGCAGTCCTCCATAGGAGCCGCTAAAACTGATATCTTCTTTGGCAAATTAAAAAAAACACAGAGATAAAATATGTATGGACAATTCAGTTGTCTCACAATATCACCATTACAAAATACGGCCTCCCAAATCTTAAATAATTTACCATTGCAATAAATAAGATTCTGTCATGGCAGAGGAGCATGCAATGAATGAGTGCACATTTATTTATATTAAAATACATCCATGCCTGGTTAAAGGTATTTACAAAATATGGTCACATTTGAGATATTCCTGTCTTGTTCACATTCCTTCAAAATTAGTAGGATCTAGGTTATTTGTACAGGTACAGAGTAATGCACAAGTGTTACAAGAAGTGCTCACATGCCAGCAATGATACTCCGGCAATTCCGTTATGCCACGTTACTTTAAAAGCATCCGTAGTTAATTGGAAATGTTCCTAAATTCCTTCAAACTCAAATCACTGCTTTAATTCTAGTTGTAATACAGCTAAAATGAAAACCTGCAGTATTTTTTTCTTTTAAGCAAGCAAAAGCATTTCCAGAAAACTGAGACGCATTAATCGGAAAAGAAAGTTTTATAGCTATGCAAGAGGGAAAAAAAGGTGAGAAGGTGAGAAAAAAGTCCAACCAGGCCAGTTGGGGGAACGTAATTTCATTTTATTTTATTTCTAAAAAGGCATTCTGTGAAAGCATTCCTTTTAACTTACTGCTCTGCAATAGAACACCCAAAGAGGAATCCGCTGGAGTTCTGGAACTAAGAAAGTGGTATGTGTGCATCTTGGACAAATCCTATTCCAAATAAAGGAATTTAATTACCCATCATCTTAATTGCACAGTCTAATACTAGAAAGGCTTAATAAGAGTGCTTTTGTATTTACAAAACTGCACAGCTTGTGAAAGACCCTCAAAACATTTGGCAGGAATCCCAGTCGAGGTATGACTGACTAGAACCTCTAATGACTACAACATGTAAACAAGTGTTTTGTTTCAACTGATAATCATTAACTTCCAGTGTCAGAGTTATCCCACAAGGTTTTGTTCACTGCTTCACCAGACTGCTTTACAAAGGCATCTGGGGCTATGGGAGAAAGAGGAGGGAAAGTGCAGTGTATTATTTAAAAAAAAAAAAAAAACCCTGCAGAATGCTATAAAGTGCTGTCCATCTTAAACTAAAGTGACACTAGACAACTGAAATGGGTCATGAGGTGAAATTATTGTAATAAGGAACAAACAGCCATGGTAATTTCTACCATTCTTTGATGGGTCTGCTCACTGCTTAATGTAAGCAGTGGTGCTATATGCTATATGTTTTGCTTTTGAAAAAAAGATGCTAAATGTTCAATGCTCCACCAATAAAAAGAGAAAGACTGGAAAGCAATTCATTATCCTTAAAGTGGCAAACACACGGAAACAAGACTTGCACCTAGAATAATCAAACTAAGAAGATGGGGCTATGCTAAATTACCACTTACCCCCCCTCAGGTCGGGCCCCCCAAAATTTAATTCTGCCAGGCAAGAGGCATACGTTGTTTTCATGTATGTAATGCTGAAAGATTATTTCATAATGGGATAGCACTTTTAACCATGAAGCTTAAAGCTGCAATTGGATCTGAGCCTAAATTGGGGTGAATATTTATTCATGTTACAAATATCTCTACTACTTTTTCCCTTCCACATAATCAAATGTAAGACATCTGTGTGAAAAATGACCTTCTTTGCAGTGTAGAAATATGTCTCACTCCTTGCCACAGTAGTCCCGAACAGGTTACACAAGTTATACATAGAAGTCCCAAGCAAGTTACTCATAGATTTCAATGGATTTACAAGGATGTAACTCTACTTTGGATTATATTGTCAGAATCATGTTGTGACACCACTAAAGCCAGTCCCTGTTAGGGATCCTTAGATGGAGAAAACTGGGTTAAAAATGGAACAAACATTTCAATAAAATGAATGAACCATTCATAGAAACAGCATTTCATTTCTACATAATAAGGTCAGTAATAAATTGCTAATGAATAACACCAGATTTTAGTATCCAATGTAAAAATCTATTACATGCTTGGTGAGATTCGATGTACAAAATTAATATTTCCAGGTATCCAACTCAGGATGATGAGCTGCAAAAGAATTCTCTGCAGTGACTTTCCTATTGGAGGAAAAGGTTTATTCATGCAACTCTCATACTTCTTTGAAATAATTCCTTGGAAAGGGAGAGGGGAACGAGAGAGTAAGAGAGATATGGCAAGAAAGGAATATTGGATCAATTCTTTCAAATGTCTTCAAGTCTGCAATTGTTTCCTTTAAGCAACTGCTTCACATGCCAACAATTCCTCCTAGTTTCACTGTATGTATTAGCACGTTCTGTTTTTATGTACCATACATAATGGCCCATGATTATTAACAATGTTAGAACATCATCACTGCCAGCAAGGCAACATCATCACACCTTCAGATTATAATTACATGGTTTTAAACAAAATTCCCCCAACAGTCCAACAGATGGCAAAATGCAAAAAGACAGCAATGTGGAAGGAAGGAAGGAAGGAAGGAAGGAAGGAAGGAAGGAAGGAAGGAAGGAAGGAAGGAAGGAAGGAAGGAAGGAAGGAAGGAAGGAAGGAAGGAAGGAAGGAAGGAAGGAAGGAAGGAAGAAAGAAAGAAAGAAAGAAAGAAAGAAAGAAAGAAAGAAAGAAAGAAAGAAAGAAAGAAAGAAAGAAAGAAAGAAAGAAAGAAAGAAAGAAAGAAATTCTATATGTTAATAATTGGTGTGGGGGGGTGTCTGTGTTTGGTGACATTAGTAAAAAGCCAAGATAGACCCTGAAGAAACTTGTTGACTTCACACAGAGTCCTTTTAGTAATGGCTCTTTATATACAAATTAAAAATTTGATTACTTCTATTTGGCAAGTTTCAGTGTTCGGAAATGTGTTTATAGACTATATACACACACACACATACACAGGAAAAAACTACACTTAAGATCAAAGTGTACTGTTGGGGGCAAACCAAACCTGCTATATTACTGCAGATATTTTGAATGTTTTAAATGGATTGTTTTAGCTGTATAGAACTTGTCAAAGTCTGATCTTATTCCATAGAAATTATTATTATTGTCTGTCTTCCATTTCATTTTCTGAGTAGGCTTATATTTAGACCAGTCATCGAGGTAAAATGTCTACTAGATGCATTTTTTAAATGTAGTTGGTTTGTTTTAAACTTTAGAAAACTTGAGAGAGAGACAGACCACACAGCCATAGAGTATTCCGCAGCTAAATGACTGCAGAGAGATAGGAGAAATTATACCATAGCAGAATATGGTCAGTTTAGCACAACAAACATTTTCCTTACATAGACGGTAAATCAATGACGTTCAGAATAAATTTTGGTAGGATTTACGCTTTTTTGGAAGAAGAAAAACAATTACTGTTTTTGTCCCTCTGTTTCAAACAATTTGTTCTCGTATAACAGCATTTCCCCAAAGAAGATTCTACATATTGGTGATTTCCTATACTTGGGATCAATGTCTTTTATATTATTTCAAGCTATCGACAGGCTATCAGCACAATTATAACGCATTCAAAATTTCCCCCAATATAATTTTTATAGGACATACCTCAAAGAGATCGCAATATATCTAATAGTTTGTCTAAAATGGATCACAATATATCTAATAGTTTGTCTAAAATGGAGTTTTACAGCACCTAATGCATTTTTTGTTGCATAAACATTCCCGCGCCTGCATCCTGCTTCAACAGGTAGCACAACACTAGTTTTGGCTGCGGAAGGGTAACATGGCTACCCCTCTGAAGCATGTCAGGTATAACTTACCCTAATCTCCTTCAGCTGCTTTTTTCTTAGCAAACTTGTAACCATCTCAGTATAATTCTAACAACACTTTCCTAGGAATAAGTCCCATTGAATGGACCTGAGTTGGATTTTTAGTAACCTGCTTAGGATTGCACTCAAGCATGCCTGTCAATTTTGTTTTGGAAGACTTTTTTTTTTTAATTAACATAAGATACCATATAAACAAAGGATCCAAAGAGCTCTGAATTTATATCAAAACACTATGTTATTCTTCTATCTTTCAATCAATGCTTGAACAAAAAGCCAATTTAAGAATGCACCTTTTCTTAGAGTACCTGAGTTAGACATTATTTTGCATCTGTTCAGTACGTGTTTGCATTTAAGACATATGTGTATATTAAAAACATACAGAAGAAAAAGTCCCTTTAACTTAGTTGTTAATTGGACCAATTAATTAAGCTACTGTAGCACAATTCAAGGGAAAAAATAGGCATATCCTTGGGGCAAAAAAACAATTTGGGTCAGACTAGTTGCATAAAAAAAACCAAATAAGACAGAGCCCTTCTTTATTTTTAGCAAGTGAAACTGTTTGAACTAGTTGCTGAGTCGATTTGCAGTGCAAATTTCAGAACACATTTTAAATCTTATTTCATTCCCAATACATAAAATGAAGCTGTTGTCTTATGCTGAATATACTGATTGCCTGGCACCACCCAATGGTAACCATCAGAAATGCAGATGGAAGTTGCTCTAAAACAAGAAGTCCAAGTATACCTAAGCAGTGGGTGGAAGGTGGAAGAAAGTTGCTCTAACTTTAAGGGAGAAACATTAAAAAGTCCCTCTAGCAACCACTCATGTTATTTTTTACAAGGATGGGGTCCAAGGGTACAAACAACCTGTACAAAATATATGCCTCCTTAAATTGTTACTGAAACCAAGTGAAATGAATAAAAATGAACAAGACTCAAAGGTGGTATCCAGTATGTGCGTTCAAACGAAGAGTTAAGAACACCTTATCTGCACACTACCATTCCTGCTGAAGAAGCTGCATCCCATCAGTGGTCTATACAATAACATCATTTCTTTTAATCTGCCTTTTCAATATGAGAGTAATTTATAAGGTGAGAGGGGCAAGCAAATTTCCAATATCTTTTAGCAATACTTTACAAAGACATCCATATGCAATGTTAGTATTTCTTAAAAGAGAAAATTAAGAGAGGTAAAACATTTGCTTAATTTAATGCATCTAAAAAAAATTTTGGTTCACATAGGCAGGAGATCTAGCTATGTTGGAAGAGAAGTACTTTAAAGGTGAACTCTTTGGAGGTTGGTGATGGAATTGTCAATTACATTTTAAATTTCTTGCTTTAAATTTAAACAATTATTATATACTTTGGGTAGCAGTAGAATCTAGTAGCACCTTAAAGACTAACAAAATATGTGGTAGGGTAGGAGCTTATTGGGATATGCAGTGGCTCAAGCAGTTAAGACACTGAACTGCAGGCTGGAAGGTTGGTAGCTCAGCAATTTGAGACCCAAGTGCCACATGACGGAGTGAGCTCCCGTCTCTGGTTCCAGCTCCTGCCAACCTAGCAGTTCAAAAACAAGAAATTGCAAGTAGATAAATAGGTACCGCTTTGGTGGGAAGGTAACAGCATTCTGTGCACCTTGGCATTTAGTCATGCCGGGCACATGACCACAGAAACGTCTTCAGACAGCACTGACTCTTCAGCTTAGAAATGGAGATGAGCACTGCAACCCTAGAGTCGGATTCAACTGGCTTTCGAGCAAGGGAACCTTTATCTTTACCTATGAGCTTATACTCTGCCACATATTTTGTTAGATTTTAAGGTGCTACTGGACTCTTGCTCTTTTCTACTGCTACAGATAGACTAACATGGCTGCCCATCTTGATTTATATACTTCATGTGTTATATTTTGTATGATTTAGACAGAAGTATTTAAATATTCTTATTTATGGTTTATATGCATAATTTTGTTTGTTTAAAAAAAGCTATCTGGCTTACATCCACCCTGGTTTTTTTATGTAGATAGAAGGAACATGAAGTTGGCTACAGCAGCCAAAGTGCCTCCAAGAATCTTGTTCCTTGGGGTTCCCCGTTCCCCAGGAACAGTGGCATTTCGGGCAGCTATGGGAGGAGAGAGATGAGAAAGTCCTCTGTCCAGCAGAAATTTTTTTGAATCCAAGTCTGTAGTTGTTTGATTTTTGTGTTTTTATTTGTTTGTTTATGTCTATGGCTCTCATATCTAAAAAATTGTATTAAAAAAAGATGTAACCATGCATGTGGGCTGATGCTTCATGTCTGAGCAGTGTATATGTTGGGCCACTTAAAATCTATGTGTTAAGTAGTATTAAAATGTTTCTTTTCATGTCCATTGCCCACAAAAGGAAGGGGTATATCCAAAGTAAATAAATGAATAAATAGGTATTGTTGTTGCTGTTCAGTCACACAGTCGAGTCTGACTCTTCGCGACCCCATGGACCACATCACACCAGGCCCTCCTGTCTTCCCTTGTGTGCTCCAAAGTTTGCTTAATTTCATGTTTGCTGCATCGGTGACACTGTCTTCTAACCATCTCATCCTTTGCCATCCCCTTCTTCTTTGTGGAGCTGCGGTGGCTCAAGTGGTTAAGACGCTGAACTGCAGGCTGTGGAAGGTCAGTAGTTCAGCAGTTCGAGACCTGGGTGCCGCATGACAGGGTGAGCTCCTGTCTCTAGTTCCAGCTCCTGCCAACCTAGCAGTTCGAAAGCTAGAAATTGCAAGTAGATAAATAGGTACCACTTCGGTGGAAGGTAACAGCGTTCCGTGCACCTTGGTGTTTAGTCATGTCGGCCACATGACCACGGAAACGTCTTCGGACAGCGCTGGCTCTTCGGCTTTGAAACGGAGATGAGCACCGCAACCCTAGAGTCGGATTCGACTGGCTTTCGAGCAAGGGAACCTTTACCTTTACCCTCTTCTTTGACCTTCAATCTTTCCCAGCATCAGGGTCAATCTTTCCCAGCATCAGCATCTGAGTGCTCCCTTCTCATTTGGTGGCCAAAGTATTTGAGCTTCAGCTTCAGGATCTGGCCTTCCAGGGAACAGTTAGGGTTGATCTCTTTTAGGATTGACTGATTTGATCTCCTTGCAGTCCAAGGGACTCTCAAGAGTCTTCTCCATAATTCAAAAGAATCTATTCTTCGGCACTCAGCCTTCCTTATAGTCCAACTCTTGCAGCCATACATTACTACTGGGAATACCATTTCTTTGACCATATGGACTTTCGTTGGCAGGGTGATGTCTCTACTTTTTATTATGCTATCTAGGTTTGCCATTGCTTCCCTCCCAAGGAGCAGGAGTCTTTTAATTTTGTGGCTGCAGTCACCATCTGCAGTGATCTTGGATCCCAGGAACGTGAAGTCTGTCACTGCTTCCACGACTTCCCCTTCTATTTGCCAAGGAGTGATGGGGCCGGATGCCATAATCTTAGTTTTTTTGATGCTGAGTTTCAAACCAACCTTTGCACTGTCCTCTTTCACCCTGAACAAGAGGCTCCTTAGGTCCTCTTCACTTTCTGCCATTAGAGTGGTATTGTCGGCATATCTGAGGTTGTTGATCTTTTTCCCAGCAATCTTGATTCCGGCTTGTAATTCATCCAGGCAGATAAATAGGTATAGTAGCAACTAATTGATTTGGGAATGAAGGACTGCAATTTACTCCCCAGTTCCAATGCCTTTCCCAGGTCCCAATTCACCTCATTCTTGGCTTGCTTGTGGGGGAGGGTGAGCTAGAAACTGAATAAATAAATAAATAACTCCCAAACAAGGGCTGAGTTCAGACTGGTAGTTTGAAGCATGAGGGAGTCATGGCAAAAAGACCCGGCACAATCTATTCCAGGTATTCCCCAGTCACACTGCACTGATTGATGTGGGAGCATACCAGGGAGGAGGTGCAAGGGAGCATTCGCACTGTTGGCCTGCCCCTGGTGGAGGCACAGCTGTAAGTGGCTTTTTTTTGTAATCTGGTTATATGTGCTTATGCGCTCATGCACATGAGCGCATCCCTACTGGATCAGCTTGTTCGTGTTCACACTTCTGGGAAGCGGGATCAACATGCTCTCCAGGTTTGCTACCACTTTCACCTGGTACTTTTTAAACTTGGGAGGGAAGCATTACAAGACGGGTTGAGTACGGCTGGGGAACGCCTGACAGCTGTGCCTGCGTGAACCGGCCCCTTTAATCCAGTTGTGAAACATTTCTGAAACATGCCTATATTGGGCCAAACTGCCAGTCTGAACTTGGGCAAGGTTTTTGTGATGAGAAAGGGAGGTACCATGTACATGGTCATCATCACTGCAAACTTCTTGGAGGGAAGGGATAAAAATGTAATGGATCGTGAATAATAAACCACATGCTAGTGAGACCCTATACAAGATTTGGAAAATATTTATACATGAAAGGAAAATTGTTTATGAGATAGGTAACATTTGTTCAAATAATTTTCTCTATTGTAGCACTGTATATCCAACTACTGAAAAACCTTTCAACTTCACATGTATCCAAATGACTATTTAAAAGCTTTTATTTACTATCCATGTTTTAAAAATGTGTTAATTAAAAAAAATCTCTTTTATACTTATTAAAAATAAATTACTGCACATTTTAACATTTTCATCCCTGCACATTTTCCTCTTAATTAGTTATTTAAACTGTGCTGAGAGTCCCAAGACAATACATTTCAATATTCATTTTTTCCAACTCAATTTTTTGAAGAAGGGAATAGCTCCCCTCTTTTAGCTTTAAACTGTAATTTAAAGAAATTAAGAAGAAGAGTACGTCTTTTATACCCCACTTTTATCTACCTTTTAAATCTCCTTCCCTTCCTCTCCCTACAACAGGCACCTTGTGAGGTAGGTCGGTCTGAGAGTGTTCTAAGAGAACTGTGACTGGCACAAGGTCACCCAGCAACCTTCATGTGGAGGAGTGGGGAATCAAACCCGGCTCTCCAGATTAGAATCCGCCTGTCTACACTACACTATACCACCAAATAGTCATAGCTATGACGTATGCTTCATCATTTAAAGTGGGCATCTATGGCTCTCATTTCTGTTTCCACCTTTTACTGCAGGACAGGGTACATTTGAAAAGAAAGATGGAACATTCAAGCAAATTAAGGACAGAATATAAAATATCCTACTTCCAAACTAAAGACTGTAATCACAATTCAGAGACGTGTGCTGTAGGTACAGCCATTACCTGGGATTCCATAATTTTTATTATTTTATTGAGAATCTTTTATAACAAAAGATAAAAAAATAGCAAGAATTAATAAAAATAGAAACTAGAAAATAAAGAAAAGCTTACAAGATTCAGAAATAAAGATAAAAGTAGAGTTATTCCTTAATGTTCCCTTCCTTCTTTTTCTCACTTTTCCATTACCTGGGTTTCCAGAAGGAGCTACCAACCAACCCTGGGCACTGATTCACACATACGTGTTTTCCCCTTGCAGATTTACCCAATGCCAGGATGAGAACAAGACATTTGAACTGAAACAATTCACACATTCAGCCAAAGCCCGATATAGACGTTATGCAATATGCATAGTTGCATCATTCATTTTCTTCCTCTGATGTTTAGTGATACAAATTGAATGACATGATATCATCACACTTAGCTCTCCAACATGAAACAGTAGCTGCCAGTGAAATGGACCAGGTGTAGAGATGGAAGCATGACGACATCATGTCACACTGTATAGATTTATAAACATTACTGGGGAGAGAAAGAAGGAAATTCCTCATACCATACCATACCATTCCATCAAAATAATACAACACTGACTCCTGCGTGTGCCTTTGGCATTCAACAGAATACATCTGTTTTTGCCTGCCCTATAGGAAAAGGACTCACAAACCAAGGAACTTCAAATTAGTTCCATAACTAGGGGTGCCATGAATTCCTCAGTAAACTTGTTCAGCCAATGAACTTACCTTGTTTGACATTCACAATCAGCCTGTGAGCTGATCAAAGATGTGTTCAGATTGTAGTGAGCAGTTCGAACAGCCAACAGACACTAACTTTGCAGCTGTCTGGTGGTCAAAGGATGACTCGCGATCGATTAGAAGGATCGCTTGGGAGTGGGGTTCTTATTCACCCTGCCCCCATAGCAAAATAGCTACACAGTGAAGTTGTAAAAGGGAGCACCTTTCACTTCTTGGATCTGCAGCCAAAGATGACAGTTTGGGGAGGGAAGATGAGAAGGGAAATCAGCTGAGCTTCTAATTCCCCCATACTAAATTGTTGCATCTCAGCAAGTCTGGGAAGCATCAAAGTTTCCAAGATGGGAGATCAGAAGAACCAAACTTTTAGATGATCTTCTGGGAACTGGTACCAGATTCCTCTCCCCCCCAAAAAAAAAAAAAATTACTGGCTTCTGGGTGATTCTGCATTGGCTTTTCCCTCCATTGATTTAGCAAACCCATACTGGAAAAGAAATTCCCCTCTGCATTGCATGCTGCTGCCACTGTCTTTGACCATCAGATTTCATGGTCTATACTGCATGCCACTTTCACTTTCTTTGATAATCAGGTTTTATGGTATCTTCTGCATAGATTTATGGCCATTTTATGACCATTCGGGGTGACTTTGCAGTCAGTACGGCATTGGCCCGGGGTATGTGAATGTGGTTTTGAGCTACACCTTTTCCTCAGTGTTGAGAAAATGTGAAGTGAATGCCAGATGCAGAACCAGCCACAGAGTAAAATTTCTCCAAAAGAGATCAGAAGCTGGGAGCTGGCTTCTGATGGCTGCAAGTATCCTGTTCCTGCAAATACACATGAACAGGCTGCACACAATCCAAACCACTGATTAATTAGCTGCCTGATCACCATTGGTGAACAGGAAGTAAGCTGTGTATCTCGGTTAAGAGTATCTCTTTTAAGACTAAAGGTATCTCATTTAAGGTATCTCATTGAAGACCAAATATGACATATTTGCAATCATATGACACATATGAGCATACAGCATAGCACATGAACCGTAATGTGCAGCAAAGAAGTAATTTTGACCAGTTCTCAAGCAACTGAGATCCCTGATCGTCTGAATTCAATACCTTTGCCCCCATAAACACAAAGATGAAGTGGAAAATCCCATGTCTAACTAATCCTCAATAGCTTACTCTCAGATGCCATCTATTGTCTTATCCATGTTACATGCTGAAGTTCCATGCAAAAATTAGTATTAATTATTATACTCCCAGGATTCCCGAACATGAACATAGTCCCTCTTGTGTTAGAGAGAGTACAAACAAATACAAAGTGCATACATTAAAGTATGCAATGAAAAAGTGATGCATACACTGTATGCTCTGTATGCAAATTCTCAGGACTGTAGCTAATCATATTGTCAGAAAGCAGAACCAAGATATTTCTACAATGATGCCCCTTTCTTGTGGGAATACCACTCTAAAAAAAGGCCTTTCTTTGTTAAGATATATCAAAATATGAATTCATATTTTTGTGCAAATGAGTTTTACTTTTCAAGGATTGCATTCCTCTCCTTGGAATAACAGAGAGAGAGAGAGAAAGAGAGAACACAATATTTTGTAAGCCCCTGTAAGTATGATTAAATTTAGATTATAGCACTTTAGTTGGGATGCAATTTCAAATGTGTCACTGACATAAAAGAACAAAAAGATATCAGAAGCTTCCACCATATTATTTTTTCTCGTATAACAACTTTTGCAACAACACGTTAATAAATTCCGTGCATTTTGTTAGAATTACCAGAGCATTCAAAAATTGTCATAATTCAAAAGGCAGCTGCATAGAAACAAAGCCCTGACAATATCTAATCGAGACTTATTTTTATTGCTAATACAGCAATAGAATTGTTGGGATACTGTACTGTCTGTCTGCACTTTATGACCAGATCCAAAGAGATCTGTGCACAAGGAAAAAGTATTTTTATGCAGACAGTGGGGATGGGGGGTTAGGTAAAGAGATGCCAATATTCTCCACTAGCTGCCTCAAGTTACATATTGAATGTTCCTCCACAGGATCCTCAGCCTTAAGGAACAGCTTGGGAGATGGGATTTAACAAGAAGATGCAGTGGGAAGAGCAGAAAAGCCCTGGTGCACATCTGGAACATTGGGCAGACTTGGATTTAAGCCCATATTTAAAGTTTCATATAACTTCTTCACAACATTTTTTTTCCCCGCAGGTACCAATATTAATTCCTTGAATTTTAACATATATGAAGATTGCCAGGAATTGCTCTGTGACTGACAGGGCAATCATATGGAGATTTACTCCAGTCTAAACTCGTTAATTTCAGTAGGTTTACATTGGAGTATCTCTGTACAGAACTGCACTGTGAAAATATTTAGTGTAGAGAAATACAGTTCATCTGATAGCATGCTGAAAAAGATTTTTTATAAAGTTCACTGATAAAGTGTAAATGAAGCTGGGGATCTCAAGCCATTTCTCCTAATTTGAATTTGTTTGCAAAGATCTGTGAATTTGTTCTAAGCAGCATATTTTTCAGACTTTCTCATACAGTTAGGTGCAGTTTTTGAAGTTCGCCGAATCAGGTAATTTTCAACTTAACATATACCTTACATGCAATAGATATTGCCTTAAAGTTAATCAACAACCTCAAGGCATGGGATTTTTACAAAATGAAATTTCAATAGTTTCTAAAATTATCCTATATGTCAAATTTGGTATCTTTGCTCTAATTTAGACCTTACTCTTGATTTTTTCCCCTGCCTGTGATGGAATTAAAGGTTTGTGGACAACAGCAAGGTAAACAAAGATTACATCAAATTTAATAAAATACAATATATACAATTAATACAGTTAAAATACTAATAAAATACCACCATGGCCTTCATCCAGAGCTGTTGTCATTAACATTAAAACCTCACAGATGCCAGCTCTAATATCCAGTTCTGACCCATTGAGTAGAGGCCCAGTAAAAAGAAAGGGACATCTGTCGCCCTAATTAAAAGCCTGGCGGAAGAGCTCTGTCCTGCAGGCCCTGTGGAACTGTAAAAAGTCTCACAGGGCCCTGATCTTGGCCGAGGACAGACTGGCAATTTGCCCCAGGAAGGGACCCAGGCTGACAACGATTCAATATCGAAGTAAATGGAACGTTCACACAGGCACATCTGCCTGGCGTCCCCCACCCGGAGCCTACCAGTGCTCTTGCGCTTCACTGCCAGATTAAAAAAACACCTGATAAAAGCCGTCGCAAATCTGAAAGCCCGCGTTCGTCGCGCATTTCTCCGCTTCTGGGGAGTCTGAACGCGCAGGCGAAAAGCCGGGAGCAACCCGCGTTGGGCACGAGGCAGCAGCGGTGTGATTGGCTGCGCTCCACTGCCCAATGCGGTGCCGGCATTGCAGGGCAAAAAAAAAAATCGGCAAAATGCGCTTATGTGCATGAGCGCTCATGCGCACATACAACCATACACCCACAGCCGAATTAATGGGGAAACGGCGAATATAGCATGCCTCCGGCATGGCAGTCTGAATGCTCCCACGCGCCTACATCCCGTATCTTCCAGTAGTGGCCCCCGCTGTGTGGACGGGAAAACCCGGTATAGTTTAATCCGGGGGTTTTTTTGCGACGACTGGCTACCGGGGCAAACTGCCAGTCTGTCCTCGGCCCTTCTATGGGAGCTCATTCCACCAGGTAGGGGCCGGGGCCAAAAAGGCCCTGGCCCTAGTCAAGGTGAGGTGGACATCCCTGGGGCTGGGGACCATGAGAAGATGTTGATTGGCAGATCATAAAGCCCTTTGGGGCTCATAGAGGGAGAGGTGGTCTCACAGATATGCAAGCCCCTAGCTGTATAGGGCTTTAAAGGTAGGCACCAACACCTTGAAATGGATGTGGTACTCAATAGGCAGCCAGTGCAGTTCGTGGGCCCGCACAGGCAGCGACATCAGTGCCCATGCTGCTGCGTTCTGCACCAGCTGCAGTTTCCAGAGCAGAATCAAGGGCAGCCCCATATAGAGAGAATTACAATAATCTAATCTGGAAGTGACCATTACATGGGTCACTGTAGCCAGATCCCAGGGAGTGAGGTATGGGGCCAACTGCCTGATCTGTCTCAGATGGAAGAAGGCAGACCTGGCAGTGGCGACAACCTGGGCCTCCATAGTTAGTGAGGCACCCCAGGCTCTTCACTTTTGACACTGGCACCAATAAGGTCCTGTCAAAGGTTGGAAGCCTGGTCCCCAATCCCAGTCCCCTGCGATCCAGGTACAAGACCTCCGCCTTTGATGAATTCAATTTCAGTTGTAACCAACCAGCCATGGTTTGTAATGCCCTGTCCAGGTTTTCTGGGGCAGAGTCTGGGTGGCCATCCATCAGTAGATAGAGCTGGGTGTCATCCACGTATTGGTGACAACCCAGCCCATACCTCTGGATAATCTGGGTGAGGGGGCACATGTAGATATTAAACAGCATTGGGGAGAGAATTGACCCCTGTGGCACACCACATTCTAGCAGGTATCTCTGAGATAATTCCCCCGCAAGTGCCAACCTTTGTCCCTGACCTTGGAGAAAGGAGGTCAGCCACTGCAAGGCAAGCCCCCTTATCCCCTCATTGGCCATATCCCCTCCTCCTCTCCTCTTCCTCCTCCTCCTCCTCCTCCTCACTCCTCTGGCTGATGCCTGTTCCTGATCTCAGGACATAACACCCCTCCCCCCATGGTTCCGTCCCTCTTACATGATGTAATCCTTTAGATAGGATGGGGCCGGCATTCTCTAAGTGACCTTCTGGGGGCCAGCACTGGATCAGTGGTGGCCCTGTCAGGCTGAGGTTTGGTGACTGGAGCCGGGGGTGGTGATGGCTGAGGCTGCGGCGGTGGGCTCTCCGTGTCCCTTGCAGCTGGACTGGCTTCCCCTTGGGGCAAAGGCTCTCATCCCTCTGCGGTTGAGGGCTGCTCTTTGGATGCCAGAGTGGGGACATTGGGGTTGTTGAGTCGCAGAGCAGCTACCCCCGCATCTGGGTCTTGTCACCGTCGTAGTTGGTCAACGTGTTTCCATAGTGCCCTGTCACCGTCAGCGACAACCTCATAGGAAACAGGGTTTAAGGATATGCCCAGCCAGCCATTGGGGACCTGCTCCAAAGTTTTTCAAATACACGGGTTCCCCTGGGAAGAAACCCCTAGATGCCTCCCTGTCTTCGACCAGCTTTTGGGAATCGGGAGCACGGTCGGGGTGGAGCTGGTCCAAGAGGGTCGCGGGATGGCGGCCCATCAGCAACTCAGCTGGGCTGTGTCTGGAGATGGGGTTTGGGGTGGTTCGCTGAGTGAGGAGGAAGTGGGAGAGCTGGAACTCCCAATCCCCGTCTGTTATGCAGCTTAGGGCTTCCTTAGCCGTGCGGACCATCCTTTCTGCCTGGCCATTTGTCGCAGGGTGAAAGGTGGCAGACCGAATGTGCCTAATAAGGTTTCTTTGTAGGAATGTCTGGAACTTGGCTGAGGTAAAGGCGGCTGAGACTCAGACTGTTTCTTTCCTTGCTTCCGCCTCTCAGGACAGAAACGGACCACGTGGTTTGTAGAGCCGCAGAAAAAACATTTCCTCTTGTTCTTGCTGCCTCTGGAAGTATCTTTGGACTGTTTCTGGAGGGTGGCAACAGCAACAGAACAGGTGCTTTCTGCTATCTCCTCTGCAGATTGCCTGGAACTGTGCCCGATCACCTTGGCCGACTGCCCAGACTCCCTGGCATGCGGCCTAGATTCAACAAGGTGCTCCTCGTGTTGCAGCAGCTTTCCAGTTACGAACTGTACTGTTAAAACTTTTTCATCCACCATCTCGAATGCAGGCAAAATTGTGTCGAACGTTTGTGATAACGATGATAAGATTATGAATGTTTTATCAATTTCCTCAAAAACTTTGCCACGCTCCTGAAGCTGACGAAAATAATCCATCAAGACCTTGAGATGGTCTTTCACAGGCTCCTGGGATGCTTGCAGCTTTCTATACAAACGCCGGGTTAACGAGATAAGAGACCCGACATTAGCCTGCTGATAAACGTCTTTAAGTGAAGACCAAGCCTGTTCAGCACTTTCAGCCTGAGCAACATAAACAAGCTGATCGTCACTGACACTCAGGACAATCAGTGCTAGGGCTTTTTCATCATTTTTCTCATCAAGCGGTGTTGGGTCTTCAGGGGGGGTCATTTACATATTTCCAAAGCCCCTCTTTCACAAGAAAGAACCGCATTTTAAGTGCCCAATTGTTATAGTTTGTAGAAGTGAGCTTTTCAACCAGCTGGGAAGTAGGTACCTGAGCCATGATGCTTGCTCCCGGCTCCCGGCTGCTGGTCTCTTGGCTCCGGCTGCTTGGTGTCCTCCTTCACACAGGACTCCCACACACTGCAACCGACCTCCGGCTCCTCCAGCTCACAGCTCCTCCAGCCTGCTTCTCAGACAGCACAGCCAGACACTGCTTTCTCTCCAGCAAAGAAAGCCACAGCAGACAGACAACTCCACAGATACTGCTTCCACAGCTCCCAACAGCTCCAACTTACTCCATGCACAGCCAACCGTAGGCTGGGCCCATAACCCTGTCGCGGGTTCGAACAGCAGAAGTGGTAGGCACGGAGTGGGCCAGAAGAGAGTGCGAGTATCCAAATAAATACTGGAGGCTTCAGCTAGGTGCAAACTATATACATTTATTTACACACCACAGCCACCATTAAACAGAGTGTCAAAGTGCTCTGCTGCAATCATACAAATGAGGAGGAGAAACTGTACATCGTTCACTGTACATTTATACAAACACTAGCCAATCAGGCTTCAGTGCTGAGTCACTGTGATAGCAGTGGCAAGACTGCCCTGAACCGGTTATAGCCAGCTCTAACAGAGATTCCTGGCTGACAGCTACCTGTCACTAGATCAAATACATCTAACCAGACTTAAAAGACATGTGGATCTCAACAGGTCAGCTTTGGGCTGAAGTAGTTGTTGAGGGCCTCTATTATTTCCTCGAATGAACACTCCAGGATGGATCAGGGAACCAGGAGACTCTTGGCAAGGCGGACGGTGTTGGTTCCACAGGAGTTTAGGAGGAGTGCTCTCTGTTTCCCGGTGTCAGTTAATTCGTTGAGCTCTATGTAGCACATGAGTTGGTCCGTCCAAGTGTCCCAGACTTCGGGATGGGAGGGATCGAACTTGTCAAGGCTTCCATGAGTTGCGGCCATGACTTGAGTGTGTTGCAGGAGCAGCGTCTGGGACGCTGGACGCTGCGCGGAGCTCGGGAGCAATGCGATGCCCAGGGGTGATGTGGTGCTCAAGAGCGATACTGAGTGGGGTCACCTGGAATGATGCTCGGTGCTGGTGCGATCAAGGCCCGACTCGACGGAATCCCATCCTCATCGCCACTGTAAAGTACTGGGTTCCATACATCAGGACTCCGACCATGACATAGGCGAAGACACGTTTATTAGTAATTCACACAAAACGAAGACAAACAACAATGGCTGGCAGCCAACTATATACATTGGGGGGAATGCCCCATAGTTCTATTGGTGGGTTCAAATCTCCCGCCAATGTCCCTATTGGCTCCTTACTCCGAATTCAGGAGCCTAGTCCCTATTGTTCTCAGGATCAAAGCTTGGCAGCCTCTGGCTGACGCCTGTTCCTGATCTCAGGACATAACAGCATTGATCAATTGGGTTACCAAGAATACTTCAGCAAGAGTGGGGGGGCACGTAACCAAAACTGCCAGCATGGAGCAGCGGATGTGTTCAGGGTTTATAGTGATTAGACTGTGGGTGAAGAGTTCCTCTGAGCCAGCAGCTTCTTTCATGGGTTGCCTCAGAACAACTGCGACCATCTGGATGTTGAGGCTTTGATCCACACTCACACTGGCATCGCCTCAGATGTTTGCTACTTACAAAAAAAGGGCAAGTTGCAGGGGCATTGTTTGAGTGGCTGTTATGAGCAGCCATCTGTTTGTCCTCATGCCTTAGAGCTTTTGTTTCTGTCCTGCACTCCACGATGGAGCAGCTGGAATGCTCCAAAATCCTTTCCAAGACATCAGTGTTCCAGTGGCAAGACACCAACATTTCCTGTACCTTCTCCTCCTCCCAGATGGATAATAGATCAAGTTTCCCTCTCACACCAGCATACACCACAGCCATTGGTCTTGTTCTGAGAAGACGTCTTCATAGTTGTATCTTGCAACTGAAAATGAAACAAAAGTGGCACCTCTCTTTTCAAATATATCACATCTCAGCTGGAGAATGTCAGTCTTCCTTCCTAGTAATTGGCTGAAGGCTTGTCATGAAATGATCCTCTGATCAACTGAAGATCAGCATACATGCTTGAGAATCACCACTTGCATCCATCCACATGGAACAGAAAAAGAAAGAATTTGGAAATAGAGTTGCCATTATAGGAACTCACCAACAGAAAGTTTCCCAAAACAAAATGGCACCCCATGCACACCAGGGTACTGTCCTTTGATACTGTTGTGCTAATGCTATTAAAGTGCCCCTTTATTAAAAAAAAATCTGTTAATACTGAGGAAGCCACAGAAGCCAGAACATGTTCATTGTCATATGTAGATTTAGAGCTTTGTTTTGTTTTGTTCAGTCGCACAGTCGAATCCAACTCTTCGCGACCCCATGGACCAGATCATGCCAGGCCCTCCTGTCTTCCGCTGTCCTCTGAAGTTTGCCCAATTTAGAGCTACTGTGGCCTAAATATTTTTTAAAAAATTATCCAACTTTTAAAACTCCAGGCCAGGAAAGAGCACAATTTGCAAAAAGTTGAAACAAGGTGAGACAAGGACATCTAGATCACACACTCATCTGGAAAAAATGCAATTAAAATACCTAATCAGCAGTGTTTGGGGTAGAATGATTGTGAAACAAAAACCAAAAAAGGAAGTACGCACATGTTATAGCAATCTAAATCCCATTAAGCGGTACAGCAAGCAACTCTAAGGGTGATTTCCCACTAAAGCTGCCGCGGGGTTGCGCCGCCATTTGCCCCGAGATTTTTAGTCAATTTCACACCCGAAGCCGCGGGGCTGCATTTTGACCCGCGGCTTTGCCCGATTTCCCCCGCAGTTTTGTAATCCTGTTTTTTGAGGATTACAAAACTGCGGGGAAATCGGCGAAGCCGCGGGTCAAAATGCAGCCCCGCGGCTTCGGGTGTGAAATTGACTAAAAATCTCGGGGCAAACGGCGGCGCAACCCCGCGGCAGCTTTAGCGGGAAATCACCCTAAGAGTATGATCTTGGGTGATGCAATGACCGAACATCATAACTTAAACCCACCAAAAATGTTCTGGTACCACAGTCTCCCGGCAATATTTTGCTATTAAAGTTATGTTAAAATAAAAATTAGTTGTCTCTGTCTTCCACAGCTATATCGCTACAGGTATTACATTATTTAAATATTAATGGTGGGCCAGGGGGAGGAGTGGAGGGCTGGAGAGGAGAGAGGATGCAGACAGGGGGTGGTTTCTTGTAAATGGGCAGCCCCCCCAAAAAAACCAAATTAAGAATTATAGATGAACAATAAAAGCAAGTCCAAATAAGTTCATGAAAAAGACTGCGGTAAAAGTGGTTCCAGAAAACAAGGGGCGGGGGGAATTAAACTCAATGCTAGAGGCACCCAAGCACATATGGAAAACCCAAAAACCCTGATGCCGTATGGAACCAGAGCCAATGACAACCACACGTGCAGAAAAGAGCTTAGAAAGAAAAGCAGGATCCCTCAAGGAATGGTAGCCCACTGGGACTTCTAACAATGCCTTTATATTGTACACAAAAGTTATCATCATACTTTTACCAAGCATTTTGGGTACCATGAAACTCTGTGCTATCATCAAGTTTTTTTAATTCTTCTGGTTTTAGAAGTTTTAGAACTTTATACAGATGTTATTGTTATATTGTTCTGTCATTGTAACGGCCTACGCTAAAGGTGATAAACTGAAACCTGAACCTAGAAATCATAGTACACAGGCACAGTAGAAATCCCTCACCCTTTGCAGAAGTACATTTCAGTTCACATAGGAAGTATATTTTTGTTCACATACAAACGTTGCACTTTTTCAGAAGAAAAGCATTTCACAATGGACTAACAGAAAACTAACTTCTTAAGTGCATCGAACAGTACCAGAAGCTGTAGCTTGCTACCAGCAATCATACAGTGGGAACATCTTTATCAGCCCCACCAGTAGGTCTGAGGCTAATGCAAAGACTGTTAGGTGCAGCAATGCTTGGGCAAAGGATTCTGGTGCTCCTGGGGAGGGGAAAGTATAGTGGTGGGACAAGGCAGGGAATTAAGGGACGGGACCAGAGAAATAGAATAGCTTGGTGGCCTTCCAGCCTGTGTCCCATCCTCAAGGTTATTGGCAGAGGGGCTAGGATGGATAACCCCCCTCTGACATTGGTGCTGTGCAATGCCAGGATTATAAATAATAAGACCATAGTCCTTCAGGACTTCCTGCAGGAGCAGAATGTAGACCTGGCATGTGTGACCAACACCTGGGTGTGGGATGGGGAGATGTAGCTCTCTCCCAGCTTGACCCTCCTGGGTTCTTGGACCTTCACCAATCACAGACTAGGGGGCGGGGGAGGAGTGGCCATATTCATTCGGGAGGCTTACTCCTTCAGGGTGCTCCTGCCACTGGAGATCATGGGCATTGAGTGTACTGACCTGGTGTGGGAGGCCAGGGAGAGTTTGGCAATTTGGCTGGTGTACCGACCGCCTCAAGGGGTGGTGCTATCCCCGATGCTGTTTAACGTCTACATGCTCCCCCTTGCCCAGATTGCCTGGAGTTATGGGCTGGGATGTCACCAGTATGCAGATGACACCCAGCTCTATCTGATGTTGGGCAGCTGGTCTGGCTCTAGACTGGAAGATCTGGACCAGGTGTTACAAGCCATGGCTGTTTGGCTTAGACTGAGCTGACTGAAACTGAATCTGATGAAGTGGGAGGTCCTGTGCTTGAGTCAGGGCAGACTAGGGGTAGGGATCCCATTCCCCACCTTTGATGGGGTGCCAATGGTGCCAGCGCCAGAGGTCAGGAGCTTGTCGAGTGCTCTTGGGTGCCTCCTTAACAATGGAGATCCAGGTAGCAGCCACTGCCAAGTCGGCCTTTTACCATCTTCAGCTGATTAGGCAGTTGGTTCCCTTCCTCAAATGCAATGATCTAGCAACAGTGATCCATGTGATGGTCACCTCGAGATTAGACTACTGTAATGCTCTCTACATGGGGCTGTCCTTGACGCAAATCCAGAAGGTGCAGCTAGTGCAAAATGCTGCAGCCAGGCTTTTGATGGGTCTCCCCATGAGGGAACACATCCAGCCTGTCCTGAAGGCATTGCACTGGCTGCCAATAGCATACTGGATTCGCTTCAAGGTGCTGGTTCTTACCTTTAAAGCCCTTTATGGCCTCCAACATACCTGAGGGACCGCCTTTCCCCATATATACCCCAGTGAGCACTTCAGTCGAGTTTACAAAACTGACTGGCCCTTCCAGGCCCCAAGGACGCCAGGCTAGCTGCAACCAGGGCCAGAGCTTTCTCAGTGGCAGCTCCATACCGGTGGAATGAGCTCCCGGAGGAGATCAGGGCCCTGCGGAAACTTTTACAGTTCCACAGGGCCTGTAAAATGGAGCTCTTCCACCAGGCCTTCAATTAGGAGCCACCACCGCCACCGCCACCACCACCACTAACAACAACTGAAGCCTGATGCCTGGCCTATTACTGATAGCCTGTGCATGCCGACTGAAACTGAGAAAGATCAACGAGCTGAATCTCAAGTGAAGTTATAGAAAGTATGAGGCCATCTTTGATATCATAAGTCAACTGCTAGGACTTTAATATAATGTAAGCTGGTTTTAATGAATTGTTTGAAGGACTATTTTTAGATGTATGATATTAATTGTTAGTGCGCTTGTATTATGTGAGCTGCCCTGAGCCTCCCATGGTGGAGAGGGCGGGGTGCAAATTTAAATAAATAAAATGAAATAAGAAAATAAATAAGAAATAAGAAAGGGGAGTTTTAAACATTAGTTCCAGGTAGTGAAGAAAGTTAGGGGAGAACACTTAGCGGCCAGTCCAGAGTCCCTTATTATCCTTGGGAAAATTTACATTTGAGTTGATGATAATGCTTTTTAACTGTCATCTTGCATTTTTAACAGCAGAAGTATCCCAGAACATATAAAATATGGCTACAGACAGCAGTAACAAATGTACAAGTTGGCCTTCTCATAGAGTGCTGATGCCCAGAGGCTACAGTCAGGCACTCTGGATATGAAAATGGATATACCATATAATCAGGAACATAATGCCCATGGCATTCAACTCTATGTAGCCTGCAGGCTTCTAAAATTATGGGGGAAAGTCTAGCTGGTTATGGGAGATGATATTAAGGCACAGAATGCCAAAGAAAATCAAGTTTCAAGATGCATTATGTTTCATTTTACATGAGCAAGTCCAATTTCTTGTACACAACAACCTTCTCCTCAAAAGGCTTTCCTGTAAAAAGTTGTACTCTATGGGCCTTGGCATGGATATTCCATGTAGAGATTCTGTCTGTGGAGTCTTCATTGGTATGAGTTAATTTCCATGAAATGGCAACACTTTACATTAGTGTGCTTCTTTTATCATTAGATGCTATGCTCTGTAGATGGATCCCAACATCTTCTAAAACACAATTCAAAAACATTTTGTAAAACATACAAAATACCATTCAACGCGCACCCACTTACTGGCCTTTAACTACTACTAAAATAGTTCATCTCCATATAATGTAAACATTAAATACTATGGGATTTATCTCTATTTATTTATTTTAAATATTTATATTGGCTAAACCATTTGATGTGGCTCACAAAAATAAGTACAACACCTACCACAAGTAAGGGGAAAAGTCCAGCATACAAAGGTAAAGCAGTTTTAAAATGGAAAAAGCACAGTTCAATAAAATATAATTAAATTTACCCTATGGAAAAGAATGAAACAACCTTTATAACCTAAGAACAAAGCAGGGCCAATTCTACAAAATTACCAGCAGTGCTAAAAACCAACAATAAAATTAGAGCCATGGAAAGAATAAATACTAGCAGCAATTATTGTTAAGAAGGGGGGAATCTAACTCAAATATCACAGGAAAAAACCAGCATTTTGAGTTGTGTCTGAAAATGAATTAGTGTTTGCTCATGGTGTTCTTTTTAAACTGATGAGATGTGCTCCTTATAACTTATGCTAGTCAGCAGTTGTACGATCACATTCTGAATAATCTGAAGTTTCCAAATAATCTTCGAACACAGCCCCATATAAAGCACATTACAGTAACCTGACAAGAGGAAAGGCAACAGCTGGTGTGTTAACTGAAGTTAGTAGAGGTGCTATATGCCACAGGAGAGACTTAGGCTACTATTGGTAGAGACGCAAAAGTAACAGCATCCCCAGACAATGAATGTGCTCATTTAAGGGCCATGCTACTACTGCAAAACTCATTGACTAATTCCTGATAGGCTGTGTTATTGAACAATTACTTTGTTTTGTACGGATTGAGCCTCAAATTACTGGCCCTAGTCTTATATTCTAATAGTCAACTGTGGCCTGATCTATGGATTCCTAAATCCATGCATTGGGGCCACAGAGACAGAAAATGGATTTTCCTGCACACTTGGGGGACCCCCAGGTTTGAATGAATTTTTCTTTAAAGAAGGGAGACTTATATCCCTCCCCAAACAAAAGATCATTGTCTGTATAGCCACAGATAACTAACAGAAGAGAAGGTGGTACTGCACCCTTTGAGGCCGCTGGACTTAAGCTCAGGAGTCCACACCCCCCCCCCAAGCCAGCAATGAAGGAGTCAAGCAGGGAAGTGTGAGAGTCCTTGCTCCCCTCACTGAGATGGCAGTGAGGGATTCCAGAAGGGAGGAGTGGAAGTCCTTACTGCCACCCCCCACCAAGCTGGCAATGAGGGAGTCCATGAGGAGGCATGGGATTCATCACTGTCACCACTGCTTTGAGCTAGCAACGAGTCAGGTGGGAAGACACAGAACACTTCACACTGCCCCCCTGTCAAGCCAGCAACTAGGGAACCAGGCCCAGGAATGGTGGCAGCAATGGGGGGGGGGCTTGGAGCTGCAGTAACAGGAGGGGCTGACTGGGAACCATGGCAGGCCCAACTGCAAAGGGTGGAAGATGCACTGGGCCAGTGGTGATGGTGGAGGGGAAGTAAGCTAAGAGGGAGAAGAGATTCCCCCCAAGGGTATCGTTTGTCCAATCTATTACTGCTCCCATACATTCATTCAGAACATCCATACCGCTCATCTGACCTGAGAGGGAGAAATAGATTTGAGGGTCACTTACCCACTAAATGCCTGACAACTCACTTCAAATCTCCAGGTACTATTTCCTGATTTCATATAGAAGTTAAAAAGAATGAGGCACTAAGGATTCCAAGGAGTACAACAGACTGTGGAAGGGTCAGAGGCAGACAACGGTCGAATCTGTATTTGCATTTTTAAATCAGTTGCATGCTGCTGTGACGCTGTCTTTCTCCATGCTTGTTTGAATGTTGTTTGGAGAAAATTCTTTTAAAGCAGTGCAGAGGCGCAATGAAAGTGGAGCCGCCCCAAAACGAGGATAAACATATGTGGACATGCGAAAGTATGCTAGCACTGTTGAGGTGTGAAAACGACACCAAATGTGGACAGTTTTTTTGAAGACGGAGTCAAAAGGTGGGGACACTGGTGGGAAAGACAAATGCAGATTCAGCCAAAGTCAACCCAGTTTACCACTAAAAGAAAGAGAATGGAGGACAAACTTCCTTACCACTTGCGCAGACTGGGCAAGGGCCTGGGAGGTACCTGCACAAATGTCTCACCCTTTATCTCTTTGTCATGTTAATTCTCATCAGTATGTCTAATTCTCAAAACGGCTAAAACTATGGATACTTAAATCCAGATACTGAAGCTATGAACAAAAGAGACAGATCTTTCTACAAACCTGAGTCCCCAAGTTTGCAGAAAAAAAAAATAAATCTTAAAAAAAGAAAAAGGAAGAAAAGAAATTGAGGATATATCACCCAAAATAATAGAAGCAGCACCAATTTCTTTAAGAAATAAATGCCCTCTGCAATGAACACTGTGGGGTTGCTAGGCAACCAAAACAATATTGCCAGCCTTAACACCTTTGCTTCTGTGAGTTAAAAGGCAGAGGAGAGGGGGCAGGGCCATTTCCAGGGCTGTTTTGACCTTTGAAGGAAGACCTGGCAGCAACCACCAGGTGACTTAATAAAACATGACTTCCTGAGGCCTTGCTTCTTGCTATTGTTCAACAGCAGCCACTCCAAGAAAATCAATATGATGCAGTGTTTCACACTAGGATCTGGAAGACCCAGGTTCTAATCACTCTGCCATGGAAGCTCTCAGCCTAACTTACATCTCCAGATGACTGCTGTGAGAGTAGAATGGAGACAAGGAGAATAATTTAATCTGCTTGGGGTTCCCATTGCAGAGAAAGACAGAGTATAAACAGAATAAATAAATGATAAATTTGACTGAAAATGCAGGCAGACAAAATATAGATTGGTTGGTTGATGGGAAGGAGAGAAGGAAGCAGGGAAAGGTTGTCAAGGAAGAGGGAAAGATGAAAAGGTTTAGGGAGTGAGACATGGCTTTCCCAGACTGACAGCCAGCACTGCACAGTTGGGCCAGGCATCACACAGCTGGGCTATATTTTTCCCAGGCAGAGGCTGCCAAGGGAGAAAAGGAGGGAAAGCTGAAGATAGGGGATTAGATAAAAGTAGTATGGCAGGTGGATGGTACAAAGTGTAGGAGGCAGGAAAGGGCTATGGGGTTTTCAGTGAAGGGATGCAAGAAATAGTTGGGGAGGGAGAAATAAGATGTCCCCCTAAAAGCCATTGCAGGTCCCCTGCTTCACAAGGTATAATTCCTGCAAATCTATACTTAGGATGCTCTCCTTATCCTGTGTAGTATTCCAGGAGAGTATGTGTGTGACTGCCTGCTCCTTCAGCTGCCATGCTGGTTTCTGAGTAAACAGCCAGCATGTCTTGTTAATCTCTTGCTAATATTGCTGAGGATGTGATCTCTATGTTCTAAACATATTTCTTTTGCCTTACTCCACTGACATTTCACAGATTGGAACTGCTCCCCCAGAAAGCCTTACCTGGGGCTGCCATTTCTTAATGTATTTATTGGAATATTAATACCATAGTGGGTTAGGGCTCTGATTCATCTTTTTTTTATTAATCTCTCCTAAAGCTATGCACTTCACCTTGAGAGTGAGCTGTGCCTTCTTGGGCCACTGTGTGATTCTGCCTGCTGTCCTTAAGGCAAGACTCTCCTGGGTCCATTCTCATGTACTACTTCACTTTCTTGAGGTGCCAAACGCTTTCAGTTTGATAGTGCCTGCCTCTTAACAATTTCAAAATTTTGTGTCTGCCAGATTTGCAAGTGAAAAATTTAATCGGCTATAAACTATCACAATTTCTCTTTTCTTTCTGGAATCAGGCAAGACAGGTCCCAGTCCTTAAAATTTTCATCAGAAGTGGATGAAAAAACCAAGTTTCACCTAAATATATTAAAGCATAATTCTAAGACCATGACATCACAACATCTGTGCATAAGGACACCACTATGTCCACCATCCTATGTCCACTAGGGATGTGCATTCGGCTCGGCCAAGCCGGAAAACACCCTGTATAATGCCCATATGGAATTTGGGCTTCGAAATATCACCGTATAGGAGACAAATCTATTCAGCTTCTATACAGCAATTCCATTCCTGGGGCAAGCTGACTGGGGAAGGAACAGGGAGGCATGTTTAAATGCCTCCCCAATCTAGCCTTCCCCAGCCTGCCCATTTCAGCTGGTGGGCTGGGGAAGGCATGAGAAGACATTTAAACATGCCTCCCTGATCTCTCCAGCCTTCTCCAGCTGGTCTGTGGCCATGGGCCAGCTGGAGAAGGGATGAGGAGGCATGTTTAAATGCTTCCCTGATTTTTTCTCTCTTCTCCAGATGGCATTTAAACACCCCCCCTGAAGTTGCACAACCTCAGATGGGGGGGGTATTATACCCTATGGGGACAGTTCCCATAGGGTATAATTGAGCTGAATAAATTTGACAACTCTGATAATTCCCAAACCCCAATATCATACCAATACTGGAATGAAGGAATATTGGCAAATACTAAAAAAACCCCAGGTTTGGTAGATCTGAACCCAAAAGATTCTGATGGTTTTTGTGTTTTTTTTTTGTACACGCCCCTAATATCCACTCTGCTGAGCATATCAATTACATGCAATTCCATAGCATCCATGTGGCAAACCATCAATCATGGAGTGGCATGTTGCTGATGCCCCTGCAGCAGACCAATGCAAGTAGCCAACCGACATACACTAATACAACCATATCAGGTGAGTTTGTGTTCAGTGCTTCCTTGTTGGGCCAACTGCCCTTCCTGTGGGGCTCCCCCCAATGTGTATTAATGACAGGAGGCCCAAGCTTTGTAGTCCCATGCCATTACCTGATGCCTCATCATCTGTTCTAGTCTGTACCAGCTGTGGTTTATATTGTGCTTTGGGAGGTTGTGATTGGCTTATCTGAAGGTGCACTGATGCTTAGGAGTGGCATAGAGACGGTACTTTTATTTTTTCATTTCATTCATTCATGTTTAGGGGATATATCAGGATTTTCAGTGGCATAACACTGCACTGGTATGAGGGGCACACCCAGAACTACAGAAGCTGATTAGGCCAGCTCTGCCCAGGACACGCCTTCGAGATTACCAAATTCTACACCAATGTTCAGATATCCTAGCATGTGTCTGAATTACACTAATATAGGGTTTAGGATTGCACTGTTACTTTCCCAATGGATGTGTTTCCCACTGAAACTAATAGAAAAATAAAGACAACTATAAACTCAATGCAGTCATGAATGAAAGAGAAACATAAATATTAAAAATATATATATTGTGCATTCTACAAAGCATTTCTGTGGAAACGGAGTACCCAGTAATGAGATGCCACTTCTGCCAAAGGGAAGCAGTGTCTAGGGAATCAGACCCAAATAGAATATGGATAATATGAGATCATAAAAATCCACAATTAAGGAAGTGAATTATTTTTGAGTGAACTGTTTGATAACCAGACGGGGAGAGTTTATACAACTTTGTGTGTGGTTTCTTTGCATGAATGCTGGGATGAATTTGGGAACCAGGATCTGAAATTCCATTTTTAGATGTGCAACCTCTGTGCACAGGAACATATGTTTGTGGTTTATCTTTTGCCAGGACCTAACATTATAGAGACTACATTATGTTGCACTATGTGCAAATGAAACTAACAGCAAATATTGGTATTTAGAAATGGAATATAAAAAGTGACTCAAAGAGAAATTAGTAAGTTCTCTTTGAATAGAGCATCTACACATTCCAAAAATTGGCTATGATAAGATAAAATAACCAGACCAGTTTTCCAGGAATAGGTTCATTCAGAATTCTATTAAGAGAAAAAAGAGAAATAAAACCTCCAAATTTTGAGACTCTCTTTGCTGCACCAACATGCAGAGGATGTACCAAGTTGAATTGTGCTCCAATGCATATATCAGAAAATGGGAAATTCCTGACTAGGAATAGGCACGAACCACAAAAAATGCAGTTCGGTTCAGTTCATGGTTTGTGGGCGAACCACAAACTGAACCACGAACCCCACAAAACCAGTCAGCTTGCATATGAACTGAACCAGGTTTCTGAGGTTCATGTTCGAAACAGCAGCCTGCTCCCATGGCTCACCTATTTTGGGCTCTAAACAGTTAAACTGTGGGAACAGGGTACCCTCGTGGCTCAGCTGTTTCCTATATTTTGGTTTCTTTTGTGGGGATGTTCTGGTGGCTTTCATGGGGAGGAGACAGCAGTGGTTTAAACCCCTGATTTTTGTTCCCCGCAAACCCATGAACCTCCATGAACTACCTTAAAAGTTCATGGAGGTTTCTGGCCAGGCTGCAGTTATGAGCAAAACTGCCCAAAATTCGTCATGAACAAAGGGTCATAAGCCAGTTCATGCCCATCTCTATTCCTGATCCAATGACCTAATCCTCCTTTTAGTCAGGAATTATGGGTTCAGTGAGAACTCATGTTTAATAAATGGGATGCATCACAATTCACCTCTTATTTTCTTTGTGACAAAAGGGATAGGGCAGGAAGAAAGACATACTCTGTGCCATGTAATGATTATTCTGAAAACACTGTTAGTACAAGGCCAAAGAACTTGTAGGGTACAGTTAACTAAAACAACCAGTGGTTGAGTTCAGATGGACAGTTTGCCTCGAGATAGGTGTGTTTCAGAGACGTTTCACAAACAGATTAAAGGGGCCATTCACACAGGCACATCTGTCAGGCATTCCCCAGCTGTACTCAACCCGTCTTGTAACGCTTCCCTCCTGAGTTAAAAAAATACCTGGTGAAAGTGGTAGCAAACCCTGGAAATGTGTTTATCCTGCATATATCCCACTTCAAGGACATGCAAACACAAATAAGCTGATCCGGTAGGGATGCTCTTATGTGCATATCATAAGATTACATTACAAAAAGCCGCTTACAGCTACGCCTCCACCAGGGGTGGGCCAATGGTGTGAACACTCCCTTGCGCATCCTCCCCAGTATGCTCCCACATCAGTTGGTGCAGTGTGATTGGGAAAACCCAGAACACATTGTTCCTGATCTTATTTGCCACGACTCCCTCACGCTTCAAACTGCCAGTCTGGACTCAAGCAGTGTGACTCTTTTATCGTGACATGTGTACTATTAACAATCCAATCTATTTCACCACTGGCATCCCAGTGAAGGTATAAGAACTTATAGCACCAGAGTACTTTGTCAGATAAATTGAGGAAAATATTGAATGCCTTATGCAGAAACTAAATGCAGGAGAAAACATCCCCAAAATCTGGGGGTCAGAAGGTCAGGATTGCATCAATTTTTTATTAATTCCATCTCGGTCTTTCAGCCAATCCTTTCCTTTTCAGAGTTCCCCTGATCAATAGATCTTAAGCAATGATTAAAAGAATATTCAGTTTCTGAAAGAAAATATGATAGGAATTTAACAACCAATAAGGTTGTATTCCTCCCTCATGGATCACTGCCTTGTCGTGGCGAGGGGGCTTGCGTGGTTCGATGAGGCTGTGGGCTATGCCGTGGAGGGCCACCCAGGACGGACAGGCCACAGCAGAGAACTCAGACCAAGCGTGATCCCCTGGAGAAGGAAATGGCAACCCACTCCAGTATCTTTGCCAAGAAAACCCCATGGATAGTAACAAAAGGCTAAAAGATATGACGCCGGAAGATGAGCCCCTCAGGTCAGAAGGTGTCCAATATGCTACTGAGGAAGAGCAGAGGGCAAGTACGAGTAACCCCAGAAAGAGTGAAGCGGCTGGGCCAAAGCCGAAAGGACGCTCAGTTGTGGATGTGTCTGATGGTGAAAGGAAAGTTCGATGCTGCAAAGAACAATACTGCATAGGAACCTGGAATGTAAGAACTATGAATCAAGGTAAGCTTGACGTGGTCAAAAATGAGATGGCAAGAATGAACATCGACATCTTGGGAATCAGTGAACTAAAGTGGACAGGAATGGGCGAATTTAACTCAGAAGACCATTATATCTACTACTGTGGCCAGGAATCCCATAGAAAAAATGGTGTGGCCTTTATAGTCAACAAGAGAGTGAGAAAGGCAGTATTGGGATACAATCTCAAAAATGACAGAATGATCTCGGTCCGAATCCAAGGCAAACCATTCAATATCACAGTAATCCAAGTCTATGCCCCAACCACTGCTGCAGAAGAGGCTGAAGTGGACCAGTTCTACGAAGACCTACAACAGCTCGTAGAACTAACACCAAAAAATGATGTCCTCATCATCATAGGGGACTGGAATGCTAAAGTAGGAAATCAAAAGGTAACCGGAATAACAGACAAGTTTGGCCTTGGAGAACAAAATGAAGCAGGGCAAAGGCTAACAGAGTTTTGTCAAGAGAACACGCTGGTCATAGCAAACACCCTTTTCCAACAACCTAAGAGGCGTCTCTACACATGGACATCACCAGATGGGCAACACCGAAATCAGATTGACTATATAATTTGCAGTCAAAGATGGAGAAGCTCTATCCAGTCAGTAAAAACAAGACCTGGAGCTGACTGTGGCTCAGATCATGAGCTACTCATTGCAAAATTCAGACTTAAATTGAAGAAAGTTGGGAAAACCACAAGGCCATTCAGATTTGACCTAGATCGCATCCCCGATGAATATACAGTAGAGGTGAAGAATAGGTTTAAGGGACTAGATTTGATAGACAGAGTGCCTGAAGAACTATGGACAGAGGTCCGTGACATTGTAAAGGAGGCAGCACTCACCGCCATCCCAAAGAAAAAGAAGTGCAAAAAAGCAAAGTGGCTGTCTGATGAGGCTTTACACATAGCAGAGGAAAGAAGGAAAGCTAAAGGCAATGGGGAAAAGGAAAGATTTGCCCAACTGAATGCAGATTTCCAGAGAACAGCAAGGAGAGATAAGGAGGCTTTCCTGAATGAACAATGCAGAGTAATAGAGGAAAACAATAGATTGGGAAGGACTAGAGATCTCTTCAAGAAAATTGGAGAAATCAAGGGAACGTTCCATGCAAAGCTGGCCATGATAAAGGACAAAAACGGTAGGGACCTAACAGAAGCAGAAGAGATTAGGAAAAGATGGCAAGAATACACAGAAGAACTATACAAGAAGGACCTCGATGTCCTTGACAACCACGAAGGTATGATCACTGACCTCGAGCCAGACATCCTGGAAAGCGAAGTTAAATGGGCCTTAGAAAGCATTACTAACAACAAAGCTAGTGGAGGTGATGGTATCCCAGCTGAGTTATTCAAAATCTTAAAAGAAGATGCTGTTAAAGTGCTGCACTCAATTTGCCAACAAATTTGGAAAACACAACAGTGGCCACAGGATTGGTAAAGGTCAGTTTACATTCCAATCCCAAAGAAGGGCAACGTCAAGGAATGTTCAAACTATCGCACAATTGCACTCATTTCACACGCTAGCAAGGTCATGCTCAAAATCCTACAAGCTAGGCTCCAACAGTACGTGGATAGAGAACTGCCAGAAGTACAAGCTGGGTTTCGAAGAGGTAGAGGAACTAGAGATCAAATTGCCAACATTCGCTGGATTATGGAGAAAGCAAGAGAGTACCAGAAAAACATCTACTTCTGCTTCATTGACTATGCTAAAGCCTTTGATTGTGTGGATCACAATAAATTATGGCAGGTTCTTAAAGAGATGGGAGTACCAGACCACCTCACCTGTCTCCTGAGAAACCTGTATAAGGGTCAAGAAGCAACAGTTAGAACCGGATATGGAACAACTGATTGGTTTAGCATAGGAAAAGGAGTACGACAAGGATGTATATTGTCACCTTGCTTATTTAATTTATATGCCGAGTACATCATGCGAAATGCTGGCCTGGATGAATCACAAGCTGGAGTTAAGATTGCTGGGGAAAAGATCAATAACCTCAGATATGCAGACGATACCACTCTGATGGCAGAAAGTGAAGAGGACCTAAAGAGCCTCTTGCTAAGAGTGAAAGAGGAGAGTGCAAAAGTGGGCTTGAAGCTCAACATCAAAAAAACTAAGATCATGGCATCTGGCTCCATCACTCCTTGGCAAATAGAAGGGGAAGTTGTAGAAGTAGTGACAGACTTCACGTTCCTAGGATCTCAGATCACTGCAGATGGTGACTGCAGCCATGAAATTAAAAGACGCCTGCTCCTTGGGAGGAAAGCGATGGCAAACCTAAACAGCATGATAAAAAGCAGAGACATCACCTTGCCAACAAAAGTCCGCATGGTCAAAGCAATGGTATTCCCCGTAGTAATGTATGGCTGCGAGAGTTGGACTATAAGGAAGGCCGAGCGCCGAAGAATAGATTCTTTTGAACTATGGTGCTGGAGAAGACTCTTGAGAGTCCCTTGGACTGCAAGGAGATCAAATCAGTCAATCCTCAAAGAAATCAACCCTGACTGTTCCCTGGAAGGCCAGATCCTGAAGCTGAAGCTCAAATACTTTGGCCACCAAATGAGAAGGGAGCATTCACTGGAGAAGACCCTGATGCTGGGAAAGATTGAAGGTCAAAGAAGAAGGGGACGGCAAAGGATGAGATGGTTAGACAGTGTCATCGATGCAACAAACATGAAATTGAGCAAACTTCAGCGGACAGCGGAAGACAGGAGGGCCTGGCGTAATCTGGTCCGTGGGGTCGCGAAGAGTCGGACTCGACTGTGCGACTGAACAACAACAACAAGGTTGTATTCATATCACTGTCCAGCATCAGATAGGTAATAACATCCCTTTGGAAATTACTGAACGATAAATATGATAAAAGAGGTAAAATCCACCGATTCCTACTAACAGTATAAAAGGAACATTCTAGAATTTTATTAAATAAAATTTCAATTTTACCCATGCCATAAGAACAAAGATGATCTAAATATGGAATATTACAAAACCTCCCACGCAGTACTTCAGAAAGGTTAGAATTAAGATGAGCTAGAGCAAATGCCCTAGCATGGTGAGGAACCATTAAATATCTTGTATAGGATACCAAGGATTGATGTGATAAAATGCTGAAGAATTGGGTTGAACAAACTTTATGAGCATGAATAACCATAGTATCATAATCCAGTTGTAGAGACGACACTTGACAATATTGAAGGTGTCCACCTTACCTGGCTGGAGAATTTCTTCTATGTAAGGCACAGCTGCTGTAAAATAAAGGTCTTCATCCATACTGAGTAATAAGCATTTTGTTTGAGAGAAAACAACAATCCATCCACTCCTACAGCAAAGATCGTCTTTATTATAAGCTTAAAAGCACTAAGCCATGCTCTAGTTTCCAATGACTTTTGGCCTAATTCAGATCTGAGAGACACATCTGAAATACATCAAGGGACACCCATTATCCTACACAAAAACTGACAAAGGGGGTGATTAATAGATCATGAGATTACTGAGAATCAGATAGCAACACCAGAGAGTAGCTGGGAAATTATTTTTTAATTGAACACCTGAATTGCACCAGGGATATATCTCCCTCCCCTAGAGAAAAAGAAATGTAAGATCACTCCAGTAATAGGCTTAATCTTGTTCACTGCGAACTTAGAGACCAAGAAAGGTTTGAAGAGACAACAATTCCCAAGTAACATAACTTCCTAACTTGGTCAATATGAAAGTTTGCCACAACTTGTTTAGAAATTCTTAGCTATTTTTGAAGAAAACCAGTATTTTAGATTTATTGTCGTTTATTTGCAACTCATCTTCTAAACAGTAATTTGAGAAACATCTCAGAAGTCTCTTCAGACCAATCTTAGTATGAGAAATAAGAACAGAATCATCAGCATAAAGCAGCAGTGGTAATTCTTTTGAAGTGAATCTGGGGGCATGAAACTCCGGGATCTGAGGCACAATATCTGATCATTAAGTATAAGTTTAAAAGTAGGGGAGCAAGCAAATAGCCTTGTCTAGCCCTCCTATCAAAAATTAAACTGAGAGTTCCCCTCATCACCACATCAAACCTGAGCAGTAGTATTAGTGTACAATAATGTGATTAACCAGAATAGTCTTTTATCAATTGATGAGGCCTCTAGTTTCTCCCATAGCTTTGTCTAGCTGACTGAATCAAATGCATCCTTGAGGTCCATAAAAGCCACATACAGCTTGCCCTTTGGCATATAAAAAATATGGAATGCTTCATGAATTTGTGTGTCATCCTTCAGCCAATCTTTGTACTGATAGCTATGCACCATCTAGGCTTTTTACCTTGTAAATACTTTCCAGGAGTGAACCTCTAATTTAAGGAAATACTGTGAACTCAGCTGTATAAAGTGATCAGTGATGTACTGATAAATGGACAATCTACTTTCACTGAGTGCTGATATCCTTTGATGAATTCATCATGTACAGTCCTATGAGTACATGTATTTGTTGTATTCAGGGTGAAAATACTCTTAATTATTGGGATCAGAAGAAGTTTATTTATGGGGACTCCTTCTCTGCGTAGAATTACAGCAAATAACAACTTGCTTCTAGATCTTCCTTTTGACCTTCTAGTCCACTACCTGTGCAATCCCGGGGGAGGGGCAAAAGTACTTTGGGAGCCAACCAGCTGCTACACCAGTGTACCTCAGAGATACACTAGCATATACCCACGGTTCAATGGGTGAGGAGACTGGGGAAGATGACATGCATTGTGCAGTACAGTCTAACTACAGTGACTGCTGTGGGTTCTACTGCTCTGGCTTACCCCCCCCCATGGTGTCTGAGAGCAGCTTGCAAAGGCTGTACTGGACAGTGAGAATTCAAAACTCTTCTCTTTGGACCTTCTTAGTATTTCCCTGCTGTTTTTCAATAAAGTCTGGAGTATACAAATGCTATGTCTCTGTCTGCTTGGTGTTGGGCAGTTGAGGCTTGCCCCACCCCTCCTACCCCCACCTTCACACACCCTGCCACACTTTCCCCTCCTCTGTGAATTCCCCACAGGACTTACCTGAACAATTTCCTCTTCACATATCTGAAAGGGTGGGCTTTGATTCACAGGAGGCTCATGCTGGTATTCATTTTGGTGGTGTTCATGGTGCCATTGGACTTCTGTTGCATTCAGGCACTACAGACTGATGTGTCCTCCCATTCATGGTCCCCACCCTCTTCAGGGAGCTCAAGACCATGCAAACTCCTGGACTGAACTGAGACCTAGGTTTCTTCTCTCATTACCAGTGCCTGCTAATGTCTTTTGGCATCTGATATCACTTCACTCTCCAAGACATAAGAACAGATGGAAGAAGCGAGCAGTGATTCATAAAAACTCATACCCTGACACAAATTTTGTTAGTCACTAAGATGCTGCTGTACTCTTGCTCCTTTTCACTAATAAAGAATGCAAGCTGTGCTATTAGGTTCTTGCCCCCCATCAGTTAGAAATGGAAAAGGGAATCTCTCCAAACGCCATGGGATGGACTCTCTCTCCCCCTCTCTTTCTGTCTCTTATACCTGGAATAAAACATTTTTTGTCTCCCCCTCTCATACCTGGAATAAAATGGGATCCCCCCCCATACCTGGAATAAACCATTTTTTGGTCTTAAACGCAGGGCTCTTTCCCCCCAATACCTGGAATAAAACATTCTTTGGTCTTAAACATAGGACTCTTCCCCTCCCATCCCTGGAACAAAATGTTTTTGGTCTTAAACACAGGACTCTTTCCCCTATCCCTGAAATAAAACATTTTTTGGTCTTAAAAACAGGACTCTTCCCCCCATACCTGGAACAAAATGTTTTTTGATCATAAACACTGGAATCTCCCCTCCCATCTCTCTCATTCCTGGAACAAACATTTTTTGGTCTTAAACTCAGGACTCTCTCTCTCTCTTTTTCTGGCATGCTCCCTCTGGCTCCCTCACTCCCTCTCTCTCTCTGAAGAAAAAGTGTGCTTATACCTGGAATAAAACATTGCTGGTCTTCTTTAAAATCCCATGAGATGCCATTTTCCCTCCTTTCTTTGTCTCTTTCACTCCCCCTGCCTCCCCAGAGGAGAAGGGGGGAGGAGTCCTCAGCCAATCAAAGGCAGGCTTTCTTTCTGTCCTCTGAAGCAGGAACTAGGACAGACTGACCAGAAGGAGCTGCAGTGTAAGGAATAGGAAACAGGAAGATGCATGCAGCCAGTTGCTCTGAGGCCCGATTGGGGCCATCCAGGGGGCAGATCTAGCCCACAGGTCATATGTTTGACACCCCTGATATAGATATATATAAAAGGCTAGCCGTGTTCCTGAAGACTCACCTTCAACCTGATTGGGCCAGCCTTTCAAGGTCATTTGCATATGTGGGCTGATTGGACCTCACTGCATTCCACATATCATCCTCTCCTCCTCCATGCAACTGGAACACAGATGTCATTTCCATATGTGGCCTGATTGGCCCTCACCTCAAAAATTCTAAACAGTTTAGCTGTTGCTGTTGGGAGTAATTGAATGTGCCCTGTGGTAAAATAAATCTCCCAATCTTCCTCTAAATGTTCACAGGGGTTGCCAAGCTCCTTGTTGGGCCTGGAGATCCCCTAGAAATCACAGTGTTCCCCAGCAACAGCACATCATTTCCCCTATAGAAAATTTCCCATCTATTAAAACTGATCTCCTGATGATCAAGGCCCCAGTCATATGGGCCAGAAAACACGGGGGGAAGGCGTGGCAGTTTGCCCCGGAGCAAAATAAGGCATGGTAGCCTGATCACACGGGCCACTGGGTTGCCACGCTCTGGCGCTGAGCGCACCGCACTGCTGCAGCACAGCAAAAAAAGCAGCACAGCAGAGCAGCAAGCCGCGCTGTAGCAAAGGACACAAGTGTCATTGGGGGGGGCGGGCCGCTGTCGGTGTCTTGCATATGCGCATGCCTAATTCAGTGTTGGTGCGTATCCCATGGAAACTTACAACATCCAGAAACCCCGGGACATGGGCCAGCATCGGAAGCCGCAGGATACTGGCACTCCTGCGATCAGACACCAGCCTTTGCTCCGAGGTTTCCGGAAACTAGTACTTGGACCCTAGTAGTTTTTTACTCCGCGTTTTCCACGGGAAGCCGCAGGTTGGCCACAGGAGTGCTACGCCTCCCAGATGTGCTGGTATGATCACACACAGAATGTCCGCAGGGCTACCGTGCTCTGTGTGAATGGGGCCCAAGATCAGTTCTCCTGGAGACAATGGCTGCTTTGGGCAGTGGATTCTATGGCGTTATACCCAGCTGAAGTCCCTCCCCACCCCAAACCCTGCACTCCCCAGGCTCTACCTCTCAAATCTACGGGTATTTCCCAGCCCAGAGTTGGCAACCCTGTAATTGGCTATGGAACCACTTTCCAGACTCTTGGAACCCAGAAAACATGGCATAAGAGGAGGTGCTTTTCTACGTTAGCTGCCGCTGCATAGCCCCAAATCAACATAAGTCAGGGTGGAGGGAACCATGCTTGTTACTATGTAGGCTGTCCTCCCATACTACCCACTTGGGGCAGCAAAATGACTTGAAACAGTCCTGCCTTACAGCTAAGCAGAGGGAAATAAACATAGCTTGCCTCCCTCTATTTTCCCCTTCTCTATGCCGCCCCACTATCCACAGCCAGGACACTCATCTGGAGCTTCTTTCTAGAGCCTATATTTCTTCCCACAATGGGCCTTACTCCTAGTATACAAATAAATGTGCTGTGCTATTTTTAAAGTGGAAAATAAAGTAGAACTTTTTAAATTAAGATGCATAATGTAGTACCTTCTGTAAACTAGAAAATTAAGCTTTGTGTATGGCTAGAGGCTTTAGAAAATATACACTATTAATATTTTAAATTATGCAGTCGCTCTAAGATATATCTCCAGCTTTCTGCGAGCCTGAGACAAAACTTTACCAAAAAGAGGTTCAAGATTGTTTGAAGCAACTCATTTCCCCCAACCAAGTTGCAAGCTGTTGTTTGTTTGTCTTACAGTATGGATTGGATCCTATATATCCCAAGTGAATTGAGCTCAAAATGGCAGATATTTCCATGGGATGCGCACCAACTTTCCCTTTTCGAGAAACCCACTAAGGCTGCCCAAAAGCCAGTATTTGGAGTTGGGACTGCCCCATGGGTAAAACACTGTAAGATGTGGTGGGAAGCTGATGCAGTCAGAATGGCAGAAATAAGTCAAATTGCCCTCACCTTTCCTGCATCAATAAAAAACTTGTTCTGCTGAGCTTCTTTCTCTAGTGGAAGGAAGAAGATATAGTAATTTCCCCAAGTTTTCACTTTTCACTGTCAGTGGTTGCTGATAGCCAGGAAAAAAAATATATCTGCCCCTTCAATAAATTCTGTCCCTTTAATGTGATAATACCACTCTTAAAGAAACCATCTTCCAATTACTTCCCAGTCTCCAATCTCTCATTTCCAGGCAAAGTAATTGACAGAGCAGTGGCAGAGCAGCTCCAGAGTTTCCTGGAGAACATGTTGGCCCTAGATCCATTCCAATCCGGCTTCTGCCCTGGCCATGGGATGTAGACATCATTTGTTGCCTTCACAGATGATCTTCACAGGCAGCTGGATTGACATTGGCACTGCAGTTATTGCTTGATCTGACGGCAGTGTTTGATGTAGTCAACCACGATCTGTTGGTCCACTGCCTTACCAACATAGGAGTCCGTGGGATGGTCTTGAAGAGGCTTGCCTCATTTCTCCAAGGTCAGGAAAAGAGCATGGTGCTGGGAGAGAGATTGTCACTGTAACACCCATTGTTATGTGAGGTCGCTCAGGGGGCAATCCTTTCTCCAATGTTGTTTAACATCTATATGCACCCCCTCACCCAGCTGGTGCAGAGTTTGGGGCTGGGTTGTCACCAGTATGCAGATGTCACCCAGCTGTACCTGATGATGGATGGACAGCCAGACACTGCCCCAACCACCTTGGCCAAGGGACTGGAGGCTGTGGCTGGATGGATAAATCCAGTTAAGGTGGAAGTTCTGTGGCTGGGTGGGTGGGCTTCAGGGTGAGGGTGCCAATTCCCAGCTCTTGGTGGTGTGTCTCTAACACCGGTGTTGATTGAATGCCTCCTTATCAATGGAGGGAAAGATCACAAATGTTTCTTCTGCTACACCATATCAGACAATTGGCCCCCTTCCAGTCTTGCCCTGACCTAACCACAGTAATCCATGCAATGGTCACCTCCAGGCTAGACTACTGTAACTGGTTCTACACAGGGCTACCTGGAAACCACAGCTGTCCAGAATGCAGCATCATGGGTTCGTACTGGAATCCCACCGATAGCACACATTCGACCAGTGCTGCATCTGCTGCACTGGCTCCAGTTTGATCAGGTTCAAGGTTTTAGTATTAACTTTTAAGGCCTTAAATGGTCTGGGACCAACATATCTACGGGACTGCCTCTCCTGGTATACCCCCAGAAGAGCATTATGCTTAGGGGAAAAGAACCTACTGGTGATCCCTGGCTCAAAAAACATCCAGCTGTCCTCAACCAGAGCCAGGGCTTTTTTGGCCCTTGTGAACTCTCTGCCGAATGATATCTGTGCCCTGTGGAACCTAGCCGAATTCCACAGGGCCTGTGAGATGTTCTGCCAGGCCTACGGTTGAGGGCAGTGACAGTTTCCATCTAGCCTGGCTCCTTCCTCTCTGCTCTTTCTTTCCTCTCCCCCCATGAAATAAGGATATAAATGGATGTGTTCTAAGCGTCATCTGAAACTGTTATCAAATTGCTGTTGTTTTTCATTGTTTTTAACTGGATCTGTGAATGTAGTCACTGAAATGGTATGAATGTATTTATTGGAACTGTTGTTCACTGCCCCAAGCCCTGTGCACTGGGGAGGGCTTTCTACAGGTCAAATAAATAAATAAATAATGCAGGCTTAATAAGTAGAAATGGGCATGTGAGGTTAATCATACCATGGAGATAAGTAATATCATCTTGTAGCTAAAATCTCATTAAGCCTCTGCTAGAAGGGTAGGACATTTTCCCTCCAGGCTGTTGGCATCCCTACTTCCATGTCTCATGGCATGGAAGTAGAAGGTCAGGAGGAGTCTGCTTCCACGAGTGCAAGGTGTTTGTGGTTTGTAGGATCCACTCCAACATGCTTATTCCAAAGGATTTCTCTGTTTACTAGCTAAGGGTAGTTTGATAAGGAGCTGTAAGAAATAGTGTTGCCAAGCTTTTAAAGGGGGGTCCCTCTAGCTATTCCTTTAATACCATTTTGATCTGCAAGTAATTACCAGGAGATTTATTTAATTTCATGCCATGAAAACTTCAACTGATTATTTCCACTCATTGAATGCCTGTTAAAAGGACAGGATACTTCTGCCCCCTCCCAACACACACACCGGTCCATTTGGTAGCATTAGTAAGAAGCAATTTTGATTTTTTTCCCTCATTTTATACAGTATGTACATTTCTGATCAGGACATGGTTATTCAGATAATCTCAATGATCTGACAGCAGTTCTAATCCTTCTTCACTGCTATTCATGCATCTGACTTCCTTTGGTTCCCTCATTCTCTTCCAATGCCCCTTTACCACATAAATTACTCATTCTCCACTGTCATCATGATTGGTTCCTCTTTTTTCCATTTTCACTTATTCTTCCATATTCCTCCTCAAAGTACACTTATCCAAGCATGTCCATTCTTCTGATCAACCCTTCTCAGTAACATTAATCTTTTAGTAACAGTAATTTTTCCATAACACTTCTGAATGTGAACACAACTTGCCCACATTCTGTCAGATACACCCAGAGGGTTTTGCTAGCTGTTTCCTTCCTGAAGAAGTCTCCTTCCCGAACATTTCTCGTAAGTTACTGAGGATTCTCTTTAAAGGCTTGACAAGCCTTCCATGCTTTGAGGGATATCCCTAATCATCATGGATTGTCAAAGGCTTCAGCATTCCAAAGAAAACATCTACAGCTACTTCACGGCCTTTCTTTCTGAATATTGTATTTGTGAGCCCTAATTTGCCTTGCCAACTCTGTCAAATTTTCACTTTATTTCTTTGTGGTTAATGTCTTCACTATCATTTTTCAATTTTCCCTCCCTATGCTGCCTCTTAGCTGGATTTTTCAGTCTTTCTGGCTTTTCTTTGTGGAAAGCATTTAGCACTGCTATGCAAGAAAGCAAAGGGAATGGTTTCTACCGTAGCCATACTGGTATTGTTGCTGAATGCTGCTTTTATATTTAGATACCACAGACTGTAATTGCCTCCCAATTCCACTTCATCAGAAGATCTTAGAACATACTGTTCTTTTCTAGTTTCCACAGAACACAGCACCAATTTGGAATATTACACTCCAGGAAAACACTTTGTTATTATTTTTGCCTATTAGACCCAGGTGTCCTAAAAGCAGAATTAGACAGATAAACACTATTAAGGGGGGAATTATTTCCACTGTAAGAAAAAAAAAGTGAAAAGGGATTAGTGATGAAAGAGTACCCCGAGCTTGATTTAGAATAGGGCTTACATTTTCCTGAGCCCAATTCCAAGCCTCAGGAACAGCAGTGCATTCCTGTTAATCTCCATGAAGAGCAAAACAGTGTTTCCAGATGCTTCTCACCCAATAATATTCTGCTAGGTTGATGGCAGCAATAATGACAATGGTAACAGCAGGAGATCTGAAAACTGCTCCACCCCCCTTGGTGCTTGGAACATCAGTACCCCTGGTGCCAGGGATAATGTGAACTGAAATTCTTCCATGTTACCTGAGTCCATAGAGTTTTTCATATTGAGAGTAGGAAAGGAAAGAGTGTCTCCTGAACACCCTCTATTATGCTTACAAAACTGTAGCTGGAGCTGGCACTAGGTTTCCCAGTTACTTACCTCGTGCCGGCGGGGGAAGGATACGTCCTGGCAGGACCATCCCCGGGGGAAGGAAAGACACGCTGCACAATGCTGTCACCAGGAAGTGACACTAGGTGATGCTCTGGCAATGCAGCTGGAAACTCGATGGTAGCATCGAGTTTTCAGCCCCATTGTCAGAGCATCATCTGGCGTCACTTCCTGGCGACAGCATGGTGCATTACAGGGAGGAATGGTCTGGCTGGGGAGCATGTTTCCCCCGCCCCCATGCAGTAAGTACTTGGGAACCCTAGCTGGCACCACCAGCCAGGCTTGTAAAAGGAAAGGGGTAAATGGGGCCAAGCTGGAAAGTTCTTTTCCATTCAGTAGTACCTCAAGTCAGATAAGTACACTAGGGACATGGTGCTTGGTTCAGAACACTATGTAGTACAAGCTGGCTGAATCTGAATTAGTCTTCCCCCTTTTCTTTCATCTAGTTATAAAGCAATATATTTTGCCTTTAGCACTTATTATCGTGTCTTTCCTTAATAACTAATAGTTACTGAAGGTTTGACTTATCATCTAATTATTTTAAAGCATATATTTGATACTTAGTGTTGTGGAAACACAGAAGATTGTTTCAAGGAGTTAGGTGGTATGCGCCATAATTCTCCTCTGTGCCTTTCCCCACTCCAGATGCCATGAACAATATACCTTTAAGAGGCACAGGAGACAGAAGCTAAGCAGATGCTAATCAGCCAACATTGGGAGGACCCGGGATATGTTAGCTAATTAAGAATGCAGGTGCAAGACTTCCACTGGTCTGTATGAGCACTGTTTTCCTCCCCAGTTGTTGATAGCTATTTGCTGTGCTATTAATAAGCCCCCCCCCCAGCAAGGCCCATTTTTGTTTGTTGCTTCCAAATCCTAAGGAACCTCTGCCATTTTTTGACAAAACAAGTGTATTTCAACAGTTAATTTTATGAGCTGGTATCTACATAAATATGGATTTGTCCATCTGCCAAACTTGGTGTTAATATCATTGCAGGAGGTCTTGTTGAGGGGGATTCTCCCACAAGAGGTCTATTCTGTGAGCACCAGACAGTTTTTAGATTCAGCGTCAAAGCTGTGGAATTCTGCCCCTTTGGAAATTGGATCATTGTGTTAGTTCTCTGGGTAATACTTTAAGTTGCTATGAGATCTGGCTATGGATTTTGTATGTTTGTGTGTTTCGGGGTGGATATTTCTTTCTATTATTGTTCTGCATTTATAATTTGATCCCTTATTGAACACCACTTTGGGTATCTCATATGGAAATATGCTCTATAAAGTAAATACAACAAAGGAGGGAAAGTGCTAGGGAAGTAGCTGCACTACATGCATCCTTAAACTGCCCTACTAATATATATCAGCTTTGTCTCTAGGGAACCTTCAGTGGGAATCAAAGAATAGTTCAATATTTATGCTCAGTTAATCTCTGGATGCTTTCCTGACATTGCTGGCCATTTAGATGAACAATTCACAGTACAGATCCCTTTTAGTAGGGAATGATAGCATTTAGACTTTGGTTTCAGTACTGAATCTGAGTGAAAAATTTACCCTGCAAGGGTTTCCCATGGGAAAGGAATTCAGACATTACAGCTTCCTCTGCATTACAGCAAATTGCCATCATTAGCCCAACATCAACTCTGGCATCTACACGCTCTAAATCACCATAATCTTTTAGAAAGAAAGTTAGGACATCTGTGTATATTCAGTGAATAAAATGGGCAAATTTACATCATAGCTATCCCAAAGCATCAACTCTTGGAGACCTGCTCGCTACCATTTCAGAGCCAAAGTAGATGTTATGATGGGAATTTATTAACTTAGCTGAGTAATGGGACTCTTTCTTAGGACAGATTAGGATTTAGCTTGGATTAGCAGTATTGGGAGTATTGCCAACTGCTATCAGTAGCACTCATATAGGTACTCCATCCATCATTCTGTTTATTAGTTGGCCTGAGGCCTTGCAAAGACTACTAATAATCGATGATGACTGAGCAAGGGATACTAGTGCTCCTGGGGAGGGGAAAGTATAGTGATGGGACCAGGCACAAATGTAAGGGAAGGGGGTGGAGAAATAGAGGAGCTCGGCCTCCTTCCAGCCTGTGTCCCATTTCAAAGGTGGAAGGCAGTGGAGCTAGGATTGAAGACCCCTGTCCAACATTGGTGTTGTGCAATGCCAGGTCCATAAATAATAAGACCATAGTCCTTTGGGATTTCCTACTGGAATTAAATTAACTTTGATTTAATTGGTGGAACTCCCCTGGAACTCTAGTCCTACCGGCGCTGAAATGAGCTTGCCTGTTTCCATCCAGGTGCCCCAACTAGCCTCAGGGAAAGCTGGCCCCACCAAGGCATACCCACTGGCTGCTGCACAGAGCTCAAAAGAGACTCCCGAAAAAAAGGAGTGCAAAAAGGATGCCAGAAACCCCAGCCAGGCTCCCCCCACTGCCACTGGCCTGCGCTGCTGACCCACCTGCCCGGGAGTGGCTTCTTGCCCACCAGGGCTTGTCCATGGCCAGCCCATGGAGCTGTGACCTTGCTGAGCAGTGGGGCTTTCCCCAGCAATGATCTGGCAACCTGGGGACTCGACCCAGACAGGGGAGAGAGACAGAGGCAGTCAGGGAAACAGGCAGGCAGGTTGGGCGGGGGGGGGGCAGTTTTGGCCAGCTGCCAAATGAGCTGCCTGGGAGGGAGGCAGAACACCAACCGGGCAGGGAACTGGGACATGCTGGGTCCCTCGGGCAGGCAGGCCAGCTGCTGCCACTGTGGCAGATAAGCATACAGTGCCAGCCTAGAGGTGGAGAAAGGAGTGCACACTTGCCGTGGGGGAGGGGGAACCGAGGATTGGGGAGGGGCCCGTAAAAACCATGGGGGTGCAGGTCCCTTGGGTCCCTTGGTAGCTACAGGCCTGTTCTCAGACCTCCACCAGTCCTGGACTAAGAGATGGGTGGGAGGAGTGGCTCTGTTCATTCGGGAGGCTTACTCCTCCAAGGTGTTCCTGCCACCGAAGCTCATGGGCATAGAGTGCACTAACTTTGTGTGGGAAGCCAGGGAGAGTTCAGCTATTTGCTTAGTGTACCATCCGCCCAACACACCAACTAATTGCCTACCATCACTGGTGAAGGCCATGTCAGGCTGGGTTTTGGAGCTAGGATTAGGTGACTTCAATGTCCACACTGATGATGTGGCCTTCACACAGGTGATGGACCTGGTGTCGTCCATAGTGGAGCTAAGACTCTACCAGTATGTAACATCCCCCATGCACAGAGCTGGGCACATACTTAATTTGATCTTTGCGGTAGGGGTTACAGTAGTCTGGACTACTGCTAGAGCAGTGCCATGGTCAGATCCTCATGCCTTGAAGGCCAGTGTGAATGTTTTACCCCAACCCTGTTCGGGCAGTGAGCATATTTTAGCTCCCCTGCGAACCCTATGCAGCTTCAGATGGCTCTGTGGGATCCAATGCTCCCTGGCATTGGATGAACTAGTGGAGGACTGGCATAGCTGACTCTCTGCAGCCATCTATGAGATCGCTCCCCAACACCCTTTACACCCTTGCTCTAGGCTGGCTCCCTGGTTTACCCAGGAGCTATGGCTGATGAAGCGAAGGCTTAGACAGCTAGAGAGATGGTGGCGGCACACCTGTGACCAAGCTTCAAGAGATCCTATGAGATGGCAGTCAAAGCCGCTAAGAGAGAGTACTATGTGGCCATAATTGCATCTGAGAGCTCATGCCCAGCCCAATTATTTAGAACAATTCGGTCCATAACTAGTCTGCCACAGGGCAGACCAAATGCAAAGGAATTGGATATTAGCTGTGAGGCTTTTGTGAGCTATTTTGCAGGTAAAGTCTTGTCACTCCACCATGACCTCCCTGCCACAGTTGAGACAGTAAGTGAACTCGAGGCTCCATGCATGTCTTCTGTTCAGGTTTTGGATTATTTCAGCCTGCTCAGCCTAGAGGAAGTCGACAAATTACTCTCACCTTGTCACCCAACCACTTGCAGCCTTGACCCATGCCCATCGTGGCTAATTAAAGCTAGCCGTAACAGGCTATGAAGTACCTTAAGGGACATCATCACTAAGTCCCTCTCTGAGGGACTGTTTCCTGGGGCACTCAAGGAAGCAGCGGTACATCCCTTCTTAAAAAAACCCCATCCTTGGATCCAGCCGAATTGGCCAACTATTGGCCAGTTTCCAATTTGCCCTATTAGGACAAATTAATTGAGAGGGTGGTGGCAATTCAATTGCAGGGTTTTTTGGATGATACTTCCATATTAGATCCCTTCCACTCCAGCTTCCAACCAGGCCACAGGACAGAGACGGCATTGGCACCCTCACAGATGACCTTGGGAGGCATCTTGATCAGGGTGGCTCAGCACTGTTGCTAGACCTGTCATCAGCATTTGACATGGTCAGCCACCAACTACTGATCCACTACCTCTCCGACGCTGGGATCCAGAGGTCTGCCTTCCAGTGGCTTTCTTCATTTCTTCAGGGTCAGGGACAAAGTGTGGTGCTAGGAGAGCAGATGCCCCGAAGGCACCCGCTTGTTTGCAGTGTGCCCCAAGGGGTGATACTTTCCTCGGTATTGTTTAACATCTGTATTTGCCCCCTTGCCCAGATTGCCCAGAGGCATGGGCTGGGATGTCACCAGTATGCAGATGACACCCAGCTCTATCTATTGTTGGGCAGCCAGTCTGACTCTAGTCTGGGAGATCTGGACCTGGCATTGCAGGCCATGGCTGGTTGGCTTAGACTGAGCTGATGGAAATTGAATCTGATGAAAATGGAGGTCCTGTGCCTAAGTCGGGGTGGCCTGGAGGTAGGGATCCCACTCCTGACTTTTGATGGTGTACCGTTGGTACCAGTGTCAGAGCTCAGGAGCTTGGGAGTGTTCTTGGATGCCTACCTAATGATGGAGGCCCAGGTAGCAGCCACTGCTAAGTCAGCCTTTTATCACCTCTGGCTGATCAAGCAGTTGGTTCCCTTCCTCAAACAAAACAACTTGGTGACAGTGATCCACATGATGGTCACCTCAAGATTGGACTATTGTAAAGCTCATGGGGCTGCCCTTGTCCCAAATCCACAGGCTTCAGCTGGTGCAGAATGCAGCCGCCAGACTGTTGTTGGGTGTCCCCATGTGGGAGTACATTCAGCCTGTGCTAAAAGCACTGCACTGGCTGCCTATAGCATACCAGATTTGCTTCAATGTGCTGGTTCTGAACTTTAAAGCCCTTTGTGGTCAGGGGCCTACCTACCTGAGGGACTGCCTTTCCCCACATGTTCCCTAGAGAGCACTGTGGTCAGGATCTCAAAACAATCTGGCCCTTTCCGGTCCTAAAAATGCCAGGCTGGCATTGACCAGAGCCAGGGCCTTTTCAGTAGCAGCTCTGCAGTGGTGGAATGAGCTCCTGGAATATCTCAGGGCCCTGCAGGACCTTTTACAGTTCTGCAAGGCCTGTAAGACAGAATTCTTCCACCAGGCCTTTAGTTTAGGAGCCACATGCAACACATTAAGGCCCTGTGCCCAGTACCACCACCAACAGCCTGAGCTTCATCTACTTTAAAATCAATTACTGACTGCACTTACTAGTCTGTTGATGCTACCCTGCTTTCACCATCAGCGCTTACATTGTTCACTACAACCTTATGTTGTGTTTTTAAGCTTTTATTTATATTGTTGTTTTAGCTACTGAATGTTATGTAAGCCGCCCCAAGCCTGCTCTGGCAGGGAGGGTGGGGTATAAATCAAATAAATAAATATAAATAAAATCTGTAAATGCATCCCTCACCATTTTAACTTTAAATTGGACCGACATGTAGTTGTGGTCCAGGGCAGATGTGGTAAAGTCTTTGTAATCTGAATACCTCTTGAAGGGCAGAGAAGGGGATATACAAGTATAGACTATGGTACCTCTATACTTTCACCTGCAGGCCAGTAACAGCCTTGGATGCGATTAGAGCCAGCATGGTGTAGTGGTTACAGTGCTGAGCTAGGATCTTGGAGATTCAATTTAAAATTCCCACTTGGCCATGAAAGTTCAGTGGGTGACCTTGGGCCAGTCCACACTCCATCAGTCTAAACTAGCTCACAGGATTTTTGTTGTGAGGGTGAAATGGAAGAGAGGAGAATGATATTGCCACTTTCGGTCCCCATTGGAGAGAAAAGCGGGGGATAAATTGCATAAATATTAAATTAAACAAATCAATGATTTGGGTAACCAAAATGTCATTGGGTCCTCTTTCTCCCAGTTCCATGACTCCACTCTAAATTGGGTCCAGTCATGCACAGCTACAAAATAAAGTTAAAATTCAACAGGTGGTCCAGTCGCACAGGGGTGACTCCAAATTTGGTGGGGGGTTGGGTGGAGAGTGCCCAGGGCACTCCTCCCCTCTACCTACCAGCGGGCCCTCCCTCTCATGCCTCCCTTCCCACTCACTGACCCACATGCCTGTGCATCCTTCCCATACCCCCTCAAAAGCCCTCTCACCACCTGCACTGAAAGATGCCTGCATCATTCACATGCCCATTCTGTGACAATGCTGGGCAATGTGTATAGCTGGAAGCATGGACGGCAGAGCGCTTGCAAGCTAGTGGATGGAGGAGGTGGAGGAGATTGGATTTATACCCTGCCCTTCACTTGCAGTCTCAGAGCAGCTTACAAACTCCTTTCCCTTCCCCTCCCCACAACAGACACCCTGTGAGGTAGGTGGGGCTGAGACAGCTCTAACAGAAACTGCTCTTTTTCAAGAACAGCTCTGACAGAACTATGGCTTGCCCAAGGTCATCCAACAGCTGCAAGTGGAAGAGTGGGGAATCAAACCCGGTTGTCCCAGATTAGACTCCACACACTTAACCACTACACCAAACTGGGGGAAGGGTGTGTGAGAAGCAGGAGATGTGTGTGGTCAGTGCCAGTGAGCTCTGCTAGAAGTCCTGTTCCCTGACAGCTGCCACACTTCAGGGTATGCTGACACTAGCCCTGAACTCACATATTTCCCACCATCATATATAGTCTAATTCTCTGTCCTGTGCAAAGATTCATCATTTTTAATCCGGGGGCATACATGTTGCCATGCAAAGTGGGGTAGTGCTGTGGTCAGATGACAGGATTAGCATGGGCTGGCCCCACCTCTAATTAATCCAGGGTTTTTTGTAACTGACAGTTTTGATCAGACATCTTACCCTTAACCCACTTCACCATGTGCTCAGTCTGTGGTTGGTCAATCAGACGTGGTAGCCATGGAGTGGGGCAGTTGGGCAGCTTTTTAAAAATTATTTGTCTTTTGAGCATGCACATAAGCACATATTGGAAGCAGAACTTCAAATTTCTGGCAGGATGGTGGCAGCTGGTGGTCAATGGGATTGCTGGAGGAGGCTGCTGGGATATGTAGTGCAGTGTGGGGGAAGAGTTTTTGAAACTGTGCCTTGGAAGTTTTTTTAAAAAACCACAGGTTTGAGAGAGGGGGAGAGAGCTGTAAAAGTCTGTAAAAATAAATGCACATGCAGCGCTTCATAGCCATGGTATAAATATGTGGTTATGCGCATCTCGCTAACTGCCGGGGGGAAAAGCCTCAAACCAGAAGGGAATGTTCAGACTTCCCAAACAGCTTGATAGCATGATGGATTGATCAGACTTCCAGAGATGCAGAATGAGACTGCTGATACCGGGAAGGACTGGACTTTTCCCAGTGTCAAATAACTCCAATTTGAAGACTGGTGAGAATGGGGTGCTGATGACTGGAGAACAGGAGGCAGGTATTGCTGTCTGATTGTGCATTTAAAATCCAGAACAGCAATGACACCGGATCAAATAGCTCTCCTGATCACAGCCTGAGTGAATCAGGTATTGAGACAGCACTTCAGTGTGTGGATGGTTGAAATACAGATGTTCTCAGCAATGTCCTTTCTCTTCACTTTATACATACATAAATAATGTGCTGTAATGACAGGATTTTCATGAAAAAATTATTTAAAGCCTTCAGAACATAGAAATAGCTTTACAAATTCTGTGTACCATGAAATAGCCTGTACAATATAATAATGCTTTGTGATTTGGGAAACACCAATAGAAATCTGCTGAAGATAACAGAACAAATGCTTGAATGATCTGCTGAACACTGGAGTCATTAAAGTAATTTATAATGTAAAAACACGGATGTTAACAAGGGAGTAGGAAGGACATAAACCACACATTAATGCCATCAGTGTAGCACTTATCTTACTTGTGTATTAAAATAAACCCTGATACATTAACATTTTAAACAACAAGTGATACCATTCCAGGATTCATTTATTCCTGATATATAATTTGCATTCACACACACAGTCATAATTGTTTTTAGTATAATTTGAGAGGTAAGTATCACACAATTCATTTCTAATGAATTTTACATTATCACGAATGTGCATTAAGCCTCCTTTACTTAGCCCCTTTGACAAGGTGGTCTGCAGTGATTTAATGACCTTGCAAAAAAAGATGCAGGACAGTATGGAATGCCATGGGAATGATGAACTATGAAGTTGCTTTGGCTTACCCGTTTACTACATCTTTAGCTTTCTAAGCCACATGCTATTTTTGTACATGGGTTTAGCACACATCCAGCTATGTCTGTGTGTAGTTTAGCATACATTAGATTGATTTGAGTCAGAAGCCCTTAAAATTACAACATTTCATTATAAGAGTATATGTGCTGCCGAAGCTTGCTGTACCTGAAGTAAGGGAACTTCATGATAACACATCAAAATCCCCTGGCCAAATTATTTACTTTAATTGACCTATATAGAACAATTCCTGAAGCTTGGCTCAATTCTATATTAGTTCCTATTTACAGAAAGGGTAATCCAAATCTCCCCGAAAACTTTTGACCTATTAGTTTACTTTCTGTTCTGGGGAAAGTATATGCCAAGCACTTAGAACATTGATTGGTTACATCAGAATAAGATTATTGGTTCAGAACAGATAGGTTTCTCCAAGAAGAAATCTGCCATCGATCACTGTGCTACACTGACATCATCAAAATAAGAGTGGGCATCTCAGGCTCATTGACGGACAGTATTCCTGTAACCAGAGGTGTGAAACAGGGCTGTGTTCTTGCCCCCCTCCTCTTCAACCTCTATATTAACAATATCATCAAGAGGCTCTCCGACCCAGAAGTTTTCCCATCGAGACTTGGCTCACGGAAAATTTCAATTCTTCTTTTCGCTGATGGTATGATGCTACTGTCCATTACTCAAATCAGCCTTAGAAGAGCACTGTCGAGGCTAGGAGACATCTGTAAAGAAAAGCACCTAAAAATAAACCACTCAAAGACCAAGGTGATGGTCTTTGGAAACAGAAGGCGATCCTTTCACTGGGCAATAGATGGTATCCCAATTGAGCAAACCCAGACCTTTAAATATCTGGGGATTACCTTCAGCAATACACTCTCTTGGAAGGCTCATATAGAAACAACAAAAATAACAGCTCTTCGCTCATTAGGGGCAATTTTAAAATTTTACCGTACAAAAGGGGACTTTCTGATAGACCCAGACCTGAAGTTTTTCCAGAGCAAGACAATCGCCCAACTTCTTTATGGTGTCAAGGTATGGGGCTGGATTGATTCCACCATTGCCAGCCTGGAGAGAATCCAAAACCTTTTTTATGAAAAGGCTGCTAACAGTACCATCAAACACCCCAGCAGCATTGTTAAGAGCTGAATTGGGCCTTCCCTCTTTACGGGTGCATGCTCATAAAGCTTTTTATAACTATTGGCACAAATTGAAGAGAGCACCTATAGATCACTTTTCAAGCAGCTGCTTCCATGTTTGCCTAAAGGACCCTAAATGGTTATCCAAATACAACAGTATATTGTTAACATATAACCTTCCAGATGTAATTCATGGGCCACTTCGGACCGACTTTAACGGAAGAGAGCAAATATACATTCAGGATGCTGCCCGAGATAGGCGAGTCATCCAAGAAAATAAATCCTCACCCTGGTTCAAATTGATCAAATCAGATCATCAAAGGGCCCAATACTTAACAAAGATCTCATCCAGCAAATTACGTTCTGCACTAACTTCAATCCGCTTCCAATCAATGCAATCAGCAATGCTTGAAGGCTGCTATACCAACACGACTGTTGCCCAGCGTCCCTGCCCGTGTGGCAATCCAGTGCCAGAAGATCTGTGCCATTACCTGTTATTCTGCCCACTCTACCAATCCCCTAGGAAGAAATTTTTAGACCCAATCTTGGCCTCCTTAGGTACTAGAACAGAAACTGGAGAAATTCTAGTTCTACTAGCAGATGTAGAGGCTGAGATTTCATACAAGGTGGCCCTCTTTGCCTTCGCTGCAGAGAAAATTTGGAAGAAAATAGGAGCAGTACCATAGCTTGATTACCAATGGAATTCTGGAGTGGAGAGATGGAATTATTATAATGTTTTATTGTGTTCTAATTTAGTTTTTAATTATTTTGCTTTTAGAAGTTTATATAGATGTTGTTGTTATATTGTTCTGTCATTGTAACGGCCTATGGCTAAAGGAAATAAACTGAAACCTCAACCAGTGAAAGGCTTCAGAATAAAGCAGGAAATTTGGCATTATAAAAGTAACACTACAGAAGATGGACAACAAGTTCCACCCATTCCAAGGAGACAACCCACTAGATTGCTGAAGTGCAATTTGAGTAAAATAGTCCTACTCTGAAAGCAGATGGGAGGTGGAGACCACACATAACTGTGGAACAACTCTTATGCCAGATCAGGCAGGAATGTCAGAATGGAGTATAGCCCAGCCCACATACAGACACAGTGTTTTGAAAACATATCCCATAAAGGGTAATCTCCCTGAAGCTGTTGAAAGATAGTAGGACTTTTTGTAACCAATGAAAACAAAGACTGGTCAATACTTACTTTTTAAAAAAGTCTCTCTTATACTGAGCAATGTCTGGCGCAGTTTCATGCTTTCATACTGACTAAGAAAGGTCTCAAATGTACCAGAAACCATGATTTAGCCACGAACAGGTAGCAAAACTGCTGGATGGCAATGTAAGAGGCTGAGTTCAGACTGGCAGTTTGCAGTGGGAGCCAGGCATGGCAAAAAGGCCCTGGAATAAGCTGCTCCGGGTTTTCCTGATCACACGGGGCCAACAGATGCAGGAGCATACCGGGAGGAGGCATGCGGGAGTGTTCAGACTGCTGGCCCGGAGGTGCGGCTGCAAACGGCTTTTCCCTGGTAAATCAGCTGGATGCCTGTGTGTATGGGCGCTCATGCACCTATACACACATAGGCATCCAGCCGATTTGGGGAGGATCCCGTTTTGCATTGGGCAGTAGAGCAGAGCACAGCCAATCATATGCACCAATCATATGCACCGGGAGCAACACGGGTTGCTCCCGGCTTTTCAGATGAGCAGGATAAAGGCAAGATTTGCTACCACTTGTAACAGGTATCTTTTTAACGTGGGAGTGAAGCAGAACAGCATGGTTGCCTATAGGTGGGGAACATCAGGCAGATGTGCCTGTGTGAATGCCCCCTTTAATCTGCTTGGGAAACACAGCTGAAAAGTGATTATAGCGGGGCAAATTGCCAGTCTGAACTCAGCCACACTTTCTGTCAATTAACACGAACCATAGTTTGCAAACCCATTTCATGCCATAATTTATGACCAGTCATTAATCAGTTATTCAGACCTAACTGTAAAGGAAAACGAGCCACAGCTACGCATTATAGCTGCATAGGTCCAATAGTCTAACTTGGAATGTGGCCTGTAACTTTTCATCAGCATCATCTCGTATAATGTCCCATTTCTATTACTTTGTTCATAGAAGAAAAATTAAATACATGACTCCTAATAGTGACAAGCAGCCTTAAAAATACAGCTATGGTGTAGATTCACAGCAAGATCATAATGTTATTACAGAATGATTCTACCTTTTCAGTCATCTATCACCTACCCAGGTGGTGCACACCTGTAGCTATTACATTTCCTCCTCATTTTCAATATATTAGGCTTAGGTAGTAAACATACATCCCATACTTTCTATGGTTTCAGGAGAGTGGCACAGCCTTTGGGAATCAGACCATAATAAAGTGGGGGTTTGTATGCCAGCTGTTTTCTGCCAAAGGATGCACACAGAGATGCTAAACAAGATGCATCTTTCCCACATCTGGCTAGTAAGCAGCTTTTCTTTTTTGACATTATCAACCTTTTTAGTATTCAACAAAATCTTTTAATCATCTGACTTTTAATAAGTTAATCCATTCATTGTCTGGAGCTGTGCAAAGTGACATAAAAGCACAATGAAGCCTAATTAGACTTGTTCTGTGAAAGTTAATTTGTCAAACCCAGAAGCATAGTTCAGAGATAAATGCTAATATTTGAAAGTCAAATTAAAGTTGAAAAGGTTTGTAATAACAGTTAATTAACTCTTGTTTTGTTTTTGTCTCAAAAAACTTGAACCAACTGAAATACCGCTTGGTTCATCTTTAACACTTTGGACCACAAAGATAAAATTCAAAGCTTTGAGATAAGGCTTTGATGTCAGTATTCTCCACAGATTAGATATTATTTTAAGATCTCTTTGTTTAAAAATTCATTTTTATTATCCCTGCATGAAATGCATGGCAATTCCCAAAATAACTAACCATCAGGGCAATTAACATCTTCGATCGACACCATATTCCTGATAATTAATACAGACTTTGTACCTCCCCTGTGATAGCTGCAAGGGTTTGATTTTTTCTGAGCAACTGTTCATTTACAGCATCAGCTTCATCCTAATGAAAATGGATTGTGAAACTTTAATGAACAAGACTTTGCTGTCATTATAATAAAGACTTTGAAACAACACGAAGACCTACATAACAAGCATCTGACGACATGCATGCTGCTACAGTATATCAAGCCAATTAAGCTATACAATGAATATTTACACCGTTGTGCATTTTTCTTTAACCGTGTGACATAAGATAAACTCATAAAAGTGAGCATTTCATTCTGTCCCGACAGTTTCTGACATCAGAGTTTAATAAACTGGCATCTGTAGAGTGATGGGACTTGATCTGCCCTTATTTCTGTGGTAAACAATTTACCTCCCCCCCAAAAAGGCCTGAAAATCCAATTTACATACAGTAAATATGTGCTTGTTATAAAGAGGAAAAGCCCAGCAACAATGGGGTGCTCCATATCTACTGTTCACTGTCTGCATCTAGTAGCAGGTAGTTTATAAAATCAAGTAATTACAAAAGATATCTGCCAAGGCTCATAAGCTTGTTACCAACCCGGGTATTTATCCATTGGCATGGTGTAAAGTAAATAATTGATTTGTTCTGAGGCAGACAACTCCACTGGGAAATGCTTTGTTTTGTCAGCAGTTCTGCTTTAACTGACTACAGACAGTAGTTCTTTAAGCTATGACTTCACAGGGTGCCCTGTAGCACCATTTTGTGGTGATATCTTCAGAAAATGTTCTCTAAGGTATATTTATAAACAAGCAGCTCTGTTCCTTTAAAAGGATGCATCAGTACATAGGGAAATGGTCACCGTACACCTTCTGTTGGCAGTCTGAGATTTGATCCCCTGATACGTAGTTTAGCCTTAAAAAGTAAGTGGGGAAATTGATTTTCTTCGAGGTCATGATACCAGATAAGGAGCAGTTAACATCCCCTTCCTCTCCCCCCACACAATTTGCTTATTAAAATTATATTTCCCAATCTGTTATTGGGTCCACTAGGAGAAAAAGACAGGTAAAGAGAAGGTACCTGTCTTCTTTCTCCAAAGCCCACTTTAATTGAGCATGGGTTTGACGGAGGATTTTATCTGTAGAACAGAGTTTGAGTCCAGTGGCACCTTTAAGACCAACAAAGACCACATAAACTACACTTGTTATTCCTGAATCTGATAAATATCTTATGTTGCATGATAATTTACTGCCCACCCTCTGCCTATATGCATGGACTGGTGAATTCCATTTAATTGTATCTGAGGAAGTGTGCATGCACATGAAAGCTCATCCATTGAACAAAACTTGGTTGGTCTTAAAGGTGCCACTGGACTCAAACTTTGTTCTACTGCTTCAGACCAACACGGCTACTCACCTGATTTTATCTGTGTTGGTTTAGTCTCATGGGGTAGACTGCATGAGCTCCCCTGTTCTGAAACCAGTTGCTCCCATCCCTGTTTCCTTGAGAAGCAGTTTAGTATAGTGGTTAGGAGTGCGGACTCTAATCTGGGAGAAGTGGGTTTGATTCCCCACATGCAGCTCCTGGTTCTCTCAGAACTGTTGTCTCACAAGCAGTCCTCAACAGAGCTCTCTCAGACAAGTGTCTCTTGTGGGGAGAGGAGGGGAAGGGAAAGGAGATTGTAAACTGTTCTGAGACTCCTTCTAGTAGTGAAGTGTGGGATATAAATCTAATCTTCTCCTCCTCCTCCTGTGAATGTTGTTTTGAAAACAACCATTTCTGCTGTATAAACTTAATAACAGGAACCTGAATGAGTACCTTACCCCTGATTTACAAATGAAAGGGAACATTACACTCGAGCCCAAGTCCTGCCTTTTAAAGCTTAATAGCCTCTTAATAGCTAATTTGCAGCCTCCCTTTGGGCTGTTCCTTGGCTCCCCAGCTTTGCACCCCAACCTGGAGTGCCCAAGGGGGTGACTCCTATCTATAATCTTGATCATGTAACACAACGTAATCTGTAATTTGGCTCTAACAAGACAGAGGACAACAGGATTGCTAGCACACTCCTACACAATAGCAGGAGCATTTGAGGCTTGCAAAATGGTGTTGCACAGAAATGTCATTTCTGGTTAGGAACAAGGAAGGTACATTATTGCAATGCATGGCACTCAAGGATCCCCCATGATCTCTATGGTAAAAACAATAGAGATCTGACTAATTCCTAGAACTTTGTGTTCTATGGCAATGTGACTTCCAGGTTCTAGCTAAAAGTGATACAGCAGCATTGCATACCACTGTTTCTTCTAATTTCCTTTCCTCTGCCACTCCATCAAGAGGGTTTGCTCACTTTTAGCTGGCAAATGGCACCTGTAGAGGAGAGTATAGTATACATATTTGTATCTCTGCATATGTTTGTGAAGCCAATAGCTTTTGGCCCCTGTGAATATTTATTTAGGATAAGTGTGAGACAAGGAAGCTCATTCTCTTTAAAAGTGATTGAAGGTAGACCAGTATTATATGAGCATTCCAAGCACCAAGGAGGTTTCTCCATATCTTCCCAAAATTCAATTTTCAAGCAAGCACCTGTTTCACTTTCTCCTCTGCTCGAGACCAAAGCAAATTTTCACATATCTTTTTTGCTACTGTCCCTTGGTTCTTTAGACTGAGATCAAGTGACACATTTATAACTCAAGTGACACACCTGTAAGTTCCAGCAACCTACCAGGGAAGCTACAAGTGATGTGGAAGAGGCATGATTGGATTTTCTGATATTTTCATTTAAAAGCAGTTTCTGAACAAGTGGGGCATTTTAGATGCAGGCCATGGTGTTTCTGGTGGTGGGTCCTTCCTCCAATGCCATTTTATTCATTTTTTAAAAAACCATTTATATACTGCCTTTCTATCCGAATAGGGTCCCCAAGGTGGTAATCATTGCCCATTTCTCCAGCTATTTTTCACTTTGGTAGAGGGAAAAGACAGGTACCTACATTGCTAGCTAACAACACACCTCCATTGGATATTTTCTGCTAGATTCAAGTCCAGTAGCACCTTAAGGACCAACAAGATTGCTAGGGTATAAGCTTTCGAGAGTTAAAGCTCCCTGCGTCAGTCATTTTCTGTTGGTGAATTGGTGTGGAGCAAGTAGGTGAGGCTGCTGCCTCCCATATGTAACATTTAGTTTGGCCCTCAGTTTCCAGGAGTCACATGTTTGGAGTAACACCCAAGCAGGAAGTCATTAAATGCAAAAATGTTGTCCTCCATCCATCCTAACTACCAAGGTTTTTTTTGTAGAAAAAGCCCAACAGGAACTCATTAGCATAATAGGCCACACCCCTGACAGCACAGCCTATTAGCATATTAGGTCACACCCCCATGCCTTCCCTTGGCTTGTCCGAGCGATCCGCAGCTGCAGGGAGCCTGCGCAAGCTGGCCCTTTAAATGCCTCCCCGATCCTTCCAGGGCCCCCCCGTCCCACCTGCCTCGGAGTCACCGGGGGGGGGTCACTCTCCAGGCCTTCCCTCTGTAGCCACACGCACAGAGGTTTTGGCTGTAGTGGGTGTGGCCAACTCTGAAGCCAGCCAGAACTTCATTCCTGTGCATTCCTGCCCCAAAATAGCCCTGCTAACTACACATATTTTGTTTAATACTGTTGTGTTACTGTATCCCCCAGGATTTTTGTATCGGTGCTCCAAGATGCTTTAAACATGAAGGGACTGGATGGTTGCTGATCGTATGGCAGTCTATGCTTCAGGGAGGCACCTATAGAGTTTTGCCCTATATTTAAAAAAACAACAAAGGAAAAAAACCTTTGATTTTCATTAGAAAGTAGTACAGTATATGTATTTGCTTCTATGGGAACACAAGTAAAGGAAGACTTACATATCATTCAGTTCCTTTCTATCTCCTATTCCTGTATTGGTTCAAATCCCTATTCTGCCATGAAGTTTGATGTCACTGTCTCCCACTGTAACCCCACATCACAGGATTGTTGCAAGAATAAAACAGACTAGGGGAGGACCATGTATGCTGCCCTGAGCTCTGTGGAGAAAGGGTAGGATAAAATTTACTAAACAGGTAGAATAATGTAAATACACTAAGGAATGCTACCATGTTCTACCAGTATCTATGGATGAATGTTGCTGAGACTGCTACCTGTATAAGCACCTTTTCTTTTCAAAACAACCTGCAGTAAGGCTGCCGACAGCATATGAAAACCTGGAAGAACAGAACATCCAGGTTGCTACTTAGAGACATCTGGCTGGGTGGCTCATTATAATCCCCGTTCCTAAACCACTGACAAAAGGGCAAGCTCTTATACCCGAGTAAAGCCCCATATATTAAGTTTCATCACGCAGTTTGCAGTCCTCAAACAACTTAGTCTGAAGTAACCAGAGTCCACCAGTGACTTACTTTGAAGTAATCACATTGACCTCATTCACATCTATGCAATGTCAATACAGATGCAAAAAGTGTTAGCCAAAGAGTTGACTTTGGCACCATCGTTGCCCATGAAATTTATATTTAACAGATGCATAAAGCCCATTATACACATATTTTGGAACTGACATCAGCTTAGCCAGTGAGACTGGCTGACTCCCTGAAAATACAATTACATAATAAAACAGTTCAGTATTTTGCTTATTGTATCTGCCATTTCTAGGAAATTACCGTGTACCTAATAGAGTTTGTTGCCTCCTTATTTAACATTTCATTTTGTTAATGTTATTAAAGTTTGCAAGTTAAATTATTAGAAAAGCAGAACAATTTCCTTTCAGATTACAGCCAATGTTTCCACAAGGGCCATAACAGACTGGGGTGCTGTCAGATCAGTGCAGCTGAACATTCCACCTGCACAAATGAGCTCATTGTCTGTGGACGGCAAGCCTCTCTTCACCACTCCAAGCAGCCGGTCTCCAGGCCTGGTTTTCAGCCTGCTAGCCCATGTTCTGATGCCAAGTTTGATATAAAAACATTCTTGTTTCTCTTAGTTGTAGACGACCTGCAGTAACAAGACGATGGAACCTTGACTGAAATAAAAGGAAGGGGGGGGAATGCTTAATATTTTATTTGGAAAACTTGCTACTAAAAATTTTATATGCATATTATGGTACAAGTGAAACCAAATTCAGATCACTTCACATTTTAGGTCTGGACCAAAGATGATTAAAGTGCATACCTAAGAATGCCACATATGAAGGTGACCAGCATGTGTTTGCAAAACAGGGAGAGCACTTTTTGCGGTGCCAAGTGAGGGGGGAGAGTTGGCCAGAGGCTGGGGGCAGGGCATAGAGTGGTGGGAAACTTGGGTCTTCCCAATCCTGCAGGGACCAACTGCAGGGTCCCAATTTGCCTGGGGGTGGGGTGTCATATGTCTCCCTGGTTCCAAGCCTGACTGCACAGGTGCTCAGCCTGATAATGATATCTCCTCCTCAGAGGGGGAGGAACAGCCAGCTGCAATAGATCCCATCAATCTTCAGGGACAGGAGATGCAAGCTGTTGACCAAACACCTGCTGTAACCGATTTGCCCTCTCCTCCAGCTGCAAGCAAGTTACCGGCATCAGACAGAGTAGAGGGTGGAGGCCGGGCCCAGTGTTTCTCCAACACCCTTTGAGTGCTGGTGCCATCAGTGGAGATCAGAGCTCAGAGCCCGTTGCAGTGAACATTTGATGAATCGCAGACACCTGTTGCCAGATAAGTATTTGCAGGGATGCGTCCCACAATTAGCAGCAGCTAACCAGCCCATGGAGAGTCAGCTATAAATCCAGGAAGGGGGGAAGCTGCTCATTGTGGATGCAATGTATACCACAGCTGCATCACTACCCACCTTGTCTCCTGGCTGGAACCCCTGTTGCTCTCTACCTAGACTGAACACTGGATCACCTGACTTCTGGACCCCTGATTCTTGGACTGACTGATGATTCCCCTTTCTGGATACTTGACCCTTGGACTGCCTCTTGAATACTCTCCTGCTTGCACCTGTACTGTGAGTGATTACCTGGTTCCTTCTGCCTGGTTGTCCTGTGGGATTTCTGCCTACTCCCACACCAGACCCACTGGGGCCATTACATGGGCTGTCACAAGGGGAAAGGACTGGCCACTCACCTACTGCCCCCATTCCTTTGTCAGGTTTGCTTGTCTAGGAGTTAAGAGCAGCTTCAGCCTGACTGCAGTCTGAGGCTGCGGTCACACACACTAAATAATCCACTCTCAATGTGCTTTCCCACTGGATTTTACCAGTTCACACAGTAAAATCCAGTAGGAAAGTGCACTGGAAGTGGATTGAAAATGGATTATTCAGTAAGTGTGACCATAGCCTGAGTTTCAAGACTGAGTTGGCTGCCACATAATAACATGAAACAGTCTTACAGTACAATCCTATGCACACCTACTTAGGAATAAAGTTGATTGAATTCAATAGGCCTAATCCTCAGGTACGTATGCATAGGATTGTCAGTTTAATCAGCCCCATCTATACTGTTGCACAAGCATCTGAAAAGCCTTGTCTACTTAGATGATGATTTTCTGATTGAATTGTTTCCTATATTTTGTAATCTACTTTGTGTCTCGGTGAGAAACGGGGGGCTATGAATTAGATAAATGAATTGTGCCATGTATTTATGCTTCTTGGATCTTTATATAGGAAGCCCTTACCTTTGTAAAGTGACTTGAGCCTTTGGGGATTCTCTACATACATTGTGAGAAACTATCGATTTTTTGCAGCCTTTCTTGTGTTCTTATGTACTGGCATTTTTCTAGTAACACATCATCACTGATAATAATTCCTTTCTTTAAGCAAGGGAGGAAGGATGATCCATCCAATTAAAGGCCAACTAGCCTGCTCAGCATAATTGGAAAACTTTATGACTGCCACTTTTTAGACTAATTTAAAAACTGGCTAGATCAAGAAAATCTATTGGCCAAAGAGCAGGCTGGATTCAGGGAGGGAAGATCCATTCTGGGACACAGTCTGATTATGCAACACTCAAGAAAAATGCAGCCAATACAACGGCTTCGTTGTATGCGGTTTTTATTGACTTAAAGACTTCCTTTGATTCCATTTCTAGGAAAAGACTCTGGGAGAAACTAGAGGCTGCATCTATCAATAGAAGGCTTCTACATTTAACGTGAGTCTTATATTCTAAGACATCTTCTAAAGTCAAATGCAACAGGATTGGACATCATACGCCATTTTTACATCAAAAGGAATGAAACAAGGTTGCGTTCTGACACCCCTGCTATTTATTTATTTATTTTCTATACTGCTCTCCCTGTGAGCGGGCTCAGAGCAGTTTACATCAATATCATAACAATAGTTTTAATAACAGATTAAAACAACATAAAAGCATGGAGCATAAATTCACAACTACCATGTAAAATAACCTGTTCAGGTGTCAGTCATATCTGAGTATAGCAGTGGTGCCCCGATGTCAAATTTGAACCAGGCCACTGGTGGGGGGTTGGCCAGGAAAAAGGGAGGGATGCCCACCACCTCAACCAAAAGCCTAGCGGAAGAGCTCCATCATGCAGGCCCTGCAGAACTGTAATAGAATCTGCAGGGCCCTGATTTCATATGGGAGTTCATTCCACCAGGCAGGGGCCAGGGCCAAAAAAGTCCTGGCCCTGGACATCCCTGGGGATTGGGACTGCCAGGAGATGTTGATTCGTAGATAGACCTCAATGTCCTATGGGGCTCATATGGAGAGAGATGGTCTCAAAGGTATGCTGGCTCCTGGCCATACAGGGCTTTAAAGGTAAGCACCAGTACCTTGAAACAGATCCAGAATTCAATACACAGCCAGTGCAGTTCGTGCAGCACTGGGTGGATGTGAGCCCACACAGGTATCACTGTAAACACCCATGCTGCCACATTCTGCACTAGTTGCAATTTCTGGAGCAGAGTCAAGGGCAGCCCCATGTAGAGATAGTTACAATACTCTAATCTGGAAGTGACCATTGCATGAGTCACTGTAGCTAGGTCCTGGAGGTCGAGATATGGGGCCAACTGTCTGATCTGCCTCAGATAGAAAAAGGCAGAAGTGGTGGAGGTGGCGGTGACCTGAGCCTCCATAGAAAGGGAAGCACCCAGGAGCACCCCCAGGCTCTTCACTCTCAGTGTTGGCACTAATGAAGCCCCATTGAAGGTTGGGAGCCTGATTCCCTTAGCATCATCCAAGAAAATCTGAAGCTGTGTTGCCACTGCCCTCTCTACCACCTTATCCAGGAATGGTAAGTTAGACACTGGGTGGTAGTTATTAAGGACTGTTGGGTCCAAAGAAGGTTTTTGAAGCAGAGGGCAAACTACTGTCTCCTTCTGTCCCCCAGGGAAGGTCCCTGTTGAAAGGGACATGTTGATAATCTCCTTCAGGGGGCTCTGCACCTCATCACCATGGGCTTTGACTAGCCACGATGGAAAGTGATTGACGAGGCACATAGTAGGCTCCTCGTAGTAGTACTAATACTATGTATTAGTACTACTACTATTAATATGTAGTAGTATTAATAGCATGAATAGTAGTCTGAATAACTTTGATTTCCACACCCCTACTTTAGCCAATAGAAAGATTCCTGCGCTCTTAGATGCTGACGACACGGTAATCCTTTCTAGAACTCCTGTGGACCTCAGAAGAGCCTTGCAGGTATTTAGTCTCTTTTGTAATAAGAACCAGCTGATGATTATTAAAAAACAAAAATTATGCCTTTTCGGAAGAGACCTAAAATTAGGGCCTAGAGTATCAGCGGTCGCAGGGTAGAGCAGGTTGCAAGCTTTAAGTACTTGGGGGTGATGTTATAATTGCCAGGGGCAAGGAATGCCCATTATGAGCACATGGCTGAAATTAGCCAAAAATTTATCCAGGCCATCCATTAAAAAATCATTTAAAGAAGGTCAATATGTACCTGCTGCACTCAAATTATATCAAGCAAAAACGCTATCTCAGCTTCTATATGGGACAATACCAGGCCTTCCATCTTCTTACTTTGCCCCATTAGAAAGAGCCCAATCTAAAATTTTAAGGGGCAGTTCTCCATCTGCCCAGTTGTGTTTCTAATGCAAGATTGCATTTAGAATCTGGCCTGATTAAAATAGAGACAATATAGCAAAGGATTACACAGTCAACAAAGGGAATCAAGACAGAAAACAACGGTGTACAACAATGCTAGTACAATCTAGAAGATTTTCATTAAGCAAATAAGGATACAATATATCATACAAAAAAATTAAATAATTTTTAGTAGTTTTCCACAAACAAAATTACAAACTAAAAGGAGAGTAATGTCTTGTCTTTCATTCAGTTTGAATCTCTCCCTTATGACTAACAACAAGGAATTAATCTAGTAAACTAGTAACTTTGCAACTATGAGTTAAACAATATTATCTCTTTTCACTTAAAATGATCTAAGCAATCTACTATTGCTTTCATTTAATAACATATATTCAAGGAACTCTTACTGTAAATTTTCATATTTTCTCAGCATCTTCTTATCTTTAGCAAAGCCCTTTGTTTTATAATCATTCTCACTAATTTAGTTTTAATACAAAATACATATCAATGCCCATTTTTTCCACTATCATTTCTCACTGCTTAATTTCTTTTGAATACAACACATTCTATTTGGTTACATTTTAGTAAACATTCCCTGACCCAATCTTATAGGAAGATAGGTTTCTTAAACACATTTTATACAAAAAGTTTAATTTTCTTTCTCTTTGATATCTTCTTAATAAAATCTTGTCTCTGTGTCTTTTTCCTTTGGAGACTGCATAGGTTAGCTTTGAAGTTAACAGTATGTAGCTTAAGTTGATATTTGCATGCCTGTGTTCTATCTTCTCTTTTCTCTGAGGTGGCTTTTGCTTCCAGAATTTGGTTGTTTCCATGATCATCATTCTCTTTCGTTCTGTAGCACCCACTTCCATAAGTGGTTTGGCTTCCTTTCTTATTGGATTTGTGTTTTTATACAACATCTTCCTCTGGATTGAGGAAAAAATCTCTTGCTTGCAGTTTTTTCTGTGTCTATGAAATTTATCTGTGTTGTTTGTAAATTCCATTAAAGTAGTTAAGTTTTTATTATATAGTTCAGCACAAGTTTTTTGATTGCTAACTTAATGAAATCCACAATCATGCATTTCAATTTATCCCATGGGAGCTGGGTCAACATCAGCAAAGTTATCTGGACTTACAACATTTAGCCCATTATTCGCTTGAGGATCCATTTTTTACACAGTCTCTATAGTGCAGCTAAAATCAAAGTGCTTTGCTCTATCAACAGTCTAGGAGCCAAGCCATATTGCAAAATACATAGCTGTAGTAGATATAATAACAAACAAAATTCTTTCCACCCAAATCAGGTGATTGTTATTATCCAATGTCTCCTGAACCCAGAAGACTTAAAAAAAAAAAAACACCACGATGTTACAGGAAATAATTTCCATATAAGGAAGCTCTGTTTAAATGTCCCTGCTTTTTCTTCTCTTTTTAATAATAATCAAAGACTTGTGCAGTTTATATTTCCCATAGCAAGTGATAGACTGCTCAGATAACAATGTGTTATCCTTTTTTTTTTTTTTTTGCCCTTTATGGTTCTTTAAATGTGTTTGTATCCACAACTTTTGCTAGCCATTTACACCAGGGGGGGACTGCTCCTGCTTACCTCTTCTTTATAGATGCTCAAAGAGGGCTTAGTCCAAGGGTCTCTAGATTCTTTAACGTTGCTTTTTTACCGGTACGCACAATTTCTTCATTGATGGAGAAGATGAGGCTTTGGACTCTCTTTGTCGGGTGTCCACAGCTTATGCAGATATGGTGGCCCATGTCTGCACAGCTCCGTTCTTCTGCTTCAGGACAATCGTGAGCTTGAACCCGCTCGCGGCACTCAGATCAAGTCCCCTGCTCCCGACCTCTCTCCAGGAGGTCAGGTGGAACTCGGGAGCCCTAGAGTTCTGTGGAAAGACACAAAGAATCGGGGGTGCTCAGGAGCAAGTCTGAGCACCTGCTGTGTTGCTGCGCTGCAGCCTGGAAGTCAATAATACAAAAAATTGATTGTGTCTAGTTTTCATTCATTCAACAAAGTCTCTGGATTATTATCTTTGTTTTGGGTATCTTCTTCCAGAAAATCATATTGGCGCACAAGCAAGGTAACATAACACATTAATAATTACTAATAGTATTTTTTTACCAAATTACAAAACTGATTGGACAACAGAAAAAATACCTACATATTTTAAAACATCATGTTCAGAATATCTGAGTTCTTCAGTCAGCTTCTACATTCTATTGAAATAACAATAGCATAGAAATCAAAACAATGTTGAAGCATAAATATTCATGAAAAAAGCAACCAGCTTAGAGGACATAGTAGCATAACAAACTCCCCAATCCAAATTGTTATAAAGTACTAAAGGGACTTACCTTAACTATGTTGGCTTAAAGCATAAACATTCATGAATAAAGCAACCAGTATAAAAGACATAGTGGCATAACAAACTCACCATTCCAAGTTGTTACAAAATACTTATGGACGTTGTAAATTTTCACAAAGTGGGCCACCAGTAACTTATTGTGCATGGAACTACTCTCTGTAATGTTAATCTGGTACTGCCTCAAAGAGAGCAAACAGGCAGCAACCAATAAATAGAAAGCCATTTCCACACAGTCCCAAGATTTAAAGGGGATATGCAACAAATCAAATTCCACTCATTACATTCTCATAGAAAACTAAACATGTACTAAAAAAATACATCAAATTATAAAAAGCATGATGGACCCACTGTTTGGTTAAGGGTGGTATGTCTTTAGTTAGTAAATCCAATAGGCTTCACGTTGAAGCAGAATTTGCTGAATATAAATTCTGTTGGACTTATTAACACTTAGAATCTCCAGAACTATAAAATGAAAGTCGCAATCATTATGTCCCATGTCTGTGAAACGTTGGACTAGGGGAATTCCATATGTTGGTATCTGATTCTAGACTTGTGTTCTGTGATGCGTGTTTGAATTGAGAATGAAGACATACCGACATACCTGGATCTACAACTACATGTACTACATACACACTCGCACCTGGAGAATCAGATGCAGCAAAACCTACTATGACACGGGAAGTTAGTTTGCCCTTTATCTACACATCCAGCTATAGCCTATTCTAATAGCCATTGACTGCCCTCTTCTATCTTTTGATGAGCATCTTGTGTCTGGAATGCCTTTAAACTTTTGGCTCCAAATTTCATTACCCAGAGACACTGGATAATGTATTAGAATGAGAGTTACTTTTGTAATACTGAAGCCAGTAAAACAACCCTGGGCATTTTTAGAAATAGGCAAGTAGATATAGCACTATGACATTAGAGCACAAACTCAGCAATCAACAGGCTTCAATGGGCCAAATCATGAGTTACATAGGAGTTTTCTGGCCATGTTATTTAACACTAAGCAGCCCTACAGGTTGGGGAGGGAGCTGGATTAGGCCATGATATTGGAGGTAGTGGATTCCATCCTCTTTCTCTTTACAGTTTTCCTGGAAAAAAACCTGTACTTCTAAAGCTGCTATTAATCATGGGGAGGTGGGGAAGAGACGTTCAATTTGGAGTTGGCAGCAGCATTCAGAGGCAATTTCTATCAGGGAAATAGTTTGGAGAAATAGCTATCTCACCCTACAGTTCAGCCTACCTGCTTGCTCCCAATTATGGCTGTTTTTAAGTGTTAAAGAAGACACTAGGAAATTTGATCATAGATCTTCCATGCCAATCAGGAAAAATACAAGTTACCCTGAAATGTAAAAAGGGAGATGGAAATACACCACTGGGGGGGAAATGGCCTCTGGGAAGTGCATGTGAGGGAAGGAGACTAAAAGAAGAAAGCATTTAGGCAACAGCAACAGGGTAAAGGAGTAGCATAACTATATGGGAATGGGGAGAAGACAGCCCTCTGTAGAGCTTGGTCTGCTTGTATTGATGGCAGTTCCATACTATTGCAACCATTTGATGATGTCTGGGTCCCTTAGAGGTCCTGGACTTCCCTGAGTCCCTGCCTTCCCTTGCTCCGAGAGAAAGCCTTTTGCAGTGACTGATGATGGAGAGTGAGGCAGAGGCAGGCACTCACCAGAGGGTTGGGAGAGCCTTGTCTTCACTAGTCAGCTGACTCAGGAGCCCAGAGGAAGCTCTGGCTGAGATACCAGTGGCCTCAGAGCTAGGCAGCAACATGGTACTGGTTAGGATGCCACCTGCAGACGAAGGGCTGGGGAGAGTAGCACAGGCAACACAACAGCTGGATCAACCAGGCTCCAGAACAGGTGGCCTCCTGCATGGTCTTTGCAGCAGTTGGGGAAAGGAAGAGCCAAGATGGCTTGACACCTGAGAGGGCAAGCCCAGCCTGAGAGGAGGCGGGGAAAGTGGGAAGGGCCCTGTCTCCAAAGAAGGTTGTTAGGTTGATGATGAAGAGACAAACCTGATCAGAGGAAGGAAGGGAGAACTGACAGGCCCGCCCTTATATCAGGTGAGGCCCCGGGGATGGGAGAAGAGGTGGGACTGCCATCTCTAATGAGGGATGCTTCCAAAGGCCATGGAGGAAGAGTACTGGCATGTTCCAAGCCAAGGGAACAACCTAGCCAGGGCGAAGGAAGGCCAGGGTGCTTGAGACCCCTACTCAACCCATTCTGAGGCCTGGGACTTCTCCCGGGGGAGGTGTTCCACAAAGATGGAAGGCTGGCAAGTGGGACCCACATAGGAGGAACCTCATAGATGTCCTCACAGATAGCCACTGCATACTGTGCATTTAATCTTATAACCTGAAGTTAAAGCTTAAAATAAAGTATTTCTGTTTAATTAGCCAGCTTGAGACAAGATCTGTGCTTTTAAAAGATCTAGACATTGATTTATGTGAAACGTGTGAAAGTTAGAGAACATTTTCTGGGCCATGAACAGTTTGTGACAGGTGAAAAGGAGAAGAATGAAATTGATGGCTGGATAGAAACCAGTTAGTCCTGCAAATTTTAAATTCAGTGCTGGAATGTCTGGCCAGAGGAACAAAATTAGTTTGCAAGATTAAAACATATTAATGTAACTTGAAAAACTGTCATGTCAGAGCTTCTGATTCTAATGCTAAACGACAGCCAAACTGTTCCAGTTCTGAATATATAACACAACTCAGTGTGCTTGCAATCTGTTTCACATCACATCATAGCACCCAGAGTTCTCCATTCACAATAAATGAAACTGGTCATAATTATGCTTTTACAAGGCAAAGCACTAGAGGAAGAAAATAAGACTAGGACAAGGTATTAAATCCATGTCACTGCCTAAAGAGCCAGTGTGGAGTAGTAGCTGGCATACCGGGCTACGGCTTGTGCAATCCAAGCTCAAATCCCCATTAAGCCATGAAGTTCAGTGGATGATTTGGGGCCAGTCACAATCTCACAGGGCTCCTGTAAGGCTAAAATGGTGAGGGGAGAACCATGAACATTGCCTTGAGTTGCTTGAAGGAAGGGTGTGATAGGGATATGGTAGACTATACAGTGCCATCCTAAGCAGAGTTACAACTCTCTAAACCCATTAACTTCGATAGACTTAGAAGGGTATAACTCTACTTAGGAAATCACTTATAGAAATTTAAGTCTCTGGTCATAGGAATCTGACAGCAGAAGGGTTTTTTTTTTGGGGGGGGGGGAGTATGTTATGTTACAAACATGCAAGAAAAAAAGGAAGAGGCTATGGGTGGCAGACGTAGTAAAGAGGTAACAAAAGTGGAATGCTGAAGATGGCTCTGCCTGTTCTTTCTCTGCTGAACCCCACCCCATTCCTACCAACAGTACAAAGATTTTGCCCCCCAGAGGCCTCCAAGAAGGTCTAATGTGACTTTCTATTTTCTGACAGGAAGGGCAATTCCTAGGGACCAAGAGCTCATGATTCTCTTACAGTTTCTACTTTCTAGTCAAAGTGAGGCACAGCACCTCTTCATACCTGTCTGACACACCTGCCATTTAACATGGGAAGAGTTGGTGACCAGTAAGAATCAGCACAGTACCTCACAGGCTGAGTTCAGACTGGCAGTTTGCAGCGGGAGCCAGTCGTGGCCAAAAAAAAGCCCTGGAACAAACTGTTCTGGGTTTTCCTGGTCACACAGGGCCGACTGATGCAGTAGCATACCAGGAGGAGGTGCGCAGGAGTGTTCAGACTGCTGGCCCAGAGGCACGGCTGTAAATGGCTTTTTCCTCTGTGTGTGTGGCTATAGCGGGGCAAATTGTCAGTCTGAACTCAGCCACAGTTTCAGCAAGACGGAAAGATCAAGATGTGGGACAGATGTGGTCTGCAGGGCACCTGTTGGCTCTCTCAGAAACGTTAATTAAAATTAAAGAAAGTCCAGTTGCATCTTAAATACTATCAAAATTTATTTTAGCATAAACTTTTGTGAGTGAGAGTTCACTTTGTCAGATGCACAAGAATATATATCTCCAGTGCTGTTATTGGGCTTCTATTTTATTTGCTTCTGTTTTAGTTGCTATTCTTGCTTCAGTTTCACAGCTTCCTCTGAATCAGTGGGTAATTTCCCACTACAGCTACCTCGGGGTTGCGCCACCGTTTTTGTCAATTTCACACCCGAAGCCGCGGGGCTGCATTTTGACCCGCGGCTTCGCCCGATTTCCCCCGCAGTTTCGTAATCCTCAAAAAACAGGATCAGGAAACTGCGGGGGAAATCGGGTGAAACTGTGGGTCAAAATGCAGCCCCACAGCTTCAGGTGTGAAATTGACGAATTTTATCAGGGCAAACGGCGGCGCAACCCCGAGGCAGCTGTAGTGGGAAATCACCCAGTGTGTTCTGTGATTCAATCTGTGTGTCTCTCTATGTGTCACATGATTTTGACTTGAGAAACAGGTATATAGATTGATACACCGTGAACAAAACATTTTTTTAAAAAAAAAATTGTATGTTTCTCCATCTTGTACTCTTCTGCTTCACATACACATACACTTCTACATGATTACGCAAAAAGAGAAAGGATAAAGACACAGAGGAAAAGAAAACATGCCAAGAGAGGGGAGAGCCTACAAAAAAAACTATCAAATATCTAAACCAAATGACAGAGTTTCCCTCTCCCAGAAGCCAACAGAACAGGCTCCAGATGAGCCCTCCCTTTGGTTTAGCTGCCTTGTAGCCTGTATTCTGTCAGGACTTCTGGTATGCCAATCCCCAATTATGGTGGTGTGGAGGGGGATACATAAGATGTAAATCCTTCTGTGTGTTTGTTCCATTTTTTAAAAAAGTACTTTTCATGTGGTGCCAGTTCAACCATAGCCTGTAGTCAAATGGAAAAGGGGTGCTATTCACTTGGGGAAAAATTCTGTACCAGTTTTCCACACACTCAGAGCCTTTCAACCCAAACAAATAATAAAACAAATAAAGCATACAAATCAAAGAATAAAATTAAACAGTGAACCTACAGATCAGTCAGACTAACTGAATGCCAACAAAAAGTCTTCCAAAAATTCTGAAGTAATATGTGGTTTGGGATCTGATCAGGTAAGTGAGTTGTAAAGCATGGGAGCAATTCTGAAAAAGGCTGTTTCTGTTCTGACATAATGATGTAACTGTCAAATGACTGCTGCCCTCATCTTAGCTTACGGGGAAGGCTCATACAGGAAGAGACAGTCCTTCAGGTATGTGGATCTCAGGCCCCAGTGGGGCTTAAAGGCTCAGTCACTAACCACTTGATCCCCTTAAAATGGCAAGAATACAGCCCTTTCCAGCCAACACTTTGTACTGGATCTTCACAGTCATTACCACCAGATTTTTCATAGTCATATCAACAGATCATTGGTATAGAGTATTAATTCTAAATGGCATGTTAGGGCAGAATATAGGATAGAATATTTTTACTTGACGTATTTGTTTTCTGTGTGCAATGGAAAAATTGTGGGGGAGGATTTAAACCACACCCCCAGTCTGAACGTATTTATGGAACAAAATATTTACATTCAGCTTTCTATAATAGTCTATCGTAACTGTAAAACATCATTCATAAAATCTTATGTCATAAAAGTAAAAATTTTAACAATGGCTTAGTCCCAACAAAGTAAAGATACAACAATCCTCCAATGCCCCTTCAGCTACTGAGTAATTAACATAAAAGAGGGTGAGGGGTTTCCACACCATCTCCTTAGAGAAAAACTTGGTGAAAAAGAAATGGCCCTTTAAAAGCTTGTGGTAAGGAAATTATGATGACCTTGCCCACTTCCCTCCCTTAGAGGCAAGATTTTCCCTCCATTTTTCTCTTCCTTTTTATTTATTTTCTTCCTTTCTGAAGAACAATGGCTGTCCCACCTTATCACCAAATGATATTTTGCTCCTGACTTAGCCTTGGAACTTGAAGAAAGGGATGAATACACCCCTTTAACTACTGAAATGGCACTCAAGAGGCTTTTTAAAGTTCAAAAAAAATTGAATGTAGAGGGGAAGGGTCAGGTGAAATCAGGGGAAAGAGGTCTGAGGTAAATCAGTACAGACACAGACAACTGAGCAGTTTCTTAAGCTTAAGTTTCAAGCAACTGAGAGTTTCTTAAGCTTTTCACAGAATCTTTAAGATGAGACACTTTTGTTTCAGTGTTTCCTACACACTCCAGTATACTTTATTGAGCGTATTTAACCCTTTTGGTTTCCAGAAGACAGAGATACTCTGTCCAATACCCAAACCCCTTCTCTAAGCACACCAGTACTCTTCTTGAGTTTGAATTGACTCCTCAGGATTTAAAAGGCAGTTTCTAAACACATCTGACTGACCGGGGATCACTCCACTCCTCAGAGCTATCTCCCTGTTTTTACTGGGTAGGGTAATTCCACTCTTGCTAGAAGATCTATCCCCTCTTCTGGCCAGAATGGAAGTTTTCACCTAACTACCACAGCCAGCTGGGCTCTGAAACGGGGCAGGAGAGGGAGCTGTTGCTGCTGGAGTGGTGAGTGTTTTATTATTTGCCTTTCTTAACAGTTGAGGAGTAGTAGGTGAGGAGGACAGTGTTTAAGGGGGTGTGGATGTGTATAACCTGTTGTAGAGTGGTGCTTGTTTGAGGGAGTATGGTTTCTGTTTGTCTCTTTTGTCTAGCTGTAACTGATAGCAGCTTTTAGCAGTTTTGCCTGGGGCTGACTGCTGGCCCCACCCTCTCCTGGGTGAGTTGTAATTATATTAGGCTCCTCCTTGCCAGTGGCATGAGCCTTTGGCATGGGCCAAACAGCGAGAACACAAGGGCTCTTGCCCTGTGGCTCTTAGCCTCTGGGTCTGGCCCGGGGAGCCCCATAGAAGTAGATCTTACACTTTATATTTGTTGTTAGTTTTTGCTTCCACAAACCCTTCACAAGTAGTCTTGAGAGGCAGTTTGGCAGGGAAGTTATCAAAGAAGTGTCAGTTGAACTGAACTAATTTTGAAATGGATTGCAGCAAGCATGGCTGGTGAGAGAGCTGAGGCAGTGAAATGCAAAGTCTGTGGCATGTTCGTATTCTTACCTGAGGGTAACAGCAATTTCACTTGCAGCAAGTATAAGTTGGTAGCCATACTGGTGGAGAAGATACAGGAACTGGAGGCATGCTTGTCTACACTCCAGTTTATAAGGGAAGTTGAAGAGTTCATGGACAGAATGCATGAAGCATTCCTGAGAGGGCAACAGGAGGAGTAAGGGAAACTATCTCATTAACTGGAGGAGCACCTGACACAGGAGGAGGGCACATGGAAGAATGTAACCCACAGGAACTGGGAGATCAAGAGATATTCTGAGCCTCTGTTACTAAGCAATAGGTTCCTATATTATCCACAGATATTGATTCAGAACCACTGGAACAAGGGCTCTGCCCCCAGCCTCTGCAAAGCTTGAAGAAAGTTTCTCAGACCCCTGTGGATGAGAGGAAGCTAAAGTGTGCCAACCGAACTTGTCATCTCGAGAGGCATGCTGTCCACCAGGTGCATGCATCTAGGATGTGACGGAAAGGGTAGGAAGACTCATCAAGCCCACAGATTATTATCCCTTCATGCTCATCCATGTGGGAACAAACGATACAGCCTGGCATAGCCCAGAATGTACTAAAAGAGACTATGTGGCTCTGGGTAAAAGGTGAAGGAATTGGGAGCACAGGTTGTATTCTCATCGGTTCTTCCTGTTGAAGCCTGTGGATTAGGAAGGAAAAGAAGAATACTGCATTTGATGTAGTATGCTATGTAGATGGTGTCATCAGGAAAGGTTTGGATTTTTGGACCATGGCTTACACTTTTGAGATGAAACTCTTCTATCAGAAGATGGTTTGCACCTCATGAGGGTAGGAAAAAAATGTGTTTGGAATCAGCCTTGCAAAACTAATAAGGAGAGCTTTAAACTAAATCCTATGGGGGAGTGAGAAAAAAAATGCAAAGCCAATAACTGGTGATAAGAACTCTAAAGTTTTGCAGGGAGTGGCATGTATGCTAGGTAATATTAACTCACATGTAACTACAGAAATGAAAACCTCAGGGTGCATGAAACATGGATTCCAATGTCCTTACACTAATGCACAGAGTATGGGAAACAAGCCAGAGGAACTAATATAGGAAGGGGACTCTGACATAATAAGCATTACCGAAACTTGGTGTGATGACACTCACAGTTGGAATATTAGAATTGAGAGGTATAACTTATTTAAAAGGGACAGACAAATAAGGAAGGTGGAGGAGTTGCATTATACGTAAAGGAGGTATATACTTGTGAGGAAATACGTGAATCTGAGCATGAAAGTCCAGTTGAAAGTCTCTGGGGGAAAATAAAAGGAGTAAGAAATAATAGTGATATTATGGTGGGGGTCTATTATAGACCACCAAGCCAGGCAGATGATTTAGATGAGATACTCCTAGAATAGATCACAGAGTTCTCAAAGAGATGGGACATGGTGGTCATGGGAGATTTCAGTTACCCAGAATCTGTTGGAAGTCCAACTCTGCTAAAAATGAAAGGTCCAATAAATTCCTGACTTGACTTGCTGACAACTTCATTTTCCAGAAAGTGGAGAGGGAAACAAGGGGATCTGTTATGTTGGACTTGATTCTTACCAACAGGGAAGAACTGGTTGACAAAGTGAAAGTAATGGGCACCCTAGGTAGCAGTGACCATGTAATTTTGGAATTTACAGTCTTGGGGAAGATAAAAGCTGTACATAGTCAGACATATAGGTTAGACTTCAGGAAAGCAAATTTTGACAAACTTAAAGTTATGCTGGGTAGACTCCCATGGTCAGAAATATTTAAGGAGAAGGGAGTTCAAGAGGGATGGGAGTTTCTTAAAAGTGAAATCTTGAAGGTACAATCACAAGCATTTCCTATGAGAAGGAAATATGGGAGGACCCTAAAGAAGCCAAGGTGGCTCCATAAGTTTTCTAAAGACTTGAGAAATAAAAGACTCATTCAGAAAGTGGAAGGAGGGCCTTATAATCAAGGATGAATATAAAGAAATATTTCAGTGCTTGTAGAGAGAGAGTTACGAAAGCTAAAGCTCAGTATGAGCTTAGGCTAGTGAGAGATGCTAAAAACAGCAAAAAGGGGTTCTTTTCTTAGGTTCAAAGTAAGAAAAAGAGCAAGGACGTAGTAGGCCCATTGTGAGGACAGGAAAGTGAAATTATAACAGGTGATGAAGAGAGGGCAGAACTGCTCAATTCCTACTTTTCCTCCATCTTCTCTTGCAAGGGAAACGGTGCTCAACATGGCAAAAACAAGACAAATGATGAGGGAAGGGAGTTGTAACCTAAGATCAGCATGGGGTAGTACATAAACACCTAGTTTCTTTAAATGAAACTGAGTCCTCGGGGCCACATAATATTCTTGTTAACAAATTGAAAAATTTGGTTTGAATCCTATGACTGTTAGGTGGATCTGTAACTGGTTGGCCTATCACACCCAAAGTGTGCTCGTGAATGGTTTCGCATCTTCCTGGAGAGGAGTGACAAGTGGAGTGCCTCAAGGATCTGTCCCGGGACCTGTTTTATTCAACATCTTTATCAATGATTTAGATGAAGGGATAGAGGGAATGCTTATTAAATTTGCAGATGATACTAAATTGGGAGGGGTAGCAAATACGGTAGAAGACAGAGTCAAGATACAGGATGATCTTGACAAGCTGCAAAATTGGGCTAAAACAAATAAAATGAATTTCAATGGGGATAAATGTCAAGTTCTGCATTTAGGTAGGAAAAATCAAATGCATAATTATAGGTTGGGGGAGACTTGTATTGGCAGTAGTATATGTGAAAAGGGTCTAGGGGTCTTAGTAGACCATACACTGAACATGAGTTAGCAGTGTGATGTGTTTGCTAAAAAGGCAAATGCAATTTTGGGCTGTATCAACAGAAGTATAATGTCCAGATCAGGCGAAGTGATGGTACCACTTTACTCTGGTTAGACCTCACCTATAGTATTGTGTTCAGTTTTGGGCACCACAATTTAAGAAGGCTATAGACAAGCTGGAACATGTCCAGAGGAGGGCAACGAAGATGGTGAGGGGTCTGGAGACCAAGTCCTGTGAGGAAAGGTTGAAGGAGCTGGGTATATTTAGCCTGGAGACAAGACAACTAAGAGGTGCTATGATAACCGTCTTCAAGTACTTGAAGGGCTGTCATATAGAGGATGGTACAGAATTGTTTTCTGTTGCCCCAGAAGGTCAGACCAGAACCAATGGGTTGAAATTAAATCAGAAGAGTTTTTGGCTAAACATTAGGAAGAACTTCCTGACAGAGCAGTTCCTCAGTGGAACAGGCTTCCTTGGGAGGTGGTGAGATCTCCTCCTTTGGAGGTTTTCAAACAGAGTCTGGATGGCCATCTGACAGCAATGCTGATTCTGTGAACTTAGGCAGATCATGAGAGGGAGGGCAGAAACTAAGCCTTAGCACTTAGTTCTTGTGGCCCTTTCTTACATGCCCAGGGAAATGCTTTGGGGTCAGGAAGCAATTTTTCTCCAGGCCAATTTGGCCAGGGATCCTGGAGGGTTTTTTCATCTTCTGGGCATGGAACAGCGGTCACTGCGGGTGTGGAGGAGGAAGTATTTGTGAATTTCCTGCCTTGTGCAGGGGGTTGGATGACCCTAGAGGTCCCAACTCTATGATTCTATGATTCTACTCACTCCTCCTGCCAACCTTCCCAGTATTCCATCTGTGTTAAACTGCTCTCAGTCAGGGCTAAACACAAAACCTGTCACTATTGAACCCTTCTCTGTCAGGGCTAGACTCAGACTAGTCAGTATTAGACTCTTCTCAGTGAGGGCTGAATTCATACTCCATCAGCACCCAACTCTTCTCCATCAGGGCTAGACTCAGACTGAATTCTCTCAATATTCAGTTCTGAAGTCTCTCTCTCTCTGCTTAACTGATGCTAACCAATCAGATTGCTTGGAGCAGCCTGTCATTCAAGGCTCTCTGGCTCTGTGAGGAGTTAACCCTTCACAGCCCATTACCTGTTTACATAGCACTTCTAAGACTCTAAAGTGCAGTCTATCATAGACATCATGAGCACTTCAGCTGGTAGCTCTTTGAAATGATGTATCCCAGCAAGAACTTGTGCCACCTGATTCTGGCTAGTTAAGTTGCTTAGCTCATTGTGGATAAGAACATAAAGTTCATTGTCAATCTCTAGTGCATTAATCATATTCTACCGATACTGCAGTTTCTTCCCCCTCCTTCCTTGTCCTATTTGATTATCATCACTACCATAGTAGGCATGTGTAGGTGATGAGATTGAGATACCAACAGATGGGGAGAAATAACTGTTTAAAATAATAAACATTTCTAGAGTATGTATGACATTGTCATCAGACTCTAGATGTCAGTCAAAATATATCTAGAGAGCTTAGAAAAATGCACCGTGAAATGTTTTACATTTCCAGTAGATGTCAGCACATCTCCCTCAGTAAGCAGATGAGGAAATCTAAACACCATTTAAAAGCTAGGAGAGAGGGGGAGAGAGAAATTTCTCTGCTATGCCTGGAAGAATATAATTTTAAGTGCTTTTTAAAAATTAAAAATGTGTATACCGTATCCTGAAGCCACATCTCAAAGTTACCCTGAATCTGCTATTTGCCCTGTTGGGAGAAATATGTATGTTTCTTCTAACAGGGCAAACAGCAGTTCCAGTAGTGTTTATCCCTTCTGCCCCATTCTGAAGGTTCTACATTTGCTATTCATCAGTAAAACAGTGACCATATCATAGATCTCCCGTTGTCTCAGCTGCTTTAACTTGGTCTCTTCCCTCCCCCCCATTCCCTGTCCTGGACTGTATTGTAGCTTTCAGGGATGCAATTTACATTATGGAAAAGGAGGAAATGGTTAAACACTCCCCCTCCCCCAGCAACCCTTACCTAATCTTCAAAGCAGACTCTCTAGAGGGCTGCAGATCAAGGCTCTCTGGTGTCAAGTCTCCTTTGACCCTCAGAACATCCCATTGGAAACTGGTAAAGGGAATATTCTTGCTGTTCCTGCCCGGCCTCACCAGAGGCGCTTAAAGCAGAAGTAAACCTGCAGCAAAATACCTTCTCTTTAGTATGTCCACTGTTCAGAGGAGGGCAATCTTTGCCCCCGCAGTCGGAATGAAGAGACAGACACCAATATGGATTTAACAAGGGCCACTTTATTAATTATTTAATAACAACAAATACTAGCGAGGGGTTATCAGAATGTACTGAGGAATATGACAGGTGTCAAACTCCTGACCTCCTGCATTTCCTTCTGGGCGATGCACCTGCTCCAATCGCAAGCCACCGAAGGTAGCTTTTGACCAGCAGCTTGGCATGTTGAAAAGAACCCTGACCCACCACCCCAGAAGCCGCAAAGGCCCGCTAAGGTAGGCTGGGCCAGATTGTTCCAAGGAAGATCACCCCTTCCCGGCCTTGAGCCGCAAAGGCCCGAAAGCCGTTCCTGGAGGACCCATTATTTCCTTTATAACAATGCCCCGGTGCTCACCATTTCCATCCAGATCGCGCTACCCCGCCAAACCTAAAGTGACCATCCTATTTAACAACCCGGCCCCCGAAGCCAATACACCAACGCCACCATCATCAGTGCAAGGTAGGCAAAAACACCCCCATCCATAGGCCAAACCGATGGGTGCGAAAAATTCCTACCTGGCTCCAGAAAAGGCAGCCGGTGAAACCTGCACTAAAAACAGGGCGGGAGGGTGGGCCGAGCGCGCCAACAGACAGACGAGGAGGGGGGCGAGAGCCAGACCTAAATAGGCTGGCTCTGCCCCCTATTGGAGTCCTTGCTCTCCCTGCCTCTCACGGAGGCAAATCAGCCCTCCCCCGCCAGCGCAGGCTCAGCGGGGGTTGGGGCTCGCCTTGCCCCCGCAGTCGGAATGAAGAGACAGACACCAATATGGATTTAACAAGGGCCACTTTATTAATTATTTAATAACAACAAATACTAGCGAGGGGTTATCAGAATGTACTGAGGAATATGACAGGTGTCAAACTCCTGACCTCCTGCATTTCCTTCTGGGCGATGCACCTGCTCCAATCGCAAGCCACCGAAGGTAGCTTTTGACCAGCAGCTTGGCATGTTGAAAAGAACCCCTGACCCACCACCCCAGAAGCCGCAAAGGCCCGCTAAGGTAGGCTGGGCCAGATTGTTCCAAGGAAGATCACCCCTTCCCGGCCTTGAGCCGCAAAGGCCCGAAAGCCGTTCCTGGAGGACCCATTATTTCCTTTATAACAATGCCCCGGTGCTCACCATTTCCATCCAGATCGCGCTACCCCGCCACAGCAAAGGCCAAGCCTCTGCTTAGGCCTTGGCCCCCACCATGCGATCCAGCGCCGCCAGGACCCCTCGCTTCAGATCTGAAAGAAAAATGTCGTTGCCCTTGTTAGACAGGTGCACCCCATCCCCCCTATACAGGTCAGAGAACTCGACCCGTATATCAGGGTGCAGCAGAAAAATACCCAAACCACCCTCCATGGCATTCTTAAGCTGCCGGTTAGCATTCCGCCTCGCCCGGTCCAGACACCTAGGGTCACCAATACTGCGCCACACCTGACGCGGTAAAATCGCTGACAGGACCAGTTGCACCCCGGCCAACGGTCCGCAATGCCAGCCAAATCTGCCTTGGCCTGAATGACTAGGGCCTTACCTTTCATGAGACCCAAGTCATTACCACCAAGGTGTATCAGCAGTACATCAGGCGGAGGACCACGTCTCTCCCCAAACAGTAGCGGCATCAACTGAGGCCAGTGCATGCCTCTTCGGCCAAGCCACTCGACCTCTGCCCGCTCACTGCATCCCAACTGGGATCCGATGGTCGTTCTCTTGGCCTGGTGCGCGGCCCAGAACACCATACTGTGGCCACAGATCAGCACACGGCTCCTCCTTTGGCCACCAACCGCACCTGAAATAGAAACTAGTTAACTAAAACAAGACAAGAGCACTAAGGCTCAAAAACAACATGCTCCATTCCTGTTATAACAAAATGAATGAGCAGCTCAGACTTTGCAGGTCCGGACATACGTCTTGTAACGCGCTGACCGCCACCTGCCTATTCTTTGGATGTCAGGTCCCTGATACCCCATAGCTGCAGCAGTGGAAGCCGCCCCAATTCTGAAAGAGTGAGTCCCAAATTGGAAACTACCAAGGCCCAAAGCAACCAGAGCCCTCTTGGTAATTGCCCAAAACTGAAACCTGGTCAAGGGCGATCCATCCCTGTGTATAAACAGGAGACCTGCACTACTCCCCCTCAATGCCAAATATGAACTGAGTGCCACAACCGGACACAGGTCAGAATCAAAACAAGGGCCCACTGAAATTATATTGCCTTTGCCCAATTGGTCTGTCTTAGAACGCCGGATTGTAATTTGTAGGCCGTCCTCACTTACCCGGACATCCCCTATGCTTAACGCATAGCCCGACTTGTCCTGACGGGATCGGGCCACCAATTCACTAATTCTCAGGGCCCCAAAGAATGCAACCAATGCTGCTGAATGAAACAAGGCAGCCTCATATGCATCCGAACACAAAGAAACCCATTGGGGTTTCAAACCCTTAAGTACAGAAGGGGAAAAAGGTTCTCTCGAGTCAGGAGGAGCACCATCCTCTCGGGCCCAGCCATCCAGCATTTTCCGAATACGGAAATCCCCAGTGTCGTCCCTGAAACCCCCGGCCTTACTTGCAAAGGCAAGGGCTGATAACTTGCCCCGGATGGAACGGACAGACAGACCCTTACCTTTCACAGACACGCAGAATTGGATCAGGTGGGACACTGGGATAGGCCAGAGTTGCTGCAGACCCACCTTCTGCCTAAAAGCCACAAACTGTTGGCCGGCCCGCATATAAGCCCGGCGCGTGCTGGGTGCAAGAGCTAAGCCCATTGCCCTCTCGGCTTCAGCCCTCCAATCTGCCACAGGTCTTCGGGCATTCTTACCGCTACTTGGTCGGAGTCCGGGGCCAACTGACGAAACCTCTCCATCTGTTTCCGAGACAGAGCGTCAGCGACCCCGTTACTGACTCCTGGCACATGCCTGGCCTTAAACAAAATATTGTAGCGCAAGCATTGGAGGGTAAAGGCCCGGACAAGCGCCATTACTCTGGGTGACCTAGACGTTAAGGAGTTGATGACCTGAACTGTTGCCATGTTATCACACCAAAAGTGAACTGTCTGGCAAGCCAGGTCATCGGCCCATATGTACACAGCTGCCACTATGGGAAAAAACTCCAAAAACGTCAGGTCACGCACCCACCCAGCATGAATCCACTCAACTGGCCAGTCTTCCGCACACCAGTGGCCCCTAAAGTAGACACCGAAACCTGAAGAACCTGCTGCATCAGAGGTGACCTGCAGTTCAGCCTCAAGTTGGAGATCGGTCCTCCAAAAGGACACCCCATTATAAGAGGCCAAGAAGTCCCGCCAAACTGACAGGTCATCTCTCATCCCTTGAGTAACCCTGGTCCTATGATGTGGACGCCTTAAACCTATTGTTGAGTCACACAGCCTGCGCAAGAATGCCCTCCCTGGGGCCACCACTTTACATGCAAAATTAAGGTGCCCAATTATCTGTTGCAACTCCTTGAGTGTCAATTTAGTTTTAGTACACGCTTCCTCAACTAACCGACAAAGGTTAGCCAATTTATCAGGAGGCAAGCGTGACACTTGTAGCACAGTGTCCAACTCAATACCTAGAAAAGTTAAGACCGTACTAGGGCCCTCTGTTTTCTCAACGGCTAAAGGAACTCCAAGTTCCATAGCCATCTGCTCAAAATTGGACAATAACTGTGCACAAATTCCAGATCCCGCAGGGCCAGCAAATAAAAAATCATCTAAATAGTGGGCAGCACTGGACAAGCCCGTGCGTGCACGCAGAGCCCATTCCAAAAAGGAACTGAACCGTTCAAATGCAGCGCAGGACACAGAGCATCCCATCGGGAGGGCCCTGTCCATATAGTACTGTCCATCAAAGGAGAAACCCAGAAGGACAAAGTCATCTGGATGGACTGGCAGAAGACGAAAGGCCGACTTGATATCACATTTAGCCAATTCGGCCCCTCGCCCGCAGCTACGGACCATGCCAACCGCCTCATCAAAAGAAGTGTACCTAACCGAGCAGAGTTCACTAGGTATGGCATCATTCACCGAACTGCCGTGAGGATAAGACAAATGGTGAATGAGACGATACTCCCCAGGTGCCTTCTTTGGCACCACGCCTAAGGGCGATACCCGCAAATTAGGCACCGGAGGAAAGGGAAAAGGACCAACTACCCTACCTTCCAAACATTCTTTCAGAATCTTGGCTCTAACAACCTGCTCCATGCCACGAACTGAGGGCAAATTAGGAGCTGAAAAGGCACATCTCTCACCCATATAGGGAATGTGAAAACCAAACTTGAACCCTTCCAACAAATACTGCCTATCGGCAAACTTAGGGTAAAGGCGCAACAAGCGCTCCAACACAGGGACCTTAATTGGACTGGGTCCCTTTGTCAGGTAAGGCCGGACCGCCCCCCCCTCCCTGACGTCTGCCAGCCCTGCCATCCTTAGCAGCCGATCTGAACTTTGACTTGGGGCAGGATGGAAAGGCGTGGGGGCCGGCACAGAGGGGGCATTCATGCCGAAAGGGGCAAGGTTTACGGCCGCAAGACCCTTGTGAAGAAAATTCCCAACACAAAGGGCGCCTTTGCACTACCTGTCCACCTGGGGACCGAAAAACCCCAACATTGGCTGCATTAGCCTTTTTTACCACATGCCCGCTGTCTGAATGCTCTCCCCCCATTGACCTGGCTGGGGACATCGTCTGCATCCAGATATGTGGATGGATCAAGTCCCAACGGAGGGCTGGGTACATAGCTGCCTTCATCCGGAAGGACCTGTCATACTCCATCCATGCGGACCCAGCAAAATCCGAATAACCCTTATGGATTATATCCATATACTGGAGCAACGATGAGGCCCTTTCAGGTTTCGCCCTGACTAGCACCCCCGCATAGATTAAAAAGCCAGGGTACCAGTTAGCGTAGATCCTGTCCACACTACGACGCTTCAAGCGCTCTTTGTCGCGCTCATCAAGATCCTCCCTATCTTTCTTATCTAACTCCCGATACAACAAGGAGAAAACGTCTATGTAATCTCCCCGCAGAATCTTCTCCCTGGTAGCCGCAGTGAGGTGGTCACCTAACGGCATGGCTAGCTCCCCCGAAGGCAACTCCTTCGCCGGCACCATCTCATAGCTCCGATTACCAGGATCTGGGGGAGCACACCCAGTCCACACCCCACCCTGCAATTGCAGGCCGGAGCAGGACGGAGGAGTTATGCCAACTGGGGCCGGTGAAGACCCACCAGCCGGCGACATCAGTAAACCCCCACTGACAGGAGGATCCACCAAAGCGCCAGCCAGTGACACCCCACCAGCCGCAGGTGGAGCCTGTATAGCCCCGACTGATCCATCTGAAGCAGGCGTACTGACCACCCTGGGCTGAGGTGCCCCCCCCAACATGGGCGCAGGGGACACAGCAGAAGCCTGTAAGTCCACAGGGCCCCAAGGCCAAGCGATGTCAACCGTTTGTGTTGCAATTGGCCTACCTGGCACCTGTGATGGGACACTTCGATTATCCACCTGCTGATCGTCACACCGTCTTTCAGCAGTGCCAACCTCCATCGGCGCAGGTCGTGCTGCCTCTGTCACTGGTACAACAGCCTGGCTTGGAACACCAGCACACCGACTCTCAAGAATAGAAAGACGGTTTAGTACCTGAGCCTGAAATGACTCCATAGAAGACATGGCCATTTGACCAGCCAGCGAAGACCCACCCAAACGCTGTTCAATACCGGCTAACCGGTCCAGAATTGCCCTGCTAACAGGACTATCCCAAACTGCCTCCAAAAAAGCAGGTGAAATCACACCAGTGGGTGCCCCAGGACCCACTGCCAATTGCACATTGCCCAATGGTGCCGAAGCTAAGGGCTGCATAACTTGTGAATGCCCTGGGTCACCCACCAGAACTGGTGCAGGGACCTGAACGGGCCGCTTTTGAGGAGGCTGCCTGCCTGGCCCTGGAACACCCCCAACCCTCTTGGGGGCAGGCTGCTTCCCCTTAGAGACCCCGGCACCCTTCTTTGGAGCCATGCTTATCAATTCCTAACGAAATGTCGCAAGTAGTACAGGGTAATTCCCACGCACCAGCCCCAGGGAAATATAAAAGGCACTTAATTGACGGAACCTAAAATGGCTGCCAGAAAAAATGGGAGAGAGGAGTGCCTAAAATGGCTGCCTAATAGAGATAGCCCCAAAATGGCCACCGGGCCAGCAACCTAAAATGGCCACCGTTTAAAACTTGCCAGAATGGCCGTTATTCCTCCCGCCTAAACTGGCCCACCTCCACAAGCCAAATTCCTATGACTGAAGCCTGGTGGTTGGGAAGCAGGGAAAAATACCCAATTAACAAAATACAATGTGCACAGCAGCCTCACCACGCTGCGTGCAACTGTGTTCAAAAGAAAAAAGGGGGGGGGGAGAACCCTACCCCAGCTTGCCTCAACGCAGTAGCCAGCTAAAAAAAAAAAAAAATAAGGCAAAGGCGGGGATTAAGGGGAACTAAAAGTGACCGATTCCCCCCCAAGTAGATAGACCGCACTAATAGGAGGACTCCCTCCCAGCACCAAACACGCTGTAAAAGTTCCCGTCCCAATAAAACCCCCTAGGAGCCGCTGCCGCCAGGTCCTGAACAACACAACACAAGACGATGGAAAAGATCGCTCCCGCCCGAGCGCCTCGCTCGCGCCCAAGCGCCCCGCCGCCGAGCCGTGAATATAAAAATTAGCCTGCCCGACTATTGCTGCTTCTGCACAGCCAAAGGCCCCAGCAACCAGCAGCAAAGCCCGCGCGCTCCGATCCACCCGAGCGCGCCAACAGACAGACGAGGAGGGGGCGAGAGCCAGACCTAAATAGGCTGGCTCTGCCCCCTATTGGAGTCCTTGCTCTCCCTGCCTCTCACGGAGGCAAATCAGCCCTCCCCCGCCAGCGCAGGCTCAGCGGGGGTTGGGGCTCGCCTAGTGGTAGACATTGGTGTGGCTTGCAAGGAAAACATTAGAGGGGTGTATTTAATGACAGAAAAAGAGGCAGAGTTGCTCTACTACTCTAGTGTCATTGTTTCCAGTGCAGAGATTTTGGGGGTTCTGGAACAAGGTGTCCTCAAACAAAGTATACAGTGCTGAAGAGTGTTTTTGCTGGTGTTTGGGGCACACTGAATACATTCTCACGCTTACCAGCCCTGTCTGTTTTGACCCAAGTGGCCTGGTTTGCCATGTAAGAGACTCTTTCCCTAAAAGTACAGGACTTTTAAGGAAATACAGATTATTACATTTCTAAAATCCACAATCCAGTAGCTATAGCCAAAATGAGAACGAAAGCTAAGTTAGCAAAGTGTAATAGAAGAGAAGAAGAATGGATTTATACCCCACTCTTCGCTCAGAATCTCAGAGCGGCTTACAATCTCCCTCCCTTCCCCTCCCCACAACAGACACCCTGTGAGGTAGGTGAGGCTGAGAGAGCTCTTTCCAGAACTGCCCTTTCAAGGACAGCTCTTGTCAGAACTATGGCTTGCCCAAGGTCATCCGGCAGCTGCAAGTGGGGAATCAAACCCAGTTCTCCCAGATTAGAGTCCACGCACTTAACCACTACACCTTACTTGGATAACCCAAGCTAGCCTGATCTTCTTGTCAGATCTTGGAAGCTAAGAAGGGCTGGCCATGGTTAGTATCTGGACGGGATTCCACCAAGGAATACGGGGGTCTGTACGCAAAGGCAGGCAAACCACCTCTGGTAATCTCTTGCCTTGAAAACCCTATGTAGTCACCATAAATTGACTGTGACTTGATGGCAAGAATTGTAAACAATAGAGTGTTGCACATGTAACGAGGAGAACTGTGGACAAATCCCCGCTTTTCCATGAAAGGTAAAGGTTCCCTTGCTTGAAAGCCAGTCGAATACGACTCTAGGGTTGCGGTGCTCATCTCCATTTCAAAGCCGAAGAGCCAACGCTGTCCGAAGACATTTCCGTGGTCATGTGGCCAGCATGACTAAACACCAAGGTGCACAGAATGCCATGAAACTCATGAACAATTTATGCCACCCTGAATTTCTTGGAGGAAGAGTAGGATAAAAATATATTAAACAGGGAATAACAAGCACAAGTCGAATACATAACATCTGGATGTCTGTGAGTCAAAAGAACTTTGAACTTCTGTCTCAGTCCCTTTAAATTAAAAACTCTTTTCTAACACAGGTAGAAAATGAAAATCTCCCCCCCCCAGCAAGTCTCCAGGCTGTTTATTAAAAGGATGGAACAGAAAGGAAACAATGAGAGCAGCCAGCCCTGAGAAAATTGGTTAATGATTAACTTTAAGGCTCCAAGAAACATGTATGCTTTTTTTAATTAAAAAAGAAGAAGAAACTAATCACTCCATCTACCTGGAAGAGACAAAAACTCTTGATTATTTGTCTAGGCCAGCTACAGTGCCGTTATTTGAAGCGAGGCATTTGCTATGAATAAACAGAAAGTTAAAAAGATGACTCTTACAAAGGTTGAAGACACAACTGCTTTGAAATGGGCAAGGGTAGTAAATCGTGCCGAGGAGAAGAGAAATGCTGACAAGATCAAAATGCTTCAGAAAGCTGCAGCTCTCAGCTGCACCGAGCTGGATCGAGAAAAAGCAGCTCTTCGGAAATTTCTGGAAAGAATTCAAATGTCTACAGGACACCTAAACAGAGGCACTCTCCAATCAAATGCACACTCAAGAACTACCAAATTTCTTCTTTCCAAATAATGCAGAATTCATCGAGCGATGTCTGGGTTTAGCTGAAATTCGTTTTTGCCACACAACTTTCCTGGTACTTGGAAATTGCTGAAACCAGATTTTGGTGTGTAAAAAAAGCAAGGCTACACAGACTGTTATACATGGCCTCATTGAAATGGTGAGTTTGTCTTGGAGATTTAAACAATCTAAGTAATCTGAACAAGAATGGGACATCTTAGAAAGGGCTGATTAACAGCAATTTTCAAGACTGGGCTGAACTTTTTTATATAATCTCTATATTGATGATGGACTATCACTAAGTCTGCTGGAACTTCAGTCATTCATATTCCAAACTATGGTTCAAGGGGGGAAAGGGGGCAGTGTGGTGACAGAAGGAGAATATTGTATGGTTTGAAAACTTTTTTTTTTTTAATTTAAGTGCTTTACAGTGCAAACCTGTGGTCTTATGCCAATCTAAGCCCATTGATATAGGATCGTGTTGTCAGAGGAGTTTTCTAGGAAGTTTTGAAAGAGCAAAAAAACACAAAAGGGATAAAAAGAAGCTTGAGTAGCAGGAGGGATCGAGAAGGCTTACCTTGATAATAAATACCAATTAAAAAGGAACTTGGTGTTGAGTGGATAGAAAGAAACTTCTCACCCAGGATTGGATGTATATGAGAGAAAGTTATTTTCAATTAGAAACTATATTTATAAGGACTACACAGTTTGGGTCCAGGGTCCTCACATTGTATCGTGGGATAGCAAGCAGCATGACTCGTGGGCTCTCCTCAGTTCCCATGCATGTGGCACCTGATTCAGATTGTGACTGCAGTACATGTGGAAAACTACCCCTGCTCCCCGCACACGGAAGGCAAACTCCCAGGAAAATTTCTACTGCAATCAGCCGTACACAAACCCAGACAATATCCAGTTTTTGAAGCAATGTTCCAGAAAAGATCGTTTTGCAGACCCGTGCAGGCTGAAGAAAAAACAAAAGCAAAGCTAGGGGACAAAAACATGAGCATGCTCTTCATGGGTTCTGTGTCCAATCAACAGCTTTCTGGGGACAGTGATTATTCTAACGCATGGCATAGCACAGTTGCGGTAGCAGTCCTACAAGTCTCTTGTAAATTGGACAGTGGAGCAGAAGTAAATACCATTCCAACTGTAGTAGCCAAAACCCTGATGGGTCAAGTACGCCATATTCAGATGAAGTTGACACTGGTTGCGTTCAGAAGTGCCTGCATAAAAAGGCACATTGTACAGCAGGTCTTAAAGAAGGTGGATTGAGCTTCTACATTATTGAAAATGGTGATCCTCTGTCTCTCAGAATGATGCAGGCTTCATTCTGCCAGCACATACAGTGCCTCACATAGAATCTGGACACTATGAAGATATTCTTGGAGGACTGGATCAATTTCCTGGCATTCACCATACTTATTTGGATATAGCAATATCCCCAGTTGTCCATGAGTGTAGGAAGATCCCCTACTCTGTACTGGGGGAAAAAAATAAAGTCCACAATTCAACAGATGGAAGCTCGGGGCATCATTACAAATGTGACCGGACCCACTCCTTGAGTCAGCATCCTAGTGATTGCATGAAAGGAAAAAAAAACAGGTCACTGTGAATTTTCCTTCATCCATACGATCTTAATACAGCAATGATGAGGCAACATTTATCTGTCTCCAATGTTGAGGATGTTAGGAAGAGTTTATTTTCTATCCTCAATGAAAAACATGGCTACTGGCAGGTAGAACTGGGTGAAGAATCAGCAGAAGTGTGCAACTTTAACATCCCATGGGGCAGATACAATTTTAACGGACTTCCTTTGGCATTCGTTCAGTAAGTGAAGTATTTCAGCAAAAGAATAATAAATGTTTTGGTGACATCACAGGTGTCTGCATCATTGCAGCTGACATGAACATCGCAGCAGTGACCAAGGAAGAGCACAATGCCACCTTATGCAGTTCAGTTCCTGTGGGACCGTATGCAGTTCCGCAGGGCCTGCAAGATGGAGCTCTTCCACCAGGCTTTCAACTAAAGCTCCAACAGCTTAAGGGCAGAGAGCCCTGCCACCTGGAGTGACTAGCAAAAGCCTGTGCTAGCCACATAAAGGAAGCAATCTGTGAGCTGACTACTAAGATAGATCATGAAGTGTTGCCGCTGTCGTTAAATAACATTGTTATTATCAGAATCTATGACCACTAACACTTTATAATTTTAACTTGGATTGTTTTAGAAAGTTTTTAAAGATGGTTAATAATTGTTATCTATATGTTTTATCCCATTGTAAGCCGGCTCTGGCTGGGAGGGCGGGGTCTAAATTTGAAAAATAGATAAATCTTGAAATGTGTTCTTGGCAGAGCATGACAAAGGGGTATAAAGTTTAATACAGACATGATCCTGTTCTTCGTGGAACATGTCTAGTACTTGTTCTTACCAAAGATGGTGTTAGGCCTGATAAAGACAAAGTGTAGGATATCAGACAGATGCCCACACCCAAGGGCAAGAAAGGACATCAGAGTCTCCTAGGGGACTATATAGTACTTGGCGCAATACATTCCTAATCAAACAAGTCTGACCACATTTCTCACACCCTGTTAAAAAATGACACTCTCTGGCAATGGAGATATGAGCAGCAGAAAGCCCTGGACAACCTCAAACACACCATCACAACTGCTCCTGTAATCTGATATTTTAATCCAAAAGAACACATGGGAAACCAGGCGGATACATCCAAATTTGGTTTAGGAACAGCATTCCTGCTGCATCAGAAACAACTGATTCCCTGTGCTGCAAGAGAACTGATACATCCTGAGCAGAACTGCATGCAAATCAAAAGGAGTTTTTTGGCAATTGTGTTTGATGTGACTAAATTCCACCAGTATGTGTTCGGCACACAAGTGTTAGTCTAGTCAGATCATAAAACCTTAGAGGTAATTTTTCCAAGCTGTTTACCAGAGCTCCTGTGCACCTGAAAAGGATGCTCTTAAAACTTCAAAAATATGAAAACTATGATGTCCAGATTGTTTACGCTAAGGGTAAGGACATGCTAGTGGCAGCAGCTCATGTCCAGACTACAGAGACTAATTACACTGGAGAAAATGGATGCTTTGGAGGGTGGACTCTATGGCACTCTACCCCACCAAGGTCCCTGTCTTCCCCAGAGTCCACCCCCAAATTTCCAGGAGTTTCCCAAACTGGATCTGGCAGCCCAACTCCCTGTCCCCTGCTGGTGGCCAGGGATGACCTGACAACCCTAAGTGGCAGAGATAGATTCCAGAGCTACTGCAATCCCTCCACTTTATGTGTCAGATCCTATGACAGACCCCAGATGCTTGTTTTACTGTGAGGCAGCTTTCCCCACCAAAATCCTTTAATTCCCTGCTGTGACTGAGCAGCCCCTAGTAGTGTGTAAATGAATGTGGTTTCTAAAATACTTTGTGGGAAAGCGGGAGCCCTCTTGTTAATCCCTTTATTGAAAACTAGGGTGCAAAGCCCGTTGTAGAGGAAGACAACAGGTCCTAGAAAGGTTGGTAGGGTGGGAGGATGGACGGATGGATGGGTGGATGGAAGGGAGGGAGGGACGGAAGAGGGAAGATAGAAAAAGGGGGGCGAGAGAGAGAGAAAGGAAGGAAGGAAGGAAGGAAGAGGGGTAGAGTGAAAAAGAGAGGGAGAGAGATGGAGAAAGAGAGGAAGGGAGAAAGACAGGAAAAGAGGAGGAGAGGGAGAATGGAAGGAGGGTAGGTAGAGGGGAGAGAGTGAGAGTTAGAAAGATGGGGGAGAGAGACAGAGAGAGAGAGAAAGGAAGAGTGTAGTGGGGGGGAGCAGCAGATTCAGTGCTGTGGCCAGCCGGAACTCCCCCCCATGCCACTTTGGGGGGGGGTGCGGGAAAAACAGGCACCAGCCTTCACCAGGCCCCCCAATACCTCTGAAGGCAAGGTTGGGGTGGGACTGGCAGAAATGGGCCCTCGGTGGTCAGCTCAGCATCGCTGGTGGGCCTCTCCTCCCCCCCAATGCCTCTGAAGGCGGGGGGAGTGCTGGGAATGGGCCTGCGGTGGCCAGCACAACGCCGCTGCCAGACCTCTCCCCCCCAAGGGCTCCGAAGGTGGGGGGAGAAGCGTCGGGAATGGGCCCATGGTGGCTGGTGCAGCACCGCTGCCGGGCCTCTCCTTCCCCCTCCAAAGGCCTCTGAGCGGTGGGAATGGGCGGTGTGGGGGGGAGCAGTGGGAATGGGCCCGTGGTGGCCAGTGCAGTGCTGCCACCGGGGTTCTCCTCCCCCCGAAGGCATCTGAAGGTGGGGGGGAGTGCCAGGAAGGGGCCCGTGGTGGCTGGTGCAGGGCCGCCGCCGGGCTTCTCCTACCCGGAAGGCCTGTGAAGGTGGGGGGGAGCACCAGAACAGGCCCATGGCGGCCGGCGCAGCACCACTGCCAGGCTTCTCCTCCCCCCCGAAGGCCTGTGAAGGCAGGGGGGGAGCACCAGAATGGGCCTGCGGTGGCCAGCTCAGCACCACTGCCAGATTTCTCTTCCCCCCCAAAGGCCTGTGAAGGCAGGGGGGAAGCGCCAGGAATGGGCCCATGGCGGCTGGTGCAGCGCCGCCACCAGGCTTCTCCTGCCTCCCCGAATGGATCTGATGGCAAGAGGGGGAGAGGCGGAAACGCCTGGCAGTGGTAGTGCAGGCATAACATGGGCTTCTCTCTCTGATTTGCTGTGAGATGTTGAGAAGCAGTGTGGCCTGCCAACCACTGTTGATGCGCATAGAACATTGTGGAACCAAAATTCAATTATTAATAAGGAAGGATGGTACTTGAGACATTGTAAAGTACAATCTGAAATAACACTTTTTTTAACAGGCATGGCTGGGTTAAAAATAGGGATGTGCATTTGGTTTGTCTGAACCGAATGCATCCCCGAAAACGGCCCATTTGGGCCCCTTTCGGACTGCTGTGGGCCGATTCAGATTTGCTGATCTGAATCGGCTTGCTGCTGAATTGCCGCCGAAATTCGGCAGTAGTTCGGTCCCATTAAATCCTATGGTCCATTGAAGTCAGTGGTGAAAGCATAGGGTATATTCTGGGGGCTGGAGGGAAGGGGGTTTGAGGGAGAGGCTCCAAACTTTCAGGATAGCTGCTGGAGCCTCTCCCCAAGATACCCACCATGTTTCAAGAACATTGAACTAGGGGGTCCAATTCTATGCGCCTCCAAACAGGTGGAGGGTTGGAGCTTGGAGAGGGAGGGGTTTGAGGAGGGGTTGGACCTCAGACAGGTACAATGCAATGATAAGAGGAGGACACTTTCCCTACGAAGAATGGTTAAGGCACTTGGGGATCTTGGCTTTGAGAAACAATGACTGAGGGGTGACATGATAAGAGGTTTACAAGGCTATTCATGGGATAGAGCAGGTAGAGAGAGAAGTACTTTTCACCCTTTCTCACAAGACAAGAACTTGTGGGTGCTCAAATAAATTGCTGAACAGTCAGGTTAGAAGTTAGAACAGATGAAAGGAAGTACTTCTTCACCCAAACAGTGATTAACACATGGAATTCACTGACACAGGAGGCTGGAGCAGAGCAGTGGTCCATCAGTGGCTGGTGTTCAGGAGTTTTTGTTTTTTAAAGAAAAACCTATAAGTAATCCAGTACTATTAAAAGAGGTGACAGGGTTGCCTCCCCCCCCCAGCACCAGAGCATCACTTGCCCCAGAGACCAAGAGTTCCTTCTTCTCTATAGCCACTAGCCACCAGTGTTGATAGGGAAACTGTCCTCCTCTTATCATTGTAGTTGCCCTTTTCTGCATTTTTCCCAGTGCTATAAATATTCTTTTCTAGGTGTGTGTGGTGGTGAGTGGTCCAATGCGGTTGCACCATCAATTTATACAGGGCAGGCCCTGTATAAATGTTGTTCCTGTTGGTCTTTTGGGGTTTCTGTGTGGCACTGTGGCAAACAAGCACCTCCCAAGACAGTTCACTTTCCCTGAGATTCTCTGGGAGAGTCTGACTGCTGGGTGCCGCCTGCTTGCCTGCCTTAAGTGCTGCTGGCTGGGTTTCCCCACTGGAAACAATGGAGGTAATGGGGGTAACCTGTTTGGGTGCCCACAGAATTGAGCCCATTGGTTCAATTGCTTTGGGACATGAGGGTTTATGTGGGGAGAGGCTCCTGAAGCTACCCTAAAAATTTCGAGCTTCTCCCTCAAACCCCCCCCCGAGAGCCACTAACAGCACCGTGGGGAAAAAGTAACTCCCCCCACCATAGAGAACAATGGAAGAGATGGGGGCAACCTGTTTGGGGGCCTGTAAAATTGGACCCCCTAGTCCAATGTTCTTGAAAAGTGGTGGGTATCTTGGGGAGAGGCTCCAGCAGCTATCCTGTGAGTTTGGAGCCTCTCCCTCAAACCACCTCCCCTCCAGCCCCCAGAATTTCACCATTGACTTCAATGGCCCATAGGATATAAGGGGCCAAATATAATGGGGCCGAAATTGACATCTCGCTGGCCAAAAGATTCCCCAATGGCTTGTAATGCTGAAATTGACATGAGGGAGTCTTTCTGCCCGCCGAAACTGATTCTGCCTGATTCAACTGAATCCGACTCGGGCCGAATTTTTGTTGTTGTTAGGAATTTTTTGTTGTTGTTAGGAATAGGCAGGGAATGAGAAAGCTGAGGTAAATTTCATTGTATTTACAGGTTATAATATGTTTAACAGACAACAGAGTATTGTTGATGCTTGTTTTCATAAATGTTTGGTTCTTAATAGTGAGATATTTCTTTGTCTTAGCAATTTCTTCGCAGCAGCAATGTGTCTTCATATAGATTCATCTCACTAACTTAGTTTCCTAGAGGCAAGCACTTTCTTCCTGTACTTATTTTCCTCTCTGTGAGATTATAGTGTTCCTTTTAACTCTGGGGGTGTCTAAGAGCATTGTCTTTTTCACAAACCTGGGGTCCTTTCAGAGAAGAACCCACTGAATAACTGAGTATGAAATATTTTCTGTTTTCCTAGAAGCAATATTCCTTTTCTTCTGGAAGTTTCAACCTACTGACCAATCTCTCCTGCCAAACCTGAACCTCAGTTCTTGACACTGTGAATAAATGGTTTTCAGCTTGGCTGACACTTAGACTAAAAGTTCCTAGTTTGAACTTTCCCTCAGATTTTATAGTATACAATAAGAGCAAGGACTTTGTTTGATTCCCTCTGACAGACACACCAACTCCAACTGTCTGGCTACTGTCACACCACAGATGAAAAAAGGTTTAAAAAGACCTTTTTTCCAGTATTCAGCTGCTCTTAAAGTTCCCTTCAGCTGGCACTGACCAATTAGAGAGAAGGGGGGTGCAAACAGGCAGCAGCATGTCAATCAAACTGTGTTTCACAGTGAGGCATTAACTCTTACTCTCCCAGCTCTCTGAATTTGTATCCTGTTTTTGGAGCTCAGTTCATTGCAGATACTGTCTATGAGGAGCAAGTAATTCACAGTCTGGTGGACACAAAGCCACTGCCAGAAACTTTAAGAATAATATGTTAGAATTATAGCACAATCGGACCAGTTAGAGGCAGGGCAGAATATATTTATTTTCTATTTAATTGAAAGAAAACATTGACCTCAATTGATTCATATTTTTGCATTTAAAAAACAAAAAGCCTACATTTGGTTACCTATACACTTCAGTATTTGAAACTGTAGTAAATGTGGCCTGGAGAGCAGGAATTATAGCTGATCTCCGGACTACAGAGATCAGTTGCCATAGAGAAAATGTCTGCTTTGAAGGGTGGACTCTACGTCATTATACCCTGCTGAGGTCCCCCCCTTACCTAAATGATGCCCTCCCTAGGCTCCACCCCCAATTCTTCAGGAATTTCACAACCCAGAGCTGGCTACCCTATCCAGTTGTCAAACACTTGCACCTAAAACATTGCCACATTGATAAAAGTTCCATTTAAGAGGGATAAAGTTTCCATTTAAGTGTAAAACATCTTCTTACTTAATGAGCTATGTTGCCTATGTTGTAGCAGGAGTGGAAGCCGCAAGCCAGTTATGCCGTATCAGTGGTGGTAGCAAGTGTGTGCTGGGTGAAACTATCAGTCCTGAAATTTGCGAAATCTTAGTAAACAGATATATGGGACCAGCTGGATGCCAACAAAGGTACACTGGTTAATTTTACTAATTCCTTTCCCCAAGAGAAACAAGACAATCTAAAGCACGGTTTTGCCTGGAGCCCTCAAAATGCAGGAGAAATCTCATTTCTTGAGATTTAGATAATGATAGGAAAGGACTGGGATGAAAGAGAATGTAGAAAGGCAACAGGAGCCTCTCAACCAGCCAGGAAAAAGGAGAGGGCCTGGCTCAGTGACAGAACATCTGCTTGGCATGCTGAAACTCCTAGGCTCAATCTCCAGTACCCCCAATCTAAACCAGGACCAGGTGATTTGAAAAATCTCTACCAGAGACCTTGGAGTGATGCTCGCAGTTTGATTAGACAATACTGACCTCGATGGACCACCGGCTTCATTCAGTATCAGGCAGCTTCATGTGCTCAACCAGTTTAGAGCACTTTGGGATGAATTTGCATCTAAGACTTGTTCAGCCACGTGCCAAAAATAAAACATTGATTATATCATTGCATATTAGTGTTCCCAGATGTACCTGTTTAGGAAACACACAAAGTATTTGCATTTCCATTATAAGACTTGGGTCCTCTGTTGTTATTTCATCCCTCCTGACATTTGAAAAAAATATTTGAAATTCTTTAAAAAACAAAACTTAAAATATATAAGTATATATTCATATTAGATAAGTATAATGTAGAAGTACATTTTAAATATATAAGTATATGAATCGAACCCAGTCGTTAGTCATCAGAGACAAATATACTTTAGACATTCAATATACACTTATTTTGTTCAATAAAAGCTTACATATTAAGTTGAGGATAGAGCAGAAGGACAGCCAGCATAATATCTTATTCACTTGGATTTAAGGGCATGGGCAAATTACGTCAAATGTACATTTTATGCAGTTCTTCACAACGAGGTCCCATTAGTTTCAAATAATTTTCTACCAGCAAATGGACGATATAATGATTCGGTTTTAAATTTTGACTATTTCAATGATCACTAGTATATCTAATCATGAAATTTATATGAATCAATTGCTTATATAAATATCTATTATTTCTGAACGTGCTTCCTCTGGTTTTCTGTCTTCAGTTCTATACAAAAATCAGTTTCTTAGTCAACCCCCCCCCAGAACTAGCTGTCAATCAACAAGAGACTGAGATACTGCGCCACCTGCTGGTGTAAATGTAAAATATCAATGAAACGCTTTTAAAATGGAAATTGTTCTCATCAGACTATAAAAACAAATGTTGGAATCAATAAGGTTGATGGCAGAAAATATATAGAAAATTAATTTGATGCTAAAGTTCCAAGTTATGGATGAAGAAGGGAAAGATCTCAGATTTATTTTGACGAAAGTCTTGACACCTCTATCTGGCAGTGGAGCGAATAAATAAAAAGAAGAGGCGGATAAGGCTCCCAAAGCCTACTCCGCCTTTAAAAAAAGGATATACTCTGCCAGTAGAAAGGGGTGTTGAGCTTAGCAAGTAATGGAGATCTAATTTCAACTTGAGTGTTAATGGAGTCAACGAGAAATGACTGCCAGAAACAACAAGAAAAAAGAAGCGAAAGAAGATGGATTAAAAAATTTCTGAAGAGACATACCAGCACAGAGGAGGAAGCAGCACTCAAAATTTGGATTTTTGAAGAAGACGGCGGCTCGGGGGAAGGAAGTGACGGAGCAGGGAGGCACTAAAGCTCAAAGGACTTAATGATAATTGGAGAGACTTAAAAAGGAATTTGTTCGTGTAACATCTGAAAAGATTTGATTTAACCCCAGTGGACTTTACTAACTTTACTAACAGAATTGATTTGAACTTTGTAAAGCTGAAAAGAAGATCTTTCAACCGTGATGGATGCCGACAACTGGAAGAAATAAAACTAACCTTTACTAACAGAAAAAAAAAAAAAACTCACTCCGCTCTTTTTTCTCTTCCCATCTGTCTACCTTACCCTTTTCTTATAAAAAATAAAATTCTCTCCTTTTTAGGAGAGTTATTTCATAAAAAAACAAAAATCAGTTTCTTGTCCTCCCATTTTCAAGTCCAATAGAATTTCCCATCAGCAGAATACAATCTTTTTAGTGCCAAACACTTTCAGTATTACAAAAAGATATAGTCAAAATTACAGTAATGATTGTAGAAGCATTTTAATACTATGAGCCAAAACACAGATCTTGCTAGCCAAAGATACTATATCATAGAAGAGATCATTAAAGAGAGAAGAGCACAATTAAGTCTAACTCTTACAAAGCAGTCTTTTTCATTTTATGTCCTAACATTCTTACCAACCCATTCTAGCCTAAATTTGAAATATCTTATGGGGGGACGAGTCTATGTCTACATCTATTTCTAACCTTGCCATTAAAGAAGGAGAGCATAGACCTATGCTATGGCCCAGTGGCTGCCCCTAGCATATATAAGAGGTGCCTCAAATGGGTGCAGTGGAGGGTTCTCTCAGGAAGGACAGGATGGACAGCTGGATGAGTGGCTTCCACCAGCAGGGAAAAAGATAAACCCACCTAACAGTTAGCAATACAAGGACTCCATTAACGGGAGATTTAGACAACATGAAAACTTTAAAAACAACCTCAAGAATGTCATTAATATAATAATAATCTGCCCAAATTTCTTCTTGGATTTTTGAGTGACACCTGCAGCCTTGGGCGGCCCTTCCCCCCTCAAGTCCGTCCAACCTGAGTCCTGGGAAGCCTGCAGGGAGGCTCTTCTGGAGCTCTGCCACTCCTGTCAGCTTGGCTTCCATGACGGCTGTTCTGAGTGGGACACCCCCTCCTGGCTGCTTCACTGTCTGTCCTCTGATGCTGGAGAGAGGCCCTTCCCCAACGTCTCTGTTGTTATCTGTTTGCTGTCTCAGTCCCTCTCTGGCCTCCGCCAGTGTCTCTTCATCTAAACTTGGTTCTCTCCTCTCTCTCCTGCATCGTCCCTCTTCCTCTTTCTTCCTCCCAAGTTCACCCCTTGCTCCCATCCGTCGGGCCCCCCAAGCTGTTCTCTCTCCTCTGTTAAATGCCTCCCCTGCTCTTGTGGGCCCCTCCCCCTCATTAGCAGGCTCTGGCTGAGCTGTTGCTTACAGTATCATTTGCAGGGCAGCAGCCAGGGGGCTCACAAAGCATGTGGGTGGGAGAGGATTCTGGTGGCTGGGAATTGCTGTGGGGGCACACAATTGTACATATACATATATGAAAGGGGGAAGGGGCAATACACTCCATGACATTTGAGCATCACCTCTCCTAGGGCTCAACCCCAGCCAGGGACATTTTTTGATCCCTGGATCAAAAGGGATCCAGTTGGTGGGGTGGTGGCCTAGTCATGTGTGGTTTGCCCTACAGTTCCATCAATAGTTTTATTAGCCCCTTGTTGCGTAAGCATACGGCAGCTTACTCGCACTCTCAAGTGAAACAGGAAATTATATATTAACAAGTAAAAAAAAATACAAAATAATGTAGTAGTAGTAGTAGTAAAGAAAACATACAGAATTAATATTTTTGATATAAAGAAGTCCCCATGTTTCAGAAGTGCCCCCCTTAGGAAATTCTGTATGAGCCATGTGTCCTAAGAAAGAATCTGCTGCACATAAACCGATAGCTAGTGCCCAGGCCAGACCCTCTAGGAAGGATACTGCCACCAGTAATTAGGCACCAGATTGCCTGCTGCCCTACCCAGCAGGGGTGCCACCACCAAGGGTAAGGTTAGCACTTCCTTTGGTATACAGAGCCCACCTCCTGGGGCAAGGCACAGCAGGATCCTGCCCAGCCGTTAGCCAGCAGCCCTCTGTGTGTGCACAGTCTTCTCAAGGGGTGCCTCCCCCTCCTGTGGGGCCTGACAATGTGACTTTCCTGCAAGATATTTTCTAGGTACTGGTATGATTGTCAGAGTGCTTTGATCAGCTGGGTTACTGCAAAGCAGCCCTGGAGCCCTCAGTGACTCCAGACACCAAGGGCATGAGGAGGCCTCAGTTTCCTGAGCCTGACATCTCAAGTGACTCCGGGGAAGCTACCCCACAAAGGCGCACTCCAGCAAAGAAGATTTGCACCAAGTGCCACAAGTTGTGGAGGCCACTAAGGGATCATGACACTTCCAGCAGTGAGGGGACTTTGGGTGACCCTTCCTCAGAAGAGGATTCTGCTCATGCCTACAGTAATTATTGGGTGGCTAGGGCCCAACCAGCTGGCTTACCAGCTTGGGCCCTCAGGTACAAGGGAGTGGTCGAGCCCAGTCCAAAAGCAGTCTGGGGCACTGAGCAGCCCCATCTGGCACATGCTTCATCCACCTACACTGATTATGGGGGGGGGGGAGAACCGGCATCAATCTCCCTTGTACATATCCTGGATGAATACTACATCAATGTTTTCACTCTCCCTTAACCTGAGGGTGAGGAGGGTAGGCTAGTCCCTGTCATGGCAAAAATGATTCTGGGATGGCAGAGCTCACCTTCCAAAACTGTTTGATGGGGTATACAGTCTTCATGGGGGTCATCCAGTCTGCATACCTAGATCATGGCTGGCATTTGTCCAATCACATAGGGAACATCCTTAGGCAGGGCTCCTTTTTGTAGCAGGAACTTGTTCGTATATTGGGCAACACACCCCTAATGTAGCCAATCCTCCAAGAGCCCCTGTAAGAAGAGCTCTGTAAGCCCATGGAGGATTGGCTACATTAGGGGTGTGTTGCCTAATATGCGAAGGAGTTCCTGCTACAAAAAGCGCCCTGCCCTTAGGGCATGGTCCTTAATGAGGGACAGCACAGCCATCAAATACAATGAGGCTGTTTGGAAGCAAGCCAGATGGGACGAGCTCAAGCTGTTGATAGTAGGATCTCATATCAAGTCCAGTTCTGACCCCACCAGGACCATGGCAGGCTTCTGTTGGGACACCACCTATACTGTCTGCTAGGAATACTATCAGAGAAAGTATCATAGGGCAGGATGCAAATTCAACCATAATTGTGATGCATGCTTTGGCCTTCATCTTAGGCCATCTTGTCCTCAGGGCAACAACACATTGCAGCCATTTGCAGGGCCCAATCCTCCACCAACTTAAAGGACAGAGAGTTGGGTGCTACCACCAGCTCAGCTAAGTAGAGTGTCCTAGTCCCCCATTCACCTTCATACCTTTATTCCTTTGTTGGCCAACTACCCCAATAGGACGGCAACAAGATACCTTCTTGATGGCTTTAGCACTGGTTTTTGTATCCTGTTCACTGCCCTCCAGGTTCCCACAGACTGAGGTAATCTCAAATCTGCCTGAGAGTTGCCTGCCATCATCACCCAGAAGGTTGCCTAGTAGTGCACAGCAGGAAGGGTGGTTCGCCATTTCAGCTCTCCTCCCATTCCTAACCTTAGGGGTTTGCTCCTGGGGTAGATACCTCCAAAAGGCCCTGGGGAGTTCAGGCTGATGCACCACCTGTCATACTTCTGTTTCATTGGCCTCCTTTCAGGAATTACCTGTTGAGCCGGGGGAGGGGGAGTGCCCCTCCACCCAGCTGATGTACTTGGGAATCCTTTTAAATTCAGTGCAGGGCACATCCGATCTACCCAACGACAAACTGTCTGCTCTCTGGGCTCTCTTGACACAAGTAAGCAGCAGGAGGAACAAGTAAGCAGCAGCACACTCAAACAGATCCAGACACTCCTTGGCCACTTCAGCTTCACTTGTAAGGTCATATCTCCTGGTGAGTTTTCCGTGCACGATTCTCTCAGGCCACTAAAGGTTTTTTTCATCCCCACACTTGAGGAAGGGCCTGCAAGCTTGGTTCTCTTTGGAGTGGCCTCAATGGGGTGTTCATCTGGCAGTCACCTTGGAGACTGGGCGAGGAATTGCAGGTTCACTCTGACACGTCTGGCAGTTTGGGGTTCAGTGTTGACCTGGCAGGTTGCTGGTGCAGCCAACACTGGCCTCCAAATTAGGCTGGGACCAGTATTCTCGGGAACCTTCCCTTCCCTGAGTTTTTCCCAGTTCTGGTGGCAGTGCTCATTTGGGGGGACCTTTTCAAGAACAAGCAGGTCTTGTTCTGGTGCAACAACCAGGCCATGATCAAGGTGATTAACCAACAGTCATCGTGCTCTGGGCAGGTTATGCGGCTAGTACGCAAGTTCGTTCTGACCGCCTGCCTCATGTCTAATGTCTCCTTCTCATCCCTGTATATTGCAGGCAGCAGTAATAACATTACAGATGCCTTCCGTTGGAGAGATTCCTTGTCCCATGGGACCGCAAATGCTCACCTCTAACTATGTTATATACTACATATCATAACTTTTTAAATGTTCACCTTTCCCCCTTTTTAATTTTTTGTATTAGAAAAAATAAAAGTCCATAAGGCTTTTATAAAAAGTCTCATTTTTTCCAGCTAAAGTAGGTCCCAATGATTAGAGTACTGCATGAACAACAAATAGCCTTTTGCTTACAGTATTTTATATATTTACCTTAAATCTAAAGACCATGCTTAGCTCAAGTAAATGCTACAGTCAACTGCTTTCCTGACAAGCATATTCTGGTTATTTTCCCAGGTTCCAATAACACTCAAGGATGTTCTAACAAGCTTTTGTGCCATAGATGTGGTTTTATTTCTGCAATAGCCCTACAAATTACACTATTGTGAGATACGGTATAAAGGCTAGCCAAATGAGCTTAATGATTGAATGGGAATTTGAACACAGGACTCTCTGTTCTAAATCCAGCACTTCATCCCAGCTCTGTTTATTTTACATGTTTCATATTCATCAAAGCAGTTCTAAAACAAATGCTTTCCTTGCTCAGTTTTCCTTTGCATACTTTATTGACTTCCTCTTGTCTTAGGGCCACTCCATGGTGAAGTTTGTGCTGGCTCATTCTATAATTTATTTAACATATAATGTACACACCATCTGCAGCCTGAATGAAATATGACTGGCTTGACATTAGTTTCGTAAGACAAGAACTTTCAAATGTTTTATGCTCCTAAACAAAGAGGCTCTCCTATTTGCTTTTGTGAAGAAGTATACCTAATGAATGGATGTTATTTGCATGTCTGCGAGATAAATCTTAAACAAACTCTTGTTAATCGATGCATTCATAGGATATATTTGCACTGATGTAAATATGGAAGTTGGCTCAATGTCAGAAGTGTTCCACAAGCTAGCCCACATTTTTCCCTGTTCTGTCACATAGCCTGTGCCAATCAAGGCTACTAATCATTGCATTTATAGGGGATGGTGGGCACAACCCACATATTGGTGTGGGATTCTTTTTACTGCTTGATAGGGCATTCCTTCCCATGCTGCTTTTTCAATCATTTAGTTGCAAGGAGTATGACAGGCACCAAGCATCAGTGGAGATGTAATTTTGAAACCTTGGAAGTGTTCATAAATCATGTCATGAAGAAGTTCTATGCTTTCAGCATCATGCGCTGCCTATGGAGTGATGATTCTTGCCTTATGTCCATGTTATTGTCAGCCATCATATCCTCTGTGTCATTCTGCTCTGTATTTGGTTCTAAATTGGTAGAAGGCAAGGCTACATTATTTATTTTTCCACATTGGCTGTTTTGGTCCTGCACTATAGGCTGGGAACATATTTCTTGCTCTCTGTACATCTTATTTATTTATTTATTTATTCCATTAGATTTTTACCCTGCCCTCCCAGCAAAGCCAGCTCAGGGTGGCTCACAACAATATAAAACAATTCAATAAATACAGTAACTAATAAAACCCCAACATGAATTTAAAACCATAAACATACAACATAACAAAGTGCTAGCATTAGTTCCTCAAAGCTCGGTCAGCTTCTTGATCTACTACAAATGTCCCAGGTACTCGGGTCTGCTACAGAGGTCTCAGGCATTCGAGTCAGGCTATACTTAGGGGCCCAGAAAGTCGGGCTTGCACTCTGAGGGCTGTCAGATGTCAGTGGTGGTGATGGTAATGGTGGTGGTGGCTCCAAAGGCCTGGCGGAAGAGCTCCGTTTTACAGGCTGTGTGGAACTGTAACAGGTCCCGCAGGGCCCTGATCTCCTCCAGGAGCTCATTCCACCAGAATGGAGCTGCCACTGAAAAAGTCCTGGCCCTCGTTGAAGCAACTCTGGCCTCCTTGATGTTTGGGAGGACCTTGGAGGAAGAAGGCTTGCTCAGTAACTTCTCTGCTAGCCAGGAGAAGGTAGAAATATTTCTGTAATTTTCACCCAGTGCCTTCTGCACCTTGGCTAATCCACACAACTCTTGTCTTCTCATAGTGTGACCAAAGTACGATAGCCTCTGGTAATTTTAGCTACTAGGGAGAGTTCAGATTTGATTCCATCTTTAGCCCACTTATTTGTCTTTTTGGCAGTCCCCGGCATCCATAAAACTCCTCCAGCACCAACCACCACTTTCTTCCTGTTAGCTTTTTCATTGTACAACTTCCACACCCTTACGTAGTAATGGGGAATACTATAGTATGAATTATCTTGTTCTTAGTTGCCAGTGAAACACTTCTACAGTTAACAGTCTTTCCTAGCTCCTTCATGGCTGCCCTTCCCAGTCTCAGTCTCCTAATTTCTTGACTGCAGTCTCCCTTTTGGTTGATGATAAATCCGTAATCTGTGAAACACAAGATGATTTTCCACTAACCAACGTACATTTGCAATATGATCTCTAGTGTCTCTTCCTTTTCTGAATCAAGCATGAACACCTGGCAGATCTCATTTCATATATGGTAATAGTCCTTGTAAGATTTTGAGCATCACTTTACTCGTGTGAGAAATTAATGTGATGGTCCAATAGTTACTGGAGTCTTTGAGGTCTCCTGTTTTGGGAATCGAAATGTAAATTTGGTGTTTCCAGTCTGTGGGCCATTGTTTTGTTTTTCATATTTGTTGGCACAAGATTTTGATAGACTCCATTTCTGTGGCTTGCAATAGCTCTGCTGATAGCCTCTCTACTCCTGGTGATTTGTTTCTACCAATTGCTCTTTCACTTCACTTTTTAAAACTGCTTTCACTTCACTTTGTAAAACTGTAGGTTCTTCTTCAAAAGATTCTTCTTGAAAGGAATATGTCACCCTTTCATCTCTTCTGTGTAGTTTTTCATTGTATAGTTCCCATATTTTCTTTATTTTGTCTTGTTCAGTTAACGTATTTCCATGTTGGTCTTTTAGCATGCCTAATCATGCTTTACATTTTCCTTTGATTTCTTGGATCTTTTGTTCTTCCTTTTTGTTGTTCTATATCTTTATACTGGTTATTATAATAGATCTCTTTGTCTCTAGTTTGGTGCCAGTTGAGAGCCAGTTTGGTGTAGTGGTTAAGTGCGCGGACTCTAATCTGAGAGAACCGGGTTTGATTCCCCACTCCTCCACATGCACCTGCTGATGTGACCTTGGGTCAGTCACAAGCTCTGGCACAGCTGTTCTCTCAAGGACAGTTTCTGTCAGAAGTTCTCTCAGCCCCACCTACCTCACAGGGTGTCTGTTGTGGGGAGGGGAAGGGAAGGAGATTGTAAGCCGCTCTGAGACACCTTTGGGCAGTGAAGGGCGGGGTATAAATCCAAACTCTTCTCTTCTTCTTCTTCTTCTTCTTCTTCTATCTCTGAATTGCTGGAATGCTGCATTTAGGCTTTTGATTCTGTTTCTGTCACCTTTTATTTATTCTTTTTTGTCTATCTTTAGCAAGTTTAAGAGTTTCATCAGTCATCCACTGAGACTTTTCATTTCTTTTGGCTACTGAGAGCCAGTTTGGTGTAGTGGTTAAGAGCGCAGACACTAATCTGGGAGAACTGGGTTTGATTCCTCACTTCTCCACATGCAGGTGCTGGTGTAACCTCGGGTCAGTCATAAGATTTTTCAGAGCTGTTCTCTCAAGGGCAGTTCTCGAGAGAGCTCTCTCAGCCCCACCTACCTCACAGGGTGTCTGTTGTGGGGAGGGGAAGGGAAAGGGATCGTAAAGCACTCTGAGACTCCTTCAGGTAGTGAAGGGTGGGGTATAAATCCAATCTCCTCCTCCTCCTTGTCCTTCTTCTATAGTCTGTGCATATTCTTCATTTATAGTATCGCTGATTTCAACCCATAATTCTTCTGGTTCATATTGATTTGAACTCAGTAATGCAAATATGTTCTTTATATGGTCTTTAAATTCTTCAGAGAGCCAGTTTGGTATAATGGTTAAGAGCAGCAGACTCTAATCTGGAGAACTGGGTTTGATTCCCCACTCCTCCACATGCAGCCAGCCTTGGGTCAGTCACAGTCCTCTCAGAACTCCCTCCACCCCACTTACCTCACAGGGTGTCTGTTGTGGGAAGGGGAAAGCAAGAAGATTGTAAGCTGCTCTGGGACTCTGAGTGAAGGGCAGGGGATAAAACCAACTCTTCTTCAGGAATGTTGCTTAGATAGTATTTTGGCACTATGACTGCTCTGGCATTTTTCTTCAGCTTTATTTCAATTTTCAATATCAACAATTCTTGGTCTGTATCACAGTTAGCTCCTGGTCTTGTTTTAGCAAAGAGAATAGAGCTTCTCCATCTAGTCCACAGTTGCAATTATCTGTTTAGTTGCCTGAAACATATTTGCAACGAACAAATTTATATCTCCACAGAATTCAATGAGTTGCTCCCTGCTTCATATCATGCTCCTAGCCCAAATCTTCCAACAATATTTGATTCTACTTTGTTTCCTACTTTTGCATTCCAGTTACCTATTTATTTGTTTATTTATTGAATTTATTAACCACCCTTCCCAGTAGGACTGGGCTCAGGGCAGTGTACAAAATAATTAGATAAAACGTTCCCTTGATTTCTCCAAATTTTCTTGAAGAGATTTCTAGTCCTTCCCATTCTAATGTTTTCCTCTATTACTTTGCATTGTTCATTCAGAAGAGCCTCCTTATCTCTCCTTGCTGTTCTCTGGAAATCTGCATTCAGTTGGGTAAATCTTTCCTTTTTACCTTTGCCTTTCGCTTTCCTTCTTTCCTATGCTATTTGTAAAGCCTCATCAGTCAGCCATTTTGCTTTCTTGCATTTCTTTTTCTTTGGGATGGTGGTGATTGTTGCCTCCATCACGAACCTCCATCCATAGTTCTTCAGGCACTCTGTCTATCAAATGTAGTCCCTTAAACTTATTCTTCACCTCCACTTTATATTCATCAGGGATGTGATCTAGGTCAAACCTGAATGGCCTAGTGGTTTTCCCAGCTTTCTTCAGTTTAAGCCTGAATTCTGCAATGAGTAGCTCATGATCTGAGCCACAGTCAGCTCCAGGTCTTGTTTTTACTGACTGGATAGAGCTTCTCCATCTTTGACTGCAAATGATATAGTCAATCTGATTTCGGTGTTGCCCATCTGGTGGTGTCCAAATGTAGAGTCGCCTCTTAGGTTCCTGGAAGAGGGTATTCGCTATGACCAGTGTGTTCTCTTGACAAAACTCTGTTAGCCTTTGCCTGGCTTCATTTTGTTCTCGAAGACCAAACTTGTCTGTTGTTCTGGTTATCTTTTGACTACCTACTTTAGCATTCCAGTCCCCTATGATGATGAGGACATCATTTTTTGGTGTTAGTTCTATGAGGTATTGTAGGTCTTCGTAGAACTGGTCCACTTCAGTCTCTTCTGCCTCAGTGGTTGGGGCATAGACTTGGATTACTGTGATATTGAATGCTTTGCCTTGGATTCAGACTGAGGTCATTCTGTCATTTTTGAGACTGTATCCCATTACTGCCTTTCACATTCTCTTGTTGACTATAAAGGCCACAGCATTTTTTCTATAGGATTCTTGGCCATAGTAGTAGTAGTAATGGTCTTCTGAGTTAAATTTGCCCATTCCTATCCACCTTAGTTCACTGATTCCCAAGGTGTCAATGTTCAGTCTTGCCATCTCATTTTTGACCATCTCAAGCTTACCTTGATTCATAGATCTTACATTCCAGGCTCCTATGCATTATTGTTCTTTGCAGCATCGGACTTTCCTTTCACCATCAGACACATCCACAGCTGAGCGTCTTTTCAGTTTTGGCCCAGCCGCTTCACTCTTTCTGGCGTTACTTGTATTTGCCCTCTGCACTTCTCCAGTAGCATATTGGACACCTTCCAACCTGAGGGGCTTATCTTCTGGTATCTATCTTTTATCCTTTTGTTACTGTCCATGGGGTTTTCTTCACAAAGATACTGGAGTGGGTTGCCATTTCCTTCTCCAGTGGATCACGCTTTGTCTGAGTTCTCTGCTGTGGCCTGTCCATCCTGGGTGGCCCTCCACGGCATAGCCCAGAGCCTCACTGAACCACACAAGTCCCCTTGCCAGTTCAAGGCAGTGATCCATGAGGGTCCTAATTAATGTTCCCTCCAAGCTGTGGAGTCTTGTGAGCAAAAATTCTACTTTGTAAGCTACTGGCAGTAAAGTTGTGAGTGAGCAATTTGGCTGCTGCATAAATTAGTTTACTCTGGAACCATCCTTCCTGAGCCAAGACAAAAATGTGTGAGCCAGAAGCTAAAAAACTGTGAGCTAGCTCACACTAACTCAGCTTAGAGGGAACACTGGTCCTAATTAGTTATAGATGGCACTAAAATCCTAAGAGTGTCACTGTCCAATGATGGAAGTGTCAGCAGGGAAAAGGATGGGAGTGCCAAGATAGGACCGTCACTGTCCTCAACCAAATGCCTGGTGGACTTTGCATTAATAGCCCCTGACTGCCTGTGCTACATCTCACCTCACTATTTATTTTATTTATTTTAAAATGTATACCCTGCCATACCCCACCAAAGCAGGCTCAGGGCGGCTCACACAGAATAAAATACATATTCACAATCAAAGTTTCATAAAACATTTAAAATAAGTCCTTAAAACAATACAATATTAAAACACTAGCTATGTTGTATGATGTTATAACAATGACATTATTGTGTGGGTGCATTCCATAGTTGTTAAATTTCCAGCTCCCTAATCTCCCTCCACTGTAATCGGTGTACATAGGCGGCCAGGAACCAGGCTTTGCAAGCTGTTAGAGCAACTCTGTTTCTTCTGTGTTTGCCATTCCCTGAATAGAACACTTTGCATTTTCTGATTGAAAATGTCTTAGTCCACTTTAGTTTGCTCACTCCCCGGATTGCAATGTTTAAACCTTGTAAGCCGCCCTGAGCTGCCTCAGTGGAGAGGGCAGGGTATAAATTTAAATACAAAAAATAATAAATAAAAAATAAACATTCCATTTCTTGTTTTACAATTTCAAAATTACCTTGATTCATACTTCTCACATTCCATGTTCCTAGTACATGCATTGAACAGCTTTAGACTTTCCTTTTGTATCCATTCATGTCAACAATTGAAGATCCTTTCAGCATTAGTCCATCATCAAGAATAGCACTATTCTTACTTGTCCTCAGTTCTTTCCCAGTAGCTGATTGATACCATCTTCCATCACTATATCTTTTTTTTTCCATTTTGGATTATTTCATCATAAGGTTTTCGAAGTAAGAGGTGGTCAGAAGTAGATTACTATTACCTTCTTCTGCACAATACTAACCAGGGTTGGCTGAAGTGGCACTGCCATTGTCTACAAATGACCCTCCTCCAGTGTCATCCTCCACTACTCTTCATCTGCCCCTATCACCATTGGAAAACAAGGTTGCACTTACCGATAACTGTTGTTCATCAAGTGGTCTTCTGTGCAGGCACACATGGGACTGCACAGTCATAGGCCAGCCACGGAAAAGATTTCCAAGCTTTCTAATAGACTAGGAGTACTCCTTCTCCCTCTGGCACTTTCCCGCCAAAATGCTCACATGACCAGGAGGAGGGTTTATTTATTTATTTATTTATTATGGGATTTATACCCCGCCCTCCTCGCAAAGCAGGCTCAGGGCGGCTCACAATCAATGTAAGTACATACATAAAACATATTTAAAATACACCAGTTAAAACATATTATAAATACAAGTATAAAACCATTACAGCACAAATTACAGTGCAAAGATGCTAGCGGTGGTCAACCATTAGGCCAATGTTTCGCCGTCTCTGAAGAGCTGGTATTCCTTACTTGCCAACTCCAGTGGCCCCAGCTTGGTAGTAAATACTAGGTGTTCCTGCTCAGGCAGCTGCTCCGTTGTGGCGTTACGGGCTGGGCACTCCAACGGTGGCAGCCCCTAATTGAATGCCTGGTGGAAGAGCTCCATCCTGCAGGCCCTGCGGAACTGAGAGAGGTCCCGCAGGGCCCTGATCTCCTCCGGGAGCTCGTTCCACCAGGTAGGGGCCACCACCGAAAATGCCCCAGCTCTGGTGGCAGCTAGCCTGGCCTCCCGTGGGCCAGGGAGGGTCAAACGATTTTGCGACCCAGACCGTAGTGCTCTCTGGGGTATATACGGGGAAAGGCAGTCCCGTAGATATGTTGGACCCCGGCCATATAGGGCTTTAAAGGTGAGAACCAGCACTTTGAAGCGGACTCAGTATGCTATTGGCAGCCAGTGCAGTGACCTTAGCACAGGCCGGATGTGCTCCCTTCTAGGGAAGCCCAGCAGCAGCCTGGCCGCGGCGTTCTGCACCAGCTGCATCTTCCGGATCCGTGACAGAGGCAGCCCCATGTAGAGAGCACTGCAGTAGTCTAGTCTCAAGGTGACCATTGCATGGATCACTGTGGCCAGGTCAGCCCGGTCGAGGAAGGGGACCAACTGCCTAATCAGTCTAAGGTGATAGAAGGCCGACTTGGCTGTGGCCGCTACCTGGGCCTCCATGGTAAGAGAAGAATCCAGGAGGACCCCCAGGCTTCGAACCTCTGGCGTTGGGGCCAATAAGGCCCCGCCAAAGGCCGGAAGCAGAATCCCCACCCCTGAACCGCCCCGACCCAGGCACAGGACCTCTGTCTTTGCCGGATTCAGCTTCAGCCAACTCAGTCTGAGCCACCCAGCCACGGCCTGCAACACCCGGTCAAGATCTTCTGGTCCAGAGCGCGACTGGCCGCCCAGCATCAGATAGAGCTGGGTGTCATCAGTGTACTGGTGACACCCCAGCCCATACCTCCGGGCAATCTGGGCAAGGGGGCGCATATAGATGTTGAATAACATCGGGGACAAAACAGCCCCCTGAGGCACACCACACTCAAGTGGGTGCCTCCTTGACTGCTGACCCCCTAGCACCACCCTTTGTCCCCGACCTTGGAGAAAGGAGGCAAGCCACTGCAAGGCGAGCCCCCGGATTCCCGCATCGGCGAGGCGGTGGACTAGTAGCTGATGGTCGACCGTATCGAACGCGGCTGACAGATCTAACAACAGCAAAAACGCCGATCTGCCTCGATCCAGATGCCTCCGGAGGTCGTCAGTCAGAGCGACCAGCGCTGTCTCCGTCCCATGACCCGGACAAAAGCTGGACGGGAAGGGATCTAACACTGAAGCATCATCCAGAAAACCTTGCAGCTGTGTCGCCACCGCCCTCTCAATTAATTTGCCCAAATAGGGCAAATTGGAGACCAGCCTATAGTTAGCCAATTCGGCCGGGTCTAACGATGGCTTTTTCAAGAGAGGGCGGACCATCACTTCCTTAAGTGCTCCCAGGAACTGTCCCACCGTGAGGGACTTGTTAATAATCTCCTTTAGGGCACCTTGCAACCCCTCATGGCCAGATTTAATAAGCCAGGAAGGGCACGGATCAAGGCTGCATGTGGTTGGGCGCACAGCTGTGAGTAAACTGTCAACTTCCACCAGGCTGAGAGGACTGAAGCAATCCAGAATCAATGCCAAAGACGCGCAATGGGCCTCAAGCTCACTTACTGTTTCAACTGTGGCGGGGAGGTCACGGCGGAGCATCAGGACTTTAGCCGCGAAATAGCTCGCAAAAGCCTCACAGCCAATATCCAGTTCCCTAGCATTTGGTCTGCCCTGCGGCAGAACTGTTAACGACCGAATTATCCTAAACAATTGGGCTGGGCGAGAGCTGGCGGATGCAATCTCAGTTGCATAGAAAACCCTCTTAGCAGTTTTGACTGCCATCTCATAGGCTTTCATAAACGTCCTATAAGATGTTCTTGTAGCTTCATCATGAGTTCGGTGCCACCACCTCTCTAGCCGTCTGAGCTCCCGCTTCATCAGTCGTAGCTCCTGGGTGTACCAGGGAGCTAGCCTCATTCAGGAGTGCAGAGGGCGCCATGGAGCAATCTCATCGATGGCTGCAGAGAGCCGACTATTCCAGTCCTCCACAAGCTCATCCAATGAGCCGCCAGGGGGCATCAGATCCCACAGAGCCATCTGGAGCTGCTCTGGGTCCATCTGGCTGCACAGGCGAGCTAAAATACGCTCACCGCCTAAATGGGGTTGGGGTGGCACATTCGGGCGAGCCCCTAGGGCATGGTGGTCTGACCATGGAACTGCCAAGGCAGTAACCCGGTCCACTGTCACCCCCGCCGTGAAGATCAGATCAAGTGTGTGCCCAGCCTGATGAGTGGGGGTCGTTACATATTGGGAGAGTCCCAGTGCCACCATGGATGACACCAGGTCTGCTGCCTGGCTGGAGGTCGCGTCCTCAGCATGGACATTGAAATCACCCATGACTATCAGTCTAGGGTGCTCCAGTGCCCAGCCTGCTACGCCTCCAGCAGGGATGGCAGGCTATTGGCCGGTGCGTTAGGCGGTCGGTACACCAGCCAAATCGCCAAACTCTCCCCGATCTCCCAGACCAGGCCAGCACACTCAATGCCTGTGATCCTCGGAGGTCGAAGCACCCTAAAGGAGTAAGCCTCCCGGATTAATAGTACCACTCCTCCCCCCCGCCCCCTAGTCCAGGATTGGTGAAGGACCGAAAACCCAGGTGGGGCCACTTGGGAGAGAGCCACTGTCTCCCCCTCTCTCACCCAGGTCGCGGTCACACACGCCAGGTCCGGATTCTGCTGCTGCAGAAAATCCCTTAGGGTCGAGGTCTTATTATTTATGGACCTGGTGTTACACAACACCAATGCCGGAGAGGGAGTATAGTTCCTAGCCCCACTGCCAACATCTCTCGGGATGGGACGCAGGCTGGAAGAGGGCCGAGCTTCACTGTTTCTCCACCCACTTCGCATACTACTCCGCCTGCTCCCACCGCCATACTTTCCCCTTCCCAGAAGCAACAGTATTCCCTGGCCCACATCGGTGCCCTCCGTGGTCTCCACAAGCTTCAGACCACTGGATGGGCCCCAAGCAGGACGCTCACTGAAGTGCTCAGTTTAGGACAGTGGAGTGCACAACGGTACTCCCCTTCCCACTCCAATTGCCCAGCCAATCCCACTCCCCAATTACATTACAATTCTTCTAAGATTCAATCGCCCAATAACTCAACTCAATCTTGGGCCCACGACTAAAGTTGCTACTCCTTTGGTTCTCTCCATGCCACCACTGGAGACCCCTATAAAACCAAAGTTCCAGAGAGTTCACAGCGGGGCAGGAGGGGGGGATGTGTGCCTTCACAGAAGACCACTCGATGAATAACAGTTACAGGTAAGTGCAACCTTGTTTTCATCATTGTGGCTTCTGTGCAGTCCCACATGGGAAGATTAGCAAGATCACTGAGTGAAGGAGGTGGATTTGAAGCTCTCAGAAGGAGACCACCGAGGACTGCTTTATCAACAGTTGTGGCACAAATTGACCTTCACCCAGAACTCTCTTATACCAGAGCAGTAAGTTCTGTGCAAGTGTCCCCACAAAAATACATATGGGAATGTGGTAAAGAAAAAGCACTCTTTTGAAAAGAGCCATCATACATAGAATGGTAATGAAGGGCTGTGCACTCAAAAATAGTGTGATAGCATCAACTGACCCACAAGGATGGGTTGTGTGAGGACGCTGACCATAAATTACATGAGGAGTGAGAGACAACCCTTGGTAGGGGATTCCAGTAGGACATCGCCTTTTGAAATTTCATTATGGAGAGGGTATAAGTTAGAACCCTATCATAAATGAAGCACTATGTAAGTGTCAAAATAAAACAAGGGGTTATACCCCCTTTTGTAGCATGCTTAATAATCCAACAAGTAAAAGATCAGAGAGGGTTTCTTTTTTTTTCTTTCTCAAATCAGTTGCCAAAAACATTCAACAGCACAAGAAGCAGTGCCCAAACCTTGCTGCAGTTTCTATAGAGACTCTCCTCCCCACTTAGAGGTGCAAGGTCTGGTACTACAAGAGTGGTGTTTGCCACTCAGAAAAGTGGGAGGCTACTGCTACAATGCAGGAAGGGAGATGTTCAGTGTATTAATTTGTCAGCAAGAGTGAGAATAAGTAGATCTGCATGATGGTAACAAAGGCAGTGAAAAGAGGTGTGATGTGGCTAAAGAAAGGGTGGACACAATGCCACAAGGAAAAATCTTGTGTAGTCTGCAGAGTAATCTGTGCAGTAATATAGTCAGAGAAAAAAAGGCATAAAACAGGTTGTCAGGGATTAGAAGTGCATTCCTCAATGACAAGGTTATTGTCAGGAATGAAGCATAAAGGCCAGGGCCTGGAATGTCATTTTGTGGGGCCATGCTAAGTAGCCCAGACCTCCAATCAGAATACCAGGGAACTGATTACAGTGCCTCCTTAACTCTTTGGACTGTTTGCACTAAAACCAGAGACAAGGTAAATATTCCCATCATGTCAAGGTAAAGTACTATTAAGACAATTAATATTGCAGAACATCAGGAGTTACTGGGAAAGGTTCCCACATATAGTGAAGGAGCCATCAGAGATGGCACTACTTCTAAGATCATAGACAAAAGAAATGCTGTGAGACCATGGGCATCCCATGAAGGGTAAAAGACACAGCAAAACAACAGTCTTATTTAAGGTGTCACATATAGATATGTAAAAATGTCAGGAAATGCAGCAGTGGAAGCTGAACAGAGCTGACAATCTTAGTAAAACAAGGGGGGAGGGAATTCAGGCAGGTTGCTTTGAAAAGGATCAATAAAGATCTGTCAAAGTAGCAGGGAAAATTTAATATAGAAGCTTCACATAGGCTACACTAATCTCTGCACACATTGAGTGGTAGCTAAGTATAAACCCAGTGAAAGGGAACATTGGAATTCTACCATTGGAAGCTTCCCTTTTCAACAAGAGGGGTACTACCTGCAGGAACAGTAGAATGGTCAGGTGCTGCACTGAAGACATAAGAATCATTTGAAATCACATCATTGTTCCTGTCCTGGGGGGGGGTGGAATGTAACAGAGCGCCTCAAATCTGCCTTATAGTGGATCAGACCATTGGTTCATCAAGGTCAGTACTGTCCACTCAGACTGGCAGCAGCTCTCTAACGTGTCAGGCAGAGAAAGGTCGTTCACATCACCTACCGCTAGACCGTTAACTGGAGGGCCTAGGACCTTCAACGTACCAAGCAGTCGCTCTTCCACTGATCTATAGATCCTCCCCATTTATCACTAAATGGAATGGTATAATCAATTGGAGACCAGTTGCCCTCATATAGAGGAGAAGAGGGCAAATTGTTGGATCTAAGTCCACCAAGTGACATAGGTGCACACAGAATTGCAGGAAGCCTGGTGGACAAAACAGCAGAGGTGAAAGGATCATGATCACCAGAGACTTTGTCAGTAGGAGATGCCAAGAATGGAACTTGGCTTCTTGTACATGGACAAAAGGTATGCAGAACCCTGAGACATCACGTTAAGTGAAGGCAGGAAAGAAACATGACTCAGGGATCTGACAACAAGCCTGTTATTGCCCCCAGACTATTGTCTGACTGGACAGCAGAATTCACAGCATCTGTGAGGAAGTAATTTACTTTAATGCTTTGTTTTGTTCTGTTTTTTTGCTTGTTTATTTTGTTTATATTAACTCCTAGCATGGACTAGGGTAGGGTAACATGAGTGATCTGAATTAAAGGAACAGATTTATCATGCAGGATACCAGCATAGGCTGTGAGCCACAGTGCATTAAGATACATTCAAACAGGGTAGTATAAGGGTCATAGTGACATGTTGATTTATAAACTAATGGGAAAGTGCAGTATAGAATGAAAAAGAAACAAACTGCATCCCAACTGGGTTTATTTTAGATCATTAAAACTCTGCACAGGTTAAATAAGGAATAAGTGGTATTTGACCTGCAGGCCAACAGGGATAATATCAATGACCCCAGGAATCAAGAATACAATAATTGATTGTAGCAGAGGATGCAACAAGAGCCATTAATTATAATTTGCTCATTGGACCCTTGTCTATTAGGGCAGCTGTTTTGAAAAGAAAAAACACGCTATTTTTTAAAAAGCATAGTAAGGATTTTATCCTACTCTGTAACCTGGACTCAAAGAGTCTTATAACACCTCAATGTTCTTTTTTATCCTCATTAGAACCCTGCAAGGTAGGGCACCATGAGAAGTTGTGAAGGTACAAGGTCAGGGAATTGTAACACAATTTGATATTTGAACCTGATCTTCTAGGGCTAGACCAACACTGAATCCACATATGACATTGGGTCTTGCTGTGAATGATGTCACATAAGAGTGACTTGTGCGGGCTAAGGAATCCCCTGATTCATTGACGGTTCTGAAGGATACCATGGAACTGAGAGGAGTGGCAAACTACTTAGGCTTGCCTCCCAAAGCATACTTGCCAATTAATTCTGAGTTCCCCATGAAGATGGAAACAGTAAGCCTTGCCTGCACTTGAAATAACACCTGCATTGAAAAGCCCTGTAGGGTTAAGTATCAGTGCTGAGAGAACGCAGCAGGGCAGTGGATTGAGGCTGCTGTGTCAGAATGTCAGCCTTTAAAACTAGATCTTAGGAATAGGGCTTGGAGCAGAACTCAGCAGAAGACTGGTTCTGACCTTGGAATCCAGGCATTCTCAATAGAGTGAGTGGTCAAAAACCACAACAGGATTTAAGCATAAGTAGTCTGTTGTCTAGGACATGGCTAACAACATGAAGGGCAAATTCCGCCCACCTCAGCCACTCTTCAAAACTAAAGAAGCTGAAGAGATCCAAACAACCCCAACTAAAGGGCACAACAGCTTTCTGACACATAATACCTCCCACAAAGGGGCATAGAGAATTACAAGGCTGTGTGAACCCATGCTTGCAGAGATTCCACTGTGGACCTGAGGACAGCCAGGGAAAGGTTCCTTCAGTCAGGCACAGCAAAGGTTTAAAATGAGCCTTCATGAGGCCACACTTACAGGCTTCAGGGCAGAACTGACAGAAAGGCAGAGAGGGGGAAGTTTCCCTAAGACAGGCAGCCTCTGCCAGGCCATGCCTCCAGGCGGCTTCACTGGAAGCAGTGGGAGTGGCCAGAGAATCTTTCAGGCAGGCAGTCTCTGCCAGGCTGCACCTTCAAGCTTCTTCATTTGAAGGGAAGGAAGGGGCCTTCATTCAAGCAGCCAGGCTATGCCCCCCCAGCCTTTTCTTCTCTCTCTTGGCACTGACAGAAGGGAGGGGGAGGGAAGGGCATTTAGGTCAACCTCAAAGGCACAGAGGCCAGAGACCCCTTAGGGAATGACTAGGCAGAAATGCTTCAATGTCAAGGGGGTTGTGACTTCAAGACACACAGCCAAAGCCCATGAAAAGAGCCAGTTATTCTGAGGCTCTGCCTACAACACAAGCATGGAGTGGGGTATCAGCAAAAGGGAGGGAAATGCCTTCATCATGCTGTTGGGCACACAGGTGACCTCCGAGGAGGGCTGTTACAGCCAGGCTCTTTGTCCACCACACCTCAGCAGAGGCAGGAATAGGCCTTCATCAGGCTGTTTCCACACAGGTGACCTCCAAAGAGGGCCCTTGCAGCCAGGCTCTTTGTCCACTACACATCAACAGAGGCCCGAATAGGCCTTCATCAGGCTGTTTCCACACAGGTGACCTCCGAAGAGGGCCCTTGCAGCCAGGCTCTTTGTCCACCATACTTCAGCAGAGGCCCGAATAGGCCTTCATCAGGCTGTTTCCACACAGGCGACCTCCGAAGAGGGCCTTTGCAGCCAGGCTCTTTGTCCACCACACCTCAGCAGAGGCCCGAATAGGCCTTCATCAGGCTGTTTCCACACAGGCGACCTCTGAAGAGGGCCCTTGCAGCCAGGCTCTTTGTCCACCACACCTCAGCAGAGGCCCGAATAGGCCTTCATCAGGCTGTTTCCACACAGGTGACCTCCAAAGAGGGCCATTGAAGCCAGGCTCTTTTTCCACCCCTCCTCACCGGGGAGGAAGAAGCCTTTGAAGAGAGCTCTTCTGAGTCCAGCTTTTTTCATACATGCCTTCAGGGAAACTGGTGACAACAAGAGCAGGCAGCTCTGCTGTGTGAACCCTTAGGCAGCCAAGGCACAGAGAATGACCATTGAACAGCACCATTTTTAGTCATAATGACACAGTGGAAATCCACAAAACATTAGCTGTATTATATTATTCACTAGAATAAAAACTGTGTCAGAAAATGCCTTTGATGTTTCTCACTGAATCCATTGTTTTGTGTTCCCTACCCTGCTTTGCGCTTGCGTAGCTATGCAGGCAGAAACGTGGGAGCTTCTTCCCTGCCGCTTTTCCTTATCACGGTGGCCTTGAATGTAGGCTTTGGACTATTCTTGTTTTACTGAGAATTTTCCAGTCCTGGGAAGGCAAAGGGAGGGGGGGAGTAGTCTCCCGTTCATGAAGTATATCTCCCGCCGGGAGTTCCCGCGCGAGTGCTCAAGTTTCATTTGCTAGGCGCTTTGTTGCATCACACTATAAGTTAGCTTGCATTGCTTCGCCCCCCATTCCTGACAATGACCTCCTACTGTGGGTTTTAGCAAGATAATCCAATAAAACCTTTCTTTGTGCAAGAATGACTGGATCTACTTGTTTTTAAACCTGACAGAAATTGTCAGGAATCACCATTATTCCCCCACCGTCAGTTTCCGCCGTCTACCACGATGAGCGGAGCTGGGGGGGGAGCCACGGGCGCAGTCCCAGTGACTACTACTCCGGGAGCCACGACCCCGGTCACCACCATGGCAACTCCAGTGGTCACCACTCCGACTACCACCGTTGTTCCAGTGACTACAACTTTGGTTTTGGCAGCACCAACCCCGCAATCAGCAGCAGGGTTGGTCACCCCTCCATCGATCAGCACAGTGGGGGCTGCGTACACTCTCCCAATCTATAGCTCGGCCGGCTCAACGCAGAGTCAAGGGGGAGTGGTTCCACGGACCTACGTGCTGGGAGCCCCAACACCGTGGGATAAAGGGGTGACCTACCGCAGGTCACACGATTGGACTAAAAACCTGTTGGATACTACCCAGACAACTTGGTCCATGCCGGGGAGCCAGAGCCGGGACAGCCTTTTGGATCCTAGAGGGAGTTTTAGACTTCCCCAGGGACGGATGTCTCGAGGATCTCCTAGAATAGGCTCCGGTTCCGATACAGAGGCTCGCATGGACTCTATTCAAGAGGATACCCGACGTCTGGTACGGGACATGGGCAAACTAATGCAATCCCTACCACACATGATGGACCAAGCAATTCGAGCTCATCCACTGACGCAACCTAGACCGGCACCAGCGCCTGCACCACCGGTGCCACCGGGACAGCCACCTCCTGCTCCTCCGGCCCCGGGGCCGGGCCAGCCAGCACCGGCCCCACCTCCACCTGCCGGCCCAGCACCAGGACCCGGGCCAGGGCAACCAGGACCTATCCAGCCACCAGCTCTGCCTCCGCCTCAACTCCCTGCTCCAGCACCCCTCCCGCAGCCAGTTCCAGCACCGATCATGGCCCCAGCCCCTCCAGTAATCCGCCCCAAGGACATGTTGGAGATCACGTTTGATGGGGATCCAGAAACTGTGTCCTTTTTCATATTGCAAGTAGGGAAATTTGTGCAGAGATGGGGCTATGTGTTCCCGGACGAGGAGCAACAGGTGGAGTTCATCGCTTCCAGGTTCCGGGGGAGTGCTACTAGTTGGTATGTAGCCCTTCATGATCTGGAGGCAGCGGAACTGGGGAATGTTGATGACTTCATGTGGGCCTTGAGAAACCGTTTCGAGGATCCGGGGCGGCCCAGAAAGCCGAAGCCTTCCTTCGCACGTTCAGACAAGGCAAACTCACCGTGTGGGAGTATTCAAGGGAGTTTCAAAGGCATGCGGTGAAAATTCGGGACTGGACCAATGCGGTGCTGGCTCAACAATATCAAATGGGGCAAGCTGTAGACGTCCGCAATAATGTCCTCAGCTCTCAGCAGCCTCGCACTCTCCAGGGCTGGATGGAGGAGGCCGAAAAAGCGGAAAGTCGCTTGCGTGTCATGAAACTGGATCTATCTCTAGGCAACAACCGTCCGAGTCTCGCGGCAGGCCAGGCCAGACCCAAACCAACCTCCACCTCAAGCGGGATGAGAGATCAGCGTATGCAACAGGGCCTCTGCCTGCGGTGTGGGGAGAAGGGGCACTTCGCCGCATCCTGCCCGAAAGGGGATCCCAACAGAGCCCTACCACAAGAGGAGCCCAGACGATGGCCAACCCCGACCCCGAGAAAAGGAACAGCGAAACCACGTAACACACGGGCCCTTTTTGCCAGCCCCGACCAAGCGGATACCATGATGCTGGAGGAGGAGAGTGAGATGCAGGGAAACGAATTGGTCCTGTTTGTGAATGGCGCTACACAACAGGACCCAATACCTGAGGCGCCTAAACTGGTGAGCAATTACCCCTCTCTCTTCTTTGTGACTGTACTTGTGATGAATCCAGCGATGATGACCCATATTCGGGTTCGAGCCCTCATTGACTCAGGGTGCGGGAGGGATCTGATAAACCCGTCTATGGTTATGGGGTTGGAGGCGACCGTTGTCAATTTGAAAGACCCGATAACTTTTACTCAAATGGATGGGTCTCCAATGAAAGAACCATGCCGATTTGAAACTATTCCTTTAAGAGTAGGCATTGGTGAACACTGGGAGCTACGCTCGTTTGTAATAGCCCCTCAAGCCCAGTTCCCATTGGTGTTAGGTAGCCCATGGTTACATGGTCACGATCCGTATATTCTATGGGAAGAAGGGAGCATACAATTTATCTCCCCGAAGTGTGCAGAGCACAAATGGGACCCAGGGTGGGGAAAACCCCATGCAATGAACCTCCACGAGCTTGCCTAGCCACGGAGGACCTTAACCGCATCCCTAAGGACTACCGGTATGTGACCAGGGTGTTTGAGGAGGAGGAAGCAGATGAACTACCCCCCACCGTAACTCCGACTGTGCGATTGAAATCCTTCCGGGCCACAAATTACCAAAAGGAAAAATTTATGCCATGAGTCCCATAGAAAAGGAAGAACTACGCCGCTTTATTGATAAGAATCTGGCCCGTGGATTTATTAGGCCAGCGTCGTCCCCTTTCGCAGCACCCGTATTGTTTTGTAAAAAAAAGGATGGGGGGCTCAGACTCTGCACGGATTACAGGGGGCTAAATGCAGTGTCTGCAACTAATGCCTACCCAATGCCCCTCATCAAAGACTTGTTGGCAGAGGTGGCAAAGGGGAAAGTGTTTTCTAAACTGGATTTACGAGATGCCTATTTTCGGGTCCGTATCAGACAGGGTGATGAATATAAGACTGCATTTAATACCCTGCTGGGGCAATTTGAATACCGGGTTATGCCCTTCGGATTACAGGGAGCACCAGGGGTCTTCATGAATTTAATCAATGAAGTGTTACACCCCTACTTATTCAAGGGGGTGGTTGTTTACTTGGATGATATCTTGGTCTACACCCCGGATCAAGAATCTCACACCGCTCTTATGCGAGAAGTATTGGAAACGCTATTAGAACATAAACTGTTTGTTAAACTGTCAAAATGTGAATTCCACCAGGAGTGCATTGACTTTTTGGGGTACCGCATATCCTCTGCGGGGTTAGAAATGGACCCAAAAAAGGTCCAAGATGTGTTGATGTGGGAGCCCCCAAAACCAGGCGGCAGCTCCAAAGTTTCCTCGGTTTCGCCAATTTTTACCGTCAATTCCTGCCACATTTTGCCCAAGTAGCCCTCCCCCTCACAGAACTGCTAAAGACTAAGGGGAGGGGAACTAAGGCTTCAATGCCCGGGGCCCCTTTGAACTGGACTCCCCAGTGTCAGGGAGCTTTTGAACAACTAAAACAGTTATTCACGTCTGAACCCATACTAGCACACCCCGATGAGACAAAAAAATTCGTGGTCCAAGTAGACGCGTCGGATACCGCTATGGGTGGGGTGATATTGCAAGAGAATGCTCAGGGGCAATTACAACCCCTTGCTTATGTGTCCAAGAAGTTTAATGATACGGAGAGATTTTGGCCCATTTGGGATAAAGAAGCAGCGTCTATATGTTTAGCATTAATCACCTGGAGGCACTGGTTAGAAGGGTCCCGGGTACCTTTTGAAATCTGGACTGATCACAAGAATCTTGAGGTACTACGGAAGCCCCGGAATCTAAATGCAAAACAATTCCGGTGGGCTGAGTTTTTCTCTAAATTTCAATTCACCCTCCACCATTTTCCAGGTAAATCCAATCATCTGGCGGATGCTCTCTCCCGCCTTCCCCAACACCTGTGTAAGAGGACAGAAATACGAGAGTCTATGTTCACCCCTGAACAATTAGTTGGAGCAGTTGTAACCCGAAAAACCAAACGCGCACAATCGTTGACCCCAATCCAGACCATAACCTGGGAAAAGCAATTTGCCACTGACATCACCACACAAGAAACAAGTGAACTACAAGCTCAGGATGATGTGAAATGTAGCACAAATGGCTGCTGGTACAGGGGCAATAAAATTTTTGTTCCGGAAGCTACCCAATCCCAGGTGTTGCAATCGGCCCATGACTCAAAGTCTGCGGGGCACTTCGGATATGTAAAATCCTTACACTTACTGCAACGCAGCTTCTGGTGGCTCCCGAATGAAACGGGATTTATCCCTCTATATACAGTCTTGCCCAACGTGCAATCGTTGCAAAACTAGACCAGGGAAACCTCCAGGTCTTTTACAGCCTCTACCCACCCCGAGCCGACCCTGGGAAGTGATCTCCATGGACTTTATCACTGATCTTCCCCCCTCTAAACATATGACAGTCATTTGGGTGGTAGTGGACCTCTTCTCTAAACAAGCTCATTTTATACCATTTCCCAGCCTACCAACAGCCAAGGTCCTGGCCAAAGCCTTCCTTCAGCACATTGCCAGGCTACATACGTTGCCACTCAAAATAATCTCCGACAGGGGGGTTCAATTTGTTTCAAAGTTGTGGTCGGAGTTGATGACTCTTATGGGTACTGAACGCGCTCTCAGTAGTGCCTATCACCCTGAAACCGATGGGCAAACAGAAAGAGTAAACCAGACTTCAGAACAATACTTAAGGTGTTTCACTAACTATCAACAAGACAATTGGGTAGATTTATTACCACTGGCAGAGTTTGCGTACAACAACTCATGGCATGCTTCAACGAATATGTCTCCCTTCAAAGCTGCCATGGGTTATGACAGCCCCCTCTTCCCTTTTTGAAGCCCGGCGAGACTGGTGGGGAAGCCTCAGCATGGTGTAAGACTTTCCGGGACTCTTGGCCCCTAATTGTTGAGACATTGAATGAGGCCAAAGCACAGTACAAAAAGCAGGCAGACAAAAAAAGGGCGGGTGGCTGGAAACTGCAACCGGGAGACTCGGTCTACCTTTCAACCAAGAACCTAAGACTGGCGCAACAATCCCGGAAACTTGCTTGGAAATATATTGGTCCATTCAAAGTTTTAAGATGTATAAATCAAGTAACTGTGCAACTAGATTTACCTAAATCTCTTAAAGCAATACATCCAATTTTCCATTACAGCCTCCTCAAACCAGCATTACCCCCGACTAAATGGCATCCTGAGCTTCCAGCACCTCCCCCCATTGATGGTTGACGATGAGGAGCACTACGAAATTGCTGACATTTTGGACTCTAAGATTCTCCGTGGACAACTCCTATACCTTGTTGAATGGGTACACTTTGGGCCCCAACACAGGGAGTGGGTGAAAGTATCTGATATCAATGCACCTGATCACCTGAAAGAATTTCACACTCGATACCCAAATAAACCTGGGGGCCCTTCATTCTCTCCTTCCTGAGTGGTGGGTGGGTGGTATTTTGGGAAGGGCAGAATGTCAGAAAATGCCTTTGATGTTTCTCACTGAATCCATTGTTTTGTGTTCCCTACCCTGCTTTGCGCTTGCGTAGCTATGCAGGCAGAAACGTGGGAGCTTCTTCCCTGCCGCTTTTCCTTATCACGGTGGCCTTGAATGTAGGCTTTGGACTATTCTTGTTTTACTGAGAATTTTCCAGTCCTGGGAAGGCAAAGGGAGGGGGAGTAATCTCCCGTTCATGAAGTATATCTCCCGCCGGGAGTTCCCGCGCAAGTGCTCAAGTTTCATTTGCTAGGCGCTTTGTTGCATCACACTATAAGTTAGCTTGCATTGCTTCGCCCCCCATTCCTGACAATGACCTCCTACTGTGGGTTTTAGCAAGATAATCCAATAAAACCTTTCTTTGTGCAAGAATGACTGGATCTACTTGTTTTTAAACCTGACAAACTGTTAAGAGAAAAAAGTTTCCTCAGCCTCAAAATGAGGTGAGGAAAAAACACAGAACAGCAGTGGAGATGATCCACGGCGGCAAAAAGAGAACTGAGGGAGTAGCACCCCTTCTCCTGGTCATGTGAGCATTTTGGAGGGAAAGCGGCAGAGGGAGGAAGGGCGCTCCTAGTCTATTAGAAAGCTTGGAAATCTTTTCTATGGCTGTCCTGAGGCTGCACAGTCCCATGTGGGACTGCACAGAAGCCATGACAATGAACTGTTTGTTCTCTTTTGCTAATGTGAGGGGGTGAATGCATCTTAGTCTGGGATCTCAGTTTTGAGCATTCTTCCTTGGGAGTTGGGAGCTCAGACACCTTATGGTATTTGCTCTCAGCTTCACTGACACACACAAACCACCTCACTATGATAAGGTGTGCATCTAAGAGGGGGATTTGGTATGATATGATTCTATACACCACACAGTAATGCTGCAGAGACTATAGGGTGCGCTTTGGCCAGTGTGGTTACATTTCATTCAGCAGCTAGTCCTGCCAACAAAAACTATGCCTGGATAATATGAATGACTATAAAGTTATTCATGACCTGACCTGGATAGCCCAGGCTAGCCTAGTCTTGTCAGATCTTGGAAGCTAAGCAGGGTTGGTCCTAGTCAGTACTTAGAAGGGAGACTGCCAAGGAATAACAGGGTCGTGACATGGATGCAGGCAATGGCAAAACATCTATGAATGTCTCTTACCTTGAAAACCCAAGGGGGTCACCATAAGTCAGTTGTGACTTGATGGCAAAACCCCCCCAACAAAGTCGTTAATGGGATATGGTCTGAAAAATGTTTTATCATTTTCAATCTGGAATTTGGTGGGGAGGGGATTTTCACAATGGTTGTTGGTTTTTTGGTAGGACATTGCCAGTTTAGGATTCAAATCCATTTGTATCTGTGTCTGTTTGTGTGTGTGTGTTTGAGAGTTTTGGGATGCTTATTTTCAATGAGGAACCGACTTCAGGATCTGTGGCAGCTGCTCTGAAAGGTAATGGCAACGAATTTGCTCATAACATAGTTCTCCCTAAGTTTCAAGCAGATTGTTCAATTTGATTGTTTGATTTTACAGACCCCCAAAATAGGCACTCCTCAGCACAGGTACACTTCTCTCCACTGATTCTTATTGGAGGGAAATGGATTTTTTTTTTTTAGGAAAAAACAAACCCTATCTGTATTCATTTCATTTTCCTACTTCTACAGTGACTAACTGACAATTTAACAATTTAAACATAATTCTCCACTGAAAATTCTGCATTTGCCATTCTTTCTTGTTGAGGCCTGTTGTTTGTTTTCTTTCACAAAGTGAGGAAGGAGGGAGGGAGAACCACAGCTCTGTTATTATTCCCTAAGGGAGAATTTGGGTGTGTGTGCGTGGAGGGAGCAGTGGTTGTTTTTCAATCAAATGACATCAAAATTGCAGGAGAGCTAGCTCTGCCTGTCCACTACAGACTGCCCAAGTATCAAGCAAATTTTACCAAAGGGTCCAATTCTACAGGTTTCTGAACAAGGTGCTCCCAGCCAAAAAAGAGCCCTGCTCCTGCAAAGGAGAGAGCCAGAACTGTACCTTTCCCAGGCCCTGTGCCTGGCTTGTGCTGTCTGGGAGCCACTTTCCCTGGGAAATTTGGAGAGTCAAAGAAAAACAAGATGCTGCTAATGTTAAGTACCTAAACATGAACAATTACAAGGATTGGAGAGGGGGGGGTGATGCCTAAGAATCCCAGATTTGTGTAAGAATCCCAGCAAATTATGGGAATGACCCAAAACAGTTATTTTTGTGTATATTTTCAGCTTGGGAATTCTGGAATGCACACCCCTATTGCTAACTGAAAACCTGGCATATGTTGGCACCATTAGGTGAAACATCCTCCCCTGAAACGCAGCCACACCCATCCAGCAATCCATTATCATCAATATTAGTTTTGACCAAAAAAAATACACTGGTTTCATATGTCCCCAAGAAAGGCTAAGCTATATTTCTCTTTTCTACCATGCATCATGACCTGTTTGTACATGGGCAGAAAAGGCAACCAGATGTGATCATATATTACAATGCAAAAAAAAAAAATGGGATGGATAATCTTAACCACTTTATTTCAGATTATACCTGCCAGCAGAAAACCAACAAGTGGCCAATGAAGCTGTTCTTCAATATGTTAGATGTTATCGCCATTGTCACTTACTTTTTGTGGGCAAAGCCCCATCCTCTTTTTAAAATAATTAAGTTCTTTGTTTAACATCATTTTTATAACATATTAACCTTCAGAATACTGACAAGAGCTTCTCAAGATTAACAGTTAGTTGTACATTCAAAGCAAGCCATTACATTCAAGTATCATTAACTTACCACCAGTCTACTCTAATAATTAGACAAGCTTAAAAGAGTAACCAGTCACCATAATACAAATCTTTGGTACTACCTTTTCCCTAGCCAAGTATTCTACTACTGGGAACCAGATAGCTTGAAATGTTAGTCTCATCCTGACTGGAAGAAGGGTTCAGGTTAGAAAAGGCACACAATCCTTGTAAATCTGGGGGGAAAGCTGATAGATTCCCAGGTAAACCAAAAGATGGAAGAAGTGCCTAGGCTCAACCAGAGCATCAAGTCATCTTAGCTTGTCTAGGGTATACTGTCCTACAAGTACCCGGAGAAGCTTCTACTTCAAGAAGTAGAACATAAACAAGAGGCCACTGATTCTCTTGTCCTAGGCCAGTAGAATAAAGAACTAGTATCAATGGGACTACCTTGAAGTGGAGGGACAAGGAAATTAAAGTTATGAAGGACATTCCATTTGAGATAAGAAAGAGGAGAAAATACAGAGACTTGGTGACATTCCTACAAAGCCAAAAGGTCACGTATAGATGGTTGGTTCCTGAGGGACTAATCTTTCGGTATGCAAACGGTAAAGAAAGGATTGATTCAGGAGATAAGGCTTGTGAATTTTTGCGTCAACATGGTTGTCCACCAGGAGAGGGAGAAGGCACTCCGGATGGAACCAAGGAGAGCGAAGAAGAAGGAAATACTGGATCTTCAGCAGAGGACTCAGACTCTAAATTGGGGGCTGTTGCCCCCAAATCAAGCTACTATTTAAGAGGAAAAAGAGTGCGAAAGTAGATTGTTATTGTTCTCTGGAATATCTTAGAAAGAATTATATCAGTAGGAGGCAACTCTTTATGTAACTATAACTGTATTAGCGAGTGAAAAATGAATAATATTTTAGTGAGATGATTATTTTCAGTGGTAGTCAATTCACATTTAAGAGGCAGACTTGTATCTAAATCAATTGTATGATCACCGACTCTTGGGTTTTTAGAGGTTATCTTTTCTTTCTCCTGTAGATTGTAGTTCCCCACCCTGGAATTTTCTGTTGTAGTTTTGTAGTAAATAGAAAAAGCAATAAAAAATCCCGTTCCCCCCCCCCCAAAAAAAAAAAAGAACTAGTATCAGAGATGACAGCTGACAGAGATGTACTTACAAGGCTCAGTGGCAATGAAGTTAAGCATCAGGATTGCCAATAAGAAGACACAACCAAAATTGTTTGAGAGTTAACACACAGATACACAGTTTTTTGGGATAAAAATGCCATTAAAACATTTCTTTACTTCCAGGCAAATATGTTCAGAATCAGAATGTAAAGTTTTTATTTGCCGCAGCACCCCATATGAAGACGCAAGACAGTAAGCTCGGGTTCAACTAAGTTTATTTATTTAACTGTATTCAATTTACATAAATGGCTGGTCTATGTCACTGCTTATTTCAATAAGCCCATGATTTAGAGAGTAGGCTGCGCTAGGCATTCGCATGGTCCACCTTCTGGACAGGTCCACCCCTGTTCCACACTCAACCAGCATTCCAACCAGCCTTCCTTATCACTGCCTGCACATCCCTAAGTAGAGAGATGCCAAGCTTTATCCCACTTCCCCTATGTGCCACAAGGCTATTCCTAGGTTCGAAAGTGTTGTAAAAATAGGCAAAAATACTTAAATACTCAGAGTTTGCAAAGGATCTTGGCTTCACTGGAGAGGAGATGTTTCTTTCTGTGTAAAAATCTTTATTTCTAAGGGAAAGGTTCACTGGGAAACTACAAAATAAAAAAGATACCTAGAATTACATCTTCGCATCTTTACAGCTACAAACATACAGAACACATGGTCACACAACAATGGAGATTTTTCTTCTTCTTGACCCCTAGAAGGAAGTCACCTGATTGCTTTACCCAATCCAGGGTTCTTTTGTAGCAGGAACTCCTCTGCATATTAGGCAACACACCCCTAATGTAGCCAATCCTCCAAGAGCTTACAGAGCTCTTCTTACAGGGGCTACTGTAAGCTCTTGGAGGATTGGCTACATCAGAGGTGTGTCACCTATTATGTAAAGGAGTTCCTGCTACAAAAAGAGCCCTGACCCAATCAATGTTACTCAGTTTCGTGGGCTTTGTTTACATTGGCTCTGAGCCAGGTTTCCTTCCAGGTCAGTCTAAACAATAGCACAGAAGGTAAAACAGATTAACCCTAAAATGACTGGAATCTAGACCTTGCAACTCACACCTTTTCAACAAGATGCTGCTCAGTAGCACCAAGGGCACTCCTTCACAGTGCACCCAGCCACAAGGTGTGTGATAGCCTGTTCCAGACATACCTTCCATCATGTTGGATATTTCAGGGTGCTTGCCAATTAACTCTACCTATCCAAAACATCCCACTCTATTCCTGCCACAAAAGTGGGTGCTGACAGGCTCCCAGGATCAGTGAAGACCACTACTTATGCCCTGAATCCTTACCCATCCAGGTTTCTAAAATCATAAGGAACACATCAATGAATCCTTAGTATGTACTATAAATCAGTCACTAACTCAGGGCACCTCTCAAAGAGGTCAGGTCTCTGAAGAAGTGAGCTGTGACTCATGAATGCTGGTGTGGTGCTGGCAGATGGTAGCAGTGTTGGAGTGACATCGGGGCAGTCTGTGGCCACTTGCTCCAGTGCTTTGTCTGCTTGTTTGTCTGGCAATTTGCTGGCTACTGGGAGCTCCCTTGCGGGTTATGGTTCCTGAGGCCATGGCAGCTCCACATCACAGTCTTCTGAGACTGCTGGTGGCAAACCTGTTTTGGCTGGTTTGAGATGGCAGCAGAGCTGGTCTATGTGCCTCCAAAGTACCTGGCTGTCTTCGGTAGAAACCTCGTAGGACAGGGGCACCATAACTCTGATAACCTTGGCAGGAATCCAGGCAGGACACCTGGAGAAGTTTTGTGCATAGATGGGGTCACCGGGAAAGAATTCTTGGGGTGCCTCTTGGTACTCCGGAGATGGGCGGTGCTCCAGGGCTCGGTCTGGGTGCAGCCTGTCCAATCAGGGGGTTAGGCACCTGCCCATTAGGAGTTCCATGGGGCTGCGGCCAATGGAGGTGCTCAGGGTCACCCAATGGCCAAAAAGGAAAGCTGTGAGCCTATGGTCCCAGTCTCCATGAGCAGCAAGCTCCTCCTTCATGGTTTGCACCATCCTTTCTGCTTGCCCATTGGTGGCCGGGTGAAAGAGAGCAGAATGGATGTACTGGATGAGGTAGTGGCCCATAAATTCTTGGAACTCCCCCCAATGTAAAGGCTGTTCCATTGTCCGTCATGACTGTGTCAGGTAGGCCATGCGAGCTGAAAACCCGTCAGAGGGCCCGGATTGCTGCCTTGGAGGAGGTGGAGGCGACAGGCACCACCTCCAACCATTTGGTGTATGAGTCCACCAAGATGAAGAAGATTTGCCCTTGAAAGGGGCCAGGAAAGTCCAGGTGTAGCCGGGACCATGGTTTGTGAGTGGGTTCCCACTGCTGTACTGGTGCCCTGGAGACTCCTGCCAGGTTTTTTGACAGGCCTGGCAGCATTTGACACAGGCCTCTATTTCACCGTCCATTCCTGGCCACCACACATAGCTGAGGGCCAGCGCTTTCACCCATGCAATTCTGGGATGCGTCTCGTGCAGGGCCAATAGCACTTGCTGGCACAAAAGGGTGGGCACCACCACCCAGCTACCCCACAGCAGGCAACCCTTGTGGGCTGATAACTCATCCCAGCTATCTATATATGTACTATACCCATACTCCCACACACAGAGAAATTCTAAAACACAAAATGGGAACACACTCCAAACAACCATGCCACTAAACACTCCCACTAAGTATATCAAACCAGCTGAAGAGACAAGATCTGCAGACACAGGACCTCGCTGTCGCTCCGCTGCAGCAAGAAGACTGAAGGTGTGAGGGAGCAGCAGGGCAAAATGGCCAGCTACTGTCCTCTGATTGGCTGGTCTGTTTTCTTTGCAGCCATTGGGGCCTCACACTTCATTGGAAGCCAGTTGGGGCCAGGGCAAATCAACCCACAGCATGATTTGCTATGAATCTCGTTTCTTAGATTATTGTCAGAGCACGTATTTGCAAACAAAAAAATATTGTTTACTTTTTGTGAATCAGAATATTTCAAATTACTTTCAGACCAGGGGGTTTCAATGCAAATTATCTTTAATATTGTTGGAACCAAAAACAAACAGAAATATTTATGATGCAAAGAAATGTTAGGGCAAAAAAAAATGTAAACAGTTCTTTTTAAATGTGGTTTTAAATTTCAAGTCTTGAGTATGTCTCCAATACTATATGACATACAAAAGCAGATTTTCCAACATGCTTGCTGCTCATGCCAGGGTTGTACAATGTCTGATTATATATTTAAAACATTTCCACTAATTTAACATGAAATCACTGCTACATGAATGTTGCTGGGAACTCCGGAAACAAAAACTTAACTTGATGTCTGGCACTGAGCCACCAAATCTTTCAAAATGCCTAGGTTGCTATCCTGTTCTCATTTATGTATGACTAAGCCCCATTTGCCTGGGGAAAGAAACATGGGGAATGAAGCACAAAAGCCCCCAATTTGTACTTTTTAAATGAGAAATGAAATACCATAGCCCCAATCTGTGCTTTTCAACAGGAAATTATGAGCAGTGGTTCAGATGTGTCAAGCTCCTAGAGAATAATCCACAGGTTTGTATATACAGTTTACTGGATTTGGATATTTCTTAGTTCTTTATACTACTAATTAAGGATGTTACACTTGCAATGGGTGTGCCACCATATCAGCTATAACATTTAGAATCATCACATTTTCACCCACCCTGTAGACATTCCTGGTAGCCATTCTTGGGTGTAGAAAATGCTGACATAATGCTGGTGATCATCACTGTAAACAGTTCTAAATGTTATGACTTTGGTAGGAGCACTTCCTTCAGTGGTAGATCACTTTTTGGCACAGCTGCATGGCAAGTGTAATATGTACAACAGCCCCTTAGAGTTTCATTCATGTGGGCTTCAATCCAACTTCATTGAAACTGAGAATTTGCTACACACCAATAAATGTAGGATTGTGTTAACAATCTATGTTGTGTTCCTCTGTGTTCCTAGCTAATTCGTTAAAATTAGTACATTTTGATAAATCAGATAACACTATTTTTTAAAAAATAGTAAAAAAATATAAGAAACATACAGGAAATCCCATCTACATAAATCAAAAAAGAATATTCTCTAATCTGAACATAAAAAAACCCATGAAGAATGTTACCGGGGGAGGGGACATTCAAAGCAAGTCCTAACAGACATTTTTAGAAATGAAAAGAGAAAGTATTACTGGAAAGGTGATCAGCTCTTCCGTCATGACTACTTTTTACACCACAAATCAAAATCTCTTGAAGCTCCTTTTTAATTGTAGTGTGTTGTAGTGCAGTGTAGTGTAGTGTCAGCACTTCCTTGGAGATGTGTAGCGTGTTGTTTTCCCCCTGAGAGGGATATAGCAGTATTTAACAGGTATATGGCATCTCCCAAATACTTTTCCAGCTTTTCTGGATTCAGAACATTGGTATACTTCTTTTCTGGAACTCTGAGGAGGAAGGGTCTACTGGCTGAGTAAACAGGAGGTACATGGGCCTCCCATTCTATGTAACAGCCAGATCAGACCTGCAGGAACCCACAGTTGGCTGGGAAATGGGAGGAGGTCTCTTCTGCCTAGCTGCATCAATTGGGAATCAATAAGGAACTGCACTCTTTCTCCACCCTATGCCCATCGTTATGATCTTACAATATATTGCCTTATAATATCATAATAAATTAAATCATAAATAATATTGTTAGCAATACAATCCTGTATAACATCAGTTGCTTTGTTTGGTACATTGCTCTGTTTGGTACATTGGTCTATTTGTCGATATTGTCTATTTATACAAAACTCTCTTCCATGTTGGTACAAAGCAGAAAGGAATCCACAAGCCTTGGCTTTACCAACTGTTGGAAATCTGATTCTTGAAGGCCATCAGGACTCATCACAGCTAGTCTCCGTAATGCCGCCTGTAAGAAAATGTGATAGTGCAGTTTTACAATACAAAGCTTGTTTTCTACAATACTAGAAGCAAACCACCAGCTGGTAAGAACTACTTGTTCAGACTGACTCATATTCCAAGAGCCAGCAGCAGTTACATTGAATTCGTTCAAGGCCATGGGCATTTACACAAAATCTGTTAAGCTGTTGACTGCTCTATGAAACAGGATGTTGATGTGTGTTTAGCCTTGTCTCTCCTTATATATAATTGAGAAGTGGGGTGGCACTTTCTGAACATTCCACATGCTCCTAAATCCCTTGGCTCCATGATGTGTCAGTCAGAAGCTGTCCCTGTCCACTGACTGCGTTGCCTGAGTCCTGCCTCCAGTATTCTAAACAGTTTGCTGTTCCTCTCCTCCCCATAGCCAGTCGGAACACAGAGGTCATTTGCATATACAGCCTGACTGGCCTTTGCCTCTAACATTCTAAACACTTTGCTGTTGCTGTTGGGAGTCATTGAATGTGTCCTGAGATAAAATATATATCCCAGTCATCTCTTAAATGGTCACTGGAATTGCCAAATCTGCCTGTGGGGCCTGGAGAGCTCCCAGAAATCACCATGTTCCCCAACCACAGCACATCATTTCTCCTACAGAAAGTTTCCCAGCTATTACAACTGATCTCCAGATGACCAAGATCAATTCTCCTAGAAACAATGGCTGCTTTGGGCAATGGACTCTATGGCATTATAGCATGCTGAAGTCCCTCCCCACCCTAAATCCTGTCCTCCCCAGGCTCTACCCCTCAAATCTACAGTTATTTCCCAACCCAGAGTTGGCAACCCTGTAACTGGCTATGGAACTACTTTCCAGACCCTCAGAACCCAGAAGATATGGTATAGGAGGAGGTGATTTTCTACTTTAGCTGCCACTGCATAACCCCAAATCAACATAAGCCAGGGGTGGTGGAAACCATACCTGTTACCATGAGGCTGTCCTCCCATACTACCCACAGGACAGCAAAATGACTTGAGACAGCCCTGCCTTATAGCTAACCAGAAGGAAATAAACACAGCTTGCCTCCCTCTATTTTCCCCTTCCCTCTGCCACCCCACCAGCCACAGCCAGGACATTCACCTGGAGCTTCCTTCTAGAGCTTGTTGTATTTCTTTCCACAACGGGCCTTACTCCTAGTATACTGTATAAAACTGAGTATTCTGCAACAAATTTGCTTATTTAGATTAATGGGTCTCATAAATCTATGGGTAACAACAGCAACTTTACTAAATGGGTAGGCACCTGACCAAAAATATGCCTTAATTTATATTGCCATATTGACTTCTCTGCCCAATGGATGCTTCCATCTTAATAACAAATATGGCATCTTTGCTTCTGAAGCCTAATCTCAACTATGGGTGCTTGAAAAGAAGGACAACTCTGCCACACTCTGTCTTTTAGCCAAGCTCCCTGCCAGATTACTTTTGGACTCACAGAGAACAGCACCACACTAACTTTTGAAACATAATGGGTAGATGAGAAGAGGATATGGGATCACCATGGGAATAAGCCTGGGGGGGGGATACTTTTAACTTGCACAAAGGCTTTACTGTACTTACATTGTTAATATACAGATTTGGTTCTCTGTCAGAAAACTCATTTAGTTTTTAAGCATTAGCCCTTCTGAAGAAAAAAACTTCTGTGGGAAAAGTATGTGAATATTGAGCGACCTATGACAGGATGAAAAGGAATAAAAATGTCCAGATAGACTAAATTGTTGACAGAGTTTAAATATACAAGGAAGTGAAGCACTAACTATTTACTGAAAAAGTAGGTTTATTAAAGAAGAACAAACTGTTATAGAACTTTGACAAGACAAAGCCTTGTCTAGTCTAACTGCTGTGAGAGGAACAAAGCACAATAGAAAGTTCAACAGGAGCAGGAAGTTTCCAGAAGAGCCAATCAGGAAACACCAAGGACACAATTTGAAAAAGTCCCTAGTCTAGCTATGCTAACTACAAGTCCTTCAGAGGTCCCCCTGTAGGATGATCTTCAGATCTTCTTCATAAGGCTGCACTATAGACCTTGCATATTCCAGCATAAGTAAGCTTATCTCAATTGTTAGAACTCTTAAATTTTAGTCACACTTTTGAACAACATTTGACTAAAGACAGAAGGCTGGATTCAAAGTTCCTGTTCTAGCAACACAATTGTGCTTCTGTAGTCAAAAGAAAGGAGCAATTTTTGTTGATTACCCCCCTACCATAACTTTCCCAGAGTGCCCCCCCCAACCTCCAAGGTGGGAAAATCTGATTCTGTGAGTTTTGTTCCACATGAAATACTTTGGATCCAACCCAGAAATGTTGCTTCCCTTTTCACTGAAATGAAGAAGCTAAAACATTTGCATGTGGCTAAGAACTCTGCATCGTTTCTTCCTAAACTCTTAATACAAAGAAGCAAAGATTTTTAAAAATAAAAATCTTGATATTTCTACAGATGGATAAAACATAACAAGAATAAGTCATATTTCACTGTTCTCTGTCTTTCCACTCTGTGCTTTGCCTAGGCAACTGAAGCCAAAAGAAGAACTTTACCCAGCCGGCCAGTAGATGAAAGTGATCTTGTAGAATAGAACTTGCCCCATTTTTTTTTCCTGTTGAAGTAAGCTTTCTGTAGCACCATTGCACTTCCCCAATTTATGCTGTATTTATGCTCTGGCTGGGCTTTCAGCAGTTTCACATTTGGAGTCACATTTGGAAGTGTGCATTGTGGCCCATGTGAGGAGAGGGTCAAGAGGGTAAAGAGCAGTTAGAGAGAGGGATGTCTATCTCTGCCCCCCTACCCACACATATGGGCTAATTCCTATCATAGGGTAAAACAACAACTGTACATTTCAAATTCCTTGTCTTAATTCTGGAACAGAAAGCTATCTACTCTAGTTTCCAAACTAAATTCATCACAAAAAAGGAGAAAAGAAAGAAAAACAAGGTCCTTTATAGAGAAGACCACTTTAGACCACGCTATGTGAAAGTAGACCTTGCCTCAGACCCTAAAATCCTTCAGCTGGCGTGCCACTTTCATTTCTATGGGGTTCATGCCAGTGAAGCACTTTGAGGGTCAATCTTTTGTTGGACTCTTGCATCCTGTAAAGATTTATAGCATGACCTCAGGCAAGCCACTTCATCTATCTGCTTAAAACAGTAAGATTTTAAATTGACACAGAAATTATCTCTGCACAGTACTTTGCATACTGCTGGTTCCAGTTTGATTGGTGTCTATAAGCATTACTGTATTACAAATAATAAATCACATGATTTCCAAGCATTTGGAGACAAAACTTTGAGGACAAAACTCCATTGTACAAAGAAATATTGCCCACTTATCTTCATTAAAAATAACGTAGCTATTACAGAAATTATTTTATCTGTCATGAGAGTGCAATTACAAAATACCGGATATTGCCTGCAGCAACGTGATAATACATTTAAAATGAAAAACAGCTAACTGTCTTCGAAAATAAAAGAAAATTATTCTAGACCAGCAAGCCAGTACTTCCTAACTTTAAAAATCCCACTGATAATGGGAGCATATTTGTCCATAACACAAAGATACTGGAAACCGAAAGGAATCAGATCATAAAACTTGTAGACATACAAAAGCAGGATGCCATATGTGCGCTAGTGGTCTAGTGTATAAGCAAGTTGTGACCATCCTGACACCTAGGTGTTGTACTTCCTTAGTAGGTGCTAGAGAACTTAACTGAAGACTGACCAGTTCTGTAGAAAGTATATAGTTGTTTCTGTGTCTTGGTGCGCCTTGGCCACAGGGTTTGATCTGATCAACAAGATCTACCGAAGTGAGATACTCCTCAGGCTGAAAGGAATCAGTGATGGATCTAGAGATGCCATTGTGAAATATCTTAAGGTGATGAAATTCTGAAATGTCTTAATGTGCTCTTGTTGAAGTATTTTAAGACTAAAACTGCCTTTCACTTTCCGTTCCTTCTTGAAGGGGGAAATCTCCTTGTCCCCCTATTAAGGGAGGTACAGGTTCTATGGCCCTAATGTTAAGAATGGTGTATAGTAGCAAGAGTCCTACAAGGGTTTGAAGTTATGCTTTAAATGGCTTATGGTCACAGGCTGGTTTATCATTTCTGCTAATAATTATTTGTTGAATGAACCTTTTCTGAAGGGTTGTCTGGAAGAACCCCAGTTCATCCTTCTGCTAGCCTTATGAAATCTCAGAAGGACACAGTGGAAACTAAAGAAGTAACTCCCAAAACTCCTCTTGTCAGAGTGGTCTAGTGTGTCAGGTTTCAATATAAGTCTTGTTGAGAGAGTCCCCAAATGGTCTGATGTTTTAACAAGTGTAGGTCATACCTAGGGACTTAGCATGTAGTGAGATGAGCAAAAGTGGTTTGCTATTGCTTGCTTTTGCATAGTAACCCTCGACTTCCTTGATGGTTTCCCATTCAAGAAAAAAAACAGTCCTGACCCTGCTCGGCTTCTGAGACCCGCCAAGATCAAGCTAGCTTAGGCCATTCAGGTTAGGCACCAGTCGCCAAGCTCTGAGCCATGATCTTCTTCTGGCAGCGGTCTCAGAAGCCATAGTTCTGGAAAGATGGTAAGGGATCAAAGGTTGCGTTCGCCATAGTGAGCTATACATACTCCAAGGCCCTGGACCCAATACCATCAGACCATCATTGACAGCCTGAGTACCGCTGACGCTAAAATTGAATACCGACTGCACTTATTAGTATGCTGATGCTACTCCGCCATCACCATGTAAATTGTTATTAGCACCTTATGTTGTTGTTTTAAGATTTTAGTGTTCCTATTTATACTGTCATTTTAAATGTTGCATATATGCAAGCCACCCTGAGCATGCCCTGGCGGGGAGGGCGGGGTATAAATTGAATCAAATAAATAAATGGCTCCCTCTACCATGCAATGGCTGCTGGCTGGAATAAGTCAGAACAGATTCCTAGACCAGACAACAGCCACTCTTGAGACTACTGGGGCCACGGCAGGGGCTTTAATGGTCATGGTGGAGCCTTCATAAGCTTCCTTCAGGGCGAGACACCCCTCTTGTAAAAACTATGCTGGAAAGTACCCTCACCGTCCTGACAAAAGCTTAGATGACTGCAAAGCTGTTAATGGAGCATCCACTAGTGGCAGCTGCAAAAATCAAGTATAAAATATGACAAAACATACCATTTCTAGTACAACACGTGATTGCTTGCTGGTCACAGGTTTTGCCCATTCAGCATTTAAATGTTTCTGAAAGAAACTGATGGAACAGGAGAAATCCTCTCTGCTATGATAGACCTAGGGAGAATTCTTATTCCCTAGACCGACTACTGGCCTGAGAATTAGGAGGGCCTGACTGTTCTTTAGAGAGGACCTCCTGCAGCTCTAATGCTGCCATGTTCATGAACAGGGGTGTTAGCGGTTCTCAGGGTTATGGACTCTTCATGAGTTTCTATTTATATATTCAACTTATAGCCTGCCCTTCCCTGCATAATAGGGCTCAGGGCGGGTAACACCAAGTCAGCACTAAATTAAAATAGTACAACAAATTTAGAGTCCAATGGCACCTTTAAGACCAACAAAGGTTTATTCAAGGTATGAGCTTTCGTGTGCACGGACACATTTCATCCTCCTTTTAAACTCAAGGAACACCCCCCTCTCGGTGTTGCACAGAGAGTGATGCAGATACAGTTGGAGCAAATAGAGCAGGTGCAAGTTCAAATACAAGAGAAAAACATGGCTGCGATGAAAGAATTGGTACTAACAGAAGTGGCAGGAATTAAAAAAGATACAGAGGAAGTTAAGAAGGAAATTCAAAGTCTGGCAACAAAATCAAATGAGATGGAACAAAAAGTTAAAAGAAATCTCCAAGAGAATGCACGGTTGGAATCCATGATGGAATACAGGGCAACTCAAAATCATCTGAGATTGAGAGGAATAAAGGAAGAAGAAGAGCAAGACATACGGATGGTAGTGATAAATGCGCTGACAGCATACATGGGAGAGGATCAAGGTGATTTAGAGTCAGACTTTGACTTAATTTACAGAGTAAATTCAACGTATGCTCAGAGAAAGAAACTACCCAGAGATGTAATTGTACAGTTTGTGACAAGAAAAATGAAAGAGGATATCTTCAAGAAGCAGTTTACACAACCATTGGAAATTGATGGTAAAAAGATAATAATTCTAAGAGAAATCCCGAGAGTGATCTTGCAAGTCAGGAAAAAATTTAAGAAACTGGTTGACAAACTGAAAGAAATGGGGATTAGGTTTAGATGGGAGATACCACAAGGGCTCTCATTCTCATACAACTCAGTGAGATTTACTATTAAAACAGAAGGGGACTTGTGCAGATTCAAAGAAAACAATTTCGATGATTTTAAAGATATTTAAGTTAGAATACCATGGAATACAAACTGCTATCTTGGAATGTTAATGGACTTAATTCACCAAGTAAAAGAAAACTAGTAAATCATTGGTTAGAAAAACAAAAGAGCAATATAATTTGTTTACAGGAAACTCATATTAGAAAACAAGACAACAAATATCTGATTAATAAAAAATTGGGAGAAGAATTTTATTCATCAGCGACTAAAAAGAAGAAAGGAACAGTGATTTATATTCCTAAGGAATTAGAACCAAAACAAATCTTCGTGGATAATGAGGGACAATATATTGGAGTGGAAATAACGATGTATAGAAAAAAGACTTTGCTAGTGGACTTATACACACCTAATGGAGCAAAAGAGTTTTTTTAAAAAAGATTTGACAAAAGAACTGGACAGTTTAAATTATGAGCAAGTGGTTTTTGCAGGAGACTTTAACGGTACGGTGAATAATATATTGGATAGAAAATCAAAAACAGCAGGAGAAGTGACTGGGAAATTACCGAAAAACTTTTTTGAATTGATGAAGCAAGAGAAATTAGAAGATGTTTGGAGAAAATGGAATCCCAAGGTTAAGGACTATACCTTTTACTCTAATAGACATAACTCTTTTTCCAGAATTGATATGATTTGGATGTCAGAAGAGATGGCTTTAAAAACTCAAAAAGTTGAAATTTTGCCAAAAATTAATTCAGATCATAATCCCTTACTTTGGATATCAAAAGAGAAACCAAGACAAATATATTGGAGAATTAATGAAGACTTATTGGATAGAAAAATAGTTAATGAGATTTTTAAAAAGGAAACGCAGAACTTTTTTGAAACAAATTTGAATAAAGGTACTGACATACAGATCGTGTGGGATACATACAAGGCGGTAATAAGAGGGCTACTTATTTCATTAAACTCTAAAGATAGAAAGCAAAGGATGCAGCAACAAAATGACCTTCAAGAAAAGATTTGACAAAAGGAAAAGGAATTAAAGAAAAAACCAGGGAAGAAGAAAATCATTAATGAAATACATCTTCTACAGGACCAATTTAATGTTTTGTCAAATCGAGAACTATATTGGAATTTGAAGAAATTACAACAAAAATCTTTTGAAGGTGCGAATAAACCAGGAAAATTCTTAGCATGGCAGTTGAAAAATCGAAAAGAAAGAAATTTCATAAATAAGATAACGGAAGATGGAAAAGATATTATAGACTTGAATGGTCTAAAAAGAGTTTTCTTTAACTACTATGCAAAGTTGTTTAGAAGGAAAGGTATTGATCCACAGAGACTTAGGAGTTATTTGGAGAACATTGCAGTACCAACGCTGGAACAACAAATTAAAGAAATGCTTAATGGTCCAATTAAGAAGGAAGAAATAACTAGTGCGATAGAAGAGGCAAAGTTGGGTAAAGCTCCAGGTCCGGATGGTTTTTCAGCAAAATTTTATAAAAAATTTAAGGAGGAGCTAACCCCAATTTTGGTACTTTTGTCGAATGATATAAGAGTGACCAAACGAATCCCAGAGTCATGGAAAGATGCTAATATTTCACTCATACCCAAAGAAGGTTTGGATTTAACTAGTGTAAAGAACTATAGACCAATTTCTCTGTTGAATAATGACTATAAATTATTTGCGAAAGTAATCTCTGAAAGATTGAAAAAATATTTGACAGATGTTATAGCAGAAGAACAAGCTGGTTTTTTACCAAATAGACAAATAAGAGACAATTTAAGAGTGGTGATTGATGCAATCGAGTATTGTGATAAACATCCAGAGAAAGAAGTTGGATTCCTCTTTTTGGATGCAGAAAAAGCTTTTGATAATTTGAATTGGGACTTTATGCTGCAGGTGGTAGAAAAAATGGATATAGGCCAATCTTTTTTAAATATGATTGTGGCAATTTATTCAGATCAAAAAGCGGCTTTGAATATAAACAAAGAGAGGACAGAATATTTTAAGGTTCCAAAAGGAACACGGCAAGGCTGCCCGTTATCACCGTTATTGTTTATTTGGATACTGGAAGTATTATTGGGAGACATAAGAAAAGATAATAATATCAAAGGACTTACAGTGAAAGGCTTTTCATATAAATACAGGGCGTTTGCAGATGATGTAATGTTCATGGTGCAAGACCCAATTGAGAATATACCACAATTGATGCAGAAAATTGAAGAATTTGGAGAGTTAGCTGGTTTTTATGTCAACAAAAATAAAACAAAAGTAATGTGCAAAAATATGACGAAACAAAGGCAAATAGAGCTTCAGGAAAAGATTCAATGTGAAGTAGTGTCAAAAATTAAATATTTAGGAATTGAATTGACTATGAAAAATATTGATTTATTTAAAAATAATTACGAAAAAGTTTGGTATAAAATCCAACAAGATATGAAAAAATGGGACACCCTGAACTTATCATTAATGGGAAGAATTGCAACAGTAAAAATGAATATTTTGCCTCGTTTAATGTTCCTATTTCAAACGATCCCAAAACTACGACAGAGTAAAATATTGGACACTTGGCAGAGAGAACTATCAAAATTTGTGTGGGCAGGAAGGAAACCGAGGATTAAAATGAAAATATTATGTGACGCAAAGGAAAGAGGAGGACTTCAACTACCAAATTTAAGACTTTACTATGATGCTGTCTGTTTAACGTGGTTAGAACAATGGACTAACCTTGACAACATGAAATTGTTAGCATTAGAAGGTCATGATAATAAATTTGGATGGCATGCATATATGTGGTATGAAAAGTCAAAAATTGATAAATTCTTCAAACACCACTATATAAGACGATCACTGTTCGAAAACTGGATGAAATATAAAAAATTCTTCCCAGAAGAAAGACCACTTTGGATAGTGCCGGCAGAAGTGATCAAACCGTTTTCCAGACATCAAGGTTCAGATTGGTTACCTTATAAGAGTCTTTTGAAAGTGGAAGGGAGAAGTTATGTGATAAAAAATAGAGATGATGTTGAATTTGATTATGATTGGTTGAATTATAGACAGATTTTTGATTTATTTAAGACCGACAAGAAAAAGTATGGTTTTAGGGAAAAAAATAACGAAATTGAAACTATATGGGTTGATAAAGGTAAAAAAATGATTTCAAAAATGTATAAGGTTTTATTGAAATGGTATACTGAGGAAGAAACAGTAAAAGAACAAATGATAAAGTGGGCTGTTAATATAAATAGTGAAATAACTATGTCATCATGGGAGTATCTGTGGAAAAAAATCATTGAAAATCTCAACATGTGTTAATGTTAAAGAAAATTGTTATAAAATGATGTACAGATGGTATATGACTCCGAAAAAATTGCTATTATAAATGAAAGTATGTCTAACAAATGTTGGAAATGTAAAAAGAAAGAAGGGTCATTTTACCATATGTGGTGGACTTGTGATGAAGCTATAAGTTATTGGACTCAGATACATAGTGAGATACAGAAAATTTTGAAATCTACTTTCAAGAAAGACCCACAAATGTTATTGTTAGGTCTTAAATTAGACGAAGTAAATGTAACCAAGAGAACATTGTTGTGGTATTTGGTTACAACAGCCAGAATGACTTATGCACAATTTTGGAAGCAAGAAAAAATACCTGAAACATGGGAATGGATTAAGAAGATGTTGTTTATGGTTGAAATGGACAAACTGACAAGGAAGCTTAACAACGAAGGAGATGAAAAGTTTTTTGAAGAATGGAAAGACTTTCAAGACTATTTAGTAAAAAACTGGGATGTTAAGAATAACTTGATTTGTTTTGACAGTTACTAAGAAGAAATTTTAAAATGACTTTATTGTTAAAATGTTACCATTATTTGATAATGAAGGTTAAAAAGGATTAGTAAAGTAAATGCTTAATAGAAATTATAAGGGGGGTAAGAGCATTGCGGGAAGCCTTGTATTGGGGAGGGAGGGGTATAACAAAAAGGATATGTAATTTCTTTTGTTTTTTATATAATATGGAACATGTTAAATATATGCAATAATAAATTGTTTTTAAAAAAAAAGAGAGAGAGAGTGATCTTCTCTCTCTCTCTCTCTTTCTATTGTTAAGATTCCTTCCTAGCTGCCTTAGGGGCCAGCTAAATCTCCTTGTGGAAGAAGCTGCGTTGCCCAAATCCCTTGCCTGTAGGAAGGGAGGGAGCAAGAAAAGGAGCTGGGGTGGGATATGCGTCTTCCATCTCTACCTTGCATCTCTCCTGCATGGTTTGCCTAAGCAAGGCTAGAACCTAGGAGGGGAAACATTGAGGGTCTTGAGCCATGTGTCTTACTCACGAGTAGACCTGGAGAACCCACTGTTGGCATTGCATATGGCTGCCACTGCAACTTAGTGCACTGAGTAGTTGCTTAGATGGCTCTCATTAGAAGCTATGTTGCTTACATGGCTTATGGAGGGGGGGCACTCAGCAGAGACTCTAAAGAGAAAAGGAAATCAGAGGTAAGGAGAATAGCCCAGGTATGCATACCTTACCAGAACGCTGAAAAATTTGGCATGTTGTCTGGGTCCCATCGAGATTCTTTTCTCTATTAGCCAGTTGTTGCTAGTTTTCAAGGCCTGCAGATAGAATAGGAATCTCCCTGCAGCCTTGCAGATTGATTGCCCTGGTCTCCAGCAGCCGGTTGTAAAAGGTGTCTTTTTGGCGCGCTTTGTGTCGCCCTCAGATTAAGACAATCACGTTGGGGTAGCCTAGGCAAGCCTGCTATAGGTCATGCTGGCTCCTCTTGTGGCCTCAGGCAATCTCGCTGGGGTAGCCTAGGCAAGCCTGAATAAGGACATGCTGGCTCCTCTTGTGCCCTTAGGCAATCTCGTTGGGGTAGCCTAGGGAACCCTGAACAGGTCATGCTGGCTCCTCTTGTGCCCTGTCCAGCACCAGCAACAAGGAGGGTCTTCAACTCTTCAGCAGAAGAAAACCCTCACTGTCTCCTAAAATGGCTGCTGGTGTTGAAGTCAGCCTCTATAACATTGTTGTTCTTCTCCAAAAAGGGTTACAATATAGGGAAGAACAGTGAAAGAATTATAGGAAGTATATAGAAGTAGCTAAGACAAAAGATATATGAGGCTGAATAAGGAATTTAGAGTTTTAAAGATTAGATTAGATCTAAGTCAGGAAAAGAACTGAATAGGGCGATTCCCACAGTAAAAAGACAGGAAGTTGGGGAAAAAATGTTCCTGCCTCCCTGACTGGACGGTGGGAATCACCCCAGCAAGATGTCCTCCGCCTCAGAGGGAGAAACTGTGAAACTAAACGTAATTCCTTCATATCTGAGGCCAATAGAAAGGATAATGAAAAGAAGTAATAATTGAATGTGCTTACCAGACTTGCCACTAGAACAGAATCACTGTTATTCCTTTCAGTAGGAGACCTGCAGAGCTCTATGAGACGTGGTATACCTAGAAATGCAAGAAAAAGAAAAAAGGAGCGAATACATAAGAGAATAATTTCAAAACTAAAATCACTAGGGTTGGCAGACGGCCTGGTGCGAGCAGGAGTATCCCACTTTTGTGCACTCCTCTCTTCCCCAAATCACCCCCCCCGCCCTTAACAGCAGGAACCCAGAAATCATCAAGATGTACCTACAAAAACCAGAAGTGACGTAGGCACGTTGGGGACATCGGGGAGGAGGGAACGCTCTGGTTTTGGGGCAAAACTCTATGATTTGAAGTGAATTCTACCACAGAATTTTACCCCAAAACCAGAGCATTGCCCCCGACATCCCTGACACCTCCATCGCTTCCTGTTTACATATGCACATCACAACGCCCCTCCCCACTCCTGGAAAGTCCCTCCCCCTCCCCCAACAGCACAACAATTGGACGGGGCAACCCTAAAAATTACCCACATTTAGAACATAACAGCCCTGCTGGATCAGACCAGTTGTCCATCTAGCTCAGCATCCTGTTTCACACAGTGATCAACCAGTTACCACGGAGGGCTGACAAACAGCACACAGAGTAGCGTTCCCTCACCTGGCCTGAGGTTCTCCCAGAATCACAACAGATCTTGAGATTACAGAGATTAGTTTCACTGTATTTTTTTTTTACTAACCGTGCAGTACAGCACAATTGGCTTTTACTCTCACACGGCCTGACTGAAATTTAGTACCTCCCCATCCTTGCTGCATAACTGCTCCTCTTAGAAGGCAATTGTTTAAATAGACAATTAGATCACTTGCAAATCATATAAATCAATCCTCAGTAAATGCTGTGTTTCAATAGAATCCTACCTTTCCATGTTCGGCTGAGTCCTTAGTGACATGTTAGCTGCATCTTTGTGTGTGTGTGCAACTTTGAGAAAACTTAGTGCAAACCTGTTCAGCAGGAGTTTGTGGCTGCTCAGCACAAACCAACCAGACCAAATGATCAGTTCACATCTGACCTTTGAACACACTAAGTTCTTCCATTGAACATGTCCGCCATGAAATTTTGGGCATCCCTAATCTCTTAACCCCACAATAGTTATCTGAAATAGCCTCATCATGGCCACATTTGGGATTTATTTCAACCTGTGCACCTGGGGATTTTTTTCTCCTGCAAAAATTAAATGCCTATATGTAAACTGACTATCATAAATGCGAACAGCCAGCTTGAATGTCAAGTGTGACAGAAGAAAATTTGCACTACTAATGATAATACACAAACTGGTTATCTGTGCTTGGCTCAGCTGATTCCTAAAACTCATTCACCATGTACACATTCAGTACATGAAAGGAAATGGAAAACTGCATGAACTGAAAAAAGAAACCTGAACATTAGTAAATTAATGTAACACAACTGATGAGGTACCCAGCAGAAAATGGCATGAGTTAAATGAGATCTCATGATGAAGACAATAAAAGCTGTTGCTTCCTGGATCTTAGTAGGATGTGAATTTTAGCGTATTTTACATCACAGGTTAAGCTTTAAAATTCTTACAGCTGAGCTTTATGGCAGCATGTGCTACTTCAGGATCACGGCTCAGCCGGGCAAGTGTAACTGCAGCTTTCTGCTGCACTCGTTCACAAGCAGCTAGTTCTGGCGAATTCCCAGATGACGATTTCTGAAGCAGCATTTCCATTAAAACCTGAACACCTACAAAGGAGTGAGAGATAACTTGTAACTATTCCAGACTATAATTAAAAGCTTTAGCACAAAAGCAGCAATAAAAAAATGTGGCAAATTATACAGCACCAACCAAATATCAACAGCAGTATCACAACTCCTCAAAATACCTTCAAAACTTACATGAAAATCACATTTTAAAACCATTAAAATCAACCCACTGGCAGAAGGTAGCAACAGAAGGGGACAGATAAATTTCCCTGAAGAGTATTGGTACCATTCAGAGCATTGGTACCATGACCGAGAAAGCCCTTGGCTGGATCATCACCTGCCTAATCTCAAAAGGCAGGGGCACCTGAAACAGGGCCTCTGAAGATAACTGCAGTAATTGGGCAGGTTCATAATGGAGTAGGTGATCCTTCAAGTGTGTTGGCTAACACAATCCTATCTAGAATGGGTGACACCTTAAATACCAGCTCAGGGTTTCCACCCACCAGTAGCACTTCCATCTTGTCAAGATTAAGCTTCAGTTTATGAGCCCACTTCCACTTCAAAACTGCCTCTAAGCACCAGTTCAGCGTTTCTACAGCCTCCCTGTGACATACAGCTGAGCTGAGTGTCATTAGTATATTGGTGACAGCCCAGCCAAAATCTCTAGATGACCTCACACAGTGGTTTAATGTAGATATTAAAGAACATAGGGGGCAAGATGGAATTTTTCAGGAACCCACAGGCCAAAAGCCAAAGGGCTGAGCAACAGTCCCCCAGCACCACCTTTGGAAACCTATTTCCCTCCAGTCAGGTTGCTGCTAGATGTAAAACTTTTTAAGCAGCTAGTCCAATTTTATGGAACAGTCTTCCTGAAGTCATCAGGAAGACACTACAAATTTTGTATGGTGGAATTATTTAGGAGGGCTTTTAACACTGACATCTATTTGTTTTGGAGCAGAAAGCTAGATCTGTTTGTTGGTTCTTATGTTTTTAAATTGTGGGTGTACATTATCACTGTAACATGCTTTGTGTGTATGGCAGTACAGAGCAGGGCCTGTTCCACCCTGCCTTCAAAGGCTTTCCCAACACCTGGAGAGGCCTCTCTCTCTCTCTGGTAACCCGTTGCCATCACCTGATCTTTGTAGGAATTGCCTGCAGGGAGGGTCAAGATTCCCAGCTTCCTTTCCAAGTTCTGAGACCTTGTCTCTGTGTCTCTGTGGGGACCGTTTACTGCCTTGTGCCCTTGGAGGAATAACCACTTGCCAACTGTCTACCTTCCCCCTGGCACTCCTTTTAAAATACTGTGTCCAAGATGGTGGAGGTCTGTGTGGTACAGAGAACCACTACCAACATCCAAAGTTATAAAGTATTTATTAAAAAGAAAATGGTCACAAGCATACTTTTAGCACAACATCAGATTGAGCCAGAGAGTCAAAAGAAATGGGTAAAATGCAATTCCTCTTTCCCTCTCTCTATACAATGATCTGGCAACAGTGATCCACACAATGGTCACCTCGAGACTAGATTACTGCAATGCTGTCTACATGGGGCTGCCCTTGTTGCAACTTCGGAAGCTGCAGCTGGTACAAAAAGCAGTGGCCAGGCTGTTGATGGGTCTCCCTATGCAGGAGCACATCCAATCTGTGCTAAAGGCATTGCACTGTTTGCCAGTAGCATACCACATTAGCTTCAAGGTGATGTGTTTGACCTTTAAAGCTCTATACGGCCGGGGCCTGCCTACCTGAGGGATCGTCTTTCCCTGCATGTTCCCCAGAGAGCACTGAGGTCAGGTCTCCAAACAGTTTTGCCCTCCCTGGACTGAAAGATGCCAGACTGGCCAGAGCCTTCTCAGTAGCAGCTCCACACTGGTGGAATGAGCTCCTGGAAGACATCAGGGCCCAGTGGGACCTTGTACAGTTCTGCAGGGCCTGTGAAGCAGAGCTCTTCCACCAGGCCTTCAATTAGGAGCCACTGCTAACAATAATAACTGAATTGTCAAGGCCCTCTATGCTAACACCAACAGCCTGTCATGCTGGACACTGATGGGGGAAATACTTTGGACCATCCTATTATGGCCCGGGATGTTACCGCCACCAGCACTTTATTCTATTTTGTATTGTGATTTGTTATATTTATGTGTTTTATGAACCTGTATTGTACTAATAGGCATTTGACTTTTAATATATTTTTAATCCTTTTAATGTAAGCCGCCCTGAGCCTGCCTTGGCAGGGAGGGCGGGATAAAAATCGAACAAACAAACAAACAAAATATAGGACAGGCCCCTTAGCTTAGGAAGCTTAGGAAACTACAGATCTTTACAGAGCTTCAATTACCTTGAAGCTGCCTTCAGCTCTTCAGGCCAACACATGGCTAATGACTGCCTCCTCCAGACCTCACTTAAGAGTTTAGTCTGCTCTCATGACCTCAACACCAAAAAAACCTTCCTCCTTGTTCCCCCAAGTTTTAACACCTCTCCTTTCCCCACCTACTACCCAGGTCAGGCCTGGTCAAAGAAGCTTTTCTGGAAGTCTCCAGATTTTTCCTTCTTGAAGTTTCTCTTGTATTTAACACCTCCAAATCTCGGTTCCCTGCTTGAAGGCCAGGGGAAGAACTTGACCATACCGACCTATTAGCAGCTGTATGAAGGTGGGCTGAGGTAAGTCTGGAAAGCAATTGAACTGACTTACCCCTTCCTGCCTGTTTTCTACCCAGAGAGAAAAAAAACTTTTAAAACTCAGAGTGAAGGTTTTGCTCAGTTCAAATCCCCAATGGGGAAAAAAAAAATCTTCAGAAGTGTGCTTTCAAAAACACAAGGCAAAATGTTCTAAATAAATTTAAAAAGCTATTAGAAGGGTTAACTTGAGTCGATGGAAAAATAGTGAAGATCCTCCACAATTAAAAGAAATCAATTCTAATGTATACACTTGTTCTTTAAATGTTTTCTGTGTTTCATACCTATAACATTTGAAATACATACCATTTCCTTCGATTATGTCTGATGCACATTGGTCCAGGACAGACATGTTTGCTAATATTGTCACAACCTATATTAAGAGAGAGGCAACATTTTGAAATGTTTCTGTTCAGAACAGTTTACCATCACAATTTATGCAAACAACCAGTTAAGGAGTATCAACTGTCTCCATTTTCTTAAGATCCATTATTATTATAAGTGCATGAACAGTGACTGCACATATTCAATGGAACCCATGCCATCTTCTGTGACAAGGGGCATAACTGCTTCCAAAGCCCCACCTTATTTTTTAAAACTGCAGTAATTCAGTTCTTAATTCTTCTTTTTATTGTTTTATTGCTTAATAGTTTTAGCTATTTTAATTATAGTACTGGTCTTAAATTGTTCATGTACTTTGTTGTAACCTCCCCTGATCCTGTTTTGGAAAGGGCAAGATAAAATTTTAACTAATAAATAAATAATAAAACAAACATTCAGCTGCAGGAATGCTCATGAAGCTGTTTTTCTATAAATATCCATGGCCACTAGGGATGGGCATGAACTGCATTTTTGTGGTTTGGTTCATGGTTTGTAGCTGAACCACAAACCTATACTAACTGAAATGTTGGTTCATGAACTGAATTAATTTGTATGGGGTTCATGACCCCTGCTTCCTTGGGGAGCAGAAAGCAGGAGTTTAAATAGCTCCCATTCATTTAAACCACTACTTTCTATTCCCTGTAGAAAGCTGCGGAAAGCAGAAAACAATGGTTTAAATGGCTGGGAGCCAATTAAACCAAACACCTGAGAAGTGGAGTGCCACTGAGCTATTTAGTTCAAATGGCTCAGAGCTGAACCCAGGGAAGTCCCTTTTAACAGCTGTGTTGCCTGGAGCTGAGCAGTTTGTTTTGCGCAGCTCAGCTGTTTAAAAGGGTTTTTTGGGGCAGTGAGCCCCAGAGGCTAGCTTCCAAAGAAATCCTCTTTAAACAGCTGAGCAGCAATTGTTCTGTGCCTCTCAGCTGTTTAAAAGGGACTTCTTGGGCAGCGAGCCAAAGAAAGCCATTTTAAACAGCTGAGAGACACAGAGCAAATTGCTCCACACAGAGCAGTTTGTTCTGTGCCTTAGCTTTTTAAAGGGGATTTCTTGGGCAGTGTTTTCTGCTCTGGCCAGGAACTATCACAAACCTCATGAACTTTCTTAAAAGTTCCCAAAGCACAAAAAGGGCAAAATGTGTCATGAATTCTGCTTCATGGTTCAGTTCATGCCCATCCCTAGTGACCACCAGTAAAGCTCCCTTACTGAAGAACTTACCATTTTGTGAACCTTTCTAGTTTTTATTTTTGTTTTCTTTTTTAATGCTGTGTACTTTCCCTCTAGTGCTGCAATGCTGGCTTTTTTTTTCCATTTCTTCCTTCGTCACAGACCACCCCACTGGGGGGAATGAATTGCATATCTCCAAAGCAATCTAATAGCTTTGCTTTGCACTACTCAGGTGCTTGGTTCATATGCATAGGATCTAAGAACCGTGTTGGTTTACACTTCTCTGGTTGACTTTAATCCTTTATTTCATTAGGTTAAGAGTCTATTTTTACCACCCAAAGGAAAGGGCCTATGGGACTCAAAGTTAGGGTTGCCAACAGACCTTGAAAAATATGTTCAATTAGGAATGGGCATGAACCAGGAAAATGGAGGTTCCTCCTGGTTCATTGTTTCTTGAGGTCCCACGAGCCGAGGTCCCACGAGCCACAAACCATGAACCAGGATTAACTTCCCCCACTTCACAAACTGGTTCAGGTTTGTCAGGTTCATCAATCTTCTCCCCTCCATTCTGCTGGGGCAGCTCCCCAAGGCCAGCAGAATGGAGGGGGGGGAGATTTCCCTTCCCTTAAACGTGTTTTTAAACTCCAATCCCACTTGGACTCCAATCCTGCATGGCACCCACTTGCAAAACCCATTTAAAGGGAATGCTTGGAAGTGGGGGGGGAGTGAGAGGGATTGCTGAAGTGACTTGCATCTATTTCAGCCTGAAGCCACTTCAGCAATCCCTCTCACTTCCCCCGCTTGCCACAACGAACCCGATGAACTTCCCAAAAATCATATGGAGTGTTGTGGATAGGGATGAGCACATACCTTGGTTTGCAAACCACAAACAAGGCCAAATTCATGATGAATTTAGGTTCATGGTTTGGTTTGTGCCCATCCCTAGTAGAAATGGACAGATGAAACTTTTCATCTCATGGAGCTGTGACAGAGAGGTTAAGTCCCACCTCTTCCTAACAGTGACCAGTGGAAGCTGACAGAATGTTGGTGAAAGGCTGTTAATTAAAGCCATTAGTTCAGTTAGAGGGAGAGTTAGAACTGTCTGGGTAAGGAGCTGGAAGCATAAGCCAGTGCAGGGTAGAACAACAGTTTGATGCTAACTAGGAGGTCAACTTGTAACCAAGAATTCTGAATGCATGAACAGAGCTACAGTTCAAAAATTCAAATGTGGAGAAACTTTGTAACTGACTACTTGAATAACTCCAATGTTTTGTTTAACTATAAATAAAAGTTAACTTCTTCTCTGTTTAACCCTGTGGACTGGAAGTGTATAGTCTCAGAGAGAAAAAACATACACACATCCCTATGATCCCCCCCCCGCTTCTATCTATACACAAGGAATAAGGCCCGTTGTGGAAATAAATACAATGAGCTCTAGAAAGAGGCTCTGGGCAGGTGCCCTGGCCTTGGGTACTCAGCGTCAATTTGCTGTGGTGACCTCAGCAGGGTATAATGACACAGAGCTTACTGTTTTCTCCAGGGGAAATGATCTCTGCCATCTGAAGAGCAGTTGCAGTTCTGAGTGATCTCCAGCAATCTGCTGGAGATTGGCAACAATGGTTCCCCAGGAGGAAATGGCTGGTTTGAAGGGTAGAGTCTATGGCATTGTACCTGTCTTGGAGGTAGCAACCCTATCTCCTTCCCAGGCAACCATCAACATACTGTTATCTACTCCTCTGACTTCAGCTTCCTATCTCCCCCACACACCTGGAGCCTCTACCTAGGAAAGGTACATTCTTTCTCCTCCGCAGTGGGGACCCAAGCAGGAGGGAAAGCGACCTCAGCAGGGTATAATGACTCAGAGTCCACCCTGCAAAGCAGCCATTTTCTCCTGGGGAACTGATCTCTGCTGTCTGGAGAGCAGTTTTAATTCTGAATGATCTCCAGCCATCACCTGGAGAATGACAGCAATAGTTCCCCAGGTGGAAATGGCTGGTTTGGAGAGTGGACTATGGCATTATACCTGTCTGAGGTCCCACTCCTCCTCAAACCCCACCTTCTCCAGGCTCCACCTCTCAAATCTCCAGGAATTTCCCAACCTGGAGGTGGCAACCCTATATATATATATATATATATATATATATATATATATATATATATATATATATATATTTAGGCCTATATGCATATTAAGGTATGAATAAATGGTGGCAGTGTGACTGAAGTATGTTTTCAGTCCCAACCCCAATAGCTCTGTGAAGCATCTGAATGAGGGGTGATTGTTCGAGTGGATGAGCTGCCCTGTCTGGTGGTGTCCCTGTGATTGAGAGAGGAGACCTGGTATATGAAAGGGTCAGGGCTCTCTCTATATTTTGAAAGAGGCAAGATGGCAACTGACCTACCTGCCTGACTTTCTGATCAGTATGAAACCTATAGTTTTCTACCTTTAGTTTTTTTGCATTTCTGGAAGTTCTTATGTTTTTTAACTTTAAATCTCTTATACACTGTGATTACCTTTATAATTAATTACTTTAAATTTTTATAATTATAATACCATGTCCGTCATTTTTCAGGCTATACTGTATCTGCTCAGTGGAAGCTCAGCTACCTACTCCTAATTTCCCAGACAATGTTCAGCCTAGTTAGGCTTTCTGAACTCTTGTGTCTTTAAAGAACTCTTGTATCTTTAAAGATACCATAATGATCACAAGGGTTAGGCAATGGCAGAGATTACTGTCCCTTCCCCAATGTACTAGCAAGGTCACTGCCCCACCTCATTTAAGAGCCAGCCATACTCCTTCCTGATCTAGCTATGACTCACATTTGCTAGGTTTGAATTCCAGATAATATCAGAATTTTTTTGCTTCATAAATCTCTCCTTATATATAATTCTGTTTTGGTCATGGAGTCCCCTGAACATTCCAACACGCTCCGAAATCAGTTCGCTCCCTGATCTGTCATTCAGAGGGTCTTCCTATCCACTGGCTGCTTTGCCTGAGTCCTGCCTCCAGCATTCTAAACAGTTTGCTGTTCCTTTCCTCCCCCATAGCCAGTGAGAACACAGAGGTCATTTGCATATGCGGTCTGATTGGCCTTTGCCTCAGAAAACAGAGGTCATTTGCATATGCGGCCTCGTTGGCCCTTGCCTCTAACATTCTAAACAGTTTGCTGTTGCTGTTCTCAGGAAAAATGTATTCTGAGGTAAAATACATTTCCCCTTAGTGCCTGTTGGGGGAAACCATTGCTGCCAATCTCCAGGTGAGGGTTGAAGATCACTCAGAATTACAACTGCTTTCCAGATGGCAGAGATCAGTTCCCCTGGAGAAAATGGTGGACTCTGCGTCCTTATATCCTGCTGGGATGGCCCCTGTATTATAGCCAGTGTGACGTAGCAGTCAGGGCTTCGGAGCACAGTAGAGGCTGCAGGTGGGGGGGCTGGAAAGCTGAAGAGTGAGGAGAAAATAAAGGTAGGTTGATGATTGGCTGGGAAGGAGATAGGGTTGCCAACTCCAGGTGGGAAATTCCTGGAGATTTGAGGGATGGAGCCTGGAGAGGGTGAGGTTTCAGGAGGGGTGGGACCTCAGAGAGGTACAATGCCATAGACTCCACTCTCCAAACCAGCCATTCCCTCCTAGGGAACCACTGTTGCCAATCTCCAGGTGGGGGCTGGATACCACTCAGAATTACAACTGCTCTCCAGGAGGGAGGGGGGAGGAGATGGAAAGCTGAAGTCAGAGGGCAGATCAAGGTAGGTTGATGGTTGGCTGTGAAGGAGATAGGGTTGCCAACTCCAGGTTAGAAAATTCCTGGAGATTTGAGGGTGGAGCCTGGAGAGGGTGGGGTTTGAGGAGGGGTGGGACCTCATACAGGTACAATGCCATAGACTCCACCCTCCAAACCAGCCATTCCGTCCTAGGGAACCATTGTTGCCAATCTCCAGGTGAGGGCTGGAGATCACTCAAAATTACAATTGTTCTTCAGGTAGCAGTAATCAGTTCCTCTGGAGAATTGATGGACTCTGTGTCATTATACCCTGCTGAGGTTGCCACAGCAAATTGACACTGAGTGCCCAGGACCACGGCACCCGCCCACAGCCTCTTTCTAGAGCTCGTTGTATTTATTTCCACAACGGGCCTTATTTCTAGTATAATAATAAAGCAGTATGACATCCTGAACAGACATATAAGGGGAATTTGACTTAAGGTTTTATAGGTTTGGGGCCTCTTATGAAGTCAGAGAGATAGACAAGGACAGAACTTTAGGCAAGGAAAATCTTCTGCATAGCCTTTTAGTCTCCACATCCTGCAAATTAGCAAGTATAAAAGTTTTACGCTACTAATATTTGTTGGAGCTCAATGTGTGCTATGCAGTGTAGGGAAAATGCACAAGAGAAATAAACATTTGGATAACATAGCTTCTGGCTCTGTCTTGTGTATTCAAACAAACCCTTACTGATAGATATATGTAAGCCAAGTTGCTATCAATTTGGCTCTCAATAGGCCATTATAGTAACAAAGGAAATTTGCTTTGGGTGATATGGCACACAAAGGTCTTCTCCTTCTGCCAGCAGTGCAATAGTGTCATCTCTCTGAATAAATAGATCTACTGAGAATGCAAATGACCTGATGAAACACTAAGTAGTGACAGGTAGAAAAATGAGAACTCGAGACACATCTCTGTATTTATTCAATGATAATTATTAACAGAGTTTCAGGCACAGTGTATATATTTCTTCATTCTAAATTATATCCTGTTAATGAAAATTACTTACTCCATGCCGAGCCTATACCCCACGTGGCTTTCTAACCAAAAGATGAAGAATTCAATTACAGACGATTTGAATACATTCCAATTATTCCACTCCTTCAAGTTATTTTATCTAATAAGTGTTCTTGGAATTCTTTTAAAAATGTGCATCTTTCCATATTGCAAATGATTTGAGTGATGCGTTTATATTCGTTCAGTCAGCTCATGTCCCCTGCCTCTAATTATCAGGAATTTTACGTATCATACATGCTGCTATTTAACCCTTTGAACACACCACAGGAAGCATGGTGCAATAGTTAGACTGTCAGACTAGGATCTAGGAGATCCAGGTTCAAATCCGCACTCTGCCAAGGAAGCTTGCTGGGTGACCTTGCGCTAGTCACACACTCTCAGGCAAACTTACTTTGCAAGGTTCTTGTAGGATAAAATGGAGGAAAGGGGAACAATGTAAGCTGCTTTGGGTCCCCACTGGGGACAAGAGCAGGGTATTAATAAAGTAAATAAATAAATAAATTCTTTGATTCTTTAGTTTGAAGTAGAGATCCAGGAAGTTGCCATTCTCGCCTTTGCACTCATGTCAGCCATGAACGCTCACTCTCCAGACCTTGCGTCGGAGCGATGAGGGGTCTCTTCGGGCACTGCCGTGCCTACAAGTCCTCAAATCAAGCTCCCTGCTCAAGCCCCCCCCCCGGTAGCTTGTGGGAAACCAAACAAATTGGATCTTCCGCTAGATCTGGGAGTCTCAGGGGTTCCTCGGGAGGAATTCAAATCTTCATGTAAATCATCTACATAAGCCAGGATCCTGCTGTGAGACATTACTGTAATGAGTTACTGGACTCGGGCAATCCCAGACTTGCCCAGTAATCAAAAGTCTAGCAATCACTAACTTCCACTGACGATCCAGCTTTCTACTCTGTTGGCTCATTAGAATTACTTATCTAGTCAGAGGTTGTATAGAATTTGTACGGTATTTAATTTGCCTAGCAACCATTCACGTATTTGTCAGTGACAGCAGTCACAGAACATAATGAGAAACAGGGATAGACAAAGCAGTTTGGATAAGACCAAAGCCAACATAAACTGGCAGAAAACCAAATATGTTAAGTACTTTCATGTATCTTCATTATGCACTATGAAAAATGCCTTCAAAATTTGGGGTTGGTTCCTTTGAGACGCTAATGATTAATAACTATTCAGTACAATAATTTCTGCACACTAGGCAAACAGAACAAAATTCCCATAATCCGGTCATCCGGGCAGCCATATTATTAGGTCTGGTGACCAAGAAAAGAAAATACACCCTCTGGCCTTCCTTACTGCTCCAGAAAGAAACACTGTTCAGTAGCTAGTCTGCAGGGATCAGCTCTGCCTGTACAGGGCCCAGCACACATACACGGCTTTCCTTAGCTTATATCCCTCAGAATGATACTTGCAAAGAATAAAAGAACTAGCTAACGACCTTCCATGGCTGCTAAAATCTTCCTTCAAGAACAAAAGAGTAAGAAAGTTGGAGGGAGGAATGAAAATAGAAACCTGGGAGGGGAATATGGATATAAACAGGAAGAGAAGGGAAGACAGAAATGATAGAGTAAGATCAAGGAAGCAAGAAAGAGAGAAGGAAGATATGGCAAGCACTATGAGGTATATCAGAGGCACACCCTGTGAATCTTCCAAAGGTAGTTAAAAGCACCACAGTCACAGATGCTATCTGTCCAACCAGTCAGAGTACCAGTTGATATGGAAGCATTATCAAACTGCAGATCTGGGGTTTTCATGGGAATGTAACCCCGTCTAAAGAAGCCACAAGACAAGACTCATGTACAATTCAGACCCAGCTACACCTCCTTGTTAGTGTCTAACACCATTGAGAGATCCCAAAGGGGCACACTCCCCTGTCTGTCTTGTCCACTGTCTATCTTTTCCAGTGGATAGTTGTCCACGGAGGCAGTCTCCATTCAAAGTCCCTGTTGTAGCTAGTTGGTAATAATAGTAATATCAGATATCATAGATGCTTCACAAAAATAGGGAAGAAATCTGGCTAAAGCCAATGAGGCCGGATTCAACACAATTCAAAAATTGCTGTATATTCTACATACATCAAGGTATAAGAGCAGCAGCTCTTAAGATCGTGACCTCAGCACCTACTATGAGTAAATATTTTAATGAAAACCAAGACACCTACAGAGGTAAGCTTTGCTCACTAAATTTATCTGCCATAAAAAGGAGTTGACAAATTTTTGTGGAAAGGGCTCATTCACATTGCCCTTGTTTCACAAAGAGCTTTGTGCATGTGTTCACAGGCTGGAACGCTAATCTAAGGCTCACCCTTCCCCATTGTTTGTGCATGCAGAATGTGTATGCCAGGACTTTGCGTGAACTGGCCAGAAAAATTAAAATGTACTCCACTCTACTTACTGTGTGTTTAGGAGACTTTGGAGAAAAAGACAATGTACAGAAGAAAAAGTGAAGGAAGGCTGCATATGAGAAGAACAAATAATGGAATTTTTCTCCCTCACTATGATCTCTTCAGGTCCTCAATTTATGGTGGTCAGCATCTCATACTGCAGAGCTGGACGTTGTTATGCTAATGAAATCTTTATTAGTAAGAAGATGACAGACCTGTAGCCAAATCTCTGGAAGCTTCGATCTAGAGTGAACCCGTGAATGGACAAGCCAGTACTTTCTACAAACCTGGAAGAATGTGCCAGGTTTGCAGAAAAATCTTAAATCTCAAAAAAAAAAGAAGATGAAGAAGAAGAAGAAGGGAGGATTAACACACACACCCTTGGTAAAAGGAATGCCTACAGCTTCAAGAAACAGATGCCCTCAGAGGCTGTTGCTAGGGAGAAGAGATAAGAAGAGATTGGATTTATACTCTGCCCTTCACTACCCAAAGGAGTCTCAGAGCATCTCCTTTCCCTTCCCTTACCCACAACAGACACCCTATCAAGTAGATGGGGCTGAGAGAGCTCTCTCAAGAACTGCTCCTGAGGGAACAGCTCTGAAAGAACTTGTAACTGACCCAAGGTCACACCAGCAGCTGCATGTGAAGGAGTGGGGAATCCAACTCGGTTCTCCCAGATTAGAGTCTGCAGTCCTAACCACTACATCAAACTGACTCTAACCACAAGAGTACTGCCAGTGCTCAAGCCTTAGTTTTTGTCAACAAAAGGCAGCAGGAGCCCTTTCCAGGGCTGTTTTGGCCTTTGAGGGAGGACTTGTCAGTGCCTCTGATACCGTCAGATTTGTATGACTCATCCAGGCCTGGCTACTGGCTACTGCAAACAGTAACCACCCCACAAAATCCAGTGTGGTATAGTGGTTAGAGCTTCAGCCTAGGATCTGAAAGACCCAAATTTGAACCACCACTCTGCCATGGATGTTCACTGGGGGATCTTGGGCCAGTCACACAATCTTGGCCTAACCTACCCCACAGGGTTATTGTGACAAGAAGAAGAAGAGGAGGAGGAGGAGGAGGAGATTGGATTTATACCCCGACCTTCACTACCCAAAGGTGTCTCAGAGCAGCTTACAAACTCCTTTCCCTTCCCCTCCCCACAGCAGACACCCTGTGAGGTAGGTGGGGCTGAGAGAGCTCTTGACAGAAACTGCTCTTTTTCAAGAACCGCTCTTTTCAGAGCTATGGCTTGCCCAAGGTCATCCAGCCAGGTACAAGTGGAGGAGTGGGGAATCAAACCCGGTTCTCCCAGATTAGAGTCCGCACTCCTAACCACTACACCAAACTGGAGGAGAGGAGATGAGTGTAAGCTGCTTCAGGTCTCCGTTGTGGAGACAGATGGGGTATAAACGAAGTAAATAAATAATAAATATAGCTTAAGATTGAGAGCAAATAAAAGATAGGTGGGTGGATGGGTGAGGAGAAGGCAGGGAATGGGGAGAGGATATGGGTGTTGTCAGGAAAAGAGAAAGGGGGGGCACAGGGGAAAGTGAGGTTCCCCTCACAAGTTTTGTAGATTTCGTACTTTGCAACTGAGCCTGGCCTGTTAGCCAGCACCACACAATTTGGCAACAGTTTCTCAGGCAAATGCGGCCAGGAAAACCATCAGTTAATCACATAAAGACCAGTTAAAGAGAACTTGAGTTTTACTCCCCTTGAACAGATACAAGGACTGATTCTGTATTGGCTTTTCCTTCCATTGTTTTACCAAGCCCACATTGGAACAGAAAAGGTGCAGCTCAAGACCACATTCAAATGCCCCAGGGCAACGCCGTACTGACTGCAAAGTCACCCCTGAATGAAGAGGAAGAGATTGGATTTATACCCCGCCCTTCACTACCCAAAGGCGTCTCAGAGCGGCTTACAAACTCCTTTCCCTCCTCCTCCCCACAACAGACACCCTGTGAGGTAGGTGGGGCTGAGAGAGCTCTGACCGAAATGGCTCTTTTTCAAGGACAGCTGTGCCAGAGCTTGTGACTGACCCAAGGTCACATTAGCAGGTGCAAGTGGAGAAGTGGGGAATCAAACCCAGTTCTCCCAGATTAGAGTCTGCGCACTTAACCATTACACCAAACTGGTCATAAATCTATGCAGAAGGTACCATGAAACCTGATGATCAAAGAAAATGACAGCAGCATGCAATGTGGAGGGGAATTTCTGTTCCAACGTGGGTTTGGTATAAAAACAGGGAAAAGCTAATGCAGAATCGCCCAAGGTCTAGAAAAGCAATAAGAACTTAATTTCATTTTTGCATGTAAATCTAAGGAAAGGAAAGGTACTCCTTTAGGGCTGCCATTATGAGTTGGAGAACTCCCAGAGATGTTGGGGCATAGGCGAAATGCCTGGGAAACGTTTAGTCTGGGGAGGGAAGGGAGCTCAGCAGGAATATGATGCCATAGAGTCTGCCTTGCTAAGCTTCCATTCTTCCAGAAGAGAACTGATCTCTGTAAATTGAAGGTCAGTTGCAATTCCAGAACTCCAGCCCCACCTGGAGGTTGGCAACTAGCTAGCTCTGGGTTGGGAAATATCTGGAGGTTTTGGGCTGGAGCCTGGGGAGGGACCTCAGCGGGGTACAATGCCATAGAGTCCACCTTCCAAAGCAGCCATTTTCTTCAGGGGAACTGATCTTTTATTGCCTGGATCTCTATTGCCGCACCCAGATGCTGGCAACCTTATTGGCAACTGTGGCCTCATTTGAGGTAGTAAACGCCTACATATGAGTAAGTGGCCTTCAACTCCAGGTGGTGACTCTATCACATATATGTTTCATATTTTTCAGGTTATCTGAACCAAATGCACCGCAAAAAATGACCCATTCGGGCCCCTTTTGGGCTGCTGCAGGCTGATTCAGATTCTCTGATCTGAACTGGCCTGCCACCGAAATTCGGCGGCAATTTGGTCCCATTATATCCTATGAGCCATTGAAGTCAGTAGCGAAAACATAGGGTATATTCTGGGGGCTGGAGGGGAGGGGGTTTGAGGGAGAGGCTCCAGACTCGCAGGGTAGCTGGAGCCTCTCCCCACGATACCCACCAAGTTTCAAGAACATTGGACCAGGGGGTCCAATTCTATGGGACCCCAAACAGGTTGCCCCTATTCCCTCCATTGTTCTCTATGGTGGGGAAAAAAATTACCTTTTTCCCACAGTGCTGTTAGTGGCTCTGGGGGGGAGGGGGTTTGAGGGAGAAGCTCAAAATTTTCTGGGTAGCTTTGAGAGCCTCTCCCCACATAAACCCCCATATCCCAAAGCAATTGGACCAGTGGGCCCAATTCTATGGGCACCCAAACAGGTTACCCCCATTACCTCCATTGTTTCCAATGGGGAAACCCAGCCAGCAGCAGTTAAGGCAGGCAAGCAGGCAGCACCCAGCAGTCAGACTCTCTCAGAGAATCTCAGGGAAAGTGAACTATCTTGGGAGGTGCTTGTTTGCCATGAGAACAAGTGGCACACTCCAGAACAAGTAGCACTGTGGCAGTGCAAGCATGCCACAATGCCACATAGAAACCCCAAAAGACCAATAGGAACAACATTAATACAGGCCCTGTCCTGTATAAATTGATGGTTCAAATGCATTGGACCACTCACATCACACACACCTAGAAAAGAATATTGATAGCACTGGGCAACTACAATGATAAGGGGAGGACACTTTCCCTCTGAAGAAAGGTTAAGGCACTTGGGGATCTTGGCTTTGAGAAACGATGACTGAGGGGTGATAAGAGGTTTACAAGGGTATGCATGGGATACAGCAGGTAGAGAAAGAAGTACTTTTCACCCTTTCTCACAAGACAAGAACTCGTGGGCACTCAATGAAATTGCTGAGCAGTCAGGTTAGAAGTTAGAACATCTGAGAGGAAGTACTTCTTCACCCAAACAGTGATTAACACATGGAATTCACTGCCACAGGAGGCTGGAGCAGAGCAGTGGTCCATCAGTAGCTGGTGTTCAGGAGTTTTTTGTTTGTTTGTTTTTAAACTATAAGTAATCCAGTACTATTAAAAGAGGTGAGGGGGTTGCCCCTCCCCCCAGCACCAGAGCATCACTTGCCCCAGAATCAGGCCGGATTTTTTTTCCACACACCCCTACTCCTCTTTAAGCAGGAGGCAGAGCTGAGTTGGCTGGGCAAAAACCAAAGAGAACCCCCCCCCCCCAAACACGCTGGGGTGGGAATTCAGGAAAGAGTGATTGCATTAAGAACTAATATTGGAGATAAATTGATTTCAGTCTCTACAGGTACAAAGGCTTGCTAGTTTATATGTGACTCTAACACCTCTGTACTTTGAAAGCACAAGCCATCTTTTTGCTTGGTAGGAAGCCTCGGTGTCTGACTGACTAAAGAAACAACAGAAAAACTGCTTACAGTTATTTGAAGCAAAGCTTTTCAAGAGGAATAGACCTTTCCCCATCTTCTGCACATACATGCAGTTGAAAAAGTTGCTCCTAAGGGGTAGGGTACACTTATCATGGGCTGCAGCTTGAGTGGAAAATCTGCCAGTATCATGACTCTCCCCTTGCAAACCTGTGGGGAGCACAACTTTGGATTCAACCCACTGACTATATATGAAGTTTAAGCAGAATCCACATGGGTTTTCCCATATGTTGATGCTCTTTGGCAGCAATATTAAACATCTTCTTTATGATCATCAGAAAATTAGTTGGAGTGAAAATTAAGAGTATATGCTAGTTTGAAGGTCTTTGATGCCCTAATCTCATAACTTGCTCTGAACAATCCTAAATGCCTCTCAGAGTAGCATATGCCAGTGCAGCTTATAGTAGTCTCCTTTTTCATGGTAGGGGTGCACATGTAAAATGACCTTGTAAGATAAACTGATCTTGTAAAAATATCTGGGGGGAGGTGGTCCCCTCCTCCTCTTTTTCTTCTTTACTCCTTTAGGCTGCGATCACACACACCTTTATATCCGACATAGGTGCGAATGCCTGATGGATCTGGGAAGCGTCCCACAGTCATCGGCAACCCGTGCTGCTCTGCCACAGAAACGGAGTTAAAAGATAATGGGGAAAGTCTGGTAGTAAACAGGTTCCAATGGGCCATGGACGTACTTTCCCCTGTCTGATCGCTCAAGCATGCTCTCAAGCTGTTCGGATGGTCTGATCAGGCCATCCTGGCTCAGTGCTCTTTTCCCTCCTCTTTGCAGTATGCACATCATCACACACTCCATAGGGGGCCCTCAGTGTGGAAGTGCAATCCCTCGTTTATGCACATGGGAAACAAACAGCCAAAAAAAACCCGACTCACCCACAGTTACATCTGATCACACAGTGACGGGCTACACCCACCCCTACAAAGGGAGGTGTGATCTTGCAACTGTGTGTCAAATTCCTCCAGAGGGAATAGGCTCACTTCTCCTCTGCTTCAGCTGGTGCATGTGACCGCAGCCTAACTCTTTTTTCTTCTAGATTTTACTGGTAGGTCCCCCCTGTCCTCTTAGTATTTGTTCCTTCTTCCTTTCTCCTTTTCTTTACTTTCCCTCCTTCCTTTTTGCTCCCTCCCCCTTTTCTCTCCTTTTCTTTTCCCTTTTGTTTACTGTTGGGTTTTTTTGTTTCCTTTATTTTTATTTATTTAGTCAAATAATAATATGATTTTTAGATATGTTTAATCGTAAATTATGTTTTACCTTTGGGTTTGACATATAAGGTACACTAAATGTTTTAAACTTTAAAAAATGCAAACCCCTTATTTCCCTTAACATATTGTGCTCTTTAATTGCTGCTTCCATTCTTGCTAATAATGGTGAGGTTGTACTGTTGTTTAGTATGCTGAATATTTTAAAATTATGTATGATGGAAACATATCAACTTAGAAAAGATGACTGAAGAGGAATGAGCTTTAAGAAAATTATACATGGTGAACAAAAATGAAAAACAGAGTACATTGTTCCCCCTGCCACAATACTATACTTCAGGGACAGACAGTAAAGTTAATAGACAGTAGATTCTGAAGAGATAAAACAAAAGACTTTCAACATAGTGCATAATAAGCTTATGGAACCCATTGCCACAAGATGTGGCAGTGTACTAAGCTGAGATGGTTTAAAGGGGTCTATAAAATTTAGAAAGGATAGGTCCATCAGTATCTGTTAGTGATGATGGTTAAATGTTGGCCGGTGTACCTCTGCACTGGAGAACAATGACAGATGGCAGGCTACTGCCATCATGCATCTGGATGGTCATTAAGGAACAAGATAGATGACTACATAAATCTCTGGTGTGCTGTAATAGGACTCTTCCAATATTCTGAACTATCTAGGTTACTCTATATCCTGAGATGTTATCTCCTCATATTTTGCTTTTCTAGCTCAAGATGTTTCAGAGCCCATGTATGTTTTAAGTCTTGGGTTGTCACTCACAGCTGAGCACCTGAAAAAAGCAAATCACAGTACTTTATGTACCTCATACTCTAAATACTATATTTCCTGTATTTGGGCTCAGACTTGAGTATGGGACCTTCACTATGGCATAAAGTCTTCACACAAGGCTTATAGCTATATATTTTAACTTTTTTTTTTACTTGACACAATTCCCGTCTCCTGTAAATCATTGTCTTAGCCAAGGTAAACAAACCAGGCATAACAATTATACTGATCCATGTTCTCTGTAAAATTCAGAGAGATTATGAATTAATATATATAAGACATATTAGGATAGCAATGTTACATCTGTATTGCTAGAGTTCATAAAAATAGGATCTGCAGCTCAGCCCTGTTCTTATTTTTATATCCATTACTGGCAATTGTGCCACTTGTTTAATTTCCTAAGTATTTTGTGAAATTTAATTATGCAATCCATCATCTTCAGCTTTGTTAACAGAGACAAAACAATTACCTCAGTCCTTACTATGTAGCAATGCTTTTTGATGTCGTTTCCTAAATGTGAGCCCAGTCGCTTCAAAAATGACCGTGTCACACATGCCAGGATGCATTAGGCAAAATATTGTGAAGAAACAAAGAAAAAATTGGCCAAAAGACATGCTGTGATGTTTACAAAGAAAGTACGGCTTCTATTTTCCCTTAACCAAATGGGTTAAGGATGTCCTACTAGTCCTTTCACTATCAAGAGTATGGTCCGTGTGACAGCCCACGTGCTGACCCACTGTTATGGAACAACCTCCCAGAAAGGGTGAGGCAGGCACCCACCTTGGGAGCCTTCTGGCAAAGCTGTAAGACAAATCTTCTAAATAAATAAATAAATAAACAGCACCCCAAATAAATATGGGAATTCATATGAAATTCTAACTGAACATGGAGATGTGACTTCAGTATTGTCTACTCTGATGGGCTGCGACTCTCCAGGGTTGTAGGTAGAGGTCTTTTACATCACCTGATCCTTTTTTTAAACTGGAGATGCCAGGGATTGAATCTGAGTCATTCTGCATCCAAAACACTTCCACTGAGTCATGGACTCTCCCCTGACCTGCCTACATCATTATCACAGAAGTCATAGTGATCAACATACACTAGGCACCTTCTTGTGAGTACAACCCAGGACTAACCATAAAACCTCTTTGGGGACACAATGGCTGAGTTCAGACTGGCAATTCGCTCTGGAAGCCCGTCGCAGTCACATGGGGCATCTGCTGTGGGAGCTTACTGGGAAAAGACGCACTGGAACGTTCACACCGCTGGCCCGGATTGGGGGAGCTCACCACAGATCACCGATTGGGGGACAATCCCAGCACCGCATTGGTCAGTACAGTGGAGCACGGCCAATCAAGCTGCTGCTGCTGTTCCATCTTGCTCCTGGCATATCGGCTGCGCGGTCACACTGCCGGGAAGAGGACTGATGCAGTTTAAAGCCACCTTGCAGGGATTTGCTACCCCTTCAAAGAGGTATCTATTTAATGCGGGCAGAAAGCGGAACAATGCAGGTTGCCTATGGGTGGGGGACACCAGGCAGATGTACCTGTGTGAGTGCCCCCTTTAATACAGCTTTAAAGCATTGCTGAGACGGGGCTCTACCAGGGCAAATTGCCAGTCTGAACTCAGGCAATAATGTGATAACTGACTGAAAGAAACTGGGACAGGAGGAAAAAAAACAGTCTAAAAAACCCCCCTGAAATCATCTTGCTGTCTTGACTATCAAATGCCCAGGTGTACTTTCGAAAGGCACACAATTAGTGAATGACCTGGCATGACCCAATGCTGGAGCGCTGCTAGAGTCAATGCCTGAGTGGGAGCATATTGGGAACCTTATGCAAACTGCCCTGAGTGTGGAATATAAAGCTAAATAAAAATAAATACAGTAGAAAAGATCAAGAGTCCAGTAGCACCTTAAAGGCTAACAAAATATGTGGCAGGGTATGAGCTTTTGGGAGTCACTGCTCACTTCTTCAGATGTTTTGTTAGTCTTTAAGGTGCTTCTGGACTCTTGCTCTTTTCTACTGATACAGACAGAGTAACATGGCTATCCATCTTGATAAAGAAATACAGAGAAGCATCCTTAGTGGCTTTTCCTTTCATATGGAATCTTTCTTCGTATCCTACCAATGATTGAATACCTTGAAGCATGTTTTTGGGCGGGATGGATTTAAATATTCTTCATTGGAATACCACTGTCCATATGAAGGGACCCCTGCTACGGTGGTAATATTTAGAGGACACAAGAGGATGATAAGGACAATAACAGAAAGTTGGAGAGAAGGGCTTGTTTGTTCATTAATAAAAAGAACTGTAATAGCAAATTAAATTCAATCAAAGTCACCTGTCTGTGGATCAGGCTGCAGAACACTTGGAGTCCTACCTTGTCTATCTACCACCTGAATGCTGTCTGAAATGAACAACATGATTTAGGGATTTTTTATTTTTTTAACCAGAGCTAGCAGTGATGCCACAAAAAGAAACAAACACAAATTGTGGTTCATTTTCTATTAAGAAAATTGCTTTATTTAAATTTATCATCTTTGTACAAGCCATCACCGCTGTGTTTGAGGAAATGCTGAATAACATTTGATCTCAATTAAATTATCTCTCTTCCATTTTTGGCAAAATGACTCATTGGATAAAAACGTCATTCCTATCTACTTGCTCTTTTAATCATTTCTAACTTACAATATATTTCAAGCCTGGCATGAATAATCCCATCCATTTTATTGAATGGAGTTATTTGGTCTTTCAAAGAGAACACTTCTCCATTTAAAAAAAAATGCTTAGTAGCAATAAAAATTATATTCATATCAAGCCGAGTGTAATACAGCTACAAATGGTAATATACCACAATTTGAATGTAACTACTTGGTATGCCTGTCGCATAATATCAAATTGCAAGTAAAATTTTAACACATATTAGAAATCTGGGTGAACAATAAAATTTTCCTCACCATGTAGCAGAACTTTTCAGAGAGACCAACCAAATGACAAACTAAATATATCTCTGCCAGCTAAAAACATAAAATCTGCCATTATTTATCATTTGTTTATCATTCGTTTTCAAAACGTATTCTAATTTTCTGGATAGCTCAAGGCCACATTCATAAACCAATTAAAAACTGAGTACCATAAAATGTAAAAAATAAGAATAAAAATGCAAATAATAATATTTAATGAATTCAAACGGTAACTTATTACACAATACCAAAACAGGGGGGAGGAATACTGGCAGAATGCCCCTTACTTCCTGAAAGAGAAGGGTCATTGAAACAATACAGCTTTATAGGAATTTGACAAGACTGGAAGAGAAGATGCCTTGCACATTTCTTCTAGGAACCCTTTCCACAAAATTGGCACCATTACCAGAAAGCTCAGGAATGGGCAGTGCAAGTGCAAGACACTCACAATGAAGGAACCAAAGAAATGCTGCTGGAACGAACACAGGTGGTTTACAGGTCCAAGCAAATCTTCCAGATATGTTGGTTTCAAGAGCTTATATGAGTTGAGATGGGCCTTCATACCTGTGACTTCCTGAAGTGGTGCTTTTGGTACCAGGTAAAGACATTTCGGTAGCAATCCTAAGCAGGTCTACTTTTCACATCATTCAGTGGGACTTACTCCCAGGAAAGTGTCTTTAGGATTATAGCCTTAGTTGATTGTTTTCCTGTTCTTACCTTCCATACATTCTGACATGTCGATAGAAGGGCTGCGAACCCACATACTGACTGCATGGTGACTTGCCTGCCTGATGGAAAGGTAGTGGACATTACATGTGGTCTAGATAGGCTGGTAGACAGTGTCAGGGAGGAGCCAGTGGTCACATCACATGTTGACACCAATGCTTTGGGGAAATGTCGTCCTATGGTCCTAGAGGAAAAATTTAGGCTGCTAGCCAGGAGACTCAAGGCCAGGACCTCCCAGGTAGCCTTCTCAGAAGTGCTGCTTGTTCCAGCTAGACATGCAGGGCCAGCTACACAGGCACAAAGTAGGAGTCTCAGTGAGTGGATGAGACAATGGTGCAGGGAGGAAGGGTTTAAGTTTGTTAGGTACTGGGATGTTTTTTACAACAAGCACAAAAGAGACAGCCTCCACTTGTTCCAAGAAGGAACCAGGCTGCTGGTACTTAAAATCAAAAAGGCGGCAGAGCAGTTTTTAAACTAAATCCTGGGGGAAAGCTGACATGAGATGAAATGTCTCTGGTTCGGCATGGCTCACCTCTAAGAGATGAAAGGGTAGCTGTTACCATTCTAGAGGGAAATGGATCAGGACTGGCCACTGAAAGGGTGACAAACAATATTGGCCCATTCTGCAGCCAGCATTGCTCTGTTGTTTTACCAAACCCACACTGGAACCAAAAAAGATGTGGCTCAAATAAAATGCAGGTCAGTGATCAGACAGCCAAAAAAAGGGATTATGAGGAACATATTGCAAAAAACATAAAGACCAACTTTTTTTTTTCAAATATATTAGAAGCAGAAAACCAGCCAGGGAGGCAGTGGGACACTTGGATGGCCAAAGGGTAAAAGGATTACTAAAGGATGATAGGGAAATGGCAGAGAAGCTGAATGCATTTTTTGCCTCTGTCTTCACTATCTAAGATAGGAGGTGCTTGCCCACTCCAGAACCCCCAATTTCAGAAGGGGTGTTGCAAGACCTGAATCGCATTGAGGTGATGAGAAAGGAAGTCCTGTGACTGATGGACAAATTAAAAACTGACAGATCACCAGGCCCACGTGGCATACATCCAAAAGTTCTGAAAGAACTCAAATGTGAACTTGTGGATGTCCTGACAAAATATGCAATGTCATTAAAATCTGCCTCCATTCCTGAGGCCTGGAAGGTAGCTAATGTAATGTAACTAATGTAATTACAGGCCAGTCAGTCTCACGTCGATACTGGGTAAGGTGATGGAATCCATTATTAAAGATAGAATTAGTAGGCACATTAATGAACAAAGGCTATTGAGGAAGAATCAGCATGGATTCTGTAAGAGAAGATCTTGTCTCACTAACATTTTAGAGTTCTTTGAGGGGGTGAACAAGCATGTGTACAATGGTGTACAATGATGACCCAGTAGATTTTGTTTACCTAGATGTCCAGAAAGCTTTTGATAAAGTTCCTCATCAAAGAGTCTGAACTAAACTCAACAGTCACAGGATAAGAGGACAAGTCCTCTTGTGGATTAAAAACTGGTTAATTAACAGGAAACAGAGAGTAAGTATAAATGGACAGTTTTCACAATGGAAGATTGTAAGCAGTGGGATACCACAGGGCTCAGTACTGTAGGACAAGGGACCAAGGGGATGTGATTTCTGAATGTAATTTTTGATATTTTCTTTTAGGTAGGTAGGTAGGTAGGTAGGTAGGTAGGTAGGTAGGTAGGTAGATAGATAGATAGATAGATAGATAGATAGATAGATAGATAGATAGATAGATAGATAGCTGTCACTGTGCCTTATTAAGAGTCTGATCATAGTATATTCAGACCCTAGCATTTAACCCAGGAAGAAAGAGATTTAGAATAGAATATAGATATGTATACCTGCATTTTATTATTGTATTTCTTTTCTTATGAAGTTAGATTTTGAGAAGTATTATTAAGTGTTAGAAGCCTTTAGATTTAATTAGACAACAATAGAATGGACTGTGCATTTGGAAGTTACAGGCCTGTCTACTGACAGGCACCCAAGGCCAAAGCTATGTGAAGGAAACGGTTTGAATGTTCCCAAAATAATAACTCCCTTTGTAAAAGCATGGCAGATGGTCCCAGGAAGCCCACCAAGAGCTATGTTTAATGAGAACCATTTCTCCTTATCAGACTATTTTCCAGAGTTGGGTAGGGGCAAACAAGCTCTGAACAAGGCCAGAGGAAGACCCAGTGTTCTCCAAAGTTTCTCATTGTTCTGAGACCAGATAAACAGGCATAATCAATGACATTCTTGACCAGTGCAGAGGTACACCAATAGGAAGATGCAGAGTCCAATGATGCTCTGGTGATGCTACCTGCCTGACACCAATTAGTGATTTTCCTCTGTGTAAATTATAACTGGTGTCGTCTGGGGTATCAGACCTTCTGCCCTTCCTGGTTATGGCAGCATACAGCTTGGAATCGCTGGGTGCTAAGATATCCAGCCCTGTATCTCCTGTTTCTTGCAATAAACAGATAATCATCTAATTCACTGGACCAGTGTTCCCTCTCAGCTGAGTTAGTGTGAGCTAGCTCACAGTTTCTTAGCCTCTGGCGCACACATTTTTGTCTTAGCGCAGGAAGGATGGCTCCAGAGCAAACTAATTTATGCAGTAACCAAATCTCTCGCTCACAACTTTAATGCCAGTAGCTCACAAAGTAGAATTTTTGCTCACAAGACACCACAGCTTAGAGGGAACATTGGGACTCCACCTGTGTGTTCCATATTTGATCTTGGGGGCTCAGGGGCCACAGATTTGTGCTACAGTACTGGGTCCAGTGCTTTTTAAGTAGTTCATTAATGATTTGGAGTTGGGAGTAAGCAGTGAAGTGGGTAAGTTTGCAGATGACATTAAGTAGTCCAGGGAGGTAAAAACCAGGGAGGACTGTGAGGTGCTCCAGAGGGATCTGTCGAGGCTGGATGAAGGGGCATCAATGTGGCAAATGAGGTTCAATGTGGGCAAATGCAAAGTAATGCACATTGGAGCCAAAAATCCCAACTATAAATACACATTAATGGGGTCCAAACTGGCAGTAACTGACCAGGAGAGAGATTTTGGAGTCATGGTAGATAACTTACTGAAAATGTTGACTCAGTGTGTGACTGCAATAAAAAAAAAGGCAAATGCCAAGCTGGGCCTTATTAGGAAGGGAACTGAAAACAAATCAGCCAGTATCATAATGCCCCTGGATAAATCTATGATGTGGCCTCATTTGGAATACACACTTTGCAAAACTCCACCACAGACCCAGAGTTTAAAAGTTTTGTTAAAAGCTTTAAAAAAAATTAATGAACAAGCTTTTTAAAAATTAACTAACTAGCTTCTATGATGCATTAATTTTTTTTGTGTTTTATTCATTGTGCTTCCTTGATAAAATGAGCCTATAAGGAGGAAAATAAATTCAGAGCTGCTTGCTTGATAGTTGCCAGCAGAGACTGTAAATGGCTGGATACTTGATCCAGAGCCCATTGACGTCAATGGAAGTTGTCCATTTGGCTTCAGAGGGGTTTTGAATTAGATTTTGCTCATACTTGTAGGGGTTTCCTGGAACTCACAGATGCCTACTTTAGACCTATCCCATATAAATCCTATATGTGTATACTCTGATAACTCACCAGAATAACATCAAAAATGTTTACATGTATATAATGCCATGCAAAGAACATTAAACTACTCGAACAATAGATTATACAACTTAAATGTGAAAGTTGAAATGGAAGTTTAAAGGAAGTCCCTGCATATATGATATTTTCTCATCATGGTTGCTTTGTTATAGCAAAGCCACACTTCAAAAGAGGCTGTTTTCACGTGACAGCTGAAACCACCCCAGAGTATCCTATATACGACCATGCCTGAGCAGTACAGTTAGATGGCCTGATTTGACACAAGGCAGCTACATATAATATAAAATATGAGAAGGCAGAGAACAAATGGTAAACTTATTTTAAATTCTTCTGATCACCCACTACTTATTATTTCCATTTTCATACAATATATTCAGTACAAAATATTGCCCAGTTTTGTGCTGGGACATGTCCAGGATTGTTTTTGTATGAAAAATGTATTTATTTATTTATTTATTTATTTATTTATTTATTTATTTATTTATTTATACAATTTCTACCCCACCCTCCCCGCAAACAAGCTCAGGGTGGCTTTCAACAAGGGCATCAGTTGCCAATAAAACAATATATAACAATAGAATACATTATAAAAATATAAAATCATAAGGTGCTAGTTGATCATATCATTCATTGCTTACAATGGCGCTTTCAGATGTCTAGATAGAACCATAATGTCTGGTGAACATAAGAACATAAGAGAAGCCAGTGTTGGATCTAGTCCAACATTCTGTCACACAGTGGCCAAAAATACCAGGTGCCATCAGGAGGTCCAGCAGTGGGGCCAGGACACTAGAAACCCTCCCACTGTTGCCCCCCCAGGCACCAAGAATAGAGTGCATCACTTGCCCCAGCCTGAGAGTTCCTATCTATACCAACACATGTGATAAAGGCGTTTTTGAATATCACACCTGCCAAGTGGAATAGTGCCACGTGGATGTGTTTCGTGGGGTTTCCCACATAAAAACTATTATGTTTCAAATGCTTGCCAGAGACTAAAATACAAATATATATATATATATATATATATATATATATATATATATATGTATATGTATATGTATATGTATATGTATATGTATATGTATATGTATATACTGCAAATATACTTCCAAGTATCAAAGCAAAAACATTTATAAGTCCCATTTCAATACTTGTTTTGGTAAAATCAAGGATTCAGTCCTTGGGTAAAAACAATTCAATCATTAGCGTTTACTCAGCTTTAAAAAAACAAACACTTTTGACCCATTAACTCCACCCATATTTCTTTCTCACAGATATCAGTTACAATAAAATCTCTTAAAACATATTTGCGTATTTTATAACTTTTATATGTTCAAATCAGCCGAATCAACCCTGGCGATCAATGGGGTGACAGATGTCGCAGCCAGATTGCCCGCACCTCCAACTTTTATATGAAGAAGCTCATAATTTTAATATAGATACTCTTTTCTGTATTCAGTTATAGTGGTTCAACAGGGTAAAAGCATCATTGCTTTTCCTTCTCTTATTTCAGTGGATGTTTATGATTTTCATGTAGCATATATAGCGTATTCATGCATACAGTTTACCACCAATAAATGTGTATGTGTGAACCATGCCTAAGACTTCCACTTATGGCCGCCATTACCACCACTAGCTACAAATATGTAAATAAATATGTATTCACTCACCTGATCTCGGGAATAAGGAGTGTCCACTCTCTGCTTGTCACCACAGGCTGCTAGAAGAACGTTCACTGCATTTAACTGGAGCAACATTTCACAGGCCATTGTGTCAAAAAACGTAATGTTGGCAAGTGCAGCTGAAGCCAGAAGGAAAACTTCTCCAGAAGTAGCCTCTTGGCACAGTTCTAAACATGCAGAAAATATTTGATGCCCTTAAATCATGTCATTAAAATATTGAATGTCAACGTTTATAACAAAATCTTTTATAATAAATTGTTCACGTTACACTACTCCTGTAAGAATTCCTTGCAGGGGAGGATTCAGTCCTGTATCCACAAAAGAACACAAACATATTAACAGTACAATCCAAGCAGAATTATACCTTTCTAAGCCATTGACTTCAATGGACTTGGGGAAGGATGTAACTGTGTTTAGGACTGCATGGTAAAAGTTTGCTGGAACAAATGGGAAAGAGTGACTATACAGGAGCCCTGCACTAGCATCAGAACGTATATTAAGGACAGAAATATTCTATTCAGATTTGGAAATATTTGGAAGCATTGAATAATGCTATATCTGGGGATAGTTACAAATAATTCCAAATTAGAGTTTTAGATTTCCAGATATTCACAATAATTCCTAATATTCAGAGTCTCAGTGACTCCTATAGAAAGCAGGCTCAGCTAGTGAAACTAACTCTTCAGACAGCTTGGCCTGGCTCTTGAGGGGAAAAAAGGAAAAGTTTCCCAGTCAGCCTGGCACCAAGGTGGCTGATCAAAGACCTCAGTGTCCCCTGACTGGTACTGCCATGGTTCGACCAAGGCATGGGAAATGGGGTGAGACCAAAGCCTGTGAGCAGGGGTCTTTTGGGGGGGGAGCGCACAGGAGCGCAGCTCCGGGAGCTCAGGAGCCAAGCCCCGCCCCCAGCCGGCTTCCCGGGGAGTCTTTCCGCCAGCCGAATGTCAATTTCAGCTCCATTATATCCTATGGGCCATTGAAGTCAATGGTGAAAACATAGGGTATATTCTGGGGGCTGGAGGGGAGGGGATTTGAGGGAGAGGCTCCAAACTCACAGGGTAGCTGATGGGGCCTCTCCCCAAGATACCCACCAAGTTTCAAGAACATTGGACCAGGGGGTCCAATTCTATGGGCCCCCAAACAGGTTGCCCCTATTCCCTCCATTGTTCTCTATGGTGGGAAAAAAACTTACTTTTTTCCCACCATAGAGAACAATGGAGGGAATAGGGCAACCTGTTTGGAGGCCCATAGAATTGGACCCCTGGTCCAATGTTCTTCAAACTTGGTGGGTATCTTGGGAGAGTCTCCATCAGCTACCCTATGAGTTTGGAGCCTCTCCCTCAAACCCCCTCCCCTCCAGCCCCCAGAATATACCCTATGTTTTCACTATTGACTTCAATGGCCCATAGGATATAATGGGGCCGAATTGCCCTCAAATTTCTTTCATTCCCTCCTTTCCTTCTCTTTTTTTCCTCTTTCCCTCCTTCTTCTCTTCTCTCTTTCTTTCCCACCTTCTTCTCTTCTTTTCTCCTTTCCCTCCTTCTTCCTTCTCTTTCTTTCCTTCCCCTTTCCTTCTCTTTCTTTCCCTCTTTCCTTCCCTATTTCCTTCTCTCTACTCTCTCTCTTTCCTTCCCTCTTTCTTCCTTCTGTGGCCCAACTCTCATGAGAAGGAGTTTAAACTTTAAACCCCTTCTCTCTTAGCTCCCCCACCCAGACCAGCTGGGGAAGGGAAGGGGAGGCTTTTGAAGATGCCTCCCCCACTTTTGCTTCCCCTTCTGACATCACTTCCGGTGATGTCAGGGGGCGTGGCATATGCTAATAGCCTAATAGCTCATTAGCATACCATATGCTAATGAGCTCCTGCAGCTGTTTTTTTACGAAAAGACCCCTGCCTGTGAGTGATGTCTATCTGCATTTATGAAATCCTGAAGCAGGCACAGACATCAGAAGGTACTTTCACATTGGTTCTGTCTAACTGAAAGGTTGGCATAGCTGCTTATAGAAGTCCCCTGCTGTCTCCTGACCATTTGTTCGGCATGCTGAAACAGTCTTCTCTGTGTCCCTTTCCAAGCACCTCAACTTACATTAGATTCCTCCTCTGTTTCTTAATGTATATTAGGGGAAAAAATGGACTAACTAGATCAATAGTGAAATTTTATTTGGGCCTGTTTGGGTGTATATCAGGAATAAGCAGGGCTATTTTTGTAGCAGGAACTCCTTTGCGACACATCCCTAATGTAGCCAATCCTCCAAGAGCTTACAGTCGCCCCTGTAAGAAGAACTCTGTAAACTCTTGGAGGATTGGCTAAATTAGGGGTGTGTTGCCTAATATGCAAAGGAGTTCCTGCTACAAGAACAGCCCTGGGAATAGGGATAAGTTTTGTGATATAGAGATAGATTTAGATCAGGGGTGTCAAACAGGCAGCCTGTGAGCCAGATGCAGCCCACACAGAGCTCAGAACCAGCCCCCAAGCAACTTGCTTCTCCTAGGCTGAGTTCAGACTGGCAGTTTGCCCCAGTAGGGACCCGGGCCAGTGACGATTCAATCCCGGAGTAAATTGGGCGTTCACACGGGCACATCTGCCTGGCATCCCCCACCCATAGCCAACCCATGCTGTTGCGCTTCATGGCCAGATCAAAAAGATACCTCATAAAACTGGTAGCAAATCCATAAGCCCACATGTATCGCGTGTTTCTCCGCTTTTGGGAAGTCTGAACGCGCAGCCGAAAAGCCAGGAGCAACCCGTGTTGGGCAGCAGCGATATTATTGGCCGTGCTCTGTGGGTTTCTCCCCCAATTGGCAAAATGCACGTATGCGCATGAGTGCATAAGCGCTCATGCGCACATACACCCATGCACCCACAGCCGAATTAATGGGGAAACACCGAATACAGCGTGCCTCTGGGGCAGCAGTCTGAACGCTCCTGCCCGGCTCTGCCCCGTATCATCCAGCAGCAGCCCGGGCTGTGTGAATGGGAAAACCCGGTACAGTTTATTCCAGGGCTTTTTTGCCATGCCTGGCTACCGGAGCAAACTGCCAGTCTGAACTCAGCCCTACTTTCTTTTCCAGGTCTGTTGCTGCAGTCACACACTAGCTTGCTTTTTCCCCAGCTCCCTCAGTGGCTCTTTGATTCCTGCTTCCTACCTCTTGCCTCCCCCTCCCCCCCCCTTTCTCACTCACACACTCTTACTTCCTTCTCTGGGGCTGCTCCTTTTCTTTTGGAGGGGAGGAAAGAGAGAGAGAGAAACCAAAATTGGAGTCCCATGGCAGCTTTAAAACCAACAACATTTTATTCCAGGTATATGCTTTTATGTGCAAGCACATTTCTTGGGTAGGTGGGAGGGAGAGAGGGAGGAAGGGAAGGTGGATTCTTCTGATAAGCACAACATACATTGAGGAAATTATTTTGGCTTATTCTGAAAAGTTGTCGTGTTTTTTTAATGGATTTCTCTGTTCCTATTTAGATTTCTTTTTGTTCAAGAAGACCCTGATTACAAATTAAAGCACATGGATTGGTCCTTATATCTTGGAGAGTGGAGTGATTTCAGATGCCAAATCATAATAGCACACATTGGTAATGAGGCAGGAAAACTAGGTCTTTATTCAGGCCAGGAGGATGTATTGTCTTGAGCTTCATTATCAACTGCAGTTCAGCAGTATCTCTTTCTACTCTCCCTTTGAAATTTCTTTGTAGGAGCACTGGTGCTCTTAGGTCAGGAACTGAGTGTTGTGGTTTCTAATGTCTACAATGCATGCTACTTTCACTTTGATTGATTGTCGGATTCTGTGGCAGTGTCCAGACTACATGCCACTTTCACTTTGTTTGATGTCTCGGTTTTATGGTACTGTCTGCATAGATTTATGGCTGTTTTATGGCCATTCAGGGGTGACTCCGCAGTCAGTACGGTGTTGGCCCGGGGTATTTGACTGTGGTTTTGAGCCACATCTTTTTCTGTTCCAGTGTGGGTTTGGTAAAACAACGGAACAAATGCTAGATGCAGAATGGGCCTTAGACAGTAGATTTCATTTATGTATGTGAGCAAGACTTTCATTGGGGGAGCTTTGGTCTGCTGTAGCAGAATCAGATACTGTTGGGTTTTGGGTGAGAGTTTGCAAGCAGAATGAAATGTGGGCATGGTAGAGGGAGTTGGCACATGGGAAAGGCTACAGACACATTATTGGGCTTCCTGGAGTATCCAGTCCACAGTACAGGCTATGCTATGCTTCAGTCCGCTGGCTCCTTCTCCTGCCCCTTCTCTTCTTCCAGCTGCTAATCCAGGCCTGTGCTCACTCATTCAGCTGTCTTCTGCCCAGTACTGCCAATGAAGAAATACAGTGGCTGAGTTCAGACTGGCAATTTGCCCCACTATAGCCATGTTTCAGCTACGTTTCCCAAGTGGATTAAAGGGGGCATTCACAAAGGCACATCTGCCTGGCATTCCCCACCTGTGTGCAACCCATGCTGTTCCGCTTCGCTCCCCAGATTAAAAGATACCTGTTGAAAGTGGTAGCAAATCCCAGAAAGTGCCTTTGTCCTGCTGCATTCTGCTTCCGGGAAGTGTGAACACTTAGCCGAAAAGCCGGGAGCAACCCACGTTGCGCATAAGGCAGCAGCGATATGATTGGCTGTGCTCTGCTCTACCACCCAATGCGGTGCTGACACAACAGGATCCTTCCCAAATCGGCCGGATGCACATGTGCGCATGAGTGCATATGTGCTCATGCGCACATGCAAACATAGCCGATTTACCAGGAAAAAGCCATTTACAGCCGTGCCTCTGGGCCAGCAGACTGAACACCCCCATGCACCTCCTCCCAGTATGCTTCCGCATCAGTCGGCGCAGTGTGACCAGGAAAAGCCGGAACAGTTTGTTCCAGGGCTTTTTTGCCATGACTGGCTCCTGCTTCAAACTGCCAGTCTGAACTCAGCCACTGATAGTCTGGTCCACATTTTCCTTTTAAACGTTAACATGGCAGCTGTTTGGGAATTTCATTCAGATCAATCACTTGCTTGTCCAGCAGTGAAAGTTTTGGACTCTGATGTTTACCACATATTTCCTTATGTTTAACTAAAAATTGCAGCGTCCTCCCCTGAAATATGTTAGCATTTAGAAAATATCATATTTTCCTTTTCAGCATTATGTATTAATATTAATAACATGTATCAGGCATTTCCATTTTTAGTGCCAAAGACTCTACCAACAGGAAGAACAGAGATCTTTGTGATTATTGACTTAATTAGTGGTCTGGGCTAGTACCCATTGCTCTGTTAGAAGCCTACATGGAATGTTACTCACGATGAAGTTATATAACTAAATAAAATGTGATAGTACGGGTTGGGTAAAACTCAGTGATCCACGAGAGGATAAATCTACAATTTATCTTACTTTCACTACTTTATCTTTAGGATCTAAGAATACCCTGCATCATTTTTTTTAGTTGCAGTCCTCTTAAAAATGCTGCAGACACAGCTATTATTATCATAACCTAAGTGCCTTTTAATTCCTGTACACATTTATTTTAACTAAGGTCTGACTCACCCAGCAATTTGATTTCAATGTGGTTTAAAGATTAAATATATAGAGAAAAGTAATTCAATTACTCAGCTATAAATATTAGAGAGAAATTGGTGATTGATTAGTGGAAAGATTCTCACCCACTCCCTGGTTGCAGTTTCTCTTTCTAAATGTACTTAGACATGTCTAGCCCTGTCCAACCTAGGCAGTGCTTTGGCAGCAACAATAGGGGGGGGGAGTCTAATTTTTTCCCAAGCTATGCAAACACTGAACCTATTTCTTGAAAATCACTCTGACTGTTGTACCTCATAATTTTGCCTTGAGCCTTATCAGTCTGTGTGGTAGACATCTCCAGCAAGCAAGCCATCTGAAGGAAGGATGAGGGCAGCCCAGAAGAAGAGAGTAAGCCCATAACCCACATCTGGCCAGGCACACATAACACGGGGTGCAGCTAGCTGGCCATATCCACAGTGCTGACGGGCAAGGACGTGACCCTGGAACTGAGGGATGGCTGGGAGCAAGCTTAGTCATCACACGTACTAATTATCTCAAGCCATGGCAGCTGGAGCTGGTGAATCATGGGAGCTGGAAGGTGAAGCAGGAGTTGAGACTCAGCAGATATGGGAGAGAGCAGGGCAGCACATGCCAAGGTGAGGATGGAGTCAGGGAGTGAGGGAACTGCCCTGGGCACAAAGCTGATGGGCACCTGGGGAAAGGCAAGTTACCAATAAAGAGATCTTTGTCCCACCCTTTGTCCCGCCTCTTTCCTAGACCATGGAAACCCAGACACCTCTTAGCCTCTTAAGGACTCCAGTGCTGCAGGCATCTTGAACCAGTCTGGTGGCGATGGCCACGCTCACAGTCTGAAATTCAGACTGGTTAGGGGACAGGAATGTATAAATTAAGAGTTAATTCCAAATTTAGAAATGAAGTGTGTGTGTGTGTGTGTGTGTGTGTGTGTGTGTGTAAAATAATAAACAAGCAAATAAATAAATAAATAAATAAATAAATAAATAAATAAATAAATAAATAAATAGAGGATTTTAAAAAATTGGCACTAAAATATTGTTGTAGCAATATACCATTGTACCAGTAGGTGTAGCCGTTTCCCTGAATTCCCAGCTTTCTTTTTTTCTTCTTGAGTAAGGTCGAATCTGCATTTGCAGTTTTAAATCAGTTGCGTGCTGCCGTGACGCCATTTTTCTCTATGCTTGTTTGAATGCTGTTTGGAGAAGATTCTTTTAAAGCAGTGCGGAGGTGCAATGACCGTGGAGCCGCCCCGAAAGGACGATAAACATATATGGATGTGTGAAAGTATGCTAGCACTGTTGAGGTGTGAAAACGACACCAAATCTGGACAGCTGTTTTGAAGACGGAGTCAAAAGGCAGGGACGTTTGTGGGAAAGACAAATGCAGATTTGGCCAGAGTCTCTGTTCCTTTCCTGTGTGGAGATAAGGTTTTTCCTTGTATCTCTGCAAGGGAAGGACTAGAGACTTTTTAACAATGACAACTGGGAATTCAGAGAAACTGCTACACCTGTCTCTACATTAGTCCATCACTATAACGATATTCTAGTGACTATTTAAAAAAAAAAAAAAAAACAATTGCAAAATCCTGGTGACCCAGGGAAGGGAAGGTGGCCACTTATGGGAGACTGGGGAAGGGAAACTGTGGGGGAACTTGTGATGTGGAAACGCAGTTGCTGGTGCCCTTCATCTACAGCCACACCACCAGTGAGGAAAATGCAAAATCCTGTCCCTGTGTGGAAGACACCTATCTATCCAGAGCACTTAAAATACTTTCCTGGATCCAGAGCTTTCTTAATGAACTCTTTTGATTTTTTTTTTTTACTCCAATTTGTTAAATGAACATGGGTTAGAAAAACTACACCAATGGCAAAAAGCATAGATTTCTGGAGTTGTGTGTGTGTACATGTTGGGGTTGTTTTTGTTTACCCCAACTGCATTTTTTTGTTTACAGAAAGCTAATCGTAAGTGGTAACCGGCTATACTTTGAGGTCATTGTCAGTGTTCCCTCTAAGCTGAGTTAGTGTGAGCTAGCTCACGGTTTTTTAGCCTCCAGCTCACACATTTTTGTCTTAGCTCATGAAGGATGGCTCCAGAGCAAACTAATTTATGCAGCAGCCAAATCACTCGCTCACAACTTTAATGCCAGTAGCTTACAAAGTAGAATTTTTTGCTCTTAAGACTCCACAGCATAGAGGGAGCATTGGTCATTGTCCCCTACTGTACAGGGGACAATGCCCTAAGAAGAAGAAAAATCAGAGCCACTTTTCTGCCCCCTCCCCCAAGTACTACTGGGGTAAGAAATACACCCCAAGAGTATCGAGAGAGTTTTAATACATTCATACACATTCTAGCATGGCAGTAAGTACTTATGCCACAGGCCCAGTCTAATACAATATACAACCACATATATAAGATACAATAATGTATAATACATGATATTAGAATATCATTAGAATAGAAAATAATACATCAGATTATTACAAGAGATAATTGATACCTTTTTCTAACTATATCTTATTTCCTCAACGAATAGCTTCTTCCTTGTATAGTAGATTGAAAGATTTGTACTCTCTCTCAGTAGCAATACAATATAAATAATGATGTATTGACTAGTTAAGCACACTTAAACAAACTGCTTTAAATGTCTCTGTGTACATAGTTAAACTTTGGACAAAGGCTTACGGATCACTGCTTAGTCCCTCCCTCAGTCTGTATAAAAAAGATGGGGCTCAAAGTGCAACGTAGCAATCAGAAATTATCTGGTAGACTTTTTTCAACAATTCCCTCCATAGTTTTGTCAAATTGTTACGGCATTATGATTTTAAAAATGCACGTTCTTATCTCTGTTCCACACCAGGCATAGATCGTGACTGACTATATCCTGTGAGAAGCTAGTAAAGCCTTCACGATAAGTGGCAAAGCTCCTTACCTCCTAAATGAGAAACACACTCACCACTGGACCTCACCTTTCAGGCTATATGCAGATATTAATTGCTATCATAATTACTAACTAGTTACACAAAGAATATCACTCAATTGATACAGTAATATAAAGACAAAGAAACAGGTCCCTAGCATAATCTAAATTAATCCCCTCGGTAGGAATGTACTGGCTACTAAGCATCATGTCTCAGATCTGGCCAGGAGTATAGGGTTGCTGGTCTTGACTGAAAAGCTCATGGAAGATTCTTCTTGCAAGCCAGAATCAAGACTGGATTGGTCTCCCAGACACATTAGGATATGCCAAATAGAAAATAAAGAAGGATATACCTGGAGAATAATATGGTGTTTATTAGTATAGAAGCAGTCTAGTTACTATGTATTGGGACTTAGCTTTGAGGAGCATCTGAGAATGATAAGAATATCCAGATAAGGACAGAAATGATGATATAGTCCAAAGTCACTACATATAGGTTGCGGGCCAACAGATAACCATATGTATGAGTTTATAATCAATATTTTTTTATATTGCTTGTTATTATTAAAAGAAGCAAGAATGGAAATTATTAATTTATATAACTATATAATTATGGAGGTCATAAAAGTATATATAACTTTTTAGGGCATTTGAAGTTATAAGATAATCAATTAACCAAGAATGGGAGCCCTATCAAGTGGGACAGATAGTTATTCTTAGAATTATCAGTTTCTTCTTGGAAGAAGCTGCTTGCCTTGTGAGCCAGTTTACTTTTGGACAAGTCTTTTAATGGACTCATCTAATTGCTCCCCTATAATTACATATATAGAATTAATGTATGGCATGGTCATACTTTAAGTTAGTCAAAAGTAAAGATGTTAGTAGTTACATTTTGATTTTAAAAAAATTAAATGGCAGCTAGATTGTTTATGAGTATTTACTTTTGCACTATGCCCACAATGAACAAACACATTTTTGCATGATTTCTTGCTAGGAGATTAATGATCAGACATAGGAAAGCTGTTTAAAGTTTCTCAAGAACATGACCATATCAGAACCAGGCTGTAAAATGTAACCATTATTGAATGAGAGCTGAACATCAGGACTCAGATTAGCATCCTATGATAAGTTCAATTCAATTCAATTTGATTTATTACGATCAAAGATCAGCAAATACCTTAAAATGTTGCATACAGTTAACAGCAAAAATACAGCCAGACAGTTGATACAGATAAAAATTTTAGTTAAGACAGCGTGGATTTTGAAATTTCCTAAGAAGTAATAGTCTTCTGTCTGGTTAGGATAGCCATAGCACAAAATCTTGCTACCTTAGGAGGAGTATCATTGCAAATATCAGCTAAAAGAAGAGTAGAATAAAACTGATTAGACCTGCCTGGGTAGGCAATGATTATCGGCGTAATATATTTAGAACAAATCTCGTGAGAGAATCAACAAGATAAAAGAACGTGCTCAATTGTCTCGACCTGTCCAGAGTTACAAGGATAGAGTCGGCTTGCATAGGGGGTATGAGCGTATCTCTCTGGCAGGAGGACAGATGGGAGAACATTTAACTGTGCAAAAGTGAAAGCTCTGCGGTGCTTTGGGAGTTCTAACAAATAAAGGTAACTGGATGGATCAAACTCTAGGTTTTTATTTCTCACCACTATAAAGTGTAAGGCTCGGGCTCTGTCCATTTGGAGAGAAGTGTCCCATAATCTTTGTTTGACAACAGCTTTGGCTCCTTGAAATCCAAGGTGCAAAAGAGCAGTACTAGAGAAGCCTAGAAGTGCCAGTTTGTATTCTATTGCAGAAACCCAGCTTGAGCAAAAACTATCTGAAAGGATTGAGGGGGGGTCAGACAGGCCCGTAGCTACAGTGGGGCATCTCGGGGCCTGGCCCCCCGACTTATTGCTAAGGCCCCCTGACTTCCAATCCATCCCAGGCACCCCGACTTCTATTTTTTTATTTTATTTGTGGCACTCCTTGGGGGGGGGGAGTGCAAGGTGCCCCCTGACTTATTTAAAGGCCCTCTGAATTAAAAAAATCCTGGCTACGAGCCTGGAGTCAGATCTGATGAAAGGAGTTTTAGTTTAAGCCAAAAACATATGGCATAGAACCAAGCCCAGGTTTCTAATGTAACTAGGCCAGCCTTAAGCCTAAGCAGAGCACTGGGAACACATTTTTGAACTCCAAAAAAAGATCTCAAAAACTTTGACTGAATTGTTTCACGTTTGGTGTTTTTGTTATACAGAGAGATCTGTGTGCCGTACATTAGTTGAGGTATTGTCTTACCCCAAAAAACCCTTCAAAGCATAAGGAGTGTAAGTTCCTCCTTTGGTGTGAAAAAATCTCAGGATTGCAAATGCTGATTTCTGGGCAGAATCCATGACCTGAGAAAGGTGAGCTGCCCATGAGCCTGAAGATTGAAATGCAACTCCCAAATACCTGAATACTTTAACTTGCTCAGTCATAGGACCATCTAATTGCCATCTGTGCATCATAGGCCTTTTAGCAAAAACAAGTATTTTGGTTTTGATGAAATTTATAGTCAGATGTTCCTCTTTATAGTACAGTGAGAGCGCACGAAGGGCTACTTCAGTATATGACAAGATAGCTGTGTCATCTGCATATAAGAGCATGGGAATGGGTCTTTTTGCAATAGTTGGAGGGTGAAAGTCCAAATTAAAGATTGTACCATAGAATTTATATAGCAGTTAAATAGTAGAGGGGCAAGTATGCAGCCTTGTCTCACCCACCTCCTAACTGGGACCTTATGGGACAGGTATCCTTGAGGGTTGCATCGTACTGATAGTTGATTATCTTTATGGAGGGCACATATAAGGGCCAGCTATCTGCGATCAATTGTTTTTTTCTAGTTTTACCCACAGTCTATCGTGCGAGATGCTGTCAAATGCCATTTTATAATCCACAAAGGCTGTATACAATGCTCTCTGGGGCCTAGCAGTGTATTTCTTTATTAAGTGTTGCACGATCAAGCACTGATCTATTGTGGAATGACCACTTCTAAATCCTGCTTGTTCTGCAGTCAGTATATTTCCCCCCTCTCTCCAGTCCAATAGCTTCCAGTATAAATGCCTGGCATACAGCTTGCCTACCACGCTAAGCAAGCTGATTGGATGATAGTTAGAAAGGTCTGATCTTGCCCCCTTCTTATAAATTGGGATGATGACTGCCGTGCCCCAGCCTTTAGGGATCTGAGCTGTTTGATTAATATAGGTGAAGAGGGTTGCAAGTACAGGTGCCCACCAGTCAATGTCTGATTTTATTAACTCTGGGGGAATTAAATCTCCTCCAGGGGCTTTGCCCAATTTTATCTGGGTTATGAGTCTCCTACCTATGATAAGTGGATACTAGTTTTGTTTTGTTTTTTAACCTTCAACAGTCTAGCTACTATTCAAATTACTGAAATATGTCCATTTAATAGTAAAATATAGAAGCATGCCACTTTGGGTCTCACTGAATAGAGAAAAAGGTGGCGTACAAACTTCTTAATAAACACAAAAAATAAAAATGCTTGCAGGAGAAGATGCCTCTTCCCCTTTTCAGTATTTAGAGTAAATGAGTAGTTTGCACAGGAAAAAGAACAAAACAAGTAAAATATACATACTGAGAAGTGCTGAGACTATTTCCTCCATATTTTCGAGAAAGCTACTGAGATGCTCAGTAACAGAGAGATGAGGAGATGTAATCTGTGCTATTACGGCTGCTGCTTCTGCGTGAGTGGCTTGGGAGTGGGTGCTGTCGGTAAGGATGTCGGCTAAACATAATATTCCATCAACCTAGGTGAAAAAGGATACATCGAAAATCAGGGACATATTTTAAGTATCAAACTACCTCGGGGGTGGAAAGGCATTTTATATCAAGAAGAATAAATAAAAATAAAGACTGTAATGTAAACAGGAAATGGTGAAGAGTTAAACATTGTAAACGACAATGTATGAATTAACAGTAGTAGCTGCTACTTTGGATACTATCACTTGTTCTGAATTTTAACATGCCACGTGACCTCCGCACACCTCATGGGTTTTACTGTGCAGTCTTTGCCCTGCTACCATAATTAGCCAAGCAGGAGAAGATACTAGTTCTTAATTTCTTGAATAATAGATCCGCTTATTTATTACAGGCGACTCTAATGTAACACTTACAAGCTACTCTAATGTAAACAATGCCCTGACCTCGATAGTCCAGGTTAGCCTAATTTTGGAAGCTAAGCAGGGCCAGCCCTGGGTAATACTTAGATGGGAGACCACCAGATCCAGGATTGCTACACATATGTAAGCAATGGCAAACAGGGCTCTTTTTGTAGCAGGAAATCCTTTGCATATTAGGTGGCATGCCCCTAATGTAGCCAATCCTCCAAGAAGTTACAGAGCTCTTCTTACAGGGGCTACTGTAAGCTCTGGGAGGATTGGCTACATTAGGGGTGTGTCGCCTAATATGCAAAGGAGTTCCTGCTACAAAAAGAGCCCTGATTTTGGCAAAACATCTCTGAATGTCTCTTGAAAACCTGTGAAGTCAGCAAAAAAGAAAAAAAGTAAAACAAAATCCTAAACATTTACAATGCTTACACAACATTACAATAGATTATAACATCCATGACTTGATAGTCACTCAGCTGAGCTTAATGTCCTTAACCACAACAGCTCAGATTCAGGCACACTGAGAACATCTTGCAATTGTAGGCAAAGATCAGCAACCTATACCTTTATAGTCTTAAGACCACTATTGTAAATTCTCTGCTTCTAGTGTGCATGGTTATTAAGTTAACCATTGATTGAATGATATAAAGTAATACACGATTTGATAAATGTAAGTAACATGACGACCAGCCAACCTAAAACCCACCTTTTCCTTTGTAACTAAGATAGCGTACATATCATTTCAGCAGAGCACCATGGTGCTCCGAAACTGCAGTGAGGCAGATTTCACATCTTGGGGACAACAACAGAGATGACCCAAAGTCTAACAGGTCTGCTTGTACACAACAGGGCAGCTAGCAGAATAACCTGTGAATGGTTCCGCTATACCTTTAATTTGGTCCTGAATCCTCACAGGACCAGGTCGTGGTGAGGAATAACCCTCATTTTCTGCTGGAATAAAGTCTATGGGGTAACTGAACACCAGGTCTTGAATAATCTATTTAAAAAATCCCCTTTTTCCTGATCTTTGCTGCAGGAGCAAGAAGGGGACTGAATCCTGGTGTTTATTGCCCTGGACTCAACTACCCCACAAAAAGCAGATTATAGCAGTCAAAATCAAGACTCAGCAATGGTTGCCCATCACCGGGAATGCAAAATCTGGTCCTCTTATCTCTATCCTGTACCTTAGTCTCCCAAGAAATGAACCTTTGCCACTGCTTAGCAAGCACAGATCCAGAGAATGATATAGATGACAAAAACAGGACCATGTTTATATAAAATCAGGAAGCAATTGTAATAGTATAATGATTGACGGAAAGAGGAAGCACTGTACAGAGAAATGCCAATTGGAACAATTCTGGTCTGTGGGAACATCTACAAATTGTTCCAGTTGGATGATGTCCCTTATTATTTATTATTTCAGACGTATTTCTGCTGAGGCACTCTCTCCTCATTACCTCTTCCACTGCTCCCCCCCCAAAAAAAAAGGTAGTCAGCAAAATCCAAGGGGGGAAAGTCAGATCTAAACATCTCCTATCATTACCTTATTTCAGAAAGTACTACGTTGGGATTGACTATATTAACTCTATTTAAAAATGGGTGTGATTAGGTCAGAGTTATCTGAATGCGCATCCATTCTTGGCTGGGGCTCAAACCTTCCGCAAGCAGTACCACCTGATCTGGAAACTCACATATGGAGACTGTGAAATTGTAGTTTGGATATTTACTCCGAATTCGGATATTTACTCCGAAATCATTCAGGGGAATGTCTTCCATATTTCATGGATTGGATTCATCAGAAAATTTTTGGTGACAGAAGACGGGAATTTTTACCAACTTTGCTTTGTGTCACAGACCTTTGATTCCCATATTATGGGGATTTTTTTGGTGGGGGGGCTTTCCCCCAGGAACAGCATTTGGGGAGCATTTTGCACTGTAGTGGGAGGTGAGGAACTACCATTCCAGAAATGGAAATCCCTTCCATCAACAGAGACTTTCCACAGGCTCCAAGCCCTTATGTTCCAGGGTAAAGATCTGATATTGAAAACATTGCAGGAATTAACTCTGATTCATATTAATTCTTTGGAAAATACCAACTGGTAAAAAGGAGCTATTGAGAGGGATGGTGTTAGAAAATGCTCAAGGTGTGGCTACACACCCATCATCCCACAATACTCCTTTGACATAAACAGCTCAGTACGTTCAGCATTGTTCATCATACACCATCCAGCACCTTACATTACAAGTGATCTTTTCAATTTTTAATGTTCTTCCATTCATTCCTCAAATTGTTTATTTAAAGCTTTTGTTGCTCTCATTTCAGTTATTTATTAATGCACACTGCCAAGTTGTCTTAATTAAACATTCCCAGCTGGCCATACATTAAGGTGTTTAGTTTGACATGTCACTTAAAACATCCTATGAGAAGGGCTCAATGAAGTAATGCTATTATCTTTCAGATCGTTGGTGCTTAGAACAACAAGGATAAATTTATCACTGGACTATTTATTGTACAGAATACAAATAATGTTCAGCATTTGATGTTCGGAAATGACAAAAAGATACAATGTTTCCACCATTTCGTCGTCAGCAAGCCTTCATCCATCTACTTAGCACAAGATTTTTTTTTCTAGTTGTGGTGACACTAGAGGTCAAAACCAGTCATTTGCATAAGTCATTTTTCTCCAAGGTATACGAAAAAAGATTCCCATGTTACACACATAATGTCCATACGCGTGATTAATTCTTGTCTAATATATGCACTAGATATTACAATAATCAAAGGATCTAGTTTTATCACCTTGGAGCTTTGCAGTATTACAATGGATATGAATTTTAAAACAGATGCAGAACAGCAAATGAATGATAACAGGAACAGATTGCAGCACAGACTACAGCAACCTTTAGTCTGCCAGCAGGGGGCAAAAGTTGGCAGACTGGGTCTAGGGCACAGTAAATCTCTCCTTGCAAGCGGGGTGGTCACCCCTGCCTTGAAGCAGGCCGTGGTGTATCCACTCCAAAAGAAACTTACTCTGGATCCAGGAGTGCTAAATAACTACCATCCAGTCTCAGATGTACCATTCTTGAGCAAGGTGATTGAATGAGTGGTGTCGGGGCAACTTCAGGGATTTCTGAATGAAGCAGATATTTTGGATGCATTCCTTGGTTGCCCTGCTACACTGGGTAATAGACAGGGGGACTGCAACCCTGTTAATTCTCCTGGATCTCTCAGCAGCTTTAGATATCACTGACCATGGTATTCTTCTGGACTGCCTTTCAGGGCTGGTAATCAGAGCACTGTTTTGTGGTGGTTTCAGTTTTACCTCAAAGGTAACTTCCAAACTGTGGTGCTGGGGCACTGCTGCTCGAGCCCTTGGTCTCTGGCCTATGGCTGTCCTGCAAGGATCTATCTTGTCCTCCATGCTTTTTAACATTTACATGAAGCCACTGGGAGTGATCATCCAGGGATCTGGGTTGAACTGCCACCGATATGCAGACGACACTCAGCTCTATCTTGAACTTCCAGCAGATCCCAAGGAGGCTGCAGAAAATCCAAACGTATCTAGAGGCAGTTTTGGGATGGAAGAGGGCTAACAATCTGAAACTTAATCTTATCAAAATGGAGGTGCTACTAGTAGGGGGATGTCTGACCCAGGAACTGGGATATCTCCAGTTCTGGATGGGGTTGAACTCCCTTAAAGGAGCAGGTTCATAGCTTGGGGGTTGCTACTGGACCCGAGACTCTGATCAGATGCATAAAGGCTGTTTTGGGATGGATGCGAGCTAACAAACTGAAACCTAATCCTGACAAAATAGAGATGATATTGTGAGAACAAGGTTTGACCCAGTGATGGGGATGTCTCCAGTTTTGAATGTGGTTGCACTCTCCTTAAAGCAGTATACTGGAATTGAGCCTCTTGTTGGATAAATGGGTAGCAGCAGTAGCCAGGGGTGTCTTTCATCAACTTCAGCCCTTCCTGGGCAACAAAGGTCTGGCCACTGTTGCGCATGTCCTGGCAACATCCAGATTAGATTGCTGCAGTGTGCTGTACGTAGGGATGACCTTGAAGACTGTTTGGAAACTACAGCTGGTGCAGAATGCTGCAGCCAGAATGTTAACCAGAGTGGGTCATAGGGACCATCCAACTCCCATCTTGTTCTACCTACACTGGCTCACAATTTGCTTCCAGGCCCAATTCAAGTTGCTGTGATTGATTTTTAAAGCTCTATACAGCTTAAGGCCAGAATACTTTAAGGACCTCCTCTTTGTATATGAACCTACATATCCACTTCAGTCATCTTCAGAGAGCCTGCTTCAGAGAGCTTGCCATCTGAGGCTAGATGGGCAGCAACCCAAGAAAGGGCCTTCGCAGTTGTGGCACCAAAACTTTAGAACTCCCTCCCTAGGGAGATTCATCTGTCTCCCTCTATCATTGACTTCACCCCTGCAAGGTGAAGACTTTTAAAACTGATGTTCACTCAATTAACTTTCCCCCCTGCATTGGGTGGAAACATGACGTAGAAACGTTTAAAATAAATAATAAGCAAACGTGAAGTATATTTGCATGAGGCATCGAGCAGAAAACCATGATGAATCTCTGAAGTGATGAAGTTCATACTTTTTCTTCCCCCCTCTCTCTCTTGACTTGAGATGTAGGACAGTTTTTAAAATCATTTTTAAGGTGAAGAAGTCCAAAAGAGAAATGGTGGGGGATCAGAGAAAATATACAAGGACTATAGAACATAGAGTGAAATGAAATTGAGTGTGAGAGCTACAGCAAACCTGCTCAGCTCCTTCACCCTCCACAATGAATTCCAGCCCACCAGTCACTGATAGTGGCATACCAGGTGCTTGGCAGCCTCCAAAGCAGAAGGAAAAACAACAGTTCTGTCAAGTTCCTGTGGACTCTCATACATGGATCATAGGATACATCAATTTAGTGAGGGAAGAATTCACTAGGGAGAAATCTTTACAACTATAGTGTGTTTCTACCAACACACTCTTGATGAATGTAGCTGGATAGGCAATCCCTTTCCATTTGGGCTACCAATACATAGCTGCCTCCTGTAATGGAAGAATGCGAGCCCAAACCCCCACTGAGCCCGCGCTGGCGGGGGAGGGCTGATTTGCCTCCTCGTGAGGCATAAAGAAAAGGCACCAGTGCAGGGGGCGGAGCCAGCCTATTTAGGCTTGGCTCTCGCCTCCTGCCTTTGCAGTTCTTAGCAGTCCTCGGCACGCTCGGCCCACCCTCCCACCCTATTTTAGTGCAGGTTTCAACTGGTTGCCTTTTCCTGGGGCCAGGTAGGAATTTTTCACTCCTTTTTCAATTTGGCTTCAGAAGGAGTGTGTTTTTGCCTACCTTGCACTGATGATGGTGGTGTTGGGAAATTTGGCTTGCGGGGGGCAGCGTTTGCTAAATAGACTGGTCACTTTGTGGTTAGGCGGGGTAGAGCGATCAGGAAGTTGAAAACGGTGAGCACCTGGGCATTTCATTAAAGGAATTAAAGGGTCCTCCAAGAACAGCTTTCGGGCCTTTGCGGCTCAAGGCTGGGAAGGGGTGATCTTCCTTAGAACAATCTGGCCTGGCCTATCTCAGCAGGCCTTGCAGCTTCTGGGGTGGTGGGCCAGGGGGTTCTTCTAAATATGCCAAGCTGCTGGTCAAGAGCTACATTGGGTGGCTCAAGATCAGGGAAGGTGCATCGCCCAGAAGGAGATGAAGGTGGTCTGGAGTTTGACACCTGTCATATTCCTCAGTACATTTTTAGAAGCATCTCGCCAGTTGTTTGATTATAAATAATTAATAAAGTGGCCCTTGTTAAATCCATATTGGTGTCCGTCTCTTTATTCCGACTGAGGGGGCAAAGGACTTCCCCTTTGCAATCTATATTCATAAAAGGCTAGTTGTGAACCACGAGGAAGCAGAAGGGGGCCAATGAGAAGAAAGGGAATGAGGAGGAGGCACGTAAGGCAGACACACCTGTGGCTTTCTTGAATCATGGGTAAACAGGTAAGAGAGTGTGAAGGCTGCTGAGAAGCAACTGGCACTATTTCAGAAACCAGATAAAGAAGTTCGGAGGAAAAATAATCATTTAAGAGCAATAGACCTTTGTTCTGTGCCCTTAAAGACAACAGGGTGATAATATTTATATTAAGGAACTGACACAAAATGAGGATCAATTACAGTTCAGGACCCGATTCCTGAACTGCCATGTCATTTGGGCTGATGCAGTAAAAATGAAATGAAAATTATTTTTTTATTAAACAATATTGCTCCGCTCACTTAAACACTGGAATAAAAAGCTGACTTTCAGAGGGTCCTCTTAGTAATAATTTAATGCCCTGTTGAAATATGCAGAACTGAATATTTCACTAACAAATCCATAGCAATAAATACTGATAGTGATATTTATGCTCTCGCTGTTATTGAGGTGACAGAACAGTTTGTAAATAGCTTCTGCTGAAATCATGTAGTGTATTAAGTGCTTAATTTTTTATTGTCGCAGGACCAGTGGCAACAGTTATCCTCAAACAAATCTTGTCACAGCACTGTCCAGTGAGTCAGACAGTGAATCTGAGTCAGGAGCAATACTGTGATCAGGTGCCCAGCACAAATCCAGAGAGCATCTGAAATATTTTTATTTATTTTCATTATTTATAGTCTTTCTCTCTGGGTGCATTCAGACACTCCATTTGAACCACTTTCGGCCCGCCTCAGGAACGGATTTTATGTGCACGTTCACACACCCAGCATCTGTGCACCATCCCCACCCTTGGCTTTCTGGATCAAACTCCCTTTAAACCAGAGTATTTTGATACCACTTACCAAGTGGTGTTTTCCTGATTCTCTGTTTTCGAGCCGCAGTTTCCGACATCTGATAGCTCCTGTGGTGTCAAGCCACTTCCAGGTGACTCAATCCCCTCCCCTCTGGAAGCCTCAGGCTTCCGATTTTCATCTGCCATTTTTTTATGCCTTGGCAGTATGCGCATGGGCGGAGCTCCACTCCTAAGTTAATAAAAGCAAGTTTATGGTCCTAGTGTTAGTGTTTAGATGAGTTTGGGATCTCATGGAGGCCAGTTTCAGGGTAAAAGTTTAAAGGGAAGTGTTCATTTAAAGTTTAAAGAGAAGTGTGGAAATCGCTGTTCTGCGCACGCGTGAAATTTTTAGTTCAACAGATGGCCTCCTGTGCACATGCTCAATCTGAAAGGGAAAAAAAAAAAAAAAAACACCGAGGCAAGCTCCCATGTGTGAATGGCGGGAAGTGATGTGGCTGCGCAGTGATCCGGAACAAGGAAGGTGAGTGTGATCACGATTCTCCGGGTTTAAAAAAAACGCATTGGGAGTGGAGCAATTTAAACCGCTCCCAGCACGCCATCTGAGCGCACCCACTGAGACTCAAGGTGGATTACACAGAGTAAATCACTAAAGTCAACAGGCTGGGATATCCAGTAAGCAATCTGATAGGATTAGAATTCAAAAATTTAAGTAAAAATACCCGGAACAGAGCTGAACCAAAGCAATTAGTACTAACATGACATATTAAACAATGCAGACATTACAAAATAGGATTTTACATAACGCAACATATAGTATGTACTATACACAGAAGTATAGTCTGCAGTCTCTTTTGCTTTCATAAAGCATTCTTCCTGAATGGATTCTATTATAATAAAGCCCTATTACCTCTCTAAAACGCCCTCTACAATAATTCAGTTTTGCACAGTTTGTGAATGGCCAGAAGAGTGGGATCATTTCTGGTCTCATCAGGCAGGCCATTCTGTAAGGAGGTATGGGCTACAACAGAAAATGCATGTGTATGGGCAGTTACTGATCTTCCCCAATTTCACAGTGTCATCTGAAGAAGGCCTTGCTCAGATGAGTGAAGCTGTCATGGCAGATCATAGGAGGAGACATGGTCCTGCAGACATGAGGGTCCAAGATCATCAGGGAAGATATACATGGTAGGCCATACCTTGACTTGAACTCAATAACTGATTGGTAGCCAATGGAATGACTGCAGAATGGGGCTAATATGCATATTCTTTCTAGCCCCTGATAATAACCAAGCTGCAGCATTCTACTACAACTGGAGTCTCTGAGTTGGGTTTGAGGGGAGACTTATTCAGAGTGCATTATTGTCATCTAGTCTCAATCTAACCATGGCAATGGATCCAGGCAGCCAGATGAGCTGAGTCAAGGTAGGGCGCCATCTTCCAGGCTAAACTAAGCTGGAAGAAAGTGTTTTTTGCAGCTATGTTAACTTGCTTTTCCAGCAACCGTGTTGGATCCCGTGTAACCACTAAAGTCTTGACCATGTCAGCAAGGTGAGAAACACAATGTCTTTGATCTCTGCCTTCCTAGTCAGCATTACCTCTGTCTTGTCAGGATTCAGTTTCAATTTATTTGCTCTTCGCCATTTAACCATTTGCAGTGGGCAGGCAGCGATTCAGGACCTCTACCACATAACAAGTTAGTGATTAATTTATGATGGACATCCAGATCAGCACATATCCTTTCCTTATATATATTTGAGTTTTGGTCATACCTTATATGGTCAAAATGCGCGCCGGAATCAGTTGGCCGAGGGACCTGCCACTCAGAGAGGGGGTCCTCGCCACTGGCTGCTTTGCCATCCTGCGTGGGCGTGCGCCCACCCACTCAGCCAGCATGCAGCCTCCCGCCTCCAGTCTGCGTCCAGCCACCCATTGGCATGGATCCTCCGCTCTTCGGGACCCGTGCCTCTTCCAGGCGTCCCTTCCTCCACTCTTGCTGCACAAGGGGTAAATGCCGCCACCGCGCTTCCCTCAAACAGCGCGGCACTCCACGGCCCCAAACTACCTTCCGGGGGGGGCTGCGCCGCGAATACAAACCCCGCCGAGCCCTCTGAGTGCAAGCCTGCACGACTGGCCTGGGGGGGCCTCTCAGCCACGATGGCCACCACCGCGCTTCCCCAGCCTGACATTGCGCTCCATTGCCCCTGCCTGGTTTCAGGGACGGGGCGGTGGGCTGCGCCGTGCTTCTGCAGCCCGCTGCAGCCTCCGCCCTATACGCTGCACGCCCGACACTGGGGGCGATCCTCCGCGGGGGAGAAATGGTGCCACAACGCTCCCCTCACCCGCAACGCCCCAGACCTCCTCAGGCACTTTGCCCCACCCACAACACTCCCTAGCGCCCGTTGCCTCTTCCCGCAACGGGCTTCCCTGCTAGTTCACAATATTTTATCAGCAAAAAACTTTCCAAAACTATTACAACTAACTGTTCCTGAGTCAATAAAGGCTCATATTTAGGAGTCAACAGGTAAGATACCTTAAACAACTGAGATGGTTGTGAACTAGCTGATGCAATGGTAACAAGAAGTAACATTCCTTTGCTGCTGTCATTACCCCTTCACGAGTCTTCCAATGAGCTCTATAGCAGAAGACAGCAAGAACATTCTAAACTTCAAAGCTTTCAAAAACTTGTTTAATCTTCTAAAATCAAGGATGGGTCTGTCCCCCATTCTACTTATCAACCAGGAAGAATCTAGAATGGAAGCCCTGAGACTAGAGTCCCAGAGAATCAGAATAAAGACAACTTAAAATTCTATCCTCTGGTCTGTTGTCAGAGATAATGATATCAATGTCCAAGTCCTTGGCCATTCTCAGCATCTGTTCCTCATAAAGGCATAGATCCTCTCTAGGACATTCATGGGTCAAATAATGTCCTCGTCATCCACAGATCTCCTAGGGAACAAGTGATGCTTGGTCTGCTTAAAAGCAGAATTGGTCTTTTCTTTGTGTTTAGACTTTTTATGGTTCTTGACCAGAGGTTCCAACCGTGAACATGCCAGAGCTGAAGCAGCAGGAGATGGGGATCGGAGCTATCTAGACTCTAAAGCAGGGGATATGGAAAAGGCTCTCTTTGCCGGGCTAATCACTGTCTTCATGGTGGAACCAGTTGGAACCAACTGAACTGATGGAGGTCCGGAATGGGCTTGTGGCATCAGAGTCAAGGCTGACCTACCTGAAGGGATAGGATCCAAGCTCAGAACAGCCTTGGGAGGAACCAAGGACAACGCCTTCAACCAGAGGGTGGCCTTCAGCCAGGAAGCTCTATTGTATCAAGCTTTAGGCATGAAGCACTGGCAGATGGAACAAGCACCAACATTGTGGGACACTCCCAGATACAAGAGACATGACTCATGTTCATCACTATGGGTCATCTTGGTCCTGCATTTTTTGCACTTCTAAAACAATGCCTTGGTCGCCTTTTCATGCACCACAAGCTATCTCTTCAAGAAGGAAATGTTCAGGGTAGCCTGATTAGAAATCATCTCACCCTGCAAGGGACTTCTGTCAAAGCAACCACAACTCACCAAAAACACTGAAAAAGCAAAGGGTAAAAGGAGCACTAGAAAAAACATCCTATTCATGTAGTGGTAAAAAAGGAACTGAGGGAAGGGGTGCCCATTGCCAAAGCACATGATGCCTCGGCAGGAAATTCCCCACGCACTAACTCCAGAAGAGGGCAGGGCACCCCCTTTGGAGTTTTATGCTGGGGAAAATGTTCCGCAGCTGGCCCGTTCAGGTGCAGTCCCAATCTGGGGCTACACTGAAGGTGGAAGATGAGCTGCCAGATTCAGTGCAAGTTTTCTGCCAGAGCCAGTACAGATGCCTCCCAGCTCTCTTCAAGTCACCCAGATCCATGGTAAATCAGAGGGACAGGTTCAGCCCCAAGGACAGAAGAGGTTGACAAGATGCAACCATGTCGAGAGCTTCAAGAAGCTTCACATTCCAAGCTCCTAACACAGCCTCAATAGAGAACATATTTGAAATCCTGCCCTCCCCTCAGTGATTCTAGAATCCAGCAGGATCCATGAGTTGACCATTTTAAGCAGACCCCTCTTTCTTGATAGGTGTTGTCGTAATTTAAGAGAGGCCCAAGGGAGTCAAAGAAGCTATAAAGTCCTAGGCTGTCATGAATATTGAAGGACCACATCCAAGAGTATCTTTATCAAGTCAGCCAAGCTTGCCTACTGGGGCACTAGGTGGCTGATAAACAAGCAGTACGCCTAACCTAGTACCCCTGACCTGGAGAGCCCAGGCTAGCCCAATCCCATCAGATCTCCAAACCCAAGCAGGGCCAGCCCTTGTTAGTAGGAGACCACCAAGGAAGTCCAGGATTATGATGCAGAGGCAGGCAGTGACAAATCTCCTCTGAACATCACTTGCCTTGAAAACCCTATGGATGCAACTTGATGGCACTTCCTACTACCACCATGCCTAACCTATCATTAGTCCCCAGTGTGAGGAGGAGATAATTAATGCCAGAAGCTGAAGGACTCATTGAGGAGAATAGCCACCACTCCTCCCCAATGATCTGTGCATAAGCAGGCACAGTTAATTGAAACACACACACCACATTATATTCTTCTAAACACATTCCTATTACACAAGCCAAGTTAAATTTTTCATCCTGTAACAAACGTAGACGGGCATGCCGTTGTGTGCCTCACCAGTCTGGTATTGCACAATACTAATGAAGATGTGGACAAAATAGGGTCCCTCGTGCCGTTGTCTCTCAGAATGCTATGGAGAGTAGATAGGACACAAGCAAACATTGCCAAATATTGGCCATTTTTGGAAGATACCATCTGCCATCTCACACCTGCATTCATCGGACATCATGCCCCAGGTAAAGACAGTGTGTGATCCCACAGGGGGCAGCAGGACATCGTAAATGACTCTTTATTGGATGCGGCAAAGTCCACACAGGCTTCCTCAAGAGCGCAGTTCCTTTCAATCACCTGTTCTTGCCTCTTCAAACCTCAGAGAGCTGAGCTGTGCCTGTGTTTCTACCTTGGGGCAGGTCCACCAGGCCTGCCAGTGTGGTAGCCTTATCTTGCCCCAGGCTCTAGCTCCTCCTTTAAGTTCCTCTTTCTTCCTTCTTTGCACCTCCTCAGCTTTGCTCAGCCAGCTGGCATTCCTGACCACTCCCATCTCTTCTGACATTGCCCATTTTATCCCTGGGGCTCCACCCGTGCTGGTCAAGCCCAGCAACCCCCTTCCCTCCTCAGAGCCTTGTTGCTTTCTTAACCCCTTCCTTGCCTCACCCCACTCCAGCTGGTTTGCATAAGGCTGCGACTGTCCTTTTGCTCAGTAAGTGGAGCGTCCTCTGGGCCTCCGCTGCTACCTTTGTGCCACAGACTGCCCCCTGCCTATTTTTAAATGTTATTTTAATGTTTTCATTAACTATTTATTTTTATGTTTTGTGCTGCCAGGTGGCCTCACTATTGCTGTGATCTGCCCTGAGCCCATTCGTGGGGAGGGCAGACTACAAATTTGAAAAATAAATGAATGAGGGGAAAAAACCCACATTTGGCATGCTACGATCTACAGAGAAGCCATGCAGCATGTGATATTAGAAAGTCCAAGCAAGAATCTAGCGTGCCTACAAGAACTACTCTACTCACTGCTTAGGGACAAACGTTCTACCTATCCTTGTTTGGGACACTAGAGGCCTTGCTAAGAAAGTATAAGCCAAAGGAAAGGCAGATTCCAGGCTTAAGGCACCCTTAAGGAGTAAAAATCAGCCTAGATATCAAGTCCTGTAGGGCTTGGTTTATATCTAGCTGCTGTTAAATGAAGCTGATTGTCTTAGAAGTATCTGTGGTTCTGCAGTCTGAGTCCAGTTAATACTAGCCCTGTATTTTCCAGATACCTGCTTACTCCCCCTGCTTATCACTGAGTCCTGTACAATCTCCATAGTCATTGATTTTCTCTGTCTTTATTCCTCAACAGACTTTGTCCTTCCTGTGCAGGTCAAGTCAGTAACATTTTGATCTGACCACTGATTTCAGATGGAGGCCTTTCAAGCAGTCACCACAGTCAAGAATAATCCATTGTGCATCCAACAGCAATCTGTTCAAATACTGCAGCAGCAACTGTTTCCGATGACCCTCAGAAAAAGGAACCCTTACACAGAGGGGGGTGAAGTCAGTTTTTGAATTCATAAAATGTATTGGCACCGGATCTGAAAAGATTGCCAGTTCGAGTGTCAGACGAGGACTGGGAAGACTAAGCTCCCAATATGGGGAGAAAACAGTGGAATCAGACACAGACCAGGTAGTTCCAAGGAAGAAAGCTTTAAACTGATTGTGCTCAGTTCCTCTACTGGTTTCCCTGTAGTTGTTTAAGCAGCTGGTTTCTGATGCATGCTGCCATCTGCCAGTCCAGATGGTTCCAGTCCATCCTCAGCACTTCTCTAACATCCAAGAAGGTTGCCACCCAGTCATGCCTAGCTTTTCAGGCATTCATCTAGGCAAAAGAGCTGTGTTGCATGAAACAGAACACATTTTGTCCTTCAAAGTGCACTCCCATGCATTTCTTTGCCACAGTTTACATGTTTGATGATGAAGAAGAAGAGATTGGATTTATACACCACCCTTCACTCAGTCTCAGAGCGGCTTACAAACTCCTTCCTCTCCCCACAACAGACACCCTGTGAGGTAGCTCTTGTCAGGACAGCTCTTGTCAGAACTATGGCTTGCCCAAGGTCATCCAGCAGGTGCAAGTGGAGGCGTGGGGCATCAAACCCAGTTCTCCCAGATTAGAGTCCACACTCTTAACCACTACACCAAACCGGCTCTAAAAAAGGTGTGCCTCACAACCAACAGACTTGGAAGAAATTGCCTGTAACCTGGCAGACAAGTCATATTACAGTTTCAAATCCTTAGAAGGCCTCTCCAGGTGCTACTTATGGGTTTTTTTTCTTTGCAAAACATCAGGAATCTGGCTTATAAAACTTGGTCAGCAGTTGCTGTGTAGTGATCAGATTGATACCAAAAGAATTAAAGGGTTTAGCCGTTCAGGGTTGTCTCGGTTTAGATGACAGGTTTGCTGACATGCTGCATTTGGAAACAGGGATTAGAGTTAATAGCAAGAATGACTCTCGGTTGGTGAACAAGCAACAAAGTTATATTGCAGTTCCAAAACAGAGTTAGGACACCTTCTTTTCCCCCTTTTGCAGTGATGTAATATACACTAAGGTGTACTTTATACTATTTTGGCCTGATTCAGAAGTGGGGGGGGACTCCACCAGGCTACACCATTTATAAGTGTCCAATAATAAATTTTAAAAGGACAAGAGAACAATCTAATAAAAGCACTTTAACATCCAAAAAGAAATTGCTGTTCAAAGCATTTATATAATTAGCTTTCACACTGAAAGGAACTTTGGACTGCTGCCCTGCTTTCTGTTTAATTCTGGGGAAGTAATCAGCTAAAATGTCAAATGTGTCAATGCCTTGGCAATACAAGAGAATGGGTCAGCTGGATAATGCAAACAAAAGAATTCTATGAATGCAACAAGATGCTACAAAGACTGCATTTGAGGAATGTTATGCAAGAAAATCTAGATTATAACATTCAGTAGTACTGAAGATTAGAAAAGCACAGAGCTTCCACTGAAATGCTTTCCCTTGGTAAACATAATTAGTATGACACGTGGCAGCGTGTACCACAGTACACCACACATGTGCAAACCCCTTAGAGACAGAGTGCATGTGCTGTCCCACAACCATGCAAGTGCTGATCTGTTCAGATATGCTGATTATGTGTAATTACACTGTTTTCATGCTACTGTTGTCAAATGGCTTGCTACAGTCACCTTCTTTTTTAAAAATAGAAATATTATACTGTTATACTATTTCTACCATTTGGTGCCAGCTTGGTGTAGTGGTTAAGTACACAGACTCTAATCTGAGAGAACCGGGTTTGATTCCCCACTCCTCCACTTGCACCTGCTGGATGACCATGGGCAAGCCATAGTTCTGGCGCAGCTGTTCTTGAAAAAGAGCAGTTTCTGTCAGAGCTCTCTCAGCCCCACCTACTTCACAGGGTGTCTGTTGTGGGGAGGGGAAGGGAAAGGAGTTTGTAAGCCGCTCTGAGACTCCCTTGGGTAGTGAAGGGCGGGGTATAAATCCAATCTCTTCTTCTGGTAATACTCTTGGTGTGGCGTAGTGGTTAGAGTGTTGGACAAGGATCTGGGAAACCCAGGTTCAAATCCTTACTCTGCCATGGAAGCTTGCTAGGTGACCTTGGGCCAGTCACTCATTACTGGGTGAGGATAAAACAGAGAAGAGGGTGATGTAAGTCATTCTGTGTCCTCATTGGGGAGAAAGGTGGGGTACCAATGAAATAAACTGAATAAAGAAAAAGGATGTGTCATTGCATCCAAACTACTCATTGTGGTCGTCATCATGCTCGCAGGGAAGTCTGCAAACTCACTAATTACCAGGCTCCTTCCCGTGGCCAACTAAGTGGTGCCAAGCAGGAGGGTTCTGGGTGAAATTTACACACACACCCTCAAATGACTGAGAGACCCCAAAAGGACTGTACTGTTATACGCACAGTTTATGAAACACTCAGCACTTCATTATAGTACATTTTTGTACTCTGCCACTGACTAACAGGGTAATTTAGTAGGCACACTTAGCACTGCCCTGATATATAGATCTACATATATGCTAAGTGCCATTTATAATTCTAGCCATATAAACAGAAATTAACTATGGACATATATTCAGATATCAGCTTTGGTTCATTTATGACTATTGCTTAAATGCATGATGGGAAAATGAAAACTGCTAGTTCTGCTGAAGCTTATGGCCTTGGCAGGCCAGTTACAGCTGCGCATGTCTCTGATACCAATTATCTTAGCTAAATGAAGAACAATAACAGCCTGTAAACATACCAGCTATAAATGGATACTTTTGGAATTTCACAGTCTAAGAAAAAGAAGCCCTTATTGTTTAGCTAAAAGGGAAAAAAAGTTTACTTGGGAAAGGCCAGCCCAAAAGATTTTCCACCAATCAGAAACCCGTTAGGCCAGGGTGCTGATGTTTGATGGAACCAATAATTCTGTTCTATTTCTCTGATGTAAGGTGAAATATAAAATGCTATGTCACCCACTGCAACACTCGAAGAGTCTGTTAGGTATTCAGGGGTTCCAGACCTTGATATCTGTACTCTTCCTTTATTAATTAATAAATTACTTTTTTGGTCTTCTACTCTACAGGACTGCTTTGTGTGTTTTCTCAAATTGGCCTGAGCAAACACAACCAGGGACAGAGGTTCTGTCTATCAGTACTGAAAAGGGACAGCCCCAAAGTCCAAACTCAGGGAGGCAGAACTGACACCTCTGTCTGCCATGAAGCTTGTTTGATGACATAGGTCCCAACGCTCGCTCTCAGCCTAATCCAGCCTGTGCTGAACTCCTCAGAGGCAAAGCAAAATAATAAACATTATAGAAAATGGATAGTCATTCAAAACGAACTGAGCAAAGCAGCAAAAGTTCTACAAAAAAACAGATTTCTGGAGTCGTGGGTTCTACTTCTAGCACAACACAGTCCAAAATGGCATCCAATAATTGTGCAAGTCAGTAGCGTGCCTTTGCAACTCAAACTGGAGGCAAATGCTAAGACAACCTCTTCCCAACCCCGGTGGGTTCCAGCAACTGCACTACACTTAATTGTACAAAACAGGAATTTTTATGTAGAAGCAAATCAAGGGGGGGAGGGGGCAGAAATCGTTTCTGGGATCTGCAAGTCCCTGGCAAGGCCTTTAGTGCTTGCCAGACAACTAACAGGAGTTTACCAGCTCCAGGCCCTTCTTCCCAGGGCTTACCTAACACCGCCTAACACCACATTCTCTACCTGGAGCTTTAATCTTGCAGTAGGAATCCCCAGAGTTCTGTGCTCTGACAACCTGTTTCTCCTTGTGGGCCTGTTCCTCACAGACAGCCTGCTTCGGCCTGACTAGGCCCATCAAGCCTCTTCTTCCTCTCTCATCCCCTTTGGAAAGAGGAAGATCAGCCTCTCCAGAGGCAGGGGTGCTGCGGGACATAGTCCCTCTGAAATTCCATTACACTATTCCCCCTATTTAAAAAGGATGTGTCATTGCATCCAAACTATTCAGTGTGGTAGTCATTTTGCTCGCAGGGAAGTATGCATACTCGCTGTGATCGTCTGGGTTCATTCGCTTCAATATCTTCAATATCCTGGTCCACTAGGTTCTCAACTTTCAATCTTCTCTCAGAAGGAATAGAATCTCCCATTAGTGGAGCACATATCCCTGGCTGGTTGGCTCCATATGGTGTCAGAATCTGTTTCCTCTGTAATACCTGTTCTTGGATATGAACATCTACCACCCCAATTCCTTTTGTGCTCTGAGGCTTGTTTTTCTTGACTTGGAGCACTGGTGTGCTCCGTATTTTAATTTGGTGTATGCACTGATATCTGTTTTCCTGTTGGGTCTGGGCTCGAGTTCATTATAGTGCACAATATAAGTATTTCCACCTAGGACTGGAATAGTTTGCATTTATTTATTCTCCTGTGTGGGCCTTGGAAGTTCTGTGGCAATTTGGTACCCAGACCCTTCCTTCTTCTGTGGTCTTTAATCCAGACCAACTCTCCCTCTCGACAAGTCTAAACTGTCACACAGATCTTCTTTTTTCTGGGTCATTTTACCCTGGTGGAGCTTCACTGCCTGCCCTAAAGTGCTAAGAATATCTGCCAAACCTTTTAGATTTGATGTAGGATTAGTATAGCATTCTGATATGCGTGCTCCATTAAGCAGTTCCACTGGAAGGATGATCTCTCAGCTAAACATTATCATATATGGAGTAAATTCTATGGATGACTGCACACTATATTGGTACGCCATCATGACATACGGAAGTAAATAGTCCCAATTTTTCTGTTTGGCTTCCACAAAGGATTAACAACATAGTTGTCAGCACGCGGTTCAAGCACTCTATAAGTCCATCAGACTCTAGGTGATAAGGTGTAGTGTGGGTCTTACTTATTTCAAGTAAATTATAGAATCTTGCAAAAGACATGTGACTCAAAGTTTCACCCTTGATCAGTGTGAAGTGAGCAGGGTGTGCCATAGTGGCAAGCAAATACCTGAGCAACCATTTTTACTTATTGGTCGGCAAGAAGATATGCTTCTGCTCCCTTGAAGAAATCATCGATATCTTAAAAATCTGTTCTTAATAAATTTTTATCGATTAAAAAAATAAAAAAGAAATAATCTGCTATTGTAAGAACAACTTTATTACCATTTTCTGTCAGAGATAGTGACCCCACGATATCCATCGCTACTCTCTCTAATGGGTCATTTGTTTGTGTTGCCAACCATAGGAGCCTGGGGCATACTGGAGGCTGTTTTGTGACAGGTATAGCATCATTTTACCCAATTCTTAACAGATATGGTCCATCCAAGCCAGCAGTACTGATTTTTGACCTTTTGAGACAACTTCTCTATCCCCAAGTGCCCTCCTGTTTTGCAACCATGTAGTGAGTTCCAGATCTTGAGAACACACCATTGTGAGACCAGTATTTCTTTATAGGGTCTGTCCCTCCACACCTTTGAGTACCTAACTCACAGTTCTTGCTCTAACTGTAGGTCTGTCCAAATCTCCTTGTACTGAAGTATGCCTGGTTGCAGTAAGACCTCTTCTGCAAAGTTCAATACCTTCTTTTCCTTCCAGTTTTGCAGCTGAGAAATTACTGGGTCTATGATTTGGGCCTCTTTTAAAATTGTGGGTTCATCTTTCTGCATTGGCATATTTACTTTGCTATCAGTTATCTGTTCCCTCTGGTTGGAAAGACACAAGCAGGTTGTCAGGTTATTGTCCCACCATCTCAGAGTCCTTATTAACATCATTCGGAGGTAGTTTCTGGGACAGAACAGCAGCATTTATGTGCTGCTTTCCTGGGCAATGTATGATTTGGTACTGGAACTGGGACAAGTGTTTAAGCCAACAGGCTAGTTGTCCTTGTGGTTCATGGAAGTTATGAAGCCATTGGAGGGAATTATGATCTGTCCTTAGCTGGAATTCTTTGCCCAGAAGAAAATGACGAAATTGCTTATTGAATATCACAACAGCCAACAGTTCTTTCTTTGTCGTGGGGCAATTCTGTTCTGATTTATTCAGGGCTCTGCTAGCATATGCAACCACTGTCTCCTTAGGACCATGTTGTTGTGCTAGGACTGCCCCAATACCACTGTTACCAGGATCAGTATCCAGGATGAAGGTCATCTGAGGACCCGGGTAGGCAAGTATGGGTGTAGATATTAGCCCTCTCTTCAACGCCAGGAATGCTTCCTGACAGGCCACAGTCCAATGGAATCTTTGCCCCTTTTAAATTAATTTGTGAAATGGTTGGGCAATTGCAGCAAAATTAGGAATAAATCTCCTGTAATATGGAGCCAGGCCTACAAACCTCCAAGTCTCAGTGCTTGAGCTTGCCATGGTCGGACAGCTTCTGTTTTGTCTGGATCTGTCCTTATGCTGTCATTAGAAATAATGTGTCCTAGGACCTTTAGAGAACTAATTACATTTAGATGGTTTCACTTTTACGTTGGCCTCCTGCAAATAGTAACTGGGATCTGCAAGGCCTTTAGTGCTTGCCAGTCAACTAATAAGAGTTCATTTCCATCCTGCAGCAGCAATAGCCAAAATTCTTTGGTCCAGTCCTTGGTTTCCATTTTTCAGTTTTCCATCAGCCTGTTTCTCCTTGTCAGCATGTTCCTCACTGCCAGCCTGCTCCTGCCTGACTAGGCCCATCAATCCTCTCCCTCCTCCCTATGGAAAGAGGAAGGCCAGCCTCTTCAGGGCCAGGGTGCCGCTGGGAGATGTAGTCCCTCTGAAATCCCATTACAGACTAGTGAAGGGGGAAGCTCTGGTGGCTGAGCCAAGAGTAGCAGCAAGCCTATTGGCCTGACCAGAATGTAGATCAGGGCAACCCTTAAGTGATGCCATCAGGTGTCTAACACACTGAGTCTGGGGTGTATATATAAAGGCTCCATCAGCTCATTTAGTGGCAGAGCTGTAGAAGCGAGGATTTATAGGACCAATCTCTTCTGACCCAGATGACATAGCGCAGCAGCATAGATGTCCTCCTGAACCTCTAAGGGCAGAATGAGAATGAAGGCTGAAAGGAGTCTACTGGAATGCCCTCTTGAGCCAAGGATAAGTGTTGAGTATTTGTGGATTGCTTCTCCCACCCATCCTCTCCCCCAGTGTGAAGAAAACTGGGGGGACTGGAATGCAGGGAAGAAAACATGAGATTGCCCAGTTGAAGGAAGGCTTCCACTTGGACATTAAGAAGGCCTGGACTCCATATATTCTATATTCTATAGGCCCTGGTCATACGGGCCAGAAAACGCGGGGAGGGGGTATGGCAGTTCGCTCCAGAGCAAAATAAGGCACGGTAGCCCGATCACACGGGCCACCGGGTTGCCATGCTCCGGCGCTGAGCACCGATCACACAGCACTGCTACAGCACGGCAAAAAAGCAGCGCAGCAGAGCAGCAAGCCGCGCTGTAGCAAAGGACGCATGTGCCGTTGGGGGGGGGGCAGGCCGCTATCAGTGTCTTGCATATGCGCGTGCCTCATTCAGCATTGGTGTGCATCCCATGGAAACTTACAACATCCAGAAATCCCGGGACAAGGGCCAGCATCGGAAGCCGTGGGATACTGGCGCTCCCGCGATCAGACGCCGGCCTTTGCCTTGGGGTTTCTGGAAACTAGTACTTCGACCCTAGTAGTTTTTTACTCCGTATTTTCCACGGGAAGCCGCGGGTTAGCCATGGGAGTGCTACACCTCCCAGATGTGCTGGTATGATCGCACACGGAAAGTCCGCAGGGCTACCGTGCCTTCAGCGGGGCAAATGCTCCGTGTGAACGGGGCCATAGATTGATATAACAGCTTTTTAACAATATATTAACTACAATATCAAAATATTAATTACATTTAATGTAAAACCAACTGTGGAAATCTCCACAAGCATCGCATTCAAGATTCTAAAGGTTACAGAAGTCATTTCTTTTACAGTAATACACAAGGCTGTACTTTCCATTTCAGGTCAATTGATAGAGGAAGGCACAATGACAGAAACTGTCAACTTACCTATAATAATGGTTAACCTGGAACCTGGAACTGGAGATGGACAAATATTAGCAGTTCTCATTTTTATTTGCCCTGAGGGATGGCAGTGAAAAACAAGAGCTTGTCATACATCCAGAAAGGTTTACATTTATACATAGCAGGGCCACCTTTGAAAATGAGTCCTCACCAGAAACAAAAATGTTCTGATCTTCTAGTTCTAAATAAATAATGTCACTGGCAGTTGACTACATATTATTAGACACCTGGCACCTAGTGTTTGGACAGAAGTATTATTAGAGCATTGCTGATCATGTTGTGACACTGGTTAAACAGGCGCTCTCTCTCTCTCTCTCTCTCTCTCTCTCTCTCTCTCTCTCTCTCTCTCTCTCTCTCTGTGTGTGTGTGTGTGTGTGTGTGTGTGTGTGTAAGAGAGAGAGAGCATACTTCATGTTCAAGAAGTGTTTTCAATGTATACTTGTTAACGAGAAAAACTTAACAAACATTAGCAAAGGGCTCCTATGGTGAACTGCAAATAATAGACAACAAATAAAGAAGGGGACATGATCAGTCATTTAAAAAACCAAAATGCTGATTCTTTCAGTGCTTTAAAAGCTTTGGCACCTAGAGAAATCATCTCATTTCAGTACTTCTGTGATTTACACTGAGATAACGTAATTTTGAATTCCTGCTCTAATTCAGTCATTATTTAGGAACACAATCTTCTGAAATGTCAACCGTCTACCCCGGTTATATCTACTTGGGTCTTTTACAAAAAATCTTATTCAGCCTTCTGAGAAGACATGCATACTATTTAGTTTGGAAGAACCTCACAGCTGAGAAACAGGCAAGTACAAAAGAGTTTTAAGATGACAAGTAGATTTTGTTTAGCAGCTGTTGCCGTCTTCAGCATATCTAGTCTAAATGCCAGAATTACTCTGTCGTATTTACAGTTTACTACATTTAAAGATTTGGGGTGGTTTGGCTTATTTTTATAGAGAGGGACATGGTTTTTCTGTGAGTACTGCTGTAACATAAATAAGTAAAGGGCAGAGGAGGAAGTTTGGGGATCCTGCTAAGGCTCTAGTAACAGCTGACTACCATCTGGACTGAGATTGTTTTCTCCTCTGCTTGCAGGTATTTAGTCTGATCATGGCCAGTATAAGTCCTTCACTATTAGTCTATGGCTTGCATTCTGGGATATGCATTAGCTAGCCCAGTGAATCAGGATTCTGGGTATGCATTAGCTAGCCCTAACCCAGGACCTGTTTTATTTAACTATTGTCTGAGTTAGTTGTTCTGGAAATTTTGTTTGGGAGAAAAGTGGCAATTACGTATTGAAATAAATTAAAATTAAGTAGTCTGCCACATGGCACAGCTCTCCTCTTGCATGAAAAATAATCTTTGCTAGCACAGATGCATCCACTTTTGTGATATGAAGTGCAAGAAAAAATTAACACAGTGAGACTCGAGCGTGAAAACAAGAATTATAACTGGTCATGATCTTCATGTTCAGTTATCCTTAGCTTTCTTTTGTGTTACAAAAAGAATGAAAACAAAAGGTCATATCATCATACAAAAGATACGCTACATGTCAGAAGTAACAGAGAGATATAGGGGTTAAATATCTTAAACACTTTTGTTAGCACTGATTTTCTTACTCCTGCAAAAAATACCCAGAATTTTTGCATTGCACTGTTTTTATAATAAACTTTCATATGGCACTTAAGGACAATTTTGTAGGATTTCTACTTTGTGAGTTTTTGCCTTTAATCAGCCAGCAGGTGGGGCTAAAACAGAGATAATAACAGAATAATTGTTCCATTACTCTGCTGGCCTACTATTTCTATTTAGTCTCAGTCACATGCGGAAGGCCAAGGGAGCAATCCTAAACAGGTCTACTCAGAAGTAAATCTCATTTTATTTAATTTAGATTGCTATCAGGAATGCGTACATAGGATCACAACCTAAATAAGCTCATCTGGTTTTCTCACTGCAGCACCTCTACACACAATGAGAAAATTGAGTAAATTGATTTAGCCTTTCAGATATCACCAGGACTAAACTGATGTCAGGTATGCAAGTAGAAACTAGTGTACAGAGAGATTCATGACTGCACTGAATATTCTATTTATTTTCAGTCTTAAGAATAGCAATTTCAGTGGAACAGAACAACACTTTGTCACCTCTTTTTGACCTGGGTCTGTGCCATTGGCTTGGATCTACCTGAACATTTCGACATGGCCACAGAACATGACTTTCTCATCTTCCCCCTCCTGCTGCAACCCAAAATGGCACCCAAAAATTCTTCCACCTACAGAAACTTTGGGCTGGATCCAAGCCTTTGTTTCTCCTGTCTTCTGCTGCTTCTCCTTCCTGAATCAGTCACATGGCTGGTACCAACCAATCAAGGATTACATACGGAACTATATAACATTACAATGCTACATGATCAATACACTTTCAGTGATAGTACTCAAGGAAATTAACTGAGGCCAGAGACAGATATAATACCAAAAGAGGGCTCACAAAGGGCTTGTCAGTCATTCAGGATGACTGTCAGCTATGCTGCCACGGTTGGTGGTGGGGGAAGGGAGTCTGTAAAGTGAACATCTTATTGTCCTGGAATGTTAACTTGCCTTATCTGGTTGCCTGACCTTGATGCTTCACGCTCTTGCCTCCCTGGGAACTTGTAGTCGTTACTTTAAGCGTGCAAGACTTACACCTCTGAATGGCTTGCCCCCATCAGAGGGTCACGCTTCAAACACAGTATATCTTCCCCCTTCCTGCTTGTGGGGTTAGCCTTTACACAGAAACTGTACACACAGATGACCTGCTTCTACTGAACTCAATAAACTTGATCCTTCTGGAAGGAGCGTTGTTGAGCCTATTTGTCTGACAATGACACTTTCACCACTGAACTGACAAAGGGCCAGACCAGACTCGGCATAAAAGATCTTGGTATCTAGACTTCTGTCTTATAAATGCTAGTTTAATCCCCTGGCAGTTGCTCTGAAGATCAGGGAAGGGATGCTGGGGGAGTGGGTGTTTAACCCTTTCATCTCACACTTAACCTAAAGGAAGTGTTTGAAGCTCTGTTGTCTTTGCAAGGTTTTGCTGATAAAATCTCTCACATCCATTCTGACTTCCAAACCAAATTGAAAGCAAATCTGGTATCGGAACTGTCAGAAGCTCCTGGTTGTCCTTTGTTATGGAAAGTTTCAGACTGATTGTGCCTGTGGGTACCAACAGGGTCCTTTGGGGTGTGTGAGCTACAGTTTGTGCTCTTTTTATTTTATTAATTTATTTGATTTCTATTCTGCCCTTTCCTGAAGATTCAGGGTGGATTACAACAATAAGACAATAATTGGATATAAAGATATGTAATATATAAGATAATAACATCAAACACCAGTCATTCACAAATAATAAAATATAAAGAAGTGGATATGTTCCAGGAGGGCCAATAGAACAAGATCAGGAGAAGGCCTTCCTGAACAAGACTGACTTGCAAGCCCTGTAGAAGCTTGGAAGGTCCCACAGGGCTCAAACCTCGTCCGGCAAGGCATTCCACCAGGACAGGTGGTAGCCAAGCAGACTTCTTGGGGACCTGGCACCACCAACAAGTTGTGTGATGATGAGCGCAGTGTACAAAGGGGATTATAGTGAGAAAGCCAGGCCCTCAGATATGACAGACCCAGACTGTTAGGGGTTTAAAGGTCTTGTCTTGCACCATTCGTGGCTTTTAAAATCATAAGAACATAAGAGAAGCCAATGGCCAATCTAGTCCAACACTCTGTCACACAGTGGCCAAAAATACCAGGTGGCATCAGGAGGTCCAGCAGTGGGGCCAGGACACTAGAAGCCCTCCCACTGCTGCCCCCCCCCAGCACCAAGAATAGAGTGCATCACCTGCCCCAGACTGAGAGTTCCTATGTATACCTTGTGGCTAATAGCCACTGATGGACTTCTGTGCCATATGTTTATCTAATTCCCTCTTGAAACTGTCCATGCTTGTAGCTGCCACCACCTCCTGTGGCAGTGAATTCCACGTGTTAATCACTCCTTGGGTGAAAAAGTACTTCCTTTTATCTGTTCTAACCCGACTGCTCAGCAATTTCATTGAGTGCCCACGAGGTCATGCTAGTTTAAGGTATTTGAACTGTGGCTTAAAACTGTTAATACCTTGCTGACTGAGGGAGTCTTCCTAGACCATTGAATAGGGTTGCCAGCCCCCAGGTGGGAAGGGTGGGCCCCCTGATTTAATGGGCTTCTGCCTGCCACCAGTCAACTGGCTGGCAACAGCCACAACCTGGCATGACGTCCCTGACATGATGATGTCATGTGGCAGTGATGTCATCATGCTGGGGACATGGTGCAGTGGCACTCTGGTTTTTTGGGCAAAACTCTATGGCTGACCTTCTCTTTATTTTTCTCCCCTTTCTCCCTCTTCCCTTATCTGTCAACCTTCCCCCTCTTTTGCCCCACCACCCCTTCTCCACCAGTCTTCCTCTCTCCTTCTCTATCAACCTACAAACCTATTCTCCCTCTTTGTATCCCCTCTTTTGCTCTCCCTCCTCCTTACCTTACCAGCTACAGCAACTGTGGCATCTGGAAGCTGCTCCAGGCCTGGAATAGCTTGCCTGTCTGTGAGCCAGGTGAGGGTCCGGGCCTCTAGACCTGGCTGCAGTAGCAGAAGACTCTGGGAGCTGCTCCGGGGCTGGAGAGCCCCTCGGTCACCAGCACCATTGCAACTGAGATCAGAGAAGCTCCTGGATCCTCTGCTGCCTGGAGCCTTTCTTGACCTTCGCCACCACCATGGCTGGGCCCAGGGTAACTGCTTGTGGCAGCCACTGTCAGCTCTACAGGTAAGGGCAGTATATGCATGTGCTGTTTCATTTGGGGGAAATTTAACTCCCCCATGTTTGTTTGTTTGTGATTTCAGATTTTTCTGCAAACCTGGGAGGGGGTCCCACATGTTTGTAGGAAAACCTGTTTAGCATTGGTATGGCCCCAATCCACAGATTTGATATCCACAGATGGGGGGCACACTTTGCTATTATATATATAGAAGCTTTTGATTATCACTTGTAAGCTGCCTTGAGCCACAAGGAAAAAGGCATTTACAAACTTTCATTAATACATAAATAAAGGCAGCATTTGGTTTTTGTGAGAAAATACATGGGTTTGAGTGTGAGTTTAATTCAAAGGATAGAGAAGTCTTTCCCAACAAATATAGTTGGGCCACAGTCAATCAAATATTTGATGAAGCCCATCGTGCTAGCTTTTCCCTGCACAAGCTCTCCCATATTCTCCTTGATACTAGTCGGGTTAAGTTAAAGTGCCCTGCATCTGGGTGCCTGTTCCTTCTCACCAAGGTCTAGGGTACTTTGTGTAATATTTTTCAAGTTAAGTTGGAAGCAGCAGAAGTGATAAAGCAGAGAGTGACAAGTTGACAGGCTTGTAGCCAGAGGAACTGCCTTACTATACAGTAGCACTATACTATACAGTATAGACAGGCAACCCTACTCCTGACCTGAACTGGAGACCCACAAAGTCAGGCCAAAGGAAGGGACTCCTGGCCTGAAATACAGAGCTAGCCACAGCTCTAGGAGAAGAGTCTCTATTTTCAGGTTTTCATACAAGGCAGCCCTCAGAGCAAATCTCCAGTCTTCTCCCCACATCCAGTGATGACACAATGGTGATTTCCATCAAGTATCTGTATTTCTAAAGCTATTCAGTTGCCACCTGGCTCATAGCCCTTCTGTCTCCAACTCTGCAGATAGTCCTTTTTATGATTCCTGTACCTGTGTGATAAATCCTTTGTCTCATCCCATTCTTCCTGCCCCATCCCTCAGGATACCGAGATAACTAGTCAAACATTCAAATTATTAATGATCCTTCCTGATGTCTATCAGGAACCTATCTCCCACCTTTTGTGTAAATCTGGGAGCCATTAGTGGCCATCAAGACCCACTCAATCAGCCATCTGGCACCCAGCTAGACCCATCAATGCTGTTGTGCAGCCAGACTCTGCCCCTCTGGAAACTCATTGGTCACACCTGAATTATGTTCTGCCGGGTACCATACCTCCATGGACTCCTTATTGGTCTAGAAAATCTATTGTTCTCACCTGAGACCTGCCCCCAAGGCCTCCCATTGGTCTGTATTGTTTTCCAATGTCTATATCCATCAGAGCACATGACCTTAGATTTGTGTGTCTGCCCCTGATGCCAACTGGCAGTTCATCCCTAAAACTTTGGTTTGGGCCATAATCTCATCTCCATGGATCCCTGAACATCTGGACAGGTTGTATTATCCCACAACTGAACCTTCTATTCACTATCAATCACCTCTACTTTCTTAATTCTGTATTGCTTGCTCTTTTTGAATGCTTAGTGTGCTTGTAATGAGAGAAATACTTTAATCAAAACTAATTTACTCTTCAAATCTGGAGTCTTCCTACTGTGCCAGACCTTGGTATATAAGTGGTGTGCAATTCCTGTACCCCTCTGGCCTATCCTGCCACATAGCTAATTTCCCTCAAAAACAAGGCAGGCCAGTGGCGGTAACAGGTTGCAGCCAATGTTTCCTTTACTAGTACACTTATCTAACAGCTTAATGGCAAATGGCAGTACTATGAATCCTCTCTTTATTTTACATCTGACTTCAGCCTGAAAATGAAAATTAACAGGTAAACGTTTCTCAAAGAGTATGATTTTCAACTATCTTCATACTTTTTAATGAAAAATCAAGAGCTATCAGGTGCACTATCATCCTACAGTGCTGTTGGCAACTGAAATCACATTATACTAATAGGTAAATAAGTGTATTATTCTGTATTCAGACTCAGTGTGTTGAAGTATTTCCTTTAACTGGTGTTGTGTACCATTTAATTTATTTATTTACTTTGTTTATTGCCTGCCTTTCTCATTCATGGCTGATTACAAGATATAAAAAAACAATGCAGTCATTTAGCATAAAATATCCACTCAGCAATACAATAGAATTGTATTTATTTATTTATTTATTCGATTTATATCCCACCCTTCCACATGGGCTCAGGGTGGCAAACAAGAGGCACAAGGCCATAATCAATAGTAAGACATAGAGGCAAAGCCATAGATAAATAGTAAGACTATAAAACAATAAATCCATTATCACTAAAACAGTTAAAACAGCGGTCAACAGAAGAAAGTTTACAAGATAAAACCGCACAATTCCACACTCTCATAGCACCTTTATCCAGTAGTGTCCTGACAGAGCTGTAGTCCCATGCCAGGGCCAGGGCACCTCATACAGCCTAAATGATGGTGATACGATAGCGGTGGCAGCCCCTACTCGAAAGCCTGGCTCCGTCTTGCAGGCCCTGTGGAACTGCATAAGATCCCGCAGGGCCCTGATCTCCTCCGGAAGCTCATTCCACTATGTAGGGGCCGCCACTGAAAAAGCCTTGGCCCTGGTTGCAGCATACTTAGCTGTCTTGGGGGCTGGAATGACCAGTAGGTGTTGCCCCCATGACCATAGTGCCCTTGGGGGAACATACAGGGAAAGGTGGTCCTTCAGGTAGGCCAGACCCTGGCCATATAGAACTAAGATTACAAAAATTAGAAAAGAAAGCAAACAGAAAGCAATAATGTAAGATACGGCACGTCATGAACAATGCAGAGAATGGCTAAGAAAAGCGGGAGATAACGTAGTGAGACCGAGCTAATACGCAGGCCTAGGGTCCTTTTTATAAATGCACCCTCCTGAACCGTTTCATTACAATACAACCAAGTTTTCTTCATAAAATTGACCTCCTGACTCCTCCATTCTGATCTCACTCTCTTTAGGCAACCTATGCAAAAACTCACTACGGAGTGAAAGTGGATTTTATACAGTGCCACCCTGCACCATGTGTAACAAGCCTAAATCCACTGAAGCATATTACAAGGTGTTTATTCTGATTAAGACGGCCCTGTCTTGAAACCAATGTGATTAATTTCCACCAAACCTATTTTTATTATTATTATTAGCACTCTTGAATCTTTCAACTCATTTGAGCCCCCCGCTGTTGTGGTTCACATATCCACTGGATGTCACTGTTACACAATCCTATCCTTAATGGATGGTACAAGGAGTAACTGACTGAGACGGCAGACCGAGTTTTCAGCTGCTGTTTCTGCTGGAGTTTCAATCACTATTCCGAGAGTTTATTGTGAACTTTTAGTAAGGCTTCATGTAACAGTAATCATTCCTTCTGAAAACTGAAATGTCGGTCTGAAATTTACCATGGAGGTTTTGTTCACGATTTTAAAGCTTTCGGTTCCATTTTATCACATTTACTCTGTTTAGAGGATTACAAAGAATCGATTAGGGAGTTTAACCACTCTTCATGTCATCTGTCACCAAAATCCTAGTCTCAGTGGGAGTTTTTCTGAAGTAAGAGACTGCAAATGACACAACGTCACTTGTAGAATAGTACAGGAAGGCATTTCCTGCCTGCTAGATCTGGCTACGAGATACGTCAATGCATTGCTTGAAAAATAACATGGTGAATCTAAATCTATTCCCAATTATATACATATCTGCACTACTTAAACACTTACTGGCTGAGTTCAGACTGGCAGTTTGCAGCGGGAGCCAGTCATGGCGAAAAAGCCCCAGAAGAAACTGTTCCAGGTTTTCCCAGTCACATGGGGCCGACAGATGTGAGAGCATACCGGCAGAAGGTGCGCGGGAATGTTCAGACTGCTGGCCCGGAGGCGTGGCTGTAAACGGCTTTTTCCTCTATGTGTGTATGGGCGCATGGGCACATATGTACTCATGCGCATAAGCGCATCCAGCCAATTTGGGGTGGACCCTGTTGCGCCAGCACCGCATTGGGCAGTAGAGTGGAGCATAGCCAATCCGATCACTGCTGCCTTATGCGTGGAAACACCCAGCGCACACTATAGAAGCGGGTTGTTCCCGGCTTTTTGGCTTTGTGTTCACACTTCCGGGAAGCAGAATAACGTGGGATAAAGGCGCTTTCTGAGATTTGCTACCACTTTTGTCAGGTATCTTTTTAATGCAGGAGCAAAGTAGAACAGCACGAATTGCCTACAGGTGGGCAACGCCAGGCAGATGTGCCTGTGTGAACACCCCCTTTAATCCACTTGGGAAACATGGCTGAAAAGTGGCTATAGTGGGGCAAATTGCCAGTCTCAACTCAGCCACTATCTTTTTGTTCAGTATTCAGTGGAGTTGAACATAAAGCTTGTACTAGATTCAACATGTCAGATAACATTCTGTTACCACTTAAAAGAATTAGAAAGATAATATAGCAGCAAACCTGGGACTCCCAAACGATCCTCCCTGTTTGGTCTGTGCATTGTTTTCAAATTAATTTATTACCTCTTTTGAAACCTGAAAAACTTCAAAGCAAACAAAACCTTATTTTAATAATAAATTACATAGCTTTTGGGTTTCCCCCTTTCTTTTGCTTTCTCCCCTCTCCATTTGTTCCTTTTTAAAATTCTTTTTTTCTTGTTTTTGGACAAACTGTCAGATTAGCCATCTTAATGTGTCAGGACTGAGTTAGAAGATGAGTGCTGCCATCACACAACATTACAAACATCACGCCAAAGCAGAGGAAGTAAAAGCTGAATGAATAGTAGCATGATTCAGCCATTATATTGAATGGTCACTCAAGGCCAGTTGTTATTCATTTATTTACTTACTTCATTTATACCCCATTTTTCTCCTCAAGGGGACACAAAGTGGCTCAAAATGTTGTGCCCTCCTCCATTTCATCCTCACGATAAGCCTGTGAGGTATGCTAAGCTGAGAGTGTGTGACTGGCCTCAGCAAGCTTCCATGACAGAATGGGAATCCAAACCTGGGTCTCCCAGATCCCAGTCTGACACTCTAGCCACTATACCACACTGTCTCTAAAGCTGAAGAAACTGTTCTGTGTTTGATTTGATTGTAATCTGGATTTCCCAGACTGTTCTGCTGGCAGCCTATTCTAGAATCCTCTCTCTTCTGATACCATTGAGTATTATGTGTTTCTTGCCTATTCATTTACAGAAGGAGAAGAAGAATAAACAACATCAGATCCTTCAGATGTCAAAGATGCATGGAAAATTATTATTAATCAATGGAGAATGGTTTGGTGAGTGGTAAGATAAGTCACTAGTATGTGTATGGGGAGACTGGGTTGGTGAATGATACTGCTGTGGTAAATGCGATCTTTACTGCACTATGCATTTTTTCTCTCTGCCATCCATTTTCTTTTAATAGCACAGGTGTAATTCTATGCATGTAATGAATAGATGTCGTCATTATGTGTACTGTATATCAAGTGGTGTATTTATAATGACATAGTATGAAGAGAGGGAATTACATAGCTCTTCCCACTCTCTGGGAGGTTTTGGACAGTAGTTGGGTAGTCTCCATCCTCTGTGCCAGACAATTTCTTATGGTGGATGATTTATAATAGACTTTGCACCACCACGCAAAGAGGATTCACAGCCCAAGTCAGTTATAGGAATGAAGAATGTTCTCAAACACCAGCAATTATGCACATTCACACTGAAGATATGTAGAATGATCTTGGATGTACAGCATAAATAGGGACTTCCAAACATTACCAAAAACCAAAAAAGGAGATATATTTGAGTTAGTGAACAGGCATAACTGTTCATCTCTCAAGATTTCAGCGAAAAATCAAAGTCAGCAGTATGGTTTGTAGTGAGCTATAAAGCCAGCCTGTCAGCATGTCTACTTCATTATAGTAGTGGGTTTGGCTCCAGTACAAAATATCCTTTGGCAAGGGAAATCTATGCCAATAGATCCTATTTTTTCCCCCTTTATGAACTATTTTAATCAGTCACTATGCATACAGACTACTATTTGCTAATGCTTCCAAAGTCCAAGGCCTGAATGCACGCATTTGTACACTGGGTTGACACTTTCATTGAGCTACTACAACTTCAAGATCTTTTCCCCTCTCAGTCTCAACAAATTCAGACCCCCATTAGCCTATACTTGAAGTGGGAACAAAAACCCCAACTTCAAGTACAGGCTAAGGGCGGTCTGAATTTGTTGAGAACGAGAGGAGAAATGATCTCGAGGTTGTAGTAGATAGCTCAAAGAAAGTGGCAACCCAGTGTGCTGCACTGGGTTGTTGGCCATTATTAGGAAAGGGATTGAATGTAAAATGGCCAATATTGTAGTACCCTTGTACAGATCTATGGTGTGGCCTCATTTGTAATACTGTCTTCAGTTCTGGTCGCTGTATCTCAAAAAGGACGTCACAAAGCTAGAAAAAGTACAGAAGAGGGCAACCAAGATGATTAGAGGGGGTTGGAGCACTATCCTTGTGAGGAAGGGCTGAAGAGTCTGGGACTTTTTAGTTTAAAAAACAAACGACTAAAGGGGGGGACATGATTAAGGTTTATTAAATTATGCGCAGGGTGGACAGAGTTGATAAGGAAAACTATTTCTCCCTCCTCCAAAATGCTAGAACTTGAGAACACCCAGTGAAGCTCATGGGCAGCAGATTCAGGGTGAATAAAAGGAGGTACCCAGCAAGTGATCAATATGTGGAATTCACTGGCAGATGATGTTGTGATAGACACAGGCATAGACAGCTTTAAAAGGAGATAGACAGATTCATGGAGGACATGTCTATCAGTGGCTACTAGCTATGGTGACTAAAGGGAGCCTCCATTTTTAGAGGTAGTCAACCTCTGAATCCCAGTGCTAGGAGGCAAAATCAGGGGAAGGCCTCCACCTCTATGCTCTGTTGTTGGACCTCCAGAGGTATTGGTTGACCACTGTATGAGATAGGATTTTGGACTAGATGGACCACTGTTCTGATCCAACAGGGTTCTTCTTATGTTCTTAAGTCCCGCATATCTACCTGTTGTGACTGAGCATAGAAACTGTGTGCATTAGTGTTCCGTCTGCATTTTATCCTTTTAAATTCAAAGGGTAACTTTGGATTTGACTTCTCAAAATTGATGGGCTTTCTTCTTTTTTCTTCTTTTATTTTTGGTATATGATGCTTAGCTCCCTTTTTGCATAACCGTTCATTTAAACCACAGCACTGGTCCCTACCAACTTTTCCCCTGGCAGAATGAGGAGGGGTCATTTTGAAATCTGAAGTATATACCAGATCATGAAACCCAGGCAGACAAAAAGCCACCTGGGATGAGGAGAGGAGAGAAATGGGGTGAACCTGCTCTGCTTGATTTTGTACCAGCAGAAAAGTCGGTAGAATCTAGCCCTCAGATATGAGGTTTTTATCTGGAGTAATGCAAGTCAATTATACCAAGAACTCCGTGTTCCTACTACCAGTCAACTGGGGGGAGGAGTGCCTTCCCCTGAATAAGCAGCTAACAGAAGCATTACCTAAACCCAGTCTTGTTTTCCCACAGGTCTCTCTTAGCTCCTGCCACTGTCTTCTGAAGGGGGAAGGGAACATTTAATACTTTGCTGCTGTAAATCTCTTCATTGATTTTCATTAAACACTGCCCAGAGTATAAAAGCTGAGCCAGCATTTCCTTCCTCCAGAGAAAAGTCAGCTTGCTTGCCAGGTGGGTTTCCCTGAGCTATAATAAAACAAAGTTATCATTAGTCACATTGGATATGATTTCTCCAGTGCTGATTGGGAAACATTTATCAGCTCTGATTATTGCCTCCACTTTATCCGTTATTATAAGTCCCTAAATAAAATAAAAAGCACCATTCTATGACTGGAGGCTGTTTCTCATCCACAGTAGTCTGCTAACATCCTCCCCTAATGGTGGGCTTTTCAATCATAAATCTAGTGGTAGCCGAAATTCTGCACAATAAAACATTGGTCTCAGGACAAAAATATGTGCTTGTCTGAAAATAGTGAAGAATTAACATATAAAATTTATCCTCCCAAGGCTTGGGGGGGTGGTTTAGTACCACAAGAGACAATGCTAAAGCAGAGTTTTAAGCAAAATTCTTCAGCAAAAAAAAATTATTCCAAATATTCAGGCACCTGATAAAGCTTGCAATGTTTTAACCAAAGCAGCCTCTTAGTAGAGGTAGTGTATACATTTCCTTAAAAAATAATAAACTGTGCTGAATGTTCATTCTAGAAACTTTACAGCACCACCCTAAACAGTTACCCCCCCAAAACCCATTGACTTTAACAGACAAAAGAGTACAAGACTGCTTAGGATGGCACAACTAGGGTATTTGTTTTTTCAATGCCCTTATGCACCAAATCACTTTCTGTAAGCTCATTTCGGTCCCATAGTAGTATTACCTTTTTGGAAACATAATTTAAAAAAAAAATCTGACTTTTCCTCAGTTCATTTCTGCTCCACTCCAATTCAGAAAAACACAAATATATATTAAAAAAAAACCTTCCAAATCCATAGGAGTGCAACTGTGCAGACACGACAACAAAATCACAAAACGAGTTGTCAAACACAGCATGTTCTTCACTTCAAACTAATAAAAGCAGTCTTCAGAATGGCAGAATCCAGTAAATGATAGGCATGAGGCTGGGACCTTATTATAACTATATACTAATAGCGAAGTTGACCAAATCTGTGGGTACTTAAATCCAGTGACTGGAGCCGTAAATGGGCAAGACAGTTCTACAAACCTGAAAAGGGCCACAGGTTTGCAGAAAAAAATGTGAAATCTTAAAAAAAAATAAAAAAAATCAAGGATTAAAACCCCCAAAAGTGATAAAAGGTGCACCTTTAGTTTTAAGCGACAGATTCTGTCAGTGCCTGTTGCTAGGCATAGGCAACCACAGCATTCCAGGCTGGGTTTCTTTGAGCAAAAAGGCAGGGGGAGAGGGCAGGGTCCTTTCTGGCCTTTGAGGGAGGACTCACTGGGGCCAGGCCTGCCTGAGTAGGATTGCCAGCTCCAGGTTGGGAAATTCCTGGAGATTTTGGAGTGGAGTCTGAGGATTGCAAAGGTTGGGGAGAAGAGAGGTCAGCTAGATATAATGCCATAGAGTCTACCCTTCAAAGCAGCCATTTTATCCATGGGGTCAGATTTCTGTTGTCTGGAGTTCAGTTATAATTTTGGGAGATCTCCAGGTCCCACCTGGAGGTTGGCAACCCTAGGGCAGGAACTAACAGCCAACTTGCATAACTCAGCTATGCCCGGTGGCTTGCTACTGTTCAACAGCAGCCACCCTATGAAAGCCAGTGTGGTTAGCAGTTAGAGAGTTTAGAGTAGGGTCTAGGAGACCCTGGTTCAAATCCCCATCTTGTTGCAGAGGCTCACTGGACGGTTTTGGTCCAGTCATATACTTTCAGCCTAACCTACTTCACAGGGTTGTTGTGTGGATAAAAAGGAGGATAAAAGAATAATGTAAGCTGCTTTGGCCCCCACTGTGGAGAAAGGTGGGGTATAAATGAATAAATAATATAGCAGAAGAAGAAGAGAAGGTATTGGATTTATACCCTGCCCTTCACTACCCAAAGGAGTCTCAGAGCAGCGTACAACCTCCTTTCCCTCCCCCCCACCCACAACAGACACCCTGTGAAGTAGGTGGGGCTGAGAGAGCTCTGACAAAAACTGCCCTTTTTCAAGAACAGTTGTGCCAGAACTATGGCTTGCCCAAGGTCATCCAACAGGTGCAAGTGGAGGAGTGGGGAATCAAACATGGTTCTCCCAGATTAGAGTCTGCACACTTAACCACTACACCAAACTGGCAGAAGATGGGAGGCAGATAAAAGGTAGGCTGGTGAATGGCCGAGAAGGAGAGTTAGGCAAAGAAAGGGAAGTAAATATTGGGGTTTCTAGAAGGAGGGAAAGAGGAAATTGTGTGGCAACCCCCCATACACAGGTCTTTGAGGGTTCCCTACCATACAAGTGGGCCTGGTCAGTGGCTGACACCACACAACTGGGCCACAGTTTTCTTAAGCAGAGGTTGTGCGGGGTGGGGTGGGGGGAAGCTTAAGACAGAGGGACAGACTGCTTGGTTGATGGGTGGGAAAGTGATAGGGTTCCCAACTCCAGGTTAGGAAATTCCTAGAGATTTGGAGGGTGAAGTCTGGGGAGGGTGGGGTTCAAGGAGGGTAAAGACACCAGAAGTGTATAATGCCATCGACTCCACCCTCCAAAGCAGCCATTTTCTCAGGGGGGGGATCACCTGGCATTACAATAGCTCCCCGATGACAGAGATCAGTTCCCCTGGAAAAAAGGCTGCTCTGGAGGGTGGACTCTATGGAATTATACCCCACCGAGGTCACTTCCCTCCCCAAACCTCACCCTCCTAAGGCTCCACCCCCAAGCCTCCAGGAATCTCCCAACTTGGAGCTGGCAACCCTAAGGGAAACGGGTCTCTGTAGTTGTGATTCCAAAGGATCTCCAGACTGACAACTCTAGAAGGACAGAAGGGAGCAAAAGAAGGAGAGAAGCCATGGGGTTTTTCAGGAAAGGGAAAGAGGAAATAGTGGGGGAGGTAGAAATTAGATGCCTTTCGCAAGCCCTTGTGAATTCTGCCTTATGTTATCTAATTGTGTCACACAGTCAGGACTTGAAACACACTTGGCAGGTTTTCAGGAGGAATCACAAGTTCAGGAATTATCCTCCTACATCAGTTGCCTCATATGTTTAATCATTTTGTGTCTATTACTCTGCCTTTTCATTGACAATTATGACTTAAGCAATATTGAACAAAGGAAACGTTCACCAGCGATGAATGAGAGAATCATCAACCTTGAATGCTTAGCATTAGATTCCAGGCTTACTAATATTATCATGGAAGAAGAAAATAATTACCTTCTCTTTGGTTAACATAAAAGACTATTCATTGGATGTACTTTTATGAAGTACTACTATAGATCATCACTGTCAAAGTGTAGTGTTTATCAGCTTACTTTTGTGCTTAGTTTCCAGGCTATATTGCTGGGGGAGGGGAATAGTTTCTGCCAGCCCAATTTTAAATAAGGCAAGAGAGCACTGTTGGTGCTTGGAGAGTCATGGGTTGCCTCATGGGTGCAGCCAGTGAGAAGGGTGCTGGAAGGGATATTTCCAGGATTTTGAGAAAGTTGGCTCACCTTTCCTACCTGTGGAAAACATGGGAATGGCTGGCTGCGTTTGGAGGGGCCCCACAGTAACTGGAGGAGGGGCTATCAAGTTGGCCTGGAAAGGGACTTCTTTTTTTGCTTACTGGAAAGTGGTAGTATTCTCTGAGTAAGTCTGGTCTTTTGACTGGTTGAGTGATAAATGGTTTTGACAGGAATAGTATAGATAGGAATAACTGACAAGCACCCTGATCCTTCTAAGGGTGGAGTGTTATTCCCAGGCTAGCCTATCACTGATTCAAGCAACCTGGTGTGTTGGGTCGTTAAGAAGCATCGGCCAAACTCTTGGTTGCTGCAGCAGCATAGAATCATAGAACCATAGAGCTGGAAGGGGCCTCTATGGTCATCTAGTCCAACCCCCTGCACAAGGCAGGAAATTCACAAATACCTCCCCCTCCACGTCTGCAGCAACCACTGTTCCATGCCTAGAAGATGACAAAAAAGCTCCAGGATCCCTGGCCAAACTGGCCTGGAGAAAAATTGCTTCTTGGCCACAAAGTGGCAATCAGCATTTTCCTGGGCATGTAAGAAAGGGCCACTAGAACTAAGCACTAAGGCAACCCTTCCTGTCCTCCGTCTCATGATCTGCCTAAATTCACAGAATCAACATTGCTGTCAGGGGGCCATCTAGCCTCTGTTTGAAAACCTCCGAAGAAGGAGAGCCCACCACCTCCCAAGGAAGCCTGTTCCACTGAGGAACCGCTCTAACTGTCAGGAAGTTCTTCCAATGTTTAGCCGAAAACTCTTCTGATTTAATTTCAACCCATTGGTTCTGGTCTGACCTTCTGGGGCAACAGAAAACAATCCCATGCTATCCTCTATATGATAGACCTTCAAGTACTTGAAGATGGTTATCATATCACCTCTCAGTCGTCTCCTCTCCAGGTTAAACATAAACAGCTCCTTCAGCCTTTCCTCATAGGACTTGGTCTCCGGTCCCCTCACCATCTTTGTTGCCCTCCTCTGGACACATTCCAGCTTGTCTACATACTTCTTACATTGTGTTGCCCAAAACTGAACACAATACTCTAGGTGAGATCTAACCAGAGCAGAGTAAAGTGGTACCATCACTTCACGTGATCTGCACACTATACTTCTGTTGATACAGCCCAAAATTGCATTTGCCTTTTTAACAACTGCATCACACTGCTGACTCATGGCTACTAAGACCCCTAGATCCTTTTGCACATACTACTGCCAAGACAAGTCTTCCCCAACCTATAATTATGCATTTGATTTTTCCTATCTAAATGCAGAACTTTACATTTATCCCCATTGAAATTCATTTTATTTATTTTAGCCCAATTTTGCAGCCTGTCAAGATCATCCTGTATCCTGACTCTGTCTTCTACCATATTTTCTCCCCCTCCCAATTTAGTATCATCTGCAAACTTAATAAGCACTCCCTCTATCCCTTCATCCAAATCATTGATAAAGATGTTGAACAAAACACGCCCCGGGACAGATCCTTGAGGCACTCCACTTGTCACTCCTCTCCAGAAAGACGAGGAACCATTCAGAAGCACTCTTTGGGTGTGATCTGTCAACCAGATCATAGGATCCAAACCACATTTTTCCAATTTGTCAACAAGAATATTATATGGAACCTTATCAAAAGCCTTACTGAAATCAAGATAAACTATGTCTACAGCATTCCCCTCATCCAGCAAGGTAGTAACTTTCTCAAAACAAGAGATTAGGTTAGTCTGACATGACTTGTTCTTGAGAAACCCATGCTGGCTCTTAGTAATCACAGCCATCCTTTCTAAATGCTCAAGGACTGTCTGTTTTATTATTTGTTCTAAAACTTTCCCAGATATAGACATCAAGCTGATGGGTTGGTAGTTACTCAGATCCTCCCTTTTCCCCTTCTTGAAGATGGGTACAATGTTTGCCGGCCTTCAGTCTTCTGACCCCTCACCTGTTCTCCAAGAATTCTCAAAACTAATGGACAGAAACTCAGAAATTACATCTGTGAGTTCTTTTAGTATCCTTGGATGCAGTTCATCTGGCCCCAAGGACTTAGTTTCATTTAAAGAAACTAGGTGTTTATGTACTACCCCGTGCTGCTCCAATGCTGCAACTCCTTTCCCTCATCATGTGTCCTGTTTTTGCCATATTGAGCACCATTTCCCTTGTAAGAGAAAACTGAGGGAAAGTAGGAATTGAGCAGTTCTGCCCTCTCTTCATCATCTGGCACAGTTTCACTTTCCTGTGCCCACAATGGGCCTACCATGTCCTTGCTCTTTTTCTTATTTGAACATAAGAGAACACTTTTTTGTTGTTTTTAGTGTCTCTTACTAGCCTAAGCTCATACTAAGCTTTAGCTTTCCTAACTCTCTCTCTCTTCAAGCACTGGTTATTTGTTTATATTCATCCTTGGTTATGAGGCCCTCCTTCCACTTTCTGAGTGAGTCTTTTATTTCTGAAGTCATTAGAAAGCTGTTCATGGAGCCACCTTAGCTTCTTTAGGCTTCTCTCATTTTTCCTTCTCATAAGGATCATTTGTGATTGTGGGGCACTATTTTACATGCAGGTGAGGATAAACAAAGCCGGCAGGGATGCTAGCAAAGTTTGGACCCAGTGTGGGTTTGCCAAAAATGTTGGCAACAACAATAGACTGCTTATTAACAGAAACTCACACTAATTCAGGTATATTTAAACTGATGTGGATCAGCCATCAGTAAACTAGTTAACCATGGAACTTAACTGTGATCTGGAGAATTGTAAAGAGACCTGAAACAGGATGTGCTTGGATTATTGAGGAGATAAGGAAATGATTGAAGAGGCCTGTAATCTAATCACTATTTATCCTCTGGGTTTGTTTACATCTGTTTGTGTATGTGTGTAGTAAAAGATGCTTAGAGAATCTTTATTTTATGAATGTCGGATTTAAATTATTATATATTGGTAGAATAATTTAAGTGAAAATTTTGGGGGGGTCTGGATTGGGAAGATATTTATCATATTGAGTTTAATGTATGGTTTGATATTGGCTTTGATATTTTAATACTGAACCTGGTAAGATAAAAAATAAGAGAAAGGGGTAAACAATAAAGACATTGGGTGATTAGTTATATAACAGAATTTTTTAAAAAACCAGGAACTTGAGTAAACCAGCTAAGAAAAATACTCCCCCAACATCTGCGGCATCTTCACCTACCACACAGACTAAGTAATTGGGAACTATGTTGACATTAGAATCTCTGAAAGACTTCAAAAATGATATGCAGGTTATCTTTCAAACTAGCTCGAGCCAAACTCAGATGGATATGCAAACTAAATTTCATGCAAGTTTAAGCCAGGTGCAGAATGACCTGCAAGACAGACTACAATCGGGCCTAAATCAGGTGCAGACGGCATTAATACAAGTCACAGATCAAATGAAAAACTTAAACACTTAGAGATCAGAGATGTAAAAGTTAAAATGGCTGATCTTAACAAACAACTACTAGAAAATAAGAAGGAAATAAAAGAGGTGGCACAACAAGCCTAGAATGCCGAAGAGAAAGGTGAAGCAGCATTATTGGGGATGGACAAGTTAGATACACAACAGAAGATGGCCCTGGACTCTCTGATTAAATTGGAGATGGATAGAACTGCTTATCTACTGAGATTTCAGAATGTACCTGAACAAAAAGGAGAAGATCTAGTTAAAGTTATGGCAGAAGGATTGGCAGACTTCATGGAAGTTGAATATGAAGAAATGGAGAGGGAAAATGACTTTTTATATAGAGCTAACTCTGCCTATGCAAGGAAGAATAATCTTCCAAGGGAAGTACATGTGAAATTTACTAAGAAGTCAGTCAGAAATTGTGTATGGAAAGAAGCAAAGAATAATACTTTTAAAATACAAGAAAGGAAATAAAGATTGTAAGAGAAATTCCCTGGAAAATAAGACAAAGAAGAAAAGAATATATATTTCTAACCTCCAAACAGACAGCAAACTCAATTACATTTCAATGGCTTACTCCAGAAGGATCTTTTTTTTTACATTTGAAGGCCAAAGATTTACACTGGACTCTACCTTTAAGGCAAAAGACTTTTTGTATTGCTATGGGAAACTTTTACAAAGAGAAGAAACAAAGAAAGCAAAACCAAAAGTTACTGCAACCGAAAAGAAGAGGAAGCATTAGCCTACTCAACAGCCTTGGATGAAGAACTTGAGGCCAGCACAGCCAAAAAATCATCCATGGAAGGTAGACCACAAAGAATGACAATGAGAAATAGAAATGGTACTAGCAAGAAAAGATCATAATGGATACATCAACAACCAAGATACTATTGGTGAATGTAAATGGACTAAATTCACCTGACAAAAGACAAAAGATATTTAAACAACTTAAGAAGATAGACATAGATATTGTAGACATAGATATTGTATGTCTACAAGAAACACACATTAGACATAAAGATGAACATTATTTGATTAATAAGAAGCTTGGTATGTTATTTACTGCTTCAGACAATGTGAAGAAAAGAGGAATAGCTGTATATATCAAAGAAAAATTAAAACCTATTTTGATATTCTCACCAGAAAATGGAAGACTTCTGCTAATCAAAAAAGATATTAGAGACAAGAAAACCCTATTGGCAGTGATATATGCACCAAATGAATCACAGGGCAAATTTTTTGAAATGATGAAGAAAACTATAACAAAATATGACTACATGGATATCTGTATAACTGGAGATTTCAACTCTGTTTTTGATCAAGACATAGATAGAAGAACCATTAAGAAGATTAAACCCTCCAAAGATTTACTTCCAAGATCTTTCTTAGAATTGGCTGAGGAATACAAACTGATTGATGTTTGGAGAACTAGAAACCCAACTGGAAAAGACTATACTTTTATTCTGACAGACATAAATCTTGGTCCAGAATTGATATGTGCTGGAGTATATCAGATGTTTTCCAGGAAATTGAAGATATGGATATTATGCCACAAACTTTTGCAGATCACAGCCCGCTATTACTGAAGATTAAAGACAATTAAAAAAATTAGATGGAGGTTAAATATACAATTACTTAAAAATGTACCATTTCTAGAGATGGCTAAGAAAGAAATGAAGATTTTTTTCCCAACAAAATGTGAATGGAGAAACATCCATGAAGACAATTTGGGACACAAGTAAAGCCTTTTTTAGAGGACTGGCAATTAGATTTGCAGCAGGAAAGAAAAGAGAAAGAATGAAGACATTTCTAGATATAATGGATGCGATTCAGAATAAAGAGAAAGAATTAAAGATGAACAAGAAATTAAAGATGAAAACTAAAATATTATAGCATCAACTCAACTTACTCTTATCAGAAGAAATGGCAAAAAATATTAAATTTGCTAATCAGGATTACTTTGAAAATGCAAACAAACCAGGAAGATGGTTGGCTTATAAGTTAAGAAAAGAAAAAGAGAAAACGATGATCCACTCATTGTATGATAAAGAGAGAAAAGAAGGATTTTCTAGAAATGGACTAAGGAAAATAATTCAAGACTTATACATGCAATTGTATAAAAGAGTGGAAATCTCTAAAGAAACTCAGAAACAATACTTAGATGAGCAGAACCTACCCACGATTTCAGAAGAAAACAGAAAAATGTTGAATGATCCCATAACAACGATGGAAATTACAGAGGCTATTAAGAAACAAAATACAAATAAAGCACCTGGACCAGATAGACTACCAGCTGAATATTATAAAATATTTGTATTATTGATCGATCAAAATGTAATTTCCTCTCTAATAGAAAAAACAGAAATACCAGAATCTTGGACTAAAGCAACTATAACATTGATCCATAAAGAGGACACAGACCCTAAAGAGATTAAAAAAACCACTACAGACCTATCTCCTTGCTAAATTGCGATTATAAAATATTTGCAAATATCTTGGCTGCAAGGTTGAAAAAAAATCTAATAGACTTTATACATCAGGACCAGGCAGGTTTCTTACCTAAAAGACAGCTGAAGAATAATGTGAGAACAGTTTTAAATATATTAGAACGTTAAGAAGTGCATCCAGCGAAATAGATGTCTTTAATATTCTTGGATGCTGAAAAAGCATTTGACAATGTTACCTGGCAATTTATTATCCAACAGATGTAAATAATGATGTTTGGGACCAACTTTATAAGGGCTATTGAAGCTATATATACAAAGCAGAAAGTGAAAATAGTAGTAAATAATGAATTTACAGAGAATATATGGATTGAAAAAGGGAGAAGACAAGGTTGTCCGATACCTCCACTGTTGTTTATATTAACATTGGAAGTGCTGAGAAGAACTATTAGGGAAGACTCCCGCATTAAAGAGACATCAATAAGAGGAAATAAATATAAATTACAAGCCTTTGTTGATGATTTGATATCTTAGAAGATCTAATGGATTCGATACAACAACTAATGAATCAGATTAATGAATATGGGAAAATGATGAGCATGAAAATAAATTATCAGAAGACGAAAGTGATTACAAAAAACATGACATTGAAACAGAGATGTGAAATAGCAGAACTAACTGGATTTCAACTGGAAAAGAAAGTAAAATGCTTGGGTATTAATATTACAGCAAAATGTAGCTCTCTGAAGAAAGATAACTATAATAAAGTGTTACAAGACATTAAAAAAGACTTAGAGAAATGGACAAAGCTCCAAGTATCACTAATGGGTAGAATAGCAATTTTGAAAATGAATATTCTACCACGTTTAATGTTTTTATTCCAGACCCTGCCGATATATATTAAACAAAACTTTTTTGATGAATTGAATAAACTGACACAACACTTTATATGACAAGGGGAAAAAAACAAGAATTAAATTGAAAGCCTTGCAAGATGCAAAAGATAATGCTGGATTTCGAGTATCAGACTGGAAGAATTACTATAGAGCAGCAAGCTTGGTTTGGCTGAGAGAATGGATCTTACTTGAAGACCATAGGCTGTTGACTTTAGAAAGACATGATTTAAAACTGGGATGGCATGCATTCTTATGGTATGGGAAAGCTTCTTGACACAAATATTCAAAAATCATATGATAAGAAGAGCATTATTGACAACCTGGGAAAAGATCCGTCAGATGATATATACTAAAATTCCAAAATGGGTATCTCCAGTGGAAGCCTTTTCTCAACCAGTATTGACTTCAAAACGAACAGTTATCAGATACACAGAATTGCTAGACAATGGAAATAATCTAAAGTCTCAGGAAGAATTAAAGAAAAGGGAAATAAATTTAGATTGGTGGACCAGAGTACAAGTGGAATCTAGATATAGTAAGGATAAACAGACAAATGGATTTTATTTAGAAGAAGATGCATTTGAAAAATTATTATGTACTTCAAGAGATAAACTTATTAAGAAAATGTATGGTATGCTGATGCAATTGAAAATGCAGGATGAAATAGTTAAAAAATGTATGATTAAATGGATGTAAAATGTAGGTTATAACATAGATTTGTCACAATGGAGTAAAATATAGAATGTGACTATCAAGTTGACTAAATTGGTTGCATTTGAAGAAAATTAGTATAAAATGTTCTATAGATGGCGCCTAACACCAGATAGGTTAGCAAAAATGTATAAAAACTTGAGTAACAGATGCTGGAAATGTAATAATCATGTTGAATCATACTATCTTATGTGATGGACATGTAAAAAGGTTCATAAATACTGAATTGGAGTACATACTCTCTTATAATCAGTATTAAATATTACAATAGTTTTTAAACCAGAAATATTCTTGTTAAACTGTCTACCAGATGACTTATATAAGAACCATAGATATTTTATTTTAGATGCTATAACAGCAGCCAGAATCTTATTCGCAACAACATGGAGGACATTGAAAATCCCAATGCTAATGAGTTGATAACGAAGATTATGGAATGTGTTGAAATGGACAGATTGGCAAATATACTAAAAGGAAAAATGGAAGAAGAATGTATGGGACCATGAATGACGTTTTATGACTGGTTAAAACATAAGTACTAAGAAACCAAGACTAAATGAAGAACAATAAGAAAGATGGTTATAATATTTGTGAAACTTTCTGGAGAAGATTTGCACGCAGAGTGTTAATTTGGATTTTTTTAATATACAACTCTGTACTCTTTCTTTTCCCTTTCCCCCTTTCTATATATAGACTAATAAAACTCTATTTTAAAAAATAAACTAGTTAACCTATGTACTGGAGTCACATGTGCTTACTTGAGGATACTGGTACAATATGTATATTGTCTCACCCTAACTAATCCAGGCAAGTTCGAAATTACTCAAGTCTTCTGACCAGTTTTCCCTCTCAGCTGAGTTAGTGTGAGCTAGTTCACAGTTTTTTAGTCTCTGGTTCACACATTTTTGTCTTGGCTCAGGAAGGATGGCTCCAGAGCAAATTAATGTATGTAGTAGCCAAATCACTCGCTCACAACTGTAATGCCAGTAGCTCACAAAGTAGAATTTTTTTCTCACAAGACTCCACAGTTTAGAGGGAGCATCGCTTTCGAATGCGTACAAAGCCCCTCGCCTCAAGGCAGACTTCTTCCTTTCAATGCATTCAGTCCCATGAAGCCAACCATTTCTAGTTCTTCCAACTGGTCTTAGAACATTTCCTGAATTTCTAGCTCACCACAGCCTACCTAACTAAAAAGTTTTTCCCAAACTCAATGCGTGTAATCTCTCCTGGCACAATTCTTGCTTTTAACCCACTTAAATATAATGAGTTCGGGGGCCCCCCCTCCATTGGGGATGGATATATATTGCATCCAACAATCTAAAAACCTTGAAATACTATAACCATTCCAAAACTGCTGAATAATTTAGCATGATCCACAGCCTTAAAAGATTTGCAGCTTCTCTTCTCCTGTCACACCCTTTATTAATGTAACTATATGCGACTGAATACAGGAACAGCCAAATGCCATTATCAGCTTCTCTCGTTCTCCTGTTTTCATTTGAATAGGTAAATCCCAGCTGTTGGGCTCCACATGATATTTTAAACAAATACATGTTGTTCAATTATAATATTTAGGCAGCTCTTTGAATTATTGTTTGCAGCGATAATCTGAAGCAACCTCCTTGATTCAAAGAGAAATGCAGGTTTAGTTAATGCATTACTGAATGTCCCCCGAAGCACAGGTGCTAATTTATATTGCAATAACTGATATTCATTACTTGCATGGCACTATGTTCCTCTTACTATAATTAGAAATTGTCAGTTAATTCTTACTGGCAAATGCAGGCTCTACCCTGGATATATAATGGTTTGGAGAGATGCCTTAATGTTAGTAATAGAGTTATTGCTTATCTGGACCCCAACTGTCGGTAACTGTTGTACTCAGAAGACCACATCTTTCACTCCCTAGCCT